>CM022398.1:14180163-15492879 GCA_011833715.1 Carcinoscorpius rotundicauda | reverse complement strand
GGTGTGTCTAGAAACATGGAGTATATTCAGCTGTAATTATTTAGTATAATATTATCTTTTACCTATAGTGCACTTGTAACACTAAACACCAATTTTTTTTCTAAAGTTTTTACTGTATTATGCCTCAAGCTACTCTCGGTTTTAAAGATTCTGTGCGGTTAGCATGAATGACAGCATTCGGAAAAGTATTTGCTACACCCGGGAAAGCACTGCATTATGAAACCTGTGTTAGAAAATACAAGTTTTATGGTTCTCTTATCAAATTCACGAAGTAATCAGGTCAATAAATCAGTTGTCGCTTCCAAACCATAAATTATGTGTTAAAATATTAAAAACAGCTTCACGACAACAAAAAAGGAATGTTTCCAAACAAACAGGACTGGTATAAGCATGCAGATGGTAAGAGAACCATGAACCCTTTGCTTGACTCACGGCAATTTGTTGTTCTACTTTTATCTAAATGTGTGTCAGTATAATATTTATAATACTGTTATCAATAGTTTCAGGTGACTAAAGTATCTCGTGAGTGGTCAGTTATGTTAACGACGCTTCCCAATGAAATAATAAATACGAACTGTTTTGTCTGATGTTGAGAAACACTAATTACCTTAAAGTTCATTATAGTTTCCTTATGTTAAAAATGTGATAAAGTTTAATATTAGGTAACAAGTAGGATGCACTTTAAACACTATATAAATGACGCCCATCTGCTTCGTAAAGTAACATGTATAGCAGTAACAGTACTGTTTTGAAGGTTCGTGTGTCTCGTCAAATAATATGTATAGCAGTAACAGTACTGTTATGAAGATTCGTGTGTCTCGTGAAGTAACGTATAGCAGTAACAGTACTGTTATGAAGATTCGTATGTCTCGTGAAGTAACAAGTACAGCAGTAACAATAGTTATGAAGGTTTGTGTGTCCTGTGATGTAACAAGTATAGCAGTAACAATAGTTATGAAGGTTCGTGTGTCCTGTGATGTAACAATTATAGCAGCAACAGTAGTTATCTGACCAATTATTACTCATTTTAAAATATATATCAGACAGTACGCATCCGCGCATTTGTCTGAAACTAGTAACACAGGTGTTATACCATGGTGTTAACCTTGTAAAACAAACACTGCCGTACAGATAGCGTTAATAATATAAATATCATCGACCTTATGTTGTACTCAAGATGGACCTGAAACGTGTTTGGGATTCCAGGTGACAAATCTTTGAGGTGACGGTTGTAAGAAATTTGCATTTATATAATTTCCAATTAAAACTGATTCTATTAAATTTTAGGACAGGCGTAGCCTAATGGTTATCGTGTCAGACGGCGAATCCAAGAGTTCCCGATCTACATCGTCTTGATTCGAAAAATTCGTGCCGCGCACTTTGGGATCGTAGGTGTATAATACAAAACAATGACTGAATTCCTATTACACTACTTTGAGCGAATTTACAACCAAATAAATTAAATTTTCGATACAAATCAAATGATATCCAACTATTGAATTGCGGTTAGCGTGTTGAATAATTAGTTAAACTAAATACCACTAACGGTGAAAAAGACTTTGTCTAAAATGTTCTTAAATATTTCGAGTAACGTAATCAAATGTAGCTATTGCTCCGAAACCTGAAACTGAAAATTTGCCAGAGACGTACTGCCACCTATCATAACGTGCGAAACTTACAACACACCTATGATAAACATTCTCATCAAACATGTCAAAGTTTCTACGGAAAATAAGAAATTTATAAAGTATATCTGGCCCTCTCTAAGTATCACTTCTAAATATTTCAAATAAACTACACAAGTCTAATCCAGGTAAAATGTGAAATGCGAAGACTGGAATAGGCATAAAGAGATAAAGCGCAACAATATGTTAAAAGTTCAAAGATAACTGAAGTTTTTAAGAAAATACGTTATTATGAAAACGATGCTTCTCCTTTCACTTATTTATTCTACGTATTTCTTCAGAGCTGTTGATACATTTATATTAAGCTAAATTTATCTATACAAAGAATGAGTTGTGTTTTTAAGACGTTATAATATTTTTTTTTACCTAAAACGTTTAATCCGCACATGAATACTTACAAGCATTCTTGACGACAACGAACTTCACAGTTTCTTTTGACCGACGAAATAATGGTCTTTATACAACTGTCTGGAAGGAAAAGGTTATATAAATCAACAATAGAAGTACCAAAAATATCTCTCGTTTCATTAGGATAACTTAATTTAAAGTCTGTTTTGCTGTCCCCAGGTAAGATTTCTGTACAACAAAGGAGTTAAATATCTGTAACCTCAAGTAACGTGTCTTATGAAGAGCTTTTAAAAAAGAAAGCTTAATTGTTTTTTTAATTTTGCGCAAGGCTGCTCGAGGGCTATCTGCGCGTACCTAATTTAGTAGGGTCAGACTAGAGGAAAGGCAACTAGTCATCACCACCCACCCCCAACTCTTGGGCTACACTTTTACCAACGAATAGTGGGATTGACGGTTACATTTTAATGCCCCCACAGCTGAAATGGCACGCTTGTTTGGTGTGATCGGGATTTGAACCCGTGACTCTCAGATTACGAGTCGAACACCTTAACCCATCTGGCCATGCCAGGCCAAAAAAAACACTCCCCTTAATTTAGCTTGTTAAGCTGGATATCCACGTATTTTATAAGTTAAATTAGTTTATAAGATTGTGGGTGGACTACGCCCACACAAATTCATCCTTACTTTCGAAAGTTTGAAAAAGGATAAAAAACAAACTTGTGTTTAGATGAGAGTGTTCATTCAATCGTTCATAATGTTTGGGTATTTTCTTTCCAAACAACTTATCACTGAAGAAATTTAACACCAATCGACATTTATCCTTTTATATTGAAAAACCAGAACACCCAGGTCAGTCATGAAACGTTTATTTAAAATCCGAGATTCGTACCAACATAAAAAGTTTCTAACGTCGATTTAATGTATTTAAAATTGGTCTCAAAACTGAAATCTAAAACCGAATAATCTTCCTAAAAGAGTTCTGTTTCGCAATGGAATTTGATGATTTTTTCGAAAAAAATGTCACACAATTAGATAACATTTTATGTAACAATATTTTAAAGTCTGCCTTTTCAATATTAACACTTATCGCCGACTTTTCATTATCTCAAAGTAAGTAAAACGTTTAAACAACAATTATGTTAAAATCATAATATCCTATACAAAATATTTTAATCATTCTGATTATTGGATTATGTTTTACTTTTACCAGCTATGAGAAACTGATATTAAAATGCCAGCACAATTGTTCTTATTTTACTTCCACACTTCTATGCTTGTGTTAATCGACCACAAATTGTGACTAACAACTTCATAAATCACGTAATATAAATACGTTGAATTTAAGTATATTCTTATCAGGTATGTTGAATTTCTTGTCTGGTTCCAGACACGATTTATTGTATTTAACAACTCTCAGTTAATGATCCTTTAAAATGTTTCTTCATAAACTTTCCTTGAATATTGTTCAGTTTCTAATGCTTATTACAATTTGAAATGATCTTTTTGGATTTGGAGAACGGAAAACTCAAAGAAGAAAGCTCCTCCCAACTGGTACAACGGAAAATCTCCATACTCGGAAGGTTTTCATATTCGTAACGGGCACAGCACAGACAGCCCACTGTATAGCTTTGTGCTTAATCAGAAACAAGTACACAAAGATGAGGTTATATGACAGGGTAGGTTAGTTAAAGGTGTAACAAAGAAACACATTACGAAAGACGGTTAACATTAGGGCAAAGAAAAAATGTAACACATACTCAATTTTTACGTAAGGAAGTAAAGAATGGACATTGACAAAAGGTTTGTTTGTTTGCTTTGAATTTCGCGCAAAGCTACACGAGGACTGTCTGCGCTACCCGTCCCTAATTTAGCAGTGTAAGACCAGAGGAAAAGTAGCTAGTCATCACTACCCACCGTCATATCTTGAGCTATTTTTTTTTACCAACGAATAGTGAGATTGACTGTCACATTATAACGTCCAACAGCTGAAAGGGAGAGCATGTTTGGTGCGAGGGGGATTCAAACTCGCGACCCTCGGATGAAGAGTCGAACGCCTTGACTAACCTGGCCATGTCGGGCCACGACAAAAGGAGTGACCACAGAAATAAATCATTTTAAAACGTTGAGTTATGATCGAATGTTAAAAATTAGTTGGAAAAGTGGAATAACAGATGTAGTTTGATAGATATGGTCCAGATAGATGTGAGGAGGAATGTTATATACGTTGAACGTGTCTAGCGAACAGATTTTTTTTTAAAACTTTTGAAGACAAGCTTGAAGAAAAGGATGAAAATGTGTATGGATGTTGAGAAGGATTGGACTTCATCTGGTGGTAATGATGTGATCATTTTGTAAACAACTTCTTTTCTCAATTTAGGTACTTCCTTTAGTGGTAATGATGTGATCATTTTGTAAACAACTTCCTTTCTCAATTTAGGTACTTCTTTTAGTGGTTATGATGTGATTATTTGGTTAACAACTTCCTCTCTCAGATGCAGGATTTCCTTTGGTGGTTATGATGTAATCATTTATAACCGACTTCCTCTCTCAGTCGAGGGACTTCCTTTGGTGGTTATGATGTGATCATTTTGTAACCGACTTCTTCTCTGAGTTGAGGGACTTCCTTTGGTGGTTATGATATGATCATTTTGTAACCGACTTCTTCTCTCAGCTGAGTCTCCAAGAAATTTAAAGTGGTCAAGTACAAAAAAAACAACACAAACCTAGAAACCTATTCAATATATTAAGTGATTATAACATGAAAACACATGTTTACAACCGAGTAAATGATTACGTTTCATAAAACACACGTACCTATACACCACAGGTTCGAACAAACAACGTAAACGAAGAGCCACCCAGCAACAAGAAGACAAACTTGTGCAACAAGTAACGAAACCCACCACCACAAACGACGTAATAAAATTAACAAAATCCACCCACAACAAGAGAAGATGAAATACAGGACGTTCTTTTCGCACAAGGCACTCAGCTACTATTTCAATACTTAATAGCGTGCTGATACTGAATGTTAAATTGGTTGTATCTGTTTAGGACAAAGGGACGGGAAACGTTTCACAGATGTGCTGATACTGAATGCTTAACTGGTTGCATCTGTTTAAGATAAAGGGACGGTTAACGTTTCACAGATGTGCTGGCACTGAAAACTTAATTGGTTGAGTCTGTTTAGAATAAAGGGGCGGGAAAAGTTTCGTTCTCTCTACTGAGAAAATAGAAAATAAAATTACTTCATCATTCGTCTGCTCAAAGCATTTCAATTTCCGTTTCCAGACAGTAATTTGTTTGTTTGTTGAATCTCGCGCAAAGATGCTCAAAAGCCATCAGCATGAGCCATCTCTGATTTTAAAGTTGTAAACTTGAGGGAAGACAGCTGATCAACGTTACCCACCACATATTCGTCCACTATCTTTATTAACCAATAGAGGGATTAACCGTAATATAGTAATGTCCCCACGGACGAACGCATTTGGTGATGGAAATCGAATCTACAATTGGTAGTTTGGCTGTAGAGTGTCCTAACAACCAACCCAAACTAGGCCTAATCCATAATAAACTAAATCTAATGTAGTGGCCAAACATTTCAAGAATATGTATTTCTATCAGTATTTCTCATGCCTCAGATTAAACGTACAATATTTACAAGAATCCTCTCTCTTAACAAAACAAACCTATTACGAAAAAATTTCCGTATTTTTTTAAGATTTAAAAGCTGACAACACTTTTTTTTTTACAGAAAATGGATCAAATAGTGTGTTTTTTCTTCTTGTGGCTGATTGGTGGATGGTTACAGTGCTAATAAGAGAATACGCGAAGCTGCCTGGAAATGTTACGATCTTTTAAAATTAATTTCTTTATATATCATATGTTACATACATCGAGATAATTAACAATTTATTATGCTCTTTTTCCTGTTATAAAATGGGAAAGTTGAAATATCAACGATTTTCATTGATCAAACTAATCATGGGAACCATGAAGCTATTTAAGGAAAGTTAAAGATCCTGAATATGGATCAGTATTATTTTAGGGTATACAATTTTCTCGTGATGATGCAGTTGCAAAATGACGTATAATAACAATATATTTGTTTCTAACCAATGACTTCTTGCTATTTAAAAATAAATGCTTGATTACGACATTCATTCAGTCAAAACAATAAATCTCTTGATATGAGGTTTCGTTCATTTAGTTTATTTTGAATTTCGCGCGAAGCTACATGATTTCCCGCTGAGTAGTTATAGGTAGTTTTATAAAAACGCATGAAAAAACAAGAGTTGAAAAGGATAAAAATATTTCTTTTACTGTTCTTTAAAATATAACACTATATGGTATTCCTCGGGATTTTTATATATTTTTCAACATAAAGTAGGTGTCGCTTTCAAAGTGTTCAGATATTTTTATTTTCAGTATTTAAATAACTTATAAAATTGTGCACAGGAAACTGAACAAAAACTGAAATGAAAAACCATTTACCTTCTTCAGTATCAAAAGAACTGCAAAAATCGTCTTCTTCTACTAGAGGAATCCATAACGGTACACAACCACAGCGCTCTCTGGTTGCGGACGTTACGCATTCAATGACGCACATCTGAAATGATCCGGAAGAGAAATTTTACTACAAAAGTTATATTGCACCTGATTTCTATAATATTATTCTTTCTGTCTTTATACCTAATTTTATTTATACAGTCAGACCCGGCATGGCCAAGTGTGTTAAGGCGTTCGACTCGTAATCCGAGGGTTGCGGGTTCGAATAACGGTCGCACCAAACATGCTCGCTCTTTCAGCTGTGGGGGCGTGTTATAAAGTTTCGGTCAATCACACTATTCGTTGGTAAAGGAGTAGCGCAAGAGTTGGCGGTGGGCGGTGATGACTAGCTGCCTTCCCACTAGTCTTACACTGCGAAATTAGGGACGGCTAGTACAGAGCGCCCTCGAGTAGCTTTGTGCGAAATTAAAAAAAAAAAAATTATACAGTCATCTTTCCAAAAGTAAAATCATGTTTACTGACGCGACCATAGCTCTCAGATATACATTAAATAAAAAAAGCTATAAAGCCAGTACATGTCTCTGAAGGTTGAAATAGTCTCCTAATATAAAAATGACAAACGTAGTTAGAAAAATGGGAATGCGTGTAAAGAAAAAAACAACAACGGGTTTTACCCAAACCGTGGTTAATAAAAAAAATAACAATTACGTGTTTCATTTTTCCTTCTTTTGGTCTGTGAAATATGTTCAGTGTTTAGACAGTCCTTATAAATTAGAAACAGGAAATCTTTATGTGAATTTCGTGTAAAGCCACAGGAGGGCTATCGGTGTTAGCAGTCGTCCCTAATTTAGTAGTGTAACTCTTGGACTACTTTTTACCAACGAATAGTAGAATTCACCGTCACATAGTAACGCCCCCATAGCTGAAAAGACGAGCATGTTTGGTATGACAGGTCGAACCCGCGACCCTGATTTTACGAGTCGAGCTCCCTAACCCTCTAGGATGCTGAGCCTATTTCAAATCTCCAAAATAATCAATTCAATTTGATCTTAAAAACAAACCATTAAATGCAAACAAATAGATTAGTCTTCATAAAGTACAACGTAAGTGTATTTTCCACAACATAGAAGAATTGTATGTTTGAGCTCAATAATTTTAGAGCGGCTGAGCGACTCATAGAACGGTTCTATGTTTGTTTGTCTTTCCTTTTCAAGTACAAACATTTAGCTCCATCATCTTTTGACTGATTTGAGTTCTAATTACAGTGTTCGAGTCAGGAGGTTGAAACCCTTTTCGAATGATGTATTTGACCACGCTCACGATTTCAATGATTTTCAGAAAGCATTTAACAAAGTGATACATAAAAGTCTTGTAAAGAGACTTATCTCTTCAGGTGTCCATGATAATTAACAAATTAAACAGAAGAAAGGCTCGATGGAAAAAAGCAGAGGGTTGATAAAAATGGAATTCAGTCAAACTTGATTAATGTTACAAGTGGTGTACCACAGGACCCAATCTTAGGACCTTTGTTCTTGTACCTCAGGGCCCAATCTTAGGATCTTTGTTCTTTTTGATTTACATTTGTGACACTGATGAAGGAATGGTCAATAAATTACTTAAGTTTGTAGATGATATTAAAATCTTGGATGTTACTTATTCTGAAGAGGATGTTGCTGCTTTACAAACGGATTTGCATCATCTTGTGAGTTGGGCAAATAAATAGAAGATGGGTTTTAATTATAATAAATGCGAGATAATGCAAGTAGGTTATCATAATTTGAATTGTAAGTATAATTTGGATGTGAATAACCTTAGCAGTGTCATAAAGGAAGGGTACCTTGGTGAAACGTTTGATGAGTTTCTAAAGTTATCCGAGCAATGTGCAGTTGCTAGTGATAGGGCAAATAGGATTTAAGTTGTATTTACAGAAATATTGAATACAAGTCTAAAGAAGTTATAATTTCATTGTATAGGTCACTGGTTAGGCCACATTTGGAGTACTGTATTCAGTCTTGGGCTTATTACTTTAGGAAAGGCATTGAATTGTTTGAAAGAGTTCAGAGGATGGTTACTAAAATGGTACCTGGACCAAAGATGTTGTCATATGAGGAAAGATTAACATCCTTAAGCTTATTTTCTTTTGAAAAACGAAGAGTTAAAGAGATCTGATTGAAATGTTTAAGATCGTAAAAGGACTTGATAATGTACGTGCATCAACATTTTTCATATTTAGTAGCGAGAATTATAGAACTAGAGGACACAAATATAGATTTAGAAAAGGTAGACGCCATCTTGCAGCTATGGCAGTTTTATTCTTCATATACGGTGGTTGGCATATAAAATGGTTTGCCTTAGGGTATTGTGAAGGCAGTCTATGTGAGTGAGTTTTGAAACAGAAGCTTGATAAATATATGAATGGTTTTATTTTTAAATTATTTTTTTTTAAATTTATTAGATTATTTTTAATTATCTTATCTTTTTAGTTTGGTTTAGAGGATGGGACAGCCGAAATGGACCAAGAGGTCCTTTGTTGTCCCTAAATATTGTATTATGTTATTGATTAATTTACTCTAAATCTGCCTAAAAGAATTTCAATTTGAGAATAGACTGGGAGAGATTTTGATGAGTAATAACATCAAGCCAGGTGAACACGTGCGCCTCACGCTTGGTATGGCTGGCCACTAACACACTCAATAAAAAGGGAAAGAAGGATCTCGTAGATTAATTTACTCTAATCGTGCCTGAAAGAATTTCACGTACACCGGTTGTTGAGGATTCCCTCTTGTTGTTTTTTTTAATCTAAAGGAATAATTAACATTTCAAATCACATAAGCACTACTGTCTTCAAACGAAAAATTGACAGATTCATCTGGTTTAACAGATGATTTGAAGAACTTAGAAACTACGTGTTAGATGCCTGTTGTTTTAATTCATACCTTCCACGTTAGAGGTCCAGTATCATTATTAGCTTTCCAGAGAGCTGGGTAATCTGAACAGTTTGTTTTGTAAGGCTCAGGTAGAGATATTTTCGTTTGCTGAAGAACAAATATAAACATGTTTATGCAAAACAACATTGTTTAAAACTAGAGTTTCGTTTAAAGTAACTTCGTTTCTGTGCTTGAATTATTTTTCATCATATCTACTGTTTAACAGCTCAATACACAATAACATGTTTCTAAAAATATGTAATATGTTTTAATTAACGCGTTAAAATTCAAGACTTATTACAGATACCTCCTTAGTTTTAAAAGTTGTTGTGTTTTACACATTTAATTCACATTAGTAAGACTAAAAACTTTGCTCAAGCTTGGCAGTACCTGCTTTAATTCCATTTGATACGAGAAACCAGGTTCTATTTCGAACCCTTCGGAGTCAGCGTATACCAGGTCATAAAGTCCACTAACTATCAGTTTGCCACCAATTTCTCGGTCTTCTTCCGTGAACTCTTCGGCTTCAAAGTTTATTTCAAAAATAATTTCTGTATTCAGGAAAGTGAGTTGATTATTAGATTTCCTAAGTGCACACGTTTTTAAGGACAGCCACCGAAAGTGTAATTTCGTGAGTTACTTTAAAGTTCCACATTAGACGTGTAATCAGTTCAACTGAACTTGGTGAAAACAAATCCGAGCAAAATATAATAACTGGCAACAATCTTAATGAGTATCACTAGAAATTAATTTCAAACTTTTCCAAAAGTAAAAGAGAACTGTTTCGTTGTTCTTGATATACTCTCGTCCTTCTGGTTCACACCGAACATGCTCGCCCTTTCAGCCGTGGGGGCGTAATAATGTGACGGTCAGTCTCACTATTCGTTGGTAAAAGAGTAGTCCAAGAGTTGGCGGTGGGTGGTGATGACTAGCTGCCTTCCCTCTAGTCTTACAATGCTAAATTAGAGACGGCTATCGCAGATAGCTCTCGTGCAGTTTTGCGCGAAATTCAAAACAAACCAAACCAGTTCTAAACGTGAGCGTAAAAATGGAATTAGAGAAATGTATATTTAGGTGTGTTACTATGCATACATGTTCTAGGTTCCAACGAACTTTCCATGATATAACGGCATTTGATTGAATTTTCGTTCAGGTTCAGTTGACGTCTTAAGACATCATGATCAGGTTTGCTTTAGCTTTAGGGTCAACTTATCTCCCAAGATAAAATCACGTTTTGTTAGGTTCAGGTTCAATTAACAGTTCTATGTAAGGTTTAGGTTCCATTTATCTCTCATGATATAACCAGGTTTACGTTAGTTTCAGGTTCGTTGTACCTATTATGAGATAAACATGATTTTTACGAGTACTTTAAACGAAAGAAAAATGAATTACATTGTTGTTAAGCTGTTATGTGTTGTTCTTACGTACAAGAAGCTTGTTTGCTTGTTTTTAATTTCGCGCAAGGCTGCACAAGGGATATCTGCGTTAGCCGTCCCTAATTTAGCAGTGTAAGACTAGAGGGAAGGCAGCTAGTCATCGCCGATCTCCGCCAACTTTTTGGCTACTCTTTTACCGACGAATACTGGGATTGACCGTCACATTATAACGCCCCCACGGCTGAAAGACCGAGCATATTTGATGTGCCGGAGATTCGAACCCGTGACACTCAGATTACGAGTTGAGTGCCTTAACCACCTGGCCATGCTGGGTCTCTTTCTAAAAGTATAAGATAGCTTCGTGTCATTCAAAGAGCTTTCGGATTAAGTCTTAAGTAATATGTTACACAAGCTTCATGTGGGAACAAGAAATTTATCAAATACAAGCTAGGCTATAATATTCACGACAATTCTTTTCTTCTAAAACGAAAGATTTAAAGACACGCGACGGAAAGCCTATCTTAGTGGCGATTTTATTTAACATTCTTTACCTCAAATATAAAATTTATCATTTATAAGACAGAAATTAAGTCCTACAGAAATGACACCAGGTGCATCTTTTAGATCAAGATTTTGTTTTTAAAGCTGCAATGAAATAAACCAATGCCAAATATATTATCTCCTTTTATTTGTATGACAGTGTATTTTTATCAATATAATTCTCGTTAACTTGTGGTATATGTTTTGCTCTAAACAAATGTTACACGTTTACTCTCATATTCTATTTATATAAGCAGATATTTACATTTGTCTCTGAGAAGTTAATTTAAGGTCATACAGATGATGAATTGACCAAACTATAAGGAACGAAACAGCCGGAAAAGGTCAATTTATCAAATGTCTTGAAATGATTGAAAAGCCAAATTGAGGCAGAAATATAACTTAAGTTAATGAGCCTAATTTGAAATGAATTTTAGATTAATTGATGTACAAGTGACGAGTATTACACTGCCATCAGTCCGTTAAGAGGTTTATAGAATCATGAAATAAAACACAACATAATTAACCTGTATGTCAGGCTGTTAATAAAACAGATAAGTTTGGCAATTAGGTGAAACCTGCTAATTTTTGAACTTTAGCTAGCTTTTTTGAAATAAAATGTGAATTATACAACGAAGTTCTCTCTATATTATATAATGACAATGTAATTTTTCTCTAAAACTACAGCCTTTCTAATACAATCAGAATTTTTTTATGAGTTAAGATCCCCCCTCCCTTTTGCCAATTGAAAAACACAACTATTTTATTATCTCCTCAGAAGTTTAGTGTTCGCGGAAAGCAACGAAACAGTGGTCCGAAACCTTTAAGCACTAAAAATACACTGATGGAAATAATTATAACATCAACCGATTTTTTCAAACTTTTCTAGGTTCCTGAACTTGTGCACTGTTGAAGTATCAGCACTATTGTAAAACAGCTACGGTTATTTATGAACAAATCAACCATAACAAACATGTTACAGAAGAAGAGAAACAGACACTTGGCAAATACAAATATATATATATATTCTCGGAGTAAGAAAACCTATGTTTAAAGATAACACCGCTGACGTAATTGACCAAAAGTGGACACAGCCTGTTTCTTGTTTTAATATTTGTTTGTACCTCCAACGATGTCCTTGATAATAGTTGGACGTCGCCGTGGTATAGAGAGCACAAATAATTGAATGTAAGCAAGGATGAGTTAATGATGCCACATGTGGATTAGGGATTCCTCTTGTTCCAAGGTCCTTATTGGTTTCTTCCTTTGCTCTTCGTTATCCATTAGAGTCCTGTTGTTTTTCGAGAGAATTGATATCTGGATATCTGGCCAGTACAGTGTCTTGATCCTCTCTAAGTTCTTCATCTGTAGCAATGACATAAATTCTAAGATGTCTTTTAAATACACATAAAATGGAATTTCCTCTTTATTTCATGTCTACTGCATAAAGTGCATGAATAACACTAGATTTTTCATCCATGTGACATGGACCAGAGTTAAGTAGACTATGGAATAATCAGCCTGAAAAATGGAACAGAGACAACCTGGAATATAGAAAATAATCATTCTCGAATATGAAATAGAACCATCAGAGAATATGTAACAGTCAAACTGAAAAAAAGAACAGAGTCAACCTGGAATATGGAACAGTCATCCTCGAAATTGGAACAGAACCATCCTGGAATATGTAACAGTTAACTTGGAATACGGAACAGAGTCTACCTGGAACATGGAGCAGAGCCATACCGGAATATAAAACAGAGTCATCCTAAAATATCGAACAGAATCAACCTTGAATGGGGAGAAGAATTACACTGAACTACGGAACGGAATCATCTTGGAATATGCACTGATCGTCAGCTTCAAAATAACATCAAACCTTCAGCTTTAACCAGGGCCCGAGGGTTTCGGTGCACTTGTCGGCATGAATAGTGCCGAATCTGTTTAGAGTCAATTCTAAAACACAGGCATTCCACACCCTGTTCAAAGATGCATCCCAATATCATTTGACCCTGTGGATGCTTCAGAGTTGCATTCAAACATCCTGGACAAAACTTTTTTCACATCGACGGCATACAAAATACATCCCATCAGACATGTTAAACTTTGACTGGTCTCAGAGAATCGTCTCACTCCATACTGTTTTAGTCCAATCAATACGCTATTTAATCAGTTGAAGCTATGTCATCATTTTCTTACAAGTGAGGAAGATTCTTTCTTCACCTTATTGAAAATAAAAATGCTGGCCACAGTTGGTGGCACGGGATTGTCCATATTTAGGCCATTTATTTGTAGGTAGTTTAAGGACACAGACTGAACCTCAAGTGACCAATTGATTCTTACACCCGCCACTATACTGATACAGATATGTTCACCATACAATTGCTGGATTCTGATCTGCAGAACATACATCAGTTTTTTCAGCCAAGTTAACTCCATACACTCCAAAATTAAGTTCACCTGTGAACACGAGAAAAACTAACCAAATAGCATTTCTCAACTCACAAGAACCGACTACACAATTCAAAACAGAAATCCACAGAAAAATCACCCATACTGAACTGTACATTCCCTGGGATTCAACAAGTGAAATAAAACAAAAACTCAACGTATTAGAAAAAACAAATAAACACAACTACAAAACTATGTTCACCTGATAAAATTAACGATGAAATTTGCAAAATGAAACAACACTTCATCAACATCAACAAATTTCCTCCAAAAACCGTTCGAAAAATTATACACACACAGCGTCAACAACAAACAAACAATAATAAATCCCAAGATACAACAAAATACAAAACCTTACACTCCTGCATAACATATATTTCCAATATCAGAACAGCAATAACCAACATTTGGGAAAAAAATAAAACACGATATTCCAGTAAACACCAAATTTATTCAAAAACAAGGTATGAAAATAAAGTAAAAACTACACTGACAAACACAATACCAACATTTATAAAATACAATGTAATAACTGCCACAACTTCTATATTGGAGAAACAAGCAGGAAAATGGAAACCAGATTCAAAGAACAAAAAAACACCTTTGCACTTTATTGAACATTGTAAATCAAATAAGCACAACATAACCAAAGAAAACATCTTATATTAACTAGGGGAACAAATATAAACGAACACAAAATCTAAGAAACCCTACTTTTACAACTCAAACTAAAATTAAACCATCATAAAGGAACACCTTTATAGCTATACCAATTAATAACCTAATATCTAAATGCAGCGCCCTCTACAATCCCGTACCCTCTTACATTCTAGTCTCTAAAACACGCCCCCGATCAGCTGCAAACTTTCTCTGTCTCTGCCAACTTGAAGATGACCTAAAAAGATCGAAACATTGTTCTGTATTTTATTTAAATTAAAGTTTTAATATCCATATCCGCTGTCTTGACACTTTCACAGTAGACTCGATAAATTTAATTATTCGAGTAATCTACTATTAATTGCTTTCTTCCTTTGAGTAAACTCGTAACCTTTGACCCCGCTAGCATCACAGATACGTTGTAGCAGATAGATATTTAAACCGACTCCCAGTCAGACCCTGTATTTATAACTAAACCCCGGCTGATACAATACCAAGACAGTCTATTACACACTATTGTATCTTCCATGAAACCTGCGGACATACACGCTAAAATCCGGGTTTCGATACCCGTGGTGGGCAGAGCACAAATAGCCCATTCTGTAGCTTTGTGCTTAATTCTAAAAACAATAACATCCATGAAACCTATTTACACTTACATAGATTACAGCCTTAAAACAGATGATAATTCGGAAGAAAACAGTGAAGAAATTGGGATTGGTTTCTGAATTTCACGCACAGCTACGCGAGAGCTGTCTGCAATAACCGTCCCTAGTTTATCTATGTAAGACTAGAGTGAAGGCAGTTAGTCATCACCACACACCGCCAACTCTTGGGCCTCTTTTTTACCAACGAATAGTGAGACTAACCGTCACATTATAACGCCCCCACGGCCGAAAGGGTTAGCATGTTTGACGTGGCGGGGATTCGAACCTGCGACCCTCAGATTACGAGTCGAGTGCCTTAACCACTTGGCCATGCGGGGTCTGAAGAAATTGGGTGATGCAATATATGTTTCCACCACTTTCTGTATGTTTTTTTTTTTTTTAAATTGAATATCAAGCTACACACTGGGCTATCTCTACTCTGCCCACCACGGTATCGAAACCAGGATTTTAGAGTTGTAAGTCCGCAGGCATACCGCTGAGCCACTGGGGGGCCTTTCTGTATGTAAAAGAAGGTATTCAATTTACATCTGGAAAGGTTTTTCATAACCAAACACTTAACTTAGGGTCATATTTATTACTGTTTATGTTGTAACTTGATGGAATGTGCGTTTCGAAAGTGTATTTTAACGGTAGTAATCATTATTTAGACACAGTTGTTATTATATTTGTTGCTTTATACTGAAAAACGTTTAGTTTAGTGTTTTCTCTCGCTACGATGAGATTATTAAGTTTGGTTTTAATATGATTAAACTCAAATAAGTAACGTTAAATATATTTTCTTTATTTAAAATGAACTAAAAAATTGAATTAGCCTAAGAGATCTCCAGCCTTATGGTGACGTCACACATCTGATAACTTACACCACCACTCAGCGTTTGTATTACACACAAACCCGTTCTTCAACAGGGTGGTCGCTAGAAAAGCGGAAAATTTGTCAAACAGCTATTTATTTTCACCAAGAATAACTTTTACAAAGTTTTTTAAAGGCATATGTTATATTACACTCATAGATGCTCAAAATGCATTTTATGATATTAAAATCATGCATTTTATTCATGATGTAAAGAAATCAAAATAGAAATGAGTAAGCACGCATTTTATTCATGATCTCATCTGACCCTCAAATTTTCCGCTTTTCTAGCGACCACCCTGTATATGTATACGCACACACACACACATATATATATATATATAACACAATGCTGTTGTGCTAAATATCTACGGCGTTTAAAACAAATTACCGTCTCCATAAGCAGCCATTGGCGACTGTATAGTCGGTGTCTTCCACCAGGCGTTGTAACTGTAACAGCTGGTGTATAGAGGACTGTATGAAGAGGCAATCCGGCTGGAACATAGAATGTAGTTGTATCACAAAGACATGCTTCACTTTAAAATAACGATCAAGTAATTCATGTTTAATATTTTGATCAGCAATGCTACGCGGATTTTAACACTTTGTTCAGTGATAAATGGCTGACTTCACATTTAACACTTTGTTCAGTGATAAATGACTGACTTCGCTTTTAGCAGTTTGTTTAGTGATAAATGGCTGACTTCACATTTAACAGTTTGTTTTGTGATAAATGGCTGACTTCGCATTTAACAGTTTGTTCAGTGATAAATGACCTACTTTAGATTTAACAGTTTGTTCAATAATAAATGGCTGACTTCACAAAAAAAACGACTGTTTTGAGTGTCATGTAATTGGTAGATATCGACCCTCTGCATCAAGATGTACAAGAGACCTAGTCAGGTGTCACGTGGATCTGTTGATGGCTGACTAGCCCAATTAAAGAGCGATATAACTTATTGCAAATTTCACAGATCCACATGTTGTCTGAGTTGGGATCCAAATTTACCACACGTTGTTTCATTCTGGTTCAAAATTATCCGAACTTTTAAGTTCGTCAATAGAAATTATTATATTTATTAATGAACTAACATCTGGCTCGATTCCGAAAATCATACAGTGTTATGTGTATCCTTTGGTTTGAATTTCGTACCACGCTAGCCCTTCCTAGTTTAGCAGTTATAAACTAGAGGAATGGCAGCTAGTGAACATCACCCACTGCCAACACTTGGTGTACCCTTTACCAACCAATAATAGGACTGACGGTCACATGAAGACGTCCTTCACTCGCTAAAAGTACGAAAACGTTCAACAGGGGTGAATTAGAAATTAAAAAAAAAACGTAATAACACCCATAAAAAACCCGCAAGATTTCTACAAACCCTCTGAGTTTCCATTCCAATTTTGATGAAGACACCACCGCACCCTATTTGTGTGTGTTTTTGTTATAGCAAAACTACATCGAGCTATCTGCTGTGTCCCCTGAGGGTAACGAACGCCTGATTTTAACGATGTAAATCCGAAAATTTACCACTGTTCCAGCGGGGGACCCTCTCAAAAGTGTTGAAATAGAAATATAACATAATATTAAATTCTTCTCTCTACACGCCTTTCAACTGTTCACTTTTGTAGAAACAAGTGTTACAGGGTACTTCTAATTGTGATAAAATATTTTATAATAAAGATAATATATTTAATTATTTCACTCCACCGGAATTTCAGACTATTTTCAAATATCATTTACCTTTATATTTCAAATTATATGTTTACACTGATCGTAAGTTAATTATTTTGTAAGTTACCAACTTTGGTAGGTACGATGTAACACTAAATCATATTTTTTAAATTAATTGGAAACAGTGATAAAATAAAATAAACATTTTTTTCAATATAATTGATTACATTGATGAAATAAAATAATAAATAATTTTGTACTTTGCATAATATTTTTCAACTCAAATGTATTGATGAAGGTGAAAGATACGATAACTATCAAATTTGATCGTATTGATAACATAAAAAATGAAATTAATTTTTTCAATCCAATAACCTGTAATGAAAAATAGAATGACAAAGGAAAAGGTATTTTTCTCTCCCATTGTTGCAATGAGTGTGTGTATTTTTCGTATAGCAAAGCCACAAGGGGCTATCTGCTCAGCCCACCGCGGGGAATCGAAACCCTGATTTTAGCGTTGTAAGTCAGGAGATATACCGCTGTACTAGCGGGGGGCTATTGCAATGATAAAAATAGAAGAAAAAGTATTTCATTCATTGATTATGTATATATACATATATATATATATGTGTGTGTGTGTGTGTTATAGACTCCTTTTCTTTTTCACTGAAGCTTAGGTTAAGGCGTTCGACTCCCCGTCGCACCAAACATGCTCGCCCTTTCAGCCGTGAGGGCGTTCTAATGTCACGGTCAATCTCACTATTCGCTGGTAAAAGGGTAGCCCGTGAGTTGGCGGTGGGTGATGATGACTAGCTGCCTTCCTTCTAGTCTTACATTGTCAAATTAAAGACGGCTAGCGCAGATATCCCTCAAGTAGTTTTGCGCGAAATTCTAAAAGAAACAAACAATCAATCACTAAAGTTAAAATTGAAAAATAACAATCTGTGACGTTTAGGCCTAAATTAACTTAGGTTATTGTATAGAGATTTAAAATGTCTCAAAACCCCATAATCGTTCATTCAATTCATTCAATCGATCACATATACAATTTATGGGGTTTTATTTCCTGTAATTACCAAATATTTTATATGCGTAACTTAAAGACATGGTTGTTTTCTTCTTCTGACTTGACATTATGATGAGTGCATTTGAGATTTTGAAACAAAATTTAGGACTTTTATTTAAAATTGAATTTTTAAACCTTCTGATACTGTATAAAATTTTACATTGTGCAGAAAACATTAATATAATTACAGTTAATTATTCCACACATATTATTTAACAATGTATTACTTGATTATTTAATATATTTAGTCAAACTAATCTACCAATTTTACGATATTTTATTGTTAGACCTTGATTATTAACCATACATTGTGATTGTTATTAAATTACAAGTTACAGATTTTGCAATAAGGAAGATTATTTTTCAGAACAGGTACGACGTTTTCTATAATTGGTGCGATATTTTTTAAGTACACAAGTGTACCTTGTTCACTGGAGAAAGATCACACCAATGACGTCACGCCGTATCTGTTCTGAAAAATAATCTTCCTTGTTGCAAAAGTTCTAACTTGTAATAAAATAATACTTAATAAACAAGTAATTTGAAACAAAACTAAGATCATTAAATTAAAATTAATATAAAAAACACGTTTTGCAGAATTGAATAAAATAAATATATAATGATAATTATTAGCTAGATAAAACATTAACTTATTTAAATGTAACGAGATTTTTAACACCAAATTTAACTCACCAGAAAACATTTGTATTGGTTTTCCACTCAAACAATTCATAACAAGCTTTATGTGTCTGTCTTACCTACAAATTTCTTTTTGCAGAGAACTTTTAATGATACAGTGAATAAAATCTGAAACATTCGACGCCATATTCATTATTTTATTTCTGGAGCTGGAGGTAATGTAGTTTATAATTTTTTCATTGTCCTGCGAGCAAAAAAACAAGCAAAAGTTACAATTAATAACAAAGATAACCAGTATGGTAGTTAATAGGAAATAAATATACAACAAGTATAGAAACTAATGAATTGTTAATTTCAATGACGAAAATAAGGAGAAAAGCATTATTTCTAATTGGTTGATATATACTTACCATTAGCAGTGAAAGGTTCAAAAAGTTGTTATATAACCTTGGGTCATACTTTTCAATAGAAGATTTTCTTAACCTGAAAAAAAAGACAAAATCTATTTATAAAACACAAGGACATAACTTTTTGTCTCAACAATGTTTATATTTCCACATAACGATTAATTAATCAAATAAAAAGTTAAATTTTCTTCGAAAAGAATCTTTTTATAGAAAGAAGTTTAAGTCAGATTAATACATGAATCTAACAGACTTCAAACCGCAAAGAAAATTAACAAATTTTAAAATTTGTTTGTTTGTTTAAAGTAAAACCACACGGGACTCGATCTGCTGTGTTCCTCTCGGGAAAGCGAGCCCTGGATTTTAGAGTTGAACATTTGTTTGTTTGAAATTAAACACAAAGCTACGTAATAGGCTATCTGTGCTCTGCCCAGCAGAGGTATCGAAACACGGTTTCTAGCGGTGTAAGGCAGTAAACATACCGCTGTGTCACGGGGGTGGGTAGACGAACGTTTCTAATTCTATCGCCTTCTCATCAAACGACCAAAGTTTATTTCTCGTAGTAACATGATGCCAATAAAAACACTTAAAATAGCACCTTGAGAAGAAATGTTTACCGTAAAGAAGATTACAAGCTCGGATATAAACAATGTTTAGAAAGAACTAAAGAAAGATGAAACAATAATTAATCTATATTTAAATGACCAAGAAAAAACAACCTTTATTGTCTGAACAATATTCCTGGTTGTTATGTTTCAAAATATTTCAATTTTCAATATAAAAATAACTTTTTGTCATTTTACGACTTTAATCCCATTTACTTAGAAGTCGGTCGTGCTATCCTATAATAATACATATTCGTTAAAGTTTCAAGATAGTAATTTCGTGTTAGGCGTTCAGTTTCGTTAACACCATGTTTTAAAGGTATATTTGTAAGCACCAAGAATATTTTTACACCAGGGTGGATGACTTGAAGACACCTTATATAATGATCATCTTCACTGACGATAGTTCAACCTCGAGATCTCAGGTTGCAAGTTAAATACCCTAAGCATTAAGTCATGCTAGGCCTAATAACGGTTGTTAATAAATGAAAACTATCTGTCATAATACAGGCCTGGCATGACCGAGCGCGTAAGGCGTGCGATTCGTAATCCAAGGGTCGCGGGTTCGCGCCCGCGTCGCGCTAAACATGCTCGCCCTCCCAGCCCTGGGGGCGTATAATGTAAAGGTCAATCCCACTATTCGTTGGTAAAAGAGTAGCCCAAGAGTTGGCGGTGGGAAGTGATGACAGGCTGCCTTCCCTCTAGTCTTACACTGCTAAATTAGGGACGGCTAGCACAGATAACTATTGTTTTGCTTTGTGCGAAATTCAAAACAAACGGTTAAAATGGCAAAAGCTACACTAAATACGATTAGAAAGGCCGTTAACTAAACCGACAATATAAGGAGATTGTCCGTAAAAAGTTAGCTTTATAATTACAATATAAAACTTGCAATATGACGAAAAGTTTCAGTAAACAAAAACTATTATGCTATATTATGTAAAATAACATTATATATACACCTCAAACACTTACACTCAAGCATTGCCTTTGCTGTATCTGAGAAAACGACTATTTGTTAATTTTATATACAAAGCGAGCATGACAATGAAAGGTTTATGTAATAACTTTAATACCTATTGATACGAAAACACGGCTTACGTAAAGTTTATTATATAATACCGTATTTTATATTGCATTGAACATTTTCGTAGTTTTTAGGTTCCTGATAACAGGTGCTTAAGACTGTAACAAACAAATCGCGGTCGATATGAGCTTTGTAAATTTGTCACAGAAAATATTATATAAAACTCTTTTCTTATCAAATATTACTTCAGTAATTATTTGAATATTTTTTTCCACTAGCCGTAAGAGTCGATATCAATACTGTTAATGTGTGAACGAACGTTCAGACAATTAGAGCGAATACGCTTTCTGAACAGTTCTTAACATGTGTTTGTAAGCCACGTGTCACATTTAACTTTGTAGAGTTGTGTTTTTGTTTTTTTTCAATATGATATTCTTCAGATGCTGGAAACCGGTGAAGTATTTCAAAACCAATGCGTCTAAAAAATGTTGTAAAAACAAGTTAACAATATCCGCACTTTATTATTTTTATAACAAATTCTACCCCTATGAGTTTTCAAATACTTCGAGAGCAATCGGTTTTTTGTTAAATCGTAAATGTAAATATATGTACCGCATGTACAAATCATATTTCATGGCCCGGCATGGCCAACCGTGTTAAGGCGCGCGACTCGTAATTCGAGGGTCACGAGTTCGCATTCCCGTCGCGCTAAACATGCTCGCCCCTTTCAATCGTGGGAGCGTTATAATTTGACGGTCAATCCCACTATTCGTTGGTAAAAGAGTAGCCCAAGAGTTGGCGGTGGGTGGTGATGACTAGCTGCCTTCCCTCTAGTCTTACACTGCTAAATTAGGGACGACTAGTACAGATAGCCCTCGAGTAGCTTTGTACGAAATTCAAAACAAAAATAACATTTCACATTAGTTTTTCTTATTATCTAGTATTGTGTTAAAAGCTTACTTGGCAGTGACTTCAAAGAAACAAAAGAGTTAAAAATTATATGTTTTTACACACCTATGTTTCTGGTATTGTACGAAAAGGTCACATGGCAGTGACCTCAAAGAAACAAGAGAGTAAAATCTGACATACTGATATGGTTTTACACGCCCCCCATTGGCTCAGCGGTACGTCTGCGGACTTATACGATACCCGTGGTGGGCAGAGCACAGATAGCCCATTGTGTAGCTTTGTGCTTAATTCAAAAAACACAAAAAACAAACAAAAATGTTTTTACATAAGGGTCTTTTTGAGCTTCAATAGGAAAAAATATTTAAAAACTAAAGTTGTAAATATTGTGGAAGTATGAGAATCAATTATAAACAATATTGCTCCAACAGCACACTTACTGTAATTACCTATTGTTGTTACAAATTGTAATAGCCGGAAAATGGAGCCTCTCGGCAAATTCTACCTCCACATTCATAGTACTGGGATACCTCAAGTATATAACCAAGAAACTCGACGTCTGGTAAGTAAAGCCAATTAAACACGCCAAGAAGAACACTGACTTTATAAGTTTTCGTGGAATGGACTTAAGCGATACGAACTGACTGACCAAGGCCATTTGAGACTGATGAAACAGCTTGCCACAGTAGCTCTGTAGATCTGATGAATCGTCACAATTAGCCATATATGTGAAGTCTTCTGGTTTGTCTTTCTTTTCCATTGAACCTGCATAAGAATACTGATGATAAAATACCTCATTATATGAATACACGAGGGTTTCAATGATATCACATAAAAGAAAACCGAGAATGTTTAAATAAATTCATCATTCATTCTTACTAAAAGTTATACACTGATAATGTCTTGCTTCCTTATCAGGACTTCAATATGTTTCAAAACAAAGTACAG
Organism: Carcinoscorpius rotundicauda; assembly: GCA_011833715.1. NCBI lineage: Eukaryota > Metazoa > Arthropoda > Merostomata > Xiphosura > Limulidae > Carcinoscorpius > Carcinoscorpius rotundicauda. Next base: position 15,469,598 of record CM022398.1, on the reverse strand, counting down.
AACAAGATGACCTTCTTCGGTCATCTTCAGGTTAACAAAGAGAGTTTGCAACCTCTTTATCAATTCAAGGTTATAATTTGTTTATTTCTTGTTGTATTTTACTTTCGCGCAAATCTACACGAGGGCTTTCTGCCGTCCCTAATTTAGCAGTGTAAGACTAGAGGGAAGGTAGCTTGTCATCACCACCCACCGCCGACTCTTGGAACACTTTTACCAACCAATAGTGGGATTGGCCGTCACATTATAACGCCCCCATGACTAGAAGAACGAGCATATTTAGTACGACTGGGATTCGAAACCGCGACTATGGAATTACGAGTCGAACACCTTAACACATTCGGCCATGCCGAGTCGCTCATTTTGTGCTACACGTTTCTACGTATACTATAAAAGTCAATATTAGCTCATTAGTTGTTCTGTTACACAATAAAGAATTTCAGAAAAGCACAGCTAAATGTCCTTTAAAATATATAATCCATACATCTTTTTTCTTCAATTTTACAGGGAAACTTACAAGTATCTATTGATAATGGTTTTTTAGGTCAAATATCTACGTCTTCTTGTAGGGTGTGTTGATAACAATGTATTTAACAGACCTTGAAAGAAAAATACGTACAATTTTAAATGTTACAATATCATTTTCGTGACAATTAACGTGGACAGAAAACAGATTGTAGCTCGACCCTTACAGCCCAATTTTGAAGATGAGTTGATTGCACGAAACTACGAAACGTTACTTAGTGGAACAGGAAAAGATCAAACAATTGAACTTGGACATGATGAGTATTCGGGAGGATACACACTGTTTGATCTCATACCAGATCTCTTTGTTGGAAACTCTCACTTTAACTCGGAGAAACTGGGAAATTTATGAATTAAAGTAGGTTTAATTGGGCGATGATGACTACCTGCCTTCCCTCTTGTCTTGCACTGCTAAATTAGGGGCTGCTAGCGCAGAAAGCCCTTGAGTAGGTTTGAGCGAAATTCAAAACAACAATCGTTTCTACCACTCTAAACACAGTCAAACTATAATTTCATATGTTCGATTTGATACGAAACAGGACGAGCAATCATATAATTGTTTGTTACTGGTGTTAAAAACTGAAAAAAATGTAGCTTTTAGAATAATGCTTTAAATAGGCAGGTGTTACAAGATACAGAGTATGTAAGAAATATTTATGTACTTCTTCAATTCATTTATGAAATAATATATATATACTTATGATATCGAAATAGATAAATATGAGGCTTAAATAACTTATAAATAAACTTACCGAGATTTTCCTGTTACGTGACTTTCTTTTAAATAAACTTACCAAGATTTTCCTGTTATATGACTCTCTTCAAAATATATTTACCATGATTTTCCTGAACATGACTTTCTACTAAATAGACTTTCCAAGATTTTTCTGCTGCATGACTTTCTTCTAAACAAACATACCAAGAATTTCCTGCTACATGACTTTCTTCTGAATATACTTACCAAGAATTTCATGCTACATAAGTTTCTTCTAAATAAACATTCCAATATTTTTTGCTGCATGACTTTCTTCTAAATATACTTAACAAGATTTTCCTGCAACATGACTGTTTTCTAAATATACTAAATACGATTTTCCTACTACATGACTCTCTTCGAAATAACCTTACCAAGATTTTCCCGTTACATAACTTTCTTCTAAATAAACTTACCAAGGTTTTGCTGCTACATGACCTTCTTATAAATAAACTTTCCAAGATTTTTCTGCTGCATGACTTTCTTCCAAATAAAGTTACCAAGAATTTCCTGCTAGATAACTCTCTTCCAAATAAACTTACCAAGAATTTCCTCCTACATGACTTTCTTCTGAATATACTTACAGAGAATTTCCTGCTACATAACTTTTTCTAAATATACTTACGAAGATTTTCCTACAACATGACTTTCTTCTAAATATACTAAATACGATTTTCCTGCTACATGACTTTCTTCAAAATAAACTTATCAAAATTGTCCTGCAACATAACTTTCTTCTAAATAAACTTACCAAGAATTTCCTGCTACATGACTTTCTTCTAAATATACTTACGAAGATTTTCCTACAACATGACTTTCTTCTAAATATACTAAATACGATTTTCCTGCTCCATGACTCTCTTCAAAATAAACTTACCAAGAATTTCCTGCTACATAACTTTCTTCTAAATAAACTTACCAAGAATTTCCTGCTGCATGACTTTCTTTTAAATAAGCTTACCAATATTTTCCTGTTACATGACTTTCTTCTTAATGTACTAACAAAGATTTTCTTGTTACATGACTTTCTTCTATATAAACCTACCAAGAATTTCCTGCTGCATGAATACTTTTAAATAAACTTAACAATATTTTCCTGCTACATGACTTTTTCTAAATATATTTACCAAGATTTTCCTGCATCATGACTTTTTCTAAATATATTTACCAAGATTTTCCTGCATCATGACTTTCTTCTAAATATACTTACCAAGATTTTCCTGCATCATGACTTTCTTCTAAATATAGTTTAGATGTTTGTTACCTAATTTTCTTCAAAGCCGAAACTTGCAAAAAACGTTCGCAACCTAATTATGAGCCCAAAAATACGAGACTTCTACAAAATAAAGTCCTGTTTTACAAGGAACAGACCTTATATACATGAGACATTTATTGTTGTTAGGAGCAAACCTACAAACTTTGAACGATCAAAAAGCATATAATGTAAACAGTCAAATCACGTTTCACCATTTTATGTTATGGAAATAGAGTGACATTTGTGTTATTCTGACAACAAAAATTCAGTGATATTGTATTAATGATATAAGGAGTGTTCTCGTGGCAAAGTTTTGATCCCTTATTTATATCACAACATTATATTTCTTGTTGTTCTGCAGTATTTAACTGTATTGTAAGTAAACGACATGGAACGTGTAATTTTATTTTTAACAATAAACCTGGCAAACTCTTTCATATCAGAAGACAACCACTGGGATGTGTATGTGCTTTTTAAATTCATCAGAAAATATATCAAAATTACATTGGAAACATGACAATTACACATCATTATTCAGTCTACTCATGTTATAGAAAATTTTTAATAATATTCTGAAAAACCATTGTTTTATTTTAGTTTGTTGTCACTGTTGTTGCAGGCATTTGTCCTTTAGTATTCACTGTCGCTTAGCAACCCGAAATCTAGACGTCCAAACAGAATAATTACGCACTAACAAATAAATCGTTTTGGCTTTGAAAGGTTTCTGGACAAATGTTGATATTTTAGAAAGACTCGTGAAGTACAAACGTTTAAAGAAATACACAAAACTTTATTTGACTACTTTCAACATCTCACGTTTGAATATGACAGAAAAGCAATAAGGAAAAATATTGCAAATATATCAATCTTCTGGTAAACATTTCCTACTCGACAACTTCAACAATTGCACAATAGAAAGCTCCCCGCCAGTACAGCGGTATGCCTCCGGATTTACAACACTAAAACCAGGGGTTCGATTCCCCTCGATGGGATCAGCAGATAGCCCGATGTAGCTTTGTTATAAGAAAACACAAGTACAAAAGAGTATATAATAACACATTTGCAACACTAGAGTGCTCCCCACTGGTACAGCGGTATGCCTGCGGACTCACACAGCTAAAAACTGGGTTTTAATATCCGTAGTGGGCAGAGCACAGACACCCCTTTGTAAAGCTTGGTGAGTAATTCCAAACAAGGTTTTGTTTTTTTAAATTTCACACAAAGCCACTCGAGGGCTATCTGTGCTAGCCGTCCGTAATTTAGCAGTGTAAGACTAGAGGGAAGGCAGCTAGTCATCACCACCCACCCCCAACTCTTGAGCTACTCTTGTACCAACGAATAGTGGGATTGACCGTCACTTTATAACGCCCCCACGGCTAAAAGGGCGGGCATGTTTGGGGCGACGCGGATGCGAACCCGCGACCCACAGATTACGAGTCGCATGCCTTAACGCGCTTGGCCATGACGGGCCAAATCCAAACAAACAACACTTAAATGTACGCTTCAACACATCATTCACGTTCGAATGAAAGTGAGTCTGCAAAGACGTGTCTAACCCTTAAACCTACGTTTTAACCCATCATTCCACATTTGAACGAACATGAGAGTCAACAACAACTTTTCTAACCCTGAGAATTACATTTTAACACATTTGCGAGAAGAACGTGAGAGTCTCCGACGATGTTTCTAACCCTAAACCCGTCATTTTAATACGTTACTCCATAAATCGAACTAAAGTGAGAGTCTGCATTCTATAATGACACGTGCAACACCAAAACCCGTAGGTATTTTACAACAGCATTGCATGTAGCAGACAAAACACATCAATGTTAAAAACCGAGTGATCAAACCAAAATGGTCCAATTCAAGGGCTTTTAAGGTGAGCCAATGATCATTTTTGTTTCATTACAGTTTAACGGTGGGTTTTAATTTATCTTGAATATTTAACGAAGTTTCTTCAAAAAATATTTCAACCTCAAAGTTACTGTCAAGAATACTAATAAGATAATAAAGAAATTTGTAGTTTACATTAATACTGGTTTCAAGAACAACTGAAAAAACAAGTAAAAACAATTGATATTTTGACTCGTAGTTATTTGTTTATTAAATTTCGCACAAAGCTACTCGAGAGATATCTGTGCTGGCTGCCCATAATTTAGTAGTGTAAGACTAGAGGGAAGGCAGCTAGTCATCACCACCCACCACTAACTTTTAGGCTACTCTTTTACCAACGAATAGTTGGACTGACCGTTACATTATAACGGCCCCACTGGCTGGGAGGGCAAGCATGTTTGACGCAACGGGGATGCGAACCCGTAACCCTCAGATTACCAGTCGCACGCCTTAACACGCTTGGCCATGCCGGGCCACGCGCAAAGTTACTTGATGGCTATCTTCGCTATCCATTCCTAACTTGAAACTGTTGACTATAAGAAAAGCAGCTAATCATCAACACCCAACGTCAACTCTTGTGCTATTTTTTACCAACAAAATTCTTGACTAATCATCACATTACAATGACCCCGTGGCTGAAAGAGGAAACGTGTTCAGTTACAGGATTCGAACCCGCGATCCGCAAATTATAATTCAAGCACTCTAACCGCTCTGAAAAAGAACATTTAAATAAAAATCATTTCCTTAAATAAACTTGCATTTCTTATAGGTGTTTTGCTTTAAAATAATATGAAGGTGTTTGAAGTTGATTTCATCCTTTGTTTCAAAAGTTCTGAACGTCTTTTTAAATGACACTGTTGTTTCACTGAATACTAGTTACAATACTTTCGAGTTTTCTCAGAAATATATAGTTAACTCGAGACTCTTTCTGAACAAAAAAAAAGATCTTCTTTGTTCCACCCCAAATTGTTTAAAGGTAGGTCCAATGGTTTGTAACTCTAAAATTCGGGTTTTGTTACCTGGAATAGGCAGACCACAAATAGGTCTGACAGCAAACAAACTGTTTCTCCGAAGTTCGGAATAATCGAAAAAGTTTGTCAAGTTTCCTTTGGTCCCAAAACAGATATTGTTATAATGAACTTGACTATTTGTCCCAGAACGTGTCTACAAACTGTCGAGTATAACAAATATGGACGTTTTTTTAATATTATTCACTATTCACTGAAGGGCATTGTTGTAATATTATATGTTATATATTGTTGTTAATTTGACTACAGCATGTCATATTGTTGTTGTTTGTGATTATAGTATTTAATATTGTTGTTGTTTATGACAATAGTACGTCATATTGTTACTTTTTGTGACTATAGTATGTTATATTGTTGGTGTTTGTGACTATACCGTCATGTTGTTGCTTTTTGTGTCTATAGTGTCGTGTTGTTATTTGTGACCATAGCTTGTCACATTGTTGTTGTTTGCGACTACACTGTGTCGGTTTGTTGTTGCTTGTGAGTATAGCATGTCATATTATTATTATATGTGACTATAACATGCCATATTGTTGTCGTTTGTGACTACAACATGCCACATAGTTGTTTGTGACTATAGCATACCATATTTTTGTTGTTTTTAACTATATCACGTCATATTGTTGTTGTTTGTGACTATACTATGTTGTATTGTTGTTTATTATTATAGCATGTCATGTTGTTGTTTGTGACTATAACATGTCATATTTTTGCTGTTTGTGTTTAGATCATGTCATATTGTTGTTTGTGACTATAACATGTCATGTTGTTGTTGTTGTTTGGGACTATAACATGTCATGTTGTTGTTTGTGACTATAACATGCCACATTGTTGTTGTTTGTGACTATAACATGCCATATTGTTGTTGTTTGTGACTATAACATGCCACATTGTTGTTGTTTGTGATGTCCAGGAATATCTGATGACCCTACATAGCAACATCACTTAATAATTATAGTGTTCAACCTCACTGTATCCCGGCGGGAGAGCAACAACATTACGGACTTACAACGCTAAAATCCGGGATTCGATTACCAGTGATGGACAAAGCGGATAGTGCAAAATTTCTTTGCTCAAAACCAAACAAATAATTCTTAAATTTCTATCATTGAAGCATTCTCTGTTTCATAACTACTGGCGTACAGAATATCCATCTATTCTGACACGAACTTTACTGGAAATTGTTAATCGTGGTGCTAAGTTTGTTTTTCAAATTAATATTCAATTTCGTTTCAAGGTTTTATGAGAACTACAATGGACGTGACGACTTTTTCTTTTCATAAACTTCCGTTTAATCAATACACATTTTCGCTTAAGTGAGTTTCTTAGCACAATGAATAGTGTTAACACAGTTTATCGGTCCAAAGTATTTCATGCGATACCATTAACATAACACAGTTATCTTTTATTTAATTCTCTAATGCTTTAAATACTATCTCGAAAAGCTTTGCTACACTTGATTTATGCGTAATTTTTTACTATTATCTAATAAATCATCATAAAGACACGTATTAAACCTAAAAATCAACACAAAGCAGCCTTTTATTGGTCTTTCAGCGGTGTGTATTGATTTATTATTGTTTCATTTCCGTCACTAAACGTGTACTTCAATGGTAAGAGACTGGAGTACGGTAAAATTTCACTTTGTTATTACTTAGCTTCATCAGAGTTGTTTCTTCGTTCCATAAAAGGCATTTTTTGTGATTCTTTTGATTCGTCCTTATCTCAAAGAAATATTGAGAACTGTCAGAACTTTGTCCCATATTATCCTATTTGATGGTCTATCATCTGTTACTTTTCTATATCATTATAGAGAACTTTACAAAATACAGTATCCTTCTTTGATGGTCTTTCATCTGTTACTTTTCAATATCATGATAGAGGACTGACACATATATCCTACTTTGATAGTCTGCCATCTATCACATTTCTACATCATGACAGAGGACTTTGCCACATACAGTGTCCTACTTTTGTGGCCTTTCATCTGTTAATTTTCCATATCATGATAAAGGACTATGCCACACACAATGTCCTACTTTTGTGGCCTTTCATCTGTTAATTTTCCACGTCATGATAAAGGACTTTGCTACATACAGTGTCCTACTTTTGGATTTACTAGTTCTTGACAACCAAGTAGAAATGTATTTGCTGTAAAATAGTTCTGATAAAAAAATAAAGCGTCAGTTAAATTCCAAGTGTCAACAAACTCGGTAACAAATCTTCTCCAAGTGTTTCACTGCGCACTTCACCTTAAAATGAAAATATTTTCGTCAAAACTCTCTCAAGAACAAAAATCCCAGTCAATAATTACTTTCGGAGTAGAATACCCAAATTTTTAAAGTAGTAGTGTTTCTTTATTGTAACTCATCTAACAAAATATTTCAAGTTAACATTAGTTTTTATTGCGTTTGTGTTGTTTTTTTATGGCAAAGCTATTAAGGCTACCTGTAGCCACCTCTAATGTTGAATTTCCGACTTAAAGTAATTAGCTGTCAAAAAGTACCCACCGTCATCTTTTGGGTTACGCTTCACCATGGAGTAGTGGGATTGATTGTCGCAATAAAAAACGTCCACAGCTAAAAGGGCGACTATAACCGGTGGCGATTTTCTATTTTGTTGATGGTCAAAATAATAATAATAATAATAACTCACGAACACCAAATGTTTTCTATGTTGAGCATCTGCATACATTTTCAAGGTAAAATATTTTTAAAACTATTTTCACTAAATTAAATATTTTCAAGTTAATGTTTTTAAAAATTATAGTGTGGATTTTAGTTCGGTGCATTTGTCATTTAATAATACGATGTAAATATTTTATGACTACCTTTACAACTCAGTTTTTGACTTCAGAATTTTTACATACATATTTCCTACTAAAGGAGCCACCTAGAAGGCAGAGTGGTATGTTTGCGGACTTACAACGCTAGAAACCGGGATTCGATGCTCGTAATGGGCAAAACACAAATAGTTTATTTTTTAGCTTTGTGCTCAATTACAAAAAAATAACTAAAGGAAAACAAAGAAAAGATTTTGCATATCACCATTGTGAAAACTCCAAATGTTAGTAAGCCACTGTGTCTCCAATAAAGTTTATTTGGAGTTCTCTACTGGTTTTAACATACGTTTACATTAGCAGATTAGAAGCAGATGATTTCTAACACCAATTTATTGCTTGTTTTAAGATATTCAATTAGGATACGTTTGCATCTACATTTTAATTGACAAGCCACTGCATGAAACATGATATTTGTGTATGTATAACAAATTCAAATGAAAGATTAACATTTATTAAATGTTAACTGGGCCTGGCATGGTCGAGCGCGTTTAGGCATGCGCTCGTAATCCGATGGTTGCGGGTTCGCATCCGAGTCGCGCTAAACATGCTCACTCTCCCAGCCGTGGGGGCGTATAATGTGACGGTCAATCCAACTATTTGTTGGTACAAGAGTAGCCCAAGAGTTGGCGGTAGGTGGTGATGACTAGCTGCCTTCCCTCTAGTCTTACACTGCTAAATTAGGGACGACTAGCACAGATAGCCCTCAAGTAGCTTTGTGCGAAATTTCAAAACAAACAAACAATCGAACGAACTACTGCTTACTCAAACTCCTTCTGTTATTTTTATCTTATCAAGCTTATTCATCATCTGGTAGCAATAACTGCAGTGAATCAGCAAACATGAGAACTTTTGTTTCTTATCTAGATTGACTGTAACAATGCCCTTTGGCCCGGCATAGCTAGGTAGTTAATGCACTCAACTCCTAATCTTAGGGTCACGGATTCGAATCCCCGTCACACCAAAAATGCTCGCCCTTTTAGCCGTAGGGGTGTTATTATGTGCGGTAAATCCCCCTATTCTTTGATAAAAGAGTAGCCCAAGAGTTGACGATGGGTGATGAAGACTAGCTGCCTTACCTCTAGCCTTATACTGCTAAATCATAGACGGCTAGCGCAGTTTTGCGCGAAATTCAAAACAAACCAAACCAAACAATACCTCTTTTACACGATACAGTTAATAATACTGTTACATCTACCATCGAAAATATCTTAATTCGATATCTTCAAATTAGTCCCCAATGATGGAGCGGTAAATCTACGGATTTAAAACGCTAAAATCATGGGTTCGATTCCTCTCGGTGGATTCATCAGATCGCCCGATGTGGCTTTGCTATCTGAGAAAAAAAACTATTTGAATTAATCAATTTATATACAAGGTGTTCGGAAAGTCACTGAGCACTTATATATGTATTTGATTACAAAACTGCACAGTGACTTTCCGAACACCCTGTGGTATGTTAATGATTATTTAGGATTTTTGTTTTCCTAAAAGGATTAGAAATTATTAATAAAAAACTGTGATAGTGGTTTCAAGTTTATACAAAATTACATGAGCAAGTACATATTTCAGTATATTGTCGTCATAACTTAATATATGTATGAGAAACATATCCGTTCGTTTACAAGTGTATATCTAAACTTGCGAGTGAAGTTTGAAGCAACTCAAACGAAGTTCACCTCATTCAAGTAGAATACAACTCAAGGTACCCTATATAAGGGCTGTTACGTGAGACTATGCATTCCTCGTTGATTCTCGACACAAACACCAACATGGTCCTTTTGAGGCTCTTTGTGCCAGTGTGTACCTTTATCTTGTGTACCCATGCAGTCAGGCGCCATCTGACAGAGGTGGTCAGGGAAGTCCAGATGCTGGAGGATAGTCGAACCCAAAGGAGGGTGGCACAACGCGTCGGTGTGTCACCAAGCGTTTTAAATCAACTTTGGTGACACTACTAGGAGAGGAACGCTTATGGAAGGAGACCAGGTCAAGGTCGTCATCGCTGCACAACAGCTAGAGAGGACCGCTACATCGTGACTACCGTTCTGCGGGACAGGTTAGCTACGACTCGGTTACTGCAAAATGACCTTCAGCATTCCACGGAAACCAACCCAAAACTGTTCGCAATCGTCTGCACGAAAGACGTTTTAAGGCCGGACGGCCTGCAAGAGACGTAATTATGACAGCGTGACACCGTGCAGCAAGTTTGGAGCTTGTGTGTAAGCATCTGGACTGGGAACTTCGTCAATGGATCACCGCACTGTGGACGGACGAGAGTAGGTTCACTGTGTCTCGTGATGATGGATGTGTGAGAGTGTGGAGACGCTGAGGAGAGCGATTTTCCGCCTGTAACTTTGTGCAAGTCGACGCTTATGAAGAAAGCTCTGTAATGGTCTGGACAGGTATATACTTGGGTGGCCGCACGGACTTACTCATACTCGAGAGGGGTGCTCTGAACGCACGTCGATATAGAGTCGAAATTCTTGACCCCACTGCGAGGCCTTTTGCCGGTGCTGTCGCGGATAGGTTCATTCTCATGCAGATTAAAGCGCGAGCCCACGTCACCAAAGTGTGCATGGACCTCAGTGACGAGGAAGGAATAAAAACTTTTGAGTGGCTCGCCAGATCTCCAGATTTAAATCCGATTGAATCGTTTAAATTTAATAGTGTAAATTACTACACACTGTAGGAATGTGTAGGAATAAGTACACGTTATTTTTTGTACTGCAAAAAATGTTGTCTATATTTTATAGCGATTTTTTTAACTACGTAATTTATACTCAGTGAATAACAACTGTTAGTATTTAATAAGCTGATAACCTCGAACAGTGGAATGCTTAATTTTGTGTTAGGTTATGTGGAGTTAGGATAAAGAAAGTTGCCCACAATCCTTAGTATTATATTGAATTTAAGAACAAATTATCGTAACATTTTTACTGGAGACTGTCAGAAAAGTAAAGAAATTTGTAAACATTGTACATTTCGGTCAGAAATATCCCCCTCCCACTTCATACCGTTAATCTGCGAAAAGTTTGTAAGGCCTATGTCGTTAAAAAACAAAATTCCAATACTCGAGGTGGGCACAGAACAGATAGCTTGTTGCGTAAGTTTGTGCTTAACAAGAAATAATGAAGTTGAAAATAAATTATTCTCACCACAATTTTTAGAAAAATGGGGTGTGAACTTTGTTGAAATAAAATCTTTCAGAAAATATTTTTAATGCTCGAGCGCCATCTATTTAAAATATTTCAAATCCTAGCAGATCGAAAGATGTGTCACAGGTAAAAATTATATATTTTCTTCGGAATTTTTGTATTTATAAATTGAATATTTTTCTAACTGATAGAGGCACTTAGGCTACATCAAGAATATTTGGTAGCTTCGAAACTGGTGTGTTGTTGACGTCAGTGGTGAAATGTATTAATGTTTTGCTCCATTGTAAAGGTTTATAGTAGTTTTTCTTCAAAAGTTGTGTGACGTATTGGCGTCCAAGTTGAAAAAGAAATAAAACTGGTATCTGCAGGCTGAAGCTCGTCTTTCTTTATGAATGGGTTCTAGGATTCGGATTTTGATACACGTGGTGGGTAGAACAGAGACGGACCACTATTTCCTAAATTTAACTAAAGTTTGGCTTTTAACTTTAGCTTTGAGAATGTGTGAGCCAAATCGTACGGAAGTGTTGTTAAGTAAGAAATATTAGGCCTTATGTTAATTCGTTCGGTGTAAAACAACTAACAACTCACCTGAGTTCTAAAAAAAATCTGTTAATTATAAACCTAAGTTTTTTGTCAACTTTGAGTAAAGAGAAGTTGGTGTAAAAGGTTGTAGAAATGAAACGTTTCGACTGAATTAACTGTGAAGGATTTTTCTTAACTTTTGTTTCCATTTAGTGGAATTTTCGATAAAGTTATCTAAAGAGCATGTTGGAAAATCCGCACAGACACGACATGATTACAGTTCATTGTGTGGTAGTCAATTCCTCAAAATAGAAATATCAAAATCGTGCTTTCTCTTAGCTGTAGATACCACAAAGAAATTATTCAAGGAAAATTCTGTACATTATTAGCGCCAGATATACTTGAAAGAAAAATCAGTAGTCTTTAAACAGCTAAAATATTCAGTTGATAGTTTAAATGCAGTATTTACAAACTGAATAGATAAAATTATATCCATCTTGAAAAACACTTACAACTTTGTTAGTTTTGAATTTTGCGCAAAGATACACGAGGGCTATCTGCGCTAGACGTCCCTAATTTTGCAGTGCAAGACATCACCACCATACGCCAACTACTGGGCTACTCTTTTACCAACGAATAGGAGGGACTGACCGTCACGTTATAACACTCCCACAGCTGAAAGGGCGAGTATGGTTGGTGCGACCGGGATTCGAACCCGCGACCTTCAGATCGTGAGTCAAGCATCTTAACTACCTGATCATATATATCCAAAACACCTACAGCATGGGGTTATTTACCGTTTTCGTTAACCAGTCTGACAACACCCACAAATGACATGCTAATCTTTTGTTTCTGATTTACTTATTACATTCACACTCGATGAAAAAAGTTTTGTTGCTTGTGTGTTTCCGGCGTGTCTAATCTCAAGCTTTTGAAATTAACAGGTGTAACCAAGAAAGCCGAAAGTTAGTGAATAAAGTTCTGCGTGAACGATAAAAACTTACCTGGTTATTTGAATAGATCGACGATCTTTGTTAATCAATGTAATAATAGTGTCATAAAATTAGGATTGAAATATTATATCTATGATAAAGCACAATGTAAATACATACTGTTCTTTAAATGCCTCATAATGAAAATTACAAGTTTCTTGGTTGTTGAAAATCTTTCACTGCTGTTAAAAACATTACACTTCATAGAAATGTAGCTGAAAATGTGAAACGTCATTAGTAAACAGTGAGGACAAACGTACGTATTAACTTAACAACTACCACAGGATAAATGTATATTTTAATGTCCGCCAGAGGACTTCACACTATATATAAATAGGTTGACTATTGCGTGACAGTTTTCTCTCACTATTAATGAAACGCTAGAGTAATTTATATACAACTATTCAATATGCATGCGTTTCTTGCAACAGAAAGCCAGAAACAAGAAAAACAAACAAAATCTTGCTCTCCAAAGTAAACATTTAGACACTTAAACCATTTTCACAGCAACTTGCGTAGTTGGATTCGCACATATGAAATATATATATATATATATATACAAAAATTAATTTTAGTTCCTTTAGTAACACAACACACAAATAGCAAAAGAAACCTTTATAGAAAAGAACATTGCTCAGTGCTTTTGTAAAACACGACAATATCACCAAAATTAATCTGTTCATTTCTGAGAAAGGGCCAGAAACTACTTATTGCACGTTAAGTCTCCAGTGTGGGCTGTATTTGACTTTCAGTAGTGAAAATGATTGGTCTATAAGCTTGTGTACTCTGCAGATATCCAAATATACTGCTCCTATATTTATCAGAAACTTACCAAAATATAATTATTTTTCTTGTACAAAATGGCATTTGAATCACTTTATATATCTTATCATAAGATGTGGATTCGAATCCCCGTTGCACTAAACATGCTGGTAGGGCGTTATAGCGTCACTGGTGGTAAACTTTGGAACCAGAATTTAACCATTATTTTAACTTGATCAGTTACTTTTAGCAAGCGTACTCATCAAATTTTGAAATCAGTTTTTGCCTTCTTTTTGTAATTAAACAAAAACTACGCAAGGGGCTACAGGCATCGAAACCAGATTTATCAGGTCTGCTGAATCACTGGGAAACTTTGGCCTTCAGAAACTCAGGTTAAAAATGCTCTGTGTGAAACAATTTGGTTAATTTAATGGCTGTAACAGTATCACCACTTACAGTACTAATAAAGCATACGGGACATTGCATATACTTAAATATATAATGAATTACGTTGGTATAAAATGCAAATAGTACGGGATTTTCACCACCCATCAACTGTACAAAAAAATGAATTACATCAGAGTACATTCATGAGTCGATGGCTTTACATTGTGAATGGCTATAATCCACCCAATTATATTGTGTTAAAACAGTATAATGTCCAAAAAGGTGCGGCCATTTGAACTAGTTCTATCAGTAGTGTAGTGATTACACTCGCAGAGCTGAAGACCGCACTGCAGTGAGAGCGTGCAAAAGTCAAAGTTTTGAGTGATGAAGGCTAATCCATGCGATAAATCGAGAATGTTTAGGTAAGAACAGTATGGGGCCCAGCACGGCCAAGCGCGTTAAGGCATGCGACTCGTAATCTGAGGGTCGCGGGTTCGCATTCCCGTCGCGCCAAACATGCTCGCTCTCCTAGCCGTGGGAGCGTTATAATGTGATGGTCAATCCCACTATTTGTTGGTAAAAGAGTAGCCCAAGAGATGGCGGTGGGTGGTGATGACTAGCTGCCTTCTCTCTTGTCTTACACTTTGACCCTGTATGAAGAAATGAGTCTCATCACTGAATAACACTTTCCTCCATTGTTCTTGCGTCCAGTTCTTGTATTCCAGACCCCATTGATACCGTTTTTTCTTCATTGAGTTGGTAAGTAGTTGGTTTTTGACTGGTATCCTTGCCTTTCTAACGGTAATTTCGGATGACGTAATATTCCTCAAAATTTCGACATATGTCCCAAAAATAGCAGCGCCAAACATGCTCGCTCTCCCAACTGTGAGGGCGTTATAATGTGACGATAAATCCCACTATTCATTAGTAAAAGAGTAGCCCAAGAGTTGGGCTGGTGATGACTAGCTGCCTTCCCTCTAGTCTTAAACTGCTAAATTAGGGACGGCTAGCACAAATAGCCCTCGAGTAGCTTTGTGCGAAATTCCAAAAACAAACAAACCAAAATGTGAAGAAGATGCGGTGGGTTTTTAATTGTTAAACTTATGTTAAAACCATAAAAACAATGTTTATTTCAGTAACTTGTGATGTGTTTGATTTTTGAGTATTTTTTTCATATAAGCGTGTCCTTTGTAACTTTCTGTTTAGGTTTCTGATAAACATTTAATAAACATGAATATATATAAATCAGTCACAAGAAGTTTTCATTTTGTTTCAGTGGTGTCCCAGAAGGAAGCTGACCAGTCTCTGCTGTCCGTGTCAGCTTCTGCTCCTGCTGAGTACTGTGTGGAAGCTGCTGATGAACAGAAAAGTGGACCTCAAAGTCCAGACATATCCAGAGAGATCTCCATTCGGACTGATCTTAGTATGACTGATATTGAAGCTTTACAGACAGGGCGTCAGAAATTGAAAACTGAAAATATTGCTCTCCATGAATAATTAAATTTATTAAATAATTAAATATTATTGTGCATGAGGAGTATTAGGGATATTTGTGAGGAGGCATTTAATTGTATTTAAACTGAATATATAAATATTTGACACGTGTTTTGTTGACAGTTATCTCATGAACAAAGCTCCAACTTATGAGTAACTAAGTTCGTGCTCAGGTGAGTAAAAAAACACATTTACCTTGACTTTGATAACAAAGAGAGGTTGTGCATCTGTGCTTGCAACACTTCATGCACCCACCAAGGTGTGAAACACTTGTAGACTTCCAGGCTCTTGTAGGACTTCAGTCTCTCTCCAGTGTATGATGGTGTGGTGTTAATGAGGTAATGATAAATGTCATTGTACTGAATGTCACGTTTTGGATTGGCATCAATAAAACTGGTGAAATGTTCAGATATGGGTCAACTTTGATGGCATTGATTTTATCAATATAACGATCCTTATGATTATGACTCAAGCCTTTTGAATAATTAGTTAAACATGTAGGTCCATTCATATTGATCCCCGTCGCGCCAAACATGCTCGCCCTTTCAGCCGTGGGGGCGTTATAATGTGACGGTCAATCCCACTATTCGTTGGTAAAAGAGTAGCCCAAGAGTTGGCGGTGGGTGGTGATGACTAGCTGCCTTCCCTCTAGTCTTACACTGCAAAATTATGAGCGGCTAGCACAGACAGTCCTCGAGTAGCTTTGTGCGAAATTCTAAAAACAAACAAACCATTCATATTGAAGATCGATTTCACATGACTAATGACAACATTTACACCACGCGGTCGCAGTTCACATCCATACACATACGGTCGACTGCGCTGCCTAACGATGTTGCCTACGAATATGACGTCAGCATTGAAATCACGTGATCAGTGACTACACATGCAAAGCAATTATTAAAAAGTGACGTTACATATCTCCATGCATGCTCTTCACGTAACACAGAACAACCCAGGAGAGAACTTGCCAAGACGTAATTGTTGGTGCTGGTGTAGGTGTTACTTTCAGAACAATAAAGTTAAGATTAGAGAGAAGAGACCTCAATGGGTGTGTTGCTACTAAAATCAGTCGTTTAAGAAAGCTAACGATACCCAAAAGTTGAAATAGATATCAGACTTCAAACAATGACATGAAAAAAGCTAGAAGAAAGTTCACCTTAAATTAATTTACAACAAACAACGATAGTTTGTTCAATGGCAGAAGGTAAACAAAAATATTTGGTCAATTTTTTTTGTCTACAGTGAAACGTGAAAGGTTTGTCTGTTTTTGAATTTCGCGCAAAGCGACTCAAGAGCTTTTTGCGCTAGCCATCCCTAATTTAGCAGTATAAGACTGGAGGCAAGGTAGCTAGTCATCACCACCCACCGCCAACTCTTGGGCTACTCTTTTACCAACAAATAGTGAAATTGAGCGTCACATTATAACGCCTCCACGACTGAAAGGGCGAACATGTTTGGTGGGACGGTGATTCTAACCTGCGACCCTCAGATTACGAGTCGAACGCTTTAACCCACCTGGCCATGCCGGGCCTGACAAGACAGGATATCAATACCAATACGAATGTTATTTCCTGGTCACGTGACAGTGCATCATTGTGATTAGCCTCTGCTGTTTCTTACTTGTTCATTGTAATGAGTTTTTACCACTTACTTGTAATCAAATCGGTCTTTACTACTTGTTGTCAAAGTAACTTTTCATATTTATTGGCAAGGTTTATAAGCTTTACGCGCGTACTATCACTACTGCCTTCTGTAACTTTAAAATACTCAACATGGAGAATATGTACTTGAAAATGAAATCTCGAAGAACAATGATTTCATAATTGTTCATAAAGAATTTTAATAAAAAATAGAATAGGTTATTTCACATTTTGGGTGTCTGCGTGTTATAGCAACCGATCTGGTGTATCTATCGCGAAAAGCCCCCTCCCCATAGGTGTGACAGCAGACTCTCAGCTGACTTAAACTTTTAGACACCTGGTTTCGATTCCAATTGTGTGCAGAGCATACACAACATTTTCTGTACTTTTACGCTTCATAACATACAACAACAACCATCGTGGGAAATGTATCGTTGAAATTTAGCACTGTAAGTCCATTGGCTCATTGATGTTCCACAGGGGAACAGTTTCACGCACACCTAAGTAAATCTCAAACATTAAGTAAACACCTTTAAGATGGTATCTAGTGTGTTTTTTTATTAAGTTATTATATATTACTTGTTCCCCGATGAGACAGCGATAAGGTTACGAGTTTACATTGTTAAAAATCCAGTGTTTTTACCCCGCAGTGCATAAAGCAGCTAGCTGAATGGTCATACCTTACTATTGTTCCTTCCTGGTCATGTGGTAACACTTTAATATTGTCACGTCCTGGTCATGGTAATAACAGTATGTTACTTTTACTACCTGGTCATGTGGTAACATTTTAATATTATCACATGCTGGTCATGTCATCTTAACCAAGCGAGATTAAAGCTAATAGCAGACCAATCTTATAAATATGTGCATATAATACCCTATGAAGATTAATAGTAAAAAACAACAACAAGAAACAGTAAATATTTTGTCATGAAGTTAAGTGTAAGTAAAGTTGGTTGAATTATAGACAGGTGAGAAATATGCTGATCATTGGCTAGTGTCTAAAGAATTACAGTACTGTAACTCAATGGTGTGGTTATGAAACGTTATAAACCGACATCCGAGAAATAGATGCAATGTCAGAAAGAAAAACACCAGTTCGGCGTGGATTTGAGAAAAGAATATAGAAGGCAGGAGTTCAACGAAAGAAGAAGAAAGAGAAAGCCGAAAGGCGTGAAAAAGAATGAATGAACGGGAGAGGTGAATGAAGAAAATAATATGCTTCCAATAAGAAAGGAAACATATTTCTAAATCTGTGTTTCACAAATTACCAGTAATAAATCGCAGTTATTTTTTATGCTTACATTAGTACGAGTCCATTCTAATAAGAATAAGTAAACCCTAAACAGCCAGTAAACACAAAGAAGCGAAGGAAAGTATAGTACAATAGAAACATTTACCATAATGTTTACTTGTAAGTGTTACTTCAATGCTAAGCCGAAAGGAGTACAAGCAACTAAAAACCTCTTATCAGTGTATTTCGCATAGCGCATCCAATAAGCCAAAATCACTGTAAAAATAAAAAAAAGAAAATTCGTTATATTAATTCCAGATGAGCACCAGCTAAAATAAACACTAAATATACAGATGGTAACTACATAAATATTGTATCACGTTTCATGGCCAAATCTTAACTATATTTTTGTTTGAACTTTATTTTATAACTCTATGAAAGTCTCTCGGTACTGAAATACATATGTCGATTTCCTATGTCTCAAACTCAACAGTTGAGTGTACAACCCACTGTAGAGAGAAAATGCGTGACACTCTAGTTTCAAACCTCAAAATTTCTGAATTAGTACTCCTATGATCAACCCATCAACTTATCCAAGGCGCGACAAAACTACCCAACTGTTTCATCATATCCACATCGCCAATATCGTGTTTCTGGAAACATGAGCGCCACTTAACTTAGACCTGTGTACTTTCCACAAAATAACAACAACAACACATTGAAAGAAAAAATCACGTGGCAAATGGCCCACTAAATAATCATACTGCATGTAAGATGTGATTCATTTATTTGTTTATTTGGAATTAAGCGCAAAGCAACACAACGGGTCATCTGTACGGAAACCCGGTTTCTAACGGTGTGAGTCCGTTGTGCCACTACCAGGTCAGCTCTGGGCAGATATACCACTGTGCCACTAGGGGTCAGCTCTGGGTAGACAAATCGCTGTGGCACTAGCGAATCAGCTCTGGGAGACATAACACTGTGCCACCAGGGTGTCAGCTCTGAGCAGACATAACATTGTATCACCAGGGGGTCAGCTCTGAACAGTCATATCGTTGTGTTACTAGGGGTCAGCTCCAGACGTACACACCGCCGTGCCACTGGGAGGTCAGCTCTGGGCAGACACACTGTTGTTCCACTAGGAAGTCAGCTCTGGGCAGGCATTGTGCTGTGCCACTAGGGGTCAGCTCTGGGCAGACATCTGCTGTGCTACCAGGGGTAAGCTCTGGGCAGACGCACTGTTGTGTCACTAGGGGTCAGCTCTGATTCAAGGGATTGGATTAACTGTGTATTTTATATTTATTCATCTTTTTTTACCATGCATCCTTGAACTGTTTCAATGAGAACCAACTGGTGTTACATAATAAACATTACCGAGTGGATTATTAACAACTAAGTTGAAGTTATCTTGTGAATTGTTTGTTGGTACACATAGGCTATTTGTGTTAAGCCCAAAACGGGTATCGAAATTTGGTTTTTAGTGTTACAAGTCCATGGGCCTACTGCAGTGTCCTCAATGCGAGTTGATCGTCCCTGATCAACAAGTAATACCAGGACCGAGTAGAACCCTTTACCTCAAGTATTCATTTAATTATATATAGTGCCATTATTACTTAGAATAGCTACAGAGATGACCTAGTGGTTAACACGTCAGGACTGTGAATCCAGTAACTTCTAGTTCGGGTACTATTATCACAAGAAACCCCTTTCCTCACTATGTGGTCGTGAATGTTCAACTGACGGTTAAATCCCACTTAAAAAGAGCTATGTGCAGAAGGCCTAAAGTAGCTTTACGGTAAGTTCTAGGGAAACTACACTGAAGAATACTATAAAAGCACTGTAGTGTCTAATAAACATTATTAGCTAAAATATGTAAATAGCAAACCTAGTATCGATAATAAAATAAAAATTAAATGATCAAAGGGACTTCATCATTAGGTTTATTGGTTCTCCATAAAATAAAAATACTTTGTATGGATGACAGTTCAAGACTGGCAACTTAAAACAATTAATATAAATGTAAAGAAAAACTAAAGTGAATTACTTATAAAACATTAATAATTCTTTAACAATCTACCACTTACAACACACAGAATATTGAAAGAAAGAAATTGCTTACCCACGTAATGGACTCTTAGAATATATTTCACCATATTTGTTCTCTGTCAGTCATCGATGAAGTCGTATGAATGTAAATTTATTAGTTATAGAGCGTTAACATTGTTATTATATTATTTTATGTTATTTTGATCCATGTACTTAAAAAGAACAATGAATATTAGTCAGTCCAGGCATATATGCGTACTGGCTCTCATGGAAATACGTGTTTATACGGATGCAAAAATGAACAATGTTCAACGCGTATTGTTCTGCACGAGCACAAAACTACGATGTTTCTGACAATAATTTTTATTATAGTTATTACAGGAGATTTAACAAACAAACAGGAAATCAATGCAATGCAACGCCATTAAAAGTTAGTACAAATTTCAACAAATGCCTCAAAGTTTATAATTAGGCCTAAAGTTTTCTTCATATGCGAAGAATGAGTTTATCCGCTAAGGGAATAAAATATTACGTTTCCTTATTGGTGGTAGTGGACCAGATGCTTTGTTAATACTTTATTTAAAAAAAAAAGATTAATACCACTGTAGAAGGAAAAAATAAGAAATGAAACAGCGACAAACGAATACTATTGATTTTTACACTTATTTATAACATAGTTTTAAAAATTAACTACTTTATAGCGTGGGTTTGTTTATGTCATTTTCTTAGCCAAATATGATGATTATCCACAAAAACGGATATATATTTGTTTATAATTATTTCACGGTTTTTTTCACTTCTATATTTCAATTCTAAATACAAAAAATTCATATTCTACTTTGTAGAGATTTCTGGTGTATTCATGTCCAACTGTATAATACAGCTGTTGTTGCTGTTATTTTGAATTAAGCACAAAGCTACACGATGGGTTATCTGTGCTCTGCCCACCACGGGTATCGAAACCCACTGGGGGACTACAGCAATAGCATTATTTAAAGTAGGTTTGTTGTTTGTTCTAAATTTCACACAAAACTACACGTGAGATATCTGGGTTAGCCCTCCATAACTTAGCAGTATAAGACTAGAGGGAACGGAACTAGTCATCACCGTCCACCGCTAACGTTTGAGCTACTCTTTTACCAACGAATAATGGGATTGACTGTTACATTATAATGCCCCCAACGGCCGAAAGGACGAGCATGTTTGGTGTGACGGGGATTCAAACTCGCAACCCTCAGATTACGAGTCAAGCGTCCTAGCCACTGGATCATGATGTAGGGACGCTCAAACTGTAGTACATGGAGTTAATATCTGTAGAATACGACAATTAATATGAAAAATCACAAAATTTGTAATAAACATTATCTCAGCTTTTTATCTATATATATATATATATTTGTCTCCTCACTTGTGGGCTTACCCTCTACGTGCGTAAACTCGCCAGTATCTTCCTTTCTTAAAACTGACAAAAATGTTCTCGAATATTCTTTAATCGCACCAGAAGAAAAAACAAACAGTCACATTTTCACATTGAGGGGTAATTGTTGAAAATATGTTATATATATGTATATGTGTGTGTGTGTGTAATTAGGCCTAGGTTTGTAGTTTTGAAAACAAAATTAAACAAAAAGTGATACTCGAACCTGAAACGTTTGAGAATCACTATTTTAAAGGATTTATCTATTTCGAACATATAATCTTATTTGTATAATATTCCACTTAATAGTGTTGAATACGTCAAAAAACGCTCATATGACAATTCGGTTTCGTCTATATCACTTAAAAATACATATATAAACATCGTCATATTATTTTAATACATATATCGTACGCGGAACACGATTTTATCTTGTGTGAATCTATTATTTACACGAACAAACAAATATTAGTAAAATATGCAGCATCAATAAGTATTTAATAGCTACTGTTTAAACAGATAAACAGAATTTAGCTAATTATAAATCATTAATAAATCTTAAACGCTATTCTGTTTAATCGAGAAAATAATAACAGTAATTATAGATCATTAATAATTGTTTAAACATGTACGGAAATTTCTAATTACACACGTTTAAGCGTATTACTTAAAACCATACACACGGTTCCTTTTACCAATAACCGTGTATAGATATATACGGATATATAGATTGCGAGAAGTAAAAAGAAACATGAGTGTATACCTTCCTCTTATCAACCACCATAAAACAGGAAACAATCTATTTGCTAAGAACGATAATATGCAGACAGAATAACTAACTCTAAGGCTGTAACCATCGCCAACAAACCATCACTGCAGTTCATATGACACCAAACAGATGGCAGCAGATGCTGCAAAAACTAAATTCAGCTGGAATGACAACAGATGTATATATGTGTTTTCTTATATCAAAGCTACATCGAGCTATTTGCTGTTTCCACCGAGGGTAATCGAACCCATTATTTTAGTGTTGTAAATCCGAAAACTTATCGCTGTCCCAGTGGGGGACTATAAGTATATAGTAATGTGAAAACTGACAAACTTACATTACTGTCATAAACAACATAAAGTTATGAAAAGATCCAGTTGAATTGTGGGAATTGACTGTCACTCTTTTATAATGCACCCTTCATCCCAAGATACAAAGAGTATCGTTTTTCTTTTCATGTTTTTTTTAGAAATTAACCACAAACCAAGGAATTTCGAATCCCATGTTATCCACCAGAAGACGTTCAGGCGTGTTTTTCGAATTTCGCACAAAGTTACGCGAGGGCTATCTGTTCTAGCCGTCCCTAATTTAGCAGTGTGAGACTAGAGGAAAGGCAACTGATCATCATCACCCACCGCCAACTCTCGGGCTACTCTTTTTACCAACGAGTAGAACAATTGATCGTAACATTAGAACGCCCCCTCGGCTGAAAGGGCGACCATGTTTGGCGAACCCGCGACCCTCAGGTTGCGAGTCGCACGCCTTAACACGCTTGGCTATGCCGGGTCCAATTAAATTATTATCAACATGTTGTTGGAGATGTTAAAAAAGTGTCGTTGAAAGATGAAACTGAATGTATAGTTGTGGTACAACAGAGCCAAATAGTCTTCTATTACTACTAAAATAAACAGTATCGAATCAAAGAATAATTGCATATAAGATGGATAAAAATAAGGTGAGAAGTTGTATTTTTGTAATTGAAACAGAGACGCCAAATTACAAATAAGGTGTAGTAATACTTTATTTTCCTTAAAATAAATCAGTTAAGTTACAAATTACTAAGCATAATATTCACGTAGTCACTGAAGAATTAAAAGTTAAATGCGAAAGAAAAGAAAAAAATAGCCAAATAGAGTTTACAGTATTTTAAAATAAAATATAATGTCAAATTTCGGCAGGACGCGGTCTCGTGGTTATCTTGTGAGGATCTTATATTTTAATGCTCAATCAATATGCGATCAAACACGCTCTCTGCATTTTCGATTGTGAGATAGTTATAAAAATGAAAGTCAGTCCCACAGTTCTCTTAAAATTAGCTGAGTTAGCAACCAGTGTTAGTAACACCCGTGGTTTAAACGTATGATCTTTGGTTTGACCATTTAGCTTATGACACGTCATACAGTTTGAAAAATTCCAAACACCAAACTGTAGAATTTAACAAACAGAAGATGGCACGAAGTTCAAGAAAGAATTACTTCACCTAAATCCGAATAGTTTGTTTGATGTTTTAAAGAAAACAAAGAAAGAAATGGCTATCTCTGCTTTTCCTATCGCGGATATGAAACCTGTCGTTGTAACTCTGCAGATATGTCGTTGTGCCACTGGTCGAACCATTTAATTTCTCTGAGCAAGTGGGTCATGAACCAACCATCTACTAACGTATAAAAGTCTTAAGGTTCATTTTCTTTTACATCACAATTCGAGGGTGGCGGGTTCGAATCCCCGTCACACCATACACATGCTCGCCCCTTCAGCCGTTGGGTCGTTATAATGTGACGCTTAATCCCACAATTCGTTGACAAAAGAGTAACCCAAGAATTAGCGGTAGGTGGTGATGACTAGCTGCCTTCCCTCTAGTCTTACCCTGGTAATTTAGGGATGGCTAGCGCAGACAGGCCTCGTATAGCTTTGCTCAAAATAAAAACAAACAAACAAATAAACATAGAAAATACAACCAAGAAATTTAAATGAGTCACCATTATATAACTGTCACTGAATAAACATTTCTATTTCTATTTCTTCGTAGTTAAAATGTATATACTACATGGACTAGTGTCAATGTCAGTTAGAAACTGACTATTCAACCTTGGTGATGCTCCACATCAGCTGGAGATGGACTTCAAGAGGGGAAGGAATGGAAAGCAAGGTCACAATAGGAGCAAAATGATAGGAAAAGCTTAGTTTGTCTGTAATTAAGCCCAAAGCTACACAATGGACTATCTGTACTTTGCCCATCAAAGGTATCGAAATCCGGATTCTATCGGTGTAAGTCCACAGACATATAGCTTTGCCATTAGGAGGCATAAGAGAAGTTTAAGAATACCTGGAAGTATTTATCTTCACAAAGGTTGAAATGATCAGTGTCATCTCGAAAGTGTATTTGGTTTTCTCAATGATGAATACCTAAATCGTCAGTGTTAGAATAGTTGTACGACAAAAACAGCTTAGTTGTTTGATTTGCTTGTCTGTTTAGTTTTTTAAAACGATTTTAAACATTATGAAAACGTTTCGTTTACAGTTCACGTAAAATAATGTAACAGAGTAAATGACACAATTCCTGAATTATGCTCTCAGAACATTATGCACAGTTAACCGTTTAGTTATATCAAACAAGAACAAAATCTATAGGTTAATTTAAGACTAAAAAGGCATTAAATGAAATGTTAGATTGGTATAACTGAAAATGATTTTTAACATATTGATATAGCGGAATGATACTTCATTTTAAAATAATTAGGATAATGACAGAATCCACTTAAAGGCTGTTGTTGTTGTTTTGAATTAAGCACAAAGCTACACAATGGGCTATCTGTGCTCTGCCCACCACGGGTATCGAAACCCGGATTTTAGCGTGTAAGTCCGCAGACATACCGCTGAGCCACTGGGGGGCCCACTTAAAGGCAGAGAGTTGTTTTGATGGTAAGTAAAAACAAATACGTTATTTAGTACACTAATTAGGTAAGCGTTATTAATTTTAAGTTTTGACTCCCAGTGGTTCAAAGACACGTCTGAAAAGCTCATAACCCTAAAAATCGGTTTTCGATACCCATGGTGAGCACAGCACATATAACCCATTCTGTAGTTTTATGCGCAACAAACGGAAGGTAACTGAACTGGTTCTGAAGATACATAATTATAAAATAACTAAGACATTAACAGTAAAATAAAATATCCAGACACGGGGAATATAAGATTTAGAATCATTTTATACGAGTTTAAATATATTAATAAGCCTAAAATTCTTAGACATTACATATTATTTATTTTTAGTTTTTTTATAGATCGTAATATTCGTTGTTATCTAAAGTAGTGAATCCCACTGTTTCGTCCAAAAGTTGTCATTATAGGTTTTATGTATTGCTATAAAATCCACTAATATAGTTCTATTACGTCGTAATTGTTATTTTTAAGTTCTGTTGTGAAGTTCTTTCATAATTCTGTTTTTTTACGTTTTCAGTGTCGATTTAGTCATTGTTTTAAAATCTACTAATTCTGTTTGTTACTAAGCTAGGTACAGAAGCTTACAAGTTAGGTATTTGTAGCTAGTTGCTCGTGGATATCACATTATATAATATAAACGTATTATCACCAGTATATTAAAATGTGAACTTTAAGAATTTTCATTATTCCGGTCGTGTCATTCGCACGTTACGGAAGTGGTGCCGTTTAGTGAGCAAAATGAAAACTATATTAGTAATTTTAACGGTTTTGATCTAACGCACTTCAAATCTAAATATATTTAGTATTATACTCTTATAAGCTTTTGACAATTCTAGTTATGTGCTAAAAAAGGACACAGAAACGTTTTAGTTCAATAACATTGCACTTAGTGACAATATGACTAAAGACACGCGATGCTTCAAGCGACACCTTATGCAAAGAATAAACATAAAGCTGAAATTTCTTCAGTAAAAAAGATAAAGCGTTTTCTATCCGATCTATCTAAAGCATTACAGAACACAGAGCAAAGTACTTAGCTTCACACCAAACCGTGAAGAAGACAAAAATCAAAATACAGTAGTTTAACTTCCAAGAACGTGATTGGTTTCCATGAAATTCAAACAGCGCCTAGAACATTCGGTTCCCGTTGTCCCTAAATAATAACTATGTTTTATTTCATCACAATAGAATACGGTTTCTCCAAACCGTATAAATAAAAACACCCCACTTTTGTGGGTTTTCTAATGACGCAAATGACGCGCGTTTTTTCTATTTTTTTTCTGTTCAGTTTGTTTTTGAATTTCGCGCAAAGCTACTCCAGGGCTATTTGCGCTAGTCGTCCCTAATTTAGCAGTGTAAGAACAGAGGAAAAGCAGCTAGTCATCATCACCCACCGCCAACTCTTGGACTACTCGTAATACAAGGGTCGCGGGTTTGAATCCCCATCACACCAAACATGCTCGCTCTTTAAGTCGTGGGAACGTTATAACGTGACGATCAATCCCACTATTTGTTGGTAAAAGAGTAGCCCAAGTGTTGGTGGTGGATGGTGATGACTAGCTGCCTTCCCTCTAGTCTTACACTGCTAAACAAGGGACGGCTAGCGTAGATAGCCCTCGTGTAGCTTTGCGCAAAATTGAAAACAAACACACAATAATTTAAAATTTACTGTTTCACTAGTTTAATATAATGCTGCCCATATAACTTGACAAAATATTTCGCTCTTGCTCATATTACTTTGTGGTTTTATCTAACAAGTGTTTCAGAAGGATGAACGATAATGTATTATTGTATTTGTAATCAAGCCCCAAAATACAAAATGGGCTATTTGTTCTCTGCCCACCACAGATATCGAAAACCGATCTCTAGCGTTGTAAGTCCAAACACATACCGCTATATCACTGTAAATCTTGTATTAAATTTGTTGACAGTTAAGATGTAAAAACCACTATTGTGTTATACAGTTATCCTCAATGAATAATAGCCCCCCAGCTATATGCCTGCGGGCTTATAACGCTAAAACCGAGTTTCGATACCTGTGGTTGGGCAGAGAACCACGTGTAGCTTTGTGCTGAATTATAAACAAAGCTACATAAAGGGCTATCTGTGGTCTGCCCACCACGGGTATCGAAACCCGGTTTTAGCGTTGTAACTCCGCAGATATAAAACTGTGCCACTGGGGGGCTCTTATAAAGTAGGGATAATACTAACTTATCATGATAAGCATGGTTTTTGTTTTTAAACTATGGTCTTTAGAAATAGATATAATCATGTCGGTGATTTTTTTTTACGTGAATCTTACAGGAACGCTCTTTATAAGCTGGTTTGAGTCAAAGGATAGACATTTGTTTTCTTGTAAACCACACCTTTTACCACGAGATAACAAAACTTAATATTATGTCACTGTATCGAAAAATATTCATTCAATAAGTATTAATGATACTTATTGTGCTGAAAATAGAGTAATGTAACAAAGTATTCAACAAATTATCAGTGCTTTATATCGTATGTGAGACAGAATCAGAGTTCTGTGTCTTTGCCAGATGGAGTACAGTAGTTCTTGGTTTCATTAAATGATATAAAACGAAATGTTCCCCAAGATGCAGTCGATAACGAACAGGTTACAAATGAATGAATGCCAATAAGAGTTTATAACGGCGTTGAAAGTGCAACAAGGATTCTACAATAACTCAAATGTACCACACTTGGATGAAAGTTAATTCAATCTATATAATCTATACATATTACAGTTTGAGTTATTTTGAAATATCAGAGGGTATTATGATGTTAGCATGTTAGAGGTAGTTACGTCTACCACAGAACTGTTTGTTTGGTTTGAATTTCGCGCAAAGCTACACGAGAGCTATCTGCGCTAGCCGTCCCTAATTTAGCAGTTTAAGACTAGATGGAAAGTAGCTAGTCATCACCACCCACCGCCAACTTTTGAGCATTTTTTACCAACGAATAGTGGGATTGATCGTAACATTATAACCCCCCAACGGGTTAAAGGACTAGCATATTTGGTGCGACGGAGATTCGAATCCGCGACACTCGGATTATGAGTCGAGTGCCTTAATCACCTAGATATGTCGAGCTCAGGATAAAACTGTATAACACGATCCCAGTTATAAGATGGATGACAGTGGTACTTTTTCACGTGTCGAAGTGATTACATATTAGAAAAGTAAGATTGAATAGATATATATATATATATACCTTTGTGAGTCATTTATAACGTTATATTTAAGCGACAAATATGCGAGTTTTAGATTAAAAATAAAGAGTAGGTAGAAACCCAGAAAGTAGTTACGTAATGTACCATCAAATATTGAAAATTTCACGAATATACATTTATCTTTCTGTATTGTTATGCAAAGAACGTGAGTAGATAATTTTGTTTTGCTTACAGATAAACTCAGTGACACGTAGAATCCGTCCTCCATTGTCAGAGTTAACGTAGTTTGTTTTGCTTGCAAAGCTTATTCCGTAACTGTAGAAAGTAAACCTGACGGATTTATAAAAAATACCTTTTATCCTCTTTCTATCATAAGAAACTTAAAAGATACGGAAATAGAATTTCTGATTTATCTATCATTTTTGTAAAAACGAACGCATTACTTGAGTTTCTCAAGTTGTGACTTTGTGACCAATGAATAAACATGAAAGCATCAGTCAGTGTTTGGTAGTTAGGTGTCAGTTACGTTTTAGATATCTGGATTATATGTGTAAAAATAATAAGTAAACATACCTACAGACAAGCTACGAGTGTATATCTTGTGGTGATTAATTCTAAATCACGTGATAATTACACTCTGTAACACAAATTTTGTTCCTGGATAGTATGTGTTATTTTTTAATTACTTATGTCGTAAAAGTACAGAAAATGGCCATTATTCCCTTTTAACTTTGTTTTTGACATCTGGATAATGAAATTTACAAATTAACCTAGTTTCTATGTAAAAACGGGCAAATTTGCACATTTTTATTTACATAAGATCTGAATAAAACAACATATAAATCAAGAGTTACGTGTGTTTATACTAAAGTTACACAAAAAGGTTTAGAAGTGAGTAGTTTTTCGAGATTTGTGACTGTAATATAAATCACTTTCACATATCAGCCTCCAAATACAGTCTACCATCATGTTTTCGTTATACGCTCCTAGATCACTAAAGCAAAGTTTGAAGAAAACAATAGTTCTTTTCCATTTACTTTGAGCATAAACAATTGGGGAATAACACTTTCTGCCCAGGAACAAGAACAAGTAAAAAGTTACATTGTGTTATCTTTATATAAATCATTCATGTGACCCCTTTTCATTCAAAATGCATTTACGCAGTCATATGATGAAACACTTAAGTATTATCCAATGTTGGAATACGTGTGACATTTTACAAATATTTACTTACATATATATATCGAAACTAGCATATTAGAGTATTGTAAAACACGTCAGTAGGGGGAGTGTTAGGTCTGATGTTCAGAACAACGGGGGACAATCAATTTAGTTAAGGATTTCAAGTACATGATGCGATTTGTACAATTTCTGAAATAAAGAAACTTTGATTACTTTGCAGAATGTCCCTTATTTAAATCAGTGAACACATATTGGATTTATAAGATGCGAATAACAATAATTTTTGTCATGAGAAACATTAACAGGTTTACTGTTATCACAGTTATTTGGCACGTTTTCTTTCTTTTTAAAGTATTCAAAGGTAAGATACATACACATTATAAACCTGAAATAAACTTGTCCTTATCTACAGTATCCCAGAAAGCTGCTTTTTCAGAACCTAATAGCTTAACTGTGTTACTCTTTCAGACAACCCTGATTCACAGAAATTTGAGCTCGTCATGACCAGGTGGTTAAAGCGTTCGCCTCGTAATCTGAGGGTCGTGGGTTCGAATTCCCGTTACATTAAACTTGCTCGCCTTTTAATCTGTGGAGGCGTTATAAAATTAGGTCAATCCCACTATTCGTTGGTAAAAGAGTATCCCAAGAGTTGGCGGTGAGTGGTGATGACTAGCTTCCTTCCTTCTAGTTTTGCATTGCTAAATTAGGGACGGCTAGTGCACATAGCCCTCATGCAGCTTTGCGCGAAATCAAAAAACAAACAAACGCAGGAAATTGATAGTTACTGTATACACATGTGTGTATATATAACATGTTTACACTTGTGCAGCTATTCTACATCACAGACAGCCATTAGAAAGCGTTTTATCAAAACATAAATTTTATATGAAATGGACTGAAGCACGAATATCTAATTAAATGTGTGAAGCCACCACAGTTGTAATTAATGATGTATAAAGTGTATATCTTTCCAACACTTCAGTGATTTTCATACAGATAGTGAAAACGTTCCACACAATGCTCTTTCTAACACTTCAGTGGTTTTTTTTACACAGATTGTGAAAACGTTCCACACAATGTTCTTTCCAGGACAACTAAACAAAACTAGGCTAGCTAGTACCGTTCCTTGCACAGATAACTGGTATTAATTTCTACCCCCGTGAAACATAACAGACATGTATATCCACTCATTTTAAAAAAAAACAAACTATTTCGCACAAGTCAGTTACTTTTTCCTTCCTTTCAAAAATAATTTGATTCACAAACGTTTTCGTTTCATCAAAAGTAGAAAAAAACAAACGTAATTCATGCACGAAGTCCAAAGCATATCCTCATATCAGCAGTTTTCACACATTTCTGTCAGATTGTGAAAACATTTCCCGCATTGTGCTGGAAACACTTTTGTAAAAAGCTCTCATCGAAACAAGAATGAAGAGATACATTTCTAAGTTCAATTTTAAATTTAAAAAACCAAACAATGTTTTCTTCTGCATTCTTCGTTGCAAATTTTGTCTCACGTGCTAACTTTTAGTTTTATAATCAGTGATAAAAGCACTTCAAGTTGTACGAAACTCGTGCCAGCGTGCCAACACCACTGATTGATTTTCAGGATACCTTTAACAGCTGACCTAAGCGACAAGGAAATTGGAGCACTTCATTTCCTTCACAAGTGACTCGGCACTTCCGGAAGTTGACGTGACGATCGACTTCGAGATAAAAACTGAATCAATTTTGTCACGCTTTGGATGTCATTGGCATTAAAACATCCATTGGAATGATACTCATTCAAATTAAAATAATAATTATCGACTTATTAAGGAGGTATCTCAAAGGCAAAACATAAATTTGTTTACACAGCCACTCTATTATCTCCATATCAAGACATAAATATTGTCGATAACATGACGCGAACGATTACAACTTTGTCCAATAATTTGACGCTTTCCTCCTAACAAATTAATAAATTATTTAAGAACAACTGTTATTTATATTATAATAAGTATAAAAAAGCCGAAGGGTAAATTGTATTAAACTAAGAAAACGGCTGTTCCATATAATACTTATTAGAATCCAGCAACTAATGTTACTTTCTTCGTATTACTTTACGTTTTACAAGTTCGTACGTCACCAGTAACTTGCACAACCGATACGCCCCTGCTGGTACAGCGTTAAGTCTACGGATTTACAACGCTAAAATCAGGGATCCGATTCCCCTCGGTGGGCTAAACAGATTTCCCGATGTGGCTTTGCTCTAAGAAAAAAAAACACACACACAACCGGTGCGAACCCTATTTAACTATCTAGGTGACTATCTGCGTACTCGTCCAATCTTTATCATATAAACAACGTTCACATTAACGTTAAAATAATACGTACTACTGTGAAAATTGGCCAACCTTAAATTTATGAAAGTCTTTATAATTAGAGAATAGAAACCATTCAAGTCATTTGTGGTTATTTCTTAGCAATATTGCAGTGTTTTGAATCTATATAAAAGAGTTTATGTTTCATATGCTGTATTATTACACCATACTTCTATATAAAAGAGTTTATGTTTCATGTGCTGTATTATTACACCATACTTCTATATAAGAGTTTATGTTTCATATGCTGTATTATTACACCATACTTCTATATAAAAGAGTTTATGTTTCATGTGCTGTATTATTACACCATACTTCTATATAAAAGTTTATGTTTCATATGCTGTATTATTACACCATACATCTATATAAAAGAGTTTATGTTTCATATGCTGTATTATTACACCATACTTTTTATTTTTACGAACAATAATTAACACTTGAAAACTTACTCAATTTAAAATGCACTTTGTCATACTTTTAATCAAAATTTAAAGTAAATGTATTAATGTTTCAGACAGAATATTGTGATGTAATATATATATATATATATATACACGTGGTTTTAAGAACTACGTTGTGTTTTGTTTTTTGGAAATTCGCACAAAGCTACTCGAGGGCTATCTGTGCTAGCCGTCCCTAATTTAGCAGTGTAAGACTAGAGGGAAGGCAGCTAGTCATTACCACCCACCGCCAACTCTTGGGCTACTCTTTTACCAACGAATAGTGGGATTGACCGTCACATTATACACCCCCACGGCTGGGAGGGCGAGCATGTTTAGCGCGACGCGGGCTCGAACCTGCGACCCTCAGATTACGAGTGCACGCCTTAACGCGCTCGGCCATGCCAGGCCGGTTCGTTGTGTTTTACAAACTACTCTCAGAAACACGAGATTCAAATTAAAGATTTATAATAAATCTTAACAGGGATTATACTTAGACATTATTTTTTTCTAAAAATAATCCATTATTCTTACACTGGGATAAAATTTAATTTAAATTCTATTTTTAAAGTTTTTAAACCCTGTTATTTTACAAAAAAAAAGTATTGAAAATACGTTACAAAGAAATTGTTCTGTACAAAATGGCGTCGATAATTTTCAAAATCCTTTTATGTTCCACTCGAACAATTACGAGAAGCCTGGTGTTTGTTACGAGCATTAGAGTTTATTCTGCGAACCTCTGTAATCTTGGAAAAAAGTTCGTCAACTTATCTCATTTTCTAAGTTAAAAATACTTTAATTGCCTATGGGAAAAGAGAAATCGCGTCTTACAAACCAATAACTAAGATGAGAGCATGAAACTATTTTTGATAAATAAAATAAAAAAATACGCGCAGATGAAGAACGAATATCAAAAGTAGGTTAACAGCTAAATAACACTATGTAACAAAATTTTTACTCTTGTTATTTCTCAATTGATTGTGTCTAAAGTAAATGGAAAAGACCTATTTTCCTCCTCAAACTTTGCTTTTGTGACTTGAGTAATGGAATCTTCAAAGTTACCCATTTTTCAGAACTTTCCAGGTAGATTCAGTGTTGAGTAGCTGATAGAAAATTTTCTCAAACTTCCAGGAATTTTAACTTTCTGTATTGCGTACAGTTCAGTGACATACAAAATCCGTTCTTTATTTCCAGAAGACGCCCCCCAGTGGCTCAGCGGCATGTCTGCGGACTTAGAACGCTAAGAACCAGGTTTCGATACCCGTGGTGAACAGAGCACAGATCGCCCATTGTGTAGCTTTGTGCTTAATTTAGAAACAACAACATACGAAAACACTTATTGCCAGAGTTAATGTATAGTGGACATACAGTTTGTTTCGGTGGTAAAGTTTATTCTCTAATTATAGACAACCAGTCCAATATTTGAAAACATTAATTCTTTACTAGTCTTTATTTACATATATTAAAGGTAACACGTCAGTTTTAACCTGTACGAAGGTTAGTGTCTTATGTTCAGCGAGATGAGAAACAGTTAATCTTGTTACGGATTTCAAATGTAGCTGTGTTTTATACAGCTTTTATGTTTCATTTATGATGCTGTATTCTGTGTAACTAATAAGATGTTGGAACAAGTATTTAACGTAACTATGAATACGTTTTGTTGTAAGTCAGTATTTAAAAAAAAATGAGAATATTTTTCTGGATAGCATGTTAATGTATCTTAAAGTCTGTTCATAAATATATCGGTAAGGTTGTCAAATACGTGATTTTACTTAAATATATGAATGATATTATATTGGGTCATGATGAAACACGAGTTTTCTATATGAAATATAAATGGAGATTTGCGCAAGTCATTAGAAACTGATATCCATGAAACGTATTTAGCATAAAGGACTAAGCTAGACACGCGTATATCGTTCAATAATTTATAAACTAAGATATTTTCGTAAATAATACATTGAGGTATCTTCAAGTTTTGTGAACAGATGTTTCAGTACGCGTTATACTTAAGACAGATTTAGCTTACATATACTAAAAATAGTACATTACTCTATGATGATGTGTTTATATATATATATATATAAGAAAATCACAGAGTATAATTTGTATAATTTGTAGGTGAAAGAATATGTTATGTTACCATAACAGCTTCAAAATCTGTGTGGATGAATCAACCTTGAAAATATCGATAAACTAGTTTTGTTTTTCTAAGCCTAACTAAGTCTCACATGATTAGTTTGGACATTTATTCATTTATGTGACGACATGTCTGTATTATGAGGTTTCATATTAATCCCGTTTGTTTTCACATAGAGTGTGTCTCAAAATTGTAATTATTATCTATATTACTTACCTTGTTTATTACTATTATTTTTCATAAACAAGTTCTATTACATATTTCAGAACTCGCCCTATTTTCGAGTAATACGACAACTCCTGAAGAGTTCCCCTGGTTTCACCCCTTTGGACTTTTATCTTTGGAGGTTTTTGAAAACAAAAGTTTAATATAACAAACCAAGAGATCTTAAGATACTGAAACCAGGTTTAAATGGATTATAGTTAATGGTAGAGGCAGGACGTATGAGTTTATTAATTAAATAATTTAAAACTTACAAACATTGAGAAAATTCTCTGTTTTTACATTTTGTTATCTCAAATTCTGATAACGTTTTTCAACTTTCTTTCTAATATATGCATTTTGTGGCACCCTGTACTTGACAGACAACATAGATAAGGATTTCACGTGCGTGATACGTTTTGTACAGTTCATAAATTTTTATAGAATGTCCTTATGTTTAATTTATGGTAAATAATAAAGTGATGGAACAGACATATAGTACTGATATTATTTCATTGTTCTGTAAGTTACGTGTGTTTGTAAACAGTAACCTAATATATCTTGCAACATTGTTAATAAATGTTTCGCTCTGTGATTTTACATACATACATTAATATTTTTATATCGGTTTATGGTGAAACACGAGTTTTCCACGTCGAACGTAAATTGATATCAGTCAGAAACTTATATTCATATGGCGTGATTTGTCATAAAAGATTAAGCTAGACATGTAAAGTAATTTACAAACAGAAAAGTTTTAGTAAATAATACCATTGTTTGAATTAAACACAAAACTACACTGTAAGCTTACAGACAAACTGCTGTGCCACGGGGAGTTACTTGGGTTGTTTCAATTTTTAACAACAAATGTTTCAGTATGTGTAACATTTAAGACGAATTTAACATAACATATACAGCAGCTAGTTAGTATATGTGTCTATGAAGAGTAATGTGTTTCATATAAGAAAATCACAGAACTCTATAAATTTCTAACTGATTATTTTATAGATTTAATTATCTAACTAGGTTAGTGTTAATGAAAGATTCATATTATGGTAACAATTTCAAAATCTACATGAGGATATGTATCTGTTTTGAAATAGCCAAGGAATAATAACTTGATTTATAACCGCACGTTCTTTTACAATTATAATTGTCAACTCTAACTCGTGTGGTTCCCCGCAGGTACAACGCTAAAATCAAGGGGTTCGAGTCTCCTCGGTGGACTTTGCAGACAGTCCGATGTGGTTTTGCTGTAAGAAAAACACAAACACTCTAACTTGTGAACGAACCAATCAACATCAGCTGGAAAAACCAACTCTGTTATTACACAAGTGTTAACTAATTTTATATATTTTACACGTTCACAGTTTAAATAAATATCACAAATTAGAACTGAATCGATCTCTCATGTCAAGAATTATTTTAAGCTGACTGACACGTCCTGAATGTTTGTAGTGCACAGAATGTTAAATGTACGCTATCCAAACAAAAATAAAATATACATATATAGTTTTATATTAATATGTATTTATCTATGTTTATTGACTTTTAAACTTTAGTGGCAAACAAAAACTTTAGTTAAAGTAGGTTAAGTTAAAATTATGAATATCTTTTTTAGATATTAAATATATTGTAAATATTTATATAGCGACAATGTAATATAAATGGCTTTTATTTTAATAAAAGTTTCCCGTACACTCAAATAAAAGTGTTGTCTGTTTTAGATAATACTAAAGATAAAAAAAATTCTAAAATTGATGTCCTTCCTGGCTTGAAAATCAAAGAGGTTAAACTGTGACCAAGATGATAGGTAATTCACCCCTCTTTTCTCAGTTAAAGGTTTGTTGAAGCGTGGAAGATAATGGAGTCGGTGTCCAAAGTGTATACGTGTGATACCCTAATGGTGTCTTAGCACTAGACACTTAAAACTTTATGCAATTTAGCATTTTAAACAATAGTAAGGTTAAAAAATAGACTGTTCACCTATTTAGTTGTATTGTTTGTTTTTGGATTTCGAGCAAAACTACTCGATGGCTATCTGCGCTAGACGTCCCTAATTTAGGAGTGTAAGACCAGAGGGAAGGCAGCTAGTCATCACCACCTACCGCCAACTCTTGGGCTAATCTTTTACCAACGAATAGTGGGATTGACCGTCACATCACAACGCCTCCACGGCTGAAAGGGCGAGCACGTTTGGTGCAACGGAAATTCGAACCCGCGACCCTCGAATTACGAGTCGAGCGTTTTAACCACCTGGTCATACTAGGCCTATTTAGTTGTAGGACAATCAATTTATTTTATTGGTTATAATAGCTGTCTCGTTCAAATAATATCGATGTTTGACTTGTGCAACTCAAACAGCAAGTGACAAACAGAACATTGTCTGAAAGAAGCTAGGAAACGTATCCCATAGTTTCATAAGGTTTGTGTACACAAACAAGTCTGGACATGTATTTGCCAGTAATCAGTTTCTTATAGCGTTAGACAGTCTCAAAGTTTAAGTATTTGTAATTTTCAAAGGAAAGTTCTATACAAAATGAACGGTTAAACAGTAACACATTCAATTGTTACGAACTGTATCAATACAGCTGTTAAAACATGTACAATAATGGTTTTAACATTATTAAATCTAGACACTGATGACGTAATTACACGTGGAAGTGTAGTAACACTGTCACAGCACGTTTGTTAAAATCATACAAAGATCCGTTAAAAGAATAGTTTTAATTAACATAATTAAATATAGACATTGATCAGATACGGAAATGTAATGCGTTCACCCTTATAAAACTTATGTGGGAAAGAATCATAT
The DNA here is from genome assembly GCA_011833715.1 of Carcinoscorpius rotundicauda. Taxonomy (NCBI): domain Eukaryota; kingdom Metazoa; phylum Arthropoda; class Merostomata; order Xiphosura; family Limulidae; genus Carcinoscorpius; species Carcinoscorpius rotundicauda. Next base: position 15,431,627 of record CM022398.1, on the reverse strand, counting down.
GTAAAATGAAACATTTTGTCCAGTTATAGCACAACTGGTAAAATTGTAAGTTTAATTATCGCATGATATTTAATAAACGTTTTATTAATGGCGTAATCGAATGTTGGAAACCATTGAGAAATAATCTGGTTTAATAGCACAATGGGACCTGGCATGGCCAAGTGGATTAAGACATTCGACTCGTAATCTGAGGGTCGCAGGTTCGAATCTCAGTCGCACCAAACATGCTTGCCTCTTCAGCCTTGGTGGCGTTATAATGTGACGGTCAATCCTACTATTCGTTGATAAAAGAGTAGCCCAAGAGTTCATGGTCTTACACTGCTAAATTAGTGAGGGCCAGCGCAGATAGCCCTGATGTAGCTTTGCGAGAAATTAGAGCACTAAACAGTATTAAAATATAATTGAATTTGTTGTTTTATATAATACTAAAGCTAAACAGTAAGTCGTTCACTTATTTAGCTGTACGACAATCAAAGTAAATTGCTGGTTATAATAACTGTCTCATTCAAATAATATCTACGTTTGACTTGTTCAAGCGTCCTTTTTTAGAACGATTTAACTAAAAACTGCCAGGAGATTTAATTAAGTAATAATTTAATTAATTAATAATAATTAAATTAGTAATTTAAACAAACTGTAGTAAATATAGTGACATTAAAATTGTAATGTGTCCACTTTGTGGAATTGTGACGTCATGGCCGCCTGTTATGGTAGTCTAGCAACTCGCCCTCTGGTGACACTTTGTAATATTATGTTGTTGACCTAAATTTATTAAATGGCTATTATTTTCTTTGTTTCATGTTTTCACCATTTCGTTTATAAAGATTTCTGACAACTTTTGAAAAAAATTCGAAATATTGAAAGTTCAGTTTTAAAAATGTGGTTTTTGAACAAAACAATCTCACTCGTTTAAGCGCAGTGATTGGGTCGATCGTTGTACAGTCGTTAATGTTCTCGGGTTGTGAATCTACAGGGTTTATGATTCACAAGCTGTTACTGTAACGACGCACTGCACATCTCTGAGTGGGCGTGCGCTCTGACACCCACTCTTTGTTCGAACAAAAATATCGCAAATATTGGTGGTTTGTGCCACTTCTGTCTTCACTTTAACCTGTGCGTAGATATATATGTGAACCTGAAGAAGGTCGAAACCTTGTTCGCTCCTCTACGTGAACAATTTTCTCAACCCAAACGAGCTTTTTTTACATATATATTTTTCACTACAAGTGTTTTCTCGACATCACTGTGCGTAGATAGTTCTTGTGCAGCTTTTTCCATAACGAAGAAAACAGGAGGGCAACAATACCATTGTGCATTTAACGTTACCGTTGAAATCGAACAAAAATGAACATAGTTTTATTAAATACGTATATTTATGTTGATTTTATAAACAATTTCATGCGTTTAGGCCATAGTATTAATTATTCTAATACCTTCCTTTTCTTTTATTCCATGAAACTCTATAAGATTGCAAAAAAAATCATGTTTTCCAATATACGTGCGTTTCATTGTCTCAAAACAAACATTTAATAAAACACGAACTAATCACCGAAATGACGAAACTTTATCTGATAATAATTTCTATAAATCAAACTTTACATGTAATTACAATATTAGACTATAGAGGTTATTTCTCTTAATACTGTTATTGGTTATTAATACATACATATATATATATATATATATCAATAAATAAATAAGCATAGATACAGAACAATACATTTACTGAATAAATATAAATTGCAGTAAAACCACTGCTAATAAAGTAAGGTCATTAATGATAAAAATAATATGTCAATACTGTTTAATTCAAGAGTGTTTTGATAAACTTCATTCTCTTCGATAAGATGAGTAATTTAAAAGTTTATTATATCATTATTATATATGCACTCTGAATACTTGGTCTCATATATGCTTTCTTCTACTATTCAATATGATTCGTGAATATAATAAGTATCTCTACAAATAGGCTTACAGAGATTCGACCAAAGATCGTGGCTTTGATTTGTTTAATATCAAACTAACAAGGGTGATTGGTAAGCCTAACTTATAGGTTACAAATTAATGAAATAAACGCATATCTATGGCATCGGTTTGTCCAACTTCTCTTTTTAAAGTGGAAAAAAAAGTACTTACTTTCTTTGGGTTTCAGACTATGAGAAACGTTGAACAACAAAGATTCATCAACTCACAGTTATGAAATATAATGAGACATTTTTTCATATGCGAGTCTTAACAATTTGTACTTCACATAGTGTTCCTTAGTGATGTTATCCACAATCTAATTGATTTAGTTCGGGACGTTACCTACCTACTTCAAAATATTTTATATCATTTAAGTGATACATAATAAGAGTGAAGCATAAGAATTGAAGCCAAAATAACAAACGCATCTCGGTTTGTTTTTCAGACGAAATACTAAACCTAGCGGTTACTATCGAAAACTGTGATATCAATTCATAATTAATTTTTTCAAGAGAGGGCGCATCAAGTATGATAATATTATGCCAGAAATCTCACAATTTGTATCGCCAATCGCCATTTTAAGGCAGGAAAGTCGCCCACTTAGGCCTTTTTTTCTTCTTTTTTTTTTGAAAAAGTAAAACATTTAGTCATTTGGTTATATTTATGGAATATAACTAATATTAATATATAGAAAGTACAAAGTCGAAACTGTTATGTTTATCTTTCTTGTTACCATAACCTTTTAGCTTTCACATAATTATTATAATGTATTTTGTACAAATTGGGATTAAACTATATCTTCTGTACCCACAAGAGTTTGTTTAAATGGCACCACTTCTAGTAGGGTTTCGTTTTGGCTGATTTTGAATTTCGCTAAACAAGGGCTATTTGCGCTAACCGTCCCTAATTTAACAGTGTAAGACTAGAGGGAAGGCAGTTAGTCATCACCACCCACCGCCAACTCTTGGGCTACTCTTTTACCAACGAATAGAGGGATTGATCGTCACATTATAACGCCCCCACGACTAAAACGACGAGCATGTTTGACGTGACGAAGATATGCTTCTAATTATAGCAGTAACCATCCTTATAAGCTGTCGATTGGTAACTTTATGTTAACGCTGAGGCAGAATTAGAAATTATGGCACTCATTCATTTTTTTTTTTCACATGAATGTTTTTTAAACTATTATGCTATTAATTAGATTATTATGGACTTGTACCTTTGTTTACATATACAAAACGACTAATTACATATTTATGAATATATATAAAATAACTCACATTGGAATTGAAACGAATGCAATAATTCGACAGTTAAAAGAAAGAAACCCAATACAAGTTTTAAATTGGGGTAGTTTTGGGCATATAGTTTCGTCCTTGTATAATTATAAATCAGATGAGGTTATGTTTGATAGAAAGTTTATTTTATTCATTTTTAAAAAAAGAAACATAAATTGCTTGCAAATAAATAATGTTTTAAATGATAATGTGGTTCTCCACATACGCTCATTAATTGTAAAAGTTCTTCATAGAGGGCGGAAGCGAACACAAACATAAGATAAAGAATAAATATTGAAGTATCTAACTAACTTCCTTTAGAACAAATTATCAACCTTCAAAAACTGTCTTTTATATATTTACTTAAGCAGCAACGTTACGGTACTAAATAGCATTAGGTACCCTGTTTTATACTGTCTACAAACATAAATATTCATATATGTATATGTATAACAATCTTTAATTATGTCATTATTCTGATTTGTTGTCACGAATACAAAGACTGAAACTGCACTGTTCTGACTTTTAACAACACTCTTTAAAATCACTAATATATAAATAAACATCGACTACAAGCAGCAAGGACTGTTTTGAGTTTGTTTTCTCACATAATTTTCACGACATTTTACAACAAGCAAGAACCTGCTTTTTCCCCCCCTTTTTAGCAAAATATGCGTTACGTTACTTTAAACGTTTGTCGTATTACACTGAAGACAGAAACATGATAACAACAATCATAACAATAACTTTTATGTTGTTGAAAAATAAATTATTCTATTTTTACCTACATAAAATAATAAAGTTATTTTAATTGTTATTATTTTCTAACCTTTTGTGTTTTGTATTCTAATGTACAAATTCTTAGCCTTCGAACGTCAAAGTAATGTTTACTAAGTAAAATAACTTCAACACATTTCTGAAGATGTATGGGTGCTCTAAGCAAATATTATTTAAAGACACAATTTAAGTGGACTTTGCCTGAAACATCATTATTTATTATATCTTTCGAATTTTTTCAGTATAATCGTTTTGTGTACTTTGCTCTCATACTTTGATTGCTTTGTAGAGTAAGATTTTTCTATAATTCGAGAATTCCGATTTGTCCCGAATCATTATTGTTTCCATTGGTAGCCTTATCTTTCGTTGGGGATTCTGACGTCACGTGATTATTGTACGAAGTTACATGGTTACCCACGCACAAGTCAGGACACGAGATATCATTCTGTAAAGATGAGTTTGGAATGTAAAGGTGGGACTCAGCTGCATGTGCCGACGATGAGTCGTCTATCTCTTTCAGAATTTTTATTTTTTGGATCATTTCTCGGATCTCGTAACGGAGGATTCCCAAGAAGCACACTTTAAGAAAAGCAATAACACAGAATCCCAACACGGACAGCATATCTGCGCTGCGTTGAAACCACTTAAACACAGCACCGTAACAACCTTCCTGATACACGTCGTGCCCCGTGTAGTTTTGAACGCACGTGCGATTCTCGAAATCGTTCTGCGCGTCAGAGTCTCCCAGTTGGTCTTTACAGCAACTCAGTGGCACCACCTGGTGATATCGCAAAAAATCACTTCGTTGTCCAGTGATCCACACCGACAAGTTAAAGTCTTGTGGTTCTTTAACACCACAGCAGTGTTCTTCTCGCTGAACACGATCCCAGAGAGCCTGGTAGTCTAAACTGTTACCGTAATCTGTTTGTAATCTCGCTCTCAGGTCGCTCAGTAAGTGAGAGGTGATGTGATTATAATGGAAGATCCACACGAAACCGATGATGACGTCACCCACAAGAAGCATTAGCATGAGAGACCAATATATATTAATCAGGCGCTCATTTAGCTTTAAAGCACCCAAGCAACCAACGGCTTGAAGAATCCCACCTTGAAGAATAAGGGCCATATAAGCGTAGATGAACGTGGGATGGTGGAAACGAATTGTAGGAAAAAAGGCCATTCTGTAATCCGAAAAGGTCAATGCAGCCAAGGAAACAAAAATGATAACGCTAAGAAGAAGTGCCAGGTTACAGGAGTATATCCAGAACCTGTAATACCTCATTGCTTTATTGAGGAACATGGAGCTCATTTGATGGGACTAGCAAAAAACTAGGGACCTCCGAGAAATCCAGCTTCTGAACGGTTCCGTCTGTGCAGCCTGTAATCAGACACTGACAATCTCAGATAGATTTTTCTTTTTCTTATTAAAGGTCAACCACTTCTAATTAACTTAAGTGACGGAGCTTTGAAAATAGTTGATAGGTTTCAGAAAAAAAAACAGCTTAAAAAATATCTGCTAACAGCAAATCCAATTCAATTTCTATGACCCTAACATTGTCCATAACCTTGTCTCGTAGGCGTGGGTTGGTAACCAGTTTGCTATCATAAGTACAACATTTTTAGTCACCAGTAAGTGACTTCAATGATACTACTCTTAAGGGTTCTTAGCAAGCACGAGACCCTCATAATATTCGTGTTCTTCATAACACTGCTGGATGACCGTGATATTTAAGAACCGGTTGAATTTATGTTCATCTAAGGGTAGTGTCACATTAAGAAACAACAGACCGTCGCAATATTATGTTGTCTTGTGCCAAGTACCTCACTAACAAAGACTGAAGCTTCTATCACAGCTCTTAGCAATGAAGTTCCATCGACAGACGAACGTACACTTCAAATAATCAACCAGTTAGACTCTCTGATTATTTTCACTCGTTTCTGGCTGATGAAACAGAATTTTCAGCTTAATTTTCTAATCTCTTAATTCAAGTAATATATATATTATTTCTTCACAAGAAGACAGACGAACAGTCTCTGGTGAAGTCTGCTCGATGAATCTGAAAAAAGGAAAAGGAAAGAAATCCACATGAGTTTGACATAATCTTAGTTTGTGTAAAGTATTTTTATTCTTTAAAGCGAGGACAAAGATAAGTCGTAAACACTTTCACATTAATTAAAAACAAAGAAGACGGTCCCGTTTTTGTTGAAAGGTTTAGATCATTCGGCAGCTTAAATATCTTGTTGTTTTGAATTAAGCACAAAGCTACACAATGGGCTATCTGTGCTCTGCCCACCACGGACCAGGAATAGTTTTTGATAACTGACGTTCATTGAACTCATTCTGGTAGATTTTATTCAACAAACAACAAACAAGTTGTGCAATGCTAACAATTACAATGGCTGCAAATCTTTGGAAAAACTTATGCATCGGTAAATTTACAATAATCGCCTTGGGTGTTTGTGTTTACAGTGACACCTATGATTGTTAATAACACGGCGAGAATTTCGCGAATTAGATTTGCAAATCAGACAGAAAATCAGACTTCGATTTCTTCACATTAAAATTAAGTTTATGTTTTAACATACATTTTTTTTCCAGTCAACAACACAGAAAATGAGTTTCTGATAAAAAAAAATCGAAATTTACCATATAAACATCATGAAAAAAGAAAACAAGAGTTACTCTAGTCATCGGCCCGGCATGGCCAGGTGGTTAAGGCGCTCGATTCGTAATTTGAGGGTCGTAGGTCCGAATCTCCGTCCCCAAAAAAAATCATAATCGCCATTTCAGCCATTGAAGCATTATAATGTGACGGTCAATCCCATTATTTGTTGGTAAACGAGTAGCCTAAGAGTTAGCGGTGGGTGGTAGTGAATAGCTGCCTTCCTTCTGGACTTACACTGCTAAATTAAGGACGGTTAGCGCAGATAGCCTTTGCGTAGATTTGCGCGAAATTCAAAAACGAACACTAGTCGTCTCTAGTTTTGAACTGATAAACAAGAGCGAGAAGTGCGTTTGTTTTGGTTTGAATTCAGCGCAAAATTTATGTGTCTACATAAATCTCGCTATTCGTTTGTAAAAGAATAGCTCAATAGTTGGCGGTGGGTGGTGATGAGTAGCTGCCTTCCTTCTAGTCTCACACTGGTAAATTAAGGACGGCTTTCGCAGACACCCTTATGAAGCTTTGCGCAAAATTAAAAACAAAGAAAGCCCAGTCCGAGAACAATCAAATTAACTGATTATTTCAATCCAAACATCACGTTTCTCAACTTGCCACAACTCTGCGGGCACGAAAATTAGCTAAAATCTTCGGTATAGCCATTTCAAAACTCATAAAATGATATTGCATATACAGTATTTCTCATAAACCAGTATATTTAATGGTGCAACAGTCATATAAATCTATATTTACGTACTGTACGAAAAAAAAAGGTACTTCGTCTCTGTATTTGTAATATAGTTCAAGGTTTCAGTCAGTAAATAACTCTTCCCATAACAAGCAAATCTAATATAATTATTACTCCTGCGACGTGGTGAGAAACTAATAATAACCATACCTATTTATCTCACTTCTAACGTGTAGGGAATAGCTTTATGTTATACCTAGATGACTCAGAAAAACAACGACACTTCGTATAAACAAGTGCCATTTTTACGTACCAATACAGCGTTAAGGGGTGAAAATCTAGGAAATTTAAAATACGACTCTTTATTATTATTTTTATTTTTAGCAACTAAATAAAAAAGTATATATCTTCACGAGAAAAATAGCAAATTCATTCAGCTCCAGATTCACTGAAATTCAATTTCAGTCATTCATCAAATGAGCATTCAGCAATGTTCATTGATATTAACCCTAACACCATCTGACATTAAATTATAACGGATAATGTCTGTGATCAGGGCCCAGCATGGCCAAGCGTCGGTCGCGAGTTCGAATCCCCGTCACACCAAGCATGCTCGTTCTTTCAGCTGTAAGGGCGTCACAATGTGACGGTCAATCCAACTATTCGTTGGTAAAAGAGTAGCCCAAGAGTTGGCGGTGGATGGTGATGACTAGCTGCCTTCCCTCTTGTTTTTCACTGCAAAATTAGGGACGGCTAACGAAGATAGTCCTGGTGTAGCTTTGTACAAAATTGAAAAACAAACATATTTATATATATAAGAAGAATATTGCCCGCGGCGACTTCTAACGTGATCTCTTGTTCATCGTTTGTTTGCTGCTAGTGTAAGTTTGTTCACCAACTTCTAAACGTCTGCCTAGTTGGACGCGATACTTTAGTGCCCTCTAGTTATAACATAAAACCTGTTATTTAATATAGCTAGTCGTATAAAACTGATAAATATATCAGATTTCAATGTGTCAATCACCGCCGTGTTTATAACATCCAAACTGACCTGATCAGAGCTGGCATTCAGGGAAAGGCTTCGCTCGTTTGCATTGGTTGTAACAGATGTTGTGTTGCTGACATATTTTGTTAGAATTATTAATGTATTCTTCTTTCGTTCTCCGACGCCCTCTGGGAACTTTGTTTGTTTTTTGAATTAAGCACAAAGCTTCACCATGGGCTATCTATGCTCTGCCCACCACGGGTATCGAAACCCGGATTTTAGCGTGTAAGTCCGCAGACATACCGCTGGGCCTCTGGGGGCTTCCCTTTGGGAACAACCAATGTTACTTTTCAGGTTTACTAGTTCTTCTAAACATCGAAAAAAGTCACTTCAAATCAAAATCAATAATTTGTGTTAAAAAATGAAGATTATATTTTGTTGTTGTTGTACAAACGTCTTTACTTTCACTCATATATATTTAGAAAATCAGCGTATTTAGCAAATATACACTAATTGCATCCCAGTAGGTCTGATGAGTTCTGGCTTTGTTTGAAAGGCCTCATCGTCACTAGATATAGCAGATATAGTGAGGTTGGCATATTTTTGTTGTTGTACAGACGTCTTTACATTCACTCAGATATTTAAAAAAACAACGTGTTTACGAAATGAATTTCTCTATCTAAAGCACCCCGCAGGGGTAGCTCTTTATCACGAGCTAATATATTCTGTTGTGTGCTTTTCTCTTCTTCCAAATAAACTGTATTACATTCTTGATGGACACTGAGCACCGTAGCAACGAACGGTTTTGATATTCAGTGGAGCTTGTTTTTCCAGTTTATGGAAAATATTCCAAGTAAAGCCTAAGCTTTCTCGGATTTTTCCAGTTTTGGGATTTTCTCAGAAGGCTCTATTTCCCATTCTCTTATCCTCTCTATAGCACATTCCAGTTCGTCCCTTTCTGTTCGATTTTGTGAACACGTTGATAAACATATTACGGATACCAAACAACAAATCAAACAGTTCAGTCCGCATCCGGAACGTATTTTTTAAGCTGCAGAGCTTTAAACGATGGTTTTATAATACTTTCTCATGTGGAGAGGACCTGAAAAATATCACGGAATGATAAATTATCTGCGCGCCAGAAATAATGAAACTTAGAAATATTTGTAGACTTTAAACTGAAAAAAGAAAAACTGTGCAGTTTATCAAGAGACAAATTCCTAGAGTAGTTCAATATTTCTCATTACGCTGTTCTGTGCTTGTGACCACAGTGCATTATATCTGCCCTTTCCACCGTAGGTATCCAAACCTGATTTTTACTTGTTAGGAGCCCTAAGACTTACACCTCAGCCACAAGAACAATCATGAAGGGTTTACATGGTTTAGATTTCGTTTTTCAAATCATTTCAAATAACATAAAAGACTACAGTTTTCTGTTCGTGTTCTAAAAAAAAACAAACTTTTTTTAGCTGATTTATAAAGCGAAGTTGGGGCCCGGCATGGCCTAGAGTGTTAAGATGTGCGACTCGTAATCTGAAGGTCACGGGTTCGCATCCCCGTCGCGCTAAACATGCTCGGCTTTTCAGCCGTGGGGGCGTTATTATGTTACAGTCAATTCCACTATTCGTTGGTAAAAGAGTAGCCCAAGAGATGGCGGTGGGTGGTGATGACTAGCTACCTTCCCTCTAGTCTTACACTACTAAATTAGGGACGGCTAGTACAGATAGCCCTCGAGTAGCTTTGTGCGAAATTCCAAAAAGAAACAAACAAAGCGAAGTTGTAAAAAATGGTAGTTGATAATTATACACTCATATTTTGTAGGCCTTACACAGAACAGTTATAAAATACGTAATTCATTTCAAAGCGGTGCTGGGCATTGGTCTAGTGGTTTAAGTGGTGGATAGTGAATCCGAAGTTCGTGATTTGCAACTGCAAAATCGTGTGTTTGTAATAAAAACGATTGTCAAATCACGTTATTTTATTAAAAATGCCCAAAGGTGGCGACGATTGCTGTTCATTAGCTGTCTTATTTTTGGTAGATTTGTTTGTTTGTTTTTAAATTTCACGCAAAACTACTTTAGTAGGTTAATTAAAAATCAAAATATTTTAATGTAAATATTCCTTGTACAGCTTTGCGCCAATATACGAAATAAACAAACACTTTAGAGCGCTATAGTGCCGAATCTGTAAGGTGTAGAAGGACACAATTATTGCAAATGACATATGGACAACCAATTGCCCTCTAGTAACACAACGGTATATCTGCGAACTTTCTTTGTTTATTTGTTTGTTTTTGAATTTCGCGCAAAGCTACATGAGAGCTATCTGCGCTAGCCGTCCCTAATTTTGCAGTGTTAGAATGAAGGTAGCTAGTCATCATCACCACCACCAACTCTTGGGCTACTCTTTTACCAACGAATAGTGGGTTTGACCGCCACATTATAACGCCTTTACGGCTAAAAAATGAGCATGTTTGGTGTGACGGGATTCGAATCCGTGACCCTCGGATTATGAGTCGAGTGCCTCAACCACCTGGCCATGCCGGGCCCTCCCTGCCTTGACGTTAAAGAGATCTGTACCAGCTCCTAACCTGGACGTTTATTCCACGTGCCGATAGGTGCCGTTCCAGATTGAAAATTCCAGTTCGAACTGAAGTACTTTCAGAAAGATAGAAAACAGACGGTAAAACAACACAATTTAACTAACAACGAAAGAGGCAAGGTTCTCAGAAGAAATATGAACATGGATTAGTCAACGCTTAAGCTCAGGAAGAATATTACAGTGTGTCTATTCTACACAAAGACAGTGGAGGCGTTAGCGTTGTAAATCCGTAAACAGAGGCACAGATCCAAATATTTATCACATCAAAAAAAACACCGTGGGAGAGAAATCGATACCGTTATCATACAAACAACTATGTGATCAGTACATAAGCTACTAGCAGATTTTTTTTTGCCTTGATAGTGGTTTTATCACGTACTATAAAACATTGCCAGTCATTTTAAATAAAAAAAATCTGACATTTTGAGGTCTCGGTCTGAACGGTGCAACGGAATGACTCGTAAATATTCGTGTAAAAAGCTAAAATATCGGTCCAACATTATCCTACGATATTCGATCAGTAACTGACTTGATCAGGTGGTCTGAATTTCGTGATAATTATAAACATTATATCAGAGTTATCTCTATAACCTTTAAAGAAAATTATAACAACTAGTCAATCGTTTTCCTTTCTAAGAAAACAACGAGGCTTGGCATGGTCAGGTAGTGAGTGCGTGCGAGTCGTAATTTGAGGATCGCGGGTTCGAATTATCGTCACAAAACATTTTCGTTCTTTTTGGCGAGAGGTGTAATAATTTGAATATTAATCACCTTATTCGTTGAAAAAGGGTGTCCCAAAAGTTGGCGGTGGGTGGTGATGACAACTACCTTCCCTCACAGGGACGGCTGGTGCAGATAGCCGTCGTGTAGCTTTGCGTGAAATTCAACGCAAACGATAACTGATAATTACGGAGTCCATTAACTTTAGAGTGGAGTTTTCTACCTAAAATAAAAACGTGTACGTTTCTCCATAAAATCACGTACATCAACGTATGTGAGAATGTGTAATATCAATATACTGTTTATGTTACTTCGAAATTATCCAAATAAAAACATCCGTAGGCGTTCTCGTGTTTCAGAATTTCCAACGAACAAAAATCCATACTATTGGCAGGAGGAAAAATATCACTCACCTCCAAGTAGACAGTGACATCTGTTGGATAAATATAAAATTGCAAACATATAACACATTAACAAAAATTTTTTATCAGTAATATACCAATCTAGATGGGCCAAGCTGCGGATCCAAGAATACGGGGTTCTAAACGTGAGCGCCTCGAAACTCCTTCTATACTTTCAGCTGAGGAGGCGTTTTAAAGTGACAATCACATTCGTTATTCGATTCAAATAGCCGTGTGACGGTGGGCACTGCTGCGTGGTCAGAAGTCCAGAAAATAGGGGCGGTTGTACCTGAAACCTAATTGACCTCTGAACCATTTTTATACAAAGCACTACAAATATCAATTCCTACATCTGGGTTTAAATGGATTTTTGTCTCTCTCAAACGGAGTTCCTATTCAGCGAGCCCCGGCATGGCCAAGCGTGTTAAGGCGTGGGACTCGTAATCCAAAAGTCGCAGGTTCACATCCCCGTCGCGCCAAACATGCACGCCCTTTCAGCCGTGGGGGCATTATAATGTGACGGTCAATCCCACTGTTCGTTTGTAAAAGAGTAGCCCAAGAGTTGGCGGTGGGTGGTGAATACTAGCTGCCTTCCCTCTAGTCTTACACCACTACATTAGGGACGACTAGTACAGATATCCCTGGAGCAGTTTTGTGCAAAATTCAAAACAAACAAAACAACCCTATTCAGCGAGTAATACGGGTAGCACAAAGCTACTCGAGGGCTATCTTCGTTAGCCGTCCCTAATTTAGCAGTGTAAGACCAGAGGGAAGGCAGCTAGTCATCACCACCCACCGCCAATTCTTGGGCTACTCTTTAACCAACGAATAGTGGGATTGACCGTAACATTATACGCCCCCACGGCTGGGAGGGCGAGCATGTTTAGCGCGACGCGGGAGCGAACCCGCGAACCTTGGATTACTAGTCGCACGCCTTACGCGCTTGGCCATGCCGGGCCAAGCGGGAAGCAATTTAATCATTTTACGAATGTAGCCAATTGTCAGAGATTAGTTTTAAATACATCACGTCTACATAAACATTACTCCTATAACACATCTTTCATTTTTGTTTTTTTGTAATACCAATATCCTTTTAACTAGTGAATTATAACTATGTTACCTGGAATGTGATCACGTAATTAAAGTAATAAATATATCGTAAACTACTTGTTACGCTTCATGTATTGCTATGCAAGTAAACCTAAATCAATTAATTTATAGTAAAGAATGCAAACAAGAAGTGGGTGATTAGAAGCCAGGAATGCGTTTATATTTTAACTGTTACTCGAAGCTTCCAAAGGAACTTTTTTCTGACAACGCCTATTTCCAAACGTAGCCATAAGAGCATGCCAAACCTCCTACATGGTTCAGAATCTTGTCATAGTTTCTTTAGACCGACACTTGATAGTGTTGCTTTTGGCAATTAATTACGTGAGTTTACACCTGAATGCATTAGTTAGTGTAGGTAAAACACAGCGTAATCACTTTCAAGTAATCTTACGTAAGAAAGTTTAAAAACATTTTTATATGTAATTGTATTGCTTTTTTCAAATGGTTTTGTTTGTTTGTTTTTGAATTTTGAAAGCTACTCGAGGGCTATCTGTGCTAGCCGTCTCTAATTTAGCAGTGTAAGGCTAGAAGGAAGGCAACTAGTCATCACCACCCACCGCCAACTCTTGAGCTACTCTTTTACCAACAAAGAGTGGGACTGACTGTAACATTGTAACACCCCCACGGCTAAAAGGGCGAGCATGTTTGGCGCGAGCGGGATGCGAACCTGCGACCCTCAGATTACTAGTCGCACGCCTTAACACGTTTTGCCATGCCGGGCCTTTTCATATGGTTTATAAATTTTTTTTTTTTTTTTTTACTTATTTGTTCGGAAATACTTGACACGACGGCTGGCGTGTTGATCTGATGATGACTTAAGAAGGTCGATTTGTTTTTTTGTTTATTTTTTTAATTTCGCTCAAAGCTACATGAGGACTATCTGCGCTAACCGTCCATAATTTGGCAATGTAAGACTAGAGGGAGGGCAGCTAGCCATCGCTACGCATCGCCAACTCTTGAGCTACTCTTTTACCAACGAATGGTGGGATTGTACGTTACATTATAACGCCCCCACGGCTGAAAAGGCGAGCATGTTTGGTGTAAAAGGGATTCAAAGCCGCAATCTCGGATTACGCAATTAATGCTTAAACGTATGAGTAGAAACTCGAATTACACACAAGTGAATAACAATAGAATTACATACGTTTCCATAAACACTAACATATAAGGAACGGTCAAACATCTAGAGGTTGAATGCACTGGCTACAATGAAGAGTTCGATTCTCCTCGGTGGGCTCAAGCAGATGGGCTCGGCATAGCCAGCTGGTTAGGGCACTTGACTCGCAATGTGAGGGTGGCAGGTTCGAATCCAAGTTCCACCAAACTTATTCACCCTTTTAGCCGTGGGGGGTTATAAGTTACAATCAATCCCACTATTCGTTGGTAAAAGAGTAGCCCAAGAGTTGGTGGTGGGTGGTGATCACTAGCTAATTCCCTCTAGTCTTACATTGTTAAGTTAGAAATGGCTAGCGCCATAGCTCTCCTGTAGTTTTTGTGCAAAATTTAAAAACAAAACAAAAAACAACAACACATGTACACAGAGAACACGTGTGCAAACTTTGGTTTTGCATATTATTTTCCTCAAATTCCTGTTTTTTTTTTAATACATAATGCAATGGTAGTAGTTATTTTACTTTAAGTGATTTAAGTAAGATGTACTCACTACTAGAAGATATACATTATGCACATAATGGGAGTAAAGTAAATGGTGAGGAAAAACGGTATGAAAGACAAATATTAAAGGAATGCCACCAACTTATAGTGTGAAAATAACTTATACCAGAGTACAATCACATGCCGATAGATCACAGTGTGATTACTTGTTGTTCAAGTTATCACAAAGAACCGCACCATAATAAAACTAATAAAGTAGAGATATAAATACTATGCCCAGTAGTAGTAGTGGTTTCCTGTCATGGGCTCTAGGCCTAAAATAACATATGACAGATATACATGCTACGCCCAGTAGTAGTAGTGGTTTCCTGTCATGGCCTCTAGGACAAAAATAACACATGACAAGTGTGAAGAAATGAAGTTCTGATTGGCCAAGGGCTCCATTTGAAAATATTATTTTAGCAGTATCTGTGTGCGTATTCTGTGAGAAAAGTAAGTGAAAGTGTTAACAGAAACTCTCTTACTGCGATGTTAAGTTGACCCGAGTGTGTTCTTGACGAGAAGAACCACATGGAGTGAATAAACTTTCAAAGACCTTGCTGTAACTAGACGAGTAAATTTGTTACCCTGAGACCAGTTAGAAGTTGTTTCAATGAACGTGTGGCTGCAAACTTATGTTTAGGAGAGGAAACCAAACAAAAAGATTTAAATTCATGTCAGATCATCAACAATTTCGTGCAAGGCTGCACGAGGACTATCTGCGCTAGCCGTCCATAATTTAGCAATGCAAGACTAGGGGGAAGGCAGCTCGCCATCACCACCCACTGCCAACTCTTAAACTACTCTTTTACCAGCGAATAGTGGGATTGACCATAACATTATAACGTCCCCACGGCTGAAAGGGCGAGAATGTGTGGTGTGAAGGGGATTCGAACCCGCGACCTTCGGATTTGGAGTCGAGTGCCTTAACCACCTGGTCATGCCAGTCCGTTGTGAGAGTGTACTGTTAAAAACTTCACTCGTCAGTTCTTCGTGTCACCAGACTTCACAAACAGAAGAAACGTGTGGAGCGACAAGATAGAATGTTTATGTTATTTTAACGTGGACGTTGATGGAGTGCTTTAGATATTTTAAATACTCTCAAATTCTTGACAAAACTAAAAACTTGCAGTAATATAAATACCCTAAATGAAACAATAAATGACACAAAACGTTAAAATACAATTAAAAACATTGTAATTGACATAATTCTGTGACCATTAAAAATTTGACTCTACATATTTCAGTGTTGTTACCTTCAAGTGTGAGTTAACAAAATAATCGTGGGTGTGTATGTGTGTTTTCATCGGGCTATCTACTGAGTCCATCGAGAGGGAATCAAACCCGTAATTTTAGCGTTGTAAATTCGTAGACTTACCGTTGTACTAGCGGGGAACATATACTCGTGTCATGTTTAAACGTTTTTTGTTGATAAATAGATCATGTGACCTATGTATAAGTTTATAGTTTCCCAAGAACTTTAAGAGAAGGTCACCCCATATTTTTGCATTGATATTTGACGACCCTTAAATTATCTTTGATGATACATTATATATATTAATATTTGATTGTTTCCAAGGATTTACAAGTAGTCACATGACCTAATTAACAAAAAACGACTATAAATAAGATACGGTCGTTACTTCAAACTGACTCGCTCCTGATGACGTAGAGTCAACTTTTTTGAGCGGTAATACCTATTGGTTGAGCTGATATTACATGGTTTCTTCCTTTCACGGTACTGTATCTTGTGCTTCATACGTAGGTTCTGCTAAGGTTGTAATTTTAATTTGTTTCCTTTATATTCCATCAAACAACATCTTAAATTACGTTTATACTGTCAATGTAAATATTCAGTTTTACAGATTCCTGTTTGTTTTTCCATTAACTGTTTATTTGTTGGTTTTTAATTTCGCGCAAACCTTCTCGATGGATAATGTGCACTAGCCGTCCCTAATTTAGCAGTGTAAGACTAGAGGGAAGGCAGCTAGTCATCACCATCCACCGCCAACTCTTGGGCTACTCTTTTACCAACGAATAGTGGGATTGACCGTGACATTATAACCCCCCCACGGCTGGGAGGGCTAGCATGTTTGGTGTGACGGGGATCCAAACCCGCGACTCTTGGATTACGAGTCGAACACCTTAACACACTTAGTCATGTCGAGCCTCTATTAACTATAGGTTATTTTTTGTATTAACTAAAATTCTGCTTTATCTTAGTACTTGGTTTAAATATTGCATAAAACATTTGTTGTTTCCTAAACACTTCAAATAAATTATATTTTATCAATCAGACGTGGAATATATGACAAAATTAAAGCTTTCTTTTTATTTTTTCGGGGTTCGATTCCCGTTGATGAGCTCAGCAGATAGCCTCGTGTGGCTTTGCTGTAAGAATAAAAAGACCCGACTTTTATAACTTATCTTTCAAAAGTCTCGAAAAATAAAATACATAAACTTCTATTGCAATACAACACGACGTCCGTGAAAGAAAAATATTGCTGCTATGAAATTGAAGAGCATAGATTGAAGTTGATTCAAACTCACCAGAATTATTTCTTTTTTTCATATCAATTTACCCTTATTAATTTTTTATAAATTTATAATTAAAAAGACCTTGTTTTATTAAACAGAAAAGAAGGTCCAGCGAATGTCTATGCAAAGTTATGAGGCGACCTTTTCTGAAAAGTTCACACAAGAATTGTAAACCTATATATTGGTCATATGACCTAATTAACAAAAAACGACTATAAATAAGATACGGTCGTTACTTCAAACTGACTCGCTCCTGATGACGTAGAGTCAACTTTTTTGAGCGGTAATACAATAGCTTTAATTTAAAAGTATTTAATTGCGTATCAATTTTAACGTTATATGTGCAACTTATTACTTTAACATTATAATATACAAGTGCCAAGAAATAATATTCTAGGTAAATTTGACAACAAAAATAATTTTTTTTGAGTTGAATTAAAACTTGCATTAATTCAAATGTTATAGATAAGTTTGCAGATATGTTATGTTATATTTCAGATGATAAAAAATCCAAAGTTTCACTTTATAACTAAATAATAAATCTAGGATACAAATAGAAATAAACTGATTTACACGCATATTCAATCATGCCATATTAGTCTATGGCCTTAAACCATTAAATTAAAACTATCAATACGTTATAAAAAAAAGATAAATTACATTATGTGTACGCAATACAATTGTTTGTTTGTTTTGGAATTTCGCACAAAGCTACTTGAGGGCTATCTGTGTTAGCCGTCCCTAATTTAGCAGTGTAAAACTAAAGGGAAGGCAGCTAGTCATCACCACCCAACGCCAACTCTTGGGCTACTCTTTTACCAACGAATAGTGGTATTGATCGTCACATTATAACGCCCCCACGGCTGAAAGAGCGATCATGTTTGGTGTGACGGGGATCCGAACCCGGAACCTTTTTCTATTTCATATCAACACAAAATTACAAAGGCATGTTACAGTTTAATGAAAGCGTCGGGAAAGTTGGTTGGTTCGTATGATAAACGTGAAAAAACTTGGATAAGAACAAACAGTATCGTGTATTTTATACAAAAGAACATAAACATAGATCGATACTTTGTAGTTCATCTACTTCGAAAAACACTTTTTTTGTTTTTTTCAAACTCACGATACATTTATTTCGGAATAACCGATCAACTCTCAAACCCAGTTTACTGAAATGAGATGCCTGCTTGAGTCGAACTTTAAGCTACTTGTTTCTGTATGTAATACTACAGAAATCTCAAAGTCCCAGAGTGAGACATAAAGCCTTGGGCTGCAGGGTAAATCATGATTAATTATACAGACACATCGGCAAACAGTTGATACTTTTGAGGTCGACGTTACGTTAATCTCTCGCGAATTAGAATGTTTACCTAACATTGTTGAAAAGTGTTACAGAACTAGGAGTAGCTGATTCGATGGCCTCCTGGCGTGTCTCAAAATTGAATTCGGACATCTTAAAGAAAAACAAGCAAATATATTACGTTAGAGGAATAAGTGCTGATCTCATTAGTAAGAGTCGAGAAAGCCTAAAGTTAGATCTTAAAAACAATACGACTTGTTGCTAAACAACTGGGATATTTAATAAAGGTTCCACAAGACTTTTGTTGAATAAAAATGTTGTTAAACCGTAATAATTAACAAAAGCCTTTGGAAAGGATCCAAACACAAAGAGCCTCCATAAAATTACCACATTTATATTGGTTAGCATTTTAATAATATTTTTGGCTTAACAAGAAGTTAACAAAAAGTTTATACTCGTAGAGAAGGAGAGAAAAACGTGTTTATGTCAATTTCTACTTTCTTTATATCTCTGATGTAAGTCGTTAGAAATTCATATGTAATATTTAGAGTCTATATTCAGCATAAACTGGTTTCAAGACATACGGTGTGTATTTTGGTCACTTTGGCACGATCCTGCTTTCTGTTTATAGTGTCTAGCATTTTCCTGTGAAACCAAAATGTTGGAGGATGAAGGAAATGTTTAACTTTTTTCACTGTTTTTCCACCAGTTTTTAACACACAACGGTTCACCATGTCCTTCTTATTTTTCCTACCCTTTGCTATATTTAGTTTAAAAATAAACAAGCAATATATTTATACCGTCTGGCATTTTTTTTCATCACTATTACAACCAAACGTAAATGTAATTTGTATTTGCATAATCTATAATATATATCAGTATGACAGTACTGTATGATGTAACTACTTCGCAGAGTGTGGATGAATCTTCACCAAAATTGGTTTGGAGGCCCAACAGGTCCAGGAAGGATTATGACGCAAATTTGTAGTTTTGCATTTTGCGATTTTTATGGCATTTGTTTGCGTTTTTTTACTACTACTTCGCCCCCTGTTGATGGATCGTTATCACATTTGGCATGAAAGTTTGTGTGTTGCAGTTTTTATGAGAGTTTTTTTTTTGCAATTATGTATAAAAGAAGCAGATTTTCATGTCCTAAGATAACCTTTCTTTAATCATAAATTTACATAACTTCTGTCCAGGAGATGGACATTCAGCTAGCAATAGATAAATATCATTTATAGTAAATATATAAAGGTAAATATTCAAACATGTGAGCTCCCCGTTTGTACAGTGGTAAGTTTACGGACATCCAAAGCTAAAATCAGGGGTTCGATTCCCTCAGCAGATAGCCTGATGTGGCTTTGCTATAAGAAAAAATAACACATTCACACACACTCAAATGTGTGTGACTCATGTCACGTGAGCTCGGCATGGCCAAGTGTGTGAAGGCGTTCGACTCGTAATCCGAGGGACGCGGGTTCGAATAAATGGATATATATACAGGCGAATGGATGAAAATAACGGAATGATAAATAATTAGAAAATGTAAACAAGATTTCATCAAAAAATACAGTTGTCTATGCATTCCTAAGAATAACGTGTTGGAAACAATTCTTAAATAATATTTTTGCAACAAAGTCTGTATTACTTTAGTTTCCTAATATGTCCGATTAACGTTTCAAGTTAGACAAATAAAGTATATACAAACATAAAAGTTGCAACCAATGTCCATGTCACGTGAGCTCGGCATGGCCAAGTGTGTGAAGGCGTTCGACTCGTAATCCGAGGGACGCGGGTTCGAATCCCGGTAGCACCAAACATGCTCGCCCTTTGAGCCGTGGGGACGTTTTATGTGTCGGTCGATCCCATTATTTGTTGGTAAAAGAGTAGCCTAATAGTTGACAGTGGGTGGTGATGACTAGCTGCCTTCTTCTAGTCTTACCCTGCTAAATTAAGGACGGCTAGCGCAGTTAGCCCCAGTGTAGCTTTGAGCGAAGTTCCAAAAAATAAACAATCATGTCACACCCCACAGTGGGTTTAGCGGTAAGTTTAAATGCTGATAACGCGAATATCCGGAATACGACGAGCACTCGTTGACGTTTTTGTTGATTTGCGCTAAACTGCAAACAAAAGAAATAACTAACGTCAGTTTCTCATTTGAGTTGAAGAAGTTTTCTGTCACCCTACAACAAATTATTAATTGCATAATTTTTCTTTTAACTAAAACTCAAAACGAAGATAATTAAAAGTAATTGTGTCTGTTTTAATTGAGGTGTCTGATTTGTGACGTCAACCTGATTAAGTGTGGGCCTGATTAGATACCTTTCTTAAGTCTGCTGGCGTGATAAGTAAATCCAAGAAAGTTTTATTTAGCCCCGCATGACCAGGTGGTTAAGACACTCGACTCGTAATCCGAGGGTCGCGAGTTCGAATCCCCCCTTCCACCAAACATGCTCGCCCTTTCAGCCGTGGGTGCGTTATAATGGTACGGTCAATATCACTATTCATTGATAAGAGAGTCGCCAAAGAATGGGTGGTGATGACTAGGTGCCTTTCCTCTTGTCTTACACTGCTAAATTAGGGACGTCTAGCGCAGATAGCCCTCGGGTATGTGCGCGAAATTCAAAATAAACAATAAACTTTTATCCCGATGTAACAATACTAAACGTTCTGTGTGTCTCTTGTCACATTCATTTCAGAAAAAGCTTTTACTGATATGTCTGAATATACGACATGCATATATGCAAAGAAAATTGACGCAGGGTTGCGTGCTACTTCCGTTTATAATGTTGTTACAACTTTTATTTTTGTATGTGAACAAGCTATTCCACATGAAAGCTGTACGAACCCTAAACGATCATGAGATCTGGTACAAGTTTTGATGAACCAAAAATACTTCTGACTTTTCTGGTCAGAAAATATATCAGTAAAATATATATATATATATATATTATTCAGTGCAAGTCAAGAGTAAATACGCATTTAAGTGGTCCCAGTGCCTTTTAATATTTTGACTTATTTATTAATAGTACTATTATTATGTGACTGCTAAATCTTCTTTCAAGAAAGTAAACAAAATCATTAATGTGATAATATATAATTTCTGATGAATTAGGCTTAACATTTCACCAAGTATCTTAGATCCTTTTCAAAAAATCATTGAAACAAACATGATAATCGCATCACTTCTTTACTGTACAATTTCTTTGTGCCCCTAGTAACTCCGCAGTACGTTTGAGGGGCTATAAAACTAAATCACAGATTTCGACATTATTGGGGAGCACAGCACAGACAATCCATTGTATCGCATTGTGCTTAACAGTAAATAAACAATTTATTTATCTCTGTGCACATGCATACAGTACAAAAATACATATGCCTGTCTGTCTGTTATCTAAGTACTCACGGCCCGGCATGGCCAAACGCGTAGGACGCGCAACTCGTAATCCGAGGGTCGCGAGTTCGCGCCCGCGTCGCGCCAAACATGCTCGCCATTTAAGCTGTGGGGGCGTTATAATGTTACGGTCAATCCCACTTTTCGTTGGTAAAAAAGTAGCCCAAGAGTTGGCAGTGGGTGTTGATGACTAGCTGCCTTCCCTCTAGTCTTACACTGCTAAATTAGGGACGGCTAACACAGATAGCCCTCGAGTAGCTTTGTGCGAAGTTCCAAAACAAACAAACAAACACAATCTAAGTACTCTTGGATCGCTGGATCAACCCCAACCAAACTTTGAAAGATGACGGTTTAGAAGAAGGGGTTTGTTACTGGAGATTAAGATCTTCTGCATCACTACTGTTGTTGCTACTGACCATTTATTACCTTTGACAGTAATTGATGTCAACCACAATCATAGAAAACACTGAAAAACTTTACTAACTTTCCTATAGCACAATATACAAACAGTGTGAGCAAAAGGCATATTAACTCCTTATATATCTAAAAAAAAAAATGCATTAGTAGTCTATATGTAGGTAAACAAAAAAGAAACGGCCGCCACTATTGCAATAATATATTAGCTCGCATGAAGTTTCCATTGCAACAGCAAATATAAGGCTGACATCGTGAGCTGTTTCTTGATTTATGCCAATCTCCTACTTAGACCCGTGGCCTTTCAATTTTAGTCCGTAAAAAATTTCTGTGGCCTTTCAATTTCGGCCCGTAAAACATTTCTGTGGCCTATGACCGTCATTTAATTAATTATATGAAATTATTCTCCAATCAACACGGACGATTTTTTATACAGTATGGAAGGACATTAAAAGCTAGATAATAAAAACAGGCAATATAAAGCACCCCTATCGCCACTACATTTTCCGCTACCTTTTCCTATAAAGTTATCCTGACCATCGCACGATGCATACCATACTTTAAGTAAAGTTACGTAATCATTAATACAGTAGTAATATATTATGTTAAAAATAAATTGCATGAAAGATAGGATTTCTGTATTTTTTCTCTTAGTACCTATCCCCGCATGTCTTTAAGTTCATAAGCCGAACAGACACACTTCATATTTTACTCTCTAGTATTTTTTTATTGTTATTATTAAGTGTAAAGGTACACAAATGACTAATCGTACTGTGTTAACCACGAGTAACAAAAACCAGCTTTTGGTGATATGAACCCACAGACTTACTGTTAAGTCATAGTGGAACTTATTGTATAGTTAGCAGATAAGACAAAAGAATAATACAGTCTTCTAGCTAAGCCTTTTGGTGTACAGGGATTTTGTTTGTTTTGTTTTTGTTTTTGAATTTCGCACAAAACTACTCGAGGGCTATCTGTGCTAGCCATCCCTAATTTAACAGTGTAAGACTAGAGGGAAGGCAGCTAGTCATCACCAACCACCGCCAACTCTTGGGCTACACTTTTACCAACGAATAGTGGGATTGATCGTCACATTATAACGTCAAAATTGACGCAGCGGTGTTCTTACAACGTCTACTTGATGTCATTGTTTCAGTAGTAAAAGAACTGTTAAATTACACCACCTGTACACAGCCATACAAACAGAACATTTGGAAGACAGCATATAACAGCTATATAAGAAGAAATCACTGTTCAGACGACAAAAAGCGTCCTCTCCATTCCAGAAACGATCAAACGACATCAGGACGAATTAATTCGTCTTCCCAGGAGAAACACAACAAACTATACTAAGTTTGATAGTATTCGGTTAAAGTAATTCTCCATTGAGTGAGAGCTTAACCACTGAGTATATCTTCAATTAAGAGAGTTACAATGTGATGGTAAATCTCACTATTTGTTGGTGAAAGAGTAGCTATTGGATGATTTTGACTTCCGTTCAAACTATACCTGCTTAGCTGGGGACGAATAGTGCATCAGTCATCAAGTGGATTTGTGCGAAATTCAAGCCAAGTTATCTGAATATACGCGTTCAGAATAAAAGGTCAACAAACCTGACCCTCCCAGGCCTTTAAGACAAAGAGAAAAAAAAAGGGTTGGATATTTTTCCAAACAAGACAAAACGATACTACTGGTAACTCGCTGAGGTTGCATTTGAGTTTCCTTTTTAAAAATACAAAATATTTTTGTTTTATTTTTTACTTAACAATTACCAAAAATTGAATAAGATACGAACGTAAAATAAGTTGAAGTGAACTGAGAAAAACAACAAAAAAAACGAAACGTATTGATAAACATTCCACTCGTTTATATTCAATACGATATGGGAACGTAGGTGGGTGCTGGGATGAAACTCTGAATTTTGGAGCTGGTGAGACGAGGCAGAATTCGTCCGATAGCGTATTGTGAGTAGTAGGATGTTGCTTCCTCCTGTTTAATAAATACCCCCAAATTAGGGATAGCCACAAAACTTTAGCGGCTTTGTAAATAAATAAATGCACTATGCTACATAAACAATTATCAAATAAATGCGTTAAAATATATTTCACTATTAAAATGCGATACATATTTTGCAGGAAATACATTTTTTTGTTTAACTGAGAAAAAGTCCTTTAGTTGAATAGAGGTTTCAAAAAGGGACGTGAAAGGAAAAAAAAACTACTTTCTTTCGCGCATTAACTTCCGTCATCAGAAACTGGCCCTAAAAAAACCATTCGTAATTAACCTTTGATGATCGCCATGTTTTCTACAAGGTATCACAGTATATTACTCAAACAGGAGCTTCCATCACGCGTTACAAAGACAAATTTATCGAAGGAACAAAATAGCATGGAGTGGATGATATCAGAAGGAACCTCGAAGCTCAGAGTACAGTAGGTAACACAAGACTTGATAATAGTGTGTTTGTGAGAAACCCCCACCCAAGGGTTCTGTCCACTTAGTAGTCCCTTTTCTAGCTAAGTGATGAGCGTATCGGCCTGTGAATACGTGAGTCCAGGGTACGCTTCACAGTTTCGGCTCTCGAGCGCGTTATAAGAACGGCTGTCAAATCCCACTATTCGATTAGAGTAGTCCAAGAGTTCACGATGGGTGTTGTTGACCACCTAATCTCGCTTTCGACTCTATCAGTTCGAAACCAGGGAAGAGGTGGGAGGAAGTGGCCAGTCAAAAGAACCCACAGACAAATGTTTACCCTTTCTTCCCTGAATTAGTAGCCGGATTTGACAGTTGTTTTTATAACCCATCCACATCCCAAATGCGTGGAAGAAATTTTCTACAGCAAAGGGAAGTGAGCCTTGAATGCTCTAATTCACAGTCAGGATAAATTAAACGTTAGGTTTAATAATACGATTATTCATATGAATATATCAGTTTAACCAACATTACGTAGAGGTTTCCTGCTTCCTTTATAACGGACGTAGAGGTTTCCTGCTTCCTATATAACGGACGTAGAGGTTTCCTGCTTCCTATATAACGATTCCTGTTCTTCATCATCCTTTGACAGTTACCATCGTACATAAACTCTGGAGGATTTGTGCTACATTTAATATATTTAGTGTTCATTGCATCGCTTAATAATTTTAAGTATTCTGAGCCAAAAATATCCAATATATTGTATGGAAGTGGCAAATGCGTATTTCTAACGGGTGGTTTGGTTTAATTTGTTTCGAATTTTGCGCAAAGCTACACGAGGGCTGTCTGCACTAGCATTCCCTAAATTAGCAGTGTAAGACTAGAGTTTGTTTGTTTTTCTTATAGCAAAGCCACAGTGGGCTATCTGCTCAGCCCACCCTGGGGAATCGAACCCCTGATTTTAGCGTTGCAAATCCGGTGACATACCGCTGTACTAGCGGGGGACATAAGACTAGAGAGAAGGCAGTTAGTCGTCACCACCCAACGTCAACTCTTGGGCTATTCTTTTATCAACGAATAATGGGATTGACCATAACGCACCCACGACTTAAAGGGGGAGCATGTTTGGTGTGACGGAGATTCGAACCCTCGACCCTCAGATTCTAACTGGTGAAAATAGTAATAACCCTAAAGTTACCGATGCGGCGCATCTTATCGGATGTATTAATATGTATTTTAATATAATTAGGCACCAAACTGTCTTTGTTAGTAAAGCGACCCGTAGTAACTTAAGTGCCACAGAAAAAGTTTAATTAAAATATTCTCTCAGTATTACAGTTAATTAATACTGAGTAGCTTATATTCAATTCTTTACACTGAGTGTTTTAAGAGGTAAACAATGTATGAAAACAAGTGATAACATATGTGGTTCTACCAGTAGCGCATGAAAGACAAACAAGTGAAGAATATTAGGGTTAATAAATCGGTTGTCTTTGCTCGTTACGTTTATTTTTGATCATGTGTTCACAAATTATGAAAATATTCAACTCTAAATGCTGTCTTTATTCACGAATTTAAATCACACAAATGACTATAGCTTTACGTTGGACTCTCTTGCTGAGATAGAATCGTTGCATTGAAACCAATAGTTTCCTCTAACAAGACACGCATTTCAACACAAAGTGGCCAAATCCCTTTAAGAACAATCAACGCCCCCCAGTGGCTCAGCGGTGTGTCTACGAACTTCCAACGCTAAATTCCGGGTTTTGATACTCGTGGTGGGCATAGCACAGATAGCCCATTGTGTAGCTTTGTGCTTGATTCAAAACAAACAAACAAAACAAAAACAAGAACAATCAGACCAAAACAAAAGTAATAGGTGAACAAGATACGTCAAAACATCATAACATTCTGAGCAAAGGTAAGACTAAATTAAAACTTATTAACAAGCGGTCAGACCAAAACGAAACAAAACCTACAGAGCAAAAGGTCAGATCAAAACAAAATATACAGAACAAGCGGTCAGATCAAACTCAGATCTTCTGAGTAAGTGGCCAGACCTAAATTAAAACCTTCTGATCAAGCTGGTATAAACTTAGCACCTCACTATGGCAGCACGGAAGTCGTCATGGTAACTTTTTGTGGATACTGATGACATCCCTAAAACTCAGAAACGTGTACTCGCTTACACTCAATACGTATTTTTCTTTTTTTTTCTGAGACCCGCCATGACCAGGTGGTTAAAGCACTCCACTCGTAATCTGAGGGATGCGGGTTCGAAACCCGTCACAAAAAAACGCTCGCCCTTTCAGCCGTGTGAGCATTATAATGTAACGTCCGTAAAAGAGTAGCCCAAAAGTCTTACACCACCATAATAAGGAGGGGTAGCGCAGATAGCCTTCGTGTAGCTTTGCGCGAAATTAAAAAACAAACAAACAAACAAAAAACTTTGCTTCCAATTCGTTTCCAATTAACCCTGAAGAAAATTAACTTATGAAAATACTCGGGCCATTGAATTTATGATTTATCTCATTTCTGATCCTACGCGACTCCTTAATATCGCAAACAGGCATGTTTGTATTCATACATGCATATATAACTACATATAGTTCGTTTTACAGTATTCAGTGCAATGGAAATACATAAATAACAGAGCTTACAGTTCGTTTAATTTTTTTTCTGATCCTCAAAATAAATTTTAAATTTTGCATAGAGAAACGAGCTGCTTATTTACCAAGTGTGACTTTTTGTTTAGTCGTTAATAAAAATACATTTATCTCTATAATTGGAACTTAGTTTCATAGGAGAATTACAAATGACCTTTAAACCTAACTATATTTGAATATGGTTCTTTCAAAGTATAAACCTACTTAGAGTTTGGGTGTTTCTCTTATAGCAAAGGCTACTGGACTATTTGCTGAGTCCACCGAGAAGATTCGAACCTCTAATTTTAGAGTTGTAAATCCGTGGACTTACCGCTGTACCAGCGGGGACAAAACCTACTTACCACTAAAACTAACCATTTTTTTTTCCGTTTCATTCTCTCCATTTCACAGTTCAAAGCAAATTAACCAAAGGCCGTTATTTTGTGTAAAAAGTTAATTTAACTGACTTACAAGCATCATTTTTAACGCGTTACATTTAACTTGTGTAGGGGAGGTCCGTTATAGAAGGCTGTTGACAAAATACCGTTAGCTGTCACGTGCTGTATTTCATAGGTGCTATAAAATCAGAGTTCTTTCAAATTCTTCATTGCCTTTATTCCTTTCCATTATTTATCTTGTGGCATTTTCAATAAACTTTGGATTACAAATTGTATTTGTAGGCTTTATGGTAAGGAACAGTTAAAATGCTATTTCATTTCATTTATAAACTAAATCTACTGTCCCTGAAGACGTTGTGTTCCAAGGGTAAATAAGAGCAAAATTAATAGCAATATCTACTTTTATTTCTTGCTTTTCAAGTTCATATGTCATGCGGTGGTGTAACCTATAAAGTTCATTATTTTTCTCGTGATTCACGACATGCACACGTTTTACTGACGTCACGACAGTATAAATTGCAGCGTAAAGCGTTCCTTATGTGGCGTAACTTTAACATCTACTCATTGACTGACAGACAACACTCTATTGAACAGTGATGCGAGCAGTTTAAACACGTGACCCCTGCAAGCGACCTTCGACGTCCTTTCTGGAAAATAAAGTTTTTTTATTTAATTTTACCCGTGTCAACTAACATCACAGCTCATGTTAACTTGTCAAGTACTAGAGGTAAGTTAACTCACAGTACACTCTTCTACTATATCCATTTAATTACATAACAAGTACGTTTTCTGTATAAAAATGAAGATGTACAGTTTACGTTGGTACCAAAATTCCTCATCTCGAAATTCTTAGATAATTCTTATTCAAAAATTTAAAAAAGCAAAGAAGTGGACTAGTCCTGACCTCCCTCATCTACTCAATAGAACTAATTCTTAGAACCCCAACATTACATTGCTGGCTTCATTCGGACATAAGTGTACAGGACTACTTGCGCAAATAGTCCCTAATTTTGAGATTATAAATTAGAGGAAAGGCAGAAATAGCCGCCGCCATCTTTTCGTCAACTTTAATCCAGAAGTGAGATTTCTCGTTTTCCTTATGGCTTTAAAGGGACACGACGTAACAGAGAAGTTTTCCAATTTTTTCGTCATTTTTTTGATCAGCTACAAAATTAATGTTTCAAAAAATGACCACTTAATATTTTCTTTGGGTGGGAGAGAAATGGGTTATACATTTCGTATTGCTATATCTCTAATAGATAAATATGATTGGACAGAGATCGAATCTTTCCATAACTGTCCACTTCAAATTTTTTTAATTATATTTATTTTTAAATTATGAGTTTGTTTTGTTTTCAATTTCGCACAAAGCTACACGAGAGCTATCTGCGCTGGCTGTCCCTAATTTAGCAGTGTAAAACTAGAGGGAAGGCAAATAGTCATCGCCAACAACTGCCAAATCTTGGGCTACTCTTTTACTTACGAATAGTGTGATTTACCAACATTTTATAGCGCTCTTACGGCTGAAAGGGCGATCATGTTTGGTGCGACAGAGTTTCGAGACCACGACTCTTAGATTACGAGTCAACCACACTAACCAGCTGACTATGCCTGGCCTTTCTGAACGAGAGTTGAGAGTATAAATATGTACATAACAAGACCATTGTTAAACCTGTACTGTTGTCTGTATAGTTTAGTATTTTGTGAGCAGGCCTTTCATAAACTTTGGAACCCGGCATGGCCAGGTGGTTGTTTTTAATTTGCCGTAAAGCTATACTAAGGCTATCTGCGTTAACCGTCCCTAATTTAACAGTGTAAGACTAGAGGAAATCCAGCTAGTCATCATCACCCATCGCCAGGTTTTGGACTACTCTTTTGCCAACGAAAAGTTCGATTGATGGTCACAATAAAACTCTCCATGGCTGATAAATGTTTACAGTCAAATACTTATTTACATTTATAAACATGTGTTGTCTCGTAGACGTTTTGGTAGGATGCAATACTTATGTTTCTAGCAGTTACGAATGAATCGTTAACGTATAAAACCTGTTTCTCGTCGTTTCTTTTAGATGTCGGGCTACATTTCTCTATGTTTCACTTTCTGTCAACGTTTTGATACTGTTTAACATATAATATTCTTTTAGTGATTGTTAAGGCAGGGTTTTCGTGATGAGTACACTGGAATAGACGGCAACTGCTTGTTCTAGAAGAAAATACATGAGCAGAAGACGTTTCGAAAGTCTCCTGAGATAAACTATCAATCACGAGTCGCCATCCACAGTCCACCAGAATACTATAAAAGACCTGAATAATTTACACGCACATGCATATTGACCAATCAGTGGTACCTGAGCGGGTCTGGTTGTCAAACATGCTTGTTTGATCTAAGGCCAACATTCCTGCTAACTTAATCAGCTAGTTGATGTTAATCTTTACTTCTAGGTATCCCAGTTGATGTTAATCTTCAGTTCTAGGTATCGCAGTTGATGTTAATCTTTACTTCTTGGTATCCCAGTTGATGTTAATCTTTACTTCTGGGTATCCCAGTTGATGTTAATCTTTACTTCTAGGTATCCCAGTATATTTATTTCTAGGTATCCCAGTTGTTGTTTATCTTTAGTTCTAGGTATCGCAGTTGATGTTAATCTTTACTTCTAGGTATCGCAGTTGATGTTAATCTTTACTTCTAGGTATCCAAGTTGTTGTTTATCTTTAGTTCTAAGTATCCCAGTTGATGTTAATCTTTACTTCTAGGTATCCCAGTTGATGTTACTCTTCAGTTGTAGGTTTCACAGTTAATGTTAATCTTTAGTTCTAGGTATCCCAGTTGATGTTTATATTTAGTTCTAGTTATTTCAATTGATGTTAATCTTCAGTTCTAGGTGTATCAGTTGATGTTTATCTTTCGTTCTACGTATCGCAGTTGATGTTGATCTTTACTTCTAAATATCCCAGTTGATGTTAATCTTTACTTCTAGGTATCCCAGTTGATGTTAATCTTTACTTCTAGGTATCCCAGTTGATGTTAATTTTCAGTTCTAGGTGTCCCAGTTGATGTTAATTTTCAGTTTTAGGTATCCCAGTTGAGGTTAATCTTCAGTTCTAGGTGTCCCAGTTGATGTCAATCTTCAGTTCTAAATGTACCAGTTGATGTTTATCTTTAGTTCTACGTATCGCAGTTGATGTTTATCTTTACTTCTAGGTACCTTAGTCAACGTTAATCTTTAGTCCAGTTTATGCTAATCTTCAGTTCTAAGTATCCTAGTCAACGTTATTCTTCAGTTCTAAGTATCTTAGTTCATGTTATTCTTCAGTTCTAGGTATCTTAGTTCATGTTATTCTTCAGTTCAGGGTAAACCATTCGACGTTAATATTTCAGTTCTATGAATATCAGTTAATGATATTTTTTATCATTTTTAGCTTTATATTTAATTGTGGGAATACTAATTTGTGTTGATCCTTAATTTATCCTATGGATTTGATGCTAAGTTTTATATCTTTGAATATCAGTTGTTTCTAACCCTTTAAGACTACCAATCACTGAACGATCCAAATAATGAAAAATGGTTACAACGAGAACACAAGAAGTACCTTAATTTCACATTCCTTTCTGATACCCTCTTCCATGGATCCTAACGCTGTTGTTCGTTCTGATACCCTCTTCCATGGATCTTAACGCTGTTATTCTTTCTAATACCCTCTTCCATGGATCCTAACGCTGCTGTTATTTCTAATACCCTCTTCCATGGATCTTAACGCTGTTGTTCTTTCTGATACCCTCTTCCATGGATCCTAACGCTGTTGTTCTTTCTGATACCCTCTTCCATGGATCCTAACGCTGCTGTTATTTCTGATCGCTTTAATTTCAACGAAAATCCCATCGCGACTATATCCTCAATGTTTCCAACCATGAAATTAAGTAAACATGATTTTAGGAAATTCTCACAATGAATTTTGAATAGTTTCGCACAGAAAATAGATCGTCTTTATGTGCATTACTTTGTGAAAAGAAATGAATTTCGCTGAACTCGTAACACAAACGTGGAGATAAAATAATTCGTTTTCATTTGAAGATTCCCCTCCAAACAGTGGACTTAAAGGCAAAAGTGTTCGAAAGTTATAATACCAAGTTAACTCCGAAGGGCAATATTCTGCCGAATGTCGTAATGCCTGAAATTGTCCGTAGCAACTGCAGATCGATTCCTGATTTCTGTTATAAGTTTGTAACGAAAATATTTAACTGTTAACGGCCTATTAAATGTTTCATCATCGAATCTTAAACCAAATAATCGGTTTCATATGTTTAACTTTAACACGTTTTCTTTTTGAAGTTCTAAGGTCACCAAAACCTTTGACATCTCAGCAGATACTTGCCGAATATTGTCCAAGTGTCGTTGAAAATTTCAATCATTTCTTTTCTCATGAACGAGTTGCAGGTTTGTTTGTTTGTGTGTGCTTTATAATGCACAGAAGGTTTTGTGGCTTGCTCAAGTTCTGTTATTAGAGTTATTTTTCATGTACATTGTGATCAATACTCTTTTGACAACATGTGCTTTGTCCAAAGAACGAGTTCCTGTGGACTGATGGTAATGATTTTAAATCAAGTGACCATTGTCTGTAGCAGAATGTGTTGACAGATGTTGATTAATGAGAACTAATTAGCTAATCATTTGTCTCCCTTCTGGGCAGACTCTTAAAAGTTCTCATACATCTCTTCCCATTACAGTAAACTACAGGTTTACCGGATTGGTAATTAATAACACAATGTTCTCAGGTACCTTATGTTGCCACATGCAAATAACGACAATGTTTTATAAGTTGAAATTGCATAAAAATTAAAGATTGTAGTATAATCTCATGAGAACTAAAAGACGATGTCATATAGTCTGGTTGTTTTTAAGTGACAGATTACAGGGAAAGTTTGTTTGGAGCTAAGCTCATAGCTGGACAATGGGCTATGCATGCTATGCCCACTACGTGTATCAAAACCCGGTTTCTAGTGTTGTAAGTCCGCAGATGCACTGCTGTGCCACTGGGTGAGGGGGCTACATGAAAGAAAATAAATCAACAGAAACCACTGCAACTTTTGGGCTACTTTTTACTAACGAAGCTTGGGATTATCTTTCACATTATAACACTCCCATTTGCTGAAAGGGCGAGTATGTTCTGTAATGAAATTCAAATCTCCAACGCGCATGTTTTGAATTGAGTGCCCTGACCACTAGATCCTCCCAAACCTGAAATAAAATGGAATAATTTATTACCTACAAAACACAAAAATCACCATTCGTTTCCCCTTAGCGTATAAAATTTTCCATAGCCTGGTGATTAGGGCCCTAAACTCGTAATGTGGATCCCCATCTCTATGTCGTCCTTTTGGCCATGGGGAGTTATAATGTGCATTGAATCCCACGAATAGTTGGTAAAAGATTAGCCCAAGTGTTGGCGGTGTTGATTAAACTACCTTTCCTTGAGCCTTACACTACCAAATTACGAATGACTAACGTAGATAGTCCTCGTGTAGCTTTGCGCGAAATTCAAACCAGAAATAAAGTATTTGTGTTTGTTTCTGTTTTGGTAAATATGTCACCAGATTAAGAAAAACCGTTTCTAACTAGCACTTTGAGGTTTCCTTCATTAGAAAATTTTGACCACAGATTGTAAGGCAACACAACTCGATAACTGCGATGTTACTGCTCCCTGCCTTATCATATATATTTCTCTAACAAACATAAATAAGGGAACAGACTATATACGGTGTATCCCCACCGCAATGTGAGTCCTACTTTTTCAGTCACCTCCAAAACCTAGGGTATATTTTATATCCCTCATTATCCTGTATCCTACCATGAAGATCCTTTTGATCTGTGCAACGTGTTTTATTTCTTATTGGGCTTGTTTTTGATTAATAGAAATATAATTAATCAGATGTTTGAATTTGCTGTTTTTAACGCAATTCCCCCTTTTTGTTTTGTTTTATTTTATTTGACTATTCGGAATTAATATTTTGTACATATTATCACGTGAAACAATTAGAACACCCTATGAAAGCCTGTGTATTTTTGTAACATTTTTGGATATATAGACATTTAATCTGAACTTGAACAATGCTGAGTGATTATAGGAATATAACTAAACAATTAAAACTGAAGAAAAGACTTTTCAAGATCTTCTGTGAATGTCATGCTACAAAAATGCACATTCTAAACGAGGAAAAAGTTAGGACGCTCCCACATTTATATCCACATAAAATGGCTCAACTCACACAAGTATATCACACCAGGTGCACGTGATTAGAAGATCGTTACTCCGCATTGTGAATGAGGCTTGCCCTATTTAAACCTCAAACATTTAGTTTGGTGTGCTCCTGACTGCTGAAGTGAGAGTGAGCACCATGGTGAGAGCAAAAGAGCTGTCTGAGGCCTTCAGAAAGAAAATTGTAGCAGCTTATGAGTCTGGTAAGGGATTTAAAAAGATCCCAAAATATTTTGAAATCAGCCATTCCACTATCCGGAAAATAGTCAACAAATGAAGGGTTTTAAAACAACTGCCAACATGTCCAGGTCTGGTCGTCCAAGCAAGTTCACACCGAGAGCAGACCGCAAGATGCTAAAAAAGATCTCCAAAAACCCTAAAATGTCATTACGGGACCTACAGCAGGCTCTGGTTACTGTTGATGTAAAAGTGCTTGCCTCTACAATAAGAAAGAGACTGCACAAGTTTAACTTTCATGGGAGGTGTGCAAGGAGGAAACCTTTGTTCTCTAATAGAAACATCAAGGCAAACTGAAGTTTGCCAGAGAGAACGTAGACAAAGACCAGGACTTCTGGAATAATTTTCTTTGGACAGATGAGTCCAAAATTGAATTATTTGGACACCAGAACAGAGGACATGTTTGGCGTAAACCAAATACAGCAATTCAGGAAAAGAACCTCATACCAACTGTGAAGCATGGAGGTGGAAGTGTCATGGTTTGGCGCTGCTTTGCTGCAGCAGGACCTGGACAACTCATAATCATAGAATCCTCCATGAATTCTACTGTGTATCACAGGATGCTTGAAGATCATATGAGACCATCTGTTCGAAAATTAAAGCTGAAGTGGAATTGGACCATGCAACCCAACAATGACCCAAAACATACCAGTAAATCCATCAAGGACTGGCTGAAAACTAAGAAATGGAGATTCCTGGAATGGTCGAGTCAAAGCCCAAATCTTAATCCCATTGAGATGCTGTGGGGTGACTTGAAACGGGCTGTACATGCAAGAAACACTTCAAAAATCTCACAGCTGAAAGAATTCTGCATTGAGGAGTGGGGCAAACTTTCTTCGGACCGATGTCAGAGACTGGTAGATGGCTACAAGAAGCGTCTCACTGCAGCTATTTTAGCCAAAGGGGATAACACTAGCTATTAGGGGGTAGGGTGTCCTAATTTTTTCCTCAGTTCGAATATGCATATCCAGAAATGTTACAAAAATACACAGGCTTTCATAGGGTGTCCTAATTTTTTCACCTAACTTTATATGTGGTTGTCTTTGAACAGTCCAAAAGATACATTTTCTGAAAAGGCATGGCAATCAAAGATGAAGTTAGATCACGGCATGAATAACTATGTAGGTTATTTAATTTTGTTGT
This sequence comes from Carcinoscorpius rotundicauda, assembly GCA_011833715.1. Taxonomy (NCBI): domain Eukaryota; kingdom Metazoa; phylum Arthropoda; class Merostomata; order Xiphosura; family Limulidae; genus Carcinoscorpius; species Carcinoscorpius rotundicauda. Next base: position 15,396,051 of record CM022398.1, on the reverse strand, counting down.
TGTTAAACGCAATGGGCTATCTGTGCTTTTCCCACCACGGGTATCGAAATCCAATTTTTAGTATCGCAAGCCTTCAATCTTACCGCTGAAATACTGGGGAAAGGGAGCAATTTATCTAGTAGTAACAAAAGACCACATTGACTGTACAAATATGTAGTTATGTATCACTAGGTGGCGCTGTATTCAGAAAAACATGACACTAAAATAGACGCTGCAGCTTGCATTAGGAGAGCCCAGGCATGGCCAGGTGGGTTAAGGCGTTCGACTCGTAAATTGAGGGTCATGAATTCGAATCACCCTCGCACTAAACATGCTCGCACTTATAGCCACGGGTGCGTGATAATTTTATGGTCAATCCCACTATTCGTTGGTAAAAGAGTAACCCAAAAGTTGGCGGTTGGTGATGATGACGAACTGCCTTCCCTCTGGTCTTACACTGCTAAATTAGGAACGGCTAGCACAGATAGCCCTCGAGAAGCTTTGTGCGAAATTCCAAAACAAACAAGAACAAACTTAACTGTAGCATACACGTGTTGAAACAGCGTGTTACAATTAAACTGAATTTGAACATCTTTTACTTGAGTTTCACATTTATGGCTGAGGCCATAGCACAGTCAGATGAACGAGTTACCATCAAACAAAGGGTTTGGTTTGAATTTCGTGCAAAGCAACACGAGTGCTATCTGCGCTAACCGTCCGTAATTTAGCAGTGTAAGACTAGAGGGAAGGCAGTTAGTCATCACCAAGCACTGCCAACTCATGGGCTACTTTTTTACCAACGAATAGTGAGATTAACCGTTACATTATAACACCCCCACAGCTAAAAGGGCGAACACGTTTGGTGTGACGGGGATTCGAACTCTCAACCCTCAGATTACGAGACGAACTCCTTAACCCACCTGGCCATACCAGGCCCTAAGAAATGTTACGTAGAGCATAAGTATTATACGTTATAGGCTTAAGTTGAATAACAAAAGCGAATGAAATAATAAAAATTCCTTATTGTTTCTTTAAGTATTTTATCAACACACATACAGATGTAAATACGTCTTATATTTCTTCCAGGGTAAGTTACCGTCATGGTATTAATTTTATCATGTAAATGTCATCGTGGACATTTCCGATTGGAATTCTCCCATATCAATTGTCTCGAAAGCGCAGCAGACATGTAAAGAAAGAACATTGTAATTTCTCTGTGTTGTTTCACAGGTTCAGCCTCTTGTTTACACAATAGTGTGAAGACGTCTGCAGAAGTCTTTCACAACTCAGTGTTGTCGCAAGAATTATCAGAAAAAGATTGTATTGCGTTGTATCGACTGATGTCGTATCACAAACTTAGACAGATACGATAACAAAATAAATAGCTTCTAAATTGATACCAATAAATTGTTGTCTCTGTCTTATAGTTGGTTCTTTCATCAAGAACATCGTTATTATTATTATATAATCTTGTGATGTTGATAATATAATGTCTTCATTCCAGTTTGATATTATTATATGAAACAGTATCTCAAAGATATAACGTCTTATCATTAGTAGTTTATTTAAAAAGATTTTCAATTTCAAAGAAGCTCTAAAGGTGAGAAGGCTTCTTTGTTTGTTTGTTTAGAATTTCGCGCAAACGTGAACTAGGGCTATCTGTGCTAGCCTTTCTTAATTTAGCAGGGTAAGTTTAAAGAGAAGATAGCTAGTCATCACTGTCCACCGCCAACTCTTGGGCTACTCCTTTACCAACGACTAGGAAGATTGATCGTTATATTATGATGTCTCAACGGTTGAAATATCGATCATATTTGTTGGGAGGGAGATTCAAACCCGTGACCCTCAGATTACGACTCCAGCGCCCTAACGACCTGGTTCTTAGTTATTTTCATGTTCTCGTAAACGCGTGACGTATTTGGTGACTGCTTCAAGAAAAGAATTAGAGAACGAATATTTAATTTCTGAGAAGAAAAAATTAAACATATATATATTAAAAATCATGTTTTATCCTCGATAACAAACCGTTCTTATACAGTTGGTAGGGAAAATACCGAGCCGTTTTGTAGTAAGGTTTTTAACATAAGGCACGTCGTCTGGTGCTTGTAATGCATGTTTTCCTCACTAAGGCTTAAGAAAGAAAACACTGACGCCATTTTGAGTATATATGACTGAAGTATTGAACTGTCAAAAAATAATTTACTTTTCCTTTGACATCTTTTGAATTAAAAACCATATATAAACTAATCAATATCAATACGTATTACTCAGTATATCTGGTATCCAACTGTACACTTGCATACAGTCATCAAGAAAGGACATATTCTAATGAAACGTGATAAAACGCCGAGTTAACAAAAATCAAAAGTAGTTAGAGTGGAACAAATCACCGTAAGCTGATCATGGTTTTTCACAGTATTTTTATAAACTAATCAAGTCTACTACGTGTTTCTTTCCAGAAATCTTATCTTTCCAGTAACTTGCTACTATGTTCCTAATAACTGATCAGTCGAACGCCTCGAGTAAGTACTGTTAGCGTTTTTAGTTCTCTAAATACAAATCATTGAAATCAGCAAAGACTAAACATTTCGTAAACTGCAACAGATTAAAAGCATCACAATGCAACAATGATGTTTACAAGCACAATTTTCTCAGTCTTCCCATTACGGGTGTTAAACGATTATGAAATCATGTTTAGTTCGTGTTTTGTTTTGTTTTTTACAGTATTTTGTCACTTATGTTATAGTGAATAAAAATGGTCACTTATTTTCGTTTATTTCTTTAGCAACATAATCTAAAATGCAAGTACCAAATGACTAATTGCACAAACAAAAATTAATGTGATGCAAACTACGGGGATTAGAGTTAGATTTTAAAAAGCACGAGACTGTCTTTATAAAAACAGTTGTGGAGACTCCCTACGAAGCAGCTAGCTTTAACAGAGAAAAGTTTAATTAAGTGCCCAGATGTAGCGAGCTCAACATAACAACCAATCGTTTATTTCTAATTAGTATGTCTTGACATTGTAACGTGAGTTGACATTCCGTAACGTTTTCTAACGATAACAATGACGCAATACCGTAAGACATTCAGATGCCATTATAATAGAATGTTCAGATAACATGGCAGGAAACTAAAGATGGGTGAGGCTCTTTCTTCTATTCAGAGGCTACCTTATAGTTATTTTTATTTCCATAAAGAAAGGGGGGCGCTAAGTAATCAGTAGCCAGCCTCCTGGATAAAAAAAAAGTGTTAACATGGTTTAGTTAGAGCGAAACCATTGTGATCAGCAAAGCCTTAGGCGTCGTACGTAAAGATGCAGTCAATGCAGCCATGTTTTTCTCTCTCTCTCTATCCGACACTTTCCGTTGATTTCTACCGGTCACTCCCATTAGCAAATTAGCAATAAGAAATCTGAATGACCAGTACTTTCTACTACCATCAAGAACATCTTTTCCTTTACATGCTGAGCTGACCACAAGAAATAGGATCTTCAAGCTACCACCCCCTCCTGAATCAAGTTATATCCAATGACGTTCCCTGGTGAGATAGAATATCTAATAGTGGCACCGATCCATCAAAGATCTCCAGTGGGTTTTAAATCTAATCTAATACTTTGAAAGAAACATACTTTAGGCCTGTCTTCAATCTTCTGTAACAATACAGACGGTCCACAACGTTTTCCCACAGCGAAATATAAAAACATAACTGACCCCAGAAAGCAATTAAATGTAATATTTCTACCACTTATATCTCTATGTTGTTTTTTTATTTCTATTTAATATTTTACTATTTCTTTCGATTTTATTTTCAGCATTGAGAAAAAGGGAGGTACCCAGACTCCCCTCCTCCTCTGGGGCATAATCACATTAATCAACAATACACACATTCAACAATTTTATTCAAAACTACCAAGTTTTCCAACTTATTGTTGGCTCAGTTTATTACGCTTAAAATCGAACTTTAATTGTGACGTCAAGTGCTGAACGATATTGTTCGTCTGTAGTTAAACAACGGGCATCAAATCCAAAATAATAAATCTCTAACCCCTTGAACTTAATTGAACCCATTGGTTGAACTGATTACTAAAAAAAGACTAAATGGCACATGGGTCAGGTTGTACCTAACGACTGAAACTCGAGTAAATACACAAATATTTGTTCTAATTCTACGCCCCATATATATATATACCGTTATGGTAAACATAACTTCAAACTTAAGTTTGCAATATTGAAATGGTTTACTCAATACACAAATGTTTTGTGAAAAACATTTTGGGTGTGAAACATTTCGTGATTCGTCATTAAGCTAGGCAACAAACCTATTCTTCAATGATTGTAGGTTTCACAAGATTCTATTATAAAGTTGACTGAATGTTTGAGTTAAATGAAAGGAAAATTACAGTAGCTATACAATACAGTCAAACTGAAAGCAGGTTAACTGAAACTACAACTACCTCAAGTAATACAGTGTAGAAGTAGGTTAACTGATACTAACCTCAAGCAATACAGTGTAAAAGTAGGGTAACTGAAACCACAACTACCTCAAGTAATACAGTGTAGAAATAGGGTAACTGAAACTACAACTACCTCAAGTAATACAGTGTAGAAGTAGGGTAACTGAAACTACAACTACCTCAAGTAATACAATGTAGAAATAGGGTAACTGAAACTACAACTACCTCAAGTCATACAGAGTAGAAGTAGGGTAACTGAAATTACAACTACCTCAAGTCATACAGAGTAGAAGTAGGGTAACTGAAACTAAAACTTCCTCAAGTAATACATTGTAAAAGTAGGTTAATTGAAACTAAAACTACCTCAAGCAATACAGTGTAGAAGTAGGTTAACTGAAACGAAAACTACTTTAAGTAATACAATGTAAAAGTAGGTTAACTGAAACGAAAACTACCTCAAGTAATATAATGTAGAAGTAGGTTAACTGAAACGAAAACTACCTTAAATAATAATACATTGTAATAGTAGGTTAATTGAAACTAAAACTACCTCAAGTAATACAGTGTAGAAGTAGGTTAACTGAAACTAACCTCAAGTAATACAGTGTAGAAGTAGGTTAACTGAAACTAACCATAAGTAATACAGTGTAGGAGTCAGCTAACAAGAGGGAAAACTTCGACAAGTAATACGATGTGATAATCAGGTAACGGAAACGAATATTACACCATAAAATATGAAGTAATAGGCTAAGTGAAACGATTGTTGTTGTTGTTGTTTTTTTTTTGCTTTGAATTAAACACAAAGCTACACAATGGGCCATCTGTGCTCTGCCCACCACGGGTATCGAAACACGGATTTTAGCGTGTAAGTCGGCAGACATACCGCTGAGCCACTGGGGGGCAAGTGAAACGACCACTCTAACCAGAATAGCAAACATTACAGCATACTGAGCAATTTAAAACGGATGAAATTCATCATTTTAAATATTTAAGGAACGCCTTTACAAACACCTATCTTTTTAACGAAAGAACATTATACATTAACGAGATTTTTAAATAAGATAGTTTACATATTTTTACGTACATTTTTCAACATTTTTTTCACAAATCACCACTTTCCTAAATAATTGCGTCAAAAGAATCAATACAATAACTCTGTTCATACAAAAAGTGGCACAGCGGTATGTCTCATACCGCTAGAAACCAGGTTTCGATACTCGTGGTTGGTAGAGCACTGATAGCCCGTTGTGTAGCTTTGTGCTTAATTCTAAACAAACAAATAAATTTCATCAGATATTTTAAGGATCATAACATTTATAATGGAAGGTTTGGAAGTAAGTATAGGATGTTTCAAAACGTGTCACTAGGTGTCGCATGTCTTTACTTATTCTCTTGTTTTGTTGGGTTTTGTTTTTTTTAATTTGGCGCAAAGATACACGAGAGCTATATGCGTTAGCCGTCCCTAATTTAGAAGCGTAAGACTAGAGGGAAGGCAGCTAGTCATCACCACCCACCGCCAACTCTTGTTCTACTCTTTTACCAACGAACAGTGGGATTGACCGTGACATTATAACGCCCCGACGGCTGAAAGAGCGAGCATGTTTGATGCGACGTGGATTCAAACCCGCGAATTCACATAAAATATTAAGGTCGAATTCTAGTTCTTTTATAAATACCCCGCAATTCTCTTTAAATATAGTGATTCGAATGTAGCAATAAGCAACTTTCAGCTCACCACTCACAAACATAAGAAACAATCTGTCATAGCGATGTGTTATGTACTGGGCTTTCAGTCGAATTTTGACAGGAATGACATACGACTGACTGTGACATCGAAAGATGGAACTTAATGATTTGTTGGATAAATGACAATCTTTAAAGTGCAGCAACTCACTAGAGGTAATTTTATACGTTGACTGAAAAATTTGATGAGATTTCATTACATCCTGGTATTAAATAAGTTAACTTATCTCTCACAAGGTATGATTGTTTATTTTGAATTTCGCGCATAGCTACTCGAGGGCTATCTGTGCTAGCCGTCACTAGTTTAGCAGTGTAAGACTAGAGGGAAAGCAGCTAGTCATCACCTTCCACCGCCGACTCTTGGGTTACTGTTTTACCAACGAATATGGGTATTCACCGTTACATTATAACACCCCCACGGCTGAAATGGCGAGCATGTTTGGTGCGACGGGGATTCGAACCCCAACCCTCAGATTACGAGTGAATGCCTTAACCAACTTGACTATGCCGGGCCTATCATAGGTGTGTCCAGATTGTAGATCTTCGAATTAAGGGCTCTCGTCCCGTTATTGTAGAAAAAGCTCTCCGAACATTGAGACTTTGAGTATGCTATGGTAGTAACAATCCAATCTCAATTATCGGACAAACTAGCTTGAGTGTTCAAGTGAAGCTTATTGACTAAGCCTCTTCCTTCTGGTCTATAGTATTAAATAGCCTCTATATATCTTTCTGCACAAATTGACTCACAGCGAATTATTATTATATTAATATAAAACCAGATGGCGAAACGTATTTTGTACTTAAAGTTCCTGTGATAATACCAATTAGGGTAACGTTTTGTTCGTTCCAAAAATATTCTGGCTTCTTGAGAGCCAGGCATGGCCAAGCGTGTTAAGGCGTGCGACTCGTAATCTGAGGGTCGCGGGTTCGCGCCCGCGTCGCGCTAAACATGCTCGCCCTCCCAGCACTGGGGGCGTATAATGTAAAGGTCAATCTCACTATTCGTTGGTAAAAGAGTAGCCCAAGAGTTGGCGGTGGGTGGTGATGAGTAACTGCCTTTCCTATAGTCATACACTGCTAAATGAGGGACGGTTAGCGCAAATAGCCCTCGTGTAGCTTTGTGCGAAATTCATAAAACAAACATACAAGCCAATCGACAACAATATGTAATTATACGAATTGTAGCTTCTATTCCTTAAAATGTAAAGTTTAAATATAAAAAGCTTGCGAAGCGCTACACATTGATAGGCTTAACATTTTGATAACAATCACGCTTACTACTCATTGTTTTGTTTTTTTTCATATTCTCTCTATTTGTCCTTTATGGGTTCAAAATCAGAAATACTTAAAAATAATATTTAAACCACTCACCTCTTATTCTTATTACCAAGTGGTACCGTTTCTATAATGTTTATTTATTTGGATTTCAGGCAGAAATAACACTCTTATTCACAAGAACCAACGAGAATCTTTATTAAGTTCCTGGCCCGACATGGCCAGGAGGTTGAGGCACTCAACTCGTAATCTGAGGGTCGTGAGTTCGAATCCCCGTCACACCGAACATGCTCGCCCTTTCAGCCGTGGGGACGTTATAAAGTGACGTTTAACCCTACTATTCGTTGGTAAAAGAATAGCCCAAGAGTTGGCGGTGGGTGGTGATGACTAGCTGCCTTCCCTCTTGTCTTACACTACTAAATTAGGGACGGCTAGCGCAGATAGCCCTCGTATAGCTTTGCGCGAAATTCAAAACAAACCAAACCAAACCATTATTAAGTTTCTTCGTACTATAATCCCTCCCCCGGCGCCTCAACAGTCGCCCGAAGAGCTTATAATGCTGACTTTTGATACCCGCAACCGAACAAAGCACAAATAGCTCACTCTGAAGCTTGTTGATTAAGAATAATCGGGCAAAAAGTTTCTACTATAACTCAAGGTGGCCTGCAATGCTCTGATGGTTAGGACTCTCGACTCGCAATCTGAGTGTCACTGGTTCGAATCCCCGTCATATCGAACATGCTCCCTGTGGGTCCATTACATTGTTACGGTCAATCCCGTTATTACTGGGCTATCCATCTGTACTTTACCCACCACGGGTATCGGAACTCAGTTTCTAACGTTATGAGTCCACAAGCATACAGTTGTGCCACAAGGGGACATAGTTTTAATTTCAACTAAGTTTGTATTAAAGATATATTTTTCTCAGCCTCTCCCTCAGTAGTAAATCTGAAGGGTTATAAAGCTAAATCTTGGGTTCAATCCCTGTGCTAAAAACAGAAAAAGAAACAAAACTGGTATTTTCTATTCAGTGATTGTTTTGAATAATTGCACTGGGGAACACTTTAGTAACTTTGAGTTGCATTGGATATTTTAACTGATTCTGAAGGAGTTTTAGACGCTGATTTCAAATCTGAAATTAGTTTTTCTCTACAAGCTCTAGTTTGTATGCAATTTGAGGTTAATGAAATTGTACAAATGTGAACTTGCGTAAACCATGTATAAGCATTTTCACGTCCATATATATAGATAGCTTCTAATATTTTGATCATTCTTCTTTTGTTTCAGATCAAACATGGCTTCCAAAAATAAATATCATTGCAGAAACAAGCCTGATGCCTTCTGCTACATATGTGGATGCTACACACTCAATCGTCAGAGACGTAACATATCCTCGTTCGTCAAGCGTGCCTACAAGGCATATTCTGAAGTTCATCTTGGTGATCAAGACAAGCAATGGGCTCCTCATGTTGTGTGCCACAATTGTGAGGAAATGATTCGAGACTGGACCAAAGGAAAACGCAATGGTCTGCCTTTTGGTGTTCCAATGATTTGGCGCAAACCCACCAACCATGTAACTGACTGTTATTTCTGCATGGTAAACACATCGGGTGTTGGGAAGAAAAACCGACATAAGATTACGTATCCGAACATTCCCTCAGCTATTCGGCCTGCTCCGCACTCTGAAGAAGTTCCTGTTCCAGTTTTCAAAGGCTTGCCTTCATTGGACGATAAAGACATTGGACATGATACAAGCGAACAAGACAGTTGTGACAGTGAATTGTCAGAAAAGTGTACACAATCGGAAAACTGTTCTTCAGACACTGAACCTTTCCCCGTCCCCAAGCCTCTTCCCCAGGCTGAACTGAATGATTTAGTGCGGGATTTAGGTTTTTCAAAGAAAGCAGCAGAGCTTTTGGCATCAAGATTTCAAGGCAGAAATCTTGTTGATCACTCTGTATCAAAGTATCATATTTCAGAAAGCGTGACCAGCTTTTTGTGACCTTCTTTTCAGAAGACAGACAGTTTGTTTACTGCCATGGCATCCAAGGGCTTTTCAAAGAACTGGGTGTACCTTACTATAGTCCTGCTAAATGGAGACTCTTTTTAGACAGTTCAAAACGCAGTCTAAAGTGTGTTCTTTTACATAATGGGAATGTTTATGGAACAGTACCTGTCGGTCACTCAGTGCATTTGCGGGAAGACTATGATGATATGAGAATGGTCATGGACTTATTAAGATCTCATGATCACAATTGGATCATTTGTGTAGACTTAAAGATGGTCAACTTTCTCCTTGGACAACAGAAAGGTTTCACAAAGTTTCCATGTTTCCTCGGTATGTGGGACAGCCGAGCACGAGACAGACATTGGGTCCAGAAGGACTGGCCTATTCGTGACACCCTTGAAGCAGGCATGCCAAATATCATACAAGACCCAATTGTAAGCAGATATAAGATCATCTTTCCTCCTCTTCACATCAAATTAGGTTTGATGAAGCAATTTGTCAAGGCACTGGAAACCGAAGGTGAATGTTTCCAACACATCATTACAGCTTTACCAGGGTTATCATCATTTGAGAAGATCGAAGCAGGAGTGTTTGATGGCCCACAGATTCGAACCCTAATTCGTGATGATCAGTTTGTTGCTAAGATGACCGCTTTAGAAAAGGCAGCATGGTTATCCTTTGTGGCAGTCGTTCAGAACTTCCTTGGAAACTATAAGGCGGAGAACTACAGTGAGCTTGTGAACAGAATGCTCCTCGCTTTTCGTGATCTCGGGTGCAACATGAGCCTCAAGTTTCATTTTTTGAACAGCCACCTTGATAAGTTCCCTGACAACTTGGGGGCTGTGAGTGACGAACAAGGAGAAAGATTCCACCAAGACCTAAAGGTCATGGAAGAACGCTAGCAAGGGTGCTGGGACAAAAGTATGATGGCTGACTACTGCTGGAGCATTAAACGAGATTGTCCAGATGAAGTGTACAAACGCAAATGTTACAAACGGAAATTCCTACCTGAATAAAATACACAAACAAATTGATAAGCTATTCCTATAATTTCCTATAATAACGAAAAATTAAAAAAATAGATAAAAATGTCAAATTGCATAAAATCTGTAGCTTTCAGACAAAAACCGACTTCAGATTTGAAATCAACACACTCAAATTGACTATAGAAAGGTCTTTTTTTTAAATGCAACAAAATGAGTGTTCCCCAGTGTTAGTTAAAACAATTTCAGTTAAGGTTTAAAGTTTTGGGTTTTTTCCCCAGCATACTCTGTATTTTTGGCTAATTACTTTTATGCCATACGTTGATAAGAGCAGAACTCAGGGTTATTCAAAAGAGTCTCCAACACCGTCTCTACACTGATGTTTTAAAAACATATAAGTAAATTACAACGAATTCGATTACAGTATAACACGTCTTGTTCGTTAACATTAAGTGATAGAGAACTAATCAACGATTTTCTCGCTAATTAAAAAAACATTAAATTTATGAAATGCCAAAAAGGACTCATTACAGATTCTAGTGTCGTTTCCGTAGCAACCACGAAACTTTCTCGAGAAAATAAAACTATGTAATTTCCGCAGGAAACTAAAGAAACAAGAAAAAAAGAGAGAGTTAATTTATAAAATGATTCTGTGTGTAAAACCTATGGAGTTTTAGTGATGTATAGATTTGCATCAATATACACTACTGAAATTTAGACGTATAAGAAATTGACTATTTTTGACTCCGGAATATATATAAGATTTCATTAGTTAAATCCAGTGCTAAACAAAAATGGGTGTATTTTCTTATAGCAAAGCCATATCGAACTATCTACTGTGCCCACCGAAGAGAATCGAACCCATGACTTTAGCCATATAAATCCGTAGTCTCACCGCTGTACAAGCGGGGGGAATAATAAACACACGATACGTTTCCCCCCTCTCTTCTGGGCACAAAACGTTAACTTGCATTTACATTCATATCAATCTAGCTCTAAACAACACACAAATAAGAGATACGTAGCTTGTATTTAGTGGGAGAGGAACCTCTGGTTACATTCCATGCCTAATTTATCTCACCATGACCGTACGGCATTGCCAAGTTTTCATTGTGAAACTGTGACTAATCTTCCCGGAATAAACGTTGCAAAATATCAAGAAGGCAATTCCCAAGCATAACTGAAAGTGCTGTTAGTTTTGTTTCTCCACCAAATAGGTGAACCAGATACCTGAGAAATGTCCCTTCCTCTTCATTATATATTTATCATAACATTTATAAAGTAAGCATAAAATGAAAGATGGAACGTCATGTCGGTATTTCTTTTTTTGCGTGTTCAAGTAGTGAGTTTTAATAACAATACAGTTACCTTGAATTTGATATTTAGGCGACTGGTTAACTTTTGAAGCAATCATATCCAAGATAACGCAAAAACGTGTAGTAAAGAAACTTATAATACTACACATAAAATTGTGCCTATACAGTCACGCATGCATGTCACCAGTAATAATTAAGAACGTACGAGCAGGATTAAGTTGCAGTAATATCTGGAGCTAAACCCTGATGCATTGTTTTTTCCATAATAATATGTCGACCTTTCTGTAAAACTAAGAACAGTAATGGGCCTTAGTCTTGTTAATGCATACATTTCAAAGATATTCTTAAGCTTATTCTTTAAAAATATATAAGACCGCGAGCTAGACGCGTGCATACAGAAAGCTGAATCACTGTAGAGGAAACAATACTCACGCAAACAGACAGCATGTTAAAGAGTTAGCTGTAAGATCGGTATTGGCCATGGAAACTGAACAGTGAAATTGACGTGTATCGTTTAAATTTTGTATATATTTCCCTTTACTCCTAAAACTATAAAACGTACTTTTATCTCATCAATCAAGCACCCAAAAAGCCTTTTTGATAACGATAAATTCTTTGTCAAAGGTCACTTCTAATCAATGCCTGTTATAATATCCAATATAAAGAATCAACCAATCAAATATCCAATGTAAAGAATCAACCCATCAAATCGGATGAAGACACTCTTTTTTTTTGTTTCTTTTTTAATGTAAAATATACGTGTGATTGCAGCACTGATAAGTGAGATTAATTAAAATATTGACTGTAATTTGGTTAACACTTCTTGTGCAGTTCGTATGTAGACCATGTGACTGACGAAAACCATGGACCCACAAGTAAATTAGTGCATAAATACTCTAGAAAAAACAGAGATTGTACCCTATCATTAACTTCAGAAGTACTTTATGGTAAAGTCGTGGCGATCAGACATCAAACTGTTGTCACCATTAGAAGCCTCATACAATTATTTAAGTCTGATTATCAACTAGTTACTATTTTTTAATTAATTACTAAATTTTGTTACCTTACTTTTCGGCTGCTAATTTAATGACGTCACCAAAGAAGTCCTGAAAAGGACTCTTTTTTATGTTGGTAATTGCCTGTAATTCATCCTGGACGTTCTCGATAAAGAGGCTTGTGTATCACGCAGCTTATGTGGATTGTAGATACACACTCATACACCTATATACATTTCCCTCACTATAGCTATTGGTAGTTAGTAGTTACCATAACTTTGTTCACGTTTATGGTAATTAGTTAAAATGATTAAATTTCTACTTACTCTGTCTGGGCACCATGAAACTTTGTTGTTGACTTGACTTTGTTTGTTCTTTGTAACGCTTCACGTTGCATCTGATGAAGAATGAATCCCAGTTTTCATAGTTGTTGTTGTTTTTTTTACTGTGCATTTTCTAAAACATCTTAAACATTTTAGAACAATATCACGTCTGTGGAACATACTTAGTGTCGTGAAGGTACGTACAATATGCGTGTGAGGAATGAGTAGCTCAATTCTAACAATGAATCGACTTACACTGACTTACACATTCTTGTTTTAACTCCAGACGACGCAGTAGTAGGCGAACACCGAGTGCGAACTTGAGGCACTGATACATTCGTGGTGAGAAGGCTTAACAGCCGTTACTTCGCCTGTAACAATACAAGTAATCATGTGATCCACACTCGGAACGGAAAAGTGCACACCAGTTTATTATTATAACCAGCTGGGCTGTGAGACAGCGAACAAAAATAAAGTGTTTCTTCTGTTGAATTCGTCCCTCGTCCCTCTAACATACGAATCTTGAGATAATAATTTTGATGATGTTCGTTATGTTTGATAGCCAAGAGCGGTATTTTTTTTTTTTTTTTTTGCTTCACGTGGATGGCGGGAAAGAGTACGTATGCGCATCATTTCCTGGAGTAATAACAAAGGAGAAAACAGAAAAGTACGTCAAACTCGTAAAAATTGGAAAAAGGGTTTTGAAATCCCTCTGAATCATACCCTTTCAAAAAACCCTGAACGTTTCATGATGGTCAGAGGTCAGAAAGGTTAATGATTTTCATCCCAGGTGGAACAAAAAGTGTTTTATATCATTGATTTGTAATGTCACTAACTTATTCAGCAATTTTCCTTGTTTTTGAATTTCGCGCAAAGCTACACGATTGCTATCTGCGCTAGCTGTCCCTAATTTAGTAGTATAAGACTAGAGGGAAGGCAGCTAGTCATCACCACCCACCGCCAACTCTTGGGCTACTCTTTTACCAACGAATAAAAGACCGTTACATTATAACACCCCCACGGCTAAAAAAAGCGAGCATGTTTGTTACGACAGGGATTCGAACACGCGACCCTCAGAATACGAGTCGAACGCCTTAACCCACAAAGTGTTCAAAAGCTACATAGGTGTTTATGCCTATATTAAGCACTCATTCACCTATGTTTCAAAACGTTCTTTCTACTTTCACACTGTAGCGACCCAAGTTTTAGTGAGTTCCTTACCATCTGTGTATTAGAACATTCACACTAGCTTCTAATGTTTTATCCCTTTATTCACCACCTGTGTTTTAGAACGTTCGCTCTACTTTCACATTGTAGTGTCCCAAGTTTTCAATGAGACCGATCAGTGTAAATACATTTGGTTCCTCAGGAGTTAAAACTCGAAAATTTAAAAGTATACACTGCAACCAGCACCAGTTGAGAAACATCTGTTGGCTTTTCCTGAACACTAAAGTTCCATGAAACACAATCTGATAATCTATTGTTACAGAGAAGCAAAAATGATTTCAAAGTTTTCTTGATAAATTTTCTTTGCTATAAAAAAATTCTACATAATTCACAAACTAAATCTAACGTAAATTTTGCATTGTGAAAAAAACACTCGTGTTAAAACAACACTGGTGTATGAATACTAGAAAAGAAGCTCGAGTTAAAAAACAACAACATCCCTACAGGATAACAAAATAGAGCATGATTGTGTCAGCTGATGCAGAATGTTTGTGCTTTGCCAAAGATGCATTTCGCTCCATACAGAACTCCTCAGGTAACAAAACAAACAAATCAGAGATTGTTGCTCCTTCTCGAGATCACACGCGTTTATTTTGGATAACGTCAGATTTCACCTTCAAACACTCATAAAATGATTTTTCATATCCAAAATGACCAGCAATCCGGATCGGTTTTTTAAAGAGGCTCAACTTTCACGTGCCTACAAAATTTGGTACCAACCCGATCATAATTTACTGAGTTATTACTTAATCCAAAACTGCAAAAAATACCTCCATTTATTAAAAACGATTCAAAGTGATCCAGAATCTTGATCAAGTTTCCGGAAAGGACTGTTCCATTCTGACCTCCGATGTTATGTAAAATTTTATTGAGCATCAGTCTATTAACTTTTGAGATCCACAAGTTAAAACACACAGATGCATGGACCCCATTGTAATTCTCTTACCATTCAAATTCTCCAGGTCCCGTATACTTTTACCAAGTTTTATATAACTAGTGAAAGTAACTGAGCTTTATCTTTAATATAATGAGAACTCTCATACTTAATGTAACGATGAAATTCGGTACAAATCCAACTAAACTTCACAGGTTTATTAACCAAAAACCGCGGAAAAGCAACATCTACCCATTATTAAAAAAACTGATTGCAATACGCTCGCCCCCTACCAGAAGCGAGGGTAAAACGGTTTAAACATGTAGTGAGCCTAATACTAACTTCTTAGGATAGTATAACAGTAACTATTCTCGCCAACTTGATTTGGTTTGTTTTCAATTTTGGCGCAAAAGTACTCGGGGACTATCTGCGCTAGCCGTCCCTAATTTAACAGATATGGACTAAAGGGAAAGGAGCTAGTAATTACCACTCATCGCCAACTCTTGGGCTACTCTTTTACCAACGAATAGTGGAACTGACTGTAATATTATGACATCTCCATGGCTTAAAGGGGAGCATGTTTGGTGCGATGGGTATAAGTCTCAAATAGCGAGTTAAGGACCCTAACCACTTGGCCATACCAGCCACTGCCAAAGCGTAAAAAAACGTACACACAACGCCTATCACAACTTTGCTGCAGTGATTGTGAGGTAAGTTAATAACAACTCACCCAAACAGTTGGCCCAGCATGGCCAGGTCGTTAAGGCGCTCGACTCGTAATTCGAGGGTTTAGGGTTCGAATCCCCGTTACACCAAAGATGCTAGCCCTTTCAGCCGTTGGGACGTTATAATATCACGGTTAATTCCACTTTTTCTTCGGTAAAAGAGTAGCCCAAGATTTGGCAATGGATGTTGATTATTATCTGCCTTCCCTCTATTCTTACACTACTAAATTAAGGACGAGATATCCGTCGTGTAGCTTTGCGCGAAATTCAAAACAAACCAAACCACAAACAGCAAACTTTAATTATTTAATAGTTTCTATTAACACTACTTTTTAATGTTGACGTATACCAGTTCCTTCATTCTTCACCGTGCTCGCCCTCCCAGCCGTGGGGGTGTATAATGTGACGGTCAATCCCACTATTCGTTGGTAAAAGAGTAGCCCAAGAGTTGGCGGTGGGTGGTGATGACTAGCTGCCTTCCCTCTAGTCTTACACTGCAAAATTAGGGACGGCTAGCACAGATAGCCCTCGAGTAGCTTTGTGCGAAATTCCCAAACAAACAAACAAACAATGTTTCCCTAGAATGTAGACAATGTTGAATCCATTTCGTTTTTACATTCTGTATTCATTCGCCGCCGACTTTCAAGAGGTTGTAAATATCAAGTAATAAATATTAATGATATTTAAAAAAAAGCATTCTTATGCAGTAGAAATTCCTGTTAGATTTTGCATTCAATCGATTATATCTATTATTGTACAAAAATGGAATACAAAGAATATTTAGTCGGTTAAAGACTGGCAAATAAACCACTAAGCATGACCTGAAATGGATTGTTCTCGCACGTTCACATAATTGAACTTCAATTCGGCTATGCTAAAACAAAACGTTATATTCGTTATCTACAAACATAATAAACGTTTTGAGCTGGTTTTAACATATGAAAAGATCATCTCTTTTTGCATATAAGTCTTTTTAAACGCTTACAAGTTAACAAGGAGGGCATAAACAGACAGATAAATAGGATGGCCTACTTTCTGTGAGAGTGGAGTAGTCAGCTGTTTGAGATGCCTACGTTTCTAACGTATTTAGACTCCAACCAATATAAATACGGTACATTAAACACCATTATTATGACAATTTTCAACACGATGGGTTACTGCCAGCGACAAATCTGAATCATTTGGAAAAGTGAATAATAATAACCCGATTAACATTCTTGAAAAAAGTATATACGTATATCATTAGCAGACAAATAAAACACTATTTAATAGACTTAAATTCGCTTTAGAATTCTCGTTATAAGCTACACAAAGGGTTCTCTAACTTTTGAAACTAGAGTAGAATCAAATCGTTGTATAAACAGAACCCAAAGCAATTCTTGGATTATTCTCATCTGACCATATAGTCAGTTAACGTACCCACGGCTCACACTATAATAAAAATTGTTTGTTTGTTTTTGAATTTCGCACAAAGCTACTCGAGGGTTATCTGTGCTAGCCGTCCCTAATTTAGCAGTGTAAGACTAGAGGGAAAGCAGCTAGTCATCACCACCCACCGTCAACTATTAGGCTACTTTTTTTACCAATGATTTGTGGGATTGACCGTCACATTATAACGCCCCCACGGCTGAAAGGGCGTGCATTTTTGATTCTACAGGGATTCGAACCCGCGACCTTCGAGTTACGAGTCGAACGCCTTAACATACAAGGCCATGCCGGGCCGTAATATAAAAATTAAATAAATTCTTAATCGTCGTTGTTGTTATTTTGAATTAAGCACAAAGCTACACAATGGGCTATCTTTGCTCTGCCTACCACGGGTATCGAAACCCGGATTTTAGCGTGTACGTCCGCAGACATACCGCTGAGCCACTGGGGAGCAGTGTTAACCGACCTACTTAAAATGAAAAGTATTCATTAGACCCAAAATGAAATTTCGCAAAAAAACTCGAACATTATGAGCTTATAGTAATTATTAATATAGGTAGCGCTAATTATTAATTTGGAAAATATATTTTATGCTTTTGATACCCTCGACTTAATTTTTTTTCTTAAAGTGCTCACGTTTGCATTCTTTGGCATACATCTAAACAAAGTCCTGCTGTTGTTTTGTTGCTCCAAATATTAATTTGGCGTCTTAGTGAATAAAGACAAGTTTATGAGTTATCTGCGGTCTGTGAATCCAGCAGGAAATCGAATCCCGAACTTTAATGTCCATAAACTTGCTGCTGCTCATACGAAAGACAAATTAATATTCAATTTCCTTGTGCTGAATTTCGCACGAATTTTCACGAGGGTTATCTGTGCTGGCCGTCTCTGATTTAGTAGAGAGAGACTAGACGAAAGGTAGTTAATCAATATCCCCCTCCGCCAAGTTTTGGGCTACGTTTTTACCAACGCATAGTGAGATTGACCGTCGCATTAAAACGCACGCACAATTGAAAATGACAATTATATTCGGTGAGACGGGGATTCAAACCTGTGACCCACATATTGCGAGTCGAGGATCTAGCCCCCAGGCCGTACAGGGTAATTGATTATTTACAGAGGCAAATAAAACACAAGCAATTGAAATTTTTTTTTATTTCAACCTACGTTTTCTTCCATCGCGGCTTCGTTTGTTTGTTTGTTTTGAATTTCGCGCAAAGCTACTCGAGGGCTATCTGCACTCGCCGTCCCTAATTTAGCAGTGTAAGACTAGAGGGAAAGTAGCTAGTCATCACCACCCACCGCTAAGTCTTGGGCTACTCTTTTACCAACGAATAGCAGGATTGACCGCACATTATAACGCCCCCACGGCTGAAGGGGCAAGCATGTTTGGGACCACCAGGATTCGAACCCGCGTCCCTCAGATTACGAGTCGAACGTCTTAACCCACATGGCCATGCGGGACCCCATCACGGCTTCATCAGGATTTGTGTAAATGAAACAATTGTTTATTACTGTTTGGAAAATAAAGGTCGGTTATCATAACTTTTTTGATAATTTAATTTCAAAAATATTATTTCTTGTTTTGCTACCTTACATGGCTTCGAACCTGAATGTAACATAGAAGTTTCATGATAACGAAAAACCCATTTGTATTCTCAAGGCGGCTTGTATGAGTTTTAAAACATTTAGACATTCTTAGGTCATCTTCAAGTTAACAAAGAATGTTTGCAATTGACCATTGGTGAATACTTGTCTCAGAGAAGTGTGTGCAACGGGTACAAAATTCTAGAGGGCGTTACAGTTAAATATAATGTTATTGATTAATGTGTGTGTGTTTTATTACAGCAAAGCCACATCGGGCTATCTGCTGAGTCCACCGAGAGGAATTGAACCCCTAATTTTAACGTTGCAAATCTGTAGACCAACCGCTCGATCAGCGGGGAACTATAATAATTAATATAAATGTGTTCCTTTATGTTGGTTTACTTTTGGTTTGGGTTCTTGTATAAGTAGGGCTTCTTTGATTTTGCGATTTTTTTTCTATTTTCCATACTTTTGTTCTGTACTTTATTTTAATATTAGTGTTAATTCCCATACGAACCGTCTTTAGAATACATTAAAAAAGGAAGTGTTTTTCGAAGGGAAATTGACTTTATAGATCAGACCAAAATATCAACATATTAGTTGGTTAATCTTATTAAATTTAAGAAGTTGATAAGAAATTCATTATGTCATAAATCAAAGGAAAACCAAAGGTCTTCAATGATTAAAAGGCAATCAGTTGAATACTCTTGTTATTAACGATATTTTACGCCACTAGGGAGATTGTTTGTTTGTTCGTTTTTGAATTTCGCGAAAAAGCTACTCAAGAACTATCTGCGCTCGCCGTCCATAATTTAGCAGCGTAAGACTAGAGGGAAAGTAGCTAGTCATCACCATCCACCGCCAAAGCTTGGGCTACTCTTTTACCAACGAATAATAAAATTGACCATCACAATATAACGCCTTCACGGTTAAAAGGGCGAGCACGTTTGATGCGACCGAGATTCGAACCCTAAACCCTCGAATTACGAGTAGAACGTCTGAACTCACTTGGCCATGCCGGGCCCACTATGGAGATTTTGGTTAGTCCTAAATCTAGATATTAAACTAACATCACAAAATAATGTACATAAATATGTTCAAAATTAAAATTTGTTATTTTAAACCATAAATAACACTTTAGGCGACATCACAAGATAACCAGCAGGACAAAACGATAACACCACAAACTAATATTCATAGACTAAACCTTAATATTTGGTACTTTTAACCCTAAAAAATTATTTTCTGCGACACCTAGGATAACGGGCGAGACTTGTAAAGACTTACCTTAATTACTGCTATCATTAGGGAAAATCACAAGTATGCGGTCTTTATTTTCAGTACTAGTTGAAAAATCTATATTCATTCATTTTGTGACTAGACTGGCTCAGTTGTCACTGGGAGTCTCAGAGAATTGAAGATATACAAAGATACCAATAGCATAAACTGCAGAAAGATTATATGTATCGATTTCTTTTAATGTAATTGTGTTAATAATACTTTTTGTTTATATCTGATTGAATTTCTTCTGTATAAAGACTTATACAATCATTATATTTTTATAAACTTTTTGAATCTTCTGTGTCTGGACAGTCAGATTATTGGGCGCTGTACCTGGACAGTCTGATTACTGGAGATATTTTTTTGGCAACTGAATCAACCAATAGGCTACGTGTAATATTGCTTCATAATTTTCAAATTAACTTTAACATTTAACTTTGCTCTGCTTTCATGATACATTAATTGGGTATAAAATAACATCTTCTGACATGCGTTGCGCTATTTACAATACAGGAGCTGCACGGAAGACGTTTCGGTACAGTTGAGCTTTTCCTACGCTTTCTAGACCATTTGTCCTTTGAAATGGATCAGTATTGGTTTTTTCTTTTTTTCCACCTATACCATAAGACTTTGCGTTATACGTAGATTTACATCAATATTACGTTTGATTGCTTGCTTGTTTTAGAACGAAGTCGCGCTAAGGACCATCTGGCTCCTGCCCACAAGTTTAACGCTGAGACGCCAAGAGAGGCAACATGAGTAAAGTAAGTTGTTGTCGATATAAATTTTGTTTTGAGGACCGAAGTTTCATTATCTATGATTATCACAGATCCGTGACGTATTTAGAATATCGATAAAATGTATTTATAATCGTGTCATTTTTACTGTCGCTACCTAAAATTATCAGAGATATGTGAGGTTCTCAGAATATCAACAATATATCTTTATAATTGTGTCACTCTTTGCTGTCGCAACTGACAATAATCAAAGTTCTGTAACGTCCTCAGAATATCAACTGAATATGGTTTCTTTCGTAGGACATCTTCTAAATTGGTAGCAAATATTCCAGTCTTAATGTGATACATTCTGGTTATTCCCAGAGGTGCTACTAATGTTTATGTAACCCTTACAGTCAGATTTGCTGTTAGATATACTGATATCTATAGCAGCCTACCAAAGTTGTCTTAACCACATGTCACTCTATGGTACTCAGTCCAAAAAATAGCTTTGCAACGTCCTGAATTGGAGCATAATATATTTCTCAGTTTTATGACGTTCACGTAGTCTTTAGGGGTTTTTTTAATACCTCAATTTTCAAAACACTTAACAAAAACATTACGTGCGGCGTGGAGATGAAATAGCCTACAACTAAACGCTAACCACGCATAGCCCAAAGACAGCAGTGAATTTGGTCATCTCAATGGACTTTCAAAATCTTCACGATTTCTTTTCCCAAATGTATGCTTAAAAATATTCCGAGAGTGACTATCTTATTTTCAAAGTAAACCTGATCAGGGTTTGAACTGCCCTCTGCAAGCAACAATGAAATATGATAGCAAATTTCAAAATTTTCAAAATTATGATTAAGGAAAAGTGAAAGGTACGTGCTCAGAGTCAGGTTTTGCGTATAACTAACTACGTAGACATACATGCATTAGGAGGTAAATACATAGGTGTGTATGCACAGTCGTTATGGTCTTAACAGCATCATTTATCACGATGCTTCAAAACATTAAATTTATTGCAACAAAAAACTGTCTTGTATTTCACCCTGTTTCGCAAAATCTGTACTCACTTATCATTGTGTCAATTTCCAAATAGAATCAAGTATTTTGTGTCTGTTGAAGTTTACCCCTAGTTCCATCTATTCGTCATTTACCATGTAAAGAACATGTGCAGATTTGCGATAAGTTAAATTATTTTACAGATGTGTTTCTAATTTGGAGGCGCAGGCCATCTCAGAGGTTCAGAGTGCTTTGGCCTCGCCTTTCTATTGAGGCCTCTGGGTATTATAAAAATTGAAAACAATAACACGTGAAAACAAATTAATCAGCCCAAAAGTGAGACATCATTTGAATATTTATTTCTTTAACATATATTAATTAATACTATTTAAAATTTAATAAATGCTTTTCTAGCCTTTTTCTGTGTATAAAAACAAATCGCTAAATTTAGCAAATGCTTTGTTTGCATTTGAATTTCACGAAAAGCTACACAAGGGCTATCTGCGCTAGATGTCTCTAAGTTAACAGTGTTAGACTAGAGGGAAGGCAGTTAGTCATCACCACCCACCGCTAATTCTTGGGCTACTCTTTTACCAACGAATAGTGGGATTGACTATACATTATAACCCCCCACGGCTGAAGGGGCGAGCATTTTTGGTGTGACCTGGATTCGAACCCACGACTCTCAGATTACGAGTCGAACGCCTTAACACACAAGGCCATGTTGAGCCCTCAGCAAAAGTAACAAAGTAACCAGTGTCTAAAATATGTGAAGAACCCCCTAATGAATTTCATACCTTCCCATCATCTTTAATTGGCCTTATTTGAAGGCAGTTATTATAGTCATGACTTCCAATACACTATCATACCAACTAAATGACGTAAAAAAATACATGGAAGTTTGCGTACAGTCCAAAAGTTATAAAATAGTTTGAAGTATTTGAAATGTAGTGGAAAGTGTTTAACTTGTATTTACTGTGAAATAAATAATAACGAGTTAACAGGCATGCTTGAGAACTCATGCAGTTTGGCTTGTTTCAAATTCCGCGCAAAGCTACACGAGGGCTATCTGCGCTAGCCGTCCTTAATTTAGTAGCGAAAGACTAGAGGAAAGACAGCGAGTCATCACCACCCACCGCCAACTCTTTGGCTACTCTTTTACAGATGAATACTGGGATTGACCCTCACATTATAACGTCCTTACGGCTGAAAGGGCGAGCATCTTTTGCGTGAGGGGCATTCGAACCCGCAACTTTCGGATTACGAGTCGAGTGCCTTAACTATCTGGCCATACCTGGCCAAATTTTGCTTTTTAACAAACAATTTTAATAGCGTCTTGTTATTTTGTGAAGAGAATTGAATAATAACAAAACAATTTTTGCACAGTAAATGTTTTATTGTTAATTTCTTGACTGGTTTTCGAAAATGTTGCTTTCATCAGAGCAGCGAATACAGATATTATTTTGCCTATCTACACTCCAACAGTTTGACAGAAAATAAAAATAAATACAGGAAGAATAAGAATATGTAGACAGGTAAAAAACAAACAAACAAAAATAACATCATGTTAGAATATCACTTGAACTTGAAACAGTGCACAAACTTTTCCAGAGTTCTTTACACACCGATTTTTGTATTAGGCATTAAGATAAAATAACTTAATATGATGCAATACCTGAGACCCACTGGTAGTGAACGGTGAAGAAGGTTGTTGTTGTTTTGAAATAAGCACAAAGCTTTAACAATGGGCTATCTGTGCTCTGCCCACCACGGGTATCGAAACCCGGATTTTAGCGTGTAAGTCCGCAGACATACTGCTGAGCTACTGGGGGGCTACGGTGAAGAAACACGTTAATTTGAACAGTAATGCAATTTATAGAACATACAATATTAGAATATAAGGTTTAAGTACCTAATTGAGGTAACAAGTTACCAAATATACACATCAAACATGCTCACCCTTTCAGCCGTGGGGGCGTTATAATGTGACGGTCAATTCCACTATTCGTTGGTAAAAGGGTACCCTAAGAGTCGGTGGTGGGTGGTAATGATTAGGTGCCTTCCCTCTAGTCTTACACTGCTAAATTATGGAGAGTTAGTGCAGATAGCCCTCGTCTAGCTACACGAAACTGTGTGAATTTCAAAAATAAACAAACAAACAAACAAACACATTATCGTAAGCCTAGGCCAATATATCGTTTTCAATAGAGATTCATCATAGATATACATCGTAACAGTAGAGACGTGTGGAACTGAAACAAATAATTTGATGTTTGGTAACTCCAACGTTTATAACCATGTCATATTCCGAACTAATGGATAACTTTCACTAACGTATTATATTCAACGGCCTGAAATCCCCTTAAGAATACTACTTCATGGAGTAGCCACTCCGTAAAAGAGTTTTGGTGTAACTCATTGAGTTACAACCTCTCATTACAAGAAATCGTGATTTTTACAGCACTACCTCATGTTCCTTAATTTTTCTGCCACAAGTGACGTAAGAGAAGGTTGAAAAAAGTTAAATGAGTCATTGCTATGGATACAAATTTACACACTGATTTATTAAAATTAGAACGGATATTTATAGTATAGTCAATATTGTTAGTTATGTACATGAATATCAAATATTTATTTTAATACATATAAAGGTCGCCCGGGTTAGTGTAAGTAATAGTATGGGAACGTAGTGCAAAAATAAAACTGTCTTCATAGGTGGTTAAAGTATGGTATATATTTGTTAGTTTGTTTATTTTTATTTCGCACAAAGCTACTCGAGGGCTATCTGTGCTAGCCGTCCCTAATTCAGCAGTGTAAGACTAGAGGGAACGCAGCTAGTCGTAACCATTCACCGCCAACTCTTGGGCTACTCTTTTACCAACGAATAGTGGGATTGACAGTAACATTATAACGCCACCACAGCTGAAAGGGCGAGCGTGATTGGCGCGACGGGGATGCGAACCCGCGACCCTCAGATTACGAGTCGCACGCCTTAACACGCTTGGCCATGCCGGGCCATTATGGTATATATCCTTTGCCAACAATGAAATATGTAAGTGTAAAGTGCTTTTTTTATTATAGTTACAAACAACTTAATACAGTGTAGTTTGAATAATCATTTTAGTACAGTATATTTCTGTTACCAACAACCTAATACAGTGTAAAATTATCGTATATATAATTTTTCCTTGTCCCCCAGTACTTGTACAGTTGCCCTCCAGTGGCTCAGCGGTATGTTTGCGAACTCAAACGCTATAAATCCGGGTTCCGATACCCGTGGTGGGCAGAGCACAGATAGCCCATTGTGTAGCTTTGTGCTTAATTCACAAACAACAACAACCTGTACAGTTTTCATCTAAGTAATTTAAAAAGACCACAATAAAAGTGTGTTGAAAATCGGTGTAACTCTACGCAAGTCACTGTACTTTTATCTTCGCGTATCTGTATTCAGGTTGAGATGTACAAACCATTCACAGAAAATGAAAAAAAAAGAAAAAAGATTGGAGTCTTTTGTTCTTTTCTCAGGTTATTCCAATAACAATTCTATTTTCTCTCGTGTGGTCCCGGGAATTTGGAAATTAATTATTTCCTTCGAGTTAAGAATAACGTGAGATGGTAAAAAAGGAGCTAATGACAAGAATAATTATCTCACGATATCAAACAATGTGGACAACGAATCCCGTAGGCCATGCAATACTAATAGCCAAGAATCAAATTATTTTAGCCAAAGTTTCCGGTAGGTGACCATCATAAACGGTTTCGTGTTAGGAATTATATTTTCACGCTTGCATAACTTTCACTATTGTTGACAGTGGAAATTTTGTGGCGGAAATTGCAGTTTGTCTGTAGTTTTGTTATAAACTGCTTAATTTGATTGGCCCAGCATGGCCAGATGTTAAGGCACTCGATTTGTAATCTGAATGTCGCGGGTTCTAATCCCCGTAACACCAAAATGCTTGCCCTTTCAGCTGTTAGGGCGTTATAATGTGATAGTCAATCCCACTATTCGTTGGTAAAAGAGTAGCCCAAGAGTTGGCGGTGGGTGGTGATGACCAGCTGCCTTCCCTCTAGTCTTACACTGCAACATAAGGGACGGCTAGCACAGATAGCCCTCGAGTAGCTTTGTGCGAAATTCCAAAAACGAAAAAAACAAAACAGCTTTGCTCGAAATTCAAACCAAAACCAAGAAAGGAAGAATTCGAATTACAAATCAATCTCATTTATACGTCTTTGTATTACATGGTTATGCTAACATTTGAGAATAATTTGAAAATACATTAAATTTGTAACAATATTAAGAAACAAAACAATTAACGTTCCATTACAGACTGTTTGAAAGTTGAAAATAATTTCACGAGAAGTATGGTTAAGTCTTAAGTATTTGAAGGAAAATTCCTACTAAAATATGCCTAATAATTCCAGTTGGTAAATGTTTGGAATATGAGGAGAATGAACGCAGTCATACTGTAATTATGGCAAGAAACTTCCTGATACCAATTATTTATTTCCGTGTAGTACCAAACGATACGAGGCATTTTCAGTTAAGCCTAGTATTTAAGATTAACCAGCAGAAAGAAATATGTAAAGAATAAGACGCAGCATGATTAATATGTCTACATTTTTGAAAAGAAACTGCACTCGATCTTTAGAAGCAATTCATATTACTACGATTTTTTTTCCTTAAATAAAAGTTGAAATTTAATTTTATATTAACATATTAGACATACTAAATATTCTTTTGAGAAGATGGGTGGTTAGCCTAACAGACCATAGTTCTATGGATCCAATGTTCGCGTCATGTTTTTACTCCCCCCTTCAAAGAAAAATAAAAGATCGAGATTCGCAGTGTGGGTGCGTTATATAGGTGACAGTCAAATCCCACTGTTCGGTCTCATCAAAGTAGCTTTATTTTGGGGAGTGCTATTTCCTGGCTGTCTTTCATTCAGCCAATAATTTCACAAGTAAGGGAAGTTTACGCTAATAACCCTCGAGTAAGCCTAGCATAACTGGGTGGTTAGGGCATTCAACTCCCAATGTGAGGTTCGTGGGTTCGAATCTTCGTCCCACCAAACATTCCCCCCTTTTCAACCGTGGGGTCGTTAGAACGTGAAGGATCAGTCCCACTATTCGTTGATTAAAGACTTGACCAAAAGTTGACGGTGGGTGGTGATGACTAGCTACCTTCCTTCTAGTATTTTACTGTGAAATCAGGGATAGCCTTCGCAGATAGTCCTCGCGCAGCTTTGCTCAATACTCACAACAAACGATAACCAAATCCCTTGAGTAGCCTTGTGTGAATATGAATAAAAATTTTGTTTCTTTCTACTTTATGTTTCGTTTCTCTAGATTTTATTGACTGTCGATTCTTTCTATCAATACACTAAGCAACTGACACATTGAAACCTGATTTTCTATCAATACACTAAGCAACTGACACATTAAAACCTGATTTTCTATCAATACACTAAGCAACTGACACATTGAAACCTGATTTTCTATCAATACACTAAGCAACTGACACATTAAAACCTGATTTTCTATCAATACACTAAGCAACTGACACATTGAAACCTGATTTTCTATCAATACACTAAGCAACTGACACATTAAAACCTGATTTTCTATCAATACACTAAGCAACTGACACATTAAAACCTGATTTTCTATCAATACACTAAGCAACTGACACATTGAAACCTGATTTTCTATCAATACACTAAGCAACTGACACATTAAAACCTGATTTTCTATCAATACACTAAGCAACTGACACATTGAAACCTGATTTTCTATCAATACACTAAGCAACTGACACATTAAAACCTGATTTTCTATCAATGCACTAAGCAACTGACACATTGAAACCTGATTTTCTATCAATACACTAAGCAACTGACACATTAAAACCTGATTTTCTATCAATACACTAAGCAACTGATATATTGAAACCTGATTTTCTATCAATACACTAAGCAACTGACACATTGAAACCTGATTTTCGCGCTTTAAACAGCAGAGCTTTCCTTAGTTATACAAGCTTGTGTTCATTTAATGTTATTGTATTAATGCGCCTAAAAATTACATACGGACGAATTCATGGCCATAACAGAAAGAAAATAATCTTTAATACGAGGAGTTATATGCTCAGAAAATGGCGCTCTAACAGCCTTCTATCGTTACGTTGCCTTTGAACGTGATTAAACGTTTGTTATGGTGTGTACACCTTTTATAAGCCGCCGAAGCTTAATTACATTCTTACTTGTAATAATACATCAGTATTAGGCCTACTTTATTTGTAAACACAACATTCTCAATCTAGTTTTTTAGAGGTTTTAAAGAATTAGAATAGTGTATAATAATAGTATTCCAACCACGCTATATCTGTCGTAGCTACTGCCGACGACGCATTTCGCTCGAACCAGAGCTCTTCAAATCGACTAGGATTCAACATTCCATAAAATCACGATTATGGAGTTTAGCGTTTCTTGAAAAAATTTAGTTATCGAACAATAAACTAGTAACTAGCTTTCCGCTAAAGTCAAAATATTTGCTTGCATAGAAAATCTTCCAGTTCTCGATTTTTGCTTTCCTTTCTTTTACTGATAAATCAAAGATATAAACATTCCCATCACTAATGTAATCATCAATGCAGTACACACAGGCTCTTCACGTCACAGTACAATAAAAGCGAGGACATCAAACGTGACATAGTTGTGGTACTTTTTACAACTCTGATATTTAATACGTTTTACTAATATTATTACGTAATAATGATTGATGAACCTAGTGTACCTTCTGGACTGAATGTTTCTTGTTCTGTTTTTTTTTCATCTTAAAGGAACATACAGCGGGCTAAAAGCTAGAAAAGCACGATATGTCCAAATGGTTAAGATGCTCGACTCATAATCAGGTGGTCATGGATTCGAATAATATTCATACCAAACATAGTTGCCCCTTCAGTCATGGGGGCGTTATAATGTACGTTTAATCCCACTGTTCGTTGGTAAAAGAGTAGCCCAAGAGTTGGCGGTGGGTGGTGATGACTAGCTGCCCTCCCTCTTGTCTTACACTACTAAATTAGGGACGGCTAGCGCAGATAGCCCTCGTGTAGCTTTGCGCGAAATTCAAAACAAACAAACAGGAGGTAGATTATGGAAAATGACTGTAGATGAAGCTTAGATCTGAATGATTTCTATTATAAACATTAAAGTTACTCGCAAATCGGTAATATATAGTAAACACATCCCATCACTTGAATGAACGTTATTTTTCTATAAATTCTATGCAGAGCCTTTCGTTGAATATAATGTTATATACTGTCTTCAGTAATCTCTAGAATACTCTTAAAGCAGGAACTTAAATGTGTGTCCATATTAATGCCTGAGAAAATATAAAAGCGTTGAACGGGACAGTTGACGCAGCTCATGTATACGTAAGCCTAGGCTGCAGTCGTAACGGATATGGAAAAATCTCGAATACAAATCTCTCCTGGATGTCTTCATCTCATCAAAACTCAGTCACGTACCACCGAAAAATATCACTCTGAATCAAATGTGTTTTCATACTATTTACTGTGGCATATAAGATGATTACATGTTCCGCCCCCGTGTTATTTTCGTTATTGCGGAGTTAACAGTGTTTAAAAAACACTGCTATAAGAACTATTATAGGAAGTGTCTTAACACTTTCTAGTGCACGTTGGCACTTCATTTCTATTTCAAGGTTATTAAACAAAAACATGCAATTTTATGATGAAACAGTGGTAAGTCTAAAGGCTTACAAAGCTGAAGTCCAGGGTTCGACTTCCTACATTGGGTACAGCAAATAGTCTGTGGAGGGTTTGGTAAAAACAAAAAACAGAGCAATTTATAAAATTACTTCGTTCCAAGTTTTTAAATTTATCCAATGCTCGTGTGTTTACTAATGTCCCTCCCAGCCGCCCCCCAGTGGCTCAGCGGTATGTCTGCGGACTTACACGCTAAAATCCGGGTTTCGATACCCGTGGTGGGCAGAGCACAGATAGCCCATTGTGTAGCTTTGTGCTTAATTCAAAAACAAACAAACAAAAACAAACCCTCCCAGCCCCGCTAAAACATTGGTCGCTTTACGTACTTACAAAGCTAAAATACGATGTACGATTCCCAGCGGCGAATATAGCAGATCGTTCGTTGTGGTATCGCTCTAAAATAAACGAACGGATAAACAAAGAAAGCCTTTACTTACGGGTGGCGCTATAAAATATTAAAAATAATTTTATAACAGCTTCAAAGTTGATTAGATGGTTAAGGCTTGAGAACAAAGAAATAGATGGATAACACTATACATTAATAAATGTTTTGTATTTTTTTTCATTCTGAATAACAACTTCGTAGTTTATTCTGCTGTTAAACTGTTAAAAACCGTTCTTATGACGTCACCAGTATTCGTTCCTTTCAAAACACTCTCGAACTTTCGTAAATGAAGAGCTACCAGACGATATCAGTGACACATCAGGAAAAGGTTTAACAGAGCTGATGGTTATGAACCAACTGTCGACAATAAAACACCTTAATATAGCTAAGATTAAGTTATTTATTAGTACGTGCGATGTTTATTACGAATAACGGTTTTGCTACGAGCTTAAACTAAACAACAATCACGAAACTTACACTGATACATACCCAGCATTAACACATTTCAAAATGTGAGAAAAAAACGATTCACGCCTAATTAATTCATGTTTCTCTAGAGTCGTTGAATAAAGTAGCCGCGAAGTTTGTATCATAATCTCGTGAACTTTGGTACCACTTCTGTAAAATAACAGTTATTAGGCTAATAGAACATAAACATATCTCACATACATTATCATGAAATTAAGTCCAGACTCCTTTTTCTTGTGGCGTAGTGAGTGCTCGCGCGCTTCCAGCTGATGGGAAGAAAATTATGTTCTCTTCATGGAGAAGGCAAAAGCGAGCTTGTTTCCAGGGTAGCGTGACGTCAAGCGTTCTTGACGTCAATCTCTGGCTGCAAGAGTAACGGATTAAAATATTTATCAAACTGATAAAGGAATGAGAGAAAAACGGTCCTAACAAGAGTACTGTATTTGTCATCTGTTTAGGTTTAAGGATTTATAACAGACGATCTACGACTGAAAACTTTGCTGACAGCAAAGTGATCCAAACGATGATTCACGTACGTGACTCAGTGTTGACACCAGCTCGTTGTGCACCTAACAAACATATCTTTGTTATTTTAAAACACATGCCAATGATTCAGTTTTGCTAAGAAACAGCTTAAATAAACCACGGATTTCTTTGTTTTCGTTCCTCAATTAACCAGTGTTACTTTTTGGTATCATATCCATTTATAACTTATGTGACCCACTTCCCCAGGAACTCAGAGGAAAGCCTGAAGGCTTACAATTCTAACAAAACTGGGTTTCGATACTCGTGGGGATAACAACACAGATCGCCCATTGTGTAAATTTGTGCAAACAATAAACAAATACATATAACTTATCCGGCCCCTTCAGTGGCTCAGCGGTATGTCTGCGGACTTCCACGCTAAAATCCGGGTTTCGATACCCGTGGTGGGCAGAGCACAGATAGCCCATTGTGTAGCTTTGTGCTTAATTCAAAACAACAACATAACTTATCCAATGTAGTTCACAAAAATACTGTGTGTGTGTATGCGTGTGATATAGACCTATTTAAGCAACAAATTAAAAAAAAAGGTGTTTTACACTGTATTTCACAATAGATGATTAATAGATAATTAATAGGCAAATAATTATTTAAATTGTTATTCAGGTAGCTTAAAAATTTCTGTCCACATATCTAAAACCCCCCTCAGCGACACATCTGCGGACTTACAATGCTAAAAGCCCGGCATGACCAGGTGGGTTAAAGCGTTCGACTCGTTATCTAAGGGTCGCAGTTTTGGATCCTGGACACGGGCGTTATAATATTACGGTCAATCCCACTATTCGTTGGTAAAAGAGTAGCCCAAGAGTTAGTGGTGGATAGTGAAGACTAGCTGCCTTCCCTCTAGTCTTACACTGCTAAACTAGGGACGGCTACGGCAGATAGCCCTCGTGGAGCTTTGCGCGAAATTCAAAAACAAACAATGCTAAAAAATGGTTTCGATAACCGTGGTTAGCAAAGAGCAAATAGCCTATTGCGTAAAAAAACCTTCTGTTTTTTTCGATCTAAGATTCTTTTGCGCCCCCCCCCCTCTATTAGAGTAATTATTACTAGATATAACAGCAAAATCAGCATTTTCACTTTACCTCTTGTTCATAATTTTGTTTTAGTGAAAAATGTTTGTAAGAAGTTAGTAAATGCGGGACCAAAATGTTAGTTTTGACATGTTATTGTCCTCTCAAATTCATTTGGAAAACAGTGCTGTACGTTATGAACTATGTACCTACATCGTTAATTATTAACACTTCTGTGCATTTATCTATCATTCAACCAAACAACAGTAAATTATTTTTTTACATTGCTGTGTGTATGTATATACACTCTTTACGATTCGCCATTATTCACATATTTCGTGGGTAGGTAAATAAAGCAAGTTCGAATACTTAAACCCACCCAAATGTTTGCATGACGTCATCTCCTCAGTCTGTGCTTCTATTGGATAGAACGTCGTGATACGTCTAGCGATAGTGTTTCAATCGCTCATTAATGAGGAGTAATGGAAAATATTGACACAAGGACTTAACGTCCTTGCATTAGGAAAGCAGAGAACCTTACCAATGTCACAAATAGAACGTAAAAGACAGTTTGGGTGTCATCAACTGATTCCTTAACTCTGTTGAGAGTTGTGGATCGTAAGAGAGCAAATTTTATTAAGAAACCTCTCGTCGTTCTTGATTCTCAGCGGAAAAGCCAAGACTTTGACAGAACATTTCGCAGAAAACGCACAATACCAGCAATGAATTAACAAGATAACTCACGTGTTTTCTGACACGTTATAAGCAGTTTCATTTATTTTTCAGCGTTTATGTGTTTGAGCTTCCAAAAAAAACAAAAAAAAAAACAACAAACGATTTTTTATAGATAAATCATTATTTCTTCAGTTGATTGATGCATGCAAGTACATGATGTGTGTTTTTCTATTTTTTTTACAAGGAAAATAACTAAAGCACGTTGTAAATAAAAGAATCGTTTCTTCCACAGTAAAAAAAAACAACACTTGGTTAATATTTCAGACGTGCAGTTGTCGAACAGCGTGTGCGTTACCTTAGAAACAAATACACGATGAATATTGATTTTTACAGCCTGAACAGCACCTTGATAACACAGGGACTAAAGTACAAGGTCCACAGGACGTACAGTCCTTAATTTTGAATAACTGACCACAAGGTAAGCTGTCAGCCAACAGCACACGCTTCCATAAGATCACTGCCCACTCTTTAAACGAATAATGAGATTGACAGTTACTCTTATAACGCATCCACTTATTAATACTGGACCTCTGGTTTGCAGCCGCATAAGTTAATCATTAGGATACGACTATTTCTGCATATTAAAGATCACATTTTTGTAGACTAACTGAAAATAAAGTGAACGAAAAATGAAGCTGATGGAAAATCGAATGTGTTATGACACCATCTTCTTATACATATATAGATACACAGAAGATACACACACGCTAAGTTGTGTAATAATATGACATACCAAAGACTGACCTCATCAAATAAGTTCACGAATCACGATCACCAATACAAATATCGAATACTTCTGTAAACAGAGAAAACGACTTCAACCATGTCTTAATTAACAAAGATGCTATCAAGTAAATTTTCTTGGCATGTTATATTAAATAGCAGTAGTAGCTTTAGTACGCACTCTTGTTGCTGTGTGAAAATATGACTATAATATAAATTGAAAGTAAACATAAGCTTAGTTAAAACTAGTCAAATTTCGAAAGCAAAGTCGATAGTGTTCAATGAATGTACCACAAAACGAATTATTATACAAGATATTAATTTTAATATTTCGGCTGAGAAAATAAACGTAAAAGAGACGCGAAACATTTTTGACTCAGTAGTAATTAGAAATCTGAGAACGTTCGCTTGAACAGATTAAAGAACATCGTACTGAATTATTGATTTGAAATTACTAAAGTGAATTGACGATAGTTTCAACATTACTCAAAAAGCCACAAAACTCAAAAAGCGACATCATTGTTTCCATCAACGTCATTTGATTCACGATAGTTTCTCGTCTTGGTTATGTTTTATGTTTCAAGGTTGTGAACGAGATTACCAATGTCGTATCAAGTGGACCCTCAATACAAAAGCTTTTTATTGGTCCAAAGATAATTAGGTAGAATTTCGTGTGAAAATGCGTAATAAAGGCTGGAAGTATTAATAGTCAACTTACACAGCGTGATATGAAAGAAAGAGATCCATTACATCTCCACAGAGAAAGTTGCAAGAAGGGAATGTTTGACGTACTCAGCTAGAAGACTTAGGATGGCACTTCCAGCAGATGGAGATGGTATTTTCTTACCTCTCCCAAGATCGTAAAACCTTCTGGTTTTATCTAGTGTTTGTTCACTCTTATCGAATTGCATTGGTTTTGGTTTTGTTTGTGACGCTGAGAAGAGCATTTGTTGCCATTGATTGGTTTGGTTTGTTTTGAATTTCGCGCAAAGCTACTCGAGGGCTATCTGCGTCCCTAATTTAGCAGTGTAAGACTAGAGGGAAAGCAGCTAGTCATCACCACCCACCGCCAACTCTTGGGCTACTCTTTTACCATCGAATAGTGGGATTGACTGTCACATATAATGCCCCCATGTCTGGTATAACGGGGATTCGAACCCGCGACCCTCAGATTACGAGTCGCGTGCTTTAACCAACTAACCATGTCTGGCTTCTGTTGCCATTGAAAAGACAAACTTGATGTTTTTCACAGTAGTTAATTTTTGTCGCTGGTGGCAAGCTGACCTGTATCCTGTATTATATGTTAATATTTATCCTCTTTCGATTTTCATAAAAACTGATGTATTTTAAAACCTGTGAATGTTGAGCCGTTCCAAAAATACCTAATTCTCTATTCATTTACTGCAAATCTTTGTTTTGCATAAATCAATATCTTATAGTTTTAAAATGCTTAATACAAGATCACCTAATACTATTGTGAATCTGTAGACACAAAATGTCTGGCCTAATTAGTATTTGAAAGGGTAGCTATTTTGGAATACCAAGTAGTGGTAGCACTATTGCTTTCCTGACCTAGAATGAGCAGGTGGTTAGTCCTCTCAACTCGCAATTTGAGGTCTTCCTCCCATCAAAATTGTTCGTCTTTTCAGCCGTGGGGGCGTTATAATATAACGATTAATCGCACTATACAGTGGTAAAAGAGTTGGAGAAAAGTGATGATAATTAGCTACGGCAGATATCCCTCGTGTTGCTTTGCGCGAAATTAAAAAAACAAACTTATATGAAAATATACGTAAAAATATTTATTAGTTTTTATAATGATAAACATGCTGTCCTCACACAAATATTTCCAGAATAACAAGTATTTTTGTATTGTAAAGAAATCCGAAAATATATATTAACAGTTTGTTTTTAAAAGTTAAAAAAAATTCGTATTTCAAAGTATTGTTAAAACATTAAAATAACGTAAAAATACTATACAAAGAAACAGTTTAATTTTACAGAAATAATTCATAAGTTTTAATCTATTTTTAAAACACTGTCATACCCACAAAATTAAATGTAAAACCGTTTAAAAATAATAAGATGGTATTTCTTTAAAGTAATGGTAAGACGCGATACCTAAACTTCTATTTTCATTCTTATCACATATAAATTAAAAAATAAAATTAGGTATCCGTAGAAATACTTCTCTAATAATGAACATTCTCTTAACCTTAAATACATCAGTTCTGAACATTCTCTTAACCTCAAATCATCAGTGAGCATTCTCATAACCTCAAATAGATCAATTTTGTACATTTTCTTAACCTCAGAAATATCAATTTTGACCATTCTTTTAGCCTCAGATACCTCAGATATATCAATTTTGAACATTCTCTTAACCTCAGGTATATCAGTTTTTTTTTTCTTCGGGATTAGAGTAAACATGAAAATATATCAGGATACAAAGACTTGTCTTCAACCTCATTTAGAATTAGTGCAATGACTCTGACCGTTCACCCGACCTGATCTTATATATAGAAATTATTTTTGAAGATAAATCATTTAAAGCGCTTCTGTATGGACTTATAAAAATAACCTTGAACTATATAATAAAATCATGGCTGTGTGCAGATTAACCGTTAGTTTTAAAATATTTATTTGTAAGTAAACGCAAAGCTACACAAGAGCTATGTGTGCTCTGCCCTCCACGAAAACTGAAAACCGTTTTCTAGCGTTCTAAATCCACAGACATACCATTGTACCATTGGGGAGGTTGCGTTTCAGACTGACTGTGAAAGAAACACTAGAAATACATTTTCTGTGGTGCATATTAATATTGAAATTATTTCACTGTGATACGATAATGAAAAACAATCCAAACACACACTATAGCAGTTACTTTATGTGGAATCGCCGTGAATAAGAACAATTATTCCAGAGTGAATTTTAACAAACATTAACGGTGAATCGTTGTGAATTTAACAGGAGACGTCTTGAATTAGGTTTAGAACCTAAACCAATTTATACAGTAACAGGTCTAGAATTTTGATTTTTTAGTGAAAGGAGGAGATGTGCTCAAGGAGCAGTTCTCGCTGTCACGAGATTGTCTTCTGGCTCTTTTAACAGAATACAGGGAATAAATTGTTTCTATTATAAAGACCCATAACTGAAAGTACTGTTAGTGAAAAGTGGCATCACGTTTCCAGCTGCAATACCCTCCGACCAGCAGCTCGACATGCTAACCTCCGAGCCATGCATAACCCGATTAGAGAGTTGAGTTATAGAGTTCATCACACGTTTATAATGGCACTGTTATTCCATTCCGTTTGAGATGGGCTAGTAAGTTGCCTTGATTAAGCACATTCTTAATATTGTTGTGGAAAGGCTCATCAAATCACGTTTTTTGAAAGTGTGTAAAACTCATCCACTCCATCAAATTCAGTAAAGCTGTTAAATATTTACACTAAAGCTATTAAAATATTCAGCCCATCAGCTTTATTAATTGCACTAAAGCCCACCGAACTGATTGAGGAGGATTTCACAAAATAAAATTCCATCAGGCAGAGAATGACGTAAAAAGGCAAAGGAATCTTAGTATATCCAAACGAAATAATCTCGTACTCCTAATGTTAAACCAAGCAGCACATGAATCAGATATCGCTGATCGAGTCTTGCATTATTTGAAGCAAACTTGCACAAAATGTAAACGAATGAAGACGAAACTCTTGGCGATAAAAGCAAAGTATGATATGCTAGTTTATCTGAAGTGAAATAATGGAACAAACAGCACTTATTTATTAAGAAAATATCCGAACGATAAGTAACAATAGGATATCGTGTTTATAAAACAAATGCTTTAAACTGATTCCACAGTACGTATGGCGTTTGCTCTGGGCACTGAATGGAAAATCAGAAATTCTACCCCAAAGCCGTATTTATTTAACAAAATAATAATGAAAAATAACACAGCTGTGGTGATACTTTGTGTTACACAAAAGCTGTATACGTGCTGTTGTATATTACATATTTCACATGTTGAAAATAACCACTTTTTTGCGAACGTTCTAATTCCCAGCTTAACTAATTCTTGTCAAGGTCTCGTGCCAGTTCATCCGTAACATGGTTCAATAAATACTACTATATACCATTCCGTGTGGTAATTTTACGATGCCCTACAAAACGTTGTGTATGTTCTGCAATTGTCACATAAAGTAAGAAGTGGTTTGATATGGTAATGATCCAATTTTCTGATTGGTCAGCTACAGAAAACGTGGATGTTAGAGCAGTTCGGTATTTCTAGCCAGATTCGTTTCTAACTTCCAAATATATTAAGGTTCGTGAGATGGTTTGATATAGTAGCTATCCAGTTCTCTGATTAGTCAGCTTCAAAGAACGTGGATGCGACAGCAGCTTGGTATTTCCAGCTGGATTCGTTTGTCGCTTGAAAGAATTAAAGTTTGTCTTTTTATAAATTCATATAGCGTTCACCTGTTCAATATGTGTGTATGTTTCCCATTTCTTCTAGCTAACTTACCAATTAGTCTCTAATATATCCAAATACAGTTTATGTGCCACATTTCATAACAACACAGTGATCTTTCAACTTACACCATCAGTCTTTTTTTTCTTATAGCAAAGCCACATCGGGCTATCTGCTCAGCCCCCCAATGGGAATCGAACCCCTGATTTTAGCGTTGTAAATCCGGAGACATACCGCTGTACTATCGGGGGGGCCACCATCAGTCAGTGTTTCTCTTAAACCAGACTTAGTTTTGTTTATTTTGTTTTAAATTTCACACAAAACTACACAAAGGCTATCTGCGCTAGCCATTCCTAACTTAACAGTGATAGACAAGAGTTAAAACAGGTAGTCAACAATACCCAACACCAAATGTTAGGATACTCTTAATAATAGGGAAGTAATTGTAACATTATAACGCCTCCACGGCTGAAAGGGCAGAAATGTTTGACGAGACGAGGGTTTGAACCCTAACCATCAAGCTAAGCCATCAGACTGACCAGTAAAGGGTTTGTAGCATTAATTTAATTAAGTGTAAATGCAACTAGAACGAGTAACAACGAATATACGTTTAAGTGTACAACGTTTTGATAAGATTTTGTCATCGTTGGATTGTGGTTTCATCACAACTTGTTGTTTTCCTTCCACCTACAACAAATCCAAACACTTTGAGCTTTTGCATACTAGGTCCGTGAACCTCTTGTTGCTTCCGATATCAGGGTATTAACTACATGTTTCACTCATGACTCTAATTAACCAACTTAGCAACAAACAGTGTATCAAGAGGTTAAAAGTTTTTGTCGGATTAAGTTTATACAGGAATGGTCAATTTCATTGAACGAGATAAGTTAATAGTACTGAAAACAAAACATACACACATATATTGCTTCAACGAAGCCAGATAAGTTAGCATTAAACAAAGCTGGAACACAAGTGTCATTTAGCAGGATCACGTGATACAGATTAGCACTAGATAAACCTGGAAGGCTACTGTCCTTCACTAGGTTAACGCGATAAATTAACCATCACTTCCAAAAGCAAAATATTCCTTGAAATAAAAGTTATACACAGAACATCATGGCACATGTATTTTTAATATGAACAGAACATAACGCGCACGTGAAATAAACGGGCAACCAAATCGGACATTCGTAGAATTATATAGCTAATCCTAATTTTGACTAGTGATTAAATGGGGTATGAACCTCGAGAAACAATTAATTGTCATCAGTGCATCCCGTGTTGAACGTGCAAAGGCTATTCAGCGAGACCTCGACGCGAACCTTGGACCTTCAGACACGCTTACCACTAGGACAGGCCAGCGTTTCCATAAACAAATGTTGTATCTTAAGCCTACTTTAAAACCTGTTCCTTGTCGGTAATGAATAACAGATTAAATGTTTTGTTATATTCCAATTAATAATTGATAAATTACGCTATACGAATTTTCAATAATTCTTTTTTCTACAATAAACACCACTAAAAGTTTGCTTGTTTTTTAATTTCGAGGTATATCTGCGCTAGTCATGTAAGACGAGAGGGAAGGCAGCTAGTCATCCCCACCCACCGCTAACTCTTGGGCTACTATTTTACCAACGAATAGTGGTACAAACCGTCACATTATAACGCCCCCACAACTGGGAGGACGAACATGTTTGGTGCGTCCGGGATTCGAACCAGCGATCCTCAAATTACGAGTCGAACGCCTTAATACGCTTGGCCATGCCGGGCAACCGTTAAAAGTTCTCCCAGCTTCAGTCACGATATTGTTTCAAAAACAATTATTTAATGTAATTTAAATTTAAATTTATTTGGTAATCACTCTCGTAACGATCTTTCCCCACCATTCGGAACGTTTACACTTAATCCGTTAGTGCAAAAATAATTCACTAACAACTTTAGTTTATATTCCAACATTGCCCTTTAACGTTTAATATACCTGATTTTACATCGTGTATTACCGTATAGATTAAAAAAACAACAACAATGAAAACCAAGCATCTTTCGAAAAATAAATTTAATATAACTCGAAAGAACCTACAACGAATAGAAAAATACACTCGTGTGAATCCGTATAATTAAGAAATGACACGTTAGAGGTTGTGAGTTACAACCAAAATATTTTGTTATATTCCTGTTTATATCAATGCTCACTTTGAGAGCTGCCTAATGATCAAGTCATCTACTATCGTATATTTGTTCTGACAGTTGAATGCTATACGTGGACATTCTTTATTACCTCTGATAAATGGTTATTTTAGAAGATTTAGAATCATATTTAAAGCAATGATTCACATGTAATTCTTCGTCAAAATTACATATAACTCACTTTGTTCTTCTCCATACAAGTTGCCCCCAGTGGCTCAGCGGTAAGTCTGCGGACTTACACGCTAAAATCCGGGTTTCGATACCCGTGGTGGGCAGAGCACAGATAGCCCATTGTGTAGTTTTGTTCTTAATTCAAAACAACAACAACAATACAAGTTATTATATCACTAATATTTTGTTTCCAAGTGTCCAAAGAATGGTATTTTTTGATATGCGATACAGTTTTTATTTGTAACATTTTCCAAGGCTGTCTTTAAGCATATAGTTCAATCCTTTTCGACAGAACTGTATTTATATGAAGATGTCTACATGTGCTTTCCAAGTTTAAAACTGCCAGTGATACATTAAAATTACATGTTTCAATAATGGCGACCCCTAGGGAAAAAAAGTTAAACTTGTTAAAAGAAAAAAAAGGCAGATCACACTAGAAAGTTGAAATATATGATGACGGAAGGATTTCGTTATTTAAAGCAAGTTTGATAGAATTAAATAACGCACCTAATAAAGCCTTATCTCTACTGAAGTATACAAATAAACGTATATTCTATAAATGATGAGACTGTGATAGTACGTCACAGTGAATCTTTTACCTTATAGAAGCTTCTGAAGGTGAACCACAGAATTTATTCTATTTATTTCCACCTGAAACTTGCGTGTTAATATTTAAGGCAACAAATGTAAAAAGCAAAACATTTTTACCTCCGTTCCATGTAATATAAAGTAAATAAAGATCACAATATTATAAAGTTCCGAAGCTTCGACTGTAACCAGTGCGTTAGGTTTTATCTCATAAAACAATATATAATCGGAATGCGTTGAGATGCACGAAAACTAAATTAGAAACTTATAAATAATTCATTTCGTCCTTTGCATTTTAACAAAAAAAAATGGAATGTTACCTACGAAACACACTCTCTCCCGCCCAATGTTAAGCTTGTTGAAAAT
This sequence comes from Carcinoscorpius rotundicauda, assembly GCA_011833715.1. Classification (NCBI taxonomy): domain Eukaryota; kingdom Metazoa; phylum Arthropoda; class Merostomata; order Xiphosura; family Limulidae; genus Carcinoscorpius; species Carcinoscorpius rotundicauda. The sequence goes on along the minus strand of CM022398.1, from coordinate 15,354,697 downwards.
GTATTAGAGTATCGTCACGTCAACAAGGATATTTAATATGGAATTATTCTGAAGTATATCTTGACATTTAAATGCAAAGGTTGGTTGGCGCACACAAAAGTGTATCGAAGTCTGTTTCCCGAAAGGTTTCAAATGATATACTTAACATGACAAGAAACAAAACGAACTTAGAACAGAGGTAATTATACCCGCAATATGTTAAGGACTATACGGGTTTACATCGGTTTTTATGCTCTGTTGTGTTTTCTTATAGCAAAACCACATCGGGTTATCTGCCGAGTCCACCGAAGGTAATGATCGGTTTTTGTGAAATATTTCGAAAATATCATACTATAATAGAACTCTTGCTTATATGATACTGGAAAAACGTTTTTACGCAATATGCAAACCCTAAATTCGCGAAATTTTTATTCTGTTTGCATGTAGACTTGCAATACGGGTCAAAATTTTCCCCCTTCTCCTTCGTTTTCCCCTCACGGAGAATTTTTTTTCTCCCAATTCTCAGGATGTAGATATGACGTCATGAAAATGTCACACGAGGATCTGATGCATCGGCGCTACAGGTAATTAAAAAAAATATATTTCTCCTACGAAATGGTGGAACTAATCCATCAAAATATAGCTTTTTGACTAAATAGGTAAATCTAGAAACGCCATTGCGATTACTCGAAACTCGCTGTGACAAAGAATGTGATGGTTTTGCACTCGAAACAAGAATATTTATTTCTATTACGTAAGCAGAAACTCGCGACACTTTTTTGTACAATTTGATAACTATACTAATTTTCATAACATTTAATCTTTTATTATCACTAGGCCACGCAATAAATGGAATTTCGAAGTGTGTATTAACGTTATCACCAAGAGAGATGTTATTACCATTTCTGTAACTCAATAGTTGCTGGATACAATACGAGTACTGAGGTACTTTAGGTGCAAACACATCTACACGTAACTATATAATGCAACTTCTCGCGATGGACGTATTTTCGTAACAGACTTCGTACAAAAAAATATCGGGAATTATAAATACGTTGTTGGTAATATATACATATATTTCATTTTCGGAGTAAAATGTCAAGCTCTGTTTTGTCTTCTTCTAATATACAACAAACTAGAACAACTCGAACAGTCATGTTACACGAGTCAAGTGTAGTAACCTCAAACCATAACAACTCGAACAGCGTCATGTTACCCGTTCACAAAATGTGAAACACGTCTGTGTCAAGTGCAGTAACTTCAAACCATAACAACTCGAACAGCGTCATGTTACCCGTACACAAAATGTGAAACACGTCTGTGTCAAGTGTAGTAACCTCAAACCATAACAACTCGAACAGCGTCATGTTACCCGTACACAAAATGTGAAACACGTCTGTGTCAAGCAGTCGAGGAAATTACTTATTAATTCACCGCATCGCCGATCAACCCACATACAACACAGTTTTCAATTACACGATGTCCCTACAATGCCCTCAGTGATCAGTATCCAACATAACGCATTGTTGGCATTGGAAAAATTCTTGGTACGCCTAATACTTCCTCCCCTCTTCCCACAGTGGCAGAGTGGTACGTCTTACATCTAGAGACTTGCAAAGGTATGAAACCGGATTTAGATACCCGTGGTAGTCAGAACACAGATAGCCCGTTGTTTAGCTTTGTGCTTAACTACAAACAAACAAATGTTTCATATTGTTAAGTATAATTCAAATAACAATAATATGTATAAATTATACGTCCTAGCAAGAATTACTATAATCTTATCGAGTACTTTCACAACGTCAACATGTCATAGCATTGAAAATGGAAGACAAAAAGGGCCATAACGCGTAAATTCCAGGCTTATCTTAACATTAACACTTCGTTGAATGAATACGATATGACCCTATTGATTATCATCAATAGGGCCATGAAGCAATGAACCAATCAGTTGTACCGAATCTCCGTCACACCAAATATGATCGCATTATAGTCGGTCAATCTGACTATACGTAAGTAAAAGAGTTGTCAGTGGGTGGTGATAACTAGCTGCCTTCCCTCTAGTCTTATACTGCCAAATTAGAGACGGCTAATGCAGATAGCCCTCGTGTAGCTTTACGCGAAATTTAAAAAAAAAATGTTTATTGCCTGGTTAACACTCGGATTCAAAGTGAGGTCGTACTAACCACTGGATTACGTCTAAACTCAGTTGAAGGTAAACATAAGTGTGGAATATTTCGTTGTTTTATATTCAGCACATGTGTAACCATCACTAAAGTATGTACTTGAAGAATAGGTGTCGTTATGTTACCAGTATATTTTATTATTCTGCAAACACATTATCAGATTCAAGGACATATTTCAATTCTAAGAAAATACCTTATTGAAAAAAACAACAACTACGAGAATGTGTTAAGGTCCTGCTCAACAAATGTCCTTCAAACGGCCATCGTGTAAAGATCTCAAATGAAAATGCTTCACGTTTATTATGTTTTTTTTTATGTTTAGATTGTTTCAAAAAGCGTATTTTAAAAAGTTAACTTTATGCTTCATTTACAGGAAACTATAGAAATGTCAATTATCGCTGTAATTTTCAATTCAAAGTGTGCTTTAAACTGGCCTGAACGCTTTCATACAGGGATACTTAATTAGTTGGGGCTGGTAATCAGGACATTCGAATCGCAATATAAGGGTCGTAGGTTCGAAACTCGTTCCCAAGCATTTTCACCCTTTCAGCCGTAGAGCACTTATAATTGGACGAAAAATAACTATTCGTTGATAAAATAGGAGCTCAGTAGGAGGTCGGTGAGTAGTATTGACTACCTTCCTTGCTTGTGGTTTATTGCTTCAAAAATTAGGAACGGGTAGCGTAAATAGCAGAACATCTTTGCGGGTAATTCAGAACAAATAGGTTGATAATTTCTACAGCATAATTTTCCTACATCGCATTTCACGCCCCTCCTCCACTGGCACAGCAGTATATCTGCGGACTTACAACTTCAGGAAGTAAATTTCTCTCGCAAATGCTAGTACCTTATTTCGTTTTTTATTATTTATTTTCTTCTTTATTTTGGACAACAACCATCTTCCCACGACTGTTAAGGATTATACAGATATGGGACTTTGTGGGCTCGAGCACCTGCACCTCCTTCTCCTATTTGTATTTCTTTTGATTATCCTATTATTATTATTTAATTTTGATTACTTTATTGTTTGTTTGTTGAAGGGGCGAGCATGTTTGGTGCGACCGGGATTCGAACCCGCAACCTTCAGATTACGAGTCGAACGCCTTAACCCACCTGGCCGTGCCTTACAAAAGTAACTCTTAACTCACTTTATTTAGAGTATTAAAAAAAAAGGTTGTGCGTTTGTTCGATCCTACGCAAAGCTACACGAGAGCTATCTGCGATAGCTGTCTCTAATTTTAAAGTGATAGACTAGTGGGAATGTAGGTAGGTAGTTAACACCACTCACGGCCAATTATAGGGTTACTAGTGTCAAACTGAATAGTGCAATTTGGCAGTTACTCTTATTACACACGTGTGGCTCCGAAGAGTGGAGCGAAGTTGTGTTATTTTGACGATAGAAGGACGCAAGCTACGGAACCTCAGCTCCATAATCTAACAAGCTAACTATTGGGCCACGCCGGAACCCCTACAATAGTATTTTCCGCACTTTTAAAAGTGAGGAAAGACAATCTTGATGAAAGATACGAAATGAATAAGGATGTGTTTCATTAAAGAAATGAAAGAATCATAATTATTTAATCCAATTAACGTGCGAAAAATAAATAAAGTTAAAATAAAAAAACAAGTCAATGGAAATATTTTGTAACAAGAATAAACAAAGCCTTATTGAAAGTGTAACCAAGAGCAGTAACATTACGCCATCAATAGTGTTCGTTAACACTGGTTAGGCTTAGTGTACATGTTCCCTTTTAGGAATTCTGTTTCACTTTTCGTCCCTGGTTTCAAGCGTATATTTTACACGATTTTATTGCTTGACTATGTGGTAATCTAAAAAGAAAAGAATCTCGTTTTTTAAAAGGTTCTAACAAGAATAAACAAAGCCTTACCGAAAGTGAAACCAAGAACAGTAACATTAGGCCTTGGATAGCGTTAGGTAACACTGGTTAGGCTTATCTCGTTTTTTAAAAGGTTCTCCGATTTGCAGTCTCAGAAAGATTAGCGAGAATGCAACATTTTTGTTTTAGTGTTTTTTTTGCAACTAGTTTTGTTTGTTCCTCTGATTGGATTAAGCTTCTAATCTTCCGGAGGAGAGTGGAACAAAATACTTTAGAAAGGTGAAATGAATTAAGAGGTGTTGTTGTTTCTGCGTCATCGAAGAGGTTCACCTTTCACTCTCTTAAGATTTCTTTTCAGACAACGTGTTAGACGTTTGTTACTGTCCAGTCGAATTAAAAATAACTAGTCTATCAATGTTATAAATCAATGTCTCTGACATCTACAGAATGGCCTAATATGTGAACAGAAATTTATCCTTTACGAAATTGTTAAAGTTCAAACCTAAATACCAGTCAATAAATACATTTATCCATAAATTCTAACTTATTTTCACATCGTGAATATTTATTTCCAAATGTTCCACAAACTGCTACATCCCTAGCATCATTATTTCCAATTTCCTAATAATTTCAGAATTGGGAAAAACAACAGCGTGGTTCCCAATTTAAATAATAATAATCGAATCGACTCTAAGTGATTCTTTATCGACTTAATATTATAGTCTTTGCTGTATCTTCTAATACATAGTTTTGTAGACGATCTCTTAGGAAAAAAAGTTTAATATATTTAGCACGTAACTTTAGTTTCATTCGGATTTCTTTCTTCAGTAAAACAGCTGCAAGTTTAAGAAACTACAGCAGTAAAATGTAAGGGTCCTTCGCTAGTACAATGGTAAATTTACGGATTTATAACGCTAAAATTAGCGGTTCCATTCCTCTCGGTGGACCCAACAGATAGCTCGACGTGATTTTGCTTTAAAAAACAATACAAATATAAAATCTGGGGTTCGACTCCCTCATGATGGACAGCTTAATGGAGCACTTATAAAAACAAAAATCCAAAGGACTTTTTTAATTTTCACGGGTTATTCAAAGAAATATTATTAAATAACTAATACACGAAACAAAAGCTGCTTCTATGTGTTTCATTATTAAATATCTGGTTTAATTTTTAACTCAAATTATCAACAAGCTAAAAAAAATCGGTAACATGCACTTCCAGTTGACTGGAAGGCAAAATCATTCCTTATATTCAAAGTAATTTTATAATTTTTATATTTACAATAATTACTTCTAAATACATAAAACACTTTTATATCAAAGGAATTCTAAACAAATGTAAAAACTACCATGAAAATTTTAATCTTAAATATTATATTGCGAAACCATTTCATTGTGCTATACGTCACCAATGTATCAAGAAGTAATGTCAGTCTCAAACGCCCCCCACTGGCACAGCGAAAAGTCTGTGGTCTAACACCACTAAAAACCGGGTTTCGATACTCGTAGTGGGGCAGAGCACAAATAACCCATTGTGTAACTTTGTGGCTTATTGTAAACAAACAAACAGGCTCAAATTTCAAAACCTTAAAACATTACGTAGATTTAATAATGATGATAGTAGCCATCGTTCGTGTTTAAACATTTAGACAGTTTTCAGTTTATAAAAAGTTTGTTTGTTTTTGAATTTCGCACAAAGCTTCTCGAGGGCTCTCTGCGTTAGCCGTTCCTAATTTAGCAGTGTAAGACTAGAGGGAAGCCAGCTAGTCATCACCACTCACCGCCAACTTTTGGGCCACTCTTTTACCAACGAATAGTGAGATTGACCCTTACATTCAAACGCCCCAACGTCAGGGAGACTGAGAATGTTTGGTGCGACCGGAACTCGAACACGCGACCCTTGAATTACGACTCCAACGCCTTAATACGCTTGGCCATGCCGAGCCAATTAAAAAAAGAATATTAGTTATTAAGTTATTAACCCACATGGTGATCACAAAATAGTTTTATTCTTGGCAAACATTTCAAATCTAAAAAGGTTACAATTCGGAGGGCATTTGGTTATATACTTTATATGTTGTTCGTTCTGTTCCTTCAAACTGTAATATATCATGTGGTAAAGTAATAAAGAAAACTGAATATACAAATATACAATTATGGCTCACTGAAATTTTTTATTATCTTAAACTGTAAAAACAAATGTTGTTTTTGGTTTGTTAGCCAACGATCAGAGCAACCTAAAACAATGTATTGAAATTATCAAATTAGTCCCGTTATAACTGTTCCTTCCCTTCAAGTTTCTAAACGAGTTTAGTGAATTTGGAAAAGTAGAATCCAAACATAATAAATCATCGCAAAAAGTTTAACGACATACAGCATGATATAAACAGTTTGTTGCAGAAAAATCTATGAAAGGTGGAAAAATGAAACATTTTGAACGAAAACCGAATATTCTGAACTTGTAGTCTTTTTTTTTTCGTTACTTAAAAAAAAAATTTCAAAGTGCCATCTATAAAACATAAAATGAATTATGACTTATCTGACAAAAACTATTTATTGATGAAAAAAGTCCTTCTGACATATACTATCATAAAATCGATTCCTCACTGAAAATGAGATATACAGATCCAAAAATGATCGAATCTTAATTTACTGAAACATGCTAGGGCCAAATTTGACACAACTGCGCTAGAAACCGGGTTTCGATACCCGTATGGGGAAAAACACGGATAAACAAGTCGAATACGTTTGAAACAAACTTACATTTAGCCGGACTCAAATCAAGCGGACGACACTGTTGTTTCTCATTTCCGTGACGCCCAGCATGACCAGATGATTAAGCCTCTCGACTCGTAATTCGAGGGTCGCAGATTTGAATCTCCGTCACCCCAATCATGATCACCCTTTCAGCTGTGAGGGCATTATAATGTTACGGTAATCTCACTAGTTGTTGGTAAAATTGTAGCTCAAGAGCTACTGGTGAGTGGTGATGACTACCTGCCTTCCCTCTAGTTTTACACTGCTAAATTAGGGGCGGCGAGCGCAGACAGCCCTCGTGTAGCTATGCAAGAAATTCAAAAACAAACAATGCTAAACACTAGGTTTTGATACCCGTGGTTAGCAGAAAGCAAATAGCCTATTCCGTAAAAACATCATCCGTTTGTTTGATCTAAGATTCTGTTGCGACAGCCCCTGTATTAAAATAATTATTGCAAGATATAACAGCAAAATCAGCAATCGGAATCAGATCGGAAAAACTCGTAATGTAATGTAATGCCCGTATGTATAATCAGTCCGACGTGAGTTGTTGTTTTGAATTAACCACAAAGCTACACAATGGGATATCTGTGCTCTGCCCACCACGGGTATCGAAACCCGGATTTTAGCGTGTAAGTCCGCAGACATACCGCTGATCCACTGGGGGACCCCAATGTGAAAAAATAAAATACAAACTTCAGCACTGGAAGTCTGTATGACACAATGGGGGGACCTCTGAACATTTAAATCGATATTATAATAAAATCGAATATTTTTTGTTCGTATTTAAGAGTAAACTCTTAATGGTATCTAATTGTTGTGCATTCTAACTACAAAATGAAAAATAAATTAAATGTTATAATGTTAAAAACAAAATAAAATAAATTATACGTTCATTTTTACTTGCTCGTTCCTTGCTTAGCTTAAAACTGCATAGTGTACTATATGTACTGTTCCCACTGCAAGGATAATACCTCAACACTTACGGTTAAAATACCTCAAGCTACCCGCTAAGCAAGTCAGAGTGGGTCATTTTACTTAACATACAGATTTTTAGTGCGAAATTTCTAAAGTCAAACATGATATTACTTTATGATTTGACAGTAAAATATAGACTCCGAAATCACTGCACAAGGAAAGTTAAAGAGTATTTTTTTATTCACTTTAGGTTAGAAAGTTAAAATAAAACAATGTTAATTGCGGCTTGCGTAAGAAGCACTGCCTTTTGAATGGAAAGCAGGATTACGCAAACATCGCTGGCCAGGTTTTCTTTGTCATGTAAATAAACCGTTTAATATACGTGGCTTTGAGAAATAATGAGTTGTTTATCTAGATCTCTTTAACCACCTAAACCGACACCTATCACAAGGGGAATCTTAGACATTTATAAATCGGCCAAACGTTTAATACAATGTCTTGATATATTAGTTTTAAAATTAAGTCGGCCCGGCATGGCCTAGAGCGTTAAGGCATGTGCTTCGTAATCTGAGGGTCGCGGGTTCACGCCCGAGTCGCGCCAAACATGCTGGCCCTCGCAGCCGTGAGGGCGTATAATGTGACGGTCAATCCCACTTTTCGTTGGTAAAAGAGTAGCCCAAGAGTTGGCGGTGGGTGGTGATGACTAGCTGCTTTCCCTCTAACCTTACACTGCTAAATTAGGGACGGCTAGCACAGATAGCCCTCGAGTAGCTTTGTGCGAAATTCCAAAACAAACCAAACCAAAATTAAGTATTCGGCAGAAGTGGAGTATCGTCAGAATTAACGCCAGACCCCCCCCCCAAAAAAAAACGAACACATATTCATGCATTTAAGTTATACAAAAGCTCAGCAATGAATATTATATTATGTTTGTACCAAGGAATTAGATCCGGCATGGCCAGATGGTTAAGGTACTCGATTCGTAATCTAAGGCCCGGCATGGCCAGATGGTTAAGGTACTCGATTCGTAATCTAAGGCCCGGCATGGCCTTGTATGTTAAGGCGTTCGACTCGTAAATCGAAGGTGGCGGGTTTGAATCCCTGTCTCGCCAAATATGCTCGCCCTTTCAGCCGTGTGGGCTTTAAAATGGTAGGTCAATCCCAGAATTCGTTGGTAAAAAAAAGCAGCCCAAAATTTGGCGGTGGGTGGTGATGACTAGCTGCTTTCCCTCTAGTCTTACACTGCTAAATTACGGACAACTAACGCAGATAGTCCTCGAGTAGGTTTGCGCAAAATTCAAAACAAGCCAAACAAGTTGCTGGTAATAAAATGTCTTGTACTCAGTCAACATTGCATCTAAGCCAAACGCTCATAAATCAGTTTAATTCCACTAAAGTATTTGAGTTAACAGTACAAAACAATAAAATAAGTATTGAAATGATATAACATGTTTTTAGATGTTGTAAATACCTAAATAAAGTCACTTAACCATTTGTGAAGCTCTTCTCAAAGACTTAAGAAAAAAATTGTCAAAAACAAACATAGTTTGACGAATAAAGCATATTAAACAATTACAGGTTAAAATGTTTACGCCCGGAGGTATTGATTTATAAACTAAGCTGCTCATTATAGTTGTCATATTGATCATGGGTGACGAGATTTACTGTAATTCTGGTGTGAACTGTTGTTTCATTTTATTGTGTCCTTCCTCATTTGCAGCCTAAATCATATTTTGGATTTTTTGTTCAGTCTGTCGTTAATTTAGAAACCAATGTAAAATAAACAATTAAATATTATACTAGTGTGTAAAAAACGTGGAAAATTACTTTGAATACTGTCTCAATAATTCTGTTTATTCAGTGTTGCAGTTTTGCTACAGGACAGGAGAAAAACACCAACCACTGAGTCTAATAAAGTTAACAGCAGAATACTAACACTGTCATGCTCAGAATGGTGAAGTAGTAAGGGCGCTCCACTAGTTGGTCGGTTGGCGTTTGTTGGCGTAAAGCAACTAGGCTATCTGCACCAAACAACCGGTAAAAAATAAAAGTAAAATCATTAAGATATGTAAAAAGGAATGATGGTAAAACAAAACAAAGTCAAATTTTTGGGTAAACTCATGGTAAAAATACGTCTAAAACGGTGCCTTCTTTCATGGTTGTAACGACGAGCAAAACAGTAAAAAGTAAAATATGGGCTTTTGTGACTCGAGTGACACCTATACAACACATTAGTGCATCAGTCCCAGATAAAAGAAAAAGATGAATTAAAAAACTGTGACCAATGCATAATCTAGCTGGGAAAACTTTCTCCTTCAGATCCTAATGAAAGTAAGAAGGCCAAAGTTCAACAGAAGGATTTATCTGGAAAAGCTTGTTATCTCGTTCCTCATTCCAAGTCAACTGCAAACTGGCGGAGACCCAACACTTGAACACAGGACCAGTAGCCCATGTATGAGACAGGCACGGTCGTGATAAAACTAGAACAGACTTAGCTGTGGTGTAACAAGCTCGTTCCCGGAATACCAATGTGACTCAGTATCCAGAAGAACTGGATAGAAGTGGATGATAAAGAGAAACGACCCAGTCGGTTTTGCATATCAACGAGAACAGGGTGAGAACTAACAAGAAGCGATTCCACGACCACTAGAGAGCTAAGCGAATCAGTATAAATAGTGCAGTTCGTGTAGTGCATAGCTTCTATGTGATTCAGGGAAAGAGAAATGGCGTACATGAAACGCAGTGTACAAGCTCTGGACAGATGAAGTGCAGAAAACCCCTGTGCAGAACCGAAGTCCCTGATGGTGAAGAGGGTCCAATATCTTCAATACCAAGGTCCTAGGAAAGCCACAGACCATAGACTCCTAGTCCAGTTTCGATCAAATGAGGGCACAATAGATTTTTAGTATAGAACATCGATCTACACCCAAAAAAGTGGAAGAGAGGACATGAAGGATGATCAGTGCCCCTGTACACTTCACACGTAGCTGCTTGATGTGTGGAATAAAGGTCAGCTTACGGTAAGAAAGTTTTAGAGCGAGAAAAGGTAAAGCCGTTTGATGTGGTCCACTTCAGTAAACAATTAAGGGTAGTCTGTAGCTGCTGCTCAATATACCACATGATCGACGACTAACACGAAATAGGAAAGTTATTCACATTGAGACTGATTGCAACTGTACTGGAGCGTTATCCATTGATGGCATTAATTTTTATAATGAAAAGTGTGGAACTCAAGACACAACCCTGAGGGCCTCCAAACTCCTGTAGGAATAAACGGAAAAGTGTCGGACCCACATGGAGTTGGAATCACCGGTCCATTAAAAATGTTTAATAAAATTGGGCAAATTGCCATGCATCCCGTATCAGTAGTGGTTTCGCAGAATGCAATAACTCCACATGGTATCATAAGCTTTCTCAAGGTAAAAATATACAGAAACAAAATGTTGTCACTTAAGAAAGGCTTCCCTGATTGATGTTTCAAGTTAAATCACAGTGGGGCGCTGTCATCGGATAGGCAAGAGGTGATTGTTTGTTTGTTTGTTTTGAATTAAGCACAAAGCTACACAGTGGGCTATCTGTGCTCTGCCCACCACGGGTATCGATACCCGGATTTTAGCGTATAAGTCCACAGACATACCGCTGAGCCACTGGGGGCCAAGAGGTGATTGTTTGATTCGAGAAACCCAAGAAGACAAGTATTAACTATCTTCTCTAAAATCTTATTGTTTGTTTGTTTTTTAATTTTGCACAAAGCTACTCGAGGGCTATCTGAGTTAGCCGTCCCTAATTTAGCAGTGTAAGACTAGAGGGAAGGCAGCTAGTCATCACTGCCCACCGCCAACTCTTGGGCTACTTTTTTACCAACGAGTAAAAGATCGTCACATTCTAACGCCCCCACGGCTGAAAGGCGAGCATGTTTAGCGCGACGGGGATGCAAACCCGCGACCCTCAGAATACGAGTCGCACGTCTTAACACGCTTGGCCATGACGGGCCCTCTAAAATCTTAAAGAAGCAGCTTGTCAAAGCAATCAGACGGTAGTTTCAAGGAATATTGGTATCCTTCCCAGGCTTGGAAAAATAGAGGACAATTGCATGGTTCCAAGCATTAGGAAAAACATTCTTCTTCCAAATTTGGTTAAAAACAACCAAAAGAATAGCAAAGAGACAGGAAAGAAATAGCTCAACATCTCGTAGTGGATATCGTCAGGTCTAACTGATGTACTGATGAAAAGCAAGCTTGAGTTACACCAGAGTAAAGAGGTGATTATACTCTTGGAGACGATCAACCTGAAAGTGAATATTCTGACAAAGTTTTGATGGCCAAGAAGATGGGGGATGAAGAAGTGCTAGATCAGGGGTCCCCAAACGTTTTTTGGCTGTCGACCCCTTCATGAAATCCTTGACCTTCATTCTTTTGAGTAATAAAAATCTATGAGTAATAATTAAAGGAAGAATAACTTAATAAAAACATATAAATAATAATAATATATTATAATAAACCAAGTTTACCTTTTTATTGGTCGTCTGACATCATTAATGGAAAGGATGTGGTTGATGACCTTTGAGAAGATCACTAATATTTGGTTGTAAATTAGTGAGTGTTAGACTTAACTCACCACATTCTTCTATGTTGAGTTTGTCCTTCTGCTTTGTTAGGACTGAATTTATATGGCTTAAACCAGCTTCAACCATATAGGAACTTGGGAATGGGAGTAAAAAAGGGTTCACCTCTACGAAAAGTTTTGAATACTTATTGACAATATTTACATTACTCCAGGAGTTAATGAGGATCGAATTTTTGAACAGTGATTTAGCATCAAGACTCAGGAAAGTTCAATGACTTCCTCTTGTAAATTGGATTCAATAATTACCTTTTCTATATCCGAATCAAATGACGTAACAATTCAGTCAAGTACGTGCATTTTCTCCAAGTCCTCAAAGCGCACTTTAAAGTCTTCACTGAATTTTTCAAGTTGCTTTATGTGCATATCAAAGTCATCATAAGAAATAATTTGGTTTCATCTTTAAGTTGCCTTAAGTTTGAAAAGTACTGAAAATCTCTTAGTAGCGATGAAGATTTGAAAAGGCCTATTTTGACTTGGAAGCCTAAAAGGGCTGTTCTGGTTTGAAAAACTGTTACATCTTTACCTTGCAGACGGGTCTGTGCATCATTAAATTTTGAATATAGGTCTTTCAAATAGAAAAGGTGATTATTATCCTTTTCAATGCATCACATAGAAAGGAATCCACATCTGTAAGAAACTCCACAGTTGAGTCATACCACTCGATAAGCCTTTGCAAGCAAACATCTCTTGATAGCCACTTCAAGTCAGTATGCAACAGTAACTAGTTCACCAAATCATGTTTTTTACATAGCTTAGCAAACAGTCGCGAATTAAGTAAATGTGCTTTAATTTTGTTTATAAATCTGATGCACACCTTCAGAGTAGCATGGAATTCGTCACTGAGAGTTTTGCCACAAGGTGGTGTCTGTGTAATACACAGTGAGTAATAAGCACATCGGGAACTTTTTCTTTTTAAAAAAAGTAGCAAATCCTTCGTAACAGCCAACCATGAAGGTGCGCCATCTGTAGCAACCGCAGTTACATTGGTGAGTGGAATATTGTGCTTGTTTAAATATTCCTCCAAACACTGAAAAATCGTCACTCATTTTGCAACATCTTTAAGTTACCTTGCGAACAAAAACTCGTCAATAATTGTTTTTTGAATTTGACTAAAATACCTCACATAAGTCATGAGAATGTTTGAAGTACAAAAAGTTGATTCATCAAGTTGGATGGAAAACTTACAATGCGCAAGCTCAGATGCCAAAGTTGTTTTCAACATCTTTAACCATCTCACCAACACGTCTTTGACCTGTATTTGTACTTAAAGGGAAACATTTTGAAACAGGACCAGAGTCTTTTTTTTCATAAGTTTCAATCATTTCTTTAATTCATGGTATTATGATTTCCTCTACAATAGCATACGGTTTTCCTTTATTTGCCATACTGAAAGAAATATTATGTGATGACCTTAACCCTCCTATAATATCAACCTGAACAGGTACTTTTATATATGATATTATGTTTGGTCGACTTTTGTATTTTTCTTTCAACGTTCTAAAGAAATCAAGATCTTTATCTTTCTTATCTGGATGAATTCTTTGAAGATGGTCTTTCATATTTCCAGGTCTCATTGCATCATTACTAAACACCGTTTCACGTAGGAGGCACACAGGCTTCGTTTCATTTGTAGGCGAAGGTATGAAACCATGTTTCAACTAATCCAGTGAATATTGTTAGCACTACATTTTAGGATCTGCGGCTGCAATGACTGTTAATGAGGTCGTTGTTAAAGTTAAATAACTGAAATTTATCAACAGAATATAAGAAGCACAAATTAATGTTTTAACGTTTTAAATTTATAGGATAAACAAAAGTGAATAGATATATATAAAGTAATAGAGACTGTATTTAATTTTAAGTGGCACAACGTTAAACACTTTTCGTATATCTGCAACACAAACTTTCCATTTACTTATTTAAGCTCATTATTTTGATTTGTTTATCTTTTAAGTGCCGTTTTATTAATTACGATACCTAATGTCCTTTTTAAACTAAACAAACTCAAAACTCCACTTCCGGATACAGCAATAAGTAATTAAAATAACCAAGAAAAACTATCATTGATAATCATTAGATATTTCAGTCAGAATGAATCTAAAATATATTGAAGAATACGTCACGCTCACAATGCTCCCTGATTGGCTCAATTACAACCGTCAGTTGGGTGGGCGGAGAATGTAACGACTCTCTTGTCCGGACTCGTAAAAGTTTATGTTTTTGTACAATTTATTTACAGGTAGCATTTATATTTCCTTGATAATACGACTCTTGCTTTCTACACAATATATTGTGTCGATTTGATAAGTTGTGCAATGAAACGTCTGTATAAATTTCTAACCGACCCTTGGCCTGGCATGGCCGAGCGCGTTAAGGCGTGCTCTCGTAATCCGAGGGTCGCGGGTTCGCGCCCGCGTCGCGCTAAACATGCTCGCCCTCCCAGCCGTGGGGGTGTATAATGTGACGGTCAATCCCACTATTCGTTGGTAAAAGAGCAGCCCAATAGTTGGCGGTGGGTGGTGATGACTAGCTGCCTTCCCTCTAGTCTTACACTGCTAAATTAGGGACGGCTAGCACAGATAGCCCTCGAGTAGCTTTGTGCGAAATTCCAAAACAATTCTAACCGACCCCTGGAGGTCGATATCGATCACCGTGCAAGATGCACGAGGAAAGCTTTCGCCGAGAAAATCTGCAATGCTCTGGACATCAGCAACTTCCTGGCCATTGGAGAGCGAGATTAAAATGTGGCGGAAAAACACTACCTATTAACCTTCCGAATCTTGTGTTGTATGACTTTGGAACTGTTGGGGAAAAAAGATGCTAGTTGTGAACTTAATCCAAAATTCCTTCTGACTTTGACCTCTTACCTGCCGAGCATGTACACGGGCTTGCTAGAAAACGATGCGGTTTGAAAGTGTGGGATATCTGTGAAAGGTATCCCAGCCCGTTTTTGAGCCCTAGGTGCCATGCGGCAAGACGGATTCCATCATGGTTGAGAATACCATAGAAAAATGTGTCGAGGCTTTAGGAATAGATTGAGCAGCTGCTTGGAGAATACAGTTAGCTACTGCTGCCACACAGTCGTCTATCGATGGTTTACAGATGACGGCAGGATCAAGGTCTGAGAGAGCAATGACAAAGAGTCAGTTGACCTGGTCCATCTTCCTCCATAGCACGCAGGTCAGGCGGCATCTACCATGGCAAGTCTCCCTCGGTATGATAGAAAAATGATCACTATCAACCCCCCAAGAGAAATGAGAGAACAGCGGAGTACATAAAGAGATCAATAGCAGTAAAAGACAGACTAGATGCATGAAATTAAGTGTACATACAAGTATTGAAAAGAAAAAAGTTTTGATCTGAGAGCATGTGCTCTACAGAACGACCATTCCCATTAATATCAGTAATTCTCAATAATTCTCAGAGAGAATTATGTCCATAAAGTCTCCCAAGATTAAAAAGAGAGACAGGAACTGTTCAATGAGAGCATCAAGGTCTGACTGATAATATGTCTCCTCAGGATATGGGTAGAGAGAACAAACAATGATGGTATGGCCTTAGCCTCCAAGGGTGTATCGAGTGACAAAGATATGGTGAGCAGATGCTGATCAACCAGCAGTGTCACTCCCTCCATGCACCTTTGCATCACACAAACTGTCATTTATACACAAAGAAAACTGCCGAAAGGTGATTGTATTGGCAAGTTTCAGAAGCATTTCCTGTGCAGAAAGACACACAGAATGATAAGAATTAATCAACGCTTTGATGTCATCCAAATCAAAACGAAAACCTCGACAGTTCCATTGCATTAAAGTGACCGTTTTTACTTATGTGAAGAGAGCTGGACCGAAAGCCAATCGACCTCCATGAATCCTGTCCTGGGTCGAGTGGGCAGGTTCTCTGTCAAAAGATGAAAATTCCAGTGACTGAAGGCGTGAATGAATAGTTCTTCTGCATATAAGGGCCGAGGAAAAAGATCTACCAGGGAATATACTAGAAACGAAAGTCAAAGTCAGTGGATCCAGAGAATCACTGGAAGGAATCGTAAGGATATAGTAGAGTGTTCAAGTTGACTTGTCAACTCCTTTTACCACGGAGGGCAAAAGCTTCTTCACGTGGTTTGGAAACGACTCTGTCAGAGACACAGAGGGATCTTTCTGCACTCCCACTGTAATAGTGGAATGGAGTGCAGCAGCATAATCCGAGATGGAGTGTTGGACAGTAACTTTTGAGCCTCGGGGTAGAAATGTTGTGAACCGTTTTCAAATACAGTACCTCTTTTTCCTCCACACATCTATGGCAAGAACGAAAGTAAGTGGGGTGAGAGCCATTACAATTAGCACAATAAGGATCCATTTCACACTTACAGGCATCTTGGTTCTTGGCACCACAATAAGCACACGTCAAGAAACCACAACATGATGTCTTCGAATGACCAAATCTCTAGCAATGGAAACATCTGAGAGGGTTAGGAATATTTTAATGCATCTTCGAATTTACATAACTAGCCTTGATGATGACTGGTGGACATGGTGATGTAAACGTCAAAATTAGGGCATTGGTCGGAATCATAATTCTATCTTTGCGAGAGGAAATATGTCTAATTGCGGAAACTCCATGTGTGGAGAAACCAGCAAGGATCTCTGAATCGGAGATGTTCTTCAAATCCCTCTCAAAAGTATCTCCTTTTGACAAATTAAAAGTAGCATGGGGTGTAACCTCAATGGGTATATCCCAATGGCCTTTGAATGCAAGAAGAGTTCACTGTTTCGAATTGGATGTTTCCACCAAAATGTCTTCCAAACATGCCTTTTTGACTGGCGTAGGAGAAACAGCAAGCTCCTCTGATACCTTCTGAACAATAAAGAGAGACATGTTTCCTCAAGATTTGTCTGGCAAAGAATGTAATATCAGAAAATGAGGGACAGGTGTTGAAGTTAAGATTGCTCTTCAGAATCTTCAAGATGTGGTCGTTTACTTATGTTTTTTTTTATTATTTCATTTTTATTTTGAACTGAGGAAACCATAATAAAGAAAGGATATTTCCGTGCCCACTGACCTCACCCACATGGAGCTCTATGAGGGGACGCACTACAATGCCAAACAAGGACACTGCAGCAACGTTAAGGTTTTATGAGCACTATACTCAAACAGCACCATCAGACACAATGTTCGAAACAAACGTTTAGTGCGTCCAACACTGGTACTTGGTTGACCCCAGCACAAGTAGACCAGCTGATTGTAAAAGGATAAGAATTGGAAGGAATCTGATTGAGTTGTTATAAACTGTTGAAGAAATAGATGATACTGACGCAACATTTTTTTTTCGAATTTAATGGTAGTAATGATAGGTCTAGTAAACACAACTATGTATATATTTAGTGCTGATGTATCTTTTTACTTTCGTATTTAACAACAGGAATAGTAGGCATAGGAAACTCAAATATATGTTAATATAGTGTTGATGTAACAACTTTTTCTGTATTTAACGGTGGAAATGGTAGATCAAGGAGACACAAATACGATGTTGAGGATTTTTTTTTCTTTTTCGTAGTTTATGGAGGGCCTGGGAGAGAAAAATATACATTATTGTAGGGTTGGAATCATTATGAGCTAACACAGCTTTATTTTTCTAAGTGGTTGAAGTTTAGAATGAGTTGCATCATTTGAATAATAATGGCTGTATGTGTGTTTCTTGTTTAATGTTAACTTAGTATATAGGATGGCCAAGGTGGACTAAAACGCCTCCTTTAATGTTATAACATTGTCGTTTTCATTAACCGCGTGGTTTTGTTATTAACCTAAAAAATACTTAAAGGTATGAGGCTAACCTTAATTAAAGACAGTACAAGATAACAGCAATACAGTTCCATTAAGAATTTTGTAGCATAATCTGAGTTGTATAACGGTACTGAGACTCGAAACGCATACGTTTCAGCAGCAATGACCTTAAAGATAATTGTTGGAGTGAAGGTAAACTTTCTTTTCTAATACCTAATATGTGTGTACAATTATTCTAATAACCCCAAACTAATTCTCCTAATACGTTTGACTCCCATCGTTTCTAACTGCGTCACGTATTCTGAGTGTCGTACTGGTGCATTCCTTACGTCACGATGATTTATAGCCCACGTGCTACCAATGGCAGCTTGCTCACAAGAGCTGAATCTAAGCATATATTTTTCAATAGGACTTTATCTATTCCCAGAATAGCTTAATTATATTTACAGCATAATTTAAAATTCCTGATTTAGCAGTTTACTGTATTCAGTGTTAGAGTAATTATTTAATAGTTTTGTTAATGTAAAAAAGAATGAAATATGTTAAAAATAAACAACCTTGTGTTAGGTTAACTTGTCTTCATTATGGTATATATATCGTATTATTAAAAATAATTACTTTCATGCGTTCATTTTCAGTTTAAATATCTTGGAATGCGTTTATCTATCACTTCGAGGATAATTGAAAAATGCTCGCTTTTAATTAAATAATATACGTGTAGTTGTATTCAGAAATGTCATTATTACTGAATTTTTCACAATGTCGATGTAAGCAGTCTAGTAAAATGTATTCTTTCTCTATAATTTTAACGCAGACGTTACCGACAAATGGAACGAAGACAATACGAATCACTACGTATAAATGTACACTTTTTGATAGAAGCTGCTTTGTTCGTTGTTAAGCAGAAAATTACACAGTGGGTATAGAAACCTGATTTCTAGCGTTAAAAAACCGAAGACATACTACTGTGCCACTGGTAGGGGGCGGTTTGGTTTTAAAAACACGTGTTACACTTACAAAACCACATTGTTTGTTTGTTTTTGAATTTCGCACAAAGCTACTCGAAGGCTATCTGTGCTAGCCGTCCCTAATTTAGCAATGTAAGACTAGAGGAAAGGCAGCTAGTCATCACCACCCACCGCCAACTCTTGGGCTACTCTTTTACCAACGAATAGTGGGATTGACCGTCACATTATACACCCCCACGGCTGGGAGGGCGAGTATGTTTAGCACGACGTGGGCGCGAACCCGCGACCCTCTGATTACGAGTCGTACGCCTTACGCGCTTGGCCATGCCAGGTCACTAGAAAACCACATACAGTCTGTTTCCTCTTAATGATTATTACTCAGGAATTGATCTAAAATAACTCAGTGTACATCGTACCAGACATTTTATACCAAGTATATATACTGAATTCATCAAGCGAACAACATTCAATAATGTTTGCCTCATTAAACTTTCCCTGCGGTATATTATATCTATTTGTAATACCACATTTAAGCATCATTCCTAGGACATGTAGTTGCTGATTGCTATATAAATATGTTGTTCTCAACACTTGCTGTCCCCCGCTGGTACAGCGGTAAGTCTACGGATTTACAACGCTAAAAATCAGCGGTTCGATTCTCCTCGGTCGACTCAGCAGATAGCCCGATGTGGCTTTGCTAGAGTAAAAACACACACACACACTTAACGCTTCCTAAATTATCCTTGGCTGAGTGTAATCTTACAGAAACAGTATTTAATCAAACAGACGAGTTGTGGTGGCTTTGAAAACAACAAATGAGGCATATGTTTACATAAGATTGGTCACTATTCGGTGAGCGTTGGTTAATATGTGGATTAAGAAAACATCCTTAAGGTTCCGTAATTAAACACGACAACTGATTATATGTTGAAAATGGTATTATATACGCAAATTACGATTGAACAAAATGGCTTTCCATCAAAGGCAAAATTCCAATAAATTTCATCAGCAATTAAACTCTTGTCAGGTCATGTCACTATTCTAAAGCTCTGAGACAGGTCCGTTAACGTAATTGCCAAAAGCATTAAGACAATTTACAACTATGAGATCGATGCAAACTTTAATTCAGACTGTGTTATTTCTCGCCTTCTGCTCAAACTTATTGTTTAATAAAGAAAAAGAATTCTACTCATTTCGGTATGGAACGGGTTTTAGGTTTATTTTACTTAACGTCCATAAATATTTGTAAATAATTGTTGAGATGCGTTTATATGCTAATAAAATATCGTCACAATTTTCAATTACTTGTAACACAGAGATAATAACCTAAATGATTGTTTTAAGTGGAGGCGCGAGTGAGGTTTTTCGTCTATCTGCTATATACGCAGATATAACTTAGGTTTAGTTACTACATAAAAGTGCGAAATACTTTGAGGAAGATATCATGTCGTTTACAAGCGCTACCCTAACCTCAAGTTCAGTGAAACCCTCTTCATAACCTTCGTGTGATCTTTCCTTATTTCAACGAAAATTATGTGAAACTTTGGCCAAATTGCATTTAATTTTTGTATGATTTAATGAGCGTGGACTCAAGTAGGAACGTGCTACTAAATATAAACAAAACAAGAATGAAACACATCTGCAGTAAGCGACGTTCATCTTAGTTTTTGTGACGTCATTAAATTATTTTACGAAACTTAAACCCAGTCCATGAATCTGGATCTATCATTTTGAATAACAAAACTCGTATAATAAAAGTCTTGTAAAATCCCGCAGAGTTTTGTTTGTTTGTTTTGGAATTTCGCACAAAGCTACTCGAAGGCTATCTGTGCTAGCCGTCCCTAATTTAGCATTGTAAGGGAAGGCAGCTAGTCATCACCACCGACCGCCCACTTTCGACTACTCTTTTTACCAACGAAAAGCGGGATTGACCGTCACATTATAACGCCCCCACGGCTGGGAGGGCGAGCATGTTTTGCGCAATTCGGGCGCGAACCCGCGACCCTCAGATTACAAAGCGCACGCCTTAACGCGCTAGGCCATGCCAGGCCTATCCCGCTGAGGAAAAGTGTTCAGCTAATGGTAGAATTTAATTTGTGTAGACGTACATACACAGACGATTACAGTAATATTAGTGTTATATCAATTTGATCTTATTTAATGTACAGCTATATAAGCTCCATACTGGAAATAAAGGTTAAATTAGTTACATATTAGCATCATGATTGCGTATTATAAACCGTTCAGTGTCACACGAGTGTGGTATTATATAAAGTTGCATATTATATCAGTATCGTGGTATGCATTGTGAAACGTCACACCAACGTTTTAATGTTTGTTATGAAATTCTATTACAGTTTTATATTACACGTGTTTATTCTCTGTCCAGAACTGTAGTAGTGTGATATTACATAATTTGGATTGCTATGGCAAGTCATGACGTATTGTACCATACAAATGTTTTGAAATATTTTTCACATATTATTGTAGGATGTTAATGTATTGAGTGTGATATTAAATATCGTAAACACAAAAAATATTGCGTTGTTAATTTGTGAAGAGTACAATATTGTTTTAGGGCGATAATGTAGTACTAGTGTGATATATGTAAAGAGTTACATCAGATACGTTAATGTAAACTAGGTTTATTATAATTTAACTTCATTTTTTGTTGCAATTTGATATTATTTAACATATTACTACAGCAGCGCAACATAAATATGCACACTGGAGTGATATTACGCACGCTGTATTTGGAATTAATGTGCATTAAAGTCCTAAATGTGTCGTATTAGCATTATGTTACGTACTGGTTGTATTACACCATTGTTATATTAATGTGTTGTAAAGTTGTGAATATTTAAAGTTAGACATTTCTTACTTGGAAAACTTTAAATAGACATTAAGAGTAATCATTTTGAAATTACTTCGTCACGGTAGAAGCAGAAATCATTTTCTTAAGATATTAGCAGCATAAAACTGTTGTACGAAAACATTCACTTATTCAGAAAACAGAAGTGTCATTTGTTATTAATGGTGTTATAATAAGTCAGTGTTTTAGGGATCGGTAATCTTGTGGAACCCGCTATCGAAGTTCTTTCGCTTGATGAAGGTAGTGAAAATCTAATTTATCAACGCTTTCCACATTCTCACGAAATAAAGCACGAACAGAATAAAAACATTCGCAGACATTTTACACTACGTGTTCTAAAGTATTTTTTCTCTCTTTTAGGTTTAAGAAGAGCGCGTCGTCGAGATTACTTTTGTACTCGTGTTTGCTTATCGTCACGTTTGTTGATAAATTTGGCAAATTTCACTCCAGTTATTATATACAAATTTACATAGATCGCACGAAGATCAAAGTAAAACTTATTTGAATCAGTAACACATCTAATCTAACACTAAACAAGGTATAGTCAACTTGGCTAAAACGAGATAAAGTTTGTTCTAGATTGTCCTCAAAATAAGAGAAAGGTACAGCCAACTCGGCTTTACGAGGAATACAAAGTTGAAACAATTAGGCCTCATATAAAGGTAAATCCGTAGTAAACAGTAGAGCTAAGTGAAAAGAATTGGTCTCGGAATTAGAGAAAAATGGAACAAAACTTCCTTCACAATATATGTGGAATCCCATGTACTACGTTTAACTTGTTCATATAACAAAGTATAGGGATTAGACACACTTTACTAAATCATAAACTTTCAGCTAAATTGATTTCATGACAATGAAAATGATAAAAATAAAACGCTGACATTACGTTAAACGATGAATTTAGAATTATGACAAGGCATAACCATGGCTACTGTAGCTTCATAGTAAATATAATGCTTACCCAAGAACAAAACAAAAAATATGTCTTCACTAGAAGGGAATTTCTAACTTAGACAAACATGGCTTCACTAAACGATAAACCTGCAATTAACTTCACATAAAACTTTAAATTCAGTCTCACCAGTGGCTAAGTTTGCAAAAATATTCAGGTTACGCTAGTCATGGCGGCCCAGAGCAAAAATAGTACATTCCGTAACTCATACGCAAACGTTTCTAGAATCTTTGACAATGTGAGTCTTGCTACGTGTTAATAAGCCATAGCTATGTTTCCAACCAAAACCTTAATGTACAATGTTTGGAGAACAAGTAATAAAAATCAATGAAATAAGGGCGTTTCTTCAATGTCAACCTTGTTAATTATATATATATATATAATTAGGGCAACTCTTTGCATTACATCTTGATTTCCCTAGTTCATTACTAAATGTTCTTTTATGCTCTATTTATAACTTTTACGTGGTTTGTAAGACTAATTTTTATGTGTATGCATACAGCTTTACTTCTGTTATTTCACATGTTCAAAGATGTGAGTAACAAAATTCAGAAATCAAGGCAGTCAAGAGAAGACCTGAAATCAAACTTAACTAAACGTTTTGATCGTAAATCATTTTGTACATTCCCACTCCGAAAATTTATAAAATAGGTAGCGCTCATTCCTGTATTAAAGACAGATTTTATAATTTCTTGTGTTCATTTTTCCTATGTATTATTTTAGAATTGTAAAACAAAAACATGCTTAATTATTTTAATCTAACTCCGCGTGCAGTTTGAAGCTAGCACACATTTTCATAAAATGAAATAAAAAAAATCTTTGCTTAAACTAGTTTAAAATTATATTAATGCTCTCGAATAACCAACAGTAGTGTTATTGTACTAGGCCTAACACCCCGAGGATGGATTCGAAAACGCTATTTACACTGTTGAAAGTCATGGTGGACTTATCACTCTTCAAGGTATTAAAAGCTAGTGATCCTAGAACTATAATAATGATATATTATGTATAACTTTAGTTCTCTTTAGGGTAGTTTTAGTGTCTACGTCGAGAAATTACTACTCCCTCTAAGACTAAATAACCGTATCCAAATTAGAGAAGACAAGTGTGTGGTTCTTGCGGTTAGAAATTATTCGTGTGTTACTTTTTATCTTAGACCGTATATAAACTTGGTTCAGATATTTGATAATGAAACACGAATTGCAATAACTCTTCTAAACTGAAATTTATACTTAACATAAAAAAAAATTGCAAGTGAGCCTTCATTACTTAAAATAGCAGAGATTTGGTCATGTTTATGAAGATAACTCGGGAAAAATCATCATATCGCCAACGGCATGATGTACTTTTTCGAGTCTAGCAAACGCTTGACCAACAATCTCACTTTTCCTCACAACCAACATATTGTTTTATTTTCGAGGAAAACATGCATTCCCTCAGAACTTTTGAAACCTAAAAGTATGAAATGTTACTCAAAAATGAAGTATTAAAAAAGACTAAATGAATACATATGCATGAATAATTACACAAAGTAGTTCAAATATTCGAAAAACAGTTGTAGCGTTTACGTGCGTTGTGATAAATTCTAAAACTTTAACACATTTAGATTAAAATGAAATTACAATATAGGAAGAAAATCCGTAGTAAAGAAGATTAGTAGAACTAAACTTGACCTCAGACATTGACAACAGCAGACGTACAAAGGGTGGACAAAAAAAAAGTATCCTTGAAAATTTTGTTAATTTGTTATACCTTTTATTAGACACAGAAAAATATGTAAAACTGTATGTTTTTAGAACACACTCGACGAGATCTGTTGAAATATAATCTTAAGTCCTTAGTTTAACACTGGCTTGTATACATACCTGAACTTATCATGTTTCTAGTTACATTTTCTCATAACAAGTGTTGCGCACGTGCTGAGCGTTCTCAGATCTCATTATCGCAGTTAGTCTACAAAATGATAAAACAAGTTTCTCTGAAAATACGGAGTCGTTAAAAGATATCTTAGAAATAAGAGAACTGATGTTACGGAATGATCAGGTCAATCACCTGATGTTAGTACGATTAAAAATTTATGGACTGAACCAAACCGATTAACAAAAGAACGCAAGCCAGAAAGAAAAGATGAATTTTTGGAGGTACTCGAAGAAGGATGGCAGTCAATCACTCAGGAATATCTGTACAAACTCATCGAAAGTACACCACGTCGATGTGAAGCTGTACTGAAATCCAAGGGAATACCGACTAAATGTTAACTTGTGAAACATTTATCTTATTTTAAGCTTCATTTTTACTTTTGATTATTGCAGAGAAACTTATTTGATCATTTTGGAGATGTTACGTATTATAATGTATTTCGGACGAGTCTCCAATTAATTATGTTACGTACATTAATTACTACTATTTAAAATTATCCGAAATTTTAATTTTAATTTAGAAGTTAATTATATGTTAATACGTTTCAAATTTATGATATTTGCCAACAAGATTAATGCATAATGTTTTCTTTCTTAACACAAATATATTTTAAGGTACAAACAACAATACAGTTTATAACAATGGTTATTACAAGTATTTGTTTATCTACAAGTTTATAATAATGGTTATTACAAGTATACTCTTCAAAAAAGTAAACGCAAAAGGCAAAATTTGAGACAAATTGTTAAAAAGTTTATTCCGGGTAGTTCTGTATGGCATGTGTGAAACTTTGCACATTCACTGCTGAACGTTCAAAGTCTGCAAAGGCGAAGTCCACGCCCACTAATTAAAGTTTAACGTCACTCAACGTCAATAACGAGTATGCCCCCCGTGAGCATCAATAATTGCTTGGCATCTCCTGCCCATGGAAGCGATTGTAAACCAATTACGCAAGATTCTTGAATGTTCAACAATGTTCGAAAATACGCTAGCGTTTTCGTAAAATAAATACTGTTGATTCTTACTATCAAGCGCTGGTTTGAATCCCCGTCACACCAAACATGCTCGCCCTTTCAGCCGTGAGACGTTATAATGTGACGGTGAATCCAACTATTCGTTGGTAAGAGAGTAGCCCAAGCGTTGGCGGTGGGTGGTGATGACTAGCTGTCTTTTTTCTTGTCTTACGCTGCTAAATAAGGGCCAGCTAGCGCAGATAGCCCGCGTGTAGCTTTGCACAAAATTCAAAATCAAACCAACTTCTTACTCTCAAAATTCTTCTACGTATTTAGAGAGCAGGTAGAACTTGTGCAATGCACATCCAACAATATACGTGACATTTATCAAAATGAAACACATGTAGGTATTAAAATAAACTTAATAATAGTAAATCCGTTACATACACTAAAAATAAGAAGAAAAACGAAATAATAACACGGGCGCAACATTTTTTATGAGGAAATTAAACTAAAATCATGAATTGTTCAGATATTTATGAAAGCCAGTGTTAAATTTATATTTGAATATTTCTCATCGAGTGTTTTCTAAAACCCTATAGTTTTATATATTTTTCTGTTATTTAATAAAAATGTAACAAATTAACAATATTTTCTGGGGGGGGGGCACATTTCGTCCACCTCTGTATATAATAATGAGAACCACTGAGACTCTTCGTTTGATTTCTTTGTTGTTTTTTTAATTCGCGCAAAGCTACTCGAGGGCTATCTGTGCTAGCCGTCCCTAATTTAGCAGTGTAAGACTCGAGAGAAGGCAGCTAGTCACCACCACCCACCGCCAACTCTTGGACTGCTCTTTTTCCAACGAATAAGAGACCGACACATTATAACGCCCCCACGAATGAAAGGGCAGGCATGTTTGGTGCGACCGGGATTCGAACCCGCGACCCTCGGATTACGAGTCGAATGCCTTAACATTCTTGGCCATGCCGGGCCCTCTTCGTTTGGTTTTTCTTGTTTCTAACAGTTGCAATTCTCGTATTAATTTATTTTTTATGATGTTCTTATAGGCCCTGCATGGCCAGGTGGGTTAAGGCATTCGACTCGTCATCTGTGGGTTGCTGATTCGAATCCCTGTCGCACCGAACATGCTCGCCCTTTCAGCTGTAGGGGCATTATAATGTGACAATCAATCCCACTATTCGTTGGTAAAAGAGGAGCTCAAGAGTTGGTGGTGGGTGGTGATGACTAGCTGTCTTTCTTTTAGTCTTACACTGCTAAATTGGGGACAGCCAGCGCAGATAGCCCTCGTGTAATTTTGAGCGAAATAAAAAACATTATATTCTCAATAACAAATATTTAGTTATATTTCAACGGTTATTCGAGTTATAAATGTTAACTTTATTAGGTTTGTCGTTCTTAAGCAAACATTTTATGTTACTGGGTTTTTCTAAAGAAAGTTGTAACTATTACAAACATATAAATCTATCGTTTTTTGACAACGCTGCTATAAAAGCTCGTTTCAACTTTGAATTAAAAAAGCACGTTCTCTGGAAGCGTTCGGGTGTAGGTGCTTCGAATTTTGTGATTTATCGGTTTCTTAGTAACACGAGTGTTATAAATTGTGTTTCGTAAAATTGTTGATCATTTGATTTGTACTCACCGTGATTATAGTCAACATTTTACCCTTATTTTCGTACCAAATGCCTTTGGAAGAAAACCTACATTTCTTGAGAAATATTAAATTACTCTGCCATTTTCTTTCAAGTGTTCGTGCAAACAAAAATGTGATTATGTTTCGCGCGGTACACATGATGTAAAATGGATAAAGGCATGGCTCACGAGATTATCGAAAGTGTAAACGTTAAAGATCCACATAAACAGTTACCTGTGTTGAAAATAATGTATTTCAACCTTTATTTGTTGTTGTTTTTTAACGTGATCTAGTTAACAGATACGTCAGAAATAACAGTTTATTTACACTATTTTTGTGAAGCACATTACTCTAACCTAGACACTTATATACAGATAAATATTCAAGTTCTCTTTGGTTTGTTTGTATGTATTTTTATTTGTTTTTGAATTTCTGACAAAGCTACTCGATGGCTATCTGTGCTAGCCGTCCCTAATTTAGCAGTGTAAGACTAGAGGGAATGCAGCTAGTCATCACCACCCACCGACAACTTTTGTACTACTCTTTTACCAACGAATAGTTGGATTGATCGTCGCATTATAACGTCCCCACGACTGAAAGGGCGAGCATGTTTGGCGCAACCGGGATGCGAACTTGCGATCCTCAGATTACGAGTCGCACGCCTTAACACGCTTGACCATGCCGGGCCTATCTCTTTGGTTTCAACGACATAAATGCTGTTTTTAATGTGAGCATGTCCGAAAACACCTATGTAACTGTGTTTGTAGTAATTGTACAAGGTCACAACCATTTGGTAATAGTATAAAATATTTAAAATTTTAGAAGGCTATCCGCTCTAGCCATCTCTCGTTCTGAAATTACAGTCTTTGGCTACTATTCACCAACAAGCAGGGTAATCAACAGTTACATTATAATATCCCCCAAGACTGATTGATCGAACATGTTTGGAAATGGGTTTCGAACCAGTGGCCTCAGATTACGTGGTCTAACTACAAATCCATCCAGGTCTTCATATTGTTAGAGTATCAAACGTTCTCTCTCTCTCTCTCTTTTTTCACAATTATATCATTTCTTTGATTTTCTACATATATACACATTATTATACCACTAGTTCGGATATTAAGGAATCAGATATAAAGTAGTAAATTTAACAAATAAAACTAATTTTATTATATGGCTTCATTTGACACTCTCTCCTAAGTCAAATCCCAAGTTTAGACCTCTTCATCAGATTTATGTTTGAATGTTTACCATAGTTATAGGTTTCTTGCAGACAAGAAAAAACTTCAAACAATATAAATATTAACAATCTCTATGTATGGGGTAAAAATCGCCTGGTGGCGAACAACAAAAATAATATATATATAGCTTTACTGACTGCAACATTCTGGAATTCCTGAAATTTATCTCAAACAAATGAAAAATAAGTTTTCGCAAATTTCCGTGACCACTTTTGTTATTATCATTCGTATTAACAGAACTTTTAATTATTTAAACTTGAACTGTGTCACTTACAGGACTTTTCTTTCACACCCTCGCCTACGTCTTATTACTCTAGAATTACACCGCGTGTCTTTAATTATGACTCAATTGAGCACTTCAACATAATGCAGAAATAATTGATTCAAGACTATCAATGCCCCCCGTTAGTACAGCGTTAAGTCTACAGATATATAAAGCTAAAATCAGGGGTTCGATTCCCCTCGGTGTGCTCAGCAGATAGCCCGATGTGGCTTTTCTCTAAAAAACGAACACACACACTTAAGAGTATCAAAGGCCTACTGTCCCAAAAAACCTCATATTATAACCCTATCCGGTGATAGTATATTCATATAATTATTACTGTTATTCTATTTGTTTTGTTTTATTGTTTTTTTTACCTAATTATTAAACTCAATTAACGAACCTGCTTTTAAGCATTTTAACTTAACTTTCTCACTTATATTAGCACCAGCTGAACGTAATCAGATCTTAAAAAACATCTGGTTTCCTCTCCTTATTTGATCAAACGATGCCTAGAAATAGTCTTTATTTTCACACATTTTAAAGCAATTCACGTGCACAGTTTTGCTTATTAATAGTCTTTATTTCTGCACATTTTAAAGTAATTCACGTGCACAGTTTTGCTTATTAATAGTCTTTATTTCTGCACATTTTAAAGTAATTCACGTGCACAGTTCGATTTATTAAATTCATTTGTGATGTTGGTTTGTAATTAAGATCAAAGCTACACAACAAGCTATTCTCGCGTTGAAGTCTGAAGAGATACTACTGTGCCACTGTAAAATGTATAATGATACCTTAAAATTGTACCCCGTTGTGACAGCATTAAATCTACGGATTTACACCGCTAAAATCAGCGGTTCGATTCCCCTCGGTGGACACAGTAGATAGTCTGATGTAGCTTTACTGTAAGAAAACATAACCTTAAAATTACTAAACTACGATATCAATTATTTTCAAATACAGAATAAAAAAACATATTTTACTGCGTATAATTTTCCATCTAATGGAAACTATATTTAATTTAGGCTTATCGAGTTCAAATTATTTTGACGGTTCATCTTCTAAAAAAAATCGTTTTTTTTTCAATATACACAAAAGTACAGAATTCATATATCACGTATAGAACTGATTTTTCTCTGCAGTCTACACGATTTTTTTGCGTTTCACACATTCAGTCTAATTCATTAGCCGTTTCTGAAGTAGATGGTGCTTCAATACTGAATGCCACGATATTTCTACAAACTTTAACCTTAAAAGTACAAAACATTCAACAGTTTTATCATGAAATATCAGTTCGTTTTTTCACACTTACTTGCTTGGTATTCCAACCTTTATGATGTCCAGATCCTAAATAGTCACCGGTACTTATCTTTGTGCGGAAGATGATAATTTTTTTAAATAGAAGTATAAATATATTTATATAAGTGTTTTATTAAGTAAATGCTATTTAAGTCAGATTTATAATCGCGAACTTGAAAATAATATATCTTAATTTTTTAAATTCCTTTACAGTTTTACTTCAGGCCACAGCTGCTACTTCTGTTGTCGTCTGTCTTTTGACAAACTCTGCAGCCTCTTAGTAGACTATACCACGTGACAGGTGCGCAGCTCGAGTTCACGAACACGATCTGTTGACGTCACAACAGCTTTGAATGCGTCCTACAAAATATCGTGATCGTAAGTCTATTATTAGTAATAAATTGATGCTTAAAGTACTTGTCTAAACCCATTGTATTTTGAGTTATCTAGAACAAAATGAGATAATATTTTGGAAAAAAAAAACTTTTTGCTGAGATTTGCTGAATGTATTTTGTTCTGTGCCTTTGTTCTTTCTTCGTAACATGTGAAAAAATATTTATTATATTTAGGAATTATCCAGTTAATTTTCAATCCACGGCGCGTATGGCATATCTAATGAAATATTGTCAGTGTAACAGCTAAATAAACACATACAAATTATACTAAAGAAGTTTTAAGATAAAATTGTTCTGAAACGTAACACGTTCAATTATATTCACATTTTCCTCAACCCTATAATTATTGAGAGAGTCGACTCACATCAACTTATTAAATGCGGATTTTTACTTATTTATACACATAGATCGGTTGTGAGTTGTAACGGATTTAAAATGTTATATATTTATTTTACTATTTATTTTTGTTTTAGTTTAATATATATGTTTAGAAATGCATGTAACGTATGTTGCTAAATGCGTATTGCGAATGTCCCGCTTATTCTCTAAATTTGTAGAAAATTTTTGAATATAAAAATCTATAACGTACTATGTTTGTCAGTAAATACTAGTGATTGAAAGTAATTTTGCCAACTGAATTTTCGAGAATCTCACCTAATGAGTATAAAAGATAGCCATCGCAACACACGGGGAGACAGTTCAATATTGTTGGTTTGTCAGTATACTATACACCCCAAAAGCTGTAATTGTGATAAACGCTTATTAATTGGAAAACTACAGATATTTAACCAGGAACGTTTATAAACCGTTCAACTTTAGAGAATTACCTACTGACGGTAGTATTATTACTAGAACATTACATAGCTTCCTATGTGAAAAGTGAACGTTTAAACCGCATGAGGCCAGCCAAGAATAGTGCTAGCTAGCCTTCCCGTCAAGAGAAGTGTATCAACATAAAATTAATTCGCTCACTGTGAACCGTCGAAAAAATATTGAGTTTTAGATTGGTTAGAAGCCTCGGTATCGTTTATAAATTTGTAAAACTCTTGTATATAAATATTTTATATACAAATAGCTACTCGTAATAGCCATTATTATAAATTGTGTTGTTGTTTGTATTTCAAAATGTACTTGTGCTAAGGAAGAAAATTGAGTATCAATCCTTTTGGAAAATAGCATAAATTTAATACATATTAACACTCAATTAACTTATAGATTAAAATTTTCGGAAATCTGAAATCGTAGTACTTAACTTACGTAATATAATAAATAAAAAATTCGTCCGGAATAAATTATAATACGTAACAGAATTCATAATACGCAACAGAGTTGTTCATAACATTTGAATCGCACAAAACTTAAATTAAAATACTGTCAGTATTAACAATTAATCCAAATAATTGCTTTATGGTTAGGTAGAAAATGAATTATTTTGTATTTTGTGTTCTTTTAATAAATAAAAAAATAAAGTCACTCAATATGTTACAATATTAAACTCCATCTCAATATTAGACTTTACTTTTTTTATTTACAAGGCTTTCTTTAAAAGCAAGCGAGCCTAAAGGTAAAATAAAGTATAAACATCTAACAGATAAACTGTCTCCGAATTTTCAAGGAAGTTCACAAAACTAACATAAAAAGCTTGAAAAATATTTCACGAAACTAATACAAATAGAGTTTTATACTGTCGAAGATTCCCCCCGCTAGTACAGCGGTATGTCTACGGATTTACAATACTAAAATTAGGGGTTCGATTCTCTTCTGTGGGCTCAGCAGTTAGCCTAATGTGGCTTTGTATAAGAAAACACACACACTGTCGAAGATAGACAACATTCGTGCGCTTGTGGTGTAGTGATTTTCACGGCCACTCTACGGTCTCAGGTTTGGTTCTTGATAGGCGTCCGTGTGATTTTTGCCCGGCATGACCAGGTGGGTCAAGGCGCTCGATTCGTAATCTGAGGGTCGCGAGTTCGAATCCCCGTCGCACCAAACATGCTCGCCCTTTCAGCCGTGAGGACGTTATAATGTTACGGTCAATTCCACTATGCGTTGGTAAAAGAATAGCCCAAGAGTTGGCGGTGGGTGGTGATGACTAGCTGCCTTCCCTCTAGTTTTACACTGCTAAATTAGGGACGGCTAGCGCAGATAGCCCTCGAGTAGTTGTGCGCGAAATTAAAAAACAAGCAGACGGCATTTTGCATAGCCGAACCTTCTCTGTTTATGTACTACCTCCACCGACAGCAAGACGTATGTATGAAGTACATGCATTTCTTACGAATTTGTTTGCTGCTATAAAGCAGATAAATTTGTACGACAGTTTCCAATTTGTAACTTGAGCTTGATGTAGCAATAATAAAGCAAATCTTTAGAAATCATATCATAGAGAACTAATTAAATCTGATTGTGCATCAAAGAATATTTTAAGGTTTATAACGAGATGCAAGTCGGCTTGTTTTCCGTTATTTCCCACTCAGCCACGTGCACATAACTCAAGCGCACTGAACGTAGTTCTGAACATGTGGTTAATCTCGTGTGGGTTACGTTTTACTTCCACAGATTATTTCGTTCTTTTTCTAACTCTGGAAATAGATAGATAAATATATCAAATATTACCTACGTAATTTATAATAAAATAGACGATAATACGTTTCATTTCAAATTTACCTCTGTTGTGCACATACGTTTTTTTGTTTAAGCACAAAGCTAAACAATGGGTTATTTGTAGTGAGACAGAGGTATCAAATCCCTATTTCAGTGTTACGATCCCATTAACTTACCGCTGAGAACAGGTGAGCCGATGGATTCTCACTAGGTGCTACATTAGCTACAAAGAAATGAACACTACTCCACATCATAACATTCATCAAACACATGGCCTGGCATGGCCAAGCGCGTAAGGCGTGCGACTCGTAATCCGAGGGTCGCGCTAAACATGCTCGCCCTCCCAGCCGTGGGGGCGTTATAATCTGACGGTTAATCCCACTATTCGTTGGTAAAAGAGTAGCCCAAGAGTTGGCGGTGGGTGGTGATGACTAGCTGCCTTCCTTCTAGTCTTACACTATTAAATTAGGGACCGCTAGCACAGATAGCCCTCGAGTAGCTTTGTGCGAAATTCCAAATAAACAAACAAACAAACCATCAAACACTATCGATAACAGAGTTACTACTACACCACAACCTAACGTTCACACAGCATTGTCTACAGCGGAATCAGTGGTTCGTCACTACATAAAACTCAAACAATACCGACAGTAATGAACGCAATTCTGTGTCATCGAATGGCATTTCAGATAATAACTTAAACTCTATCATTTTGCAATCAATTCAATTGTTATTTGACTTCATCTGCCGCCCACCCTTTTCCCAGTATAGCGGTATGTCTATGGATTTAAAATGCTAAAATCAGGGGCTTCTATTTCCCCCCGGAGAGCTCATCAGATAGCCTAATGTGGCTTTGGTACAAAAAAACACACAAATACACTTTGACATCATCGACATAATGAGCAGCGGTACGCACCCTTAAACAAATTTTAAATGTTCTTGCACCCCTTACAGTAATTATTTATTTAAGAATAAAGTTGAAGGTGCCCAAAAAAAATGTTATCTCGCACCCGAACCTCTGATTGGGAACCACTGACCTTGAGGAATGATAAATTACTCAAGCAACTCTAAACGGCCGACCCCCCAGTGGCTCAGCGGTATGTCTGCGGACTTACAGCGCTAAAATCCGGGTTTTAATACCTATGATGGGCAGAGCACAGATAGCCCATTGTGTAGCTTTGTGCTTGATTCAAAACAACAATAGCTAAACGCCCGTTGTGTAACTAGATCTAAAGACAATACATAAGGAGGTTGTGCTCCGTGATAAACCCTTCATAAGATAGGCTGATACAAAAAAAAATGAAGATTACCAGGTGCCTTTATTTCTCTTTGCGTTAATAGTGTTAAGGGAAAGCATTTATATAAGGCGCATTTAGAGGATTAAATATAGGCCTGAGAAATAAGATTATTTTAGAATATAATTGGAAATTTGGGTCACTTCAAACTAAGATCAAAACTGCGTCAAGACCCAAACAGAAAAACGTGATTAGATTAGTCATACTGTCGAGCCAGACGAGATGCACCGTTTAAATACGGGTCAGGATTTGTTCAGTTAAAACTGCACGTGTCGTTGTTATTGAGAAACACATATCTAAATATAAATATATATATATATATATTGTATTTGTGCTTAGGTCACTTATCGCTGTCCCTAGTATTGGACTACTAACCAGAGAGAAGGTCAGCTGGTTAACAGTAACCTACATCTAATCACCCACGCTAAGCTAGTGATTGTCACTCTTATAATACACCCACAGCTTAAAGTGCGAAGATATCTTACACGTACGGTTTCACACGGATTCGGCCCGGCATGGCCAAGCGTGTTAAGGCGTGCGACTCGTAATCTGAGGGTCGCGGGTTCGCATCCCCGTCGCGCCAAACATGCTCACCCTCCCAGCCGTGGGGGTGTTATAATGTGACGGTTAATCCCACTATTCGTTGGTAAAAGAGTAGCCCAAGAGTTGTCAGTGGGTGGTGATGACTAGCTACCTTCCCTCTAGTCTTAAACTGCTAAATTAGGGACGGCTAGCACAGATAGCCCTTGAGTAGCTTTGTGCGAAATTCAAAAACAAAACAATCACACGGGTTCGAGCCCTGTTCAACATCAACAAAATCCAGAGATTTATCACAAATCCAACCCTCGCCTGAATAATATACTTTACTTGTTCAAGAACAAAACCATATAATAAATAAAAATATATACATGTTTTCACGCTGGGGTTATAGGTTAAACAACTATTTAATATAGCTTTGAATCTGTTTAAAACAGGGCTATCTGTGCTCTGCCGACCACAGGTATCGAAACCCGGATTTTAGCGTTGTAAGTCCGCAGACATACCGCTGAGCCACTGGGGAGCGTAAAATATTGTAAAACAGAATAAAAATGCTTGACAGTTTTGTCTACTTTCACATTAAAGTACATGCTACTACGGTTTTCATACAAAGAAGCACACTTTTCACAACATGGCCAAATGGTTAAGACACTCGACTCGTAATCTGAGGGTCGCGGGCTCGAATTTCCATCACACCAAACATACTTGCCCTTTCAACTGTAGGAACGTTATAATTGGACGCTCAATCCAACTATTCAGTGATAACAGAGTAACTCAAGAATTGGAGGTGGGTGATGATGACTAGCTGCCTTCCCTCTTGTGTATCAATGCTTAATTAGGAATGACGTGCACAAATAGTTCACGTGTAGCTTTGGGTGAAATTCTGAATAAACAAATTCTATGTAGACACTTTTCCCTATTAAATTTATAAGCTTTAACTGCTTTTAATCAGGCTAATTGGAACAATAGTACGAGATAACCGGTTTACTTAAAACTGTCTTTTGTAGTATCTAAGTCGTTAAATTCACAAAAATAGAGGTCGCTGTCATTGATATGTTAATGATGTATTAAAAGTAAGAGTAAACCATAATTTTAACGCTTTCCTTCTATTCTGAAGAAAAAATAAACTTTTCATTCGGTGTAAGATTATTGCAAGAAGAGACGAATAATTTAAATTTAATAAAACCGATAATCTGGTTTCCAGTTTTCGTATATGTCTTCCTCGCGCGCTTCAATTTCTGTGAATTTGTTACAAGTGACGTTTTTGTTTGTTTGTTTTTATTTTCAAACAGTGAATGTCTCTAACCAGTGAAACTTGTATGTTCTGTTTCGTCGGTCTATCCCCAGAGAACATTTATAGTGTTTTACCTTGTTACCAAGTTAGGTACATTTTAAAACTTTAGTGCGTTTTAATAAAAGAATGTGTCATTGCAACGTTTAATAGAATGTATTTAAATTTCAAACAACATTTTTTGTCAAATGGTGAACAAAGAATGTGGTTTTTAATTGTATGGTGTTCAACTGGATGCTATTACTGTTTTATTAATGATATTGGCCCGGCATGGCCAGGTAATTAGGGTGCTTGTCTCATATTCTTAGGATTGCGGGTTCTAATCCCCGTCACACCAAAGATCCTCGCCCTTTCAGCCTTGGGGGCGTAATAATGTTACGGCTAATCCCTCTGTTAGTTGGTAAAAGAGTAGTCGAGTAGCACAATAGTTCGTGGTCAAGCGTGATGGCTAGTTGCCTTCCTTCTAGTCTTATACTGCTAAATTATGCACGACTAGCGCAGATAGCCTTCGAGTAGCTTTACACGAAATTCAAAACAAACCAAACGAAAACAAATACCCAACATTAGACAGAGAGAGAGAAACTTGATGCCAGAAAACAAACGAATAAACTTATCAAGTGTTTCTTCTATTTCTTCCAAAAAAATACATCTGTTTATAAAAGAAGACAGCATCTACCAACGTGTGTTTCTACCAGTACCATTCTGTCAATGCAAGACATGGATAGTAAGTAAGAAGATGAAGTTACATTAGAGTTGTCAGCAAGTCCAGACAAGAAACGAAGCAACTATACAACAGCTTACAGTGAGTCCAGTACCGGTAGAGCAGCTATCAGCAAGAATATATAACAGAGACAGATCAACGAGAAGTTAGATTGATGGTGTGGAGAAAAGATCTAAAATCTTGAGAAGAGCACAAGCTGGAATATTTCATGTTCGAAGGGCGTTTCTATCTACCATGACACCGAAAAAAGTGTTTGTTTTTTAATTTTGCGCAAAGGACGAGGACTGTCTGCGCTAGCCGTCCCTAATTTAGCAGTGTAGAACTAGAGGAAAGGCAGCTATCATCACTACCCACCGCCAACTCTTGGGCTACTCTCTTACCAACGAAGAGTGGGATTGATCGTTACATTATAACGCCCCCACAGCTGAAAGGGTGAGCACGTTTGGTGTGACAGATTCAAACCCGCGACCCTCAGATTGTATGTAAAGCGCCTGTACGAAATGTATATATGGACTACTCTTTTACCAACAAATAGTAGGATTGATCGTTACATTATAATGCCTCCACGGCTGAAAGGGTGAGCATGTTTGGTGTGACGAAGATTCAAACCCGCGACTCTCAGATCGTATGGAGAGCGCCCTAACCATCTCGCTATGCCGGGTTCAAGTCACTCTGTGTAGATACGTTAGTGGTTGCCATTCGACAAACAAAGAAGTGACCAAGTTCAACGGTAGTATTACAAAAGCGAGAGGCTAGGTCTTAAGGCATACTTATTTCACTACCAATAGTGTTCTCTGAGATGATACTGGTTTTTGGATTGTAAATCCAATGTGCAATACACTGCATACCTCGTTAGCATGGTATTTCGTTGAATGGTGATGCTGCACCATGCTAGTTTCATTGAGCACACATGGTTCGTTTTGATATCCTGTTATATTTAACTTATCACTGCAGTTATAAGCTATATCATAATGAAATCTTTTACGGTATTCTCTGTGTCACGTTTGAAATAATATATTGTCACCAAACTCTCTCAGACTTTGTTGTAGATAGTTAATTAAACACGTGCTTTGTCCAATGTGGCAATTTGCTTTAATTTGTCATGAACCAGCTTTTGGTACTTGAATATGTATTCAGTTATGGGTTTCGAGAGTAGGTTTCTGGTACAGTTCTTGTTTAACGTGTAACTCATTTTGTTTGCAGTTCCAAGGGAGATTCCCATGAAATGGATCATTTCGACGTTCTTCAATTACTGCTAGTGACAAGCTATTCTTTACTTCCACCACTGTGCGACTGGTGGCCGATGGTGGGTTACCTTTTCATCTCTATTTATTTACAGGAATCACTCCTTCCCCTAAATCCCAGATACGGATTAACACTAAAACATCCTTTTTATTTATTTATTTACTGGAATCACTCCTTCCCCTAAATCCCAGATACGGATTAACACTAAAACATTCTTTTGTCTTTATTTATTTACTGGAATCACTCCTTCCCCTACATTCCAGATACGGATTAACACTAAAACATCCTTTTTTATTTATTTATTTACTGGAATCACTCCTTCAGACCGTGGCAATGGTGAAGAATGAGACAGTTAAAAAATGTAAATTCTTAACGTATATCTTGACCAATAGATCTCTGCTTGTATAAATAAACAAAACCAGTACCATGTAAGCAAACCATTTAAAGTATTGGGTTATTTCAACCACAACATCAAATCAACACATCAGTGATTATTGTAGCGCTAGTTTCACATACTGTCATTAAACTAAGCTTGGGAAAATCCTGCCACACATTCCACAGTGAAAGTATTAAGATGTGATATCCGTTCTTCATGTGGCATGAGTATTACCCTCCTGCCACAAACTCCACAGTGAAAGTATTAAGATGTGATATCCGTTATTCATGTGGCATGAGTATTACCCTCCTGTCACAAACTTCACAGTGAAAGTTTTAAGATGTGATATCCGTTGTTCATGTGGCATGAGTATAACCCTCCTGCCACACATTCCACAGTGAAAGCTTTAAGATGTGATATCCGTTATTCATGTGGCATGAGTATAACCCTCCTGCCACACATTCCACAGTGAAAGTTTTAAGGTGTGATATCCGTTATTCGTGTGACATGAGTATTAGGGGTTAACTGGTTATTCTGAGTATTTTCGCTCTTTTAATCTTTCGTTTGATCGACAATGAGCCAACAAACATATTATTACTAATTTTCAATACACCCTTTAGAATACTAAGCATGAAAAGCGCTATTAAGCTGTCTTTTGATACATGTTACACTGTTCAATTCTCTAAGAAAATGATTGTTTGTAAAGGTTACCAACAAACTGCACTCCCCAGAACTAAGAAAAACAATCAGTTGGATACAGCAGATAAAATAAAAATCTATATTCTGAACAATCTGGGTTTCAGTCTACATATGGGCCAAGCGTGTTAAGGCGTGCGCTCGTAATCCGAGGGTCGCGGGTTCGAATCCCAGTCGCACCAAATATGCTCGCCCTTTCAACCGTGGGTACATTATAATGTTACGGTCAATCCCACTATTCATTGATAAAAGAGTAGCCCAAGAGTTAACGGTGGGTGATGATGACTATCTGCCTTCCTTCTAGTCTTACACTGCTAAATTAGGGATGGCTAGCACAGATAGCTCTCGAGTAGCTTTGCGCGAAAAACAAACAAACAATTCTGTCTATACTGCCAGCTATTTGGAAAAGAACGTAATATTTCTGTCAACAGTGTTTTTTTTATATTCATAAGAGTCCCCCGCTGGTACAGGAGTAAGTCTACGGATTTAGAACGCTAAAATCAGGGATCCGATTCTATCGGTGAACTCAGCACATAACCTCACGTGACTTTGCTATAATAACAGACACACAACACACGGCTCATAAGAACAAGGACCTCTGAATAACAACTAGTTTGCGTGAACGACCCGTAATTCCAGAATTCTCTTTAATGTGTTATAACAATTGTTGTTTTGAATTAAGCACAAAGCTACACAATGGGCTATCTGTGCTCTGCCCACCACGGGTATCGAAACTCGGATTTTAGCGTGTAAGTCCGCAGACATACCGCTGAGCCACTGGGGGGCAGCGTTATAACAAAGGAGTTACAAAAATTATATAGAATGCGCTTAACTTGATTCAAAATCATATTTCAAAAATAGCTCTGTTATTTTAACGTCAATTATTATATTAATAAAGTACTATTTATTTCTTCTCTAAAATGTCTCACACATAATTCTGTTAAATTATCAGATTATTATTTTCGAATATCGATTTTTTTCCATGAATTATATAATTGTTCATCTGTTTTTATAAAATAGTGCTTTGGTTTCGACAGCATTACCGTAAAATTCGTATTGTTTTACTTGTGTTATTACCAATTTTCTTTGATGAATTTCGCGCAAAGTTACACGAGGCTTATCTGCGCTATCCATTTCTAATTTTACAGTCTAAGACTAGAAGAAAGATCAGCTAGTTATCACCACCCACCGCCATCTTTTAGACTACTCTTTTACCAACTAATAGTGGGATTGACTGTCACAATATAAATTCCCCACGGCTGGAAGGAGGAGCATGTTTGGTGTGACGAGGATTCGATCCTGCGTCTTTCGGATTACGAGTAGAGTACCTTAACCACCTAACCATGTCGGGCTCCCAATTTTCATTTCCAACTGCTTGCATTTTTACAAATGTCTCTGCTTGTCTGTTTCTCTAACTCTCATTCTCAGCGTGGAAGTTTATGGAATTGTGCTTATGGTGAACTAGTTCTTTATTGTTTATAATGCATATTGAAATGCTAGAGAGAAGAAAGCGACCTATAACCTTCATAAATGCTTCTCTTCGTTTTGTGTTACCGCGAAGCAGCATCAGGCTATCTGTGTTTTTCCTATCGCAAGTATCAAAACTCGAATGTTCTTGCTATAAAGCACAAAGGGCTGTCTATGCTATTCCCACCACGTGTATCGAAACTTAACTTCAAATGGCATAAGTCCGCAGATTTATCGTGCCACTGGGATGGTTTTAAAAGAGAGTGTGTGCGTTAGTTTTTGTAGAGCAAAATCACTTTGTGTGTGTACGTGTTTTCATCTAGCAAAGCCACCTGGGGCTATCTGCTGAGCCCAACGAAGGGAATCGAACCCCTGATTTTACCGCTGTAACTCCGTAGACATACCGCTGTATTAACTGGGTGCACCGCTTTGGAATATTTGCTGTGTCCACCGTGGGGAATCAA
Source organism: Carcinoscorpius rotundicauda (assembly GCA_011833715.1). Classification (NCBI taxonomy): domain Eukaryota; kingdom Metazoa; phylum Arthropoda; class Merostomata; order Xiphosura; family Limulidae; genus Carcinoscorpius; species Carcinoscorpius rotundicauda. Next base: position 15,313,400 of record CM022398.1, on the reverse strand, counting down.
ATCCTGGATTTTAGCGATGTAAGCTGTAGACTTAACGCTGTCTCACCAGAGGAGAATTTTCGAGCAGATATCTAGATTTTACACTGGAACTGAAATATTTTTACGGGCGTTGTTTTTATTATACAAATGACACTTCTTTCTTCTGACACAACAGTACGAAATGTTGACTCAATTTACTGTATATTTACCATTTTATTTGAAAACATACACTGATTCATCTAATCTTTAAAATTAATCTTTGTCCAGCAATTAGGTCACGACGTTCTCTTTTTTGGTCCTTCACAGAGCTAGAAAATCCGAGGTTTAATTCCTCCGCGATGTGTATATGTGTGTATATATGTATTTGCTTTACGCTTTGAATCCACTAACAGTATTTTCATAGAAACAAGCGAGTTAGAAGCAATCGGTTTATAAATAGTATCTTTACAACCACTGACACTGAATGAATTAACTGGTATCTCTACAACCAGTACTGAAACTAAATGAATTAACTAGTATCTCTACAACCAGTACTAAAACTAAATGAATTAACTAGTATCTCTACAACCAGTACTGACACTGAATGAATTAACTAGTATCTCTTCAACCAGTACTGACTCTGAATCTTTCCCTTCACTTTGTAAGTTGATTCTCCACTGATTTCTCGCTTAGATTACATTAGTCGCATTTTTAATGGCCAGAAAAATGTACAACTTTCGCAGTGACTCAGTTTGTTAATTGAACTGGACTAAAAACTCTTCTTCCTGGCCACATTGTAGACGGCACGTGCTTTCTTTGCGAAACAACGAAATACCGATTTTACATCCATACACCATTGTGTTGAGTCTGCAGAACCCGGATGAACAGGAAACAGTTCCTTCTCCTGTAGGAAGAAGAAAAGTTTGTTGTTGTTGTTTTTGTTTTGTTTTTTAATTTCGCACAAAGCTACTCGAGGGCTATCTGTGCTAGCCGTCCCTAATTTAGCAGTGTAAGACTAGAGTTAAGGCAGCTAGTCATCATCACCCACTGCCAACTCTTGGGCTACTCTTTTACCAACAAAAAGTGGGATTGGCCGTATCATTATAACGCCCCCACGGCTAAAAGGGGCGAACATATTTGGTGTGACGGGGATTCGAACCCGCGACTCTCAGATTACGAGTCGCACGCCTTACCGTGCTCGGCCATGCCGGGCCAAGAAGAAAAGAAAGAAGGAATTTTATTTACTGAAGTATATGTTACTATTAAGAATCACCTATTTATTGATATACAGTTCCTTTATCAAAACCGACAACTTTGAATAATGGGCTGTCTGCATTGTATCTACTATAAAGATCGAATCTCGAGTTTTTGCGTTACTATAAGTCACCGAAGGAACTTCGTAAATAGACGAATGAAATTACTTTTAGTATCTCGAGCATACCCCATTCGTGGCAGAGCGATATGTCTACGGACTTCCAACGCTATAAACTGAGTTTTGATACCTTTTCAAGGCTTTGAGTAGCTTTGCTCTTAACAGCTCTCAAGCATATGCTCTATTGCGCTAGGCCTAGAAACTTTAAACGGAATTCAATAAATTAATCGAAAGATTTTCGGTTCTAGTGAGAATAAAACTGGTTGGTTTATCTCATAGCATGCCATCTTAGGGTCCTGAGGAGTAAGACATTCGTTGGTGGTGGAAACTATCTATTTATTGAAATTATCAGAGACTACCTATCCTTTAATTTGAACGAGAATCTTCGTTTCAACGTTTGGGTTATTTGTATAGTGTGGTTGAAACAAATAATTAATTTCCATATTTAAACAACCATCTAATATATTTTATGTCATCTCAACCAGAGTCGCGCACAAAAATATTTGTGGATTCGCAACTTTTGATTGCAGGGTATCTAATAAGATAGAAGTCACACACAAAACAAATTAACTAATTGCATGTACTTATGAGCCCTTGAGCCTAAGGCCCACACTTTTAGGGCCTCATTAATGCAAATTTAATACTTGAAATATTATTTTACACTTTTTTCAATTTAATTAACTCGGCCCAGCATGGCGGTGGTTAAGTCACTCGACTCGTATTCCGAGAATCGCGGGTTCGAGTCCTTGTCACACCAAACATACTTGCCCTGTCAACCGTGAGAGCGTTATAATTGGATTCTCAATCCCACTATTTGTTGGTAAAAGACTAACCCAAGAGTTGGAGGTGGGTGGTAAGGACTAGCTGTCTTCCCTCTGGTTTATCAATGCTTAATTAGGAATGATTAGCACAAACAGTCCACGTGTAGCTTTGGGCGAAATTCTGAATAAACAAATTCTATGTAGACACTTTTCCCAATTTAAATTTTAAGCTTTAATTGGTTTTAATCAGGCAAATTGGAACAAAAGTACGAGATAACCGGTTTACTTAAAACTGTCTTTTGAGTAACAAACAAACAGTTTAATAATCATTGCCACAATGATGCAAGTTAAATTTTTTTAACTAAGTTACGAAGACTAATAAGTAGATCCAATTATTTACGTGCTGTACCGTAAATCACTACGGCATTTAGGCTTCTTGTTCGAGGATTACTACAAAAAGTATTTCGTGATCTTTCGCGAAATAGCTGTTTTATTTTCAAAGGGTTGGGTGTAAACTTTTAAATTTGATCAAACCTCGGATTGTTTTTTTTTTCTTATTTCGCGCAAAACTACATGAGAGCTATCTGCGCTAGCCGTCCGTAATTTAGTAGTGTAAGGCTACAGGAGGGAAGTCAACTAGTCATCACGTCCCACCTCCAACTATTGGACTACTCTTTTACCAACGAATAATGGGATTGAGCGTCACATTATAACGCTCTCACTACTAAAAGAGCGAGTATATTTGGTGTGAGGGGTGTTCGAACTCGCGGTCCTCAGATAACGAGTCAAGCACCCAAACCATCTGGTCTTACAGAGCCCATAAACACTGAATTTTATTATATAGATTTGTAACAGCAGTGCAATTAATTACTTCTGGAATGTCCTATGTATTTTACGTATAAAATAAGTGTTTTTTCCACAGTTTTGTTATTAGTTCTTTAAAATGAAAGCTTTAACAAGCACCACATAAAATTATATAATGCGGTGTAATATACTGAAACTAGCTCTACTGAAAGGTGTAAGTCAGGAACTTAAAGATAAGTGTGAACTTTAAATTAACAGAAACAAATACAAAATACACTCATATATTCTAAATAGAAACATTTATTTTTGATAAACATTGCAAATACTTGTACTTTATGCTAGCATTTTCGAAATCACTCCGAGGGTTCATGGTTCGCAACCCATTGCTCTAAAATAGGTCCTTACTTTGGTACTGTCACTGTATAATGTTTTTCTTATTTCGCGCAAAACTACACGAGGGCTATCTGCACCAGCCGTCCGTAATTTAGCAGTGAAAGGCTACAAAGAAGTCAACTAGTCATCACGTCCCACCTCCAACTATTGGACTACTCTTTTACCAACGAATAATGGGATTGAGCGTCACATTATAACGCTCGCACTAATAAAAGATTGAGCATATTTGGTGTTATTTAACTGTTATGACGTTGAAAAATTGTTGTTCAGTCAGGCAAAATTAGTTCAAACAGTTGGTGTGTTGGATGTCTTTATCTGCCTTTCTATTTGTTAAAATTAAGGACGGTTATGAGCAGTTTGTCCTTGTAGGAAAGTTATAAGGTAAAATAAATCGCTACAGGGTGTTGGAAGTACAGTTGAAAGTGTTGACGCTACACATTTACAGGAGTTCCTTCAAGAAATAACCAGTCGCTAGAAAAACCCTTATGAAATTTGAAATAAATTGGATAATCGCGCAGATTGACGTCACCAGTCGTAATGAAACTCAGCCTTCATCCTGGTGTATTTTTCGCCTCTGTACTACGACTGAGATTCGCTAGGCCTCACCCACATTACGTTCACATTACTTCCCTTAAATGTTTTATTGTTGTAATAGTTTCCTTTGAACGCAGCGAAAGAGATTTACACTTGAATAACTTGGTCCTAATAGCGAAGAAAAGATGAGATCCTTCAGGCGTGAGCAAATAAAATTCAGTTTTGGAAATTCTCACTAGTTTAACAAGCTTGTTTGTCATACAGTGGACAAAAATAGTGATAATAAATATGAAATAAAGTTAATACCACCGAATGGCATAGATCCAATATTGATTAGCATTTGTATGTATACAAACGAAAGAAACAACAATAGACTGCTCCGACGTGGCCAAGTGTGTTAAGGCGTTCGACTTGTACTCCGAAGGTTTTAGCTTCGAATCTCGCTCGCACCAAAACATGCTCGCCCTCCCAGGCGTGGGGCGTTATAATATCACAGTCAATTCCACTATTCGATGGTAAAAGAGTAGCCCAAAAGTGTGCGGTGGGTGGTGATGACTAGCTGCCTTCCCTCTAGTCTTACATTGCTAAATTAGGGACGGCTAGCACAGATAGCCCTCGAGTAGCTTTGTGCGAAATTCAAAAACAAACAAAACAAAATATGTTTCATATTTAATTTCTTAGTACTGTTTTCGCTCTTTCTGTGAGTGAATTATTATGTTTTATATTTATTTTATCAGTAAGGTTTTAACTTTGTTTTATGAGTGAGTTCTTTTGTTTAATATTGAATTTGTCAATAATATTTTCAAGTTTTCAATGAGTGGATTTTTATGAATCATATTTCACTTACTAGTAAGTTTTCAAGTTTGTATTGGAAAATCGAAGTTCAGTAACTATGTCAGAAAGAGCAGCCTATGGTTAAAATAAGCTATATACGTAATTTAGAATTTAAACTTACGTTGAAAAGCAAATAATATAGTGAATGTAATATTCCGATATCAGATTACGTGGCTCGGCATGGCCAAGCGTGTTAAGTATCAGAGCTACTCGAAGTCTATCTGCTTCAGCCGTCCCTAATTTAGCAGTGTAAGACAAGAGGGAAAGCAGCTTGTCGTCACCACCCACCGCCAACTCTTGGACTACTCCTTTACCAACGAATAGTGGGATTGATCGTCACATTATAATGCCCCCATAGCTGAAAGGGAGAGCATATTTAGTGCAACGGGTATTCGAACCCGCGACCCTCAGATTACGAGTCGAACGCTTTAACCCACCTGGCCATGCCGGGCCGTTTGTTCTTGAATTTCGCGCAGAACTATACAAGCGCTATCTGCGCTAGCCGTCCCTAATTTAGCAGTGTAGGAACAGATGGAAGGAAGCTAGTCATCACCACACACAGCCAAGTCTTAGACCACTTCCCCCCAGTGGCTTAACGGTATGTCTGCGGACTTACCCGCTAAAATCCGGGTTTCGATACCCGTGGTGGGCAGAGCACAGATAACCCATTGTGTAGCTTTGTGCTTAATTCTAAAGAACAACAACTTAGACCATTCTTTTACCAACAAATAGTGGGATTTAACGTCATGTTATAACGCCGCCGCGGCTGAAAAGGCGAGCATGTTTGCCGACCATGTTTCTAATTTTTTTTATTATAATACCATTCGAATATCATGATAAAGAGCAAAATTATGTTTTAATGGTTATCTCTGAAGGTTACTTGAGCGCTACCAAACTTACACCCAAAAACTAGAACACCGTAATATTTTTAACGCTCGAAAGTTAAAAGTCAATAATCGGAACTTAGCTGTCTCAGTATCATGAGAAACGCTGTATAGGACACCTACGATTTGAGTAGACATAAACATGTGAAATGAAAGACTAGTGTGGAAATAGCTACTGACAAATACGTGAGAAAAAAGGAAAAAATCTCACACTAACAAGGTATATAAACTAATAATGTTCGTACTTATCAAGTGTAGCCTGATGTGAGTTTATATGTTGACAAACATTCGGAAAATCATGGTATATAATCCCTAATGAAGTTGATTCAAGCTGGGAGCATTGAAGAAAAATTTAGCAGTGACAATTAATACTGATCTAACTGTGTGACGTTTGTCAGAACGTTTCGACAAGCTTAGAAGGAGTTTAACATCATGTGTCAACAGACGTATGCTAGAATTTATAGAGTTTCGTTTTCTCTAATTACATCTATTTATCCCACTATATTATAACGGTAGCTCATGTTCTCTTTAATTCGTTTGACAATTTTTTGGGACTTCGTCAACCTTGGCAAACAGTGTTTCTTATTCTCCAAAAATGTATATATATACACTGCTGGCCAAAATCTTAAGACCAATGTTTTTTGTTTTGTTTTAATTTCGCGCAAAGTTACTCGAGGGCTATCTGCGCTAGCCGTCTCTAATTTAACAGTGTAAGAAGCTAGTCATCACTACCCACCGCCAACTCTTGGGCAACTCTTTTACCAACGAATAGTGGGCTTGACTGTTACATTATAACGCCCCCACGGCTGGGAGGGCGAACATGTTTGGTGCGACCAGGATTGGAACCCACGACCCTCGGATTACGAGTCGAACGCCTTAACACACTTGGCATGACGGGCCCTAAGGCCAATGAACATAAAGAAAAAAATATGCATTTTGCGTTGTTAGACTCGACCACTTATTTGAGTAGAGCTTCGAAAATTTAGGCCATTTTTATAGTGTTCACATTTTTCCTATTAAATGCTAAAAATATTTTTTTTTAATTTTCCCTTTTATTATTTTCATCTTTTGAAGCACTATTCATATAAGTGGTTGATTCTAACAACACAAAATGCATATTTTTTCTTTATGTTCATTGGCCTTAAGAATTTGGCCAGCAGTGTATATACTAGCGAATGTAGCCAGCTTCGCTCTGGTTATTAGGCTGTATTCTGAACCTGTTGTCGCATAAAAGTATAACTACATACTTTTATTGCTAAGAAACATGACATGAAAGCCATTGTTTGAACGCACTGTTCTCAAGAAGCACTGTCTTTTCTATATTACAGAAGTGTTTATATAATGAGCCTTTTTTTTCTGTGTGGTTTTTAGTTAGCTTGCTTCGTTAAAAAGATACGTACCGTGCACGCACGCGGATAAAATAAATATTAATGCCTAGGTGCACACCCTCAGGGTTTACTTAACATGGGTGCACAATTTCAGGTTTCTAAGTTCTTTGGAGCTATGACGGTCACACACAGAGACCAATAAACACGCATTTTTATTTGTTATAGAATATAGATGATTAACTGATTGCATGAAATTGAGCACAAAGTCCCACAATAGGCTACCTGTGCTCTGCCCACCACAGGTATCAAAACTCCGTTTCAAGCGGTGTGAGTTCGCAGACACGCCTCTGTGCAACTTAGAGACTAAGTAACTATGTGTACTCTTCAAACCTGTTTAGTCAGCTGAGTTTCTAAATTAGGAAATCAACAAATATTCGTTTGTCGTCTATACATTTCATTTTATACTCTCAGTACATAGATTAACAACAATATAATGTCACACATACACGTACGCTAAAAGGGCGTGTCTGTGTATGTGACGTCATAGCTCTGAGAGCGCAGACAAAAGTAGGTAAAATGCTAGTGTTAGGTGCTGTTGATTAGCAATGTTCTTTATAATCTATCAGTTGTACAAGTAGCCCTTGTACATTCTCATTCCAAACTCTGAAAATAACACAATAAATTCTTAAACAGACAAACGCTATTATGCTTCCTACTTTTGTTTATCAAACCGAACAACTTAAATCCAAAATAAGCGAATATAAAGGAACGCCATTATACCTATATTAATATTATAGATAAAATTATATATTCAAACATCTAACACCGCCCTCTACATTGCGACACTCAGTTACACAACCCCTTCCAAACATGTGGTCAGCTTCCGGTCAGTTACCTCTTTCTTTGTGAACCTGACGATGACCGAAGAAGGTCGAAACGTTGTTCGCTCTTCTATGTAAAATATTTTCTCAACCCAAACGAGCCGTTTTTGCAAATAAAATTCTCAAGAAGTGGGTTTCTCGACATCACTGATTCAAGTGAAAGCTTTAGGCTGATACGTTTTCCTGTTCATGTCACTCGTATTTTGATCATGATGTTTATTTCGTGCATTAAGCTTTCCGAAATCGACAGTTTGACACCTGACATAACCAAAAGGTCAACCTTAAATGCACTTAACATTTAACATAAGATTTACCTTGCAAAATGTAAAATTGTTGTGCAGATCTGGCAATATCTACTGAAGCTCGTCTCGCAAAGTGCATGACGTCTGCTGTAATATAAAGATATGTAAAACGAGATTCGTTTTACAGACACTTTATACAAATAAAACGAAATTAGTCAAGGGTGGTCTTTTGAAATTTCACAATAACACTGCACAACGAGAACGTTTTACGACGTAGTCAAAATTAGATCATTTTTGCTTATTTTACATTACGTGTGTCATTTGCTTACAGCAAAGCCAAATCGGATTACCTTCTGAGTCCACCGAGAGGAATCGAAACCCTGATTTTAGCGTTGTAAATCCATAGACTTACCGCTGTACCAGCGAGGGACTTTATAGTACGTCTGTATATATACAGGGAAACTAAAAGAAAGCTAGCAAATTAACCATGGTACAATGCATATCTTAAACTAATTATTCAATCTACCCTTGGCTGGCATGTCCAAGTGGTTAGGGTGCAGGGTGCTTGACTCATAATTTCAGGGTCGCGGGTTCGAATCTTCATCACGCTAAGGCCCGGCATGGTCAAGTAGTTAGGAGACTCGACTCATAATCTGAGGGTCGCGGGTTCGAATTCTCGACGCACTAAACATGCTGGTCCTTTCAGCCGTGGGTATGTTGTAATGTTAGGTGAATCCCACTATTTGTTGGTAAAAGAGTAGCTTTAGAGTTAGCAGTGGGTGGTGATGAGTAGTTGCCTTCCCTCTGTTCTTACATTGCTAAATTAGGGACAGCTAGCGCAAATAACCTTCATGTAGCTCTGCGCGAAATTAAACACAAACCAAACCAATTATCACATTAAACATGATCGCCCTTCTAGCCTTGGGGGCGTTATAATATGAGGTGGGTGGTAATGACTAGCTGTCTTCCCTTTAGTCTCACACTCATAAGTTAGGGACAGCTAGAGCAGATAACCCTCGTGTAGCTTTGCGCGAAATTAAGAAACAAACTAATTCATTGCAGCAAGTTAAATACAATAGTTGAGTGAATGAAAGCAGTATTATTCTAAGCAGCTTTATTCCATTGGAAACTTTCATTCAAGCCTTTAAGTGTCACGATTCGATACAAACTGACTGTTAAACGTATTGTTCTGATGGACATTGTGAAAGGTTTGAGTTGAAGAACACGTCGTTGTTTCGATGGAAATTTTGGCAAAGCGGGCATAGAAGGTTTGAAAACTTTGTGGATGAACTGCAACTGCCTGTCGGGTGAAAAGAGGACTGAGAAAAGGAGTTGTTGAAGATGATGGCCTTCGATCATTTAAAGCATTTATGTTTCTTTAACGTAGCAAGAAACATTCTTTAATCAGTTTGTCTCTCTACTTCTTTCATTGCACTTTCTGCAACTTGTTAATTTCTTGGTCTGAGATTGCTTGTTTGTTTTGTTTGGATGCGCTGAGCATTGAGCCACCTAGTGACGATCATTGAAAGCAAAGATGACTGTTATAAGTTCTCTGTAATTTTTAAAAATGTGTCACTAATTAATCGCTGAACAATTTAACTGGACCAAATAGCAATAAATTATAATTTATTTTAACATTTTATTCGTTTTGCAGCTCACGCGCGAACAGTTAACCTACTCAGTATATAACCCAGATGATGTATTCTCAGTTAATTTTTGTTCCATATGTCATGGTAATAAAACCCGTTTGACGTAGTACAGGAATTGATGGATGGGAAGAAATACGACCGACAACAGATACATCAGCTTATTTGTGTTACATCGAGGTCGAACCTCATGATTTGGAGTACAATCATTATGTAGTGCATCTTCTAAGAAACTTGTTTTTATCAAAATTCCCTAACATGGCGCAACTTCTTCTCGTGCAAAATAAGTCAGTTTAAAAATAATAAAAAAAATTTAAAGTTCCAACTTGTTGCAAGTCAGAATCGTGGATACAAGTTGACGAAGTCTGTTTGCTTAGAAGTTTTGCACAAAGCTACACAAAATTTATTTGCGTACAAACATCCCTAATTTTGAACTGTTGGACTGGTGGGAATCTAACTAGTTAACAGTATCCACCAAAACTCTTTAACTAGCGTTTATAAAGTCCATTATCCACCTCTGTTCTCTAACATGATCACAGGTAAAGAACGGGTTATGATGCTCATTGTTCCTTTCTGTTATCTAACGTGATCGCAGCTAAAGAACGGGTTATGATGCTCATTGTTCCTTTCTGTTATATAGCGTGATCACAGCTAAAGAACGGGTTATGATGCTCATTGTTCCTTTCTGTTATATAGCGTGATGACAGATTAAGAACGGGTTATGATGCTCATTGTTTCTCTCTGTTATCTAGCGTGATCACAGCTTAAGTAATCTTTTGTTAACTTCCTTATGAAATGCATGCATGGAAGAATATCCTGAAGACCCATGATCCTTCGTGATGTTAGTAGCATACCATTCTGACATCATGGAATTGTCCACTTCCTCGATTCATGATTTATACGCTTTTATTAATTTATTAAAGTTACGAGTAATTGAATTGCGTTATTCGTTTGAGTGTTACAAAAACACACTAACATTTATGAGACATGGTTTGTACCTTCTGGCTACTCTATATTTAACAATGTTGTATTTGTAAGTGTCTCAGGTTTGAACCCGCTATTTATGTGGCAGTTATTTTTTATTTCATTTTATTTGATTGTCTAGGTATTCAGCTTTTGTTCTTGACTTCGTGTTAGAACGTTGAACGCTACAGATGAAAGGGTTAGCTTGAACGTGAGTACTTTGATTTTTTAACTGTAAACCCACTTTATTTTCCTTGTGGTGTATGTGATTAAATCTTCCAAATGCACACAAAAAACCAAGAATTATAAAGAAACAGAACCACAATACTTGTGGCCGTTTCATAAATACTGTTTGTAAGTGAACTCAATCTGTAAATTTTAAATATTGGAAAATAAAAGTTTGGAAATTCTACACCAAAATTACACAAAATGGCGAATAGTCCAAACTGTTTCGTTATTATAGCAAGAATAACATAACCTTAGAAGTGGATTATTTTATTCCAGTGAAGTTTTATACCACTAGGGTTACTGACCAGTGCACATACTTCAGAAATGGCTACGGCCAAGCGTGTTAAGGCGTGCGACTCGTAATCTGAGGGTCACGGGTTCGCATCCCTGTCGCGCCAAATATGCTCGCCCTTTCAGCCGTGGGGGCGTTATAATGTGACGGTCATTCCCACTATTCGTTGGTAAAAGAGTAGCCCAAGAGTTGGCGATGGATGGTGATGACTTGCTGCCTTCCCTCTAGTGTTACATTGCTAAATTAAGGACGGCTAACACAAATAGCCCTCGAGTAGCTTTGTGCGAAATTAAAAAAAACCAACAAACAAGAAATAGCTAAATATGTATACATGAACAAAAAGAAATGTTTTTTCAAAAAAATAATGAGTTGTTTTTTAACAGTGAGTTTTTCATGCACAGTTAAAGTAATTTATTTTTATATTTTATATTTTGAATACGTTTTTAAAGCAAAGTTAATCATAGAAACCATTTAGGAGTAAATTATATGGTTGCAATTGAAGTTTGCTTATCCTGCTGTGCTATAGAGAAACCCAGTTGAAATGAAAATGTATTCTAAAGACGGCTAATATGGGTGTTAAAACTTTAATTAAAATAGACTAGAAAACAACGTTTTGACCTTGTTATGTCACTTTCATATGAAGAGGGTCGAAACGTTTTTCTGTACTTCATTGTAATTAAAGTTTTTAATACCCATGCCTGCCATCTTTAGAATACATTTATACTATTGTGGCATAAGTTTACCATATAAATACTGTTTACAGATTATTTAAAAATGTGATTTATTTTAATTGTTAGTAAGCCCAAAACTATTCAATGGACTATCTTTTGTTGTGGAGATTGACAACCGACTTTCGGCGTTACCAGTCTAAAACTTTTAACTCTGGATCAGCAGAGAATATGACTTATAATTTTAGAAACAAATTACTCTATGCTCGATATTTATGTTTCTAGCTAGAGCAGCGTGCACGTGTTTTGTAGTTTAACTTCTATTAATTATTCAACTAATGGGTCAACAGTAAGTTTACAAAATTAAAATCCAGGGGTCTCTTCAAAACAGATGTACGAAACGTAGATGGAATACAGTGTAATTTTTTTAATGTCACCGATGAACACTAGAAGATGTAACGACATTATAAAAAGGGTTTGCAGAATAATGAACAGGAATTATACCCAAACACGTCTTCATATTTCATAAAGACAAACTTTTAGCATGCATTTAATCTTCAAGTGAATCACATACGTTATATCATTACTAATCACGAAAGTAGGTACACCGTTAAGTCACGTATCATTGACAACAATACATCGTTAAATCCCGTACCATTAACAACAATACACCGTTAAATACCGTGTCTTGTTAATAATACACCGTTGTATTCTGTATCACTGATAAAACACTTCTCAGTAGCAACCGGGTTTCGATACTCGTTATCTGCACAGATGGCCCATTATGTAGCGTTTGCCCCCGATAGTACAGCGGTAAGTCTACGGATTTACAAAGCTCAAATCAGGGGTTCGATTCCCCTCGGTGGACTCGATTGATAGCCTGATGTGGCTTTGCTATGAGGAAAAGGGCCTGGCATGGCTGAGCGCGTTAAGGCACGCGCTCGTAATCTGAGGGTCGCGGGTTCGCATCCGAGTCGCGCTAAACATGCTCGCCCTCCCAGCCGTGAGGGCGATATAATGTCACGTTCAATCCCACTTTTCGTTGGTGAAAGAGTTGCCCAAGAGTTGGCGGTGGGTGGTGATGACAAGCTGCCTTTCCTCTAGTCTTACACTGCTAAATTAGGGACGGCTAGCGCAGAGTCCCCCAGTGGCTCAGCGGTATGTCTGCGGACTTACATGCTAAAATCCGGGTTTCGATACCCGTGGTGGGCAGAGCGCAGATAGTCCTCGTGTAGCTTTGTGCGAAATTCCAAAGCAAACCAAAACAAAAGCTATGAGAAAAACACACACACACTTATAATAATATACTATTAAATCGCGAATCGTTTTAATAATACACCGTTGAATACCGTATCGTTTTGATAATACACCTATGAATTCCGTATCATTGATAATAATACACCGTTACGTCTCGTATCGTTTTGATAATACACCGTTAAATCCCGTATCATTGATAACAATACACCAATCATATTTGCACCATCGATTACGTAGATATTGCAAATGACCTTAGTTAGCTCTTTTAAACCTATTAGTTATTTGAATGACTAATCTTTAGACTTATGTTTTAATTCGTTTTCATCATTCGTTCAACGTACAGCAAATAAATTCATTTAGCCGTCAAATTAAATCTAGAAATACGAAAAATGCACGTTATAAATGACATAAAGTCTGTCTGATATTCAAGTAGGCACAGTGATATCGATTCAAATAAAACGCAATTATATTCTGACGACTGTTTCAGATTTCATCAACAGAACGTAATTGAAGAAGACAGATCCGATATAGCACCGAAAGATATAATTATGTGTCTAACTTTTGCCGTAGAAAGTATAATCCCGTGCTTCAAAATGAAAGTTTTACATTTAGATTATTTTAAACCACGAGGTAATATATCGAAAGATAGATTGACGTAATTTCTGGTACTTCGTCGAAGCGTAAAATATTACATTTCTTCCTCCGATAAAAATCCGCAAAATAATTATTATTAATTTAATTCAAATATTCGCACACAGCTATTCTACTTCAGTAAGACAAGCCCCCCGCTAGTACAGCGGTAAGTCTACGGATTTACAACGCTATAATCAGGGGTTCGATTCTCCTCGAAGGTCTCCATGAGATGGGCCCGGCACGGCCAAGCGTTTTAAGGCGTTCGACTCGTAATCCGAGGGTCGCAGGTTCGAATCCTGGTCCACCAAACATTTTCGCTCTTTCATTTGTGGGGGCGTTATAATGTGACAGTCCATCCCAATATTCGTTCGTAAAAGAGTAGTCCTAGAGTTGGCAGTGGGTGGTGATGACTAGCTGCCTTCCCACTGGTCATGCACTGAAAAATTAGGGCAGGCTAGCGTAGATAGCCCTCAAGTAGCTTTGAGCGAAATTCAAAACAAACAAACACTAGATATAAGGGCGTTAAAATGCACGTCACATCTACGAATGTCATCATGTACTAATTTTTGTCTTTTTCGAGAAAGTGATAGAAATAAGAGCATTTCTTATCAAAACTTGATTTACTAATAAAGTTGTGTTTTGACATTAACAAACATTTCATGATGGAATTTTGAGAAGTTGTTCAAACAAAACCAATATTATCATTCTGATAAGAGGATGGCCCCTAGCATCATTTTGTTATGTCAACCAGACCCCTACGTCGAACTTCGTGTATCATAGACATTTGAAAACAAACATATTTATGATTTTTTCACTCATTGTTTACATTAAAAACATACGTTATTCAAACACTGTTGTTGTTGTTGTTGTTTAGAGTTAAGCACAAAGCTGAACAATGGGCTATCTGTGCTCCGCTCACCACGGGTATCAAAACCCGGATTTTAGCGTGTAAGTCCGCAGACATACCGCTGAGCCACTGGGGGCGTCCAAACGCTAAAATACTGTAATATAATAATATATATGTACACAACAAAGCCCAATTTCCCACACAATAAGCAAGCATGGCAATAAATGATAATATTGTATGCATATATATTTTTCAAATTCAAATTGAATAAAAATCATAATAACATCAAAGTTCCCTTTGCTATCATGTTGATATCAGCTACGTTTTGAATATTTTAATTTAGATGTTTTGCTTGCTAGATGGAGTTTGGCATGACCTTATTGTGATGCGTGACGTCTGAAAGTTTCATTTTGTTTTGGAGGATAAAGAAGTGCGGTACTGAAACATCAGCGAACGTTTTAGACATTCAGTCATTTCAGTAGTCATTTATTGAATGAGTTAAGAGTGCCAATCAATGAACCAATTAGTCAATCAGTGATTAGTTAGATAAGTAAGTGATGTACATTTTTGCTGAGTTTGTGTCGTGAGTACGAGAGGATTGTTGTTGTTTTTGAATTACGCACAAAGCTACACAATGGGTTATCTGTGCTCTGCCCACCACGGGTATCGAAACCAGGATTTTAGCGTTGTAAGTCCGCAGACATACCACTGAGCCACTGGGGGGCGAGTACGAGAGGAAGTTTACAAGAAAGTAACTTTTGTTTGTTTGTTTGTTAGGCCTATCAACGAAAGTATCATGTGTAGCTCTTTTGTTGGTTTGTTTGTTGGGTTGTTTTGGAATTTCGCACAAACCTTCACGAGGGCTATCTGTGCTAGCCGTCCCTAGTTTAGGAGTGTAAGATTAGAGGGAAGGCAGCTAGTCATCACCACCCATCGCCAACTCTTAGGCGAAGCGAATAGTGGGATTGACCGTCACGTTATAACGCCCCCACGGCTGAAAGGGCGAGCATGTTTGGCGCGACGGGGATGCGAACCCGCGTCCTTAACACGCTTGGCCATGCCGAGCCCCGATAACTTTTATAATGAATAGCTTATTAAAGTTTGTCTTGTAACAACTCCTACACAATTCGTGGGAAGATAATCAATGAGCACAAAGGCCAGTCGCAAAAGTTACACACACAACAATGTGCGATGTACTCTTGTAGATGTTTTGCCCAGAAAAGCGATATAAGTCACGTGCATCTGCTCAGCTTTGATGACATATGTATTAAACCACGGTTTACCTAAAACAGCTGTAGAACAAAACGAGTATTCACAATATTAGATATTACATATAAAGACACACTGGTCATAAGAAGCACAGGATTTCTGTGAAATATGACTTCTAGGCAACCGTCTATCTCTTACATCAGATGGATTATGGAAACCACAAAGGAGAAGTGGTATTCTTTGGACTTGACAGTCTTATCGCAGAGCCTTTTATTATAGAAAATACGCTGTATGCCTTTTGTCAAGAAATATGGTCGTCAGATTGAGCATGGTCGGAAGTGATAAGACTCGAAAATCATATCAAAAAAAAGTAACTAGCTTCTATAATTGTTGACTAGTTAACATACCATCGCTCTACTAAAGGTTCAGTTTCACGCTTTTAGCTTTATGAAATTAATGATCTCACAAAAGTACAGCTGAACAAACTTCCCAATAACTTACACATATATATTTGAAGACACAACAGTCACGAACACTGGATTTTAAATGGTTGACATTTCTAGAACGATTAGCCAATATTATATAATCTTAATGGACTTATAATTCATTACTCCTTCTATTTTATCAGTGAAGTTCCAAAGTTTCGATTTGATATATGTTTGAAGTCCCATAACTTTTGTTTCTTTGTTTTGAATTTCGCGCAAAGCTACTCGATGGCTACCTGTGCTAGCCGTTTCTCATTTAGCAGTGTAAGACAAGAGGGAAGGCAGCTTGTCATCACCACCCACCGCTATCTCTTTGGTTACTATTTTACCAACAAATAATGGGATTGGCCGTCACATTATAACGCCCCCACTGTGGAAAGGGCGAGCGAACCCGCGACCCTAAGATTACGAGTGGCACGCCTTAACACGCTTGGCCATGCCGGGCCCCGATAACTTTTGTAATGAACAGCATATTAAAGTAGCTATAAACCTGTTCCTTGGATCAGCAAACGAAGAAGTTCTCGCATATTTGAAAATTATGTAAACTCATGAAGTTTATTATCGCCAATGTCAGATAAAGTCAATGGCACACACTTAGAGGCGGCGAAATTGATTACAAGTATCCGGTTTATACGTCGAATACGCGGGAATGGAAAATATATACAAATTCAAACAGGAAGTGTAACCAACCTAAAGAAACTTGTTTTCTTTCAACCAGTACTAAAACTAAGAAGGTTACGTGGAAAGGTTTCAGAACCTGTTTAATATCTCTCGCAAGAAGGAATTTTGAAACGAATTACGTATATTTGTTACTTAGTCTATCTTTCCGTGAACAGAGTCGTTAATGAAGGGAATACCAGGGATGTTGTTTTAGAATTTCGCACAAAGCTACTCGAGGGCTATCTGTGCTAGCCGTCCCTAATTTAGCAGTGTAAAACTAGACGGAAGGCAGCTCGTCATCACCACTCACCGCCAACTCTTGGGCTACTCTTTTACCAACGAAAAGTGGGATTGACCGTTATGTTATAACGCCTCCATAGCTGAAAGGGGCGAGGATGTTTGGCGCGATGGGGATGCGAATCTGCGACTCTCGTATTACGAGTCGCACGCCTTAACGGGCTTGGCCATGCCGGGCCGAGGAATACCAGGGAACAAAGGTTGTGGTAAGAGGAAGGTTCAGTTGAAAAACCTAACCTCAAAGTACCATTATACATCAGTACTATGCATGTCGTACGTTTAAAGTACAGCCCAACAACTCCGGACAACGTGCTATTTAGTTTCCATTTTTAGCCCCAGGAATCTGTGAGAATTCGTCCCTGCAAGTGGCATTACTAATGAAGACTTGTGTGAGTTGCACAAACATTACGTTTGACATTATTTTAACTGAAAATTAATTAGATTTTCTTGCTTCTATTTGTTTTTATTTGTTTTATCCAGGTCTGACAAAAGAGTCTCGTATACTTGAGGCCGTAATTTATTGCATTATAAATGAATATATATATATGTCTTTACGGTGTTGTGTTATTTCTTCTCGGTCTAAAATTACACATTTTTTTCTCATTGAATCGAAACCCCTTCCTTCTCAAGGCCTTGTCTGTGAAACGTGTAAGTGCGATAAGTAATGCTTGAGGGTTAGAGCTTCCAAAGGCACCCCTTTCCATTGGAAAAGACTTGCCCTTTACGAATTATACTCTGACTAATCTGCTTTCTCAGATGACAGTGAAAGTTTTCACGACTGAGGTTTAAAGAAACAAAAAAATCACGTGGTCTTTAGTTAGCCTATCAAAAGCATTGTCTGTTCCTTAGTTATGAAGCTGGTTTTAAAGCTTTTTTGTAACTTAGCACACTGATAGAAAACTTGTAGCATAGCACATTGATAGAAAACCTGTAGCACAGAGCACTGATAGAAACTTGTAGCATAGCACATTGATAGAAAACCTGTGGTGTAGCATACTGATCGAAAACTTTAATTACAGTAAAGCACGTTGATGGAAGACTTTACTTGTATCATAGCCTACTACCGAAAAGCTAGATGGATGGTTCTAGACTTTACTTGTATCATAGCCTACTTGGTGCACAATTTTTACACTTGAGTTTTAGCATTGCACACTGTTGTTGTTGTTTTGAATTAAGCACAAAGCTACACAATGGGCTATCTGTGCTCTGTCCACCACGGGTATCGAAACCCGGATTTTAGCGTGCAAGTCCGCAGACATACCGCTGAGCCACTGGGGGGGGGCATTGCACACTGATGGAAGACCTGATGTAAAGTTTAGGGAACAGTAGAAATCCATACATTGTTTCCCACGTAGTGAAAGACATGTTACCACTGCCGAACAGGGTGTTAGATATTTAGATAAACTCTTAAAGTAAAGACAAGCTAGTTACATATAATTATATAGAAACGTAAATTCAAAGCTTACGTGCTAGTTTTTACACAAATTTACCACGTAATGTGGAAAATGAACACGTTATACTTTCTCTCTAAACAGCTCGTAACAAGAACCAATTATTTCAGACGGCGCAGAAAGAAACAAAAGAACATCCGTTGTTCAGACAGAACAAGAAATGTTGAACTTTGTGTGCACAAACCGTCTTTAACCCTTAAATTATTAACGACAAAATCCATCTAGACTTTAAATATCTTTGAAGATTTTTTTTTTCTAAATTGGTTCTGCACCATACTGATAGTTTATAAAATCAATATTATTTATTACACGCGTCAAACTCACACAGATACATAAACAAAACCGCTGTCAGTATTTCTATTAATCTCACTATTCATTGCTGGCAATCCCTAGTTGTTTAAAGTAATGAATTAGTGATTCGCCCTGAGATGTCTTGATCGATTGTTTTTTTCTTTTATGTCAGTTCTTTGCACTGAATGTTGTCAAAGGAAAAATCATATGTGGAGCCCTGCTGGTAGTAAAATGTATTAAAACAAGTTGGTAATTCGAGGGGTAGGCTTATGTAACTGAGTGGTATTCTCTCAATAAAAGCTGTATGTTATCACTGCCGAACGTAAAGGAAGAGAAGGAATTATTTCTGGAAACGTGCAGAAGTACACGTCATCATTCGGTTTATTGTAACGTCACCAATGAGCTGAGTACAATCCTGACATCTCTAGATATATTGTTCAACTGATACAGTTCATTAAGATACAGTTCAATTCGCATAAACTTTTGTACAAAGGAAGCGGAAACAGTCTGTTCTCACTTAAGAACGTTCCATATGTAAAGTATTTTCATTTTTTACATATACAAAGTCGTTATAAATGTATAAATGGAATTTTGAAATCGCAGGTCATTAGGACTGATAGTGAAAAGTGGAATCTAGAACATCGAGTGTATACGTATGAATTATCTTTGCTTATTTATTTCTAGTTGTTTTTTTTCATTTTATCATCAGGATATTCTGAATCGGAGTATTCCTCGTACTCGACTCTTAGCTAACTAGACAGTCAGGACTTAATATATCACCTCAGTTAATGCTTTTATACGTGGAAACAGTAAACGTGGAACCTTCGTGGTTAGGCCCTTTCACTACTAGTATTCTCACACAAACAAGTAACATTTGTTCGAAACCTGTCGTGAAAAAACTAACTATATACGTCATAATCATGGGAGAAGGCTGAGAATTGTACCAGCAACTGAACGACATGTCATAGCAGTTACAAAAGAAAATACTTCTGACGCTAGAAATGTAACTAAATACCTTAGTGTTGAGAAGAGACTGTTAGTGGGAATGACACTTAAAATGGATATGATAGCAGTGCTAATGACACTTAAAGTGGATATCATAGCAGTGCTAATGACACTTAAGTGGATATGATAGCAGTGCTAATGACACTTAAAGTAGATATCATAGCAGTGCTAATGACGATGACAACGAACTAACTATCACATATATGAAAAAAGTTACTAACACTAACCGACAAGCAGAGAAGCAGAAGACTGGTAATCGAGCTAACTATCCCCGGGGTGGGCAGAGCACACAAAGCTAGTTGTGTAGTCAGGCGCTTAACTACAAATAAACTGAATACTGTAGTACCAAAAGTGGGCTGCTAATAAGTCTACGAATTGAACCAGATAATGTAAAAGCGAAAGTGTATTGTTGTTATTGTTGGCGGAACTGAAAATAAACCCAGGTAAAAGAGGGTTGTTCAACCACTTCCAGTCATTCTCCTACAATGATAAATTATGCATTATGCTCTCATTAACTGGGCAGATTAGGTGAACAAAAATTTAGGGTGCACGTTTAGGGTTATTTAACAGGTTGTTAATTGTCTTATGCTCAGTTCTTAGCTTAACACGAAAATGTTTCACAAGAAATGTTGTCGTTTTATGATATTAGGCATGAAACAAGACAATGAGCTATCGGTGCTCTGTCTACCAAAGGTATCGAAACCTAGTTTCTAGTGGTATAAATCCGCAGACACACCAGGGAAGGCCATAATGAAAGACGTTTATCACTTAGAATAAGAGTAGGTTCTTTGGATGTTTGATGTGTATTTGATTTATCAAAGTAAGATGGCGAAATTAAACCATCAGAATGTGAACACAAGGTATATATGTGTGCAATGCTTGAACTCAAAATCTAAAACTCGGGAGGGGGCGTCTCTTCTTGCCTTATACAGGACACACCTCTGTGAGGTGTCTATAATATGTCAGAGAAGAAAACGTCGCCATTTGTTTGAAAAACAATCAGAGTTGTAGAACCTCGGACGATTTTACGTAACAAGGTAAAAGGTTCGTCACACCCACCAAATCCACCTAACTGTGGAGAGGTAGCCGAAATTTCAATTTTACTTGGTCCAGATCAGTTTTCAACGCAGTCGTTTTCAAAATTTTAAGACCCGACAAGGCCAGATGGTTAGGGACTAGAGTCGTAATCTGAGGGCCACGAGTTCGAATCTGCGTCGCACCAAACATACTCGCTCTTTCAGCCGTGGAGACGTTATAATATGACGATCAATCCCACTTTTCGTTGTTAAAAGAGTAGGCCAAGAATTGGCGGTGGATGGTGATGGCTAGCTGCCTTCCCTCTAGCCTTGCAATGCTAAATTAAGGACGGCTTGCGCAGATAGCCCTCTTGTGAGCGAAATTTAGAACAAATAAACAGAATTACAAATACTCCTTAGTATTGTATAAGTTTCTCACAACCCTTTTCTCCCTCTAAAAGCTACTATGACTCTCCCAAGCGATTTTCTCAAAGCTGGGGGAGAGAAGATAGGCATTCCAGATCTTCCTTGCCTTTCGATTTCTGTAATATAACGGATAAACTTGCTGATAAACTGGACTTAATAACGTTGTTTCTCGTGTGACCTTGTTGTCCTCAATGGTTCGTCATTATTGTCTCATAATGTATCAACATCAACTGATTCCTCACGTCACAAGGTTTTGTACACAATGGTTCGTCCTTATTGTCTTATAATGTATCAACATCAACTGATTCCTCACGTCACAAGGTTTTGTGCACAATGGTTCGTCCTTATTGTCTTATAATGTATCAACATCAACTGATTTCTCACGTCACAAGGTTTTGTACACAATGGTTCGTCATTATTGTCTCATAATGTATCAACATCAACTGATTTCTCACGTAACAAAGTTTTGTGCACAATGGTTCGTCCTTATTGTCTTATAATGTATCAACATCAACTGATTTCTCACGTCACAAGGTTTTGTGCACAATGGTTCGTCCTTATTGTCTTATAATGTATCAACATCAACTGATTTCTCACGTAACAAAGTTTTGTGCACAATGGTTCGTCCTTATTGTCTTATAATGTATCAACATCAACTGATTCCTCACGTCACAAGGTTTTGTGCACAATGGTTCGTCCTTATTGTCTTATAATGTATCAACATCAACTGATTTCTCACGTAACAAAGTTTTGTGCACAATGGTTCGTCCTTATTGTCTTATAATGTACCAACATCAACTGATTCCTCACGTCACAATGTTTTGACCGGTATATAGACCGACGTCTGTATGCGTAACTTGAAGTCTGAAAGATGTTATTATTACCTTAACAATCGGTGACTACGTCAGCTCTGGTACGCGTAATGCGTTGCAGCCAGCCCTGTAATGGAGAGAATAAAAGAGAACGTGACTTTTGAAAGCCATGGCTGCTGACATAAACATAATTCAGGAAGATCCAAGACGGCAATTAATCGAACGTAAAAATAAAATTAAAAATGCTCATTATGTATTCATATTTGCAGGAGATGCATAGAGGACCTCATGTTGCCATGGTAACAGAAGTAGGTACCCTAAACACTCGAACACGTTTGAAGATTAAATAGAACAGTTGATTCTGATCCTCTGTTGTCACGAGAAGAATGTTGCGTGGTGCGCGTGAGATGTTAATTTTTTATCTCAACGACTAAGGGACTGTCTTAATAGGATCTTATTTTAAAAAAAACAGTGACAACATTCTGTGTAATATTAAGAAAACGGACGAAAAACTGAGGTGACTAATGTTAGTCAGACAAATTCGCTTGATTTTGATTTGATTCAAATACATCGTTAAGTTAGGCTATTATTTCAATTAAAATGCTACATGTATTTCCAACATTAAATTATAGCATCCGATTTGTGAACATTTTAAATGCGTGCAATAAATCCGAAGTGAGCTGTTATTTATTACGTCATATCGTGCAAAACAACTTTGAATTTTCCAAATATATAAAAACGGGTCAGCAAATATTTATTCATTATAGATATATACACTGCAGAGACTATATTATCAAATCTCTTGAGAATGGGGCTGATATCACATTTCTGGGGGTTATATTTCCACTCCTTTTTACAAGTAATTCTAAGAGTTGTAAAAGCTCAAAATTTGTCCCCTGGGCAGCATTTCAAAATTTCCTATATCAGACATTTGGGTTTTGGTCAACTTTCTGGGCCAGTCAAGGCAGATTTGTTTTAAATCATTGCTGGACTCGGGTAAAACTTAATAAAGGAAGAAGTGGGTCCTTCATCACTGTATTCTTTCAGTGCAGAGGGTGTAGCATCATCCAGAATATCACGATATAATAAAGCACCCGAGACTTCCTTGACTGCTATCAACCCATACCAACTAAAACAGACCCACATCCTGATAATACCCCACAATTCTTCATGTTTGGAACGACAATATCATATTCAAAGTATTTTCTAGGTTACTAACATGCTCAGACCCATCTGTCTGAATTAAGTGATAAATGATGGGACCTATCATCCAACAAGACTGTTTCAGCATCATGAGTGGCTTTTGAACTGCTGAACTCCAGAAACAAAATACTGTTATAAAACAGTTTGGACAATCGTAGTGCTAAAGCTGAATCTAATAAAGCTCTTTGGAGTTCTTTGATCTTTTCTTTTGACAGTTTCACTGCACTTGGCTGATCTCGAAAAGACCTGCCCAGCAACATGATGAGGCTTTACATTTAAATCACTGAATACAAGTGAGGCGTTCCAATGCTCTTGGTGATATATGTACCGTTATAAATAAATCTAATTGAAAAAGATACCAAAGCATCCAAATATGGCTGGATTTAGTCGACCTGGAGAGTTAATAAACAGTAATTTTAAACAGAAAAACCACATTGGGTTATCTGCTGTGTCCACCGCTGGAATCGTACCCAGGATTTTAAAGTCCGTATACTTGCTGCTCTTGCACGAGGGAACTAAACAGTAATGAGTAAGAATAATGGTTAAGGATTTACGTTGAAATCTAGTTTTTCCTCAAAATAACGTAATTATTTTATTGGTGGAAAAATTTCACGAGAGAAATGCTCCTCACTATAACGTAATTATTTTATTGGAAGAAAAGTGTCACGAAAAAATGCTAGCAATATGTAAGAAGGGCAATGAATTGTAGCTATCCAAATTTTGGCCAAGTGTGTTAAGGCATTCGACTCGTAATCCGATGGTTGCGGGTTCGAATCCCGGTCGCACCAAACATGCTCGCCCTTTCAGCCGTGGGGGCGTTATAATGTGGCGGTCAATCCCACTATTCGTTGGTAAAAGAGTAGCCCAAGAGTTGGCGGTGGGTGGTGATGATGACTAGCTGCCTACCCTCTAGTCTTACACCGCTAAATTAGGGACGGCTAGCGCAGATAGCCCTCGAGCAGCTTTGTGCGAAATTCAAAACAAACAAACAATCCAAATTTAGTTTATTACTGTTTTAGATACTGGTTTAAGAATTGTATATTTTCGTTTCTGCTACTCAGTTAAGTAAAGTCACGTTTCTCGCTTTGAGTAAACCCAGTTATTATCGCTATTCCAAAAGTAAACCCTTGTTTTTGAAATGGTTCTGCAAATCTACATGTATTACTACAACCACTCCCATAGTAATATCGAAGTTTCGTCACGAGCATTCCAAATAGTCGTTTTAAAGAGCATCTACTGAAAAAAAAGTTTTTTTTATTAGTGGGGAATGTAATGGTTTTAGCGTGACATCATTATCGAAACAAGTAATGAACCTGGACATAAGTACATCTTGAAGGAGGTAGACGATAGGGGATCCAACGAAAGACTAGAGCAAACTAAATAAAATTCTGATGGATGAAACTTTTATTTCTTCTTGTCAGCTTAAAAAAAACAACAACTGATGTCTCAAACAGATATTCATTGTAATATTTTTTTACCTCATGTCACCATTAATTTGAAGGCTTACAACGTAAAACCATCGTGTGCCCTTGGTGGGCACAGCATAGATAGCCCTTTGTAAAACCTTACGCTTAACAATTACAACGACAAAAATACGTTTTATTGATAGTAGAGACACGTGAAGAGTTGCATTTGTCAAATAACGTCGGACAGAAAATCCATAACCTACACCACTGTATTTGTAATACGTCACTTTATATAATGAAAGCAGATGATTTTAACGTATTCATGATGGCCATTTACTTGGCCAAGCAAAGAAAGTGAAAGAATCGCTCAGCCAGTTATAACATAAAGTTATATGCAAATGTCACACGTTGAAGTTACTTCTACTACGCATCGATAGTGTAGTAACAATAATACTCGATACGCCATGTTGGAATAAACTGTCGTAAAATTATAGGTACATTCTATAAGTAATTAAAGGTTTATCTGCTTAAAAACTACAAATGTCAAAATGCATATTGAGATATATCCATAACTTACAAAAACCTCTTCTAATAACTTAAACGTATTACTTTATATATCAAACTGATCGGTTAAACGCGTTCTCCATTCATTGGCTGTATCTTAAAGTAATGTTAATTTTTAAATATCAGAGAGAGAGATAATTGGCTTCTTTGAAATAGTATAAAGTACGTGATCTCGTTAGAACGTGAGATGCACCACTCATTAATTTAGAACTGGTAGCTACTTACGATATATAAATACATTTGGAAGAACCATTGTAATAAAACTAACGTGTATAAATTTTAATATTTAATTATTACCATAATAAATAAAGCCAGTTAAGACCAATTAAAATAAATAATTGATCAAAAGACTGAATGTATAAGCTTAGCAATAAGCAGTGATAAATCTTTTAACTTAAATTGTTTAACCATGACACGATAAATAGAAAAAAAATTCAATGCTGTTTAAGCCTAACCAGTTGCGCATCTCAGTGCTTCAACTGCTTAACAATGATATGGCACAGCAGACAGTGGATACATCCAAAACCTAAAACTTCTTAACAAGAGAACGGGGAACAAAAATATCAGTATTCTTAAAGGTAAACTTAAACATGAAATAATAAATAAAACTTATTTATATATATCAACTTTGTACTTATTGTGGGAACGGTGTAGAAATATGGCGTCGAAAAACGATTTACAAATCGTTGGTTCTAATATTCAGAATAATCTTTGAAATGTTGTTTTCTTAAAGTAAAGGCTTAAAAGTAATGTTGTTTTTTCTTCTGAAACTCTATATTAATATGTCAAAACTACTGGCCCAGCATGACTAGGTGGGTTAAGGCGTTTGACTCGTAATGTGAGAGGCGCGGGTTCGAATCCCAATCGCACCAACATGCTCGCCCTTTCAGCCGTGGGAGCGTTGTAATGTGACGGTCAACCCCACTATTCGTTGGTAAAAGAGTAACCCAAGAGTTGGCGATAGGTGATGATGACTAGGTGCCTTCCCTCTGGTCTTACACTGCTAAATTAGGGATGGCTAGCACACTTAGCCCTCGTGTAATTTTGCGCGAAATTCAAAAAACAAACAAACAATCAAAAGTAGTATCACTTTAAAAAAAACAAGACGGTACACGAAAAACATAATACATAAAGTAGTTCGATCCTCGGGCTGGTCAGAACCAAGTCGCGGAACTACAGTTCTTTGGAATGTAAATTTCTCCTTAAAACAAAAAGAAGGGTTAGGTAAGTGGGTTTTTATCTTTACACTGTTTGATAATTAGAAACATAAAAGAATGTGAACAAACAAAATCCAATCACGACGCTCTACACCAGTAAGGGAAAATTTTAAAAACTCTCATATGTCATGTCTTCATTTTCTCTTCCATAAAACTCCATTTTTCATGTGTTATATCATTTTCTTGTCCATAAAACTCGATTTCTCTTGTGTTATATCCTCATTTTCTCTTCCATAAAACTCCATTTCTCATGTGTTATATCCTCATTTTCTCTTCCATAAAACTGTTTCTCATGTGTTATATCTTCATTTTCTCTTCCATAAAACTCCATTTCTCATGTGTTATATCTTCATTTTCTCTTCCATAAAACTCGATTTCTCATGTGTTATATTCTCATTTTCTCTCCAATAAAACTCGATTTCTCTTGTTTTATATCTTCATTTTCTCTTCCATAAAACGCCATTTCTCATGTGTTATATCTTCATTTTCTCTCCCATAAAACTCGATTTCACATGTGTTATATCTCCATTTTCTCTTTGTTAACCTGAAGATGGCCTGAGAAGTTCGAAACGTTGTTCTCTACTTTAATAAAAGTTTTAACATCCATAACAGCCGTCTTGAGACACATTCTCATTTTCTATTCCATAAAATTCCATTTCTCATATTTTATATTTTCATTTATTCTTTCATAAAACTCGACTTCTCGTGGGTTATATCTTCATTTTCTCTCTCCCACGAAACTCATTTGTTTCAAGTGACCAAGTACTGTTTGAAATATGTCAGCTTTTGACTAAAAAGCTCTTAATAAACACCACAATGGACACTACATTTTAAGAGAACCTTTATCTTCTCCCAGTGAAGTACTGAACGTCAAGTGTATTCCTTATTTAGAGCCTTTACGGTTTAACGAGAAGAATATTTAGAGAACTTGAGGTCGTCACAAATTCTAATTTTACTACTTTAATTGTCTTCAACGGCTTGTAATTGTGATGACTTCTTTTGTATTGTACTTCTCTCAAAACGGTCGCTGTGGTGTAAAACAGTGTGACGATCATTACGAAGCACAGCTATTGTAAACTTCACTGACAAATCCTGGCAAAAAATGTCTCATGGGTATTTTAAAAACAATCATAATAATACTGCTAAAACGAAGCAAGTCAACTAACAAGACTGATCACGAGCGATCTGAGAATTCTTTAAGATTTCATAAGAAACTTTGCTGTTGAAGGATTGATTGGCTGCTGAAAACCTCACCAAACAATGTATTTTTCTTACAACGATCACCTTGAGGTTTTACCGTTGAGTTTTATTGTTTTATAAAAGAAATATTAATTTGTTTCGCCCCCCCGCTAGTACAGCGATATGTCTCCGGATTTACAACGCTAAAATCAGGGGTTCGATTCCCCTCGGTGGGCTGCGCGGATAGCCCTTTGTGACTTTGCTGTACGAAAAACACACGTACACACACATTAATTTTTTTTATGATGGATACTTGAGGGGACCCGGCATGTCCTAGCGCGTTATGGCGTGCGCTTCGTAATCTTAGAGTAGCGGGTTCGAGCCCACGTCGCGCCAAACATGCTCACCCTCCCAGCCGTGGGCGCGTTATAATGTGACGGTCAAAACCCACTATTCGTTGGTAAAAAGAGTAGCCCAAGAGTTGGCGATGGGTGGTGATGACTAGCTGCCTTCCCTCTAGTCTTACACTGCTAAATTAGGGACTGGTAGAACAGACAGCCCTCGAGTAGTTTTGTGCGAAATTCCAAAAAAACAAACAAACAAAGGATACTTGAGGTGTTGTTGCTAAGTTTCGTTTTATCTAAAAAGTGTTATTGTTTTACAACGACCAGTACTTTAGATTTTACTAGTTATGTTTCATCGTTTCTAAAACGTTGTTACTCACAACTGTTATTCAAGACAAAATTGTTCATCTCTGGCTAATTAATTAGGAGGATTTGTTATAAATTATCTAAAGAAGAGATATATGACACGTTTTATTTAGTAGGAGTTATTTAATCTATATCAGTTTAAGATACGAGTTATTTGTTGTATACTAATTTTTACTTAGGAGGTATTTTATCTATATTATATTTTTCCTAGTAAGAATATGATGTATATTAAAGTTAAGTCGGATATCTTCGGAACGAACACGTAGATACCAAAGTTTTGAAAATAATATATTTGACTTTTACTAAATTGTGAATAACAGTTCTTCTCGATCGTTCAACGGTAAAGATGGAAGCGTATAATGCTAGAATTCGGGGCTTGATCTCCGTGGTGGAGAGCAGATTTGTGCTAAGATACAATAAACATGGAGAAGTTGGCATGTTAATAGAATATAATGATTATTTAAATACAGGGTGTTCGGAAAGTCACTGTACACTTATATATTTATTAACGGACATGTTTCAGTATAGAATACAGGAGGTAAATATGAATGACAATTATAAACAATGTTGAAAGTGACCCCCGTTGGCATCAATACAGGCCTGGATCCTTCTTATTTTGTTTCTAAACTTGCTATCAGTTGTTGGCTTGAAACAGACTGAATAAAATATGATTACTAAACTGCACGGTGGCTTTCCGAACACCTGTACTTTTAAGGAAAAAACAACAGACATGTTGCTATTAGAGACAAACATGACACATATTCTACAGGGTTTTTTTTGGGGGGGGCTTTCTTTTATTTCTTTGATTGCTCAATATAAGAGTCAATAAAGAGATGCGTTTATTCAGTATCACATCTCGTGATTAAATTGTCAAAATGTCTCGTGTAGCTAAAGTTATGGTGTACAAGACTATTTAACTTTATTTGCACTTCTCTGTTCTTAAATTTGGTCTGACGAACGCCGGAGTTGTTTCGTCAGTAGTGTTCAGTGCTAGCTGTTTGGAGTTGTTTCGTCAGTGGTGTTCAGTGCCAGCTGTTCGGATGTTTTTGTCAAAGGAGCTGAGATTTTTACAGTCAGTCCTGTAGCATACCCACAATTCCAAAAGACGGAGCGCACTGCTGTGGCAAAAACAACGCAAAATCTGTAGTTCGAGCCTTGGCCACCTTCTGCTTTATTGCATTCATTCACTGAGTATGAATTAGTGCTTCATGGAACTTACTGTAAGTAGGCTGTTTAAAGTGGAACTGTTTTTTATACTTTTCACCACGCACAATCAGTTACAAATGACCATCTGCGCTGACAATGTTTTACCAACGTGTCATATGGCAGGGTAATTATCCTGTAACACTGCCGGATTGAACAGATGTAGTTGATATGCAATTTTTCATGTGGAGTAATAGAAAAGTGAAGTAAAAAAGATATTATTTCTCCACTATCACTGAGGGATAACGCATACAAATGCCACACATTTTTATTTACATAAGAAGTTGTAAAAAATTATTTAACCTTCTTTTAAAAATCTTTCATCTAAAGTTTTAAATCTACAATAATTATCTACTTCCTATATTGATATTATAAATTTTGTTTTTCGTTCATAAAAGACCCAGAATGGCCAGGTGGTTAATGGCGTTCGACTCGTAATCTGAGGGTTGCGAGTTCCAATCCCCGTCGCACCAAATATTCTCGTCCTTTCAGCCGTGGGGGTGTTATAATTTTTCTGTCAATCCCAATATTCGTTGGTAAAAGAGTGGCCCAAGAGTTCGCGGTTAAGCGCGATGACTCGCTGCCTTCACTCTGGTCTTACTCTGCTAAATTAGGGACAGCTAGAGCAGACAGTCCTCGTGTAGCTTTGCGAGAAATTCAAAATAAACTAACATTCGTTCATAATAACTGAATCACATCATCACCGAGGCCAATAGTCTGCCGAAGGATACACTTGAAAGAGAGAGCTATCGCCTACAACTGGCTTAGACAGTTGAAGATATTTCAATTTCATGGAGTGCATAGATCGAGAATGGCAAATAAAACTGACTCTGGATGGCTTCAACCTGTTGACTGCTACAACAACTCCGAACCAAGTTCAATATATAACTCTAATGCTTCTTCATTTTGTAACTTTTTCGTGACGCCATTTTGGATCGAAAGTGAAATAATTTGTAAGTAGGTCAAATACATGTATGGTGCTGATATCTAGTGTTGAAGTTAGGTATTATTGAAAAATAATTAACTCGTCCGTGGCACTATGTTACCAATCGGCTTGGACGAGTTATCTCGTCTATGGCACTGAAGAAGTTAATGATATTCTGTCAATTGTAATGAAAATATCTGCAAATAATCTTGTATCTTAAATGCGTGGGGAGTACGGTTGCTTTTATGGTTTGACTTTTAGGACTTTAAAATATGATTACTAACAGTTAACGTAACACTGATATTTAATAACGTCACACAGCATTAATTGAACGTAACACTGATATCTACTAACGTTACAGAGCATTAAGTTAACGTAACACTGATATCTATTAACGTCACACAGCATTAAGTTAACGTAACACTGATATCTAGTAACGTCACACAGCATTAAGTTAACGTAACACTGATATCTAGTAACGTCACACAGCATTGAGTTAACGTCACACAGCATTAAGTTAACGTAACACTGATATCTAGTAACTACACACAGCATTAAGTTAACGTAACCTGATATCTAGTAACGTCACACAGCATTAAGTGAACGTAACATTGATATCTAGTAACGTCACACAGCATTAAGTTAACGTAACACTGACATGTAGTAACGTCACTCAGCATTAAGTTCACGTAACACTGATATCTAGTAACGTCACACAGCATTAAGTGAACGTATCACTGATATCTAGTAACGTCACACAGCATTAAGTTAACGTAACACTGATATCTAGTTACGTCACTCAGCATTAAGTTAACGTAACACTGATATCTAGTAACAACACACAGCATTGAGTTAACGTAACACTGATATGTAGTAACGTCACTCAACATTAAGTTAACGTAACACTGATATCTAGTAACGTCACACAGCATTAAGTTAACGTAACACTGATATCTAGTAACGTCACACAGCATTAAGTTAACGTAACACTGATATCTAGTAACGTCACTCAACATTAAGTTAACGTAACACTGATATCTAGTAACGTCACACAGCATTAAGTTAACGTAACACTGCTATCTAGTAACTACACACAGCATTAAGTGAACGTAACACTGATATCTAGTAACGTCACACAGCATTAAGTTAACGTAACACTGATATCTAGTTACGTCACACAGCATTAAGTGAACATAACACTGATATCTAGTAACGTCACACAGCATTAAGTTAACGTAACACTGATATGTAGTAACGTCACTCAGCATTAAGTTAACGTAACACTGATATGTAGTAACGTCACTCAACATTAAGTTAACGTAACACTGATATCTAGTAACGTCACACAGCATTAAGTTAACGTAACACTGATATCTAGTAACGTCACACAGCATTAAGTTAACGTAACACTGATATCTAGTAACGTAACACCGATATCTAGTAACGTCACAAAGCATTAAGTTAACGTAACACTGATATCTAGTAACGTCACAAAGCATTAAGTTAACGTAACACTGATATCTAGTAACGTCACACAGCATTAAGTTAACGTATCACTGATATCTAGTAACGTCACACAGCATTAAATTAACGTAACACTGATATCTAGTTACGTCACACAGCATTAAGTTGACGTAACACTGATATCTGGTAACGTCACATAGCATTAAGTTAACGTATCACTGATATCTAGTAACTACACACAGCATTAAGTGAACGTAACACTGATATCAAGTAACGTCACACAGCATTAAGTTAACGTAACACTGATATCTAGTTACGTCACACAGCATTAAGTTAACGTAACACTGATATCTAGTAACGTCACACAGCATTAAGTTAACGTAACACTGATATCTAGTAACGTCACACACCATTAAGTTAACGTAACACTGATATCTAGTTACGTCACACAGCATTAAATTAACGTAACACTAATATCTAGTAACGTCACACAGCATTAAGTTAACGTAACACTAATATCTAGTAACGTCACACAGCATTAAGTTAACGTAACACTAATATCTAGTAACGTAACACCGATATCTAGTAACGTCACAAAGCATTAAGTTAACGTAACACTGATATCTAGTAACGTCACAGAGCATTAAGTTAACGTAACACTGATATCTAGTAACGTCACACAGCATTAAGTTAACGTAACACTGATATCCAGTAACGTCACACATCATTAAATAACCCAGTTTATCATTTCGTTATTCAACCAAAGTTTTTTTGTTTAATTTTCATGCATATATTATATCACTTTGGTGTAGCAGTGAGTGAATTTATCAAATATATACCGTTGGGCTAACGGTTAGTTATGGACTTACAATGCTGAAATCTTAGGTCCAATTCTACGCAGTAGCTAAATAAAACAGCCCAGTCGATCTTTCACACTAAAACAAACAAATATGTGTCATAGGGTTTGCTGTTTTGTTTTTTCTGTTTGAAACATAGTTACTGATTCCTACTTTAAAACAAATCTGTATTATTTTTTGTAATGCCGCCATATACAGGGTGTAAATATACCAAAAGTGAAGTTATTTTAATTAATATTGTGTAATGTAGCCATATACATGGTGTAAATATACCAAAAATAAAAATCTTTTAATTAATATTAAGTAATGCAGCCATATACATGGTGTAAATATACCAAAAGTAAAGTTCTTTTAATTAATATTATGTAATGCAGCCATATACAGGGTGTTCTTTTAAGGATTATCCAATAAAATCTTCCCGTATTATCACCAGTTAAGTAAGAAATTTATGATTCTCAGTATCACTTTAAATTACAAGAAAAGAAAAATGTTAAATACGCAGCTAATATTCTTCACTGGTGTTTGAATGACTACAACATAAGTTGAATTAAAACACACACAGTCGTCATAGAGTAACAAAAAACACACAGTCGTCATAGAGTAACAAAAAACACACAGTCGTCATAGAGTAACAAAACACATACAGTCGTCATAGAATAATAAAACAAGACAGTCGTCACAGAGTAACAAAACACACACAGTCGTCACAGAGTAACAAAACAACACAGTCGTCACAGAATAATAAAACAACACAGTCGTCACAGAGTAACAAAACACACACAGTCGTCATAGGCTAACAAAACACTCACAGTTGTCATAGAGTAACAACACACAGTCGTCATAGAGAAACAGAACACACACAGTCGTCATAGTTTAACAAAACACACATTCGTCACAGAGTAACAAAACACACACAGTCGTCGCAGAGTAACAAAACAAACACAGTCGTTATAGAGTAACAAAACAAACACAATCGTCATAGAATAATAAAACAACACAGTCGTCACAAAGAAACAAAATACACACAGCCGTCACAGAATAACAAAACACACACACACTCGTCACAGAGTAACAAAACACACACAGTCATCATAGAGTAACAAAACACACACAGTCGTCATAGAGTAACAAAACATACACAGTCGTCATAGAATAATAAAACAACACAGTCGTCACAGAGTAACAAAATACACGCAGTCATCATAGAGTAACAAAACACCAAAGTCGTCATAGAATAATAAAACAACACAGTCGTCACAGAGTAACAAAATACACACAGCCGTCACAGAATAACAAAACACACACAGTCGTCACAGAGTAACAAAACATACACACTCCTCATAGAGTAACAAAACACCACAGTCGTCTTAGAGTAACAAAACACCACATTCGTCACAGAGTAACAAAACACCACAGTCGTCATAGAGGAACAAAACACACAGTCGTCATAGAGAAACAAAACACACACAGTCGTCATAGAGGAACAAAACACACTGTCGCCACAGAGTAACAAAACACATACAGTCGTCATAGAGAAACAAAATACACACAGTCGTCATAGAGGAACAAAACACACACAGTCATCATAGAGAAACAAAACACACACAGTTGTCATAGAGTAACAAAACACACACGGTCGTCCGAGAGTAACAAAAACACACAGAGTCGTCATAGAGTAACAAAACAACACAGTTTTACATAAGGTTTTCATATATACGAAAAAATATTAAATAGGTAAGAAAAGTACGATTCAGAAGTTTATTTTCTACAGCAGAATATTTTGTTATTATTATTATTAAAGTCTACTTTAACGACTGTTCCCCAGTGGCTCAGCGGTATATCTGCGGACTTACACGCTAAAATCCGGGTTTCGATACCCGTGGTGGGCAGAGCACATTGTGTAGCTTTGTGCTTAATTCAAAACAACAACTTCTTTAACCACTAGCTAATTCAGTGTAAAACAGCAGTGTCTCTCACACGTGTGTGTCACGAGAACAATTACTACATCTTTTAAAATGTATATAATATATATTCATGGTGTCAATACTAGGAATAACATTGAACATGTATTACGCTTCCCTTTCTCAATTACATTCGAAACGTGACAACGCTTTACAACGAAGTCGCCGGAAGTGGTGCAACGTTGTGTACTTCAGTGACTTATTAGTCTTAGATCTATCGTTCCATGTTGAAGTTTGTTTTTTTATTTATTTAATTGCATTTTCTAGTAATGAAGCTGACCGATTCTCTCTACGATTAATCGAATGCGCTTTGGTTGTAACGCATAAAAGTTGTTTTTTTTTGTCCCTAGCCAATAGCAAGAACTTATAATATGTACAATACTAAACTATGGTTTAGTTTACATATTTGGTGACGTGAAATTACGTTAACGACGTTGTTTACTTGCTGAAAGGGGTCCCGGTATGGCCAGGTGGTTAAGGAACTCGACTCATGATCCGATGGCCGCGAGTTCGAATTCCCGTCGCACCAAACATGCTCGTCCTTTCAGCCGTGGGGGTGTTATAATGTTACGGTCAATCCCACCGTTCGTTGATAAAAGAGTAGCCCAAGAGTTGGCGGTGGGTGGTGATGACAAGCTGTCTTTCTTTTAGTCTTACACTCCTAAATTAGGAACGACTACCGAAGATAACCCTCGTGTAGACTTGCGCGAAAATCAAAACAAAAAAATAAATAATGGGAGCCTTGAATTATTCCGCTACGTGATGGCGTGCACGTGAAACTCGAGTTCTTTATTATCTTCTAAATCTGTACACATTCATCAATCAGAATTGATATACGTCTTCAGTAGTTTCCGAAATCCTCGTTGTTATGAATACAAATGGACAAGTCAGCTAATATGTTCCTCTTCGTAATCGTAGAGTAAAACGTATAAAATGAAATTTGTGAAATAAGTTCGCGACTTTTTGTTATAATTATATAAAAAATGCGATTAAATTAGATATTAAACAAATGGATTATTGCAACACCCGGATACAGATTACAATGAAACCAAAGCAAAACGTTTAATAAGTAATTCTAAATCATTAATTTCCTATTAGGCACGTCTAACCTATTATTTAATTATTGAATCATATTAAGCCTACATAATCTTAAAGTAACTTACTTAGTCCTAACAATGTTTACACGGTTTGTTTCGCGATATTTGAGCAATATCTCTCCCTAGTTTTCAACTGATAGTCCAGAAAATAGTCATGTAACCAACAGCGCCCTTCGTCAATTCTCGAGCTACTCAAATTGAATAGTTGGATTCGATTGTCTCTCTTATAACGCATCTAGAGCCACAAAGTGTAGAGTGCGATTTTTTTTCATCAACGAAAACATTTTACGAAAAAGAAGTTTAATCTGAAAGTCAGTGTAGCGACTCAGAAACCTTTAAGATTCAAACATACGAATCTGTAGTTCAGAAGTTTTCGCCAGAGGGAGAGTAATTGATCACCAACTCCTATCGTCTGTGCGACTAATTTTGGTCGAATAATGAGATTGAGTCTCACATTTACAACACCTCCCATAACTGGGAGTGCAAAGTGTTCGGTGTCATATCGCGGTTCAAATACTGACCTTTATAAAACAGCTAATCACTAGTCCAGATAAGGAACATAATTCTGTTGATTTTTCGATGACGAATTTATGTATGGAGGAACTAACACTAAATGAATATATTTAGCTGATAACAAGAAATCCTCGGTTAGGGTTAAGATACAAGTTAAATTTCCTTCTAAAATGGATCAGGTCCATAACAGATTTAATAATATCAAGTTCCTGTGATGAAGAAAGGACTACTTTTCGATAGTGCTCGGGTTTTGGACTTTTTAATTTTTGTCTTTATCTTATTTTTTTAAATCTCCATGTTTTTATTACATAATTAATGTTATAATTAAAATATTCGATACTCGTCCTGTCACGCGGGACTTCAGTAACGTGCACCTAATAGCTTCGATCTAATATTTCATTATACTTTCCAGCCACCACGGTTCAATGTTTTCACGATATTTTTACGTATTCATTTTAATACGTAATCTTAAATCAATTATTTAAAGCTCTAAAAATATATTTTGTTCTTGACTCCGAAGTTCCTTTCAAAACTTTCAAATATAGGCCTAACATAGCCAGGTGGTTAGAGCGCTCCACTTGTAATCTGAGCGTCGTGGGTTCGAATCTCCGTCACAGTAAAAATTCTCGCCCTTTCAGCCGTGAGTGGTTATAATGTTACGTTCACTCCCACTGTTCGTAGATAAAAGAGTAGTATAGCCTAACAGTTGGCGATGGGTGGTGATAACTAGTTGCCTTCCTTCTAGTCTCACACTGCTAAATTAGGGACGGTTAGCGCAGATAGCCCTCGTGAACCTTGGGCAAAATTCAAAACAAACCAAACGAATAATCACACCAAACATGCTCGTCCTTTCAGCCGTGGGGGCGTAATAATGTGAAGTGGGTGGTGATGAGTAAAAGAGCTGCCCAATAGTTGGCTATGGGTGGTAATGGCTAGCTGCCTTCCCTCTAGTCTTACATTCATATGTTAGGGACAGCTAGAGCAGACAACCCTCGTGTAGCTTTGCGCGAAGTTCAAAAACAAACAAAACTTTTCAAATATCTGTGCAGATTGATGTCCGTTGCTCATAAGTCTCCGAAACACATGTAAGAACTCGAGAATACGAAGGCGGGCAGCAGACGTAAAAATAAACATACGACTGATCACGCGTTACAAGACGAAACAACTCATATTTTAAGAGAAATTGGGTCGTACATGTGCGTTGATGTGGCTTACCACTCGGAAAACCTGGAACAAAACTTATGAAGTAGATAGGCTTAAAGATAAGACTTGCTACATTTAATGGACTGTAAGATGAGTAAACGTTTCTATGTAGAGATAAGACAGGACAAACACAAGATAGTAAAATACACCTCGAAGGGGAAATGCACTAGACACACATTCCAAAAGTAAAGAAACTTTGATAGAGATAAAAACTACTTACTCTATAAAGATACAGCTAGCCACACATCGGAAGAGCTAAGAAAGTTAAGAGTTAGGCAGGTGTATCGATACGGGTAACCAAATAGAAAAAAAAAATACACAGAAAAGCTATATAAGATTGGGTTGGTGGGTGTGTATGGGTGAGTAATTAATACGCATACACGTTTTCAACTATTGATAGAAATTACAAAATCAGATAATTTAAAGCTTTAACCAATCAACAATGATAAAAACTGTAAGTCAACAAATAATTGTAAGAGTCAGTGGTTTTAAAGGTAATGCTAAAAGAAGGGAAATTTTTTTTTTCGATTTCTGCTAAACGTATGTTTGTTGGGGAAGGGAGAAAATGTCAAAAATGGCTTCATTTTGTTATGCTAAAAATTATATTTCTTACTTGTACGTTTTTCAAAATACATAACCATCACTGAAATAAACAGATGCTCTATTTGCTCAAGTTAAATTAATAATGGAAAAATAAATCTGCTTTTTCAGCACAGATCCATGTTTGGCTGTTTGCTGTGTCCACAAATCAATGTTTGGCTATTTGCTGCGTCCAAAAATCTATGTCTGACTATTTGCTGTGTCCACAAATCCTTGTTTGAATATCTGCTGCGTCCACCATGGGAAATTGAATTGAAACTTGTTTCAAACTAACTACAAGAAGTTACAAAAGAATATAACATTGTGTCAACCACACTACACCTGCTACATTCACAGCCGACGAGGCCCATCGCTCAAATTCAAGGCTGGATTGCAACAGACTTAGCAGAGTTTCCTGGCTTTGAGCCAGTAACTATGAGTTTCCAAACGAACCAATATAAAACAAATCAAAATAGATAAACAGTTATTCTGCTAACACCTCCATAGATAATTCTGATGACCAATGGAGCTAAAAGGGGTGCTCGATAAGGCTGTTCTTATCTTTGGTTCTGCAAAATGGTCACTAACTTATACTAGCTAAATTAAGCAGCAAAACTGATTGTATGTAATTATTGTATTTAACATGCACGTAGTGGATACACAGAAGACAATGATGTAAAATAAGTGCTCTTAAAGTTTGTTTCGGTTAATCTGAATATTCAGATAGTGTTCATGTTTTGTGAGATACTAATTTTGTTTAAAATATATAAAATATGCTATTTAATATGCAAAGTTTGGTGACATTCATAAACATTTTGACATGATATTGAAAATTACTGACTACACTGTAACGTGTAGTACGTTAAACTTATGTTTCGTATTATCCAGAAAATTGCAGAAAAGATCTGAAAATACCTGTTAATAAAATATAGAAAATTGGAATTTTTAAATATGAAACTTTCACCTTGAACAAATTAACCTTGACTAAAAATGCAGATTGAATAAATATAATTATCTTTTATTCATAGAAATTAATTTTCATAAACATTGTTTCTGTTAAGCCTGTATCAGCGTCACAAAAGAATATTCACATATGTTGTATTTCTTTGGGCATTTCCTATATCCACTATAAATACAGACTGGATTAATTTAAGAGCTTTACTAGATATAAAATTTGTTTATATTAAAGATTAGAAACTATACTTTGTGACACACAAACATTATTACAAAATATTCACTGTTAAATTACCTTTTATCTCCGTTTTTTTCTCTCTCTCTTTTATAATAAGTGATTTCAGAAATCTTGCATCAACTACAGCGCTATTTTGTTCGGAATTCTTGAGATTCAATATTTTCGTACTGGTAAACTATTCAAGCATAGTACTTTTCACAGAGTGTGTTTATTCGTAAGAGTAATTTATATTAATTTTAGAAGGTTACTTTACACTCATGCTTCTGCTTGAAACGACTCTTACACATTTGTGCAAATTAATTGAAACAATACGGAAAATTACGATTTTTTTCAATTTTTTGCGTTTTATTTCTGAAAATCCAAAAATTACTCACAAATTAATACATGATATGGTCGCCTTCATTTTTCAGAAGATCATTAATCCGCTTTGGCATTGAGTCCACGAGTTGACTGAAATCTTTACTAATTTTTGGATCACGGTGCCACACCTCAGTTATGGTCTCAATTAGTTTATCTTTCGTAGTACAGTCTTTTCTCCAAAGTCTTTCGTTAAAAATTGCCCAAAGATTTTCAATAGGATTTAGGACCGGAGAGTTTCCAGGCCAGGCCAGCACATTTATT
Source organism: Carcinoscorpius rotundicauda (assembly GCA_011833715.1). NCBI lineage: Eukaryota > Metazoa > Arthropoda > Merostomata > Xiphosura > Limulidae > Carcinoscorpius > Carcinoscorpius rotundicauda. Next base: position 15,273,329 of record CM022398.1, on the reverse strand, counting down.
CGCGTTGTAGTCATAAAATTCTTCACAAGTTTCGATGTGTGGCACGGAGCGAGATCTTGATGAAAAATGCCAAATCCATCTGGAAATCTATTTTTCAATTCTGGAACGATTCTTCTCTGCAAAACTTCGATATACTGTGGTCCTTGCATCATACCTTCTACAATATGTAAGCCTCCGACGCCATAGTAGCTGAAAAAGCCCTAAAACATCTTCTTCAAGGGACGCTTTATGAATTTATCGATGTGAAATTCTCGAAGTTTTTCACCTGGAGATCTACGAACATGCAGACTTCTTTGACCCTGTACGAAGAAATGAGTCTCGTCACTGAATAACACCTTCCTCCATTGTTCTTGCGTCCAGTTCTTGACGGCTGAGAGACAACTGATTAGCAATGAAACAAATAGCGTCATTTTTGAGAAAAGTCTAACGCAATTTCGAATGACGTAATATTCCTCAAAATTTCGTCATATATCCAAAAAATAGATAAAAAAATACTGCAAAACACAACTAATGACGCCGTCTGTGTGAAAAAAATAACTATTAAAGGAAATCAGCATATCCCACGAGCCTACACCGGCCGCCATGCTGAAAATATTGTAAATTGACCACTTGTTTCAATTAATTTGCAGAATGGTGTATAATACACGTTAACCCTAAAATTTGCAATACGTTAGGTCCCATCGCATTTTTTAAATGCATTATACATTAGAGTTCTCGCGCGTTCGTAACTTAGTTACAGGGTCTATGTGTCACAAAATCTAACTAAATATTCTGTCACTTTTGTCATTATTTATTTTGATTATTTTAGGCACACAGAATAAACGACTTTATCAAGTTTTCAGATTTTCGTACAGTAATTATCGTAACAAGCAGCCGAATAGAATAAGTTACTCAGTATCAGTCGATGTGTGTCCCCTAGCGGCAGTAAACAGAACGTAGACAGTTCGGTAATATCGTGGGTTAACAGATATATATCGTCAGTAACGTTCCATATTTAGTTATATTTTTCTCCTGTGTCAACAGCTACATCTACAGTGTCTATATTTTGTTTGTTTATCGCAAAAAATATGTAACTTGGCTGTTCTGATTATATACCAGGGTAATAAAATACACTGCAAGCAACTAATTCCGTATTAATTAAGTGATTAAGACAGTGACAGCTGATGTGGTAGTAATACATAGTGAAAATATTATACTCAGTGTGGTTGACAAGAAATACAATATTTGATTATATAATATTGGATAATCAGTGTTTCTTTGTAGCATATAATATTGGAGAATTGGTGTTTCTTTATAACATATAATATTGGAGAATTAGTGTTTCTTTGTAACGCATAATGTTAGGGAAGTATTGTTTCTTTGAAACATTATGTTGGAGAATTAATGCTTTATTGTAAATTATATTCGGGATTTAGGTTTTCTTGTAACAGTATTATATTGGGGTGTTATGGTTTCCTTGGAACATAGAATTTTGGTAAATCAATTTTTCCCTTCTAACATATCGTATTGGGGAATTAGTGTTTCATTAAAACGGGTAATATTATGGAATTAGTGCTTACTTACGACATGGTATATTAGAGACCTGGTGTTTCTCTGTTATAGGGCCCGGCGTGGCCAAGCGTGTTAAGGCGTGCGACTCCTAATTTGAGGGTCGCGGGTTCGAATCTCCGACGCGCCAAACATGCTCGTTCTCTCAGCCGTGGGGGCGTTATAATGTGATGGTCAATCCCACTATTCGTTCGTAAAAGAGTAACCCAATAGCTGGCGGTGGGTGGTGATGATTAGCTGCCTTCCCTCTAGTCTGTTTGTTTGTGTGTTTTTTTGAATTTCGCACAAAGCAACTCGAGGGCTATCTGCGCTAGCCGTCCCTGCTTTAGCAGTGTAAGACTAGAGGAAAGGCAACTAGTCATTACTACCCACCGCCAACTCTTGGGCTACTATTTTACCAACGAACAGTTGAATTGACCGTCACATTATAAACCCCCACGGCTGAAAGGACGAGCATATTTGGCGCAACGGGGATGCGAACCCGCGACCTTCAGATTACGAGTCGCACGCTTTAACATGTTTGGCCATGCCGGGCCTCCCTCTAGTCTTACACTACTAAATGAGTGACGGCTGGCACAGATAGCCCTCGAATAGCTTTGTACGAAATTTAAAAAAAAAAAACTGTAACAGGTAATACTAAGTAATTAGTGTTTCCTAGTAACCACGTGAAATTAGTGCATTAGTATTTCGTGGTGACATATAATATTAGGAACCTGGTAGTTTTGTAACATATGACATTGAGGAATAAGCGTTTTCTTGTGATATGTAATATTGTGGAATCAGTGTTTCATTGTAATACATATATATAAATATCTTTATTCAAGTTCGAGTTCATTCGATTCTTAAATAAAATAACGAAATTGACTGCTACCTTTATAACTCGCCTGCAGCTAAACGTGCGAGCCTGGTACTCTATTAAATGACTGCGTGTTGCCACTTCGCTTATCTTTTAGTTTGATAACAGTGAACACGTACTGACAAAAATAAAATACTGTAATGAAAAAATACCCCAACGGCAAAATTTTGCTAGTCGCCGTTGAGACATTTTCTAGCAGTGACGACTCTGGGCCAGACACTCAAGTGTGTAGATTTTTTATTAAATAAAGCAGCCAGGTTCTAGCGTTCGTTAAGCTCATTCCTAGTCATTGGGGTTTCGAGGACTCATAATTTCCACGTTTTCTGTCCCAAAGCAAGAACCCCAAGAAGGTCCTTCTCTTAAACTTATTTCCTTTCCGTTCTCATGGTTTTTGTAACTCCAGTCCATTGTTTGTTTGTTTGTTTTTGGAATTTCGCACATAACTACTCGAGGGCTATCTGCGCTAGCCCTCCCTAATCAAGCAGTGTAAGACTAGAGGGAAGGCAGCTTGTCATCACCACCTACAGCCAACTCTTGGGCTACTCTTTTACCAACAAATAGTGGGATTGACTGTTACATTGTAACGCCCCCACGGCTGAAATGGCGAGCATATTTGGAGCGACCGGGATGCGAACCCGCGACCCTCAGATTACGAGTGCACGCCTTAACACGCTTGGCGATGCTGGGCCACCAGTCCATCATATTTGGCCACTTTGGCTGCACTAGTAAGGCCACGATATGCTTTGAAATCCGCTACTATATACGCAGGTCATGTGTATCCTGCAGTTTCGCGGTATCTAGCTGCACCATTCTGCGTTTGTGCCCAAGGTTCGAGCATTATCGTGTGTATATATATATATACATAGAGAGAGAAAGAGTTGGTATAATTTTTACAATATTTTCTGGTTTGCACAGACACATCTTTGTCTATGCTTTAATTAATAGCTTTGGGATTTCAAGTTAAATAATTTTGCATTAACAACGTTAACAATAGTCGGCATACGTAAGCACGTGTCCAAAAGTAATAGATACAAGTTCCAACATGAACGCCCTCCAGTGGCTCAGCGGTATGTCTGCAGACTTACAACGTTAAAAACCGGGTTTCGATGCCCGTGGTGGGCAGAACACAGATAGCTTATTGTGTAGCTTTGTGTTTAATTCAAAACAACAACCAACATGAACACTGTTGTGATTTATAGCATAACAAGGAAAAATTGCAACATAACCGCGTAAGATTGATGTAGATGGCTACCAAAACTAAATAAAGCTCAGCTTGTATTACCGCTAATAGGTTTTTAAAGTGGCCTTTAAAAATTTCCAAACGTTTCTGCTTTAGTCCAGTATATTACAAGTAATAAAAACCATTTTGTAAATGTAAAATAATGTAATGATGGCAGTGCCAAAAATAACACCAACAAGAATATGTGGATTATACAGTTATGCATAGATCATCACTACATGACTTTCAATATTAAAATTTAATATTACACTTTAAAATGCACGAGAACAAAGTGGTGACGAGGTCGGTCAGTATTGCCGACCTCGTAGCGAGTGTCTATAATGGTTTTTAATAATAAAGACATGTTTTTTACTGACAATAATTTTCCTTGGACGTAAGTCGTAGGCTCTTAGATACATTTCCTTGACATTGACATGACCAGGATATTATGATAAACAAACTGTATTATCAACAGTCCGGAATATATAATTTTCCGACTGCAGTAATATTAAAATCAAAAATGCATTTTCCAGTATAACTTAAAAAATTAATGTTGAAAATCATGTAGGGATGATCTATGTATAACTTGTTTGCGCTCTTTATAACACTGCTATATCCTGACATGATTTTACCTTCATAAAATGTTTCCATTAATAACTTTGTGACTTCTTCCCCTGATTTAAAGCTGTTGTGTTCTATGAATATGTGTAATAGTATTTAATATTATGTATATTGATTTTATTTTTCTTACATAACATAGGGGTCGGCTCCCTGAGGACACCGATTGTACAGTGTACAAAGCATTGTGTATTATATATGTTTATCTATTATTCAAAAGTTTTTTGCTGATTGTGACAGGTACCTGGTGGGTATGCACAAATATAGTTTTGGTTTTGCTTCATCACGTAAGAACTCTTGAGAAATAGATAGTTAACTGTTTACCGGCAATAACGTATTTAATGTTTATGTTTCTGATACGCTATTAAGTTTAACATAATTAAAAGTGTTTTGCTCCTGATTTTCGTTTGTATTCAATGTCCGGTGCATCACGTTGCAGTGTCCAACAGTAGTCAGCAAGCATTGACGGATTCCAATTGCTCTGATATTGTTTTTTCATTGTAGCAATGTCCTCGTGAAACTGAATATTTCGATGAAACGGTACGTGAAGGACAAATTTAGATGTGATTTTCGTGATCAACAGCCAAAAATCTATAAGGGACACCCAACAGTGTTCAAGAACCAAAAACTTTATTGTGCAGTGTAATTTATGTTTTACCCTGTAGGTAAGCTTTTTAAAGGAACGCCAAAGTTCTGTGCAAAAGCTAACTTCAACAGGTAATTATAATATCGTTTACTCTTGGACTATGATTGTTGTCTTTGAAGTTACTACTGGTCACTACGACTAAACGATGGTATCCTGCACTACCCAGAATCACATACAGTGGATGTAGGTTTAATCTAACGTTAGGCCCGGCATGGCCAAGCGTGTTAAGGCGTGCGACTTGTAATCTGAGGGTCGTGGGTTTCGCATCTCGGTCGCGCCAAACATGCTCGCCCTTTCAGCCGTGGGGGCGTTATAATGCGACGGTCAATCCCACTATTCGTTGGTAAAAGAGTAGCCCAAGAATTGGCGGAGAGTGGTGATGACTAGCTGCCTTCCCTTTAGTCTTACACTGCTAAATTAGGGACGGCTAGCACAGATAGCCCTCGAGTAGCTTTGTGCGAAATTCAAAAACAAACAAACTAATCTAACATTAGTAAAAAAGTAGTTGTAGTTATCTCAACTGAAACAACAAAAAGAAATACGAACAGTTTTGTGGGCTGTTCACTTTCTGGTTTAGCAACACAGCGATTGTTTCTTACATTCTTGGGTAGAAAAACAAATAAAGGTGAGTGGAAATCATATTTTAAAGTAAAACTCTTTTCATTGTTCATTTTTATCACGAATATTTGTATTCCCTCTATCGAGTTCCTTATATCATTATATCCTTATATCATAGTTATTTTTGTTCAAACTGTACTATACATCGTGCAAGTGTGATTTTACTATTATAACTAAAAGTAATACCACTGAAAGTAGTACCACATTGCTTCGTTACAAAGAGCTAATTATATTGTTACAACCAAAACTGCGACAACAATACGTCGTAACAATGTAATAATCTTAATATTGCAACTAAAAAAACACACCACGTTGTTACCACTAAAAAAATAGCACGACACTAGATCGTTACAACATGTTTGCACGAGATGAGAACCATCCGGTCGTTCTTCTTCTATATGGTGGGTTTCACTTATCAAGAATCGTCTGAGTTTATCTCATTTTTGTTTTTGTTACTCTTGGAACAAGGACGTACCTTGTGAACGGGTTGAAAGACAATCTAACCTCGTAGCTCATGACAGACATAAATGTATCACATTACGCTGAGCCAACGGTTTTGAACTGGGCCTGCTACGTGAGAGATCAGGTCTCTCTTGTGGGATTCTACGTGTTGTGTTAGAACGACGAAACATCATGGACTTCTTGTTTTCTTCACTTAACAATATAACTCTGCCTGGATTGATACCTACACAGCAGTTATACCAAAACGAGAAAAAGGAAAATCATTTTGTCAAATTAGGCAAGACTAGGGTGTCATTAGCATGTCTTTTTATTTCCTTCCTTTTGTGTCCATTGGGATTAAATATATGGCCTACTTCAGCTTAAAATATATTGCAATACATAAAGAAATACCATAGAGCCCACTTTTTAGTAAATGGTTATTCTGAGAGGCTTAACTTACAGATTAAACATGGAACTGTTTTATTTACGAAAAATAGGTCAACTCTTCGAACATTATCCTTAATTAGTTTATTTATATTTTATAAGTGCAATATTCCAGTTCAGAAACTGCGCTTGAAAACATTTCCTCTATATCTAGGTCCCATGATGCACTTGGAACAGCATGCGTCACGTTTTTTACTGCTACTCTTAATGTAATATCCTCAGAGGTGAATGTTCAAAGTGCATTCAAAGAAATACCGTGGCTCAAACCTTAGACTTTTCAACCTACAGCCTGGCCCTTATTTAAAAATAAACAAGGGTTTTGCTAAACTAGCCGACAGACAGGGGTTTCTTTACACTTGATCCATTGTGACTGTATCTTTAAATGCACTCGTTTCAAACAATCACTTCACGATTTATTAGTTCTGAAGAATGATATAACCTTAAAATTTCAATATGAATATAAAATACAAGTAACGTATTGTGTATAAGGAGAAAAATGGTGGTATATTTGTTGTATACTTATGGATACATCGTATTTCGTTTCACTTCTGTTTCTGCTTCGTAACTGATCAACCAGAATTTATGTATTTCGTAGTTTAGTTATTTACCATACAAAGATTGCTTCTTCGCTTAACTTGGGTTTAGTAAACAAAGCTCCTTTGGTATAGCCAAACAACCTTCACCAATTTCAGCCATTTTTCAACTCATAATTTATTTTATTGCGATATCTCCAACTGCGATTGGATATTACTGGCTTCAACTTATTACTTTACTACAAAGTTAACCTTAAACTCAAAATACTTGATTTTTTTTATCTTTTGACAGAAGTTTAATGTGTCGACATTTTCTGTATTAAAACAACGACTTTTGTGCGACATATCTAAGGTTTCTGTAGAAAAACGGTTGTGTTTTTTTTGCGACATATGTTTTTATATACAAGCATCATGTCTCGCGTGATGTATCTTCTACACTAACGGCAAGTGGAGCCACGTATACCTTTTCATTCTCGTTCACTCAAGCTGTATGTAATCGGATTCCTAAATCAGGCAGCAGCTGTACAATACGCATGCTTGTGTAATTAAAGAAAGAACATCAGGTTGTCTGAGGTGATGACATATTAAGCTAACCACAGTTCTATTCAAACGTGACTGGTTGCTCACGTGTGTAAAGTACGTTTTGCCCAATTGGATAACTTGCCTCGTTCTTGAAGGTATTCGACCAGGTCATTTCGTGAATTAACAATGCATATACCCCGGTGGTACAGACTACTTTTTTAAGTGCAGACATTTTATGTTATAGCCTTTCCAGCTAATCGAGAATATAAGGTTTTTGATGCTAATAAACATATATCTTAAGCGAAGATGTTTGTTTTGAATTTCGTGCAAAGCTACACGAGGGCTACCTGAACTAGACGTCCCTAGCTTAGCAGTGAAAGGCTAGAAGGAAGGCAGCTAGTCATCACCATCCACCGCCAACTCTTAAACTACTCTTTTAATAAAGAATAATAGGATTGACTATCACGTTATAATGACCCCACGGCTGAAATGGTGAGCATGTTTGGGGGCATACGGATTCGAACCTGCGACCCTCAGATTGAGAGTCGAGCGACCGAAGCACGTGACCTTAAGCGAAGGTGTAGAAAATGCGTACTATAAGCCTACTTTAAAGTGATACGCATTATTTAGCACTATAAGGTTATGTTATGTAAATGTGTAAATATTTTGTAAACGACGGCATGTCGTGTTGTGTTTGGATTTTCATTTCTATTTATTATATTTTCATATTTATATTATTGTTTCGAAGTTTAAACTAATAAAATATGTTGTTATTCATTTAGGGTAACATTTAGAATTTTCTTGAATTAAGTAGACCAATCATATGTTTGTAAATGAAGTGCTGGCGACTTCGTGTCTAGACGTGTAGTCTCGTGCAAGAACGGACATCCGCGGATTGCTCTGGAGATCTGTAGAAATTTCGCGGTCTTTCGAGGAGTTTAGGCCTACAATATATAAACAGACGAAGACGCGAGAAGAGGTGATCAGTTTTTATTCGAAGAAAGGAAGAGAATCAGACATTAGTTTTATTTCACAAGAAGAGAGTCAGTTATTTGAGAAAGATTAAGTGTTTGCTGTGATTATTCAACTTGGATTTGTGACTGAAGTTAGAGCTACGGAAGCTGTGATTTTATTTCGTCAATCTCTACGATTCATCTGAATTACTGCTTGTGCTGAGAGTCGGCGAATTTATTGAACTGTGAACTGTTTCTGAACTTCTTCATTTAAGCTTCGGAATTTCTTCGTGAGACCAAATTCACACCCTAGACTGGAATTTGAGACTTTCATTTTAGATCATTATATTAGATACAGGCCAGTACCATTTTGTATTGTGATTAATTTTGAAGTTTGAAACTAGTATTATTTTGTTTTGTAATTAATTTCGAATGTTGTAACTTAATATCTGTCACTGTTATTATATAATTTATGTTATATCTGTTATATTTGTTAATAGTTTAGTGTAATAAATTATACAAGCTATTATCTGCGTTTTTCTGTTGCGTTTAGTCTACGAAGAACATAAAAAATACGTAACAGGTTATTCAGTGGAACTGCTTCGTTTCTAAAGAGGAATACATTTACAGACTGAAATCATTCTTTAGGAAGATTTTAATGTTTTTCTTGGTGTTGAGATACAGAACAAACTTATTGCCTGCACCCCCAGTGGCTCAGCAGTATGTCTGCGGACTTACACGCTAAAATCCGGGTTTCGATACCCGTGGTGGGCAGAGCACAGATAGCCCATTGTGTAGCTTTGTGCTTAATTCAAAACAACAACCGAATACGATTCAATCTAATGCATTCACGATTGAGGTGTATCTGTTACCAGTTTGATTACTTGAACAAATAACATTAATTGTTTTTGTGTTATAATATTACCATATTGCAGTCTAAGTGTTCGTATGTTACAGCTGTGGGTATTTAGGACTGTTTATCATAGACATCTGCCCAGACACGGTTGTACTGAGCACGGTCAAGTGATTAATTTATTGTAGTGTGAGTGCGATATCTTATGGTTCGATTCCCGTTTTCTTTAAATTAGGAACGGCCATGTGCAGATAGCCCTTTAGTTTATTTGCTAGAAATTTTGAAATTCACTCAAAAGAAAAATTGAAAAGAAATACTCCCCTTGTAGCACAGTTCACACAACAAGACCACAAAGAAGTGCATCTTGTAAGGCACTACATCATAGAATACGTTCCGTAATTGTGGTATGACTGAGGGCCCGGCATGGCCAAGCGTGTTAAGGCGTGCGACTCGTAATCTGGGGGTCGCGCCAAACATGCTCGCCCTTTCAGCCGTGGGGGCGTTATAATGTGACGGTAAATCCCACCAATCGTTGGTAAAAGAGTAGCCCAAGAGTTGACGGTGGGGGGTTGAGTCTAGCTGCCTTCCCTCTAGTCTTGCACTGCTAAATTAGGGACGGCTAGCGCAGGTAGCCCTCGAAGCTTTGTGCGAAATTCCAAAACAAACAAAAGACAACACTAAGAAAAAATATTTGGACTCAGCAACTAATACCTTGAGGTAACCTTGACCTTTATTAACCTACTGAGTAAATACAGTCAAATACATCGTATTTTTCACTATATATTGATAGTATTGGTTAAATTAAACGTTTTATGCAATTGAAAATACTTGTAATTGGTAAGTAATGAAATTACGATTTGTATGAATGACCCTTTTGAGTAGACCCTAAGCTAACCTCTTGTCTTAACCCATAACTTGGAAGACGCATGGGGATTTATCAAGGTAATTTTGAAGAAAAGAGTGCATCATGCAAGGCGTGTTACAAAAAAAATCAAAGAGTTTTGTAGCATATTCTTTTCAACTACGATAAATCCCTTTGGAGACCATAGTTTTTGGCTTTTTTCAAATATAATAGTTTTCGTGTAAGATTTAGATTTTTCATCTCTTTATGAAACGCACGTGCGTCGTTAATAAAAGCCAGATATTTTAATGACATATCAATATTTGATTCGTTTATTTGCTAAGCATTGATATTGGATGAGAAACGCCATTACGGGCTTTCGTACCCTGACATGGCCAGGTGGTTAAGGCACTCGATCCATAATCTGTGGGTCGCGGGTTCGAGTCCCCATGAAACGAAACATGCTCGCCCTTTCAGCCGTTCGGGCTTTATAATTTCACAATCAATCCCGTTATTCGTAAAAGAGTAGCCCAAGAGTTGGCGGTGGGTGGTGATGACTAGCTGCCTTCGCTCTAGTCTTGCATTGCTAAATAAGGGACGGATAACGCAGATATCCCTCGTGTAGGTTTGCGCGAAATTCAAAAAACAAACGAGCTTTTGTTTTTCTTTCCTTTATTGAATAGATGTCGTTTTATAAAAAGCCACTTTTGAAAGTGAGCTTTCGGTTGTTTGTTGTTGTTGTTGTTGTTTTAATGAGCAGGCGTCGTTGTTACAAACTAATTTTCATATTAAGTTTCCGGATTTTATTATTATTATATTTAACGAGTGTCGTAACTAAACGTAAATTTTCATTTACGTAAGAGTAAAGAGTTTTCAGTTCTAATTATCATTCTTGAACGAACGTCGTTATTAAAGTCAAATGTTCCTAATATCTCTCTGATTTTTCACCTACTTATGTTACAATCGTCACTATTAAAAGATATTCAACAGACATGATGTTTCTCTTGCTCTATTTTTCAACTAGTGTTACTATTAAAAAAGAGATGGCACTGTTGAATAATTCAAGCAAAGTGACGTTTTTCTACTGTCGTTGTTATATGCAGTTACAAAGGATATAACACCAGATAAGGAATTGAAAAACATCTTTTTTAATTAAAAAAGCGGATAATATTTCCGATAAAGCTGACGTTCTCCTGGAATTTGGTGTTCACATTTTAAAGGGCACCTTATGCAACGGCTGGGAGGGCGAGCATGTTTTGCGCGACTCGGGCCCAAACCCGCGACCCTCAGATTACGAAGCGCACGCCTTAATGCGCTAGGCCATGCCAGGCCATAACAACTCCAGCGTTGGGCCGTTCGTGCACAGTACGGTGGGCTATCCATTGGACATGCTCTGTTTCAGTGGACATGTAATAACCACAACTTCGAGTAAAAAGGTCACGAGGAAATTGATAAGTGAATTTAACTGAGAAGACACCAAAGTTAACAAAAAATGAAAAGCGTTGTCTCTGTTTCTCACTAGGTGTTAAACAATAGTATTACAACTCTATGCGGTTACTTACTATGTTCTCAGATGTCAGTATTGTTGGTTTCATTTACTTGTACTCAATATGATAGATAAATCACTTATCGCCATTTCTATCTCTAAAAGTTTGTTGTTTTTTTTGGTCTGATAAATCGTGTTTATTTTAAACTATGAACTAAAAGCGATTCACTTTTGATCGCCCTCTAGTGGCTCGGCGGTATGTTTGCGGACTTACAACGCTAAAAACCGGGTTTCGATACTCGTGGTGGGCAGAACACAGATAGCTTATTGAGTAGCTTTGTGCTTAATTCAAAACAACAACACTTTTAATCTGACAGTAATTCTGGTTCGCAACTCATCGCCTTATACCAATGTGTCTACATATGTATATTTTTGGCTAAGACTTTAAATGGATTTTGTTTGTTTGGTTTGAATTTCGCGCTAAGCTACACGAGGGCTATCTGCGTTAGCCGTCCCTAAATTAGCAGTGTAAAGCTAGAGGGAAGGTAGTAGGTTATCACACCCCACCAGCAACTCTTGGGCTACTCTTTTACCAACGAATAGTGGGATTGACCGTCACATTATAACGCCCCCACGGCTGAAAGGGCGAGCATGTTTGGCGCGACGGAGATGCGAACCCGCGACCCTCAGATTACGAGTCGCACGCCTTAACACACTTGGCCATGCCGGGCCGTTATCCAGGAAAGTAGTTATAAAAATACACATTAAAATCTAGATTTTTCTATTTACGTAAGGAATTTATGAACTTATCTCTTGATCGGTACTTTCAGTGTAGAACCTTGTTCTTCATTCAGTCATAATTAAGATAATTTGATTAAACCCCTTCTAAACATACATTATGTTGAAATCAAAGTGAAACTATTTAAAATCAATAGTGTGAATATGTAAATAAGATTTATTTTCTGGATTGGCCGTCACATTATAACGCCCCCAAAGCTGAAAGGGCGAGCACGTTTGGTGCGACAGGGATTCGAACCCGCGAGTATATTATTATAACATGAGAAGTGGTAAACGCCGACGTTATTGTAGGTTTATGTTATAACGAGTACAGAGTTTTACGAAAAAATGTGTGTGTGTGTGTTTTCTTAGAGCAAATCCACATCAGGCCATCTACTGAGCCCATCGAGGGGAATCGAACCCCAGATTTTAGCGATGTAAATCCGGAGACATACAATGTACTTGCGCTGGACAATACGTAAAAATAAACATTTTTGTAAGTTGTATATCATTGTAACTTCACTTTACCCAACTAAAGATTCCCGTCGTTGTATTGTAGCCTATTGCACTGTGATGTACTTTTATGGTAATAAACGCTAAAATCAGGGGTTCGATTCCCCTTATATAGCTTTGCTGTGGGAAAACACACACACGCATGGCAAATAATTACTTAAATAACAAAAGAGAAAATTTTCTTCGTTCACAACACATAAATAAATATGTGGATGCACTTTAATGATTGACACTTCTTCTGTTTGGTCAATCCCACTATTCGTTGGTTAAAGAGTAGCCCAAGAGTTGGCGGTGGGTGGTGATGACTAGCTGCCTTCCCTCTAGTCTTACACTGCTAAATTAAGGACGGCTAGCACAGATAGCCCTCGAGTAGCTTTGTGCGAAATTCCAAAACAAACAAAACTTCTGTTTAAAATTTCGTGTTAGCGCCATCTAGTGATACCCACAAATTGCTTCAGAAAAGTAACTGACAGAAACATATAATGGTGTTGTTGCGTTGTCAGTCGAAAGGCCACACAATGCATCATTTGCATTCAATCCACTGCAAGGAATTGTCTGTTAATAAATATACAAGTGCACAATGACTTTCCGAACACCCTGTAAAACTATAACACTCGTCACCAGATCTGTCACTGAAATAATTTTCTAATAAAGATATAAGTATTGTAAAACCTAAATCTTACCCTACTACACAGACTCATCTATTACACTGCCTCAATATTTATCTTACGCCAAGGCTTAGCACTTATTCTGTCTCTGTATTACTTTATGTTTCATGTTTTATAACACTGCAGTACTTTTCAGTATATGTATAAATAATTACGACTATACTAAAGCAAGCAATACCACGACAACTGATGCTAAAGAACCACATGGTGGTTAAGGCGCCGGAATATGAGTTTGAATTTTTGTGTTTCATTTCACGCCCATTATCATGAAATTTTAAAAAGATGGACTTCGTACTTGAGAGCCATGAGTGCGTTAAAAGAGTGGCTGTCACATCCCAGTTTTCTGTTGGACAAGAGTATCCCAAGATCTGATGGTGGATAGCGTAAATTAGCTGCCTTCATTCCAGTCTATAATTTTCAAATTCAAGACCATTAGCGCAGAAAGCTTTCGAGTAATGCTGTGCAAAATTCAGCATACGGATGTGAATATCTCTGAACCGGAACTGAGAGAAAATTCAACAAAAGTGTAATAATAGACAATTATTTTCGAAGCTGGTTAAAAAGCCCATTCAGCTGTTTAATTAACACTTTAATTTCACTGAAATTAGATACAGTTTATCTCTCATTTAAAATTTATAAGTGTTTAATATAGTAGTAAGGATTTCGAGCTATAGGTGGAAAGTTTAAGGTTCGCGTTTGTAATTTGCCTCCGCATGCTCTGCACTTTGAACTGTAGATTAGTTATGAAGTGTCAATCAATCGCTCTATTCCCTTAACAACAGATACGTAACCGGGCAGTTAGTGCTGTTGGGTGGTTACTATTCCTCCTGGTCAGTGTTTCAAAGTTAAAAATGACCTAGAAACTTCGGATCTTTAGGCCACTTGTCCTAAGTTTCATCTAACGTGACATTCTGGTTAAAACTATCAAATGACAAAACGTTTTACTTCATAGAAAATTATTATATTATTTATGCCACTCGATTCCATGAAGAAACATCGGTCCGCAATCTCTTGCGGATTCATCATCAGGCTGGTTTTTTAAGTGAGTTGATTCTTAGCCCACCGCACAACCCCCAACCAGGAGGAGAAAGCTACATAAGGGCTATCTGTGCTAGCCGTCCCTAATTTTGTAGCGTAAGACTAAAGGGAAGGCAGCTAGTCATCACCACCCACCGCAAACTCTTGGGCTACTCTTTTACCAACGAATAGTGGGATTAAACGTAACATTATAACACCCCCACGGCTGAAAAGGCAAAGATGTTTAGCGCGACCGGGATGCGAACCCGCGACCCTCGGATGAGGAGTCGCACGCCTCACGTGCACGGCCATGCCGGGCACACTTCATGGAAAAGCTTTAGATAATTTTCCCGAAAGATTTAAATAAATGTTATTAGCGGATTTCATTCAACATAATATATGTATAAATATGTTGTTAGTGGATCTCATCTGACAGTCTATATACTTAGATGTTAGCATATTTCATCCAACAAACTGTAAACAAATATGCTGTTACTGAATATACATATTTGTGTAGATGTTGCTAGCGAACCTCATGCAACAAACAATATATTTATATAGATGTTGATAGTGTATCTCATCTAACAATGTATATATTTATATACATGTTGCTAGCGAACCTCATCCAACAAACAATATATTTATATAGATGTTGATAGTGTATCTCATCTAACAATGTATATATTTATATACATGTTGTTAGCGGACCCCATCCAACAAACAATATATTTATATAGATGTCGATAGTGTATCTCATCTAACAATGTATATATTTATATACATGTTGTTAGCGGACCCCATCCAACAAACAATATATTTATATAGATGTTGATAGTGTATCTCATCTAACAATGTATATATTTATATACATGTTGCTAGCGAACCTCATCCAACAAACAATATATTTATATAGATGTTGATAGTGTATCTCATCTAACAATGTATATATTTATATACATGTTGCTAGCGAACCTCATCCAACAAACAATATATTTATATAGATGTTGATAGTGTATCTCATCTAACAATGTATATATTTATATACATGTTGCTAGCGAACCTCATCCAACAAACAATATATTTATATAGATGTTGATAGTGTATCTCATCTAACAATGTATATATTTATATACATGTTGCTAGCGAACCTCATCCAACAAACAATATATTTATATAGATGTTGATAGTGTATCTCATCTAACAATGTATATATTTATATACATGTTGTTAGCGGACCCCATCCAACAAAGAGTATATTTATATAGATTTTATTAGCGGGTCTCATCCAACAAACGGTATATCTAAATATATGCCGTCATGGGAACTTACCAAACAAATTGTGTATGTATATAGATGTTTTTATCGGATCTCAATCAACAAATTGTATACTTATATTGAATTGTAAGCGGATCTTATCTAACAAACTATTTTCGTTTATATATATAGTTAGCGGATCTTATCCAACAAACTATATATTATATAGTTGTTAGCGGATCTCACCCAACAAACTACATATTTATTTAGACGTTGTTAGCGGATCTCATCCCACAAACAATATATACTTCTGGCCAAAATCTTAAGACCAATGAACATAAAGAAAAAATATGCATTTTGCGTTGTCAGACTCAACCACTTATTTGAGTAGGGCTTCGAAAGATAAAAATAAGAAATGGGAAAATAAAAAAAACCTTTTTAGCAGGCCTGGCATGGCGAAGCGCGTTAAGGCGTTCGCTTCGTAATCTGAGGGTCGTGGGTTCGCGCCCGAGTCGCGCCAAACATGCTCGCCCTTTCAGCCGTGGGGGCGTTATAATGAGACTGTCAATCCCACTATTCGTTGGTAAAAGAGTAACCCAAGAGTTGGCGGTGGGTGGTGATGACTAGCTGCCTTCCCTCTAGTCTTACACTGCTAAATTAGGGACGGCTAGCACAGATAGCCCTCGAGTAGCTTTGTGCGAAATTCAAAACAAACAAACTTTTTACCATTTAACAGAGAAAATGTGAACACTATGAAATTAGCCTCAATACTAGCTGGTCAAAAGTTTAAGATCATACTAAAACGAAACGTTAATCGGTAAACATGTAACGAAATTTAGTCATTTGTGTTCAAGCATTAGCATTGTCAACATCTCCTAGTGACATCTCCTGTGTTATATTGGGTAAAAACATGGCAAAGGCTAAAATGTTGACAGAGTTTGAACGTGGCAGAATTGTCGAGCTGCAACAGCAAGGTCTCTTTCAACGTGCCATCGCTGGTGAGATTGGGCGTTTTAAAACTGCCGTTGCAAATTCCTTAAAAGACCTGAGGAATATGGAACAAGAATTTTAAGTGTTCGGCCCAAGAAAGTTTCGCCGGCGTTGAGCAGATGGATTAGGCGGGTTGTCCGACAAGACACCAGCCGATCGTCGAACCAGATAAAGGTCCTCACGGACGAAGAATGGATCTCAAGAACAATAAGACGGCATCTACGAGATAAAGGCTTCAAAAACCGTAAACGTCTTCAAAGGCCACGCCTCCTTCCACACCACGAAAGAGCTCGGTTAAACTTTGCTGAAAAGCACCAAACATGGAACGTAGAAAAGTGGACGAAGGTTTTGTTCTCTGATGAAAAAAAAAATTAAACTGGGTGGTCCAGATGGCCTCCAACGTTACTGGCACAACAAGGATATCCCACTGGAGACATTTTTACACGATACAGTGGAGAAGGTTCCATCATGAACTGGAGTGCTTTCCCCTTCCATGGAACAATGGAGCTTCAGGTTATACAGGGGCTTCAAACAGCAGCTGGCTACATTGGCATATTGGAGAGAACATCCTTATTGACTGAAGGCCCTCGTTTGTGAGGAAATGATTGGATCTTTCAGCAGGACAATGCTGCAATCCACTATGCCCGCAGGACAAAGGACTTTTTCTTGGCAAATAACGTGATTCTTTTGGACTATCCAGCGTGTTCGCCTGAACTGAACCCCATTGAAAATGTTTGGGAGTGGATGGCAATGAAAGTCTATAGAAATGGACGTCAATTCCAAACAGTGCATGATCTTTGTGAAGCCATCTTTACCACTTGGAATAACATTCCAGCCAGCCTTCTACAAACACTTATATCGACCATACCAAAGCGAATGTTTGCAGTTATTCGCAATGACGGCCGTAAAACTCACTACTGAGATATCTTGTTGGCATTTCCTACCCAGTTTAAGACTTCTTTTTGGTATGGCCTTAAACTTTGAGCCAGCTAGTATTTAGGCTAATTTCATAGTGTTCACATTTTCCCTATTAAATGCTAAAAACGTTTTTTATTTTTCGAAGCTTTACTCAAATAAGTGGTTGAGTCTAACAATACAAAATGCATATTTTTTTATGTTTATTGGCCTTAAGATTTCGGCCAGCAATGTATTTATATAGATGTTGTTAGCGGATCTCATCCAACGAACTATATTTTCATATAGATGTTGTTAACGAATCTCATCCAACAAGTTGTACACTAAGTTATACAAATGTTTATGACTTAAAATAATATTTATAGCTATTGTTTTTACTCCTTACTGTCCGGTATCCAAATAAAGTAGTTTATGGAACATGCCATTTTTATTATTTTATGAAAACAACTCCTTTAACATAAGAAAATACAAAAAATATCCATTTTTCTTTGATATTTCATTACACGTCTGCGACAGGAAATTGGTAACACAAAGAGTTAGACACAAGAAACACGTTCCTCAGTACTTGTCACGACATGGTCCTGATAATGAAATAAAGCAAAATGCTGAACATTGGTATATATAAGCTATATAAGGGCTATTTGCGCTAGCCATCCCTAATTTAGGAGTGTAAGACTAGAGGGACGGCAGCTAGTTATCACCACCCACCGCCAACTCTTGGGCTACTCTTTTACCAACGAATAGTGGGATTGACTGTAAAATTATAATGCCCCCAAGGCTGAAAAGGCGAACATGTTTGGTGCAACGTGGATTCGAACCCGCGACCCTCAGATTATGAGTGCAGTGCCTTAACCACCTGCCTTTTATTTGTTTTAATGGAAGTATTGTTATAAAAGCATAGATTTTTTAAACTGCAATGTTGCAGGTTATATTTCAAAGAACTACTAACCTTGTATTAGCTGTTTATTATTCCACTGAGTAAAAGTTTGCAATAATCAATAAATATAGTTGTATTCGACTTATTTATGGATAATATTGCTTTGAGTGGTGAAGTAGGAAGGCTTGTCCTGTACTATACGTCCAAGCAAGAAAATTATATTCTGTTTGTGAAAGTAAAGATAAAAGATTTGAAAACTAGATTATCTTGTCCCAGAAATCTAAGTAATAAAGACTGTCCTTGTTTATATATCTAAGTAATAAAGCCTGTCCTTGTTTATATATCTAAGTAACAAAACCTGTCCTTGTTTATATATCTAAGTAATAAAGACTGTCCTTCCTTATATATCTGAGTAAGAAAGCCTTTCCTTGTTTGTATATCTAAGTAATAAAGCCTGTCATTGTTTATATATCTAAGTAAAAAGGCCTGTCCTTGTTTATATATCTAAGTAATAAAGACTGTCCTTCCTTATATATCTGAGTAAGAAAGCCTTTCCTCGTTTGTATATCTAAGTAATAAAGCCTGTTCCTGTTTATATATCTAAGTAAGGAAGCCTGTCCTTGTTTATATATCTAAGTAAGGAAGCCTGTCCTTGTTTATATATCTAAGTAAGAAAACCTGTTCTTGTCTATATATATAAGCAATAAAGCCTGTCCTTGTTTATTCGCCGAAGCAAAATGTTTGTTCTGTGCTATTTAACAAGTCGTCAAATCCTGTTCTATCGACCCAAAAACAAGGTTTGTTCTCATCTTTATGTACAAGTGAGAAACACTGTTGTGTTGTCCAAAACAATAAGATATGGCTTTTGTACTGCCAAACAGGAAGGTCCTGTTCTATAAACCTAAGAATAAAATTTGTTCTCATCTATAAGTAAGGAAGCCTGTCCTGTTCTATAAGGAAGCTTGTCCTGTTTTGTCAGTAAAGAAGCCTGTCCTGTTCTGTAAATAAGGAAGCCTGCTCTGTTCTATAAATAAGGAAGTCTGTCCTGTTCTATAAATAAGGAAGTCTTTCCTGTTCTGTAAATAAGGAAGTCTGTCCTGTTCTATAAATAAGGAAGTCTTTCCTGTTCTGTAAATAAGGAAGTCTGTCCTGTTCAAAAAATAAGAAAGTCTGTCCTGTTCTATAAGTAAGGAAGCCTATCCTGTTCTATAAACAAGGAAGCCTGTCTTGTTCTATAAGTAAGGAAGCCTGTCCTGTTCTATAAGTAGGGAAGCCTGTCCTGTTCTGCAAATAAGGAAACCTGTCCTGTTCTGTAAATAAGGAAGCCTATCCTGATTTGTAAGTAAAGAAGCCTGTCCTGTTCTATAAGTAAGGAAGCTTATCCTGTTCTATAAATAAGGAAACCTGTCCTGTTTTGAAAGTAAAGGAGCCTGTCCTGTTCTATAAGTAAGGAAGTCTGTCCTGTTTTGCAAGTAAGGAAGCATGTCCTGTTCTATAAATAAGGAAGTCTGTCCTGTTCTATAAATAAGAAAGTCTGTCCTGTTCTGTAAATAAGGAAACCTGTCCTGTTCTATAAGTAAGGAAGCCTGTCCTGTTCTGTAAGTAAGGAAGCCTGTCCTGTTCTTTGTTCCAAACCAAACGATCTTTAATTTTCGACATTTTTTTTTACCCTCGAAAATTGTTGTTTCTAATCAGCAGTCTGGCGTAGCTGTATTCAGGTCGTATAATACAGATTTTGAGTGATTTACAGCGTGGTTAAGAATAATTGGTCTGAAGCTTCTTTTAAAATTTTCGTCTTAAGTTCTTGCTTGTCAGGTCTCATCACTAGTTTAGTTCTAACACTAAGTCATGCATACTTCGGTCTAACGGAATTTGTTTATGTTTTTTTTTGGACTCATAACAATACTTTAAGCAAATGTATCGTGAAGTACGTCATATGTAAATTACTGGGTCACATTCTTTTCTGTAGGACTAACCGAGAAAGATAAATGAAGTAACTAATCTTTTACAGTTTCTATAAGAGATACAGTATCGACGTAAAGTGAGATAAATGATAAAACGTAAAGAGATATAATCTCTTCAGTAAGCCTGTTAAAAATATAAAGAGTGCCTTTAGAACACATTTTTCAAGGGAACTTTTTGATGAATGCGGAAGATGACCCCATTAATCATGAAAACCCGCCTATGTGAACGTTATGTCAAATCTTTGATATGATCATACCCTAACTCGGTAGTAAAAATAACATTATTTTATTACTCGTATTCGTAAATGTTTTTCCTCCATGTTAGTTTAAACGTTCTATTTGAAAAATACCTTATTTTAAACATATAGGCACAACTTTTACTAGACTAAAATTAAGAAGAGGTTAAGACATTTTTTAAAGTATGCAACTATTAATGTATTTCTAAACATTATAACTTTAGAATTTAGCTCAAGGCTTAAATTTGTCTTAAATTTCCAAGTTCTTGTAAATATTTTCTCACTGTTTGTTTAACCTGTTGACTGCAAAGTATTTCAGCTGCTACGGCAACTCCGAACTAAGTTCAAAATACAACTCTAATGTTTCTTCATTTTGTAACTTTTTTCGTGACGCCATTTTAGATCGAAAGTGAAACAATTTGTAAGTAGGTCAAATGCGTGTATGATGCTAATATCTAGCATTGAAGTTAGGTAATATTGAGAACGAATTATCTCGTCCGTGGCACTGTGTTACCAATCGGCATGGACGAGTTATCTCGTCTACGGCACTAAACAGGTTGACGTATTCGTGAAATTTTTTTGTGTATGAACACAGATAGAAATACAGCTATATGAGCTGAGAGTGAGAACATCTATAAAACAGACACATACAGACGTACGTAAATAGTAAAATAAACGGTATAATGAAGTTTAGTTTTCAAAGTTTACTTTTTTAATTATCAAATACGTGCTGTTACATTCACATGTTTCTTTATTTCACGACGAAATGTATTTTCATTTCAATAGTTCTTTAACAACTGTTTTACAGTCCTTACACCACACTGGATAGAATTGTGGAAGTAACATTAAGGTTCATCAGATGCATTGTTCCTCTAAAGTGAATTTCTGTGATCACAGTAATCTTATAAAACCGATTTTTTCGAGCTGATATCATTTCGTGGCGAATAAAAACACGAAATAAAATTCAAAGTCTGAGTGAGATTTCTCTGTGATTCATAAGCGTGTATTATGGAAAATTTTTCTCGATTTTAAATCAAAGATTGCCGTTTTGCTGTGAAGAATAATACACACATCTGCCTTTGCGGTCATTTCTTAACTTGCGTTATAATACTTCGTTAATATAATATGGAAATTTTGTTAGAATTTCATAAGTTTAACAGAGGAAGGATGAAGGAAAGAAACGTTAAATCGCTTCTTGTTTCTCTCGGGCCCCCCAGTGGCTAAGCGGTATGTCTGCGGACTCACACGCTAAAATCCGGGTTTCGATACCCGTGGTGGGCAGAGCACAGATAGCCCATTGTGTAGCTTTGTGCTTAATTCAAAACAACAAAAAAGTTTCTCTCGTAATGTGAGGTAATTTGTTTTGGAATTTCGCACAAAGCTACTCGAGGACTATCTATGCTAGCCGTCCTTAATTTAGCAGTATAAGAGGGAAGGCAGCTAGTAATCACCACCCACCGCCAATTCTTGGGCTCCTCTTTTACCAACGAATAGTGGGATTGACCGTAACATTATAACGCCCCCACGGCTGGGAGGACGAGCATGTTTGGCGCGACCCTCGACTTACGAGTAGCACGCCTTAACACGCTTGGCCATGCCGGGCCTAAGAGGTAATTTGTAAATATTAAAGAAGTGATACCACATAGACGAATAAATACTTTATGAACGTACTGCCTTTTCTTTCTTCAAGGAATAAATACGTTTTGTAGCTAGAGTTTCACTAGGTACTTGGAAGGTTCAGGGCTAGAGCCCACAACGGCGAAAACTTTCGGCTTTTCAATAGAATATCAGTCATGGTTTTGTATTCTGTTTTCTTAAGACATCAACTAGAAATTTTGTAAACTGGGACATGAGCGTAGGGTGCCAGTGCCTAACGGAGCGGTGCTCTGCTTTGAACGCAGTTAGTCTTGTGTGATTGAAATAAAACATAACCGCTCGAAGACGCGGTTAACTTAAACTGAAGAAATGTAAACTGATAATTCACTTTCTCTAGGTTATTTACGATAACAGATAGTTGTAGCTTTCATTACATCAAAACTTTTAGTGGATTTATTAACTTCCCAAATACACTCCAGGCCCGGCATGGCCAGGTGGTTAAGGCACTCAACTCGTAATCCGAGAGTCCCGGGTTCGAATCCCCGTCACACCATACGTGCTCGCCCTTTCAGCCGTGGGGGCGTTAAAATGTGACGGTCAATCCCACTATTCGTTGGTAAAAGAGTAGCTCAAGAGTTGGCGGTGGGTGGTGAGGATTAGCTGCCTTCCCTCTAGTCTTATACTGCTAAATTAGGGACGGATAGCGCAGATACCCCTCATGTAGCTTTGCGCGAAATTCAAAAAACAAACAACAAAATACACCCCAAGTCCGCAGAGCACAAATAACCCGTTGTTCAGCTTAACAACAGTCAAATTAAAATTATCTTAAGTGTGCATACTTTCAGTTTGTTTGTTTACTCGAATCGCTGTTCGTGAATCTTCCAGATCACAACGAGACAACTTAACCAGTTCAACTTGGCATGCTGAAAGCTATATTGTGTCAATGTTGTTGTCTAACTGTTACATTCAAATTTTACTCACTTTTCCTTCCTAATCACGCAGGTTACGCGCAGTTAAATCTCTTATGATTTCAGTCACTCTCTTCTCTTTCTTGGAGAAATGAAAGATCCAAGTCTATCCTGAAATTCTTTTTTACCTCCCTCCCTTCCCATTTCTTAAATATGGTTTGAACCTACAATAAAAACAAAAACAACTCTTAAGTTCGATTACAATTGTAAAGTCGTTTTGTTTATTTGTTTGAGAATTTTTATGGCAAAGTCATACAAAGGACTATCTGCGCAGAGATCCCTAATTTTAAACTGATATATTAGAGACAAAAATCCCACCCCTAACTCTTTAGCTACTGTTGTTTGAACTAACAATAGAATTATTAGATTGACTCCGTTATAACACATCCAAGGCATCAAAGTAGGAAGCTACACGATGGGTATCTACCCTAATTCAGCAGTGTAAGACCAGAGGGAAAGGCAGTCATCATCACCAGCCGCCGCCAACTCTTGAGCTACTGTGTTTTTGTTTGTTTTAAATTTCGCGCAAAGCTATACTAGAACTATATCTGCTAGCCATCCCTAATTTAGCAGAGTAAGATTAAAGGGAAGGCAGCTAGTCATCACCAATCACTGCCAACTCTTGGGATTGGACTAAATAGGTTTGATTGATGAAGATAAAACTACCAACTTCCACACGTTCTCTATGGTAGCAAAGACTCTAAGGGCAGTGCCGATTGTAAATTAACTAACAATTACTGAATCATTTCTGTATAATTCACAGTAATATATTTGATAAGTGATCTAAAGAATTAGTAGATTTCGTTTGAATAATACATGATAATTCAATAAGTGGAGTAAACTATGGGTCCAAAACGTATTGTGTACTTTCAGAACGACTGGTGTAACCTTATAACTATGCTACAAAGAAGATAACCATTTCAGAAATCTAGAAATACGACATTTATCGATACAAATTCGAAACTTGTCGAAATCCAAATCAATTCTCTATCAACTGAGATAATTGTTTATTTGTTTTTTTTATAAAACACAAAGCTACAAAATGGGCTATATTTAATTTGATTACCGCAGGGATCAAAACCTGATTTTTAGTGTTAAGAGCCCATTTACTTATTGATAAACCATAGGGATTGGATGACAATTGAAATAAACGAATAACCCTGTGAAAATTCCTGGTGAGGCACATTTTAACAAATCAAACTACAACACGTTTTCAAATTATATGTTTAAAACATTTCGCCATTAATTCTCAAACTCTGACATATTTTTTGGAATACGATTTTCTTCATTTGTGTCAATAATCCAATGATGTTTGGAAAATAGCTTTTAAAGAGCAAATTTGTTTTCCATTTACAGAATTAGGCCATTTGTATAAAATAATATTTAGACGGAAGAATGTTTTATGCAAAAAAATAAACGATTTATTAACATGCACAACTACAGGTCTCGTAATGCCACTATATCAGTATATTCCCTCAATCGTTCCTGTATACAGTTGAATGTTGTATAAATATAGACTTGCGGTTAATATCAGAAACAAGCTTATGGTCCGCACGCAAGAACTAAATTAGCTAACGCAATTAAAACTTTACCAGTTTATTTTGTTGGCTGGGTTTTTGAATTTCGAATACTGTTTATGTGTGGGCGTATAAAAGTTGCTTATGGAATGCAATGCAAATATATATAATTGGATAATTGGTCTTTTGTTTGACGTATTTTGATCACGATAAATTTTTTTTTATTCCGACAACAAAGTACTCACTTTTCACGTCCCTTTAAGTTCTACCTTTGTAATATCACCAGCTATATATTATTCCAAAATCTATAATTCTTGCCTTGGCCTTTGTGAATGGTCTGAAACGGTAAGAAAACCAACTGTAACTCATTAAACGTCTCATACGGGGGGTTATGGTTCAATGATTTTGTCACACTCGGTGGTTCTGCAAGTCCACGTTCACGTCCCGTTATTGATAAATAAATAAATACATTCAGCATAGTTTTGGGGCCATTAAGCACTATAAGGGTGATAGTCAACTACCATTTTGTGATCAGTTTGTTTGTTTGTTTGTTTTTCAATTTCGCGCAAAGCTACACGAGGGTCACCTGTGCTAGCCGTCTCTAATT
The DNA here is from genome assembly GCA_011833715.1 of Carcinoscorpius rotundicauda. NCBI lineage: Eukaryota > Metazoa > Arthropoda > Merostomata > Xiphosura > Limulidae > Carcinoscorpius > Carcinoscorpius rotundicauda. The sequence continues at coordinate 15,247,852 of CM022398.1, read as the reverse complement.
TAGCAATGTAAGACTAGAGTGAAGGCAGCTAGTCATCACCACCCACCGCCAACTCTTGGGCTACTTTTTTACTTACATCATGACGCCCCCCTCCCACGGCTGAAAGGACAAGCACGTTTGGTGGGATTGAGATTCGAACCTGCGACCTTCAGATTGCGAGTCAAGTGCCCTAACCACCTGGCCAATTCGGTCGGAGAATACTGTTCTACTCGTAGATAGTAGGTTTAGATAACTGGATGCAACCTCTCTACCGTATCAGTTCAAAATTAAAAAGTTCAAAGTAACTTTAGTTATTCTTTGGTTGGGTTTTCTAGTCTTCTATACTCGTCATCACCTTTCAGATCAGCGATTGGTTAATATAACTTTGTTTTCAAAGTCAACAACAATCCCAGATGACTGTCGAACAAAACTCGGTTATTAATAGCACTCTGTCTGAAGCCGCACATATGTATATATTTGGAAGGAAAACATTAATATCTTAAAAGCTGGTTCCACGTAGGCCTAATATACTTTATTTGTACTAAATCTTTGAGACAGACTGAAGCATTTTCCACCCACCTGGTAATATGGTTCAATACTCATGTTCACATATTATATATACCGACAGTATTATTATTGCCGTATATACATAGATCTAATATATTATGAAACTGAACATTGAACAAACACGACTCATTTCGTGACTACGTTAACAAAAAACTCCAACTGACTATTCAAGAACCTTATCTTGTTGTTTCTTTACTCACAAAGAAATCGTATCATACGTTGTGTGCGTTTAGTTAAGACTTAAAAGGTTGCTCACAAATTCCTGCAAGATCGAAAGGAACAAAAAAAAAATGTGCACTTCGTACTTTCATATTAATATCATCATAACTGTGCGTTGGTAATATCGAATTGCACGTGGTCGTTTTTAACAAAATCACATAAAAGTACAAACAGAACACGTACGTTAAAATTTCATTCAAAAACACGAGATACATAAAGTTTGTTTGACGCACTTCTTCAAAAACTAAAAGACAGTCCATTACTTGGAGATTTCCATTATCCAAATGATATAAGCACCTCGATGAACAACCTCCAAGACACCAACTTCAGATTTCTTTGCATTTTAATGTATATATTTTCCTTTCGGAGATTCACAAGTTACGTCAAAAAAATTCTCAAAGGATACCTTTAAAATAATATATTTTATTTAATATTCAGTGATATTAATAATAAATGACGCTGAGATTTTTTTATAATGATGTTAAGAATTACAGAGAGAACGTTGATGCAATTCTATCAAGAGACGAATAACTTGTTATTATTTTAATGTTTCGGTTATTTTTCTGCATTCATTAGCTTGTGATATTGGATTTGGAGTATTGAAAGTACATTTACAAGTGTATTAACATTTAATAAGCCGTTCTTGTTTCTTTAGAATTTTCGTCCAAAGCATCTCGAAGGCTATCTGCACTAGCCCAGCCAGTCACCACCATCCACCGCCAAATATTTGGCTACTCTTTTCCCAATGAATGGTGGGATTGACCGTAACATAAAAAAAATGCTCTCAAACTCTGGAAAAACGAGAGCCCTCACCACCATGGCCATGATAATTTTTGTACATTAAGCGCAACCAAATAGTGTCGTAATATATTTTGTAAGCAATAACCTATTTTATTCATTCAGGTCTGGCATAGCCTAGTGGTTAAGGCACTCACCTTACAAAGTGCGCATCCGTGATTTGAATCCTGTAACGGAAAACAACTCGCCCTTTCAGCCATAGATGAACTGTCATGTTAAATACAATCCCAGTGTTCGTTTGTTTATTTTGAATTTCGCGCAAAATGGAACGAGGGCTATTTGCGCTAGCCGTTCCTAATTTAGCAGTGTAATATTAGAGGGAAGACAGCTAGTCACTGCCAACTCTTGGGTTACTCTTTTACCAAGAGTTGGGGTGCTATCCATGTGAAGCCAATAAATTCAACGCTGGGCGTGGCATTTATATTTTTATCTTGGCCTGTATAGGTCCTCACTTTTCGTCCACCGGTGGATCGACTCTATGTTTCCAGACTTCAAACACTAAAATAAGAATTCGATTATCTGCAGTGCACAAAACTCACATACTTCATTGTATACCTTTTCTCTGAAACAGAACGATAGTTCGTTCTATGTACCTTTCCTCTAAAACACCAGTAGTAACAATTCATTGTATACTTATTCTTTAAAACGGCCCCCTAGTGGCTCAGCGGTATGTCTGCGGACTTACAACGCTAAAAACTGGGTTTCGATAACTGATGAGGGCAAAGCACAGATAGCCCATTGTGTAGCTTTGTGCTTATTATAAAAATAACAACATCTTTTAAACAGTAACAATAATAGTTCATTGTATGCGTATTCTTCAAAACAGTAACAATAACAGTTCATTGTGTACTTATTCCTCAAAACAGTAATAATAACAGTTCATTGTTTACTTATTTTTCAAAACAGTAACAATAACAGTTCATTGTGTACTTATTCTTTAAAACAGTAACAATAACAGTTCATTGTGTACTTATTCTTTAAAACAGTAACAATAACAGTTCATTGTATAGTTCTGTTACAGATGCTTGTTATTTACTACGATGTTGATTTTCGAGAAATTTTATCGCAATTAAATCTCGTATTTATTGTATTATAAGAACAAATAATAGTATATACAAATATAAACCAAACAGTATCTAAGCAAATTATTTTCATAGAACTAATTATATATATGGATATGCAAGTTTATGTGTCAGTTTTTTTAAGGTTTAAACTTTTTCCGTTTGAGGAGATTTTTCATGTTTTGAGAGTTGATTAAAGTTTTCAACACGCAATCTGCTCTCAATTTAAACTGTGGAAGTTACATATAATGTGATTGTAAATGCTACTTTTAGTTGGTAAAAGAGTAGCCAGAGTTGACGATGGGTGTTACTAGCTGCCTGCTCTTTAGTCCATCACTTCTAAATGAAGGGAGACTAACGCAGATAGCCCTCAATTAGCTTTGTGAGAAATTCGACGAACAAACAACCCGTTACTGAACGAAAAACAATATTAACCGGTTAAGAACAAGCAACGTTTAACAATAACAGAAATTTCGACCATAAGTCTTATATCGCAAATTTTGGGTTCGGTCCCCACAACTAACGTAGATTATCTTTTACTGCAGTTTTGACCCAAAATAAACCAACGGAATGAGTGCGTGCGTGTGTTTATAGCAAAGCCACATCGGGCTATCTGCTGAGTCCACCTAGGGGAATCGAACCCCTGATTTTAACGTTGCAACTCCGTACACCTATTGCTGTACCAGCGGGGAACCCAACGGGACTAAAGTTAACAAATGTGATTTATAAATACTTTCCATTTATAAACTCAAAATTGTTTGTATCAAAACATAATATATTAATATAAATAAACAATACACGTGTAGGTTATTTTTTTACGTTTTTTTTTAGAGAAACGGGCTTTTATTTGTATGAAAACAACATAAAGAAATTTCGATATAACCAATTCTATTTTTTCTGCCCTTTTCTAAATATAAAATATATATTCCCATCACAACGATTCCCTGTGCATATATTCTCTTTTGTATACCAATGAAGGGGAAATCTGAACTGCTTGTTTGTATAAGAGAGCTTTAGGGTTAGTGCTTTCTTTGTTTGCATCCTCAGAGCTTGAAGCATCGAACAAGAAAGCATTGGGAAAAATTGAAGTTTTTTTTAGGTCCGTGGATTTTTTCTTCTGTAAAGTTCACTGTATAGAATGGAACACAAACGTGGAAGGAGTTACAAGCTTTTGTATCTTTCAGCTTCACTCGTTACAATGATCAAAAAACAATACTTTATATGGAAATATTAGAAAACAAACATAATCATATTACGTCTCCTAAACATTCTTCGTTTGCATCTCTTGGCGATATTAATGCTCTATAGTTTAAAATGCATCACGCATGTTTCGTTTTATTATTTGTATATTTTGGTTAAGGCATCGCTGCGTAATAAATAGGCAATAGGTTGTCTGCGATGTGCCAACCGCGGAGACTGAATCCCAAATTTTAGCGTTATAAGCCTACACGCTTGCATCTTAGCCACCATATTTAACAAAGGTGAGCGTCACAGATGCCATATTTTCAGAATGGATATTTTGTTTGTTTGATGAATTTCGTGCAAAGCTACACGAGGGCTTTCTGCGCTAACCGTCCATAATTTAGCAGTGTAAGACTAGAGGGAAAGCAGATAGCCATCACCACCTACCGCCAACTCCTGAACTACCAACGAATAGTGGGACTGACCATCACTTTATAACGTCCCTAATGGCTGAAATGGCGAGTATGTTTGGTGTAACAGAGATTCGAACTCGCAACGCTCAAATGACAAGTCCAGCGCCGTAACCGACTGGCCATAGCTGGCCAGAATGGATGGAACCTAGAGTTTTGAAGAGGCCAACAGTAGTGCTGGGTAACTCTTAACAATAACAAGTTAATACCTCGAGCATGTCATTGTATAAAAAGGGTGTTAAGCAGTATGAAGTCCAGAAAGATAACCAAGCAGATTCATGTTTTGGCATGTAGGAAAACATATGAAAGATAAGACTGATGGCATGTTTTATGTTAGAAGATATATGGAAGGTAAGACAGAATAGTGCATGCAATCTCAGTAGCACATAAAATACAGACCTGAAAAACTTCTGGAGAGAAAACCAACGCACATAAAAGTTCACGTGAACGTGAACAAACAAATATACTAAAATAAGTTTCGTTTAAATACAGGAATATAAAATGCATACTAGATGTTGTAATGCCTACCTACTGTCTTTAATGTCAATGAAGTATATCAAATATTGCAACAGATAGAGACTAAACGTTTTCTCAAACACAAGAAAGAGAGGGATAAAAGTAGTTTTTAAACACACTAAACTAAACACACACACATATAGTAAACTAGCCACACGTAAAGCTGGCAGAAGTTAAATAACCCTCCTATAACTTTTAAATAATGGAACATCAGACAGACCAATGATAACGCTCAGTAAGATACTTTACATCACCAAGACCAATTATAACGCTTCAATAAGATAATTGACATCAGCCAGACCAATGATAATGCTTCAATAAAATAACTGACATCAGCTGGATCAATCATAACGCTTCAATAAGATAACTGTCATCAGCCAGACCAGTGATAACGCTTCAAAAAGATAATTGTCATCAGCCACACCAATGATAACGCTTTAGTAAGATAATTTACATCACCAAGACCAACGATAATCCTTCAATAAGATAATAGACATCAGCCACACCAATGATAGCGCTTCAATAAGATCATTGTCATCAGCCAGACCAATGATAACGCTTCAATAAAATAATTTCCATCACCAAGACCAACGATAACCCTTCAATAAGATAATTTACATCAGCCAGACCAGTGATAACGCTTCAATAATACCAGTGATAACGCTTCAATAATGTGTTATAGAATTGATTTTATTTGTTGTCCTCTCGCTCTCAATTGTAAGTAATTATGCATTGAAACAAAGTCCTGGTATTTAGAAATATCTCAAATTATTTACTTTAATATAGCTACAACGATAATTTTTGAATTTTTCAACAAAACCAACTGCGATTTGAGATGCATTCTAATAATTATTCTTACGAAATGTGTCCGTTTAGGACTTAAAGTGTAAATATTAAGATTATTTTCGTATAATAACAAAATAACAAACGTAAGCCTATTTTAGTAGAAAGATTACCAATTAATCTCATTAAATCACTTCCATTCATTTGTTATTTTTCATTGTTATGCATCAAGTTATCGACTTTGATTTTTATATTTTTCACTACCGATCCTGTCAACACATTGTATTGTACTTAATAAATTTAAGTGTGTTTTTTCTGGCCAAAAATTAGAAGTAATCGCTCATTTTCATAAATAAAAATACATAAGCGTCCACAACAGTTATTCGTAGAATTAATTATCGTATTTAAGGCAATTTTTGTTTATATTTGTGTGAGGAGGGGGCTACAACTAATAAAATACACAAGCAATTTTTGTGCATAATAACTTAGAAAAAAGTGCTTAAAATACGTTGAAATCTAACCCTCACCACCAATGTTAGGGTTAAGTACTTTACTTGTAAATGCATTAGTTTCATAACTGGATTGGTGAATAGATGACCTCTAGGACTAACTTTACGAGTTAACAGCTACACTGACTAAACGACGACAGAATATGAAATATGTGTTTTCATTGTGTTTAGCAAAAGAAAAGAATTATTTTATTTTTCACTTGAGATAAAACAGCTAAAATATTCTGTTTAGGTAATTGGTAATTCATAATAAAAATCACAAAAAACTGCCAGGGCGTGCCCATCGAATTAAAAAAAAGTGTATGGGTGGTGTCTTGCGGTCCACCCATACAAACCTACACCTCTCATAATCATAAAAAAATATTGAATTGCAATGGTCATAATATAATAGTAAAAACTTACAATATTATAATATAATACCTAACCCTACAGAGAAACACACTATTTATCATTGCATAATTATAATATAGAACGTAACCCTACAAAGAAACACACTAGTTATCATTACAGAATTATAATATAGTACTTAACCCTACAAAGAAACACACTATTTATCATTGCATAATTATAATATAGAACGTAACCCTACAAAGAAACACACTAGTTATCATTACAGAATTATAATATAGTACTTAACCCTACAAAGAAACACACTATTTATCATTACACGATTATAATATAGTACTTAACCCTACAAAGAAACACTATTTATCATTACAGAATTATAATATAGTACTTAACCCTACAAAGAAACACACTATTTATCATTACAAGTGTGCTCTCCCAAAACAGTATGTATCTTCGTAAACCTGACGATGACCGTAAAAGGTCCAAACTTTGTTCGCTCCTCTACATACCAGCCGTTTTGTACATATATAATATATATCTTTCCATAAATAAAAATAAACATTTCTTCATAAAATATTGAAGTAATCACAAAGGAACACACACACATATATATGTATACATTAGACAACTTTTATTTCAGTATGTAAAGTCATTCGTAGACTCCTTCAGAAAGTGATAACAACTAAAGCACCTACTGTGTATATATTTGTATTTAGAAAGCTAAATATTATACGTCCACTAAATAACTGTTTCGTTTCCTAATAAATTACGTACCATGATTCCATAGTACAGCACATTATTTATCTTTATAAAGTATGACTCTATAATACAACATAATGTTTATCTTTATAAAGTATGACTCTACAGTACAACATAATGTTTATCTTTATAAAGTATGACTCTACAGTACAACATAATGTTTATCTTTATAAAGTATGACTCTACAATACAACATAATGTTTATCTTTATAAAGTATGACTCTACAGTACAACATAATGTTTATCTTTATAAAGTATGACTCTACAATACAACATAATGTTTATCTTTATAAAGTATGACTCTACAGCACAACATAATGTTTATATTTATAAAGTATGACTCTATAGCACAACATAATGTTTATCTTTATAAAGTATGACTCTACAGCACAACATAATGTTTATCTTTTTTTCACAATAAATTACATAGTGTGTCTCCAAGAGCCAATACAATATCTATTTACATCAAACAATCCAATCAGCCGTGGAAGTAAAATGTCGATACGGTTGATTGTTGTTGTTGTTGTGTTTTGTTTATTGTTGTTTTTTGTAAAGTGTCGGCGTGGTCGGTGTTGAGTATATGCTTTCTTTCCAATACATCAATTCTAAATCATAGGCGTGTATCGCAAATGTGGCCTGGCATGGTCAAGCGCGTAAGGCGTGCGATTCGTAGTCCGAGGGTCGCGGGTTCGGGCCCGCGTCGCGCTAAACATGCTCGCCCTCCCAGCCGTGGGGGCGTATAAAGTGAGGGTCAATCCCACTATTTGTTGGTAAAAGAGTAGCCAAAGAGTTGGCGGTGGGTGGTGATGACTAGCTGCCTTCCCTCTAGTCTTACACTGCTAAATTAAGGACGGCTAGCACAGATAGCCCTCGAGTAGCTTTGTGCGAAATTCCAAAACAAACAAGTATCGCAAACAGCTCTGAATATGTTTACGCAAAAATCAGTAAATAAAATCTAAAGAAGAAGTAATGAAATGTAAACTTACCATCAAAAGTTCGTCCCCTGGTGAATAAAGCCATCAAGCGACAAATAAAAGTTAACCCTAAAATTGAGCCCGGTACCTTTTATATGCCGAAATAAAACTACATTTCCTTTCTGACTGCTGTATTAACCTGTAAATAAAAATAAATCGTCTGCTAATTAACAAATAAATCTATCTTCAAACTTAGCCCTATTTGAGGAGTTTACTGTGTTACTGTTCCGTTTATGAATTTTCTTTAGTGCAATATATTCTTGCGACAGTAGCTTCGGCTAGCAACCGGCGTTTATGGATTTCTAACAGACTTTTGAAAGATCTTGTGAAATTCGTTTATTTATTTCTCTAACAAGCATTTTTTCTCTTTTGCACTTAAAGATACAGAAGTGATCACATTTGTAGGAAGAAATATACGCTTCACTTGAAGTTACAGTTAGTTTTATCGCTGGTTTTAACTAGATTTCCTTTAAAGGCCGAATACCTATAACAAGCTTATATGAAAGTAAAAAAAATACACGATATAAAACAGTTAAACCTAATGTTCTATAAATTCTGGTATAATTTTACGGGAACGAAAGCATCTCATGGGTCAAACATTTTATTTACTACGAGAACTCTTCAACCAAACCATTAGTACAGCCCTCTGTTAATTTCCATAAGCAATGCAGTAGAATCATTTTGACGCTTATGGCTTGCCAACAGTAATATGTATGATAACTAACCTTAATGTTACTTGACTAAACAAGGCACGAGCAATGTGCTCGTATGCATTTTACTCATATTGAGATGGAGCCCTTTATTGAATCAGCTTATTGCATGCACCGAGGCGATACGAACATCAGGACTATAAACAAAAGACCTGCATTAAGAACAAATATATGTGTGAGTGTTCTCTTTATACACTGAGCTTGTTTTACTGTTATATTTAACTTGTGAAGTACATACATCGCATTCTACTCTGAACTCAATAGTACAGTTACATCTGGTTGGTTACTTTTCAATTGTAACTCAATGTGGGTCTTAGCGTGAAACTACCTGATCTTCCCACAACAGACCAATTTCTATAAAATTTAAAGCTGGTATACACAGATGAACCAATCTCTACAAGGTTTAGAACTGAAATATACAGATGGACCAATTTCTATAACGTTTAAAGCTAGTATACACAGATGGACCAATTTCTATAACGTTTAAAGCTGGTATACACAGATGAACCAATGTCTACAAGGTTTAGAACTAACATACACAGATGGACCAATGTCTACAAGGTTTAGAACTTACATATACAAATGGACCAATTTCTATAACGTTTAAAGCTGGTAATACAGACGGACCAATGTCTACAAGGTTTAAAGTTGGTACGTACAGATGGGCCAATGTCTACAAAATTTAAAGCTGATATATACAAATGAACCAATCTCTATAAGGTTTAGAACTGACATATACAGATGGACCAATGTCTACGAAATTTGAAGCTGATATACACAGATGGACCAATATCCACAACATCTAGAAGTGATATACATACAGCCGGTGACTTCAGGCTAAAAATCACTTACATATTATACCTTCTTCAAAAACACGAAAAGAGAAAACTCAATTGTTTACATATTTAGAGATGCCTTCCGATGTCAACCTCAATAAAAACTGACTTAATTAATAATAATTAAGTGTCACAACCAACTGAGCTACTTATTTTAGGATGTAATATTACTTTCGTAGTTTTACTTTATTAAAGGGAAATGTTACCCCATTGGTTTTCTCCTACAAATCCCTAACTGTGTGATACACCCATTTTCGAAATTCACCCAAATTCAAAGTCTTCAGGTACAAACAAAGGTCGAAATCATTTTATAATTCATAATGAAAGATGCATCTGTCGTTTGCTTGTTGTTTTTTTCTGAAATCTATTGTTATATCGTTCACAAGTGTTAACAAGACTAATGTAAAAATATATTTACTATCGCCATTTTCAGTAGTAAATGTTAATATTGAATGAATGTCGAAACAACAGAACTGAAAGTTTAATCGTGTTTTATTCTTCATAATTATTTCGTACTTTCCGCTTCATGTTTGTGTCAAAATATATCCCCCCCCCGTTAAGCCTAACCTCGTCTCCTTCTTTGGTTCTGTTTTGGTTATTAGGTATATAATGTATATAACGGGACAGGGTAACGTATAGCGAATATTCGAGCTCTGAACGCCTGATATTCAAAGTTTCTCGTTCTTATAATAATAAGCACGTTATCGGCCGCTGTATTTGTTATTATTTCATGATTTTGTTATGTAGTACAATTAAAAACACTTCTGTTAAGTAAAAAGATATAAAATCCGGGTGTGTTCAGCTAGTCGTAGTTTATGCGTAGAAATTTGAAAGTTATAACTACAGTAAAAAGTTCTTAGCTATATTTTTTGCTAGAAACAAAAATGGAGATTCGTAAAAAAACACAAATATACTTTTCATACCAAAAATATTTAAAAGTTACTTTGAACAAACTGTAACTACAGTACTACTTATGGTATATCAGTTTTAACAGCGGTAAGAGAAATACGTTTTAAACATTTATCTGGTTTGTTTTGAATTTCGCGCAAAGCTACACAAGAGCAATCTGCACTAGCCGTCACCACCCACCGCCAACTCTTGGGCTACTCTTTTACCACCGAATAGCGGGGTTGACCGTCACATTATAACGCCCCCACGGTTGAAAGGGAGAGCACGTTTGTTGCGATGGGGATTCCAACCCGCGACCCTTAGGTTAGGAATCGAACGCCTTAACCCACCTGACCATGCCGGGCCTCAGTTATCTAAAAATGTCATTCTAACGGTTAAAAAAGATGCGTTCGAATCCCAGTCGCACCAAACACGCTCGCCCTTTCAGCCGTGGGGACGTTATGATGTACGGTCAATCCCACTATTTCGTTGGTAAAAGAGTAGCCCAAGAGTTGGCGGTGGGTGGTAATGACTAGCTGCCTTTCCTCTAGTCTTACACTATTAAATTAGGGACGGCTAGCGCAGATAGCACTCAAGTAGCTTTGTGCTTAATTCAACACAAACAAACAAAAAGATGCGTGTGTGAAAAAAACAAGCACGTTACTATCCAATCCCGATCACCTTAGAAATGTTATTCTCATGCATTTTGTTTTCAGTCCGTGGACCACTTCGATATTACAAAAGACCCCTTAGTCCACGTACAGATCCTACCCCACACGCTTTCTCTTGCCATTGCAAAACAACCAAAACAAAAAAAATCAACTCAATTAATGGGGGAAAAGGAGCTTAAGATGAGCTCCGGAGTGCATCTTGAGAACTTTTACCTATTAATCAAATTGTTAAACTATTAATCAAACACAGGGTGTAACTTCCACCAGTGATGGATTGTGGAAACTGATATCGCAGACGGAACACTTGGAGTTATAATTATAACTCTGAAGATATGATTAATTATGTGAGTTTCTTTTATTTTACCACTTAAAGTATGCTTACTTCAACTCGTGTACTACAATTAGCACAATTTTGTGGTCTCGGCTTAACACACAAGTAACCGTACGTTACACGAGCATCCCATAGTTCGAAACATTCTGAATATCCCACAATTTATTACTTATTGCTTAGATTTGCGATCTGCTTTATTTTGTATCTAACATTCACTTAACGTAGCTATAGATAAAACAAAAAGATTTCTTGGGACTGCGGTTAAAGTTTGGAAGAATTGTTAACATTAACTGATCCGTCCCTTTAACTGGATCTTTACCTAACATCGGTTTGTACCAACGTTATCCAAGATAATACAATGAGATTCAGATCCAAAAAATATGTTTTTCTACTAATAAAATAGCATAGTTAGTAGTTGGTGAACAGGTGTTAACAAAGCATAATGGTGTCAAATGAAACATTTAATACTACGAGCTACAGCTAACGTTTCGAGTCAAGGTAAACAACAACTAACTTTCACATAAGAATGCTAGAGTTAACGTTGCAGGTCAAGGTAAACAACTAACTTTCACACGAGGAGGCTACAGCTAATGTCACAAGTCAAGGTAAAAAACAACAACTAACTTACTGACTGAAGGAGGCCGCAGCCAGTATTCTTGTAATAAGACAAAACAACGGTGTGTTAAATGGAGATCATTTAAAAAAATATATGAAATAGAGATTTCTCTAGAGGGAGCTACAATTTCATATTATGGAAAGTATAAAGATAATTTTAAAAAGTGCTGTATTATGTTAAAAAGATGTTATGGATACCTTAGAGAAGATAGATCGTGACAACCCTATTATAAAGGTAAAGAGTCATTATTTCGCCTAACTCATTAATACACGGTTATTATGGCTACGCCCAAAACATTAAAGTAATTTAAGGTAAAATGTATAGAAAATTTGAAATTCCATAGATGGACGTTATTTCCCTAATAAAAATAGGATTTTTTCAAACTATGAAAGTGATAAGTACATGAATGAAATATACTGTATAATTAAAAGTTAATAATTGTCTTAACAAGTCTTTGTGTCTTTTTTTATGGAGCCTGAAGAACTGTGTTGATTATCAAAGGGTCAAATGTCTCTCAAATAAACAGTAATAAATGTTATACGCATAAAAATGTGAGAAAAGTAGATTCATGAGAGAGAGAATTAAAAAAATAAAGTTCACAGTTATATAAAAATGCGTTAAACTAATAACAAGTAAAAGAAAAGTTTACTTTAATCTGTAACAATGAAGAGACAATAACGTACTACTGTGTTTACTATTAAAACACAGCAATGTAATGGTGTATTTATTATTAAAACACAATAACGTAGTGATCTGTTTATTATTAAAACACAACAATGTACTAGCATGTTTATTATTAAGACGCAACAATGTACTCGTCTGTTTATTATTAAGACAACAATGTACTAGTCTGTTTATTGTTAAGACACAACAATGTACTAGTCTTTATTATTAAAACACAACAATGTACTAATCTGTTTATTATTAAAACACAATAATGTACTAGCCTATTTATTATTAAAACACAATAATGTACTAGCCTATTTATAATTAAAACACAATAACGTAGTGATATGTTTATTATTAAAACACAACAATGTACTAGTCTGTTTATCATTAAGATACAACAATGTACTAATCTGTTTATTATTAAGACACAATGTACTAGTCTATTTATTATTAAAACACAATAATGTACCAGTCTATTTATTATTAAAACACAATAACGTAGTGATCTGTTTATTATTAAGACACAACAATGTACTAGTCTGTTTATCATTAAGATACAACAATGTACTAATCTATTTATTATTAAAACACAACAATGCACTCGTCTACTTATTATTAAAACACAGCAATGTACAAGTCTATTTATTATTAAGACAAAATAATGTACTACTGTGTTTATTATTAAAGCACAATAACGTAGTGATCTGTTTATTATTAAGACAACAGTGTACTAATCTGGTTTATTATAAGAGGCAACGTCGCTTTACAAGTGATAACTAACTGAATTAATCTGTTTACGCTAAAGAGTCAGCAATGCATCAGTCTACTTTCACGTGAGAAACATCAGTCTACTTTCACGTGAGAAACATTAGAAGACATTACAATAATCTGTTTCCTCGAGTATTACAAAACACATTTCGTTAAATTTAAATTTTTTGTCTAATTTAATACTATATAAAATAACTATCAATGAACGAACATTCTATTATTCTTCTATAATTTGTTAATTAATTTTAAAAGTTTTGAATGAACATCCAATGGCACAGTGTAAAGTCTTTCAGTTTAAAGGCTTAAAAATCTAGTTTTAATACTACTAGTGGACACAGAACAGATAGTGCATTGCGTAGCTATGCGCTTGACTACAAACAAGCATATATTTCCGAATAAATACTGTATTTTACACAAAATTAGCAATTGTTTGGTAGGTACGGTGCAATAGTTCTACTTTTATGAGTATTATTAAATTAATGTTATTCAAGCTATAATTCAACGATAAACGTATATACGTGGTACCTGTTATAAACACGAGTGGTATTTAGCACTTGAGGTTACTCATGACTTAGTTGAGAACACCAGTTTTTATTATTCATTATTTGTTTGTCTTTATTATGTGTTATCCATTATCCGTTGCCGCTGTAATAATCACACTTTAAATTTAAATACTAATTAGTTAGTCATTTCATGTTGGTATAAGAAGGATTGCAAGCAAAAATCCACACTTAGTTGGATTCACAACCATAGAGAAAAGTCTTGGTTGCCTATTGTTAAGCGCAAAGCTACACAATGGGCTATCTGTACTTTGCCCACCGCAGGTATCGAAACCTGAATTTTAGGAAAAGAAAACAACATAATACTTTCCGGTTCTTCCAACTTACAGAATATATTTTTCTTCGTTTTTAGATTCCTGAATTTTCCAGGAGTATGTGAGCAAAAGGCACGTTTTGGTTGGTTGTTATTTTCAAGCACATATCTATACAACTGGCTATCTGCGCTATCCTCACAGAAAGCATAAGACACCGATTTTTAGCGTCATTAGCCCTCGCGCCTACTGTTAGATTCTCAGATTGAATCGTGCACGTAAATAAAGTGTGACGTACAATACTGACGAATCTGTGAAATATGATGTAAACTCAATTATTTCAGTCCAAATATATTTCCTCTCTTTTAACAATTAATGTTATTATAATGTAATGAGAATAAGAACAATGGGAAGACATTTAAACCAACAAAGACTCACAAAAGATTTGAGGGCAAATTAATATATTTATTTCAACATTACTTCTTTAAATACAGTGTTTGTAGAATAACACAACATAAATTTAAAAACAGACATCGAAATATATAAGTCCCTTTGTCTTAGACCTAACATTAGTTAAGCCTTTATTAAGTGCACCCAATGTATACTAACGAGATAAATTAACAGTGTAACTTATGCACGTGTGTTGAGTTAGTTTGTTTAGGGCTAAAACTTTACTGCACTTAATAATGACAATAAATAATTTTATATCTGTGTAATGTTATTCTACAACCTGACGTTAGACCTTTTAGTAACAAACTGTCTACTAAAATACGTTAACGTCCGCCTTTTCTTTATACCCGTTGAAATAAAATGCACGCACATTTATATTGTAATCTGTGCAAGCGCATTTTCAGAACAGACAAAAACTCAGCACTACTATAATATATTACCTGGCATGGCCGGGTGGTTAAGGTGCTCGATATGTGGATATCGCAGGTTCTAATCACCCTCTCACCGAACATGTTCGCCCTTTCAGCTGTGGGGAGCTTTATAATGTGACAGTCAATTTTACTATTCGTTAGTAAAATAGTAAACAAAGAGTTGGGCTTACACTACTAAATTAGGGACGGCTAGCGCAGATAGCCCTTGTGTAGCTTTGTGCGAAATTCAAACCAAACCAAACCATTATAGCAAATTATAACAATAGCAACTGCATCCAACGTTTATACTGTAAGATAACCGCTTACAAATAGCAGTTGTATCCACTCTATAGATACAAGATGAATAAAAATGTTGGAAATTCAAAACCTACAAATAGAAAACGTATAAAATGTAGACTGGGCATACCATATACATTGCTTACTCGAACTACAAACCCCTTATTTTGTTAATAATTTTACTTATGATTACATTTGGTGGAGTCAAATTAAGGATTTTTAGTTTGAATAAATAATATCTCCATCTTCTTTTTTTTACTTTTTTACCATTCATATATTAAGATTTTAAATACTTAATTGTTTCTTTATCTTGTTTGCTGGATTTTTATTCTCAACTATGAGTAAAGGATTACTTAATATGGTAGTTAACTTTATACATTATAACGATAATAACCATAGCTAGTAGCTAGCTTATACGGAACATGATGATTTACTGTATCTAGTGACCATTTGATAACATTAGCTTGATATGTAAAATGTTAAGCTGCAACTTGAGATTTGTTTAAGAACATAGTATGCATTTATAATTTCTATATGACTAAATTATCTATATATAATGCATAACAATAGGCAATTATGTGCAGACCAATCGAGGGGGAGGGTGCCAGATGAATGGAACCTGTTTATGCCATATAGCACGTTTTTACAATTATAAAGTGAGCTACAAATGGGTGCTGCCGTGATTTTCCCTTGTTTATGAGCTGTCCTAATTTATGATCTTCCCTTTTATCATTTTTTAGCTCTTAAAAAAGAGAGAAAAAAAGGCCTGGAGAGGATGTATGTCCCGGAATCTAGCTCTCGACGTTCCTGAATATATATGTCTGGACTAAGACACAATCCCCACTGAGAGTGCATCAAATTTTTACCAGTAGAAAAACAGCCTTTTGAAATAAAACATAATACACGTTTAAAATACTGCTTTAAACAGAGTTTAGTGTCTGTTAAAGTAATTACCCTTTACGTGTGTGTAATACAATTGAATGTTATGTGTGTTGGTTTTTTATTACTTTAATGTATATATAATACAGGATTTAGCTTCCTAAAGACATCGATTGTGCACTGTACAAAGCAATGAGTATCTACATCCTACAGTCATCTAATTTTCATTCATTATTGGCTGCTAACTCCCGTTTCATCCTTTACTTAAGCCTTTTAAAGGACATCATATTTTTGTAAGAAAACTAACTTCAAGGGGTAATGATAACAATATTTAAACTAGAATAATGATGTTTATAACTTATGTAAAATACAGAAGAAGAAATCAACTTTTCAATACCTCTGCTAGCTTTGTAGACCTTATTTAGCATTCTACAAAACGTTTGGGTGCAATATACCAAACCATTTTTGTTGTCAGCTGGCAAAAAATAAAAAACGAGCCATTTTGAGTGAATTTTTTTGTCCTTGATACTACGTTTTTATGTGCATTTTATATGTGTACGACCTAAGCAACCAACAGTAAAGATTTGAAAGTGTCGCTTGAGCTGATGTTTTCACTGTTTAATGTGCTTTTCTGCCCGAACGTTTTATTGAGGTTTTATACAATTCCTGGCGACCCTTATTATGAACCATTATCGTGATTCATAAATCACGTTGGACGCTGCACTTATTTCCTTGGTTTCGCTGCGAGAAACGACATTACATTAGTCTCTATACAATTAACAAACGAAAGAGAAAATAAATGTTAGTAGAAGTACTTTATCAGACTTGAGGTATTTCGTAGATTAATATTTCAGGAAATAACCTAAAAGAAGTAAACATTCCTCTGTTTTCTATAATTTTATTCGTTAATATGGTATGGTTTCACGGAAATAGCGAGAAACATAGCGTGCGTTCGTCATTTGCCAACTCTAAAGGATCAAAAATGAATATGATTATCAAATGCGGATATTAGAAAATGAATAAAAAGAAAGGGTGTTAGAATCCTTGCTGGGTATACCCAAAAATTCCAGAGATCAGGAAATAGGAATTTCTTTCCTTAAAACATGCAATTAGACATACAGACATAAGTCACTTTATGGTAAAGAGTGTGGTAAAAAAATTCAGTGTGATTTAGTGATGGAAATGTCAAAAGTTTCAAACACAAGACAGATATGAATATAATAAATCCATATAAAAATCCCCACACAAATACCCAGTTAGTACAGATTCAATATTACAAACTTATGGCTAATAGGGTCATAAGTAGGCATACGACTCATAATCCGAGGGTCGCGGGTTTGAGCCCGCGTCGCACTCCCAGCCGTGGGGGCGTTACAATGTGATGGTCAAACCCACTTTTCATTGGTAAAAGAGTAGCCCAAGAGTTGGCGGTGGGTGGTGATGACTAGCTAACTTCCCTCTAGTCTTACACTGCTAAATTAGGGACGGCTCGGTGCAGTGGGCTAACAACCTACTCACTTAAATACCTGTTGAAGAATCCGCAAACGATTGCGGCCCTATGTTTCTAGATGGAATCTAATGGTGATAACTAACATAACTAACTAATTATGGCTAATAGACATTGTTCAACCGTATCGCACTATTCAGCTTGAATTTCATTAACCAAACATGAATTCAAACAACTTACAGGAATCCAGTTTCAGTTGTATACAAAAATTATTATTGGAAAGATCTGGCTACTTGTGTAGTGATTTGTGTATGATTTTAGGTATTCATCGATATCTAGTGTCTTTGCCTTTCCTACATTATACAAAATTACTTCCTTCCTTTGTTTTCTAAACAATTTATTTCATTAAAATAATTTGATAACCAAATATTTGTTTTATTTATATAATTCAACCGTTAATATATATTGTTAATATAATATCGATTTTATCAGTTTCTTCCATAGATGCCCACCGCTAGAAGAGCGATATGTCTACGGATTTACAACGCTAAAATCCTGAGTTCGAGTCCCCTCGGTGGGCTCAGCAGATAGCCCGATGTGGCTTTGCTATTAGAAAACACACACTTCCCTACACTTGTAAAATGACCTTATTGGTTACAATAGCTTATCCAGTCACCACTGGAAATAATCTGGATAGCTTGGAAATTAATTTTGAGTAACCTACAGTAAGGGTAGACCACTTGAAGAATGCACAGCTGTATCGTCCGTATTAATCGTGCTTGAAATATTTTTTTGCACTGTCATCTCTAAATCATTTTATGATCACAAAATATTTATTATTTTGTTATTTTTTCCCTAACCAAAAATTAGAGTATTCTATGCATGTGTGAAAATAAATTTAATATAATATATACGGTGTGGCAAGACCAGGTGGTGAGAGCGCTCGATTCGTAGTCTGAGGGTCGACCTTACAGTCGTGGGAGCGTTATATAATGTGACGGTCAATCCCACTATTCGTTTGTAAAGGAGTAGCTCAAGAGTTAGCGGTGGGTGGTGAAGATCAGCCGCCTTCTCTCCAATCTTACACTGCTAACTTAGGATCAGTTTGCGCAGATAGTCCTTGTATAGCTTTACACAAATTTAAAACAAACAATCAATTGTGTGTTTTGATGCTTTAACCCCTTCACCTCACACAAAATATAAGGGTTGGCTCCCTAAAGGCACCGACTGTATAGTGTACAAAGTATTAGTAACCTACATGTTATTGGCTGATAATTCCTGTTTTACCCTGTACCCTTTAAAGAAATTCCAGTTGTTTGTAAGAAATCTCTCTTCCAGGGGCAATGATAATATAGTTTATACTATAATTAGGACTTTATTATTTAGATTATATTGAGCACTTCCACGTTTAATTACGAGCCTGTTCCCAAGTGTTCTTAAAATTAGTTTCTGTCGTACTAAAGCCATTGTGAAAACTTCACACATTTCTGGACTACCATAGAAAAATAAGAACTTCGGCTAGTTCTCGACTTTGGCAACGTTTGTTAATGAGATTGGTAGTTTCACTAGCCGTGAAACGATAGATACTTGAAATTAGATTATCAAATAAGGCTATAAATTTTCTTTAGCAGTAATCTGTAAGTATCATAAAGCAATAGACTGAATACAGCAACAACTGTTTCCCTGGTCCATCCCTATGTACTAAGTACTACTGTAGTTAGCGAAAATATATATTATTTATCTTCTCCTACAGTGTTTGAATTGATGTGAAATCCGAGTTAAGATGTCAATAGATTTTAAGTAATTTAGTGATATATACACCCTAACAGATTGGCGTTATATCTACGGACTCAAAAAGGAAAAAAAACAACAGGGATTTCCAACGTGCAGTTAACACGTTGGGTAGGTTTGCACTGAAAATGTGACAACATCAAATCTGTAGTCAAAATAATCAAGTATTCCTCAATAAAGAAATATTGTGCCGTAAGAATTGTAATAAAAAATCAAATCATTATTGCATTCATGTTCTGACAGCAAAATATGAAATATTGATTACTGTTACTGTCAGATGTTAAGTTATGTTTTTCAATTGTCAAGTAAAGCCTCTACTCTGCAGTAGGTGTCTGTGATATGTTGGTGATAAATTCAACAATAAATGAACAGCACTTACACCACGTGTTTTTAAAATAATATATTTACATATATTTATGTACATGTGTACATTCGGAACAAGTTAAATGTACGTACAACAAATTATTTAGACCACACAGATTACAGGCACATTATAAACATTGTATATAGTTCTATACTTTTTTTCAAAAGTATTCTCCAGCCTATTCAATTGCTTCAAAATTTCAGTTGACAAGCCAAACCACCTTTTCTTTATTTCTATTGCACAGATATTTCTTTCTTCAAAATATCCTCTGGTCCTTTTGTTAAAATGCACTCAGGCTGATTCAATTAGTTTAGAACCACACTTTGAGGGAATAAATGTCAAATATTCTAATTATCTCCTTTTCTACTGCTAATCTCACGCTAACGTATTAATCGTTAGCCTATCACTTCTATGATAGTTAACTTCACGACAAACTCTTTCTTGGCCGAGTTCCTCCTCATAACTTTCTCGTCTGCTCTTGTCTGTCTGCTAATTCCTTTCCAGCTCATATTTATATATGTTTATTTATAAATCGCCTGCTAGCTATATATTTTCGATATCAGTAAATTTCACGCTATGTTTTATAATCTCCACATAAATCAGTTATGAACACAAAATTTGATTATTAGTGAGTTTACGTAACTCAGCTCGTCATAACGTTTACTTTAAAATATTTGCCTCTAACTTTCTTGTTGCAAACAAAACTAACCAATCGTCAAATATTCAATCACAAAATAAATTAATTAATAATATATACACTAAACAGTCTTTTGTGTCCCGACAGTTATTTTATACGTTGTTCCATAAACTTACTGCTATCTCACAAGGAGGACAACGAAACAGGTTTTTCAAAACTAAATATCTTTCACATGACTGAAACGCCAGAGAGTACAAAAATATGGCTAACTGGCTAACTCAAACTGAAAGTTAAGAGAGGGAGGACAAGGAAATATGGCTATCTTGCTAACTCCGATGTGAAAGCTAAACACCCAGATCTCAAAAGAGAGAATACGTGAAGGAACAGACTTCACATATTAAATTTTGAGTACACGAAGCCTAAAAAGTAGTCAGAATGAGTGTCGTTATGACAAATGTGGAATCAGTGACTATTATTAACCTGTAAAGTCCAGAGACCACCGTCTATATCAGTACAAACATTCTATATTATGAAATGGCTTAAAGTCAATGAATGTGACAAAGTTTTACGTTCTCAAGCATCGTACACAACCCCATACGCTACCTGTTTCATGAACCGGTTGATGAAATAAAACAAAGTATGAGAAATGTGTTTAATAAACTGAATTGCCAAAACTAATTACGTTGGGAAAACCAATAAGTGTTAGAATTACAGCATGAATCATTAATGTTATAACGAAAGACAGTCTGCTGGATAATATGTTTAAGAAATTCCAGTGTGAGTGTGTATGTCGTGGATTAAAATAGCTCCAGTCTGGCTCTCATGAGTTTGCTTCGTAACACAGATAAAATCAAGCGTCGGCAAATAAGCTAAACACATTGATGTTATCAAACGCAGCCAAAGTATGAAAAGTACTTCGCTCTACTAGACTGGCTCCTTGTTTAGGGCTTTGGGCAGTAGGGCTATTAACTTACGAAACACGAAGACATTCAAACTTTAGCAAATTACCTCTTGAACCACTACAGAAGATAAGGTATCTTACAATGGAGTAAGTTGGTGGAGATCAAATCATAAAGGACTCTCTAGTGAATGGATAAAAGTCCATGGGATCGAACACGTACAAGCGAAGACACAAGTACAAAATATAAGGCCTACCAGCACACTGTGTCTTGAAATGAGATCTTTAGGCTTCCTAAGAAAGAAATACAAAAAGGAAAAAAACAAACGTTTTATTGTGCAGGCATGTCTTGTTTTAGCTCTTATGAAAATCTAAATTAATACAATGCAACCACTAAATATGTTTCCTACGTTCTATTTTCAAAAATAACGATGTTTTCTTTGCTGCCTAATAAAGTCTTTCCATCATTTTGTCTCTATTGTTCTTGATTAGGAAATGGAGACGTGGATCCTGCGTGCCTTTGTTGCTGTCCTAAACTGTTTAGTGGCCGGCAGGCAACGGAATAAAACATGCTTTGGTGTCACAGCTGCTTGGACCTTTCCGAAACACATCTAAACAAAACTTCACGAGAAACTTATTCAGTATCGCCCTTGTGCTTTTAATAAATGTAGAAATGTATCATAATTTACAGAGGACGTTAAATATAACAGTCCACTGCAAACAGATCCTTAGGTCATCATTTTTAACATTGTTCTGAATTTGCGGTTTTGGTTTATGTTCACTGTCTTCTTATAAAGCTCTCTCGCATTTGTTGCACAATCTCAAATAATGTAATTGAAATTTGCTTGAACGTGTGATACGTTTGGAGGCCCTTTTCTCCCTAAAAAACTCATTTTAAGATATAAAGTAGATAACGAAAAACAAAAAAATATTAATTTATGGAACACACATTAAGTACGAAACAGTGACAAACAATCAGATGTTGACACATTAGAACGAAGAAAAATAAATCGTCGATAAAAATAGAAATTAGAATGTAAGTATGTTTTCTAACACCAGAGTCATATCTGCTCAGTCCACCGAGACGAATCGAATCCCTTAGTTTAGCGTCGTAGATTCGTAGATTTACCGCTGTGCCAGTGGAGGGCAGGACTTAAAGATAGCACGTGCTTCTCAACATCGTTTGTTGTAATAGTGGATGTCCCGGTTGGGCGTCAACTCTTCCTGCTCAGTTCTATTTTTACACAATTGCCTGCGAAACTAAGTATCAGAGGAATTATTCATTCTTTTGGGGGGCTTTTTCGACAGTTTAAGAAGGTGTAACGTATTACCTTTTCTTTAGACATCCGCAGAACAATCTACCAGTATTGACAGAAACATTTACCCGGGTGTGTACAATCTTTCCTTGCTCGTGAGTCTGGAATGAGACACGCCTTCGAAGCAGTAGCAAAGTGATTTTTCTCAAAGTTTAAGCCTAACGTATAAAGTTAATACTTAACTCTTTCTTCGGTAATAAAAAACCTTCTGCGCCAATTTTTGTTCCACGAAGTCTTGAAACACGCCTTTCATTAGTTCCCAGAGAAATATTAATAACAGTTTCCAACTGAAGTGTTTTTTGTTTGTTTTTTGGCGTTTATCATTGAGAATTTCGTTACTGTTAATTAAATCGCATATAAATTTGTGATGAAATATACAGTAGTGTGCAAAAGTGTTAGGAAAAGAAAACGTTATTTCCATTTTATGGGATTATTTTTTCCACCCCACTACATAATGTAAATTTCAACACTATTGTAATGCTTCACTGATTCCTTTTGACAACTGAATGAATCATATACTTGTGCCAAGGGTATGTCATAGGTTTTCTGCTTGAATAAACATACTGATTAAATTTAGGGCCTGAAATAACTGTCGTGATACCCTATGCAGTATTTCAACTATATAGAAGGAAGTTGGTATATGGTACCGGTATATGACAAAATAAATCAAGTTAATAGCACTCCACAAGTAAGCCTTGAAAAAAAAACAGTATATAACGCTATGACAAGGTCCAAAACGCACAGAGAATTGTCAGCAGAACAGAGACTTTTATGTAATGCTGGTTAGACTCAAGTGTGTAGCAATTTGAAATGTTCCCCAAACACTGTCAAGTACACCCTAGATCACGAGACCGAGAAGGTAAATTTGAAAATAGGTAAGGAAGAGGCAGAACACCTAAACTCAATGATACTGATTTTAAGTATATTCGTTTATGTAGCCTTCAGGACAGAAGGAAGACTGCTACTGATATCAAGCATGAGATAAATGGCCATGGACCAATCTTTGTATGACTTTGATTGATAAGCCAATATTTCATATTTGAAACTTCCTTTGTGCTTCTGCTATAAATTGTAGGAAGAAAAAAATAGACATGTCTTGTCTCAAATTTATCTTTTCCTCCCCCTCGGCACAGCGGGAAGTCTCAATACATATAACACTAAAGACCGGGTTTCAGTATCTCTTTTGGGCACACTACAGATAGGCAAATGTACGTATCTTCGTGATTGAAAAGAGATTATTATAATTTTAAAATCACTTATTTTTCTTCAGAGATTGGGTGACTTAAGTTAACAGATTATATGATACTCAAAACATATTTATTTTGACTTCATAAAAATTTTTAGTTAATATCTTTATACAATGTAAAGTTCTCGACTGCCTAACATTTTTTTCGTGAATATAAAAAATCAATTAAAAAAGAGAAGCTCCTAGTGACTCTATACCAGTGAAAAGTTTCGATTCAGTTTTGAGGTACCCCAATGTGCCCAATTAGCCCCATTTTTTTTCTCCCTCTTCTTCACATACGCAAGCTTATAAATATCAAGTTGAGAATTCAAGAGGGCACGTGAACGAGATAATAACAAACAAGGCCAATGAGTAAATAAATCTAATAATTTTGAATAAAGCATACATTCAACGTCAAAAATAACCGCCTTTAGCCATAACTATCAAATGACACTGAGTGCAAATACTTTGTTGAATGATCATACCCTAACTTGTGCAAATTGCACCAGATATTTTCTACTAATTGCAAAAATATCCTTATCACATATATATATATATATCCGAAACAGGAAACAAGATATATTTTACGGCATGAACTACATATTCCATATACCTTGAACATATAGACGTCTAATCACGGATGAGACAACGGTTTACTTTCAGTACGTCACCGCGATCTACTTTAACACAAACCATTTATTTTGTGTGAGTAAAAGTTTTGTTTTCAAAGGCTTTGCAAAATTTTTAGATGATATATTTTTACAATTTTAAATCCACGGTAGCCTAATCTTGTGTGTGTGTGAATGTACAGAAAACAATTTAAAAGGGAAACTTTCAGTGACTAGAATACCATTAGAAAGTTTCAATTCATTTTTTTGTAATCCCAACGTGCCAAATTAACATCACCATTAAAACACACATAATATCATTTGAACAAGTGTTAAGCAATGCTGCAGACTCAGATTACAGAAAAGTTTCACAGCTGAAGCAATAAATACGAAATATGTTACTGTGGTCACTGTTACAGAAAATAGGCCTGACTTACTTCCCAGCTTTTCTTAATAGGCTTGAGACACGATAGAATAGCTAAAATAAGACAAGTTTTCATTATAATCACAAAGAAAAACGCATTATACCAGTTTACATGGAAACATGCATGGCATTATTATATATAAAAACATTTTAAAATAAATATTTAAAATGTCAGAAGAAACAAGGAAAATATCAACAGTATCTTGTTATGTATATGTGTAAATATTTTGTAAACGACAACATGTCGTATTGTGTTTGAATTTTCATTTGTATTATTCATTTTTCCATATTGATATTATTGTTTCGAAGTTTAAGTTTCGGAGGCCTGGCATGGCCGAGCGCGTTAAGGCGTGCACTCGTGATCCGAGGGTCGCGGGTTCGCGCCCGCGTCGCGCTAAACATGCTCACCCTCCCAGCCGTGGGGGTGTATAATATGACGGTCAATCCCACTATTCGTTGGTAAAAGAGCAGCCCAATAGTTGGCGGTGGGTGGTGATGACTAGCTGCCTTCCCTCTAGTCTTACACTGCTAAATTAGGGACGGCTAGCACAGATAGCCCTCGAGTAGCTTTGTGCGAAATTCCAAAAACAAACAAACGAAGTTTAAACTAAAATATGTTATTTATTTAGGGTAACATTTTAGAACTTTCTCGAATTAAGTAGACCAATCACATGTTTGTAAATGAGTGCTGGTGACTTCCTGTCTAGAAGTGTAGTCTCGTGCAAGAACGGATATGCATGGATAGCTCTGGAGTTGTATGGAAATTGCGAGATTGTTCGAGAAAAAAAGACGGTGACGTGAGAGATATTCAGTCATCAGTTTTTATTCGAGGGAGAGAGATTCAGTCATTAGTTTTATTCGAAGACAAAGAGTGAGATTGAGACACCGGTTTCATTTCAAAAGAAGAGAGTTAGTTATTTGAGAAAGATTAAGTGTTTGCTGTGAATATTCAACGTGGATTTGTGATTGAAATTAGATCTACGGAAGCTGCGATTTTTATTCGTCAATCTCTACGATACATCTGAATTACTGCTTGTGCTGAGAGACGGCGAATTTTTTGAACTGTGAACTGTTTCGGAATCTCTTCGTGGGACCAAATTCACACCCTAGACTGGAATTTGAGACTTTCATTTTAATTTGTTGTATTAGATACAGGCCAGTACCGTTTTGTATTGTGATTTAATTTTGAAGTTTGAAACTAGTATTTTGTTTTGTAATTAATTTCGAATGTCGTAACTTAATATCTGTCACTGTCATTATATAATTTATGTTATATCTGTTAATAGGTTAGTGTAATAAATTATACAAGCTGTTATCTGTGTTTTTCTGTTGCGTTTAATCTACGAAGAACATAAAACATCAAAAAATACGTAACAATCTGTTCTAGTATAACACTCTAGTGGTTATTCTTAGAAACACAGCGTACCAATTTGTGTTTAGAAAGTAAAAAGAATTTATGCGAGTATCGTTCTATTAATTAATTTTGTGGCCAAGCGTTACACTTCTTCAAATAATAAAACTAAGTGCAAAATGAGCATTTACTCATTCAGATATACAAAACATTTTATTGTTTAGAGACCTTTTTCATGATCGCATTTCTAAATTAATCGAATTTCAAAAACGGATATCTACCTTATTTTTAAAGCACGAATGTATCCATGGTGATGTTGAGTTAAATACATTAAGTTTTTAATATCATTCGATTTGTTTATTTGTCGTTAAACGCAAATCTACATAATAAGGCTATCTATACTGTGCCGCACTTTTATGAAGAAAATCGTTTTTTACCATCCTTCATGAGTAATATAAGCCACTGAGGAGCATTTATTTGACAAACTAGTGTATCGTAAAATCGTTTGTCTCTCATCGTATTGCTAATCTGAAGAGTTATGGCGTTGAAAAAAAAATATAGTAACTTGCGAGAGACAAAATGATAACTCAAATGTTATTCTAACGTGATTCCGATTTTGAATCTGTGATGATCAAATAAAAGAGAAAGGTGGGAAAATTTCTAAAACTGGCGAGAATTTTTTTTACAACTATTAGGCTAATCTGTATATTGCATTCAGTTACTTACCTGAAATGACAGGAATCTTTAAAATAGGCTCTAAGAGACGCCCATAAAATATTTACTCATTAAATAATATATTTACCCGTAAAGGAACAACTAAAAAATATAGTTACAGCAATAAACATATCTATTATCATACCCTAATTTTCTACGTGTATCAGATTCGGCGAGCTCGATTTGTGAAACTTAGTTCAGTTGAAGGTAAATTTTCATACTTTACACGATGTTAAATATAATGTAAACTGTGAAACAACATCATCGTGAGGTGTGTTGTATGTACTATATTGTTTAATGGTGCAATGGCCCCTTCGCTAGTACTGTTCAAGATTTAATTAAATCTTTTAATTGTAATGACGGAGGTATATCATGTGACCAATAACCATGTACATTGTATTACCACCTGACACTGCAACGTGCCAATCACGTGGCTACGTAAACATTATCCAATGAAACTGTTTCATTTAAATTTAATAGCACAGTATTGTTTAGTTTATATTGTGCGAGAGCTAAAGCAAATTATTTCAGACGCGACAATTAGTTGAAGTTTGCTTTCGTAACTGTTTATGAATCTTTTGTGTGTGTAATTCAATTATTGTCAATTGACGTCACATTACTCGAACCTTCTGAATTATTCTCGTTGCTTTAAATGAGTATTGTTGCATCATAATGTCTTCTAGGTCTACGCCTCAGTCTGGCAGTACATATATATACACAGGCTACCAAATTAGTGTAAATAAATAAGTTAAATTAGTGAAAGTAAAAATGTAGTTATAGTGCGTGTGAATTCAGCCTTAACGAGCGATTTCTAAAGCGAGTTTCACAGCTCGTATTGAAATAACTTAACTTGCCACAGGTTGTTATAAAGTAACTAAACCCGCCTATGTGAACTTTTAAGCTCTGAATACAACTGTGATAACCAACAGTATAAAGAATTTTTGTACAGAAGTTTGACTTATTTTTAATAAACTGTTTTAAAAAACAGACCTGTTTTGTGTTTGTGTATTGTTGAAAATTATCGCCAAGTCATAAACACCTACTATAAAGAATTTGTCCTGACACAACTTGACACACTTTTACAATTAAGAAACAAGTCATGTTTTTGCCAAATTGCTCACTTAGTGATTCATAACATTCACCGTAAAGTAATGTTGTCAAAAAATAATTCATTCATGAAGAAGGAATACAGGTGTATCGTCTGTCATGCGAAGTTAGGCCCAAGAGAACGAAGATATGTATCAGAACCACATAACGGTATATTATTTGTCTGTGTGTTTTTTAACCACAAAGACATGTAATGACCTACATGTTCTGTACTCACCACAGGTATCGAAGCCCGGTTTTTGTATTATAACCCTTCAGACTTTCCACTTAGAGGAGGAGAGCTAATGGTTGGATAAGGATAAAACTCAGAGACAGAAGAGAAAACTGCCCAACATGATGTGATTTGTCAGATGCTTCCAACAGTTCACTGTTATTCCAAACACTGTGCCTGAAGATTGCCTTCTAGATGAGAGAAATGATCCAAACTATAACTTCTCTACCTCCCACTCCTGACGCATCCTTGACACAGATTATAAAAAAAACTTTAGTGTTTAAAATTGAATACTAAGACAACAGACAGAAATCACACCAGATGCATAACGCTCCCAAAGCGTATTCAGGTGACTGTTTTAAAACTTGAAATAGGAATTTGGCTACGCACAGTGTCATAATCCTCACTGAAATCCTGTGATACAATAATCACCTGAACAAGAAATATTTTCTATCTGGCTTCTACCATGCGGTAGATGCGAAGATGAAATACCACACTAAATGAAACTGGCACGACTGGTCTGTGTAAACAATATGTAGAGCAGAGGAAAATGGGAAAAACATCAGGTGAAACAGATCTTCAATTATGTTGGATATTTTAAGCTGATTGCGCTGGACAGGTTTCAGTTTGATTATTTGAATTTCAGAATTCCACCTTGAAGGAATATATGTTCGAACCTGCTTGGAGCTTATCCTTGTTAAACTCCAAATTGAGTTATCAAAAACAAAAACAGTCTCTATAATTTTAGGTTAGGAAACCAGTTTCGTTGTCAAAGAAAGAGAAATGATGCAATGAACCAGTTCTGCTTTAGTGGAAGGTTTGTTTGTTTTTGAATTTCGCAAAAAGCTACTCGAGGGCTATCTGTGCTATCCGTCCCTAATTTAGCAGTGTAAGACTAGAGGGAAGGCAGCTAGTCATCACCACCCACCGCCAACTCTTGGGCTACTCTTTCACCAACGAATAGTGGGATTGACCGTCACATTATAATGCCCCCACAACTGAAAGGGTGAGCATGTTTGGCGCAACGGGGATGCGAACCCGCGACCCTCGGAATACGAGTCGCACGCCTTAACACGCTTGGCCATTCCGGACCCTTTAGTGGAAAGATTTGTTCATTTGCATCTCAGATTTGGACGTGTCAGTCACCAAAAATGATACATTACCATATCCAATGCAAAAGAAGGAATCTTATGGAAGAAAAAAACAGTTACATCGTCACCCTAGTTCTAGATAGCATGCTTTTTTGTATACAGTTAATTGCTAATTATATCTTTAATAGGTAAAGTTACAATGTGCACAAGCAGTGGTCATTTTCAGACCAAGGTTGGTTTTGTACACTGAAAAGTACATTGTATCAGTCTTTGGTTCATATCTTACTGATGACCAAATAATTACACAAGGGATTCGAAACCAGAATTTTAAACGTGGTACTTCATCAAATGTTCCAAAATGATGTCAAAAACATTCACATCTGTTTACAACCATTTGATTCGACTATTTGTGAATAGATAATTGAAGGATGTACTGGGTCTTCAAGAAACGGATGCAAAATCCCAGATGTCATTCTTTCTGTTAAAAAAAAAGTTTAATTGGCATCATACAGAGGAACAAAAATTGTTAAGATTTATCACAAAAATGGGTTGGGTTGTATGATTAATAGATGGTATCATAACATAGTAAATTAATTCTGAAAGGTTTTAATGAACATTTATATTGGATTATGTGAGATCTAACATTCCTTTTGAACTGATAACAGCTTCTTCTCGTGGAAACAGTGGGGTCTGCTTTCCCACGACTAATATTCAAACTACTAATAATACGGTCCAACATACTCCAACAGATTGTAGAATCCGAATATTTAGCACGAAAGCGGTCGATGTGTATAATTGAAGAAGGTTAATGTGGTTGGGGGTCTTCCACAGTTGACTGTGGTCTTATATACCTGCTCTGTGACAAACCTATTATGACATGTGTCTGAAGTTGAGCTGTGACAAATGAAATAGGTGGGTTTCTCGATATATTTCGAGTGTACTCCCTTCGGTCGCACCCCGCTAGTACAGCGGTATGTCTCCGGATTTACAACGCTAAAATCAGGGGTTCGATTCCCTTCGATGGGCAAGCAGATAGCCCTTTGTAACTTTGCTGTACGAAAAAAAAACACACACACCCCGGTTTAAACATGATTAATCAATGTGACAAAGCTATTTGTTACAATAATGTCGCGCAAGCACGAGAATAGTGGAGTTATTGTGCACGACTAACGTCAGTAATGTGGTTCCTTCTGAAACCCACAAAATCGGTGTCCGCCCGCGCTTAAAAGTGTTCTAGCCTTCACTCTATAACATGTTTAATAAATCTATCAAATTGTTTTGGTTTGATTCTGGCGCAAAGCTATACTAGGGCTGTCTTCGCTGACCCTTCCCAATTTGACAGTGTAAGACAAGATGAAAGGCAACTAGTCATCACGACAAATTGTGGGCTACTCTTTTACAAACATCTTTTGACCGTCACATTATAACACCTTCACGTTTGAAATGAAGAGCATATTTGGTGGGACAGGAGATTCCAACCTGTCCCCCTTGGATTGCGAGTCAAGCGCCCTATTTACCTGGCCATGTGGATACTTAATGTACGCGATATGTACAAAAAAAAAAGTGACATTTTATGGGCGAGTCATGGGCAAAATAAGTTATTTTATGGTCATTTTTAAGATTTCAAGCATCTGTTCGATAAGTAGAACTGTACAGACATTTCCATGTTACTTTGTTATTGGTCGACCCCTAAGATACAATATAGGCAACCTGTGTTCTGCCCGCCAGTGATATCGAATTGCAGTTTGTGGCGTTGGAAGTCCGAATACATACCGTTGTGCCAATGGGAGGTGGATTCATCGTACTAAGTATTATATTTTCATAATATCAGAGTATAAAAAATTGTCCTTTGTTAGGTCGTTTGAACTAGACATCAAGTTTCCTTTGTGAAATTTGGCGTTAATTTATTAACTACATTGTTTCCTCACCTGGTCTGCGGTCAGTATGCAAACTCAAAATATTAAAATTTAAGGATCGTTTTCTCTCGGTGTACAAAGCGCAAATAACCCACTGAGTATCTTCAGGCTAAAATAATAACAAAAATCGAGAATGCATACACTGGAATAACTAATGCCACTTTTCGTTAAATCATGTCAAATAAACCTCTTACGTAGAACATAGAATGTGAAAGTTAGTTTGTTTATTATTAGTCACAAAGTCACACAGTGGACTATTTGTGCTCTGCTCACCGCGGGTATCAAAACCCGAATGGTAGAGACATAAGCTGTGAGCCACTGGGAAAGAGATGTTTTTTTGTAATTAAACACAAAGATACACGACAGCTCTCTGTGATGTGGCCATCACGGAAAACAAAACATGATTTTTAGTGTTATAAGTCTGCAAACCTACGGCTAAGCCACTCGTAGTCGATCGGTACGAATTATAAAATAATTTGATTTGTTTTGAATTTAGCGCAGAGCTACACGAGGGTTCATCTTTGTAAGCTTTTCCTCATTTAAGAGCGAAAGACAAAAGACAAGACAGCAAGTCAACACCACCCACCGACAACTCTTTTATCAAAAGATGGTGGGAATGACCCTCATATTTTAAAGCGTCCACAGTAGAAATTCTTGTACGAGCATGTTTGGTGAGACGAAGATTCAAACCCGCTACCCACAAGTTGCAAGTCGAGCATCATAACCACTAAAGAAAAAAATTTATAATTAGCATTGTTTGTTTGTTTTTTGAATTTCGCGCAAAGCTACTAGAGGGCTATCTGCGCTAGCCGTCACTAGTTTAGCTGTTCAGGATAAGAGGTAAGGTAGCTAGTCATCACCACCTACCGCCAACTCTTTGTCTACTATTTTACCAACGAATAGTGGGATTGACCGTTACATTATAACAGCTGAAAGGTCAAGCATGTTCGGAGTGACTTAGATTCAAACTCACGATCCTCAAATTGTAAGCTGAGTGCCTTAACCACTGAGCCATGCTGGGCCTTATCAGAAGCTAAAAAAACTGATATTCTGGTCTCTGTACACGGCCAATAAAAGTATTTTGTGAAATTACTTTTAAGATATTCTAATTTTAATGATATTAGTTGGGAAAATGAATACCAAATGACAGCTGTTCAATCTTAACAAATTTATTCCATTGTGTCAGGGGCGTACATCCCGATGGGGGGAGGGAGGATGATTTTTGCAACCACTTATGTGGACTGTTCAATTTGCAAATAGGTAATCTCTGATTACGTGAGCCTGAAAGCTGTAAACATGCAATCACAGAGTAATCTTGTTGCCACGACACTTGCATGTATACTTATGCCTACTGACTGATACTTACGAACTATCGCTTAGATCGAAAAGCTTAGAAGTACGCCTATATTAAAGACGTACATTTCGGCTACTGTAAAGCCTACATCTAGGCCTAATTATGTAATTCGATTGGTAAGAACACGAGAATCACAAGAACAAACACATAATTCGTAGGCCTGTGATGCAATAAAAAATTCAACAGACCAAACTGTAGGGGGGATGATTGTATGCACCATACCCCACCTAAAATGAAGGGGGGATGTATACCCACCATCCTCCCCAGGATCTACGCCCCTGATAGTGTCATTACATTTCTTAAAATTATATTTTAATTTACATAAATTGTATATGCAAAAACGGCTGGTTTGGGATGAGAAAATATTTTACAATAGAAGAGCGAACAACGTTTTGACCTTCTTTGGTCATCGTCAGGTTCTCTGCCTCTTCAACTTTTAATAGCACGTGTTCTTCTATGAATATTTAATTTAGTCCTTTAAAGCCAATTTCTGAAGTATTTATTTTCTTCCAAGAATTATATATAGTATGAATGCAATAAATTGTAGAAAATCTAGCCAAAACACCCGCGTTATCATTTTTTGTTACTGCCATCTGGTGCACGATTAGTACACTTCATATTTTTTTTAAATCAAACACGATCCAGGCACAGTAGGCGTATAAAAATAAATTTTTTAAATTAAAAAAACACGTATACAAACCATTATTTTTTATATCTCAGGTTACTCCATAAATACTGATAACACTCCACCAAAATGATTATTTTGTCTATAGTCTTATACTGATATTTAATTTAAATGTGTGGATGTAAAAACAAATAAAACGTTATTTCACAAAATATTTTTATTATAAACTGATCACTGAACTTGTTTACACGTATACATAAAATCTCTCCACAAAACGTTGAAGTTTCTGTTGCATCTCAGATATTACGTTTCTGGTCCTTTAAACTAAATAACTTGGTTATCATGAAAATACCTTGTTATATGAAAAAAAAATCAAAACTATCATAAGAGATGAGATTCTATACCTGTTGATATAGCAAAAATAGAAATTCTTTTTTTTTGAGGGGGGGACAATCAATACATAGCAAATTATTTTCAAAGAACTTGGTCCATTAGAAAAATCTATTTTTACCAACTGGCACCAACACAGTAATTTTTATAAATAACGTTTAACCTTGTACATGGTAATAAAAATGGCATAAAGCTACATATAATTTAAACAAACCAACTTGGAAAATATTAAAAGCAATGACTGTGTTTTTCCCAATAAAACATAAATGGTCTATATAACCTACGTGCAAAAGGTGGTATTATATCGTATTTCATTAAACATACATTCTATTACATTCATCTATTTACTATTAATAATAAAACTTGACTAAGTGGGCAAAAGATGACCTTACAAACATTCATTATTATATGTTACACACACGTTGTGTTTTTTTTACAACTGGTAAAGAAATATAAATTTCTGGAAATTAACACAACTTTATTCTTTTTTGAGCATATCAAGTAAATTTAAAAAAAACTACAAGAGATCAATAAAACACTCATAGTTAACATCTCAATCTGCCATAAGAGAACTATATATGTAAATTAAAACAATGTTGTACAAAACTAAAATACTATTAAAGTCAAGCATATTATAAACAAAAATTACACATGGGTAAATGGGTAAATGCGAATATTTTAACAGACTTAGAAACCATTAATTAAACTCTTAACATATTGTATATGTCCTTTTTGCTTTTCTAAACACCCCCCCCCCCAAAGAAATAAAATCATTGTATTACACGTTATGCTACCTCTGGTATAAACAGAATTACTCTACGAATATCAAAAATAAATCAAAATAAATATGAAATCTAGTGACTGAAAAGGTATTTCAAACATTTAAGAACAATATAAAAAATATTCTGTCTACCAAACCTTCTTCTATTTTGGACATACATAAACTCTCTGTATTCTTCATAGAAAAAGGTTTCTCCTCTTTATTGGCATTCCAAGTCTCTTAATAATTTTAATCAACATAACATCAGTATTACAACTTCAAAATCTTGATTTGTTGACATGCAATACTGAACTGATAATTGTATTAAGCCACATGCAAATCTTAGCTCTTTATCACACATTATATTTTTTTCTATGCCTGTTCATACAACATAACAGGAAATTAATTTTTAGGGGACAAACCTATATCTAGTAAATTAATTTGGGGGGGAAAAAAGATTCATTAGAGAAAAAAAAATCAACTTTGCTCATATTTTTCTTTTATCTTATGGATTGTAATAAAAATCATATAAATATACAAACGTTTAGCTAAAAAACTTAAAAAATACTACTAGCAATGACTGTTACTATTTTTCTTAACACAAATAAACTTCATGTGATCATCTCCCCAAATAGAAATATAATCATCTTTCATCATTGATAAATATTTTATAGCTTTACTAAAATACTTATAAACCAATAGATAGTGTCAGTAACCAAATCAAACCTGCTTGAGCTTGATTTTGTATTAACGTAAAACAAAATTTCTAACACAGGTTTAAAAACACCCTACAAGCATTACAAGCAAAATTCATCACAATTTTTAATTAAAGCAAATGCTTTAACACGACAAAGACACAACCAAGAAACTCATACTTTAAAATATTCATTATTACTAAAAAAACAAAACAGTAATATGGTTCAGCTATGCTTTATCGTATCGTTCCTTAAAAATCTCTGACATAAATTAATGTTTACAATAATCATTACCATTTTACTGTGAAGATGATAAATGCACTAATGAAAAACGAAAATATATTCTTAGTTTTGTTTGACACAGACTGAAGTTTGTTATAACATAATTCTACTTAAGAATTCAAAATAAATATTTATCATCCCATACAAACATTAATGTAAACTCAAACAAAATCAACGTTCTGTCCCAGAGAAATATTCCATTTGTGCAAAAGAGAAACAATAATTACTTTATGCATGGAATCGTCAATTCTGATACATGAAGTTTTAACAATGCCAAATATACCATCATTCTTTCTTAAAAACAGATTATTTTGTAAGAAACACTCACTTCACGTTCAGATAATCTATTTTTTTTTGTAAAAACTCAATTCCAAAAAGGGCATTCTGTTGCAACTTAACTAAGTCAGGAACCAAAGGTGACACTGTTTCCCTTGATATCCTTTATATAACATTTTTGTAAACATAAATACGCATACATTAAAGATTTAAATAAAAAGGAAAACTTAGAGTCAATTTTCAGTAAACTCTCACTAGATAGGAAGGCTAATATTTTGTTTCTTCAAATTATGTTTGTTTGTTGATTTATTACTACAGGAATACCAAAGAATTAAAATATGATGCATGTAGATTTCACAATTATGGTTACTATCCTGACAGAGGTAATGCTAACCTATCTAACTGTAGTTCTACAAACAATTAAATGTATAATAAATTCTTCTGAACAAAAACAAAATGTCAAATACTTTATAATATTATGTAGACATTCAATTAGAGTTGCTAACTAAAAATTTATGAAAAACTGTCTACAAAGAAATATGTCTCAAAATTATAAAATAGATTTCTGAAATAGCACCAACTGCCCAGGAAAACCACTACAAAAATAAAGTTGCCCCAAAAATTAGTACAAAAATAGTGTTGCCCAAAACAAATGTTATACAAATAATATTTTACACTCAAAACAGTATGAAAGTTTGAGAACAATCAATTATGGGTTATATATTAACAATGTATTTATTATTACATCTGAATTTCAAAAGAACAAGGTTTTAAGATGGTGACTAAATTAAACTACTTATCTGTATGACATCTTGAAACCAATTTTGAAATATTGAAGATGAAAAATGAAAATGTAAGTAAATCATATTAAGTTTTAACAATAAATAAAAACACTTATTGAATTTACTATCTCTTTAAGAAGTGTGAAAATATTTTGTTAAACTAAAATTAGGTAACAAGGTAAACTATCTTTCAGCCTTAGTTTTTCAACTTCTTTAAAGCAAACATATTAAACTAGCAAATATAGCTGTAGATGAACGTAACCTACTTTTATATTCAAATTAACTAAACAATTCAGTAGCCTGTGTTAAATTTCAACAAACAGATTTATCACATCTGACATTAGATGACACAATCATCATACTGATGAAATCTGGAAATGATAAGCATATTTAAAAACAAAAAAAGTGAGATTCTTAATATTACATCAAACACATAGAATACATTTACAATGAAACATAGCTTAGTAATAAATGTTTCAAAAGCATAAGTTTAGCTTGCACAGAACTATAAAGCAGAAACTGTGAGATTTTCCTTAAAATAGTGTATGTAACACTTAAAAGCTTGGACTTGCATATAATAGGCATTCAATGAAATCATATCGTCTGTTTCGCTACTTCCTTTCAAGGCACTGCTCCCAGAATTAAGTTTATTTTTATATAATAAAAAAATGCAATGATGTGTTTTGACATTCTGTTATTTATCTTTAACATGAAATTGATAAATGTTTGGAGGTTTAATGAAATAAATCTTTCTTCATGGTGATAAAATATTTCAAGCTTGCATGGCAGTGCTCTAGACGGGAACATATAGGTACATACAAGAATTTCAAGATATGGATAGAGTTATGACAGTATACAAAGAATGTACAAAACCAGACATACTTCTGGAGGGCCCACAAAAAGTGTTCTTTTTTAACAGTTTATAAAACCAAAATTATAAGTAACAGATATTTCTTGTTTTTGAAGTCCATATATCACACTGTGTTGTAGTCCAGAGAGTAAAAGAGTGCATAATTCTTCTCATGATTCATTGCATGTACACATTTTAATGGCATACAACTTGCAGTGTTAATTGTCCCTTATGTCATGCCATTTTAGTGTCTAATAACTGACTGACAGACAACACATTACTGTAAAAAGGTAAAAGTGATTAGGTGATCTCTCCAGGCAGTATTTGGCCTCTTTTTTAAGGAAATAAGGATCAACTGAACTTTGTGCCTACCTTCATGTATCTGGGAAGTAACAAAAGGGCTAATTATAGACTATAAATGTTAAGTCTGCACACATACTTCGAGACATTAAGCCTCAAAATAGGTGGATAAATCTTACTTGTACTATAAACAAGACAACATGTATTCCTCAGTACTTAAGTGGTAACTTACAGAAAACATTAACTACTCTCATGCTAAATTATCTCACAAGTTTCACAGATGCAACTTATAAAAAACTTATGCACAACATACAGTGAAGGTTCCATGAGATAAATGGATATGATGGCAGACAGTCCTAAGGTTACATCTCAATACAGACAACATCAGAACTATTCTACCTAGTGGCGTGTATATTCGTCATGAAAACAGTTCTACTACTCAAACTTGCTGACTTTAATAAAAGACATATTTCACTGCCACTACAGACTTTAGATACATGGAAGACGTAACAAGATAAGAATGCACTCATTCTTTCAAGTATACACATATATAAAATTATTACAATGAAAACTATTAAGGCTTAAATGATTAGAAAAACCCTGAGTAATGAAAACTTTCTAAATACTCCATGGTCACCTAGTCATGTCAGAAGAAAATTTTACAATTTAAGACCATCAGATTTTAAATATAAAACTGAGCTTAACAAGTTTTCATATGAATTTTCTGGCATTATCAGATTGAAAAACACTTTTTTTTCTACCAAAGTTTAGATGGAGATGCTTGGAAAAACAGCTAATTATTTTTAATAATAACTCAGAGAATGTTAACAGTTTTATAAAATTGGAGAAGTGAATAAAAGCCAGCCAGCAAGAATTAAACCAGCCAAAACTTATATCACAGAGATAGATATATTCAAACACTCTTATAACAATCAAGATGAAACCCTAATAAAGATTTGTCACAAACTATCCGAGTTTCTTGATGAATAAATACGTGTAAATCACTTTTAGAAAGTGATGCTGCTGTAAAGCTACATTACCTCTCCTGTTCCTCCAGTCTTTAAGAATTTACAACAGTAATATTTACTCTTCAACACAGTCCTGTTACTTAATTTAGTCAAATGCTTCATGTCAAAATCAGAATAATTACTTCCCTCCCTACTAAGTCCACTTTGTCTTTAAACCATGTTACTTTATACAGATAAGACACTTAGGCATAAGCAAATTCATTAATCCAATAAAATTTAGTAGTTTTTGCCAAAATATCAGGATTACTAGGCTACTTAAAGCCTTCGCATGCAGTACATAAACATATAAAATTGAATAATATTTTTGTCTAATCCTTAACACTAAATTTTACACTACTACACTGAAAACTTGTGCAAACTCATGCAAAATCCATAAATTATGCTTTGAGTTTTTGATTTATGCAAGCTTAGTACATGCTCAACATAAATTATCAGTGATAAGAAAGCATTAAAAAATTATTATTATTCTATAGTTAAAGTTCACAAGCTTAAAAACAGCATAAACATTTAGACAGCCACAGCAACGTAAAACAAAAGTAATTTACATTCATTATCAATCTTGGTTAACAATTATTTCCAGCAGTCAGCAGCTCCTAAGTAGCTGAGAGACAGATGGTTACACAAGAAAACAGACAGACATGCAGCAGGATGACGCACTTCAGTGTCCACTGGTTTCAGAGGGAGAGTCACGGGCAACGATGAACCCCCTTTAAAAAACAAATTTTTCTTTATTTTACAAACAAAACCTAGCACATGGTAAAAGCTTCTCTTTCTTAATTTCTCTGGATGGACCCATTCACAAAGTGTTTCAAAATATAATTCAAATATTCTTTAGACATAGAACTTTAACACCCATAGGCTGTTTCTCCAAGGAAGAGAAATACGATGTCTGATACAAAACAGAAACTAGTATGTACAAACGTAGGGTAACTGGACATCTAGAGAAAACAGGGTACCTCCTCCTTTATAACCTCTAATCCTCCAGCCAGCAAACATGTTGAGTGTGTTGATATTTTCCAGCATTTTACATATACACAAACAGCGTCTAAGACGAATTGCCACTGCCATTGTGCTCCGAAGTAGCAAAATATCATATTTCCCAAACCTTCATATGGGTGTGTGTATATATACCATATATGTACATAACACCTTTTTGACTTCGAATTTTATATATTTTGCTAAATAATTTTCTCTTTCATTGCATAGAAAGTATATAAATCAAAACAAAAGTTACTCCTAAACATATCTTATGGTGGATGGCAGTTACAAATTATTACCAGACATAAACCAACTATCGCTTCATACACTTTTGTTTTTTTTTTGCCAGTTTCCAATTAAGACTTTAGACCTGGAAAACACACTTGCGATTTGTAAGTTGACATTTATCACCTGCTTAGCTATAGCCCCTTAATGATTTTGTGACCAGCAAGTTTGCATTCGTTACAGTTTGTACGTTTTTAAAGAGGAATATGATATTGCTTTCATTTGATTTGACAGTATTTTTTAACATTCTTATCAACAGATAATGACTCCAATTTCAAATTCTCGAATATCATGAAACCAGATAGAAAAGCAGATTGAAAGCAAAGTGATTGATTTATGATAGTTAGGTATCAGTAAGTAACGGCAAGCTGGCAACACTGGTGCCAGTAAGTAACGGCAAGCTGGAAACACTGGTGCCAGTAAGTAACGGCAAGCTGGAAACACTGGTGCCAGTAAGTAACGGCAAGCTGGAAACACTGGTGCCAGTAAGTAACGGCAAGCTGGAAACACTGGTGCCAGTAAGTAACGGCAAGCTGGAAGCACTGGTGCCAGTAAGTAACGGCAAGCTGGAAACACTGGTGCCAGTAAGTAACGGCAAACTGGAAACACTGGTGCCAGTAAGTAACGGCAAACTGGAAACACTGGTGCCAGTAACGGCAAGCTGGAAACACTGGTGCCAGTAAGTAACGGCAAGCTGGAAACACTGGTGCCAGTAAGTAACGGCAAGCTGGAAACACTGGTGCCAGTAAGTAACGGCAAGCTGGCAACACTGGTATCAATAAGTAACGGCAAGCTGGCAACACTGGTGTCAGTAAGTAACGGCAAGCTGGCAACACTGGTATCAGTAAGTAAAGGCAAGCTGGCAACACTGGTGTCAGTAAGTAACTGCAAGCTGGCAACACTGGTGTCAGTAAGTAACGGCAAGCTGGCAACACTGGTAACAGTAAGTAACGGCAAGCTGGCAACACTGGTGCCAGTAAGTAACAGCAAGCTGGGAACACTGGTGCCAGTAAGTAACGGCAAGCTGGAAACACTGGTGCCAGTAAGAAACGGCAAGCTGGAAACACTGGTGCCAGTAAGAAACGGCAAGCTGGAAACACTGGTGCCAGTAAGTAACGGCAAGCTGGAAACACTGGTGCCAGTAAGTAAGGGCAAGCTGGAAACACTGGTATTAGTAAGTAACGGCAAGCTGGCAACACTGATGTTAGTAAGTAACGGCAAGCTGGAAACACTGGTGCCAGTAAGTAACGGCAAGCTGGAAACACTGGTGCCAGTAAGTAACGGCAAGCTGGAAACACTGGTGCCAGTAAGTAACGGCAAGCTGGAAACACTGGTGCCAGTAAGTAACGGCAAGCTGGAAACACTGGTGCCAGTAAGTAACGGCAAGCTGGCAACACTGGTGCCAGTAAGTAACGGCAAGCTGGCAACACTGCCTCTGGCAACAAGCCTAATTCTGTCTGAACTTTTTTTCTGATAAAATTTCATTTCACTAATTTTATCAAAAAATTTTAATAACATTAAATCACAACTCATTCACATTTATTACATGTATAGTATGTGTAAATATGTAACCAGAAATGAAAACTAGAAAAAAAATTCATGAAACTTTGTTGAAGCTGCCCAAAATTTGTGGTTTCTTTTCTTCTTTTGCTGGCCAGAGGTATGAAGTTAGAAAGCAGGGTAAAAATGGTAAGTGTAGCTATATGCACAAATCTACTAGTAAAGCCAGCACTGTGAAAATGAGTCCAGCAAAACCACTTTCATGCCAGTAGATATCATAGGTAAACTCAGCACTTGTTCTTTTAAAGTTATACGTGCGTCTTCTGACAGAAATGGCTTGAGTTTATGATGTTGTTTAAAGAGTGCAAGTTTGTTTTTTTGACGAAGTATCAAAAGATGAGACATACTACCGAGTTTCATTTCTGAATCTGATACTCAGCAAGGATTAGCAACTAAAAGTCTGAACCCAACTAGATCAGCTGGACATTTTGATGCAGGGTTTGGTCTCAAAATGCGATTCTGGGAAGTTCAAGAAGCTCTGGCAGAAATAATTTTGCGCAGCCAAAATTCAGACAAACACAATAAAGCCACTGAACCTAAGAAGTTCCTCAAAAATTTTAACTTTGTCTTTCAGCAAAAGTCCCTAAATTTACTGTTAAAAGTGCTTCAGGAGGAAAAAAACGGGTCTTAAAGTTGTGCTTTGGCAAATGGTTCACTTACAGAAACCAGTTTGAAGATCAAAAAAAAAAGAAACATGAATGGTAAAAAGAAGCTGGTCAGTTATCCCTGAATTTGGTTACAAAAAAAAAAAAAAATGGCCAAGACTGCAAAGTGACATCTTGAATTTGCAAAGACCAAAGACTGGCAGCAAACATTTGACACACTTTGGACAATGTCATAAATTAGTTGAACTCGTTTCACTTCAATTCACCCAGCTGTCTTCACTTTCTCTGCATTGCAACCTAGTACGCTGCAGTACCTATC
Source organism: Carcinoscorpius rotundicauda (assembly GCA_011833715.1). NCBI lineage: Eukaryota > Metazoa > Arthropoda > Merostomata > Xiphosura > Limulidae > Carcinoscorpius > Carcinoscorpius rotundicauda. The sequence goes on along the minus strand of CM022398.1, from coordinate 15,205,162 downwards.
ACACTTACAACTGCTTAAGGAGGCAGCAATATTTGTCATCAAGTATCAGAAATATTCACTGAAGAAATCGTAAATATGAGATCTATTCTGAAGGCTAAAATCAACATTTCTACCATCAGAGAACTCACTATTTTATTGCCCACAGGGAACCATCCTCTATCAGTGAGTTTCCAGAGGTTTATACAGCCTTCTTATTATTTCTGACAGTACAAATAATAACTGCAAGTGTCAAGTGGTCTTTGTCAAAATTAAAAATTCTTGAAGAAGTACCATCAATCAGTAATGATTACACTTAACGTCACTTCTGTTCATGGAACTTAATGATTACATGTAATGTCACTTCTTCCAATCGAACAAGATTTTGTTCATTGATCAATCTACAGATATGACAACAAAGAAGGAAGATATTTCATATGGAATATTCAGAAATTTCAAGTAAACCCATGTTAAACTTTTATAATTATATTTGCCAATAATGATCTTGTATATTTAACCCTTCTTGTTCATTCTTTATATTCGATTAGTAAGATAAGAAAGCTTAATAGGCTCCATGTCAATCATAAATCTTATTAGTTTAGGAGAAAGCTGATTAGGGGGTGTCAGTAATACTTTCTGTTTCCAGTTATGTCACTGTTAATAAATTATTGGATTGACCATCACTATATAATGCCCTTACACCTGAAAGAATGAACATCAGTGACAAATTTCACTACTGTGGTCCACAGGTTGCATGCTACAGACCCAAACTATCAGCCTATGCTTCGCCCCCACTTCAGTTTTTTGTCTCCAAAACCTGACTTATTAAACATGCTAAACTAGATTGATTAATGACGATACACAAAATCATGTTAATGAAGGGTTTCAATAAGTTAGAAAACGTATTAATTCTACCAATTATACAGCAGAAACATTCAAAAGGATTAATTTTTATTTGCAATGAATCATTATAAACAGACAAAAATAAGTGCACGTGTTTTCAGGAGTTTCAGGGATAGAAAACTTAATAAACACATCAATCATGCAAGAACTCGTGCAATAAAAATATACATGTGCACGTAAAGAGAAAATCAATTTACTGGTGCACAATGCCTGCACACTGAAGAGAACATACTGCAAGAGATAGTATTCAGTGTTTTACTGAAGACATAACCCTTTTTCCTGCTTTAGCAGAAGAGAAAAATAAAGACTACCCTTTTCTACAGTGCAAGTTCTTAGCTGAAAACTAATGGTATAATCTTCAAAAACATAGAAAGTATATTATTGATAATTCCAGTAAAAGTATTAAATATTTAATAAATATTAATATTAAATATAAAATATTTGTAACCATGAGTTACAGGCTTACACTACGTCTCCAGTTATCGAAAGTCGCAACTACACAACAACATTTCTCACAAAAGAGAACACGATGACAACCACCTGAAGTATAAATGTCCCGCTTTTTCAGTTCTAAAAGATTTACTTGCCATTCAATGTTTATTTCAACACCACAGCACAGATCAAACTATTGATGCCTCAAACATCAACATAACACTACCTAACATAAAGGCAAACATATTCTACTCTTTAGATTAGCACTGGAAGAATAGAGGTTTGTCAAGACGTATGCAACTTCTTAAAATATATTCAACATTTATTAATAAATAAAGTTTTCTATATCTCCACTAATCTGTACAATTAATGGATGATCTAACTAATTTATATGAAATTCCTCTATGGATATCTCCCTCTGCCAATTACAGTCATGACGTTCATTCTGTCCAACTTTTAAGTAACATAGATGAAATTCACGATTTTTGTGCCCTCTACACTTCCAGCTTCTTCAATTATTTTAACTTCTGTGCTGACAGGTTTTTTCATTTTGTGTGTAGTTGTAGCTTACTATCATTCATTTTTCCCATTTTTCTCTGAGTCTGGTGTGAAATTTGGAGTAAATAATTAGAAGAGAAACATACCATCTCTCTTTTTTAAAGGTATCAAAAATTGTGTCGAAAAAATAAATCATTTAATACCTTGGCTGCATGTTGTAGATAAGATTATGAGCTCGCCGTCTTCTATCCTTGGCCCTAGATGTTTCAGAAAACAGACATGCTGCAGCAAAAACATGAAGAAAGAAAGATATTACTGCTAAACCATAAGCCCACGAAAGGTGATTGAAGACAGGGTACAGAAGCCAAGATCTGTCAAAACACATTCCTCCAAAGACAGCAACTGAGAGAAACACTGGTAAAGCTAAAAGTAAATAACCGTATTATTACTATCCTGTTAAAATACATATTGTATGAGTAATCATAATATTTTATAACAACAAAAATGAACAAATAAAAATGTTGACATCCCAAAGATTGTTATACTAGTTAATAAAACATAAGAGATATAATTATTATATGCAAGAAACTTTAATAACTCTGTTACAATACACAGGAAATTATATTTAAGGTATTTTGTAACTGTTTCTTTGTCAGAATGAATAACATTTAGCCACATGTTCAGGTGTTCAACTCAAAGCATCTTCTAAAGAAACATATGAAAAAATGATATTTTGGATACAAACACTTTCTATCATGTACACATCAGTTGTGTGATTGTTAAACTTAAACTTTACCTTAAAAGTCTATTTGATCCTTTTTAGATACATAAACACCAACATTAGTTTCAATAATGATTACGGGAGAAATTTTAACTCCATTTTCTCAAACAACACAAATATTCCTCTCACACAAAAAGTTAAATCTTTCTCCAAATGTCCATACCCCAAGTACATCACTTTTGTCTTCTAAAAAAACTTGTTTTCCACACTACAGAGGGCCCAGCATGACCAGGTGGTTAGGGCACTCGACTTGTAATCCTCACCACACCAAACATGCTCACCCTCTCAGCCATGGGGGCATTATAATGTGATGGCCAATCCCACTATTCATTGTTAAAAGAGTAGCCCAAGAGTTGGCAGTGGGCGGTGATGACTAGCTGTTTTCCCTCTAGTCTAACACTGCTAAATTTGAGACAGCTAGTACAGATAGCCCTCGTGTAGCTATGCACAAAATTCAAAGAACAAACCACATTACAGTTCATTCATTAAGACCGATACATTCTCCTAAACCTAGGAGATATTTCACATCCTTACTTTTCATCCTAGAATACTGATATTATCAGCAAATTTTGAAGTATCACTAATTACTATCATTAACTGAAATGTTAAAATGAATCTTAGTTAAATACACGCATCATGTGTCACACTATTTGTATCAGAAGAATATCTATTACCAGCTTCCAGTTCCCACCACCAGGTAAAATATTTATTCAATTTTTAACAATTCTCCCAATTTAATAAAAATCTAACTCACTACTTAACGTTTTTTTCTACAGATGCTTCATTCATTCATTTAAAAACAGCTCTCCTAGACTTCTAAACAAAATTATATGTATTTGATTTTCATTGGTAAAAATATTTCCATAAAAAGTTATTGGATACTCAAACATGTTCTATTCATTATGAGTTCCACTTAACACCTCTTAATATTCCAATGTTATCTCTAATATTTCTTTTTTTTAAGTTAAAAAAATAAAAACATTCAAGTTGACTTTTATTCACCTTTTATTCCTACAACTTTTGAACATATGAATCAAATCAATGTGACCCTTATAATACAACAAAAAAACAAAAACGAATTTTCAAGAAGCCTAAACCGAACACCATATTTTAAAAGGAGGACCTTCCTATAAACTTTTACAATCATAAAACAACCTTTAATTTTTAAACTTTTTATTATATATATATACACACAAACAGCCAAAGTATGTTTTTGTCACTAACAATTTTAAAAATCCAATTTTGACAGCAAGTGCACACACTTGTATACTGTTAATCTAGATTTTATTACCACGTATAAGCTGACACGAACATTCAATATAATGTCGACTTTCAAACTTTTTTTTTAACCAGTGGCTCTCAGTAAATGGTAAACAAAAACAAAGATAGAGGATTGAACTCACAAAATAAACATTTATCTTCCATTCATTTCATGTAAATTGGAATCTTTGTCTTTAACACATAATTGTTTCAGACATGAGAAATACATTGTATAATCTCACAGTTACATTTCTGTTTTGATAGCAAAACTTGAAATTATGCTGAAAGAGACATACTTAACACCTACCTTTTACAAACTTAATAACCGATTTTACAACCAAAAGTGTGTTGACAAGTACCTGTAATTCCCAACAATATTGTACAGACTGCCAGAAGAAATACTTCCAGTTTCATAAAAAACCTCATCAGAACAATACTTAACACCAGGAGTGCCATCAAGGAGAACCACAGAGCTATAGACATCATGGCCTCTACAAATATCATCCATCCTTCAAAAGAAATATGATACAAATTATAATAGTTGAGAAGCTAAAACAGAACTGAATATTTGTAATCTATTTAAATATATTTAAAGCCATATAAAACAGAAATTACACTATAACTTATAAAATAATATTAGCTATTAACCTTCTTTACATACACTTGCTCTCAGCAATATTGTCTTCTACATGATGAAGTCATGAGATGCAGTAGAATACTAGAATTGTTTTTACATCTTTAATAATAGCAGACAATTTACCAAAATTTTATTATTCCCAATTAAAATATACATAACTATTTTCAAAACAAATTATATTTTTGTGTATAAACAATAACAGTCTTACGAACTGTCTTCTTTTTTTTAATACTGAAAAACAGAAACATTAAACATTACCTGGTTGTAACCAGTCTCTAATGTTCTGGAACTTATAACTGAAGATCCAATGGCAGCCATCAAACTTTTCATCATACTGATAAGAGGGATGACGATAATTTCTAAAGCAGACATCCCAAAGTCCTAAACGTACAAACTCCGAGTACGTCTCTGGATAAGATACCAGCCAATAGGGGCTTGAAAATGAAATAAGAAGCAGAACTCCTGCAATAAATGCGAAGATACTACCTGTAAGAAGGGTTCCTGATGCTTTTGGATACACCTGAGGATCACCCATCACAAATTCGTAATGCTGCTGTTATAATAAATGTTGACCACTTAGCACCACACAATTCAGCATCAACAGCAGCCTGGGACATAATAAAATTCATTTCAATCCACGTGTAGAAATAAATCATACAAACATAAGATTATTATATTTACCTCAACTTTATCATAGATGAAATCCTAAATCTAAATCAGTGACAAGAGTTGCCCTGGAAATAGCAGACCAGTTGGTCTTGCTTCTGTAATGTACAAAATCTAGTTAAATATATCAAATAAGAAATAAACATAGATTAAGAAAAGTAAATCAGTTATTTTAAGAATATTATCTGGTTAGAGGAAATTATGTGAACTTTGGTATGGTTAGATTTCCAAAAAAAACTTTTGTTAAAAAAATCTCACCGATATGGGTTTAAGAAATTGGACTGTAGGATGGCTTCATAAGAGAAAGTAAAAAGTTGTTATTAATATAATGGATTCTTATCACTGGTAATATCAGGGATCAGTACCTGGGTATTTTACTGTAGAATATCTATGATCATGTGGATACTAAAACAAACATTTGATAAAAGACCTTTAATAACAGTAGTTACAAGACAATATATTCCAGTTATCATAACCTGAGTCACATGTTTAACATATATAGAAACTGGAAAAAAAAAAGCACATAAAATCTGTACTACAAAACAAGTTAATTTAACATGTGATGCATCTCTTTTAACTTTAATTTAATAAGATTACATATTTTTCACAATATTATTTTCATATGTTTGTAAGGAAAGATATCAGTATACAGAGAAATATTATAAGAAAAAATAATTTGTAAATAGCTAATACAAACTCCATAAAGCCTTCTATACAATGAAAAGGAATTAATAATAAGGCTATGTACATGCATGTAAAAATACTGAGGATAAGTCAAAGATAATTCATTCACTCTATAGGGTACTGGTTAGAATACTGTGTTTGGTTTTGGTTACTTTATTTAATAAAATATTTTGACAGTTCAGAGAGAAGATGTCAGAATAATCCTAGGATTAAACAAGTTACTGTACAGGTTGAAATATCTTGATATGCTTTTGCTGGAATTTGGAAAGGAGGAAAGTCTGAAGAGACATGACTGAGCTAGTTAAAGAGACTCATAATTAAATAAAGTAAAAAGCATAAAATTTTCAAAACTGTGAGGTTTGAATCCATAAACCTAAATATTTCAAACAAACAACATCTCTAGACTGTAAAAGCAGATAGCACATGCAATTTTAACATGTAAAACTGACACAATTGTAGCTGACCAGTACTGCTTTTTTAAGTAGCGAGATAATCAGCCAACAAAATAGTTTGCACTTAATAAAATATAAAAGTTGTAATATTAGGGATGTTCCAATACTGAAATTGAACAAATATTTTAGATATAAGGGTTGGATATAAATAAAAGTTTGCCTTTTTCTTTGCTTGTGTGTAGTCTCCAGTATTACCAGAAAATGGGCTAGCGTAAACGATTCAAACAGCATTTTGCTATTAACTTGCGTTAAAACGATTTAATGACACCAAGATAGTGTTACATCACAACTAAACCAAATAATCAACGTTAAATAAACTGTGTTAAACATGACAATGAATCTGTTAATTTTACAAAATTTGAAAAGCTTAAGTTAATACTAGGTGTCGTCTTGTTATTGTTGTTAGTGTTTTACTGCTACTGTTAATATTATTCAACATCACTTACAAATTTATTTTCCAACTTACTCGGTTACTGTAAACTGAAGTTTGTTTTACGTCACAGCTCCATTATATATATATATATATATTATATTGAAAAATATGTAAACTTATCTACCTCTTATTTTACCACAAAATACTGAAAATGTAACTTACTGAACTTAGTACTTAACAGTTTGCCCTATTCTTTATCATACAAAATACAGAACAGGCTAATCTTACTCAATTTAAATTTCCACTCTTTGTGTCGGTTTCGTTACGATGCAAAAAATCTTTAGAGGAACGCCCATTCCATTAATCGAGTAATTCGACCAACTTCAGTTTTCAGAAATAAAAACAATATGCGAATTTGTACAAAACAAAAACAATTTTAGGTTGCACTTTTTCAATGAAGTTTTTGAGTAAAAGTAAATAATCTTAAAAACTGTAAAATATGTGTAAGATCAATTCTAATGCAGAAAACAATATCCACCTTAATACATTTAGTATATACTCGCCTTGTGATTCATCAAGTGGCGTGCCACAGTAATAAACTCCAAACTAATATTAAATTAATATAATTTTAGAATGTTTTTAAATATATACACAAAAAGTAATCTTTGTTTTTTAAGGATGGTCCACTTTCTCCAGTACTTACTTCCCCCCGCAAGTACAGCGGTATGTCTCCGGATTTACAACGTTAAAATGAGGGATTCGATTCCCCTCAGTGTGCTGAGCAGATAGGCCGATGTGGCTTTGCTATAAGAAAAACACACTCTAGTACTTACTGCAATCTATTTTAGCGTATTTATTCGTTTTTCGGGTTCTTGTAAATCATTTAATGAAAATATAAAAAAATTCAGTCCTCAAAATGATAATTAATTAATTTTCTTGTTGTTGTTGTTGTTTTCGATTAAGCACAAAGCTACACAATGGGCTATCTGTGCTCTGCCCACCACGGGTATCGAAACCCGGATTTTAGCGTGTAAGTCCGCAGACATACCGCTGAGCCACTGGGGGGCAATTTTCTTCTTAAAAAAACAAAAAAAAACATTGTTACAAGCAACATTTAATTTGACGAAGATTGTAGACCAAAACTCAGACCTACCAAACTTAAAATTAGTGACGACGCAAGCACTACAAACTGGGGAAGGAAGAAAACAAACCAACATTATTTTCAAAAAACAACACATCTTATCCTCACATGCAATTTTAAAGGTACTCGTTACTCCATTCAAATTTTAGCTACAGTGCGCTTCAGAAAGTACTGGTCATTGAGCTTTGAAACACCACTGTACTCGGAAATGATCAGAAGGTTCTTACCCATTCTAGCTGTTCGAAAAGTTTTCGCGCAGTGGGGGATAACAAGTCCATTTAAAAGTGAAGTTTTGAATAATGGTCAAATACATCAAGACACCGTCCAGAATGATTCTCAACTTTAAAGCGAGGTTAATCTCGTATTTGGAAATTTAGTAACCAGCATGTCAACAAACTCACCAAGATCAATGGAAAGATCACGTTTTCTGTGCACACTAATTAATGTCAGACTCTTCAGTCTCTTATTTGCCTTATTGGTCCTACGGTAATGTATGATCAGTTTTAGCTTACTCTGCTTACTGGTAGAGTTACTGCTAGCTTTATAACCTTGTAATGTTCAGTAAAGGTCATAAATATGGGTAAGAGACTATGCAAGCCCCTCGAATGCTTTAAGTATCGTACTATTATGCTCTTTTATTTTATATTCTCAAGACAGCTGTTATATGTATTAAAACTTTAAAATACAGAACATCGTTTCGATCTAATTAAATCATCATTGTTAACCAGATGTCCTAATTAGGTCGAAACGTCGTTCTCTACTTTAAGGTTTTAATACCCATACCAGCCGTCTTGAAATACATTTTTACTTCAAGTGGGTTTCTCGTTATCACGAATCTCTATTATTTTACCTTGCATCATTTCCAGGTTTTCAGTATATAATTTATTAATGGGCTGCAATATATTTAATAGTCTCAAAATAGATGAAAGTTTCAGATTTCAAATGAATCTCGTATAGCATCCCGCTTCCCAAATGTAGTTAGAAGTTTAAAGTTGTCCATGGTTGAGAACGTGAAGCTCTCCAACTGATGCTGACGGCAACATTTCAGATCATTTTAGTAGCAATGTCACAATATTGTGAAAAATAATGTTCAGCTTTCCTGTCACATCTGTATAGTTGCAAATCTACTAGAGGGCTCTCACTGATATATAATTTTTTTAAGTAATCTTATTTGGAACTTGGCAGCATATCTGATGATCCTTTAGCTTGACATAAGATATCATTCATAAACAGTATATAGTGTATGAATGTCTGGTCAACTTCTGCCAAAATGGATCGGATATTTAATGCATGGTTTCTATTAGTGTCACGTATGTCAACATGCTGCAGAAATTTAATAAAATAGTCAAATTTACTTAAAATGCTCTTACAACAAGAACCTAGCAAACCCATTATGTCTCCGACATTGTTTCAAATTCAACAGGCTTTTCATTTGTACGTCAGAACCATTTAAAATAACAAGCCTGAAATGTTGAAAAAACGTCAACTACAGAAGTAATGGATTTCACACTTTTTATAATGACCAAATTAAGACAGTGAGCTAAACAGTGAGTGTAGATGATTTAAAGAACGATTTGTCTTATTTTTTATGAACCTCAGAACATTTGCCACTCGTAAAAACAACGCTATCATATCCTTGACCAATCAGGTTTGTAACTTAAAATCCGTTGTCTTTTATTCCTCCAGAATATATTTGGTCAACAATTGTGAACAATATTTAAGGTACTGAAATATTAGACTCATTTGTTCGGTTTTTGGATTGGTCTTTAGTATCATCGACTAAGATTTAAAAGTAATCTACTTTTCTTATTTCTTTTATTTCGTCCAAAATTATATCACTGAAGATATCAAAAATAACTTCTTGTATATACATATTTGGCATTTTACTTCCTTCACATTGTTATTCATATAGGATCCGATAATAACTATTTGAAAGTTTATTATTTTCAACAGTTTATTTTATTTTCAGTGTCTTCTTCACGATGACCTTTTTGAGTGATGTTTTGAACAGCTGTAAGTCTCAACGCAATTGTAAGTATTTTGATATATTCCCTATTTCTTTCCACAATCATCCAGTGAGTTTCAATGATGTGGATTATTTGTTTGTTTGTTTTGGATTTCGAGCAAAGATACACGAGAGCAATCTGCGCTAGCCGTCTCTTATTTAACAGTGTAAGACTAGAAGGAAGGTAGCCAGTCATCACCACCCACTACTAACACTTGGCTTACTTTATAACGCTCACACGGCTGAAAGGGCAAACATGTTTGGTGTAATGGGGATTCAAACCTACGACCCTCGGATAAGGAGTAGCCCAAGAGTTGGTGGTGGGTGGTGATGACTAGCTGCCTTCCCTCTAGTCTGACACTGCTAAATTAGTGACGACTAGTGCAGATAATTCTCGAGTAGTTTTGCGAGAAATTCAAGAAACAAACAAACTTATTCAACACAAATATATTTTAACATACAAATATAAAAATAATAAAATTTATAACAGTTATTTCTGATAGTTATTACTTATGATACAACAGTTTTACAAACTTACAAACAACACTGAATCTAAAATTCGATCAAGAACTGAATATTTTGTTGACAATCCAGGTCCACGACGTGCAAGTCAATTCTGAGTTGACATTGTAACACTTCGCTTGAGCTGGCTAGCTAAACTGGACTCCCACCGCTGACTTTTATTACCAATGATGACATTTAAGGTCCTTATACAAATCCTAACGTCCAAAAGTAATTCAACTGAAGTTATATGTTTTGTAATGCTCGAAATCCATAATTGGTCCAGGTCAAAGCCTGTACAGTGGAACCCCTCTAAAGCACCCACCTTCGAAACTGAGACAAACTGGCCTGATTAGATGGGTTCCACTGTATGTAATTAGAGATTATGTAAACAAACAAAGGGACTGCGATTGAATGACTGCTTTTAAGGGGTGACCGAATTTGAGGGGTGGCCGCTTATAGTGGTTATACTTTAGTTTAATAGACGGTAATGACAGTTCTATATTCTTAGACCTTTTACGCACTGATCGTAGCTCTCCAATATTAATAAAACTATTTGTCTCTCGGCGCGTTATTTTTCATACAGCAATCACGCGACGCTCTAGACATCCGCCAAAGTTTGCTTAGCAACAATACTATCACATAGACATCTAGTATGTTGTTGATTGTTACGCTCAAGAATCCTTTACAAATTTCGAGGACTGACAGGACTTGTGCAGAAATACACAACAAAGAATAAATGTCACATGCACAAAAGGGAAATTTTACAAAAAAAACAAGCATAGGTACTGAAAGAAATGTACGACGGTAAAGGGTCTCGTCTTTGAAATGGACAATTATCGATATTTTTGTGTATGTGCATTTCGGTTTTACTTTGTTACCATGGAAATATATATATATATATATATACACATATAGCCAGGTGGTTAAGGCACTCGACTCGCAATCTGAGGGTCGCGTGCTCGAATCCCTGTCACACCAAATATGCTCGCCCTTTCAGCCGTGGGTACATTATAATGTGGCAGTAAATCGCAGTATTCGTTCGTAAAAGAGTGGCCCAAAAATTGTCGGTGGGTGGTGATGATTAGCTGCCTTTCTTTTAGTCTTACACTCCTAAATTAGGGACGGCTAGCGCAGATAAATCTTGTGTGGTTCTGCGCGAACTTTAAAAACAAACTAACATATGAGATGTTTTCAAACCTTAAGTTTCAGTATGAACAAGAAACAGGTACGAAAAAAAGAAAGTCGCGTATCCTTAATTTTAAAATAAAATGTGAGATGTATAATGATGGTGATTAAAATCACAAAAAAGCTGTTTATAAACAATAATATTTTAGGTTCCTATTGAACTCGTGTATTAGAAATCATAAGTCAATGTGATGTTTGCTTGTTTGTTTCTGAATCTCGCGCAAAGCTACACGAGGACTATCTACCATAGCCGTCATTACCTTAGCAGCGTCAGACTAGAGGGAATGCACCTACTCATCACCACCCACCGCCAACACTTGGACTACCCTTTCACCAACGAATAGTGGGATTGACCGTTACATTATAATGCCCCCACGGCTGAAAGGAAGAGCACATTTGGTGACGGTGATTCGAACCCGCAACCTTCAGATTATGAATCAAGAGCCTTTACCACTTTTCTTGGACCTGTGTTGCAGTAATCATTATTAAAGTTAACAGTATTGAAGGTTTCGTATTTATGTTATCCATTGCGAAACGTGCACTCAAACTCATAATCTCAGTAACTGATTTTGTGACAACAGTATGAGTACCGATAAATAATTACGAAAAGATAACGTTTAGCTTCTTTTTAACTGTTGCTTATTAAGTAAAAATTCCTCGAGAACCTAATTTTCAGTTCCGTGATAATTCCTTCTTTGTCCAAGTTTTCAAGGAATTAACTCTACTTGCATTAAGTGTCACTTTTTTTCCATTTAAAGTCCAGCTTTCATATCTGAAGCTCTCATTAACTAGCCTTAACTTACAACTCCTTTAAGCGTGGAACTCTGCACTTCAGAACTTGTGAGCATGGTTTAAATCCATGACATGTTACCGTATTTTAAGTCGTTGGTTCATCATAGGAGTGAAGTCAATTCCTTCGTACAGACAGCAGGTAACTGGATGACGAAGTTTAACATAGCTTACTTAGTAAATAAGTACGAATTTTACACAAAGTAATATTGGGCATAATACATTACGTAGCCCGACTCCTTAGTTAAGTACCTCTGTGGAAAGTAAAACCTGGAAAGAAAATACCCCCTTTCTTTTTGCACGTATCCCATCAAAGCACGTTGCCTGTTAACCGCATAACAGCTGATTCATAATTATATATTATTATAAGCATAATATTTGTTTTTTCTTAATACATCTTTCACCACAACTGCTTGGTGTTACAATTAGACTTCTGGTTGAAATTATCTGTGTATCTTATCACTGCCATGTCTTTGAAGGTTCTAATCTGCGTTTTGGAAGCATTTCTGCTTTGTATAAAGTCATGGAGCAGTCTCCCGTACACAAGATAACGTAGGATACAAGTAAACTATGAAACAGTTACTAACTTCTTCAAACGAATCTTGCTGCAGAAATTAACAACGAAAGTTGAATTAACACAATTTGTGTAGTTTGAAGGTATACCAGCTATTTTTTGTCTCATTTAGTAGAGTGAGCTCTTAAAGTTCAATATTTTTCAAAATTTCTATTACAGAACATTGTTGCTTTTGCTCTAGATTCCTCTTGTTCTGGGTCATTCACCTATGCATCTTACCCTATAATTCTTAAGGATAAAAAAAATGAGCGCACCTGAGAATACTTCTCGAGCACAGAACAAATACCAAACCCTTGAAATTCAACATAAAATTACCATTTGCTTTTTATTTATTTATTTATTTATTGTTAACCATAACTTGTTCAGACCATTAAAGATTCCCTTAAGCACATGGTTAGAAACTAGATAGCTGTATAATACCAGTTTCAAAGTGATGGTGAATTTAAAATGCTTGTCTTATTGTGTCTGTGTTTTCTCATAGCAAAATCCACATTGTGTTATCTGCTGTGTTTACCAAAGATAATCCAGTAAAACCGTAGACTAACTGCTCTTATTAAGTTAATGCAACGTCTACCATTTATATTTGAATAGCCACGTTTGCTGGTACATATTAATAAAGCTTGTTCACACTTGTATTCTACTACAGACATAGTATTTGTTTCGTTATTAGTAAGTTTTTACCATGACTTTTTGGTATCGTTAGTACAGAACATAAGGACTTGTTTAATTTTGTATCATACAATGTCATAGATTACTCTGATTAAGAATGCTTCATATGTTCAGTCTTACTTTTACTTAACTAATGTAAAGCAACACAATTTGGTCATATGTGACACGGTTCCCACTTTCTCATTCTGTTACTGTTATCATATGTTGGTAACAGTAGAACTTTCACACCCTACTTACACATCTTGACACCAGTTTCACACTCAGTGACTATTACCCAGGTTTCCATGTGAGTTGTGGTCTTTCTCAACTTCAATCTCAAACTTCCAGAAGCAGGACAGAATTCACGAAGCAGTTCTGTGCATTTTAAACATAGAATGCCAAATACGTTTCGTTATAACAGTTTCTTTACATACCTAGCTAAAACACAAACGAAACTGGAATGTCTGAAACCTGAGGTGTTAAAATGGATTTAGTATTCTGGTGATGACAGCTTAATTAGTTTGGTGTTTCGTCCAAAACAGCACTGGAGTGAAGATTTAGATATATGGTTAAACATTGTTTTGTGTGTTTAGAATCAGTCGAGTACACATTGTGTAAACCACTCTTAGTCACTACTGGAAGATATTTCAGTACTTCAACTGTTTGTTTTGAATTTTGAGCATAGCTACAACAGGATTACCCATGCCAGCTATCTCTAGTTTAACAGTGAAATACAAAATGGAATAAAGGCAGCTGCCATCACCACTCACCAACATAGTTTATTTTTTTTCACCATTGGTCTGACTGTCCAATCATGATTCTCCCACAGCTGAATGGGTAAGCACGTGGTGGAATGGTAATTTAAACCCACGACCCTCAGAATAAAAGTCGATCACCCTAAGTACCTAGTCAATACCTAATCTTGGGTAAGAAAGCATATAACCTACAACACAACATACTAATAGTATCTAACTTACAGCACAACATACTAACAGTATCTAACCTATAACACAACATACTAACAGTATCTAACCTATAACACAACATACTAACAGTATCTAACCTATAACACAACATACTAACAGTATCTAACCTATAACACAACATACTAACAGTATCTAACCTATAACACAACATACTAATAGTATCTAACCTACAGCACAACATACTAATAGTATCTAACCTATAACACAACATACTAATAGTATCTAACCTATAACACAACATACTAATAGTATCTAACCTATAACACAACATACTAATAGTATCTAACCTATAACACAACATACTAATAGTATCTAACTTACAGCACAACATACTAACAGTATCTAACTTACAGCACAACATACTAACAGTATCTAACTTACAGCACAACATACTAACAGTATCTAACCTATAACACAACATACTAACAGTATCTAACTTACAGCACAACATACTAACAGTATCTAACCTATAACACAACATACTAACAGTATCTAACCTATAACACAACATACTAACAGTATCTAACCTATAACACAACATACTAACAGTATCTAACCTATAACACAACATACTAACAGTATCTAACCTATAACACAACATACTAATAGTATCTAACCTATAACACAACATACTAATAGTATCTAACCTATAACACAACATACTAATAGTATCTAACTTACAGCACAACATACTAACAGTATCTAACTTACAGCACAACATACTAATAGTATCTAACCTATAACACAATATACTATCTTCATGGCAATGAAATGTACCACACATTAAAAATTCATAACACCCAGTTGATACTTTAAAACAGGTTTGTTTTCACATTGGAAATGGAGGAAACAATTGTTTGTACAATATTCTGTGTTAAGGTCCTTGTTCTTTTTTTAAATTACCAAAACAAATGTTGATATTCAGAATGTAAAAAAATGCTCAAAGTCTTTTCAATGGTTCCACAATTTCCCACAGCATTCTTTTAGTGACAACAAGAACATTAATATATAAAAAATTCCAGAGCTTATATTACTAGTTTATATCATAATATAAAACTGGACACTCATATATATATACGACACATGATGGATTCTTAGTTAATTAACAAAAAGAAATTCACTAATTACTCTGGATAATATGACAAATTTTATTTAGACTGAAATTTCATTAAGGGGTAAAAATAAAAAAATCCCAACACTCCACATTTTGTACCACTGTTTCATAATTATGCTTGTATTAGAAACCAGCAACAGTTAGTCATATCACAGTGTTTTAAACAGATGTTTTATTAACACTAAATGTTTAATTAAAAAAAAACAAATGAGAAACTTTGTTGGATACCTGTGACAATGATAAAGTAAAGCTACAAGAAAACAACAAAAGTATTAAGAAAGAGCCAAAGTTAAGCAACTCAGAGTTGTGTTTGTTGGTTGTGTTTGTTTTTTTTTGCACATTACTGCATTTTATCCATTAGCTTGCTACATCTATATGGATTACCAAACTCTCAGGTTTCACAGTTGGAACTCTTGGTTTTCACGTTTATGGAAACCTCCCACCTCCCCCATTTTACCAGCTGATCTTACACACTAGTGCACACATGGAGTGGGTAATGGTAGAAGGGGTAGCTTTCTAACTGATGTCCATCAGTGAAGTGGAGTCTGTTACACTGGTGTTACTGTCTTTCAAAATACTGTCAAACAGGCTCTGGAGCTCTTGGGTCGACTTGATCTGGGTCAGGAACTCCGTTACGAGAGGATTCTTGTCTGTGTTATAAAAAAAGAAAAAGGAACAACACGTTGGTTCTGTGGACACAAGACGCTCAGCTTTGGTCTATAGACACACGTAAACACTAAACACTTGTAAATACACATAACGAAAGTGGAAAACTAACAAAAAAATTTCAGAACACAAAAGAAATATTTTTCTATTTAGTAACTAATGCACAGCATGTTACTACCACCATGTTCAATGCTCAATACAACAAGTTAAACACCATAAACATTTATTTTATTGTGCACATAATATTCGTCGAGTATACTAACAAGTTCAGAACAGGTTTGAAACTGCTGCAAAAAGAGAAAAAAAGCACGACTGGTGTCAGAATATTATTATCAATGTCCCAAACCTGTAAACTAAACATGAAGAACACATTATAGTAAATAAATAAACACACGTGAAAAGTAGTCTCTCAACCACAATATGAGGCTGAAACTATTTTGTTTGAGGGCTAAAACTTTTCTGGTGAACACACCAAGATTATATGGCTGGTTGTAAGGTATGATCCTTTTGACATCTAACTCACAACTGAACTGGCAATACAAAAAGACTGAGGTAAGTTAAGAGCGTAAATGTTCACTAATGATTTATAACGACATTAATGGTGGTCAAGACGCAGTACGGAAAGCAATAAAACACAAGTATATATAGATATGTACAATTACAAGATTGAAGCTACTCAATATAAATCACTGTAGTTTTGCATTACAACTGGAGATTATTCTGGCTATCATATTAAAATTTACCCATGAAGAAGAAGAAAGGTCTACCTGTCGAAAGCAATCGAGTTATAGGATTTCTAGTTCATTTGTATTAAAAGTATATATAAGATAAAATTATCACAAGGTTAGTTCCTGAAACCTGGTCCATATTGGTAGTTACATTTTTCATTTGATTTCACAAGTTTTCAGTATAAAGTGCGACCTGACCAGGATAAGAACTTTCAGGTTGGAACCTGGTTTATGTTGGTCGTTACGTTTTTCATTTGATTTCACAAGTTTTCAGTATAAAGTGCGACCTGGCCAGGATAAGAACTTTCAGATTGGAACCTGGTTTATGTTGGTCGTTACATTTTTCATTTGTTTTCACAAGTTTTCAGTATAAAGTGCGACCTGGCCAGGGTGAGAACTTTTAAGTTTCCAGAAAAACTAGGTTGTCTTTTTACACAAAATGCATTAAGAAATACGATGTGTTGGTAAAAAAATCAAGGGTTGACTATTACACTAGCATACACGGTATAACAAAAGAACTCTAATACATCCACACAGATGTGCCTAAACAATATGCAAACCAATAAAAGTCTTATAATAAAGTACAATACTGAGCAGATATTCACAATTAAATGAATGTATTGAGAAATAAAAAAATTATAATATGACACTTTTACAGGTTTTGTTTTTTTTGTTTTGTTACAAGTTACTGCACTTGAGACAAAAGAGAACTCCACTTGAAACACCAAAAGTAACAAAAACTTTCATTAGTGTTAAATGGCAGACTTTCTTTAAAAAAAAACTTGAAACAAATTAACCTCACACATCGAGCAAAGGTTGACCCAAGACTATCAAGTTCAGAATTATTTTCTGTTTTGTTCAGAACAGTGACACATGAAAGTAACAAGGATGCTTTGTAAAGAGAAAAGGTACAGCATCCATAGTTTATAACACTACACTCAACTGTTATTTTGCATTCATTGTGTCCATCTGGAACAATCACGCACATCAAGAACTAACCAAAAAATGAGTTGACCTTTTCTACAAATTGGTGAGTCACATGAAGAAAATATATTGACTATTCATTATTTTTTCCTTGAAAAGATCTTTGAACGTTAAGATGTCCACGTGATATCTGTGATATGCAAGCAGTGCACAGCTGATAAAAAAAACTTGAAGATGTCTTAAATATATCCTTTATGTTTTTATTTGTACTTTAGAGCAAATCTTACCAGCATCTGGTATTGCAAGAAGTGCAGTAAACGCCCTCATAGCTGAGCGTTTCAACTCGTCTTGTTTTTCAAATTCCTGCTTCACCGAGTTGGATTTCACTTTACTTGTGCAAGTAGTCCTTAAAGGTTCAATAAGTCTCTCTAACCCTGAGAAAAAAAACAAAACACTTGTACAAAACAATGCTATATGAACATTTAAATTTTTATAAACCTTAACTTTTTACAGTTGGTGAGATTTTTTTTCATAGCATATCAGTGTTGTTAACATATAAATATATATAAAATACAAGAACAAAAGTTTCAACTGTCTTCAAAAATAAGAGTTAATAATTATAAGTCTTAATTCTGAGAGAAATAGACAGAGAAAATAGCCTCTACATGTTTCTTTTAATTGTACAAATAGTTAATAGCAATGTTTTATAATTTAAACAATCTTTTTTAAAGGTAAAAGGTGTTTCAAAAATTCTGTTATCCAAACTGTGTGATATCTCTGAAGACCTCAAATTTTCAATTAATCAACCTATTTATTAACAATAACTGATATGCCAAGAGTTTCTTAAGTTTCCACATAATTCAAACTAGATTCATGTTTTATAATAGACCAGCATAACCATGAATTTCTTAAAGAGCAACCTTAAACATCTTTTGTTTAAAAAAACAAACACTAAAATTTTTCCTTATTAAATCTGTGTATGAAGATCCTTCCTCCAGATACTTTTGACCAAAGTTCCAGAATGTTCATAAAAGTTTCACGTTTCTCAAGAATCGTTCTCAAATGTAGTAACGGAGAACTTAAGTGACTTTTACTGTTCCTAGTCAGTTTCTAATACCTGCAAGGTCCCGACTTAAGAAACTGCATGTTTCTTGAATTTGGTAACAAGCTGCATCTTTAAGTAGCCTTTCTTAAGATAGACTAGATGGAAGACAGCTCACCAACACCATCAACTACCAACTCCTGGGCTATTCTTGGCCAACAAATAGTGAGATTATGCACAACTGAAATGAAGATATTTACTAATGTGATTAGACCCCATGGTCCAAAGATTATGAACTGAATTACCTAACCAATCCATGTCAAGGCCAATTAAAATGGTAGTTTGTCTTATGAAATAATAAGTAAATAATACCTACATACAAATCCTGGTAAAATAATACAATTTAAAACAAATAACAAATCAAGAGTTTCCAATTCTTGCCTTCTTTTTAATTTTTTTTCAAAAGCTATGAAAAACAAACTTATTACAAAAAAAATTTGTTTGGTTTTGGAAAACGTTTTAAAGAAACGTTTAATATATTTATATGATGGTCTCTTAACTATTGTAGCTAAATCCCTGAATAGTATTAAGATTTTAACTATAAGCAGTTTAACACCTACTCCCAACAAATGTACTCAGCATGGCAGAAGCTACTTTAAAAAATCCTTTTTTTTTCTCCTCCCACAAAGACTTTTATTTATCCAGAGTAATAAAACTTTTCATAAAATATATGAATTCCAGCACTGATGAAAACTTATAATTTGTAACTCTTAGAAGGAATGTCAACAACCATATTTATAGGTTTTTAACAAAACAAGATATTAAACTCATAAGTTCAAAAATAGCAACATACTCTGCAGTACAGCTGAAGGGCAGAGAGAGGCCAGCCGTACCAGCATTAAGTATGTCAACATTTTAATATCATAGTGGTCTCGAAGTCCATCTTCTACATGGTTAATGAACTCAAAGACATCGAGCCGATCCAAACAGGAGTCCAACAGTGTATACATACACTCAAAAGCTGCCTGTAAATATAAAATAATTATATGTTCATACTGTGAACTACTAGTATTCCAGAAAGTATGAAAAAAAGGTTTCTCCAATATTGGAAAAGTTCTTATGGTAACGTAACAGGGGCAATGAATTAAGGATGTAGTGATACAGCGATACAATGAGTATCATACTATGAAGATGCGATATGATCAATACATTGTCTCACACAATACGATTCTTGAATCTTCACAAAACTTTGTAAACTGTTAGTAAGCATAACAAGTCTTTTGTACAGAAAAAGTAATGATTTCTAATGAACAAAATATTTTAGCTAAAAATTAATGATTTAATAAATGAATGCAAGTACTGATTACCATGTGTATTTATTTTATCAAAAACATTACATGCAAAGAAACAAATTGACCATAAAATATATAACTAAAAATTTGAAAAAGCACCATAACTGCAAATTACACAAGTAAAACAATGTTAATAATATAGATAATAAATTACAGACAAGACTCTGAAACTACGTAACGAACTACTGGTAAAACTTCAATATCTAGGTTCATATCGTATTGACTACTATGATGAAATACACACCCATAATATAATATTTGTTACTAAAAAAATTAAAAAACTTTCTACAATGTTTACAAACATTACTTCTTTAAAATACTAAGTAGAGTAATTTCTACCACAGTATTCTACACACGTCCTTTCTGCAAGTCAAGTAAGTGTTTTACCAAAAACAAAAGCAAATCATAATGAAGCTTTATTACCTAGATCAATTATTTTTAAAGACAGTTCAGGAAATCTAAAACTTTACCCTTAAGCTCTATCAAAACCTTGTCTATTTAAGCATGATTATCAAAAATATAAAATCCAGTAGTGGTTATGAATCCAGGTAATTAAATTTTGATGCTAAATCCATCTAAAAATCTGTCATATTGAAGAACTATATTTTAAACAAAGGATTAAGTTGATGTATTATTGATATCAGCTTTATGAAGTTACAATTAAGACTCAAAATTTGAAAGTTCATAAAAAAGAAATTGGATTTATTTATTTAAAGAAAAAGCTAGTGTTGCAAGAGAAGTTTGTATTATTTCAATATCAGCTTTAATAACGTTCAACTTAAGGTTTCAACAACAACAGAAGAATATGGCATGATGAAAAACAATAAAGAAATGTTTTAATCTTTACAACCATGGAAGGAAGATGACATACAAAAATTGCCTATTTCTAGCTTAAGAGCAGCAAAGTACAGATAACCAACCAGCTAGAGAAAAAAATGGCACTTGTAGACATTATGGTAATGTTTAGTAGAAAGAAAAATCTCAGTATAAATAAACCACAAGTTTGACAGTGATGATGGTAACATTTTAGTACTGTGGAAGCTCTGAAAATATCGAGGTTAACTACCATGGTTGAAACTCTCGAGGCTGTAACCATTATGGAAGGTCACCATTTCACTACTCCCAGTAGGCTACAATTTCTGAAGGGTCCTGGATTTTGTTTGTGGGAAACACAGGGAGTTGCAAAAATTAACCAATGATGTGTGAGGACTACTTGTAGCAGCTGTGCATCTCTTAAGGAAATATCGTTTAGAAATTCATGTTGAGAGCTGAGACTCAGACAAAGTGTTTTTAGTTTTCTTCAGCATGAGAGTTTACCCAGCTGTTCCTCTAAAGACAAAAGTTCAGTTCAGTTGGGAAGTTGTTTGCATTTCAGTTACCCCTTACAGGAAGTGAATGACATGTACAAGATAAAGAAGGTATCCAATATTCAGAGAGCTGGTTCATCACCCCAACTCTGATTTCTTTCACACCATCAATGCAGCTAATGAACTAAATGTATAATATCACTACTAACTTGACAACATCCAAGTATATCTCTAGTAATACACTGATTGAGGAGTTAAGAATAATGGAGTAACTATTGGAAACTGTTGACAAATTAATAAAAATAAGTGAGCAACTAATGCAAGTGTTATTAAACTTTGATGCTTTGTGTAATATCTGTCTGAGTCATTCTCTATGTTAACTATAAACTCGAGTCAGTGACTTGTTTACTTCACTCAAGACTGTGTCCTCATTTAAGTAAATAACTATGGCTCGTGGTGAAAATCAAGGCTCCAACGACTAGCCAAAATGCTTGTCTGTTATACGTAGTCTTGGAAACAACATTAACATATCATCGCCAACTTCTTACTGTTAGAATAATTCTTTAAACCAAAGTAATAATGAAGTTATTCAGGAATGACTAACCAATACATACCTTTCTGATGTCAAGACCATCATCTACAGTGTGTTTGAATGGACCCATCTCTACCTCACGAATCAATTCTTTCTGAAAATATAAAAATTTGTGAAAAAATAAGTTGTTTTCATCTTTCTTAAAGTGTGCTAAATAACATTTCATTATTATAACTGACTTGTAAATAAAACAGTAGGTTGCTATTAGTAGCTCTTTTTCTATTAACACCAAAATCTGTAATCTGAGTTAAAATAATAACTGGAAATTTATTAATATTCAGGGAACTTTCATGTCTATATTGTTAAGCAACTACCAACTGAAAAACAGATTTTTTTCCATTACAATTGACAGAATATCATTAACCTGTTCAGATAACTCGTCCAAGCCGATTGATAACACAGTGCCACGGCTGAGTTAATTCATTCTCCATAATAACCAACTTCAACGCAAGATGTCAGCACCATACATGCATTTAACCAACTTACAAATTGTTTCACTTTCAATCGAAAATGGCGTCACGAAAAAAAGTTACAAAACGAAAAAGCATTTGAGTTGTATTTTGAACTTGGTTCAGAGTTGCCATAGCACCTAAAATACTTGGCAGTCAACAGGTTAAAACCCCAAAACTAATTTCCATTTACAATTAATAGAATACCATAAATACCCTGAAATTAATTTCAATTACAACTGAAAGAATATCATTAGAACTCCAAACATTTTTCCATTTACAACTAATAATGTATTAAAATCCCAAAATAGATTTTACCTACAAGAACCTGAAACATTTTGCACAGAAATGTTAGTTAACGTCTATTGCAACCACTCTAAATATTACATTTACAAGTTTTGCTACTTTCTTAAGCACGACCCTGAATGAAACAAGATAGCCTCATCACCAATACTCTGAGGGATCCTTAGCACCAAAAGTAATCTGAAACAAATTACTATAATTACACAGTTAGTAAACAACCAGACTAAAATAAACATAACAGCAGCAAGTCCTTAATCTAAAACAAGTGTAATACTAAATCCTTACACCAGTCTCTTCCTATCCTCTGTATTTCTCATAAAATAGTTTAATGATAGTGAACAAAAAGGGAACCTCACACACTGGTTAGAAATGGTATCCTTCCCCAACACAATTTTCCTAGTTATATACAGACACTCTTTGTAACAACTGTGTTAGGTTGACCTACTTTCCTCTTCCAGTTCCATCAGAAAACCATGGTTGATATAAAAAATTCAATGATCAACACAAACAATCCATTATTTTGAGTGAAAACTCAGAAATACTGGATTTATGGAATTTGTTATAAAGGAATAGAGCTAAAACCTTTTTCAATAAGTTTTTTTTTGTTCGGAGTATGCTTAATTTTCTTGCTAAGCTCCACTTGGATTTCTGACAGTATTTACTTACTGTATGCATTGCTACCAAATGGAGCAATCACAATAGGTGATAGGTACTACTTTAACTTTCTAGTATCTTTCAGGAATTGTTAAAATTTTTCCAAAACCTTTCCAAAAATTGTGGGAACCCTGCCTTATTCTAGGCTGGTTTTACAGCAAATTATCAATCTAAGATAGAAACCAACTCCTTGCTTCAACTTGTTTCCTTGTATGTTTAAAAGAAAATTATGAAATTGCCTTGATGAATTGCCAGTACACCTCAAGCATAACAAACATTCATCTTCCTTCAAAAATCCAGAAGACAAAACAAACATAACATTCAAACTAATCCCTTGCTCAATGAAAGCTCAAACAGATGATGATTTCTTGATCTAACTGGGTAGTTTATTTTTCTTCTTCTGGAGCAGAAATGAAAGTTCACCCTTTTCTTGACTGTTGGCTAAGTGAACGTTTATTAACACAAAAACATGAGCCCTTACCCTCACTTTGGTTTCACTGTACAACTGAGGCAAAATAGATTCCAAGAGGTCTCGGACCAAAGACGGTTTATTGTGGGCTGCTGAATTGAAAGCCACAAGGGCAACTCGACGAACATTCAGATCTGGATCTTGTAAGGTGGAAAGAAATTCACCAATACAGTTTTTAAGGAGACTGTCAATTGGTTGAGGCTAGAAACAAGATTCAGAAATATGATTTACACAAAACATTAAACTTAACAAAATTTCTCTCTGTTATAACACTAATTTTCAAATCATTCAAACCAGTTAGAATTAATAAAAATATATGGCCATTGAAATGAATATATTTATTATTATTTTTCATCATTTAAATCCAAAAATAAGTTCAAATGTCCAAATAACTTAAACCACGTTAACCCTATCATCATAACCATCCTTTGCTGCATGTTACACAATGTTTTAGTGATTTATATTAAAAAATCTCTGGTCTACTCTTTACATTATACCAATTAGCATAGCATAAAATTTTAGCTAATAATTCATATTTTAACAGCATATAAATGAAGTCCTCAAATTTACAACGCAATATTTAAGAAGCTCCTAAACATTCCATAAATCTCTACACATTTTCTCTTGGTATCATTTTATCCACCACCCCTCCAACAACAACAAAATTTAACAAATTATTCACAATAAAATCAATTACTCAGACAAATCACAATTTCTAGTCTTCAATTCTATTTTATTACAGAGCTATCAAACAGAAAATCAGATCCATCTTGCCAACCCACCTGTCACACTCTCTCTAACAGGATCTGTTAATTCTCTTACATATCATTCTACATTATCTATAACCAATAGAAAGCCAAGATTTATCAAGTTATATCTTATATAATGTTTTCTGAACTGAGAAATATTAATTTTACTCTTAATGCAATCTTATTTCCCACTGGTAAGATTGTTTCTTTGTAAATGAGCACAATGCTACACAATGGGCTATCCGTGCTCTGCCCACCGTGGGTATTAAAACCTGGTTGTTAGCTGTGTGTCTGCAGACATACTGCTGTGCCACTGTGGGACACAGGAAAGATAACTAACTCAGAAGAATTTGTTAGGGTAAACTGTTTACTTTTTGCAAGTTGTATGTATCTAGTGCGCTATTTAATTAACTTAAAATTTATTAGTATAAGAAGAGCAGGGTCAAATGTCAATGATAATTAAATGAAAGAAAAAATATATCAGCATGTACTTTATTTCTTGTTTTTCATGTTAATTCTTTATTATTATAAAAGTAACTAAATTTTAAAAATAGGTTACTTAAGTTTAGAGAAGGCAAAATAAATAATATAATAAAAATGTTTTATGAGGTATCCATGCGAGCAGATTATGGGTAACATAATTAAATAGCTTCATGTGACCTCTACATTCTCCACTTGATTTATAACTTGTAATAGCATGAGGTAGAGTCAACTAAAAGGGCAATAAAACTTAATTATAGATAGATACACACTGGTACAAATTTAAACTACTTAGGATAAAGGAATGTAATTTCATGTTACAAAACAAAGTTATTCAAGAAGAAAAAAGAGTAATTCAGATTTTTGTGTGTGTGTGATTACAGTGTTGGTCAATTTGACCAATACTTTTATAGAATTAGGGTAGAGAAAATAACAGATAAAAATTTAACATTTTATTGAAAACAAAAATTTGAAAAGTATTTAAGAGGCTTTAGAAACTACATAAAACAAACCTGAGATTTTTGCATAGAGAAACATACATTTAATCTTAACATAGAAATACTTTGCAGACAGATTACTCAAAGCAAATACCCAATACATTCATGAAAATTTCTTTTCTTAGTTCATGTAAAATATTTTTGAAAATACTTCACAAAAACGTTTTTACATGTAAAAGACTTATAGCGTTCACTGAGAGACTGCCAAACTTTGTGAAGATATGTATGTTACATTAAAAGTTTGTAATATTAAATCTATAAAGGTTTTATGTAACTACAAAAATGTCACATGGTCGAATTGACTGAGCCTGTATTGAGCGAGTTAAACACCATTAGAAGTATCTTATTTTGGCTAATTTTAACTATACCATTTTTACGTCATATGACATGAATAAAAATACAGAATTTTTCCCTCTTTTTCCCCCACAGTTCTTATACCATGACAATAATGTTAACAGTATTAAACTCTTTTTGAATACAGTTATCAAATTAGCCTTGTGCTAACTTCTGAATTCAGTCAATAAAATACAGTTCAAATCCATTATTGACGAATAAAACGTTCTGTTATAATGGACCTAAATGTTATTCAAATTTGTAGAGTCTGAAAATGAGACAAGAAAAAAGTTAACAAGATGGTACAACAGAGAATAGAGTAGCACCAGCACCCACATGGTCATAGAAACTTTAGTTTACCTGTAGCTCATAATTAAGTCTATTTTTCAGATAAAAAATATAGATTCACTAATTTTATATTGTGTCAATAATAAAAGATTTAAATTGAATACATTTGTACAATCTGGCAAAACAACGTAATATATTAGTTTTTCAAAGAATAAATATTGGTTCAAGAAGCTTATGCAGCCTTGTCAATAAAAGCAAAACACCACCATCTTTGAGATTACTAATCAATACTACTTTATCATATAATTCCAAGCCTTTTGTTTATTTTATTTATGAATCTGTCAGACAAAATACCCACCTAGAATACAATACCTGCTGGGTCGCAAGGTATAACAAACCTTACTTTACACCTGGTTGAAAGCTATAATTTTTACAAATGAGATTTCATCAGCTTAACTAGCTTAATGAGAAAAAATTCAACATGACGAAGCAATAATATAGCTCGAGAGAAAAATCATGTACCAACAACCTATTAGCCATAGTTCACAAATGGGTCTAACCTGATCAGATATAGTGAATTTCATGGCTGTAACCACCGTGCTGCGGGTCAGCTGTGATGAGGAACTCAAATAGGACTTCAGTTTAGGAAGAAGAATTGGAGGATCAATTAGTGTCAGTTTCCCCAGGCACTCAGCTACCACGTTACGAGTGCCTTCCTCCTCACACTCGCAGTGCTTAAACAGCATGCTCCTTTGAAAACACAAAACACGCTGCATCAATAATCTTCTGACTGATACTTTACTTGTTCAGAAAAGAAGTATTAATTAAAACAATTATAACATAATTAATAATATACTCTGAAAGATTTTAAACACTGAATTAGTATGAGTCTCATGTATACAAATTCATGACATGTATGATCACATCAGATTGCCAAAAGATACTTAGTGAAGAATATATTCTTAGAAATCACCCCATAAAGATAAAAATTATGTGAATACAATGTTAATGAAATTGTTTTCACACAATAAAATATTTACAAATTGCATAATATGCAAGTTTTTCCTAATGTACATTAGAGGTAACACAAAAAATACATTTGTCAGAATTTTAAATGTCTGATGTTACCAACTTCAAAAATCCACAATTTTTAAAGCATATGAACTAAAAATAAAAATAAATGTGTCCAAAGGCTATAGATTTGCAATTTCTTTTCTATGTGAGCAAGTACTCTATGCAGACAGGATGTTTAAATATTCCTACTTACCATACAAAAACTAGAGATGAGGAGAAATTAAAAGAAGTTAGCTATTCAAACCGTTGTTGTATCACTATATTAAACACAGATGTTCATAAAACATACAACAAAAATATTCTCAATATCTAAATTAAAAAATGCTAAAGTTACAAATAATTATGATTAATTAAACAATGCTAAAGTTATGAATAATTGAAGAATGCAAAAGTTACAAATAATTATGAATAATTAATCAATGCTGTTGTTATAATTAAAAAATGCTAAAGTTACAAATAATTATGAATAATTAGTGTTAAAATTACACTGACTGCTAGTTCCAGCAACCTTCAAACTGACCCAAACATGCAAAAACTCATTACACATGTAACGTGCTTACACAAAAGATGTTTAAATGACAAATGTCAGTTTTCAACAAGCTGTAAAACAAAACTTACCACACAGAATCAACAAATGGCTGAAGTGTTTGAACTGTTGCAGGACTGGCTGACTGACAGCTAATAATCTGAGAAAACAAAAGGGGTTTCATAACAAAGTACTTAAAGACAAAGCTTATGATAACAAAAATAACACAACTAGAAAGAAAATTGCTTCATATTCATTGTGATGTAATCAAAAGTACAGTTGTCTCAATCTACATCTGATTTATACAGCACCAATATAAAAGTATTTTTTCCAAAAATCAGACAAAATAAATATGATATTGTATAGAAATAATCAAAACAGTTTATTTTGAGCTAACAGACTGTAAAACTGAGTTATCTAACATCCGTCACCACCCGCTTAACTACTCTTAACTAAACAGGGAGATTAGACTTGCCTTTATAGCATATCAATGGTAGCAAAGTAGTAAGCACATTCATGCAGCTACGAGACTCAAACCTTAAATCCTCAGATCTACAGTAAGAGCATGTTAACCACTTGGCTACACCCAGCTTTTAAACAATTTTAGTTAAAGAAAGAAAGAGAAAAAAATCAAACTACAGTCCTACTTCTTTTAAGGAATGTAGCAACAAGTACTGACGTCTCGATTGAGTTTCAATCTCTTCTAAAACAAATGGTAGGTACTCCTGCAGGTTTCCAACACTGATACTACCTGGTAAAACAAAACAAACAATATTACCAAAACAAAAGCCTTAATATGACAACTATAAATGCCTCATGATATAATCAAGTGACAGTTGGTAAGTAACGACTTTTTCAGGAACATTAAATCTACAAAAATGAAAAATATTTCTTTACCAAATGTTTAAAAATGGTTTCATTCCTATCTTTATGGTAAATAAAAAGAAATTAATCTTGATACCTTTTAAATACAGTGCAAGCTTTACATATTACACTAAAAAAAAACTACTTTATTCAATTAAAAAGGAAAACAAATACAAGTCTATGGAGACACTATAAATAAGTAGCAACACTTGAAAAAATTTTAGACCATTTAACCATGTATTTTCAGAAATGATTCTATATTTTGAATTGGTAATTTCAAAATGGTGACCTAAAAATACATCCAGTACACTGAAACAGATATATTCACTTTATTCTAGATCTGACTTCACACAATGTCCCCAAAACAACAAATTTAAATGCTAATATCCATGTTGTGGTAACAACATATTTCAATTCATGTCTAACTACTTCAATACTAATCTATTTCACTTTTATAACAACAGTTTCGGCACCAAAGTTGAATAATTCATCATAGTCTCTCATATCAGAAAAGACTCGTCAGAAAGCAACACAGCATAATAAACAAAAATAGCCATTTGCCATCATTCTAAAGATTTAGAGCTATAGAATATTCAAATGAATATCCCATTGAATCTACCAAATCATTGGTTTCAGTAATTATAAAACAATTATTTATAAGCTGAAATAACATGATTGACTTTTATCCTCAGTTTATGAATAAGTTATATAGTGTGTTCAGAAAAAACTTTGTGAAAAAAACACATCTGCATACAGTCAGAAGCAGCTATGAACTTTTGGTAAAGAGTCCAATAGCCTCAAAAAATTTCTGCACAGAAACAGTTTTTCCTATATATTTGATTGTTTAAAAAATTTATGGATATCTGTCCAAACAAAAATCTTCAGTAAAATATAAACATATGGAGTTCTATATAGCTTTACCAAATACTGGTAAACATTCTTTGTAAGTTAGAAAACTATAAATCTGCAGAATTCCCACAGATATAAAGATTTCATGTCTTCATTGAAAATATTTACTGTGCTCTATCACTTACTGACTTTCACACATGGAAGGTTACATCACTTCCACTACAAAACGTTGCTAGCACAAGTGAGAGAACATGTATGTTGTATGTCAAAGCAAAGTTGTCCAAATATATTAATTTTAAGAGCTTAACAAGGGCTAACAATAGGCAAAGTCTATGTATACAAGACCCGAGTTATTCATTGGCTGAGACTGAAAATAAACGACATCTGTTAAATTCATAAATTGTTCCCACTTCTATCAATCTTGAGCTATGATACAGTTTCAAATATCTACAAGTTGTATTAACAGCTTCCAAATTGAAAAGATTATTTAAATACTTATGACAAATAAATGACAAAAGCTACTGTATTATTTCCTGAAAATAAACTAAAAAAATAATAATTGTTTTAATCATTACACAAAAAGTTTAATGTGATTCATGCAAAAATCATACATTTTTTTTGTATTAACTCTATCATGATAGGTCACAAGTCAAAGGCCAAGTCGTATTGCATTCGGCACATTCAAAATTGGACAACACAACTATTTGATAAATGTATGTCAATAGGTCTGATATCAAACTCTACACTACAATTCAAATTTTAGTATGATCCATCAGTTATTTTCTGGGTATTAAAGTAAATACTAAAAAAAAGGCTAATTATTTTCTGAGTCCCATATGTTGAATATAGCTTTGATTCAAATCAAGATGTTTACAATGTCCAAAGTCTACAGTTTCTTACAATTCAGAAGCTCAAATACTGACAAACTAGAATATCAAATAAGAACCTCCTATTCTTTCTATTTGCTGAAATATCACTCGTAATGAGTCAAACACGACTACACTTCTCACACATTTCCATTTCTCAAGATGCGAATAGCTTATTGAAAGCTCAAAATGATCCCCTAGTGGGTTTCTCAAAACATTTCCAAGTATTACATCATATCATTCTTTCATTACAAACCTTCAAACTTGTAAGTTCAATCTTTAGGCTGCTCGAAATGCATACTTTTTAAAAACCCGAGTACAGCTTTACTGTCCAAGCTTAATAAACTGTGGTGGGATTCTACTGTATCAATATGGTAATTTATGATTTTTCTTTTGGTTATTTCAAACATATATATGAAACTTAAAAGATTTAGTTTCACATCTTCTATGTACAAAACTTTTATAAGGCTTAGCAACCCATGACAAGCAGTAAATGAGCTCAAAGATTGTAACTAAAAATTATTTGCTTTACTTTTGTAATTACTCTTTAAAAAATGGGTTTAAGAATGTATTTGTAAGTAGTAAAATGTGCATGTATATATAACGTTTTGAAACTGAAATGTGACTATTTTACAAAACATTGATTCATTGAAACACAGCCAACTTGGTAAAGGCCAGATTTCTATTTTTGGATATGGTAACATAAGTGCAAGTGCACCTTTTTAGTGTAACTTCTGTATTGTTAACCAGACACAACTGGAAGGTCAATATAATGAATATAATAAATACATATCAGTTTATAATGTTTATAAATTTAAGCTATTTGGACCAAACGTTATAGTTTGTCATTATTCTAGAATAAATAAACAACTCATATTTAATTCCTAATTCTTCAGGGAGGTTACGAAATCGGTCAAATTGAACCAACCCATACAGAGATACGGTAGTGGAAAAAAGGAACAAATAAAATAAAGTTTTCCATAAAATTATTTCATAATTATCTGAAAGCTACAAAGGTTTGATGTGTGAAATTTGAAAACATTCTGATACATAAAAGTATTTTTAATTTTTAAATCAAAATTACTTTGCATTTTGAATAGTCAATAACCTGATAGACTAAATGTATGAGCAAATTTGTAATTAAAAAATCTTAATAGTTGATTTAAATACCTGATATTTTGTGTATTAAAATCTTATGTTTTATAATACCCTAAAAAATTTTATAACAATATCCATATGTCATCAAAAATCATAGTATACTTACTTCCATGTTTTTGAGCTGGGTGGATTTCAGCCAACCCGTAATGGATAAGTTAAGTAACTAAACTTTCATCATAACATCTGTTTAATGGCATTACGTTTAACTTTAAGCTACATTACATTGTTAATTTTCTCTAACTGTAATCACAAACATTTACATCAATCAGATCCAATTATCAGACATAAAAATCCAACAGCCAATGTCCAAAACTACCAACCTGTAAGTTTAGGATAAATTAAGTTCCATACTTACTAGGCCAGGGTTAATACTGTTCCACTTACATCAAATGTGTGTATGAGTGTAAAAATCAAACTACACATATTTTATTAAAACTTACTAAAAATTAAAAAGGCTAACTGTTGTTCCTTCTATCACACTGTAAAATGTCTACTGTCACCGAGATGTTTCAAATATCAGTAGCCTTTTTATCTAACCAATCCACGAGTCTCATAAAAACGTATACGTGTAATTTAGTTACCAACGTGCAAAAGATAATGTTCATCCACTTACTTTCATATTTACAATACCTTCTAGGATTGATAACTAGCTTTTGTTTGGATCAGAATAGTTAATTCTTACTGAAAGCTTTACTGGAATGAAATAATACAGCTATGTTTGAATGAAGTGACAGAACTTACACCAGACTCCGTAAACTTCTTCCAAAGTACAATGTAAAGTGTGAGTTGTGTTGAATGTCATGCAATAATATGGTTGTTTTGATTGCACTGTGTACATAAGATTAAATAACATGCAGTTATCTTATACTTATATATATCTTGAATTCAATCATTACTTTCAATACATCCAAAATACCAGTCTATCAAATACACAAACTTAACTAAATAGCTCAGTAACCTTGTCTACATCACACCTACTAATAGTAAGTTATACAATTTTTAGTTTTATAATACTGTGAAATAAATCTGATATTGATACACATGTATTTTCAACTTGTATCAATTTGTCCATTAATGTAAAACAAAAAAGTTTAATAGGAAAATTTATATTTCAGCAAGTATATTTTTTGTTTTTGCTAGACTAGAAGTATTATATAAAAATTGCACACCCAAGAATTGTACTTCTAAATAGAACAGTCAATGCTAGACATAAAAAAAATATTTAGAGTACAAATTCTTTGACCTAAACTGTCATTAGCAAACCTTTATTAAATTTTCATCAAGTTTTTTATAATTTCTTTGTACATACAGTATAACTACAACATCGCAAGT
The DNA here is from genome assembly GCA_011833715.1 of Carcinoscorpius rotundicauda. NCBI lineage: Eukaryota > Metazoa > Arthropoda > Merostomata > Xiphosura > Limulidae > Carcinoscorpius > Carcinoscorpius rotundicauda. The sequence continues at coordinate 15,172,052 of CM022398.1, read as the reverse complement.
AACTTCTCAGACACAGATCACTCACCTAGAGCGAAAGACGCTGCTGTCTTGACTTCCTCACTCTGAGAGCTGAAGGAATCTACCAGAATGTCCTTCAGGTCTTCGATCCCACTCAAATCTCTTTAAAAAATAATCATCTCCTATCAGCCACATTTTAAACAAAAAATAACATATTTTCAAAGAGAAAATCAAGAATATAAGTGACATGCTTGAGTTTTGTATTTAAGCTGTTTGTTTCAAGCAATTGTGAAAATTTCACGAGGGATATGTTTTGCTATCCATGCTTAATTTTAAACAGAAATGCAAGAGGAAAGGTTGCACCCACCATTAGCTCTTGGATACTCTGATCAAATAATGGAATTTCAATGCGACTCTTATGATGAATTTGCATCCAAAAAGTGAAGTGTTTTTGTGTAGTAATAGGACATGAACCAATATCATTTGCTCTTTAGTCCTGCATGCTGACCAATATGTCACATTTGGTATATTTTGTATATTTTAAGCACTGTTTTTAAATATTAAATGGCAAAATCTGATATTTCAGACTAATGTTGTCTGATCATGACTGGGACATATGTTGGGTCAAATGGTACATGTTTATTGTAAATTAGATGATAGTTCTACCACAGGCTGGTTGGGAAATTCAAAATTAGTATCGGAAAAGTTGAAGTAAATTTATGAATTAATTAACACAACGAGATATTTAATATCAATTTAGAGCAGCTCTTAATTTATAATGTACAACTTAAGTTCCACAGTTCTCATTTCTCAGTGAATCTAGTTTTTGTGTTTGTAAAGTATTCTATTTTGTTGGGTTTATTACTCTTTAGCTATACAACACTTAGTATTATTAGGAAAACTGGTGCCTTCATATGTACAAAATAGCTACACAACACTTAGTATTATTAGGGATACTGGTGCCTTTATGTGTACAAAATAGCTATACAACACTTAGTATTATTAGGGATACTGGTGCCTTTATGTGTACAAAATAGCTATACAACACTTAGTATTATTAGGGATACTGGTGTCTTCAAATGTACAAAAGCTCTGAGCAAGAAGTCAGTGTTACCTTTCATGTCATCTTCTGAGCACCACACTAGCTGTCAATACAAATTAAATGTGACAGGACATAGCATAAGCTATAGAGATAAAAATGTGGTCTTGAAAGACAAACTGAAAAGTTTGTAGTTACAAAAACCCAATCTCTAACCCCTGATTTAACATCTTCTAACTGGTACTTATGGTCTTTTATATCAAACACATGCATACATGGGCAAATTATAGCTTTGTACAATGAAATCTCAATGGTATAACTGCTCTCACCTTAAGTTCAGAAAGTATACTTCAAAGAATATTTAGTATTTGTATACAGTGTATAAAAGAGCATATGGAATGAGTGGACGTGGTTAAGTGAAACACTTTTCATGTCAAACATTCATTTTGTAGTCGACTACAATGAGGGTCTACTAAAATACCAACATTATCCACACATTGAATGTTTCAACAAGGCTAAAAACTGAGAAAAACAATTTAGAATTATGTATTAAAAAAATAAGAACAAGTTACTGATTTGTACAAAGAAAACTTGGTGGTGTAGCTGCTCTAAACTTAAGTTAAAAAATGTACTTGAAAGAGTATTTAGTATTTTGCTACAATTAGGAGTTCAATATCAATGAATTTGTTGCTAAGAATGAAGTTGCACAATACATTACCTGCAGTGCTCTGCCCATTACGGATATCATAAACTGATTTTTACCATTAAGTCCTTCGGCTTACTATCACCCAACTACCAGGAGCAGTGAAGTAAGATGGATATTCAAACATGACGATTAACATGATTTGAAGGACTTAAACAGTTCCAAAAATAAAGGTGTGTACGACACAGAAATCAAAATAGAACTATTAAACGCATGCAAGATTACAAAAAACAGTTGCAGCCAAAATACTAATTTTTTCTACTATATTTTTTCTTTTCTTTTAGAGTGGATTACAAGCATGAAAAATGTTGACAACCAGTGGACTAATGCTTAGACTTTGAAACAGCAGAGGGAACTCTCTTCAACATGCTGACAATAAGGATTCTTTAACTTTATAAACATTCACATTTTCCATGTACTCCTATAATTCATATAGTACTTCATCTGAATGCTACTTACCATTATATACCTTTACACTTCTTGAAGATATAAAGATGACATTACAAAATTACAAATAACATTAATTAGAAAACACAACCAAGAATCTAATTGTTTATACTGATACCACTAAAATGACATTAGGAAAAATAAACTTACATGTGTTTCCCTATTTCTCCAATAGCCAACAAGGCAAACAACTGGATGTAATCATTCGATTTCTAGTAGTGAGAGCAAAAATCAGAGACAGAATATGAACTAAAACTATATTATTTTAACATTTATAAAACTTGTTTATTTTGCCTCCATATAAAAAGCATGTTCCTTTAAAACAACGTTTTGGACACAAAATCTAACTATATTTGCTTGGTTTAACTTTACAATTCAATAAGAAGTGGACACTAAAGTAACAACAAGACTACAAATGCCGAAGAAAACTTGTATTCAACATGTTGAGAGAACAAAGATTCTATTATACCATTCTTAGTATTAGTATCTTGGTATCCACTTGTCAATATGAATAAGGCAGTAAATATTGTTTCAAAAATTTCTACAAACAAACACAAGAGATATCTTTGCTAGTTGTTCCCAGTTTTGAATAAATAGACTACACAGGAAGCAGCTAGTCAACAACATCCACTGCCAACATTTTTGGATAATTTAATCAAATAATGGTATTTGACTGTTACTCTTATTATGCACAAACGATCTCAAAGTGCATAGTTCATTTTTTATATCAACGAGGACCCCAGATTCACGTACGTGCTAATCACTAAAGTAATAAAAATAGTCTACAAAATAAAAGCCATTCAACTTGGATATATTTCCTTCTTAAAACAGTAAACAAAGTAAAAAAAAATGAAAAACTAGCATAAAAGTGGACACATCAAAATCAAAACATAATCCAACAATAGTAAAAGATGGAAACCATTATAAAATAACCAAGTTACAAAGGAGAACAAATTAAGATTGTAAATCTGTTTGAAAATAAAAATTAAAATGTTAAAAAAGAATAATGGTGAAAACAATACAAGTCTTACAATCATACAGTTCAAAACCAAAATATTACCAAACAAACTTATTGTGAACAGTTTAAAATTACATAATATAAATACAAGTACATACGTAACAAATATTTTAAACAAGTAGAATACAAGATGATTTGTCATTTTAAGAAAGATTAAAGTCATTTAAGTTTCAAATGAGGAAAGCTACCTGTATGTCAAGTAAAAACTGTTGAACGACATTCAGAGCCTCCTCTGGACATGTGATTGTAAGAGCTGCCACACATTTAGCAATAGAATGGAAAGCCTGCTTATGAATCCCATGAGCAGCCACGTTACCAGTGGTTGACCCAGTCTGGTACACTGGAGCTTTTAGTTTCTGTGCAGAAATAAACATAGTTAAACTCCTAATAAGTCGTGTCATACAAGCTCATTTGGCACTCGAACATAACAGAGGTGGCACTGACAGTTTTAACTTAACAGCACGACTTATTTTGGATACAGAAAACAATGGTTTACAAACAAAATCATTACCTTTTAATGCAATTCATGTTTTGCAAATACACGCGAGTACACATGCACACACAGAGAATAAAATCACTGAACTAAAAACCCATTTCCAACATGTTAAACATGATTCTTGATCTTAATGTTTAGACATATAACATTTTGTTTCATAATTGTCAAAAACTACTTTGTCAGAAAGTCTTGAGTTGTTAGCATTTAATGACAGCTGTTACTTAAAGTAAAGCAAAGACAACTATTTCATAACATGCTTTCACAAGCTTCTTCCCAACTAATTTCATCAAAGCACTTATTCATAAGAAGAAACCCTGTACAAGTAAATGTGTGAATACATAATATTAATCAGACTTGAAAATCATGTTTCCATTTCAAAAATTTTAGTAGTACAACAGGAGATTCAGAGGGTTATAAAAATTGTTAAAGTTGGTCAAACAGAAAGTTAGCACCTCCTAATAGAAGTAAAAGAAACATTTGCCTGAAAATGTAAAACTTAACAGCAGGAATTTCTTCAAATATATTAAAGGTATATAAAATGTTAGGATTGAGGTAGAACCCTTGAGAGACGACAGAGGAAAGCTAGTGTCCGACAATTATGAGAGAGCTGAATTATTGCATTAGGTTGTCCAGAAATAAATGTTTTTGAGCTGCGAAATTTAGAAGAGTATAAAACAATGTGGTAAAACATGCTTTAATCAAAGTAAGCACCATTTGCTTCAACACACTTGTTGAGGAAAGCTAGTGCCCAACAATTATGAGAGAGCTGAATTATTGTGTTAGGTTGTCCAGAAATAAATGTTGTTTTTGAGCTGCGAAATTTGGAAGAGTATAAAACAATGTGGTAAAACATGCTTTAATCAAAGTAAGCACCATCTACTTCAACACACTTGTAATGATGCTCTTTATGCCCCTGCTGGAGAAATGAGAGATTCTATTGTTAATGAATTCCCTGATAGGTTCCTCTGCAGCTAACTGGTTTTGAAATAATTTATTGCTTAAAAACTGTCAAAGTGCTTGAAAAAATGAAAATCTGTAGGGTAAAAGTCTGGGAAATAAGGTGGATGAGGAAGAACCTTGATTCCTAATTCATTCAATTTTTGGAACCTCATCTTTGATAGGTCTCATAACACCAATTTTGTTGATCTTCAGTTAGCTCATGAAGAACTCACTTAAACTTTTTTATCTTTCCAATTGCACTCAGTTGGCAATGCTTAATTTGCTTGAGCTTATTTTTTCCACAAGCTCACACACTGTTGTGTAAAGATCCATTTCAACTGCTTCCCTTAATGTGGTTTCATCTAAGGATGGCTTCCTTCCACGACCTTTGTAGTCTTCAAGACTTTCATCTCCATGTTGAAACCTTTAGAGCCAATGCTGAACTGTATGTTCAATAACAGATCCCTGGTTGATGTTCTGTATAGTTTTGGTAGCTTTTCATCCAAGTTTGAAGTTGTAGAGGAAAATCAGATGAAGTCCTTCTAATTCATGCTGCCTTGGGGGCTGAAAAACTCCCTATGAGTAGAGTTGAAACAGCAAACAATTAAGATACCTTGTAAGCAACAAACATTGGATTAAACTAACCAACCAATGATAAGTTACTCAATATTCATCTTTAAATGTCATCGTGAGAATTCAGTCATTTATTTTGGGACAACCTAATACTTTGCTTTTTCTTTCCTTTTTACCAAGGAAGATTTAACAGGTATTCCACATCTTGAATGGTTGACAGATGGAAACAAGATAACTGTATTAATCATGAGCTTACTAAGAAAAAAACCAAGAAGTTTGAAAAACAATAAGGCTGATATTTTTTTCTTGTTTTTTTTGCTTGTGTTTAATTTCACTGTGAAAATGTCAAAAAGAACTGTAGAGACCCCTATAGGTAACAGTGAGAAAAGAAAGCATCTGGCATTATTATAGCATATAAATAAACTATAATACTATTTAGTCTTTATTTATCCCAATGAGTGTGAATATCCATACGTTTCTCTGCAGAAATACTGATGTATTCAATTACTGTTCATTTGAAGATGTGCAGGCTAAAGTTTTACCAAATGTTTTTGTTGAAAATACAATGTTTTAGAGAATTTATTGTCTATAATTATCCCACTATTTCATTTATCAGTATATTACTCCATTAATAAGCTATAGTAGTATTCATAGTATTTATTTAATCCTCTTAGTGCAAGTATTCATATGTTTTTGCTGCAGCATTAGTGTTTCATTATGGGGTGATACATTTGTTCTAAAATCTGAAAAACTCCAAAACACAACTGACCCCAAGGGTTTCGGAAAAGGGATTGTGGACCTGTACCTCCTTGTTTTTTAAGGTAGGATAGTGTGCCCGTACCTACTTATTCTTTAATATGGGATTGTGGACCTGTACCTCCTCCTTTTTAAAGGTGGGATTGTGGACCTGTACCTCCTCGTTTTTTAAGGTAAGGTTGTGAACCCATACTTCCTCGTTTTTTTAAGGTAGGGTTGTGGACCCGTACCTCCTCGTTTTTTAAGGTAGGGTTGTGGACCCGTACCTCCTCGTTTTTTAAGGTAAGGTTGTGGACTCGTACTTCCTCGTTTTTTAAGGTAGGGTTGTGGACCCGTACCTCCTCGTTTTTTAAGGTAGGGTTGTGGACCCGTACCTCCTCGTTTTTTAAGGTAGGGTTGTGGACCCGTACCTCCTCGTTTTTTAAGGTAGAGTTGTGGACTCGTACTTCCTCGTTTTTTAAGGTAGAGTTGTGGACTCGTACTTCCTCGTTTTTTAAGGTAGAGTTGTGGACTCGTACTTCCTCGTTTTTTAAGGTAGAGTTGTGGACTCGTACTTCCTCGTTTTTTAAGGTAGAGTTGTGGACTCGTACTTCCTCGTTTTTTAAGGTAGAGTTGTGGACTCGTACTTCCTCATTTTTTAAGGTAGAGTTGTGGACTCGTACTTCCTCGTTTTTTAAGGTAGAGTTGTGGACTCGTACTTCCTCGTTTTTTAAGGTAGAGTTGTGGACTCGTACTTCCTCGTTTTTAAGGTAGAGTTGTGGACCCGTACCTCCTTGTTTTTTTAAGGTAAATTTTTATTTTTCACTACCTCTATCATGTCACTAGCTGTAATCACCAATGTACAATGCAACAAAGTAACATCACATAACAAAAGAAAAACGTCTTTTATTTTTTGAAGAATATCTTTAGAAAGTTTTCTTTTGTTAAATTCATAATTTTATCTCTTTTCCTTCTTGCATATATTTAATTACTAGTTTTATTTTTATTTTCTTGTCTCTTACAACTCATTCACCTTGACACAATTTAATCGTGTCCTCAAGGCATATTACATTTTCTTTGAGAAATATGAGCAAACCCCTCCAGGAAAATTTTCATTTATCACATAATATCCTAAGCCTCGAAAACAAATGCAATGCATGACATGTGTTTAAATTTAATACTTTGGTTTCGCATTCTCAAAATACTTGTATATGATTTACTAAAATATAATAAAGCCTAAATACAATTTAAACCATATCTCTAACTAATATTTAGATAAGAAAGAACCATAAGCATCATTGCTGAGCAAGCAGCCAACAACACTATAGTCAACTTTATATACCTTATGATCAAGACTTGGTACCAATTTCAAAATAACCACTGCTGGTTTAAACTTTACAAAAGCCCTTTCCAACTGTTGTATACACAAGTGTTTGTAACATACATGGCAGGGCCAAACCTCAAATAAATCTGTTGAATGTGAGCATGGCAGCTGTCATGAGTTGAAAAAAAATTACTTGTTAACTGTATCCATTCAAAGTACTTTGAAATGAATGAATGAAAAGATTATGTAAGCATCTTAGTAGCTAGATGTACCTCTACTCTATTACCATTGTGTCGGTGAAGTTATAGAGATCCAAAGTAAAGATTTTTTTCACAGTAATAAACAACTTAAAACTTAGATGAAACTTCAAACCATAAGAGAAGAGACGTTGTAACATTAAATTCTTTCACACTGAGGGTGTTTAAGTAAATCTTGAATGTAATACAGTGACTCGCACAAAGCAGCATTTAAAAGCTGCGAGTTGAGATTGTGAGAGGAAGTAATGTACTGATGCATCATCTTTTTACATATTTAACAGTGAGAACGGTACGACTAGAGAACACAAATATACATTTTGAAAGGGCATTCATCATCTTTAGATATGACAATTTTTTCTAAAGGGGGGGTTAGAAATCTGTTTTCCTTGGATGTTGTGGAGGTAGTATATTTAAGTGAGTTTGAGAAAAAGCTAAATAACTGTATGAATGACAAGGTCTGGCTTTTGTGTTTTAATTTGTAAAGTTAATAGTTGTAATTTAGTTTAGACGACAAAACACCTGAGATGGTCCAGTGTACATAATACAAAATATTATGAATTGAAGCAATTGCTTCCGATTAGAACATTACAAAAACTGTTAAAAGATGGGGCTATAAATTAATTCTTAATACTATCACACACCTTTAAAAGTTTCTTGTACCCTAGTCCTGGTAGATCTAGCATAACTAGAGCCTGGAAAAACTCTAACATCGAGTTAAGAGCAGCACCTAAAAATAAAACGTTTCTTGTTCAGATACAGAATATTTGTTAAAACACTGTTCATTACATACTTAACATTTGAACATTGTCATTGATGTGCCTTAAGTTAAAATTATTTTCTAATATTAAAAGGATAAACAGTTTTAAACATGCTTTTCTGAAAGAAAAAATACCAAAGGCAGCTACATTTTCAGCACATTTCAATACAATATTTTTATTTATTATCGTATTAAATGTTATCTATAAATAATGTTTGTTTCCCTTTTAAGAACTTATGCAAATTTCTCAATCAAACAGTACAAATTTATACCACCAGAAAGGCCAGTCTGAGGAGTCATCTTCCGTTTTGAACTTATTTTAACGGAATGAACGTACTACACAGTGGCATGATACCATTGTCCTCAAGTGATGACAATTTCAATTTCAACTTTTGTTTTTGTATTTGCAAAATATTTTGCACAAACTTTTAAACAATGTGTAATTTCCTTTAAAAAAATAGACATTAAACAAAATACAACTGCTAAGGGTTTCTCAACTTATATACACCTAAAACACATGCTCAATTAATTCAAAACCATATTCTTACCACTTTGCGAGCACATATTCAAATGTTTCTTAATATTCATATAAGCTTGCCTTCACTATATCTTTAGATTTACTTTGCAATAATACATCTTCAGTTTGTTTCACAGACAGCTACAGACACATTTTAGCTACTTGTCACTTCCTATGAGCCACATTCTTTATTTTTACTACCTTTGTTTTAACTCCTAAAACTAACCATTTGTAACTTTTTCATACTCTATATACTGTTATAAATACAGTTACATGTATGTAGCTTTATTAAACGAAGTTATGACTACTTGAATTTGTATATTTGACTCCATGACATTTTCATCAAATAGAACAGGATTTATCAATCTACACATAATGCCTGCCAAAAAGCATGGTTTAAATCTCATGGAGAAAACTCCAAATGGCAGGAAAACTGCCACAAGTGTTCAGCAGATTGCAGCTGGTACACAAATATTTTTGTTACACTTAAATCTGAAATAATCATGGTTTACACTCCAACAACAGAACCAATTTTATTTCACAAACATCAAGAACAAACTAACAAATTCTTACCCTGCAATAGCGGTGATTTGATTAGTACTAAAATTTCAGGTAGAATTGCATCTGTAACTTGAACCAAGGACTGTTTATGTACCCTTGAGATTGAAGTTAGCAAGCTCATTGTCAACTAAAACAAAAAGAGGACACACTTCTTTCAGTTTAATCAAGTCACAACATCCGTTCAAGCTCAAAGCAGTCCTAACCTTAAACAGTAAAAAGTGAATGATCATTTCTACAAAAACAAATTAAGCTAAGTAATAGTATGAACTGTATAGAAACAAGAGTTTTTTTACCCCCATTTGGAACAAAATTTAACCAATAAAACAGAGAACATTTCAACCTTCTTAGGTCATCTTCAGATTAATGGTCAAGATTCACTTTTTTTGTTTTTGCAATAACTCATTTACATACTTGTATTTCAAGTTTAACAAGGCTTTTAAAAGCTTTTTCTGTAAGTTAGGGATAATGTTTGTACACTTATTACAATTCTTGGATAGTTTTATCTTAACCAAATCATGGATCACTTTATCCTTTCAGCACTGAAGATGACCAAAGAATGTTGAAATGTTGTTCTGTGCTTTATTAGTAAAAGTGTTACAACCCATATCAGCCATCCTGAGATACATTTTCACTTCAAGTTGGTTTCTCATCATTAACAAAAAACGTATTCACAGTTGTTAACACTATATAAATATGAACGAAAACTATCCTTGTTGCATGTTTAGAATTATTTATAACTAAATATACCATTTTACAAACAGGTGTAACCCAAGATAATGATTTGCAAAGAAAACAAGTTGAGAAATGAAAAAAAGTATACATTTTCCTTATAGCAGAGCCACATTGGGCTATCTGCAAAGTCTACAGACTCTGAATTCCCTGATTTTAGTGTTGTAAGTCTGGGAGATGAAATGAATAAGACAATTTACAAAACAAAACATTTAATAGATTATAATTATATACACATACCTGTGAAATATGCAAGTCAGACTCATTGATCAGAGCAGGGAGTTCATTCATAATTTTATCAATCATTTCTGAAGTCAGTGACTCACCTATTAATACCAAAAATAAAAATGATTAAAATCAAATAAACTGGAGTGTGAAAACTCCTTGCTAAAAGATAAAGAGGCTTAGAGCATTCTTACAGTGCAAAAGTATAAAGTATTTTGCTTTTCTAAACTTAAATTATGATTCCATAAACTAAAAGTAAAAGAAAAATACAACTGCATTTCGAAAAAAGCTTTAAATTTCAACCAAACAACCACACCAAACGTCATCTGAACAAATAAATAAAACTAAGGCATCAAAAATACAGACTGAAAATGGTGTAATGAACTTTATTAGAGGTATCTGATAAAGCAGAATCAAGATAAAACTGAGAATACTGCAATCCAACATCTAGAACAGGGGTGGGCAATTGTGGTCAGCTCAAGTTTAGGAATCAATTTTTTTCATCATTTATTTTTTTTACCACAAATTTGGTAATCGGCAACTGCACTGCTTCACATCATTGCAATTTCATTCTCTTCAACACTGCCACAGACTTTTCCCATTTTGTAACGTCACTCTAATTTAGATGTTTGTCATACAGTGTGCATTGTTTTGAATGCACTTGCAAACGTATTTTTATTGTGCAATTTTTATAAATATATTTCATATATGCAAAAACGGCTCGTTTGGGTTGAGAAAATATTTTACGTAAAAGAGTAAACAACATTTCGACCTTCTTCGGTCATCGTTACATTCACAAAGAATCCAGATGGTGAACACTCAGAAAATAAAGACAGTTTAATTGATTCTGGTATCACTTACAAAACGAGAATGCCAGGTGACTGGAAAAACATGAAAAGAGAAGGTATCAGAAGTTGTGAGTTGAAACTTGCAGTGATTAAAGCAAATAATAAACCAGTGTGTCTTTTGTGTAGCAAAGTTTTTAAGAATAATAAAATATACAACCTAAAGCAACACTAACAATTTTTGCAACAAATTTGATGTAAAATTTCCAATTGATAACAAAAAATCGTATGAATGAGATTAGTTGCCTGAAAGCACAACTTCTTGTATTAAAGGGAGGCCCCCCAAAGGATTTTTATCAGATAGAACTAATTACGTTAACTAGCTATAAAGTAGCTAGGATTCTAGCTCAAACAAATAATTAATTTTCTGATGCTGAATTAGTAAAAGAAATACTGATTGTGATCACTGAAACTCTGTTGAAGAATTATGATTCAAAAATAAGAGATATTCTTCAAAAGGTAAATAATTTGCAATTAAGTCGAAGAACAATTGTTTGCAGAATGCTAGAGTTAGAAAAAGACATAGAAAACAAGTTGGTTGAACAACTAAAAGACTTTGTATTTTTCTTTAGCATTAAATGAGTCAACAGATATTAGTAACACTGCACAGTTGATATTTTTAGTTCCGTATCTTACTTCAGATCTTCAAGTGAGAGATGAAATGCCAGTCCTTTGTGGATTACGAGATCAATCATGAGGAAAAACATCTTTGCAAAATTACTTGACGTGTCAAAAAATTCAATCTAAATTTTAAAAAACTGATTTACACCATGAATGGTGCAAAATTAGGATTTTTCTATCTTTTGGAACAGCATTTAATTGAAAATAATGTGAAGTCCACATTGCTATCTTTTCACTGTATTTTGCATCAGGAAAATTTATGTGCTCAGATATTTACAAATGATGAACTGAAAATCTCATAGACATTGTTGTGAAAATTGTGAATCATATTAGAAGTGGAAGCTCTCTCATCTATCTATTAAGTAGAGGAAAAGTCTTGGAATGATTTGCTTCCTTATTTCCTTAAATAAAAGAGTATCTTGTTGAAAAACATAAAATAGACAATTTTCCTGAAATTGAAACTTTGTTATGGCAGTGTGATATGCACTTTCTGTGTGGCATGATGGTTCACTTAAAATAATTTGAATACAAAGCTTCAGGAAAGAGGTAAAATAACATGCCAGCAATCATAGTCTATTCATGAATTCAAATTAAAGCTAACAATATTCTGTATGCCAGACTTTCTCAAGTCTAGATACAGACCTCAGGTTTTTATGCAAAAACGGCTCGTTTGGGTTCAGAAAATATTTTAAATAGAAGAGCGAACAACGTTTCGACCTTCTTCAGTCATCGTCAGGTTCACAAAGAAAGAGGTAACTGACCGGAAGCTCACCACATGTTTGGAAGGGGTTGTGTAACTGAGTGTCGCAATGTAGAGGGCAGGATTAGATGTTTGAATATATAATTTTATCTATAATATTAATATAGGTATAATGGCGTTCCTTTATATTGGTTTATTTTGGGTTTAAGTTGTTGTATAAGTAAGGCTTCTTTAATTTTGCGTTTATGTTTGTTTCTTTATTTAGTATTTTAGTGTTTTCTATGGTTATGTTGTGCCCATTTGACTTGCAGTGTTTGAAAACGTGTGAAGGTGACTTATGTTCTTTGAATCTGGTTTCCATTTTTCTACTTGTTTCTCCAATATAGAAGTTGTGGCAGTTATCACATTGTATTTTATAATGTTGGTGTGGTGTTTGTCAGTGTAGTTTTTACATAGTATAGACCTTAGTTTTGTGCCTGGTTTTTGAATAAGTTTAGTATTAACTGGAATGTTATATTTTGTTACTAGTTTTTGCCAAATGTTGGTTATTTGTTTGCTGATGTCAGGAATATATGGTATACAGCAGTATATGGTTTCGTGATTTTTTGATTCGTGAGATATATTTACTTTTGTTGGTTGATTTTGCTTTCTGTATAGGTGTGTGCGTATAATGTTTTCTACGGTTTGTGGAGGAAACTTATTGATGTTGATGAAGTATTGTTTTATTTTGTCTAATTCATCGTTATTTTTATCTGGTGAGCATAGTTTTATGGCTGTGTTTATCTGGTTTCTTAGTTTGTTGAGTTTTTGTTTTGTTTCATGTGCTGAGTCCCAAGAAATGTATAATCCAGTATGGGTGATTTTTTGGTGGATTTCTGTTTTGAATTGTGCCAAATTTCACAAAACTTATTTGTGAAAACCCAGATCAATTTTCCCATTAAAGTTAAGTTGAAATGCAGTAACTTTGATTATACTGACATCTTTCTTTCTTTCATGGTGTAGCGAGTTTTGTTTTCATTAGCCACAGTTGTGGCCACTATGAAAAATAAGTTGACCACCCCTGATCTAGAAGATCTGTGCTCTATTTGTATGTCTCTCATACAATACAAAATAGAAAATTTTATAACCTGAGTAAATGTTGGATACTGCATATCTGAAGCTTGTGAAAACAGGTTGAAAATAATAACAAATTCACAAGTCTTCTGAGAGAACATTTTCTAATAAGGATTAATTAATAATAAAAGAAAATCATTCTACACTCAGCTTATATAGTTATTAATAACGAATTATAAAACATCGTGACTAAACTGTTTTAATCTAAAATGTGAAATCACAGCTAAAGTTATGTCTTATTATCAAAAGTAAAAACAAACAAACTATTCTTACCCCTTTTGATTATTGATCAAATTATTTGCGTAAGCAAAGAATAGTGCTACTTCTTACATGCAATTTTGGGAATATACACCAATTTAACAAAAAAATTCAGATTAATGTGAAATTGTACACCTCACAGAACTGCGAGAAAAAAGTTTCAAATATCGGCTCTACATGTACTTTGTATATTAACCAATCCATATCAATGAATTAAAAACTTTGTTTTGCCCATTACATCTGTATGAAGAATAAAAACATTTCTGTATACTCACATTTACCACACTCAATTTTGAATTCAGTTACTTTGTTAATAGACATTGGTATTTTCAACATGAATTATACTATTTGTACAAAGAAAAGTTATGAGACATCTGAATATGTAAAACTGACCTGACTTCTTTATTAGAATCTCTAAAAACTACAACTCAAGCAGTTCCATAATTAGTTATCAATGTTTCCAAACAGAACACTGAATGTTGGAATAATCCTACATCTACCAGAAAAACTAGTTAATAAACAATTTTCTTATTTTTCATTATTCAAACCAAAGTTTTGATCCCATACATGTACATTATATTAAAAGAGTGAAAATGTAAAATATTTTATAAACATAAAGTAAAGAATAACTTATTTACCTTTTGAATGTTGTTACTTTTCATATGTTTATGCTAGAACCACTAATGTTTTACAGAAGAATACTTACTGTAGTTCTTCACAAGGGTATCTAAAAGGGTTAGAGTTGAAAGTTTCAGGGCCCTCTGATTTTTTCTAAGGAAAGATGCTAAAATAGGAACAGATTCTCCTAAAATTGGCCTGAGATTTATCCTCAACGGTGACCTACAAAATGAGTTTTAAACATAATGCATCCAATTTTCTCAATTCAAATCTCTCGAGCAAAATATGAAATACCAGTTACACCACAGATTACAGTCTTTTCAATAACTGAATGGATATTTAACAAAACTTATCAATAGAAAACACTTACTACTCAACACTTAAGAAGCTTTATAATTTCAAATCATTATTCCATTTATATTACAAAACTGTGGTACTTCTCTGTGAAATGATTTATGAAAGTTTAAGAATTACCAACTACAACAAATATAATTTTTAGCACCATAACAGAGTGCTTGTTCTGGTCATAACATGCTCTCCATACAACAAGTATGTATTTGTATTTTCTCATATAGCAAAGCCACATGGGACTATCTGCTGAGCCCACCGAGGGGAATCGAACCCCTGATTTTAGCGTTGTAAATCCATAGACATACCCGCTGTACTAGCAGGGGGCTGCAACTAGTAATACAATAAATCACAAGTACAAAATTAATAGATTTAGTGCTTTTACATATTCTTTACATAACTTTGAAAATTCTTTAAAAATATTTAATTTTTGCCAGAACTATACATTTATAATAAGATTCACTTAAGTTTAACAACAAATATAATAGTCGAGTTAAATTAAAAGATAACCTTTGAAATAATGAAAATATTTTGGTATATGTTTACATCAGATAGATTAGAAAGTAAGAAAAATAGACATGAAGATGTCCTAGTTTTTTCTATTGAAAATACAGTTCAGGTTTCATCAGAATACAAAAATACAAAAAACAAAAGTGCCACTGTTTTTACTTCACCAAGTAGATTGTAGTAATTGCAACATACCCAGCAATTTTTGTGAGTGATTTAACAGTTGTGAGCCTTGTAATCTCATTCCTAAGTCTATCTAAGAAAATAGGCAAACAAGTTTGGAGCTCCGCCTGTAATTGGTCACCCAAGTTACAAATAATTTGACCCCTGAAAAAATAAAAAATAAAGTTTTAGCATGACATTTAAATGCATTTGAATCAATACGGAGATAACAGAATCTAGCGATCACTAAAACCTTTCTGTTGAAACTAATGCAAAAATCAATTTCAAGTTTAAATGGCCAAATAATGATCACATTCTTACTATAATGATAAAAAATATCTGTATTTCTTTAGAATCATTCTGAGAGAAGCATACTGCTGAACGAGATATCTCTAAGGTAAAAATGTTTACTCTACTTGTAATAAGACGAATTTCAAAAATTCTAATAGGGCCACAATATCGAACTATCACATGTTTAGCCTTATCATCCTTAAGACACATTGAATTTTCATATTAAGTAATTTACAAATTATCAAATATTAATTGATAAATCTTCATGTTCGTCTACTCAAATAAAAACAATATTATAAGTTGTGATATAATTAATTTTTGAACACTCCAAATATAAGATAATGTTGAAAATTATAACAGATATAAAATTTTATAAAATAAATGTTATGATAATTTACAGAAAGATTTATTTAGTGGCCAAGTACTAAAATTTTAGCAATTATATAAATATTGTATTTTTTAAAAGTCATAAGCTCTAGTTATTGTGATCTTCCTCATTTCTACAACCTTAATCTTCAGGCAGAGTATTTATAGTGAGTACAATGGAATAGGTAGCAACCACCTGTCATTCAAAAGGACAAAGTTTCAAAAGTATTCCACCTGTCGTCTTCTAGTCAGTATGTGTGTGTAATCTGTTGTAAGTCTTTTGTAATACTGTGTTGGATTGTGGAAGATAGATGCAAAGTAAAGTGGAGTAAAACTACAATCATTAACCCACAAAAAACCATTTTGGAAGACAAGAACAATTAAAGAATCTTTTTACATTGGTACAATAAAGACTTCACCAAACAGAGGTTTATGATTAGATGTGAGTAACCTATGGCTAACACTGGTTGAAGCCACATGCAGCTGTTCCACAAGTCAGAACCAGAAATAATCAACCATAACACATACTCCAAATCCCAACAGAATACTACAAGAGACTCGCAACATCTTACATAAGTAGTTAAACTAATGCCAAGTTTATAATTCTGTTTTAGTCAATCAGCTTATTAAGCCTGAATTGTAAACTCAGGAACTCACTATTTCACCAGTCTTGAACTACTTTGCCCTCCTCAGATCTCCTTGTCATAACTCCAAACCACGTTTCCGATCAGCCAAGCCATCTCCCCTTCCTGTTCTCTCTTCCCCATCACAGCTTCCCCCACTTATATTAATTTTAATGCACTTTTGAATCTACCTCAAGTAGTGAGACAATTATTGTCTCTATTTAGAACAAAACCTCAATTCTGCACGTGGGGCTGAAAAGAAACTTGTTTCTGAGCACCCATGGGGCTTGGGAGATATAAAACCAAAACTAGTACCAAGATAAACTGAACACATGCTGACCTGATAACAAAAGATGAAAGACTTTTAATAGACCATCCTCTACACTTATGTTTTTTCTACAAAAGACAGTTGCTGCTTATTACAATGTACTTGTACCCTTATTTTTAAACATGTCTACTTGAACTTATAAAAAAAAAACTGAACTGCCTTTGATAAGTTTTCTAAGCTTACAAGTCCAATACAACCATACCCACAACTCATATTTGATATTCTGTTCCAGATCTTGAACAAAAACAAAAAAAACATGCATCTACAACATTAAAATATTCACAGCAATAACCTTCAGGTCATATAAAGATATATTTTATTAATTCATGAACCTCTTTAATGCATTAACAGAAACTAATTTTATTTGGCAGAATACAAAACACAAACTCCACACAAGATTAAATAAACACAATTACATGCATGAGATAGCCCTCTCTTTTACTTCTTGGTCTATATCTGCAGCTTTGAGCCTCACGTGGGTACATCGATACAGGTCGGCAACAAAAGGAGTGAAGTTAAATGTTGTCACATGGTCTTTGAAACAGAAACAAACCATAAAGATTATTATTACAACTACAACATTATGATCCCAGCATAAAATGTACACCAAAAAGTGTGATATATAAAAATATCCAATCAAAATATTTATTTTAAGCAGGCTTTAAGTAAATGAGTATTATAATACAAAAGAGCAAAACTGTCTGATGAAAAATACCTGACATGATAATTGTCCTGTAGACTGTATCTCAATATCCAAGTTAAATGTCTTTAAAATTTGTTCTTTTAGAAATTAAATAATATTCATAACATATTCATCTAACATGAAAGAACAGAATATACCCTGAATTATTTCCTTTAAACACAATGTTTTAGGGAAACAGAATCAATAGTAAACAAAGTTGTCCTTATAGACAATTACAAAACACTAATTATCATGATTTGTTCATAATAAAGGGGCTTAACTGATAAAGATAAGCATTTAAGTGACAAAAGATATTCATTATAAAAACAAGCTTACCAAGTGGTCTGATGACTTTTACCAACTGCTGCAGTACAAGCAAGGCTTCTGATGTAATTTTATAAAATGCATCCCCAACAGCATGGATTACAACCTAGATAAGTTAAATTAATTTTAAAACATTTTTTCTCAACACTAAAAACTGTAATTTACAAATATTATTGTATCACTTTTTTTTTATTACAATTCTTATTTATGGCTACTGTGTTGAGGAAGTGGGTAATTATAGTTAATTATTAACTATCTGAAGAAAGAATGTATTTTAACACAGTAACAGAAAGTTGATAAAATCTGACTTTTTAAAGACAAATTACTGCAAATAACAAGGACCTTTCTTACTTCCACTTCTTGGAACAAAATAGTCATAACATTTTGTAAGTTATCACATGGAAAGAATAAGTCTTTCATGGTGGAAATTTAAAAGGTCCTGTTTACATTTTACAATGGCAAAATAAATAATGAAAATCTTTGCCAACTGTGACAAATGTTACGTATACTAAAATACATTAGGTTCTCTTGTAAATAAACTTCACGAAGTTTTTTTTAGAAATTATTTTATGGTTTTTATATTTCACTTAGAAAGTTAACATGACTTGAGAGTCAATTTGCCAAATGTTACCTAACAGTGGTAAAACTGGTATTTAATTTGGAGAAACTTCAGAGTTAGAAATAAGTTAGTTTGCACTCCTTCCCATTGAAGCTCGAACAATAAATTATGTTAATGAAGATAAAACAAAGCTGCAACACCTACACGGAAGCTCTGTGAGATAAATAGAATAAAACGTCTCTGTGGCACAAAATACAAATAAACACAGTATAGAGGAGAAACAGATTAACTCTGAGTAACATAAAGTTACTAACATATATTATTTACAGAGGCAAATATGAAATACAGTAAAGACACATTGGTGCGAGAGCCCTCTATAAAAAACGAACTTACTGGAAGTACTGTTGAAATGTGTGGATGGAAAACCTCAGGGCTGTGTGAAGTCAGCAGACAGTTCAGGAAGGATAAGGTATCAATCTTCATGTTTGAACTGGTACTCTTGTCACTGAGTATAAAAATAAGCTTGGTGTGTATACATATTTCTAATAGTGACTGCTAATTAATGCTACAGCCCACTTAACATGGTGCAAAGAATTGGAGATTGGAAGAACAATGTGTTTTTTCACAATTGCCACAATGTTCAGGCTTCCACACACGAACATTAGTAACAACCACACTTTGGAACAATTAATAAATACTGTCATTGCATTTAAAGTTTGTTATAAACTCAAAGGATTCATCATATCTTACAGATAAAAGTTAAGGAACGTGTTAAGCATTTATTCAGTTGGCTAATGTAAGAAAGAAGATATAATATATTCATTGTGGCCATTAAAAGTTGTCAGATCTTAATAAACAAATACACTCATCATATTACCACTAGATTCTTCACTCAGTCCCACAGGGTACTTCAATCAATCTTTTATAACAGTATTTCAGTCACACTATGTATGACACAGTTAAAATATAACAGGCCTAATGTTTAAAGATAAATATAATTACAATAATTCTTTACCAGTTTAGAAACAGCACTCACACCATAACAGTTGTTATAAGAAATATGCTGTCACAATTTTAAAAAAATTGTCTGTGAAAAGTAGCAAGTATGACTGACTGCTTCGTATATGATTTTTAAAACTTTAACTTAAAGTTTTAGTTTTCGACTTATTTTAAAAGCTACAGATTTCCAATTTGGTTCTAAACACACAAGATCTTCTCATAACAAAATGGAAGATAAAAGAGATTTGAACAGAAGCAAGATTGTGAAGACATATTGGGAAAAACTATTTCATAGAAAATGTACTGGATACATTACAATCAAGAGTGATCCGAGAAGATAAGATTCTAAAAATGTGATAATATGAATAACAATAAGCATCCTGACTCTTGGTAATATAATTAACAAAAAGTTAAAAGAACCAACATAACCCACTTTGACCTTCACACTGCAATTGGGACATATTTCACAGCTGTAATGTAAGGGTAAAAAATCATGTCTAATAGACAGCTGCTTATCTGCAAAGGAACAGATGTTACAAAATAAAGTTTTATATTGTTGGTCTTTTTTCAAGGGGTCTTTTGTAAAAACATTTTCCCTTTATTTCATTTGTTTTTATCTCTACAGTCAATGTTTTCACCAAATTTGTGATGACTGGCAGAATATCTCATAAAATTGGTGAATTTTAAACTCATCATATTAATTGCAGTAAAAAAAACAAACCAGGAAAACAGAATACTTTTCCAAAATAGTGACAACAAAACACAAAAGTAAGATGTATAACAGTAACTGAAAATAATAAACATCACAGAAAACTAAATCAAACAGACCAAATACTTCAGATTTACTCAAGTCTTTGAAACCTAAAAACATTAAATACACAAAACCTTTGGTACTATAATAACCTTGTTCATATTTGTTGGCAAGTGAACAACCAACTTTCAAGTACCTGGTTTTCACCAACCAATCAATCTTGTTGAGAACCTATTTAACTGTGTATGCATACACCACTTAAAAATTGGTCTACATGATATCTAATTTGCAAACACAATAAGGTTTTAAAAGGGCAGCATATTTAGTCTTGTGTTCATGGGAGTTTTTCAATCCTTTTAAGAAGGACAGAAGGTGTTTAGGACTAGAATGCTCCTGACAGTTTTAAGAAACTTAGGCAGTCTGCTAAGTCCTCTAACATCCCCTTTGTTATAAAATGTGAACGTAGTATTCACTCAACTCATAAAACAGAATTAAACCCCAGATCTGATCATTGCACATACACAAGTTTATTTGGCAACCTGTAAGACCTTGTGAAGACTAGCTCTGAAACTGAGTATCAAACCACAAGTTTATTGGCAACCTATAAGACCTTGTGAAAGTATTGTATACCGTCTTTTATTTAGTAACATTTTTTCAAATACACTAATAATTATTTTATAGAAGTCCTATAGAATGTAAAATGCTCATGTATACTGTCTTTAATTGTTTTCATAATTATGCCATACTATTTTCAATGTATGTTTTTGAAAACTACCATTTCAGTCAGTCTTTTACATAAATTCCATAAATTCATTCTGTCTGTTTTAAAAAAAATACCATTCAAGCCTAGAGAAAAACCATCACTTATCAACAGATTACTTTAAAATATGGACATTGCATCTACCAGAAAGAGAATAAAAGCAATAAGCTACTCCCTGGAATGACTTATCCTCTTTAAAATAAAACAGAAGTTTAAACTTTGACCTGGTACTCATAGGAGTTTGTCTAGACTGTTGTAGAAGTACTGAGACAAACCTAAACATATGTAATCAAATCTATTTCAGTTGCACATGTCACATGACAAGAAACTCAAGTTTTAAGTAATTGTTTCAGAGGTTTCTTTCAAAATAAAGAAATAATTTGGATAGCATAAAATTTGATATAGTTAAGTTCATTAAATTACACTGATTATAATTTGCTTTAATTAAACTCTGAATGAATGTAACTCAGTAGCACTTTGCAACATGTACAGAAAAGAATTTAAACAATGGCTGGTAGACATAGGGTTAAACAATTTAACCACTATTTTGAGGAACCAATTAATTACTTGATACTAATCTCAGAAATCAATGCTCATACTTAAAAATATATTAACTGCTCAGCTCTACCATATATATACTTTAGACAATTTTTGTTTTTAAAGCAGTCTGAAGCCTCATTTTAATTTTCCAAGATGTATCAAATATAATCCTTTATCAGTATTAGAAACAAGCAAACATTAATTTGTTCATCTCACTGCACTGTCTAAAGGTAAAACTAAAGTAATTACAGCAATTTTAAGATCATAAATAAATCCTGAAACAGCTGAAGCAACTTCTCCATTTACAATTATAAATATGAATTACTCTACAGACAATTATAATTTTTAGATACTCTTATAATTACTGATTTGCCATTCTGTTTAGAGATCATACTTAATTTAATTAGATTATACAAATTATTATTTCTTTATTCTTTCTCCACATAACTTTAATTTATTTGGTCAAACAAATCTTTAAGAGCAAACTAGGTTCTAAAAATATTTACCCTAGAGAATAAATGACACCCGGAATAAGCACAGGGATATGATCAGAAAGGGCTCCAGGCAGAACACAGACCAACTCTGTCAACAAGTTAAAGCATCCCTGTCTGGTTTTTGTGCTTTTTTCTTTCAGTTGCTTGTGAAGTGATTTTACAATTGATGGGACTTGGCACTGTAGCATCGTCACAGGTCTAAGTGTGTAGGAAAAACAGAGCTAAAAAATTAAAACTAGAAAACACAGCAATTATAAAGGCTAACTTTTGCCATTCAAAAACCTTTCACATCTGTTTTGTTTCTTAACGTTCTTTAAAAAAACTGTAAATTTTAAAATAATGTAAAAAACCATATTATGCACATTATAAATTATTACTGAATACCTTCACACAAAATATTATGTAGAGTATAAACAGACTTCACAAAAAAAAACTGCAGGGCTTTCCAAGATTTATTCAAGACAAATTGGATTTTCCTTGTATTTTAATTCATCATATGTGCCCACCAGTGAACACCAAGTCTTTGTAAAAAAAAACTATCAAAATGTAAGCAAATTTCACTTTAATAGCTAAACCTCTCTTGTTTAATTTCTATATTAAAATCAATTATTTCATGGGTAATTTTTCATTGAAATACATTTCAGGAATTTTACAGTATATTCAGAACTAGAATTTTTTAAAAACCCATTTTCCGTGAACTGCGAGAATTTCAGACTTATGCAAACTACCCAATTAGACTGTAAAGTATTATTTATATACACAAGTATTTATATATAATTTTTTCTCAAAATATTCAAATATCATAAATATTATACATGAAGACCTTGTGTTAGCTCACAGAAAAAAATCAAAATTACATGTATAAACCAGTTGAACTTAAGTTGCAAAACTACGTTGTTGTTTTCAATTAAGCACAAAGTTACACAATGGGCTATCTGTGCTCCGCCCACCACGGGTATCGAAACCCAGTTTTTAGCATTCTAAGTCCACAACATACCACTGAGCCACTGGGGAGGGTGGTGCAAAATTATATAATAAACCTAAAGAAAATACAGTTTCAGAATAATATTTTTTAAAGATTTTTGACAGTAAAAAAATTTTGTCATACATATTGCTAATGAGATGTGGGTGTTACATGTAGATAACAATAGTAAACTTCCAATAACAATTACTTATGAAAGTGTTTTGGACTGAAAATGCTCTTGTTAAAATCGTTAAAATGATTGGTTGTTAGAAGTTTGTCTTTGTTCAGTTCTTATCACACAGATGTTTTGTGTACAACTACAACTTCTCAAAAGTTTAAAATGGATTTATATACAAATAATAACCTTCAGTTAAACAGATTCAAGAAACATATTTATATTAAACAATTTTCTTTTTTATTTCAACCACTTACTTCACATTAATGAAATTTACAATCAACAAATCTGAAGTTTAATTCAAATTGTAACTCTTACTTGAAGTGAATTCAACCACAGGTTGAAACAGTGTAATAACCCAAATCAAATCTATGGCAGAAGTTGTTACTGTTCAATTAATTATACAGTAAGTTCCTAACTAAACACATTTAAACTTTGTTGACTGCAGTACCAACAAAGTTTTTCAAATCAGTTGCTTATGTAATCGGTTTCTTGAAACACCTGGATCTAATAACTCACATAAAACTAAAACACATAACTCACACACCCTTCTTCATGGTCCATTGTATTGGGATCCACTGTACCAATAGAAACTGTGGGCCGAGTTTGTCGTAAAAGTGCAGTGTAAGCATGAAAAACATCAACCTTAACATTTTCTTCTCTTTCTGAAAAATAAATTAAATGACTGCACTGTAGAATAAAGATATTCACAATTTCATTTAAACAACATGTGTAATTTTAATTGAGCTAATCAAAATTAATCTTTCACACTTGTCATTAGATAAAAACACACTAAAAGATTGACAAATATTTTTGATATCTATTTGTTTCTTAACATTCAAATAAGTATTTAACTTAAAATTACTCTGCCTGAATATCCTAAAGCTTTTTGTTTAGTAAGTCCAGACCAAAAACAATTATTATAATCACAATAAGTTGCCTTGAAAAGAAAAGTATAAGGAGATCTTATGGTGTCAGAATGTCAGAAACATATCGTATCTAAACACAAGAAACTGTCCTAAACTGATCACAAAAAATAGAAATTTAAGAGAAAAAACATATAAGCAGCTACTAAATTTTTTATGAAAATATTACGAAACCTAAGGCAGCCAAAGTAATCTTACAAAGTTTGTATTAGAACAAAACCACTGAGTGGATGATTTATGCTGTACCAAACATGTGAATCAAACCCCAAATTTTAGCATCATTAGCCCTCAACTTTAATACTAAACCACATATGGAAGAATGAGTATCCAAGAAAAGATACCATAATAGTATCCTCTGGGTTCCACTTTTTTATTTAAATAAAACACTGTTTACAACATCACAAAACCCCCAAGATGCTCAGATTATTTGAAAAAAAAAATAATTATGATTTTATGTAATCTCACTTTAACCTGGTAAAATATGGAACAAAAAAATCAGTTTAAAAATAAATAATTTATACATGTACTCTTTCATGTGAACAAAATATCTTCTACACAATCTTTCTAGCTTAATATTTGTTTTTTAATGTATGCTTATATCCTCACACATGATATTATAATGTTCAACAGAAACAGAAGTTGTAATTAACCAAAATGAAGTCCAATGTAAATCAAATCACAAAATACAAATTTTGCAAATATTAACTCTATCATTGATTACTCTGAACTTGAAGTTTAACTCATGTTAATATAATTGACCACTAAAAGGATTTAACTGCTCCACTATTTATCAGTTTGAAGTTCCCTAAGTGGAATACAAAAAAAAAAAAAAAAAAATCACATTTCTAGTGATAAAATCCACTTAAACTTTATGTCACCTTTAAATCTTGCAATCAAAGCTGGGGAAATTGTTTTGTAGAATTCAGACAACATTTCATGTCTGGTTGCTATAACAGCTTCGAGACACTTAGCTGATGCCCGTCTCACCTTCCAGCTCATATCATCGTCGTCACTGTACTCATCTTCACTCTCTCTATAATTGTTAAACAGTACCAAAACTCACTCTAGATTATACGGTAAATTCTTTTCATCTGTTAAAATCATTAATCTCCTTTCAGATGTTACATATCATCTAATTCTTTGTCAGTCATAAAATCGGTAAAGTACATTAACACAACTGATACTATTAGCTGAACCACGCATGTTGCTTCAATATGTAACTAGAAAGAGTGAATTGCAAATAAACATTTTAGTATTGTTTATTTTAATATAAAGGTCCATATGAAGTTTGTATAAGAGTTGGTCAACAATTTAACATGTTGTTTAGGTGGTAACTTTCTCAGTGAAAGAATCTTAAATTCATGAAGTTGGCAATTTGTTTGGTTGTTAATGAAAATAAAAAATCATTTATGAACCAGGCCCATCAGAATCAGGTGTGAAAGAGCACATTAATTAAATGCCAAAAGATGAGCCTAATAATCAACTCTCAACATCTCACAGATAAAAGACTTGACAGTTTACCACAGAAAAGTAAAACAATAAATGCTGCTTCCCAAAGCTTTTCTGCAGTTATTTAACATCTAAGCAAAGTCTGAAGAACAGGTTTCAAAAAAAAAAGAATCTTGCATTTTTTCTTCTCTGCTCTGAGTTAATATCCAAAATTTATGGACTTAATTAGTTCTACATGTCCTTTCATTACATTACAGTAGCAGTACCTCAAATAGACCTCTCTCTCGGAGCTTTCAAATGTACATGATGATGGATAAAACAAACATGAGATAGACTGGGAATTAATCAGTGAACAAAAGACAAAATACTATCCTTAATAAGGTCAATTCACAAGTTAGTTACTTATGTTGGAGTAAAAGGTTTTGACGTATTGTATAACTCCACTGAAGTTTCCTGTTCTTCCTTGAATATTACAAAGTTAAACCTTGCCCATCATGTTTCTTGAGATATACATTTATAGCAGTTCTTATCTTAACACCTATTTGTTTCTCCTTCGAAACAGAAGTTCGGAACTTATGGAAGATGTAAATCTGGTTCTAACAGTCAAGTTTAGAGATATTTCTACACGTACCAAAGTGCTTTAAACATCAGAAGTTGTATTTGAAATTTAGATCAGATAAACATTCACCAATATTTTGAATTCAGGTTGAAAGCTGAATATTAATCACACTATTCCATTGTTTAGATGAAAAATGTCTAGAAAACTGGCTAAACACTACAGTTCTAACAACTTACTGAGTTAAAAACTTTTAAAACATCCTATTTCAGCATGCGTGTCCACTAATAATCAGTGAACGAAATTAGAAAGTTAGAACTTTGTTATTAAACAACACTTTTGAAGGTTACTTCTAATTATTAATAACTTCATACTGATATAAGCTAACAATATAAAATTAAAATAATGTCATTTCTACTTAAAAAAGTGATGAATTAATATGTATTAAAACTAAAACACTGTTATTGGCTGGACAACTTCATTAACATTTTCACCAGTAATACCCTGGCAATTTTTCATACAGTTCAAATAGATTGGGAAATATAAATTAGTCTTAAGTTTAGAAATGGAAAATAATCACTGTAAAGGTCAGAATTAATGAACAACAAAAAATAAATAATAGTGATAATGTTCGAAAAGCACCTTAAAATATTATTAACAATCTTATAATAATGGAGCTTGTGATCTATTGTCCAAAACTCAGATCTGAGAAACAACAGCACCAATCATCGTCAATCATAACTGTATAACGTATTCATAAGTAGATGGTATTTTTTCACAAAAATTATGTTTCAGATTTAACCAATAAAACCACAAAAACAAGGCACAAGTTTCAAACACAAAACAAACTTCAAACAAATGTTTTTCTTTGAATAAAATCTATCATTAAGTATTGCAACAGAAAGTCCAGGCTCTTTCATTGATAACTGTGGCCACAAAGAAATACTTCAATAAAGTCTATTCTGTGATTATAGCTCATTTACAAACTAAAATTTGAAAATCCTTTTTAGTGGATGGTGAACATTATTGAATGTCAAGTAGAACTGTCACACAAGACCAGAAAAGGATGAACAACCTTTCACTATACCTGTCCAGAAAGAGATATTCATGCTAGTAATATTAATGTAACTAAATGTAGAGAAAGCAAGAATATGTCACTATTCACAATGGACTTAAAAGAATGTTTGCTCCTAAGGTCCATTATGTTCATGTACATAAAACCAAGATGTACTTGTAAGTATACATTTAATAACAAAATCTGGTCAAAAATGTAAAAAACCAATAATATTCTCTCACTATTAAGAAATTATGAATAAAGAACGTTTGTAGATCTACACTATGAACTGAAAAACTTGTGACAAGTGATCAGTAAACAATGTTCACTACACCAGTGAGACAAAATATTGTTGATGTTTGGTGTAGTGAAACCACTTTCTTTGTGTTTTTACTCACCCTTCATCATCTTCAGTTCCATCCATTTCCATTGAATCCTCATCATCATAGTTATAATTGGGATCATAACAAAGGTACTCTAAGCTTACTTGAACAATCTGTAAAAAAAATATGTATCTTAACAAAGGTACCACAAGCTTACTTGAATAATCTGTAAAACAATATGTATCATAACAAAAGTACTCTAAGCTTACTTGAACAATCTGTAAAAAAATGTGTATCATAACAAAAGTACTCTAAGCTTACTTGAACAATCTGCAAAACTATACATTTCAACAAGGGTACTCTAAGCATACTTGAACAATTTTTAAACCGAGTTTCAGAGGAAACAGTCACATAATAAACACAAGTTTTACTTGTGACTACTGAAGTGATATTTTCTTTGTTAATTTAAAACAGCTATAACACTGCTTCAAACAACAACGACAACACGTGGGTTTTACAGTGTGTGATGTTTCACAATATTAACACACTCTAAATATTCAAAGTGCTTTTGAAATTTCTGGCATGTTTTTCTAGCTTTTCAAGATCTGATTTACGTTTGAGTAGAGATTAAAAACAAGTCATAACTAACCATTATCGTGCACCATTTCTTTAATTCTCCTGTAAATGGATATATGGTTGCAATTCTCAACAGACAACTATTACAATCTAATTACTGTCTATTACAGATTTATACTTTCTGATATACGAAGCATGGATGCAGTATTATCATTCTCAGATACCCAAACAGAACTGACCGTATTAACATGAGGCGATATTTCTTTCGGGCAGCGTCTCACAAAAGATTCAAACGCTTGTAAACAGTACTCTCTCAGTTCATCATCATCGTACTTGCAGTATTCTACAACCAGTGGCATAATTTTTTCTAAATGTTCTCCAATTCTATGACCTGCTTGTCGACTGAAGTAAAGGACAAAGTAGGAAAACTTAATTGTGATATGAACGTACAACTTAAAAAAGAATCTCAGAATCAGTAACAAAATAACATTTTGCATCCAAGTTGAGTTTATACTGAGTGCACATTTCATTCTGTATAATACAGAATATTATATAATTTCCTAAGGATCAAAATATCACAAGGTTTTGACAAGGAAACAAATGAAAACTGTACTTAGTTCATTGCTATCAATGGATTTTTTCTTTCAATCAATTTAATTTTTCAATTTCTTAAATATTTATTGTTTAATCAAATTAACAAATACATGGCTGTTATTAAAAACATCCCTTAAAGTAAGAACACACAGAAAATCTTACCTTACAGCTGCTATACACTGGATATAAGTTTTAGTGGTTGAAATGTTTTTGCCAAGTTCTTCTTTTAAAGTGTCAATAAGTTTATTGAATAAGGTTTGGCTACAGCTCATTACTAAGTAACCTAAACAAAGAAAAGTACATTTTACTCTCCAATAGCTATATGTTGTTTGAGTGGAACATAAATAGCAAAAAAGCAAATGTAAAATGAACAAGCAATTTAATATACAATGTTCTTCAATAAATATAAAATCAACAATCTTCATGAAAAAAATATGTTTCTAGCTGAAAATCAAACTTAAAAACAATTAATTCAATGTTTTAGTAAGGTGGCAAACAAATATTTTTAAACATAACGAAGAAACTTGTTTTTCATGTTACATATTTTGACAGAGCATTGGTCTGTCTTCATCCAATATGAATGTAATGTGTTCTCCCTTTACTATGCTTGTACATTGTTTTCAAACTTATTATTCTATAAGTATAATGTGCTTCCACACTGAAACATTAAACCTTGACTAACAGTTTTACAAGTTACCTAATCAAATCCCATTAACAAAATCATGCTTATTACTTACATTATCA
The DNA here is from genome assembly GCA_011833715.1 of Carcinoscorpius rotundicauda. Lineage (NCBI taxonomy): Eukaryota > Metazoa > Arthropoda > Merostomata > Xiphosura > Limulidae > Carcinoscorpius > Carcinoscorpius rotundicauda. The sequence continues at coordinate 15,142,524 of CM022398.1, read as the reverse complement.
AACTTTTCTTAGAGATGTGGCCTATTTAAAAATCATAAAATACACTAGTGATTCAAATGCACTATTTTAAATAGTTCTTATTTTTAAACCAATTAGTACTTTGAGAATGTGAGCCTGTATGAACAAAGCAACAAGTTCCATCATTTACACAGTATCAACTCAGTGTCATGTCAGGTCACACGCTTGCTGTCAGCAATGATACTAATTCAGTACAATCTGATGAGAAGTATGTGTATGGACACCCTACAGAACAAAAAACAGGATCCTGTTAATAAGCTTAAACAGCCCCTTATGAGCTAACAGCCATACATACAAGGGTCAGCTCTTGTTTTCTGGCCCAAGATCTGCACTCTTTTCAATGACCCACTCTTGTCTGAAGTCTCTTATTCTGTCATGTAGTTACCCCTATCTATGAAATAGAATGGAATTGCTGGATAAGTTTTTGATTTTGCAGAAGTCCCTTTACTGTTCAGATTTGGATTGGTTTGGAAATGTCTGCAAGAAGCCTCCTGGTCTCCTAAATAATATGTACCCCCTCACAACTAAAGTGGACAAATAACTAAAACACTATGAAAGGCCTAATCTAGCTTTGTAATAGGCCTGTCGTACAGACTTCAAGACAGCATAAGTGCAAAATGACCAGCCCAGGCTACTGTGACGTGAGTTGTACTTGACAAACCAGTCTTTGATAAGCTAATAATTCTGTTAAGTTAACCACAATTAAAAGTTCACTTCCTCAAGTAATACTCCTATTTTCTCATGACTGTTTCTGACCTAAAAACATATCCCAGCTAAAACAGATTTACCTGAAGTCAGACATCTGGGATTCAAGCAATTATACAATCATTACAACAGAATGATAAAACTGATCTCAAACTGTTTATATTTAATGCAAAATGTGGCATCATTGCACAGGAAATGAATGAGAATTTAGATCTACCATAATTAACTTGCAAGATACTAATAACCATTATATACAAACAATGTTTATTCATACCTATGGCAGTTATGGAACGCTTCCTCACTGCCAGACGAGGACTGGATAACTGAGGCAACAGCGCTTCCTGAATGGCTGGGTGAAAGCTTATGAGCAGACCTACAATGGAAAATGAATTGATTAAAAATACAGGTTATCAAAAAACAATTTCACAAGACTTCTTTAAGGGTTATTGTTTTAAAACAGGAGTTCATTTGCAAAGACTAAGTAATGCAACAATTTTCAAAACACAGCTAAATTTCAACACTGCATATGAAAAAATAAATAGTAATATACAGAATGAGACAATATTAACCTTATTATTATGGACTTGGTGATAGCTTTCCAACTTCTAACCACAAAATGTCCATAAGATGCTTTGATTTTTAATATATAAATATCTTTACAAAATTATGTTGGTTACTGATAAACACAAAGTATCAAGATGTTTTTAATTAAATTTTTTTTTCATGAAAGAATGTTGACCTATCCAACATGCACAGAAATTTTGATTTTAAGATTAAAAAGTTTCATGTAACAGAAAAATTTCAAATTTTACAAGCAAAATATTTATAACCTCTACATAATCAATTATCAAAAAAAATTTTTTCCAGAAAAAAACTTATTTTTACTACTGTATCTCTACACACAGATCAATTTGATCAACCTTGAAACCACCTTAAAAAATTAGAAAATGGATATAAATTGTGCTTTTTTTTTCCATTCTAGAATGACAGCAAATTATAACAAATGTTTAGTCTAAATGCCTGCTTTGGTGTAAAATACATTACACACTGCTGGCCAAAATCTTAAGGCCAACAAACAAAGAAAAAATATGCATACTGCTTTGTTAGACTCCACCACTTATTTGAGTAGAGCTTCTAAAGATGAAAATAAGAAAAGGGAAAATAAAAAACTTTTTTAGCATTTAATAGTGAAAATGTGAACAATATGAAATTAGCCTAAATACTAGCTGGTCAAAAGTTTAAGACCATACCAAAAAGAAGTCCTAAACAGGGTTGAAAATGTCCAACAAGAGGTCTCAGTAGTGAGTTCCACGGCCATCACTGCAAATAACTGTAAACATTCTCTTTGGCATGGCCAATATAAGCGTTTATGGAAGACCGGGTGGAATTTTATTCCAAGCAGGAAAGATGGCTTCACAAAGATCATGCACTGTTTGCAACTGGTGTCCATTTCTATAGACTTTCTTTGCCATCCACACCCAAACATTTCAATGGGTTTCAGTTTGGGCAAACATGCTGGATGGTCCAAAAGAATCACATGATTTGCCAAGAAAAAGTCCTTTGCCCTTCAGGCATAGTGGATTGCAGCACTGTCCTGCTGAAAGATCCAATCATTTACACACAAATGAGGGCCTTCAGTCAATAAGGATGCTCTCTCCAACATGCCAATGTAGCCAGCTACTGTTTGATGCCCCTGTATAACCTAAAGCTCTATTGTTTCATGGAAGGAGAAAGCACCCCAGATCATGATGGAACCTCCTCCACTGTGTCATGCAGAAAATATCTCTGTTGGGATATCCTTATCGTGCCAATAACTTTGGACGTCATCTGGACCAACCAGGGTTAAATATTTTCCCATCAGAGAACAAAACCTTCTTCCTCTTTTCTACGTCCCATGTTTGGTGCTTCTCAGCAAAATTTAACCAAGTTGTTTTGTGGTGTAAAAGGAGGCATGGCCTTTGAAGACATTTATAATTTTTAAAGCCTTTCTCTCATAGATGCCGTCTGATTGTTCTTGAGATGCATTCTGTGTCCGTAAGGGCCTTAATGTGCTTTAATGATCAGCTGGTGTCTTGTCAGACAACCTGTCGAATCCTCCTGCTCAACACCGGCAAAATTTTCTTGGGCCAACCACTTGAAATTCTCTTTTCATATTCCTCAGGGTGTTCTAAGAAATTTGCAACAGCGATGGCACATTCAGAGAGACCTTGTTTTTGCAGCTCAACAATTCTACCATGTTCAAACTCTGTTAACTTTTTAGCCTTTGCCATGTTTCTACACAATGTAACACAGGAAATGTCAACAGGAGATGTTAACAATGCAAATGCTTGAACACAAATGACTAAATTTTTTTACATGTTTAACGATTAACTCTTCGTTTCAGTATGGTCTTTAACTTTTGACCAGCTGGTATTTAAGCTAATTTCATGGTGTTCACATTTTCTCTATTAAATGCTAATTTTTTTTTTCCCCCCTTTTCTTTAAAGATCCAGATTACAATTTAAGAGGTGCAGCTGGTGAGAGAAACCCATAATACTCCAATCAAAGAAGCCTCAATAACTTGATCACAGATTTGGTCTAACAAAGTCAAATGCCAAGACTATATTTGAATATATGAAAGTGATTTACGTTACAGTAGGAAATCTTGAAAAACTACCCACTTCTAAACCTTTTTGTGTAACTTTAGTATAAATACATGTAAATCTTGATTCATATGTTGTTTTATTGAGACCTTATGTAAATGAAAATGTGCAATATGTTTTTACATAGAAAATAGTTAATTTCCAAAATTCATTATCCAGGTCACCAAAATAAAGTTTGAAGGGAATAATGATCATTCACTGCACTTTTACAACATAAGCAATTAAGAAATAATGCATACTATCCAGAAACAACACAGTTTTATTGAAAACAATTATCTCTTCTAATTATGAACTTTCTACTCATTTACTGCTTACTTAGGTTGCTAAGCTTTATCAAGTTATGCACACGGAGAACGTGAAACAAAAATTTTTAGACAATATATATACATTTTGAAATGACCAAAAATTACAAATTACAATATCAATAACTCAGAATTCCACTACAACCTTAGTAACTTAGAGCTGGGTCTAAATATTATGAAATTATGAGCTTACTAAAGTCTTACCACTTAGAATTTAGCATCAAAGGAATGAGTCTGCTACTCAAATATTTCAAAAAGGCTCAGAAAAGCCAACAGAAGGAGATTCTGAGTTTTCACATATTGCAGATCAACACAAATGAGAACAGTGTGTGGGGTTCAGTAAACGTAGCAATATTTCAACAAATATAAAAGATGGGAGGTTCTTTTTATATTCTAACTTGTCAATCAGTAATTTAAGTTCCTAATTCATAATAAATAATAGACTTTGTACTTGAATTCAAATATTCAATTTTCACCAATGTTGCTTTCAGCCTACCCATACAACACAAAAATAATTTTTTGGGGATATTTTTAAATATCTACTTTTAAGTTATAAAATTAACTAATGCATGATATTAAGTTTGAATTATAATCTACAATTTTATACCAAACTTACTGTCATACATTCACGAAAACAGTAGTTCGATAAAATTTTGAACGAGTTCAGGTAGTTTCAGAATGACTGATATTCATTAACACATTTATTTTGATACACTTTTTCCTGAATAAAATAGTCTATACTTCTATCTGTAAATCAAAGACGTGAAAAAAAAAAGCCAAATGTTTAAAGATGGCATCACCATTACTTCTGTCATGAAAAGTAACATTTTGGTTAAATATATGCTGAGTGAACTTCATTTGATATCCATTAAATAGTTTCTTTTTAAATAAAAACAAGTGATTTTATTTATTTATTCTATTTTAATTTGATTAAAAAAAACAGTGTCAAGTCAGTTAGGATTTGAATATCTTACTGCCATTTGCCTTAGCTGGTACCAGCTAAATGTAATTAGGTTTACCAGATGTCTTGTGACAGATTATTTCCACAGCTTTTAGCACTTTCCATACAGGTTTGGTTAAACTGTCTGACCTCATTACCTAAAACAACCATCAGAATTTCCATTTTATAGTTTTGGATATGTTTTGTGTATTTTCACAAAATCTTGCATTCTTTCAGTGAACTTGACAAGCCTTTTGTATGCATAGAAAACAATTCTTTAATGAAGAACTTTTACTGAGAATTTGTCCATGAATATAAGAAGTCAGACTGCTAATTGGTGTAAATTCAAAGTAATTTTCATGTTAAGATTAAAAATACTTTACTTAAAATTTTTCAAATTTTTATTTCCATGATTTCTAAAACCTCCTAAATAAATATTAAATGTTTGTCAGTAAAGGTTTAATTGTTCTGTATTCTTTCTACCCTAACTATTTAAACACTCAATTTCAGGCTTGTAACCACCATGAAAACACTGTACAAACTGAATCTAAACAGTTTTGCTTTCAGAAACAACTGTTTATCCTGAATAGCTTTAAAGCTCATAACTGTACACAATATTTAATCTTAACATTACTGTTTTATTGTCCTTTGTGTAACTATCAATCTGACTGCACAGTCTGTAAGCTAGGTGAAATTATGTAGCTCACAATACTGTATTAAATGATATGATGCTTGTGAGAACAGCTCCTGAAAAATTAATTTATTTCATTATCTCCCCTAATGTTACCTAAAAAAAATTATAATTTCAGTTAATTTTATGATAATAAACAACATAGATGAAAAACAATAAAGTACTTAACTGTAATCAGTACAGTACTTACCCGTAACCAGAAAAGTACTTACCTGTAATCAGTATAGTACTTATCTGTGATTAGTTGTTTATTTTGCTATTGGTTGCTAAAGAAATTTGAGCCTACTTTCTTACAATAATTCTTCCAGTACATTAATGTTTATTTACTTAATATTCTAACTATAACACAAGAACCTTTAAATATTTATTTAAGCTTGTCAATCTCAGCATCGGGAGAGAAACTGCCAAATAAAAACAAATTAAACAACACCCTTTACTGAAAATATTTTAATACATAATTTGGAAGATTAAAACCTTGACTTCCTATTGGTTATAAATAATATTATAAAATGTCATAGTGAACTATTGGCAATTTGTGAAACAAGATGTGAGAGGTGGGTGTGGCAGTGGGTTTGCTTTTCTTATATGTGGCTCTATAAACAAGATTGAGGCTATAAAAATTGATATAAAAATAAATGAAGTATATTAAACTCCATACTTCTCAGAGTGATAAATAAATTAGAAAAGGCTTATAGAACAAACTATGAAACTGAGAACTTTCCTGTATATTTTCTAATAAAATTGAAACACTTGAAATTCATGTAATATTAGAATTTAATAAGTACTCAATTTAATGATCATGATAAAATAAAAATACATTTTACACTAAGAAAACATGATTACAAAGCTAGACAAATATTTTTTACACAGTGAAGTTTCACATATTGATTTCAGTTAATTATGAGAAATTAAATACTCATTTAAAGCAAAATGACATTGCAAATATTTTCACACACATTGACATATATATATGTATATGTATGTATGTTGAAATTAAAATCATTTAACACATAATAGACATTTCACCAATGTGCAAAGATACTGATTGATAAAAATTAAGTTTAATATTCTAAACAACCTAAATTTTAATATTAAATAATGATAATAAAAAAAATAAAACAAAATAATGAAGGAATTATTAATAAAATGAAAGACAAAGTGATGAAGGTAAAAACTTAATATTAATTGGAAAAATTTAACACTGACATTTAATAAAAGTTACATAAGTTGTCTCAAAGACTACATACACATGTAGTGGATAAAATATGGACAGAGTTTTAGAGTTAAAATCAAAACTTCATTAAACAACTTATTTATCAGTGCATGTCAATAAACTGGACATCAAAATATAATTTACAAAACAAGTTCTGATTTATGAATTTAAAAATATAATAGCTAAATAAATTTTCATTTATCCATTACATGTGTCACATGATGACACTGCTCTGAAGTCTTTTATATGCAAAAGCGGCTCGTTTGGGTTCAGTAAATATTTTAAATAGAAGGTCGAAACGTTGTTCGCTCTTCTATTTAAAATATTTTCTGAACCCAAACGAGCCATTTTTGCATATAAAATTCTCAACAAGTGGGTTTCTCGACATCACTGATTGCTCTGAAGTCTGTTTTGGACTTTCTTCTCTCATGCGAGTTTGAAATGTCCACTAATCAAATAAACAATAGCAATAGATACTGACGAAACTTGAAAAAGAACCTCCAAAAAAGAACCTTTTATTTTATGAAATGTCAATAAATTTGTTACATTCACTGCACAATTTCTCCCAAACTTTTAATCATTTTGAAAATATTCCTCCACTTGTGCTTATTTGCCAATGTATATAACCAATAAAAAAAAAATATTTTGGAAACTAAGCGACTATGACATCATTACATCAATTCATTCTCATAAAAAGTGAAATTTCTCAAGAAGATTCTATTGGGTGAAGACTAAAGTCATGGAACATAAGAGTTGGATACCACAAGGTGTAACGTGAAATTTTGTTCACCATAACTTTGTATTCACATCAGGTGATTTATTGCTTTTCTCAGTAGTTATACACAACTCAAAGACCAATAAAACAATAAATACAGATATAAACTGTTAAAAGACTGAAACTGTTTAGGATAAATAACTAATTTTCTGTTACAAACTGCAGTGATTCCAGAAAGTTAAAAAGGGTAACTTAAATTTATTTCATATTTTCATAGTGGTTACAAGATTAGTCAAATCAGTGAACAGTGTAAGTGAAGATAAAACAGTGTGTTACTGGAAACAAACTTTTGCCATTTATTAAGGAGGTTCTAGAAGTTATGCAAGTGAGATATGGAAAAACTAAAATAAAAAAGTAGTGTTACTCTCAATATGAAAATCACCTAAAACTCAAGACTAGTGAGCATCTGTGCCTGACTGATTAACGTAAATTCAGAGACAAATATTAGTAAGAATACTTTATTAAAACTTTGGCTTTCTGTGTGTAACATACTTGAGAAGGCCAGTGCGGCTCATTGGATTATCACCTGGCACTCAACTCTATTAATAAAAACACATTTACCTCCAAACCGACTCAACAGATCAGAGAGGATATCAAGAGCTTCCAGCTGAACAGAAACATCTTCTTGCTGTGAACCGAAAAACAAAACAAAACTATATTAAAGCAAAAATTGTACAAAGCATCTTCATATCACTATATATTCATTCATTCATAGCTTAGCAGCTTCCAACTCTTTTGTAAAATTTAGAATAAACAAATTATACTGGCATAGAAATTTAATAATATTTTTGTATTACAAAAATTGTGTTATAAATGTCACAAGTAAAAAAATTAATGGTTGGTCTTTATAATAAAATAATTGTAAACTTTCTTATACTGTTTGCAACTTTATAAATAGAAAATTCATTACCATTATTATTTAATTACATAACAAAAATTTTAGTTTCTGAGTACAGTGTTTCATTTTGTATGAATTAAGTATTTAACATGTTATGAATGATCACAGGACATAAACAACAAACACAACTCAGACCATTAGTTATATTTATTTTCTTTCTATTTAGTTATATTTATTTTCTTTCTATTATCAGAAAATTACATTTAGTCAACAACAACAACAAAAAAGTCAGTTTAGGCATTTGGTATGTGTTGCATCAAAATTTACCTTTACATGTAAAACTAAGCACAGGTTATTTAAAACTTACATGAAGGTGGGAAGCCAAATATAAAAGTTATTTAAAAGTTCTCTTACATAAATGTGTCTAAACTTGTAAGAGATACTTTGTTTCTTTATCACAGTAACATTGTCAGATTATACTTGTAAGGTTGAAGTCAGTTTGTTTTCAGTATGGCTATTAATGGATCTTCTGAAGGAGGCTCAGGTTGTGAAATTAAAAATAATTAAATTCAGGAGTTACACTTTTGTCTATTTGAATTTGATTTTTATTTTGTACAAAGTTACACAAGGGCAATATGTCCTAGCAATCCCTAATTGAGTAATGAAAGATTAGAGGGAAGACAACTAGTTATTGGTTTACTCTTACCAACAAATGGCAGAATTGACCATCACATTATAACGGCCCCCCATGGCTGAAAGGGTGAGCACGTATAGCCGGGTGGGGATTCAAATACGCAACCAAAATATTGTGAATCAAGTGTTCCAATCACCTGGCCATGATGGGGCTCTAATGTCTATTGTCACAACTATGCCAAAAAGAAGAAACCCACAAGAGTAATATGTTCAGGCCAACAACAAAAAGAGATACTCTATCTTTCATACAAATAATTCACTTACCTTTGAAATTGCATTGCTTAAACGCCCAGTAATCTTCTTACAAATTGTAGCAACAAGTGCCGTTGATGTTGGCGGTAACTCACTTATGACTGTCTTCAATCCTGACAAAATATTACTTAATGACAATAAATACAGAGATATCTGTGGTTAAAAACATTAAAGTACACTTGATTGAAGACACTAATGTCACAGATACTGTTTTTAATTCACAGCTGTATCAGCAGTTTTCAATCTCATCATAATTTGTTACTGCTGGGTAGCGTACCATTACTTTTTGCATTTTGTTTTACATAAATTATAAACTACATTTCCAGGAGGTACACAAGTACAATTGACTTATTTTCAAAATAACCTGCTAATCCTTCAAAATAAGATAACTTTAATTAAAAACTGATTATCTTAAAAGTCATAATGTTAATTAAAACTGTTTCATTAAACATTCCAGTATGCATTTTACATTACTCTAACAACAAATGTATAACCTTACACCAAAATGTATCTGAAGGAATATACTTAACATCCACTGAACCGTTACACAGCCACATCTTTTAACAGTGTACTATAATCCTCATAAAATTATAACACTTATTCAATATCTTGTGTCTAATAATCGTACATCACTAGTTGAAAAATCATTCCTCAACCAACCCACATGGAACATGGTATCAAACAAATATAAATATAAATGTACTCTCTATCATCTACAGTGATAAAGCTGAGAACCATCGTTAACATTACATCTCTACTGAAATTAAACTCTATAACATACAGATTTCATTATCAAGTCAGAGCTTATAAAAAAAAAAAAAAAGAGGCAAAAAAAACAACTGTAAATCTCTGGACAAAATAAAAGTTTTGAGAAAGGATTCTATAGCTTTACAAATGTAAATGTTCATATCATGTCTCAACACAAGCAGCAAAGCAGGTCATAATCTTTGATCTACTTTCCGAGAAACATTGCCAATGTTACCCACTCCATGTTAGCAATAGTCAACGAGAATGGCAATCTAGAAATAAAGAGTAGCCTACTGCTACATCAACCCAAGAAGAAATATTCCACTGCTACGGACACACAGAAAGAAGGTACAGTCCATCACTACAACTAATGCATGGATGACCAAAAATTGTATACGTGATTTCTGAGCAGTGGTGACAGACAACAAAAACCATGTATATAGGCTACCACTCGCTGCAGTTTACACCTGTATAGTATACAGTGCTGGCTACCATGACACTAGTCTCACTGTACATGTCTACATATTTTTAAAATCCTAAAACAACCTCTGGAAATTTTTCTTGATAACCTGAAGATGACCTAGGAAGGTCAAAACATTCTCTCCTTATTGGTAAGTGTTAATACCACCCAATCTGAGATACATTTTAACAGCCTCTGAATTCTGTTGCAAACCAATTAGATAATAGTCTTAAAACAGGCACTAGAAATGTTCAAATATTACTTCTGTTGGTTTATTTACTTTGAAAACATTCATGTGTTCTACAATAAAACCAAAACTCAAGTGCAAGTGTTGCTTTCAGGTCAGTAAAAGTACAAAAATACAAAAACATAATATTTTAAAATTTTATAACTAAGTTTTTATAGTAAGAAATAAAAATAATAAACAAACTACAATCCAATATTTGATTCACACAACATAAATAAACAGACAATATTTCATTCACACAACATAAACAGACTACAATATTTGATTCACACAACATAGACTACAATATTTGATTCACACAACATAACTACAATATTTGATTCACACAACATAACTACAATATTTGATTCACACAACATAACTACAATATTTGATTCACACAACATAACTACAATATTTGATTCACACAATATAAAATTCAAATTCTTACCAATACTTGAAATATCTCTCAACTGTTCTTTCTCAGATACCATATTGTTACACAAGGTGTCTACAACTGTCTCCACTTGATACTCTTTTACTTTGTTTACAAGTGGGCCCAAACTAAAACGTACATGTGCAAACAATGAAATACCTTACACATTATGTAGACCACATTAGCTAACTAAAGTTGAACTAGGATTAGAAAATCAATAAACAGTACCATTTGCAAATGAAACCAAATGCCACAAAACCTAACACAAAGGTTGACCTCTCTTCACAAGTTTGCCCTGATGAAAAAATATCCTTCCTTTAAAGTGCTTAAATGATAGGATTACATAGCTTCATCTTAAAATTGTTTTGAACCCATACGACTTTATGAAAAAAAAATAGTCCAGCTAGTAGAACTAATCATTATGCTTGGTCTTTCAAAATAAATGATTTGAAAATTATTTTTACAAAAACCTTTGATACAATCCATATCACTGAATATCAGATAAAAGAATTCCAATAATAAAAAAAATTTTCCAACAAATAAATACTGTCACCATCTACAGAAAATCTATCACGTCAGTGTTTTTAAATACCTTACAAGTGTCAAAAACAAAGGTTAACATTAGATATTTAGGAATAAACTACCTCTAATGGCACATTTTCTAGAGATATCTTTACAGGAATATAACCCGATACCATTACAATGCAAATACAGATCTGACTTGAGTGCACTTCTAATTTGCCTTAGCATATACAAAATCAAATCATATGCTCTCAGAAGAGAAAAAAAAAACAACCAAACTCTTACACATTCAAATATGTGCAGTTTTTTGGGTTTTTTTCTACAAATCCAAAATGACTACCTTATTGGCAAGAATTTAACTATCATATTTTAAAATAATTACACAGGTTGATTTCTAAGGTTGATGTATTTAATCCAGACACTTTCTGAAGTATGATAAGAAAACACCAGACATATTAGTCAGTGTCCTAATATATATGATAAACTGTTTCTTGTCAGGACAATTTGCCAATTCCAAAAGTTTGTGTTAATTCATTTTCTATTTTACATTTGACTTGTTTTATGTGTATACTTGAAACTCTTGAAATAAATGTTTTCTGCCAGTTCCATTTACAATGTCCTCCTACAAGCACAGAAGAACATGGATTGGAAGGAATGCAAGCAAAAGAGGAAGCAGATGAACAGTGGAAACAAATTTGTGCAATCCATTTTGCAAACTCAAAATGTGATTCACTAAGTTTGTTTTTTCCAATGCACAGATTCACATAAAAAAAACTAAGTATTAAAGAGCTCAGAAAATTTTTATTTTGCAAGTTAAAAACAAAATTGATAAAGGTTATGAAGTTTCAGATATTTTTCTCATATAGAATATTTTTGTTAATAAATTTATATTCTTCAAGAAAGATTGAAGAATGTATCTTTCTAGGTTCTGCAATTCCTTTTCTCCATTGTTTTGGTTTCTCTGGCAATTGAGATCACTATAATGTTTTACCAGCCACTTCTGTTAAAATGTACTTCCATTGCAAATAGGACATGACCTACCATTATGCTCAAAATTTTGATCACCTTTCCCTCTCTGCCACTTCAACAACTGAAGTCAAATTTTGAGGTTCCTTGAGCTGACAACACTCTTTTCAAGTATGCTTTGTTGCTTGAATGTTGATAAAAGAGATTTTGATGGATGCTCTGAAGGCTTAGATGCATCTTGAATGTGATGCAGTATTGTGATCCAGCTCTTTGATAGCAGTCAGAGTGATATCCATACTCCTCTGTCACCTCACTTGGAACAAGCATCATCCATCCTGTGAGAAGAGTCCACAGGCTGTGCTTTCATTCACATGCTTCTTTTACTTTACCAAGTCTCTTGTTTGAATCTTTATGCTGAAAAATGTGTGAATGAATCATACACTAAACCTGCAAAATGAATTACACGTAGTTTTATTTGAATTGCTTTTCTAACCTCCTTCTGTTTCCTTTTCCATCTCTGCTAAAGGGATCCATATACATCTATGTTTATAAGTGGGTGTGACAGAAAACTTCTATTTCAGTACTTTCAAATACAAATGCAAAACAGGTCATGAATATCAGTTGCAAAATAGTAATTACATTTGGATACATCTTGGAAACTGACACACCGTACATGCTAGAAAAACTGGCTGATTAGGGCATGGGCAAAGATAGACAGTATCACTATGCAAGTTAACTATCCAAATAATGACAAATATATGAAACAGACTTAATCACTTGAAAGTTCAATCATGAAGGTATTTTAAGATGTAATAGCTAAATACTTACCATTACAGTTGTCACTTGAGTTTGTAAAAAAGAAAAAAAGTTGTACATCTTAAATATATAAATTTTAGATTTCTTTAACACTAACAATCCAAGAATTCACCTGTCTTAAATAAAAATAAAATTTGACAGTCTTGAGCTAAAATACTACACACCTATTTCAAATAACAAGCACTATTACAAGAAGTTCATTCCAAAGTATCAAATGTCAATTTCTTTCTCCTGTAATTAGGACACTTTTATGTTACATAAAACTCTTAATGTGATGATGATGGGGGTGTACAAGTAACCTTATCTCAACCCCATGTTATTACAGTTTCTCACTTGCAACAGGAAAGAGACTGCTTTTCACTTTGTTATCACACAAATGTGAAGTGGAACCTAGTACATGGTAGTTTGGTAAATATAAAACATAGATAATTCTTTAAAATATTAAACTCTTGAAAATTTTCTCACTTTTGATGCCCTGGCCATAATTAGAGACTCCACACTTAATTACAACATTATTTTTTTTCAGTTTAGGTGAAAGAGCTGAACCAGCCTCTCTCTCTCTCTTTTTCATGAAGTTCCAAGAATGTAGCATTTGTAGTTTAACCTGTACTCAGTTGTAAGATTAATATTATACATATATAAATGCATACAAAAACCAACAATCAATCAGAGGGTTAATATGGGATGGATTTTTTCCAAACATGATAATTTAACCAAAACGTATTAAAGATAAAAACCCTAACTTACCATTTTACAGCAAGGTTTTGTACCTCACCATTTTTGTCCTCCAAAAGCTTCAACAACATTTTGACAACCTACAAGTAACATCAAACAAAAGTCAAATGTGAAAGTTCTTGTATCTACAAAACACATTCTCAACATTGTTGTTTGCACACATTGATGTTAAAAAAAAGAAAAATCCAGTTTGACCAATTTTTAACAAAATACACCATTCTAATAACATTTGAAGAATAATAATACTGGACACACACACACATTACAACTACACAGTTATTGTGCAAGGTGTTGTTTTGTCCTCCTATTGGTTCGGGTTACCATCAAGAGATGATGACATCATGCACTATTGCAATTTACATTAAATGTGTTTTTTATTAGGTAGAAAGCAGCTCAAAGGTAATGGCTTTGAAACCTTACAGACATATACGCAAAATAACTGAGCTCTTCTGTGTGACGAAGTGTGATACCATCTCAGAACTTAGCTATTCTCAATCATTCATCAATCAATTACAGTAGACCTGTTTACCATTAAGCTGGTACTTCAACACAATTTTGAGTCAACTCAATTTTAAATGAAGTATTCAACTTGCTTAATTTAGTTTTTTCTTTTAGATACAAGCAAACACTAAATGTAGCATATGTATCCAACTGAAATTTGGTGAGATGGAAGACAAATTACTCTAGCTTTTGTTTCAGCCAAGTGAAAAACACTGTAGCATGTGATTCAATTATCATCACTCACTGATTTGCCATAACTTCAGATCAACATTAATGTTCCTCAAACTTTGCACAACTCCAGTCTAACAGTTTGTTTATCCTATTGTACATTTGCATGCTGTTTCATTTCTTTAGTTGACGATTATTAGTTTTAAAATAAGTGGTAACTAAACTCTACAAGTGTCAGAGCATTTATAAGCTGTACTCCAAAAGTAGGTAACTAAATTCTTTTTTATCCATTGTCCTATGAAACCTAGCACAATGCCTTGAATATTAAACCACTATAAATAAATTGCAAAACATTACTGTTATAATGGAAATCTTACAGGATTGTAGAAGATAAAGGAGTATTTAGTCAAATTGGGTTGCTGTCACAACTGTAATACTTTAAGGCTTAGTGTTGAAACCTTTGCTCTTTTTGATTTACATCAACTGGACCAAGGTATGATCAGTAAACTGCTTACAATAGCTGATGGTATTAAAGTTTTGGAGTGTTACCTACTAAGAGGATATTTTAACTGCTTTATAAATACGGATGATAAGATGCTGAACCTTATATAACAGCTTCACACACATACACTCAAAAAGTTAATACATGAAGTAAATACAGAAATAAGTTATTTGCTAATGATTTTAAATAAAAAAAGTTACTGAGCAAACCTTTTATGAAATTCAATTATTTTTCAGTAACCAATAATAAACAAGCAGTAAATTTTGATTCTCTATCAATAACCCTAAGAAAATATGTAAACAGAGTTGAGCTCAGTAAAAAAATATATTTTGAAAGCAAGAATGTATAAGAACTGAATAAAAACCAGACTTGTTTGAGAAAAGCAACCTTGAAAGCAAATGAAATTTAAAGGCACACACAATTTCTTCATTCTCTGCCATTTTAATAGAAAAAAAATAATGGAATTTTATGGATACATTAGTTTTCAAGAAAAAATCAAACAATATGCAGAACATCTCGCTTGGACTATACATGCCTGTAAACAAAACAAAGCTCAAAAGTGCGTAGCTTTAGCTGAAAAAAACATCTGGGATATTTTTAATGTTAATTCCGAGTTCCAGCAGATGGTAAACAATTATTAACATGTTAA
Organism: Carcinoscorpius rotundicauda; assembly: GCA_011833715.1. Taxonomy (NCBI): domain Eukaryota; kingdom Metazoa; phylum Arthropoda; class Merostomata; order Xiphosura; family Limulidae; genus Carcinoscorpius; species Carcinoscorpius rotundicauda. Next base: position 15,126,727 of record CM022398.1, on the reverse strand, counting down.
AATAACAGGATTAATATTTAAATACCATTGTCTTACTCAATGTTAGGATTTTAGAGTTTTGTATATTTTTTAAAGCCCATCTTATACATTTCTTTAAATGGCAGTGTTACTGGTATCAATTTATCTTGAAATTTACTTTTACTTACTTTTCTTTCACTGTCATCATCGAGTTTAATGGACTGTTTTTGTAATTCACCCATTAGATCATTGGTTGCCATAAATCGAAAATCTTTGTCACTAGAGGTCATCTGGATGAAAAAGAATAAACCAGTGTCATCTGTCAAAGTTGTACTGAGCATTAAAATAGCTTTCACTGAAGGCAAGCATTGGTGTAAGTTTCAGATTTTCACAATGTATTTTTGTTACTGAGAGATTACAAACAAGGAATTCATAAACATACATTAATGTTCAATGATTCACTGCCTTGTACATGTACAATTCTGATATATAAAAATATCTGGCATTGTAACAACTACATCAAAACAAAGAATATAATATTTGTAACATAAAACAAATGGTGACCTCTACGTTGTTGGACTTTTAAAACTACAGACTTTCATAAAATGTAACAGAAGGAACCTGGTAATATGTGGAGTTAGTAATCTGTGAATAATAGCATTTGCTAACTGATTAACTGACAGGGGCTGTAATTAATTCAGTATATGCCCCCCCACACCCATGTACAAACAAGTATGAAATGCAAAAATGTACGAAAAGGGCAAACAGTTTTTATAACTTTTCCAATTAATCTAATGTGTTGTGTTAATACTTTTACTTTCATTAACATTTAATTTTTTTTGAGTGATTTATGAATCACTCTAGTTTCATATCAATCACCTCTTTTAAAAGGTCATCATTTGTACATTTTGGGAAAAAAAAAAACATCAACAAATATTTTTCCAGTTTTAAATAACCTAATCATTTTATACCTAATAAATGAACTGCTAATGTTGTTTAAGTACCACCACAATGAACTTACGTAAATTAATTAGATTGATAACGAAATAGTCAAAACCAGTTTTACTGTCAAACATAGGTGTAACAATAGGTTTATTTACAACACATCACAATTGCAATTAGAAATAACTAAGTAACATGTTAGCTAATTTGTTTATGTACATAGTTTTAATAGGTTAAACATGAAAATAATATTCAAGTTTTGAGTCATTAGAACACTTTATAAATACCTACCATACTCATTAAACAGTAAAATTATCTAGTTTGGTAACAATTTTATGTTTTTGGTTAGTATTTAAAAAAATGTTTACAAACATCATGACTCAATAAAACCATAGTATATCTATTAACCCTTTTGTGATGGGCTTGGTATAATATACACAAGTTTGTATACACTACGTGCACCATCTCAAGCTTTGGTGGACTTAAAAGACATTGAAAGTATTTTGTTCAAAGAAAATAAGATTTTTAATAAAGATTTGTGAAAATATCAAGTCTGTTTCTTTACTAGTCTGAGCATGAAGTGGTTTTCATATTATTAATTATTTTTCATCTTAAAAAATCTCATTTGAGTAACCTCTAAAACATCTTAAATATATTGCAATACATTTGTTTTCCCTGAGACTGTATTTCATGTTATTTCCTATACCATAATTACTATGAATCTTAATTCAACAGACTTCATAACCACCATAAAAATTAGGATTATATTTATACTTTTTTTCAGTCTAGATCGATTACAAATTGAAACTTCAAACTACAATGTTTAATGTATACAGACTACATTTCATAACATTTTATTTTTATTATATTGACCAGTAACGGCTGTCTGACATTACATACCTTATATTGATGCAGTGCATATGCACTCATGTTACATATCCAATAATATAAAACTGATTTTTAGTCTTTAGAAAGCGACCCTGAATTGTGTTTTAGTGAAGTAGCATTTTGCAAGTCACATTTCAAATCATTATACAATATATATGTATATAGATTACTATTTACAAATAAATTAAAATTTCTTTAAAATACAGAATATTAAGTGAAGAAGTAAATTAAACAATTATCTCTTCTAGTTATGACCTTTGAGCACAGTTGTTGCTTGACACAAGTTGCTAAGCCTTTTATATATTTTCACAAAATGAAATGAAAAGTTTTTAGATTTCGTATATACAGTTGAAGAACCAAAAACACATACAATACTCTACTGATACCATTGAATTCCACTATAATTTATCAAACTTAATAACTAAGTTGACTTTAATGCCTAAAAAAAAATATAAACTTCAAGCAGGCTAAAAACACCAAATTACCACCTTGAAATCTTGGGTCAAAAGAATGAGGTAACGTTTTGAAAGATTAGAACACCAAAGAAAACCACTAAAGAGCATTCTAAGCTGTCAATTGGTTATTCAAGACACATATTGAAGTAACTGTATACAAGGACCATTTCCAAAAATGGAAAGAGAAGAGTGGGTCCACTGTGTTAGATTCAGTACATAAGCCACATCTAAACAGATGGAAAAACATGAGGCCCTTACTTTGTATTCTAGCTTGTCAATACTACAAATCTGAATTAGTAAGTAGTATTTTGACATTGCAAAAATCTTATTTGAACCAGTATTGCATTCAACATACCATGTTTTTTTTAATATTTATTTTTAAATTGAGAAGTTAACGTATCATACTAACATTTGAATTAATCTATTATTCCATATCAAAGTTACTGACAGAAATTTGCAAAATACAGTGAAACTTGTCTCAGCCAGAAACCTGTACAAGCCTGAAATATCAAATTTTGCACATTATTCTAAGATTTCTCTTATAAAAGGCCCTCTATATGGCAGAAATTGGATAACACGGACAAAACAACTATCTTTCACCTTCCTTATCTATCAACAAGTAGGATTAGAACCTGAATAAGGAGAAAAGAATGTTTGTGATTAAATATTAATTTCTTATTGAAATAATAATTTCTTTAAAAATTAATAAATTTGTTTAATTAACAATTTGTTTAAATATTAATAAATTCTTGGACATTTTGTCACATTAAGTATCGGTTAAATACATCATGTTATTTTTTCTGCCATTGTTATTTTGGAGGTCATTATTTATACGAACAACTGACTATTTTTGGTCGCATTTGCTGATGGTAAACTAGAAAAACCATGGGTAATAGATAAAAGTGAAAATCCATGCTGTTTCAAAAATTTAAAGAAAAATGAACTTCCTGTGGAATGGAAAGCTAACAATAACGCGTGGAAGACAAGTGCTATACTCGAGGAATTTTTCAACATGTTAAAAAAATAGAATAAGAAAATAGGAATATTCTACTTTTCCTAAATAATCCCAAAAGTTCAACTTTCAAATGTTCATTTGATCTTTTAACCTCCATGTACAACATCAGTTCTACAGCCACTAGATAGTACATTTATTTAGCTTTAGGCAATCTCCATCAGTGCAACCTTTGTTTTGTTTTGTATTGAAGGCCTGGCATGGCCGAGCGCATTAAGGTGTGCACTCATAATCCAAGGGTCGCGGGATCGCGCCCGCGTCGCACTAAACATGCTCGCCCTCCCAGCCATGGGGGTGTATAATGTTACGGTCAATCCCACTATTCATTGGTAAAAGAGTAGCCCAAGAGTTGGCAGTGGGTGGTGATGACTAGCTGCCTTCCCTCTAGTCTTACACTGCAAAATTAGGGATGGCTAGCACAGATAGCCTTTGAGTAGCTTTGTGCAAAATTCCAAAACAAACAAACAAACAATATTGTTTTGTTTTGTATTGTAGTGTTTATTCATGAATCTAACTACTCTTACCTAATGATGACAAAAACCTTCTCTAAACATTGTACTTCTTTTTGTCTTAAATTCCTGTTTTTTTGTTACACATTCAACAGATATGTTACATGCTTACAGATCATTGATTTCTGCAGCTTTCAAATATATAAAAGTTCACATCTATACACATTTATTCTGCTGTTACGTAATTGCCTAATTATTACTCTATACAATAATATTTAAACTTCTCTTATAACTTCTTTCAAAGCTGTGTTTCATTAGTAAATAATTAAAACAGCTTATGGGACACCATAACAAGGTTTTAACCAAGGCCTTTACAAAAACTAAGATAAATGTTTAACAATGAAGAAAAATTATAACATTATCCAGGGCAAAAATTCTCAACATAAATATATTTGAATGAACAGAAAGATTCTGAAAAAAACATTGAAAATTGTTGTTGTTTTTTTACAGGCAAAATTATTTGCAGTTGTGCAGAAATAAAAGGTTTTTCCTTCATGAATTACTCTAAATACATTTACAAAATGTCAAAATATTGATTAAAAATATCTAAATTAAAATTGTTGTGATAGTTAGAATTAACAAATAAAATTGGATTTTAAAGTTTTGTCTTTAGACTTGGGACAATAATTTAGGTTTACTTTTAATCCTACACTTTGTACAAGAAAATGTTTCACACAGCCAACAAAACTACAGTACTTAACACCAAGTCACAATAAAAGATTTATTCACTTACCAGTCCCTGTTACAACAATGCAATGTTCACATTTCTTTACTATTGTACAATTTTATAAGTGCGTGTAACAACACTGGAGATTTAGGTGTTGTATAAATATGCAGAAACTTGAGCAATTTGTAACCAACCAGTGGAAATAAATTGTACCTGATTTTACTTATTGAGCAAAAACGTAGTGAGAAAATCATTAGAAAAAGAACAAAACTGGTCTATTCAGATATTATAGCACTGTGTTAAAGAGTACTGTTCAACTTCTCCAGAGAAACAGAAATAATGTTTTTAAAGTTATTTATGTAATACTGTAATAAAAATTTTAGTATTTACTTTATGAAACAGATTTCCACAATAATAATAAATGTTGAATTAATCAAAGTTTATTATATAGTCCTGAAGAGACCAAAATAAGTCAAAGTTTAAACACTTAATATACATTCTATGATCGATTAGTTCAGTCATGGTTATAATCCAATGATTTCAGAGCTTATGCCTTTATTTCTAGTCATGTGATACATATAAAAATAAAAACATTTTAAGTTGAAATTATAGTTACAATTACTTGTAATGATTTTAAGAAAAAACTGATAGTATTGGTCCGCTGAATAGATTTTCAATTATTTTTTCAAGTTATTCGTTTCACACTCATACCACTTTCATTTTCACTTATTTTACACATCAAAAATACAAAAACATCTTTCTCATGAGAATTCTAACCTCTAAACAACAGAAAACCAATTCTTTAACAAATCTATACTGTAAGAACTCCAGGTGTTCTACAAAAAGTACTAACTGAAGAAAAATATTTAGTCCAGGTACCTTATTGTTGCATGAAAAAAGCAAATGTATGAAGTTTTACAATGTTATCATTTAGCCTTTTTACAATAGTCTCAGTGTAACATACACAAGATAGTCTACACGTTAAGTATTTACACTAGCTTTAGATATTGCATGTACATCTTCACAAAATTTTTGAGGACTTTTAGTAAAGATTACAAGTATTGTGTATACAAAAATCAGATTATTTAATGAAATGTTTTTACTAAAGACTTGTTTGTGAAAATAGTGTTTCAATATTAATCAGTGCAAAGTGATTTTATGTTATGGCTAAAGAAAAAAATTCTTTGTCCCAAAAATCTCACATTATTTGCATAATCCCTAAAACCTCCTAAGTACATTTCAAATGTTTGTTTTCAGTAAAACTTTATATTTTATTTTCTATACTCTATGCAGGGTCGGTCACTTGACTGACCTTGTAACCATACTAAGAAAAATTAGGAAATACAAATTATGCTTTTTTTCATGTTTGAATGACTGCACATTATAAAATACAAATATTTCGTCCAAGTCGCTTTAATATCATAATGCCATAGATTTTTATACATAATTATTATTTTTTGACCTTCCAGTCATGCCTAGTTAACATTACACAACTTGCATTGATGCAGTGAACATGTACTTGTGTCAACTATCCAGTAATATAAAGCCAAGCTTCAGTCTTCCCTATCTTGGCTGTGTTTTAGTGGACTAGTATGTTGTAATATACAGTCACATTTCAATGATTATATATTGTACAGATTATTACTATTTGGAAATAAATTGTTAAACTCATTTTTCTTAAAATATCAAACAATAATTCAAAAAGTAAAGCAAACAATCATCTCTTCTCATTACGACCTTTGTGTTCAGTTGCCGCTGGACACAGGTTGCTAAGCTTTTCAAAATTTTGCATGTGGAGGAAATCAAATTTTTTAGATTTTATATATGTACTTGAATTACCTAAATATCATAAATAGCTACACTGATACTACAGAATTCCACTACAATTATTTAAGCTTAGTAACTGAGATGTATTTAGAATTAACAAAATATGAAACTTCAAGCAGATTAATCTTAAACAGTGGGAATGTTGTAGGTAGAAGCTTACCACAAACAAATTGGAAAAAAAATTCCCAAACATAACCTCAAACATTTCCATTTTTAGCACTTTGAACAATATGAAACAAAATTGAAAGTAAAGCATAATAAAGACTTTTGTACTATAAGTTCAAAAGTTTTTTTAGGGCCTGAAAATCACAAAATCATCCTCCAATGCACAGCGTTACTCTACATTCTTTATACCAGGTAGTTACCATCTTTCGTTTTCTTGTTGTAGGCATACGTGTGACACTTTGTCCAGCTCCTGATGATGGAATGCTTTCTGAAAAGTGCCTAAAGAAAATGCACCTTTTTCAGCAAGTCCATTATGAACAGTAAGGTTATGTCTTCCTGGGAAAGGTTTTTGTCACCCTTCCATACCTTTCTAATAATTGGTAAATTACATTATAACAAAACTGCCTCGATGGCTTCTTGCCAGTTTTTACTAAATACATGTTATGAGAATTCAAAATTGAAATATCAATTAGGTGAAAAAAAAGTTTATTATACCACTTCACACATTTACAAAAGCAATCAACATGTCCAATTTGCTTGTCACTTTTGTCAACTGGCCTCATCTTGATAGTACAATCTAAAACCATATTGGATTTGGTTATTGGTCATTTAGTTTTCTAACCATCCTTTCCACTGTATTTCACCTTTATGTACTGTACTAAGCCAAGTAACATTCCATTAAAGTGCAAAAATATTCCCTTACTTCTTGGTCTCAACATCTCCCTTCTTCAGAGGTGCAAATTTAGGCATGTTTTTCTAATTAGTTTTACCTGTTCCACAAAAGCTAGTCTTATTTCCAAAAAGAAAGTTGCATTATTCAGGAGACTTGTATAATAATTATCAGTAAATAATCCATGGCCTTTTCCAAGACAGTCTTTCATCAATTGTTTGACAACTAATCCTGAAAATCCTAATCAGATATCTTTGAGGACATCTACAACTCTTGCAGAACAGATAATCACATCTATTACAATTGCTGTCTCACAGTCACATAATACAAAGATCTTTAATTCAAATGTATGGCACTTGCTTGAAATGAATTCCTTGAAAACAATGTGACCCTTGAAAAGAATCAAAGATTCATCAAGGACTAGTTTTTTGAAATGGAGAAACAGGTTCCTTAGTTTTTTTCTTCACCTTGTAAACACTTCTTTAACTATCCATAATCAATCATTTGCATTTGGTTCTCCATTATTTGCATGGTGCAAATATCAAAGAACCTCCCTGAATTGATCTTGAGTAATGTATTTTGGAAAAACTGAAGTTCCTCTAAGGAGATTATCCTTTCAATAAGAAGCTAACATGTGCTTTTTTTAAATGTGGCGTAAGCCTAACCAGAGCAAAAAAGTGTACATATCCTCAATAGTTGAATTTCCCCTTTGTTACTTCATGAAGTAGAGGGAATGTTACTCTCACTTTCTTCATAATTCAAGGATTTTCAAAACACGTTTGTTTCTCACTTTGAACAAGTAGAGCAGTATAAAATTCATATCCTTGAGATTCATCCGTGAGCATTTCTACTATTAAAAAAACGAATAAATGAATCAAAACAATGACACCTTACCCATTGGGAACCAATGAATTCTAATTCACTTATGGTTTTCTGATTCACTATCTAAGCCATGTTCAGAGCTTGAAACAACTGAATTTGATGATGAAAAATCTCATTTTTTTTTCTTCATTGGAATAATTATCACATGCTAATACTTCAATTTCATTTTTTGATGAAAAACGTTTTCACTTCATTTCCTTAGCTAATGCATCATTCCTTTGCTTCTCCATCACTTAGACACAACACCTTGAGTGAGTACGGTCACTATGGTGTGAAGTGGTTGACAACTAATGTTTATAGCCTGTATCATCAATTGATGATAGCTGTACTGAACACAAAGAATGAATTTATCAACTGATGATGGCCACCATTGAAGGGTTAAAGACGCAACCTACCTCCTCGAAGTCCTGGATCAAAAGAACATGGTTGCTTCTTCACAGATTAAAATGGCTGAGAAAACCACACTGGGTAAATTGTAAGCTCTCAATTGGTTATTAACAAACATTAAAATAAGTGTATACAAAGGACCATTTCTAAAAATGAAAAAGAGGTGAATGGGCTACTGTGTTTGATTCAGTAAAATAAAAAGATGAGGTTTTTTATTTTATATTCTAGCTTGATAATATTAGTAATTTGAGTTCCTAGTTCAAACAAAACTATAGACTCAGTGTTTTGATATCACAAACATCAATTTTTAAATAGTGCTGCATTCAACATACTACTTGACTCACTAAAGTCTATATTTATATGTGTTCTTTTAATATTTACTAAGAAATTAACTCACATAATACACAATTTGATTCCAAACTTATTGACAAATTAATAAAATACCAGTTCAATAAAATTTTGAATGCAACTCAACAAACAAGATCAGGTGGCCTTCAACTCATGACCTACAGTAAAAGGGTCATTAATTGATGCTCATGTAGCTGCACACTAAGTTGGAAATAACCATTTACAGTGTGCAAGCATAACTTGACTGCTGAACTCCAGCCATGTTGGTTTGAAAAAAAAAACCTTTATGTTAATTAACACCCCAATAACATAAAAGGAGATTATGATACTGTCTGGATCTACATCTACTTGTCAAATATTAAATAATTTCTGCAAACAAAATGGATAGAGGAGTTTGGACCTGCTTTTAGTACTATATATTAGTTAATTTCTCACATTAAAAGTAAATATCAGAGGAACATATCTAAATATCAATTTCTGTGTCACATTATTGCTGTTCGTAGCACTGGTTTAAAATATATAGTTGTGATATCAAAATACAATGTCTATAGTTTCATATGAATTAGGAACTCATATTACCAATGTTTACAAGCTAGAATATAAAATATGAGCCTAATATTTTTTACAGTGGTTGAGATATGGTTTATATATTGAATCAAGTAGTGAACCTGCTCACCACTTTCCACTTATGTTCACATATATTGATATGGCATGAATAACCAATCAAAAACTGAAAATGGTTCCTCAGCCACCTTCTCAGCCATTTTAAAGTGCTTGGAAGCCATCTTGTTCTTTCAAACCAAGATCTCAAGCACATTATGTTTTAGTCTGCTTGAAATTGCATACTTTTTCAGAGAAAATATAAATTACTAAGCTTCATAAATTTCTATGGTATATATAGAGTTATCTATGATTGTTTGGTTATTTCAATTGTATATGTAAATTATAAAAAAATTATTTCACATCCTCCATAGACAAAATTTGAAAAGGCTTAGCAACCAACAGCATGTTGCAAATGGGTAGATAAATCATAATTAAACGATACAATTGTTTGCTATACTTATTTATTTACTGTTCTGTTTCAAGAATTTATTTTTAAATAGTAATATTCTATAAACATACATAACATATGATAATTTAAACATTACTGTATGTTAAAAAATACTAGTATACTAAAACACAAAATTTGGAAGTTTAAAGAATAATAAAACTCCTGAGCCAAATATTTCTCCAAGAGTTTTAAAAGACATTAAAAAATTGAATACGTTAGCTGCTTACTATTATTTTTTGAAAGTCTTTAAACAGCCTACAAGTGCCAATAGATTGGAAACTGTCTGATGTTACTCCTCTTTACAATGCAGGTGATAAAAAAATGTTCTAATATTTGTAAGCTTATTAGTCTTACATTAATGGCTGGAAAAACTTTTGGAAAATCTGATAAAAGATGCTTTGTAAAGTCATTTGGTAAAGCTTAAAACTTTGTTGGGTAGCTAGCATGGTTTCTTTCACCAGAATAAAACCTAGACGAATCTTTTGACATTGTTTGAAAATGTTACTTCTAATGTAGATGAAGGAATAAATACAGATTTAGCAATATTTGGATTTCAGAAAGCTTTTGACAAGGTGTCACAGAAAAGACTTGTAAAAAATTATCTCTGTAGATGTGGGGGATAGGTTGGCAAATTTCACAAAAAACTGGCTAGATGGAAGAAAGCAGAGGGTTGTTACAAGTGGGATATCTCAGGGCTCAATGTTGAAACCTTTGTTCTTTTTTTATTTATAACAATAACAGAATCAAAGGAATGGTCAATGAATTGCTTGTAAATACAGATATTAACATTTTGAGGGTTTCTGATGATTATTTATAAAAGGATTTAGATTATTTCATGAGTTGGATAAATAAATGGATGATGCATGTGGGTTATAAGTAAATTATAACTTTGATGACAATAACCCTGACAGTGTTGTGAAAGAAAAGGGTCAATGTTTGGTTCATCAGCCTCTAAGTTATACTGTACTATTAGTGAACTGTTGTGAGTGATGAAGCAAATAAAGATTTTATTTACATAAATACTGAACATACAAGCATTAAAAGGTTATAATTTCATAGTATAGGTCATCTGGAGTACTGTGTTCAGTCTTAGGCTTCTTGCATTAGAAAGAACATTGAACTATTGGAGAGGGTTCAAAAGCATGTTAATAACAGAACAATATCTGGAACAGAAAGGTTGTCATAAAAAAACAAGTTAAGATCTCTAAAATTGTTTTATCTTGAAGAAATTGAAGGGGGAATGTGACAGAGCATTGACAATCAAGGGAATTTATAGTACTGATACATCTTTTTTCTTACTTTACAAGGCAATGGTAGTATTCATGGACATCAAAATCCCCTCCTACTAAAACAGGTTTCTTTTAGAAGAGGTTGTCTTCTGATGTGAGGGTTGCAAATAATTTAAGCAAGTTTAAGGGTAGATTTGATAAAAAGTTGAATAAGGACTTGTCTTGAGTTTTTATTTTGAAGTTTATTTAGTGAATGGGATGGCCAAGACTGACCAACAGGACCTCTTGCTGTCCTTAAATTATTTATGTATGTATATGTAATTTTTATTGCTTATGAATTACAGTTTAATGCTGATTTCAATTTCATTATTTCCACAGTTTCTCTCATTCTTATGTCATATGTTATTGGTACTATGTACCATGGCACAATCAATGTAATCTCATTGATAAATATATCAATAAACAATGCACAAATTTACGCATATCAAACATTATTGATTCTCTATTTTATCTTGAAAAAGGTCCTCTATACACAGTGAAATGTGGACATTTTGATATTAAAATATCTTTTAATTTATATCTCAACACACAAGTCTTTATCCATAAATGGAAGACAGGCATAAAAAGACAATTCATATATACAACAATTCACTTTAGAGGAGTGATAAACTTTATTCAGAAGAAATATCTTAAAATGCCATCAAGTAATGAAAATTCATTTCTTAACAATTTGTTTTGCACTTTCTATTTTTTTTTAGATGTTTATCACAATATTATATAAATATTTTAATTTAAATGTGTTATTTATTAAATGGAATTTATCTAAACCAAATTTTAGGTAGATAAACATGCACTGCCTGTGTAGCTTGCCAACTGAAGAAACCATAACTCCATCCTTATTTCAAACACTATATTATAATAATAATGTCAAAATTTGATATTTTTTCTATTCATTAAAGTGTTCTGAAGATACTACCATCTTGGTCACTGACTTTTTTTTAATCAGTGTCTTGATTATTGTTAATAATTTATTAGAACATTAACTAATCTTTAATTGGATGTAATAACATTTTAAGTTCCACCAGAGTTTATAAGCACAGTAGTTTTTGTGGAAAAGGTATCTAAAGCACGCTTTTAGTCGCCAAGGTATACATAAAAAATGTAAAAATTGACACTTTTGCATTGAAGTCTACATTATCCACAAATGTACAATTGCAGACAATGGTACAAACTACAATAAAGTCTGGTACTAGTATTACAAAAATAGTGACAGATGCAATTGTAAGTTTTAACTTCTGTCAATACCATTTCCAATTGAGTGTAAATTTTCACTGTTTCTCATCGTTAATGTTAATACAGTGGTTATAATTTGGCATTTATCTGTGAATATTAATGTGACAGAACTAACTTTGGTAAAGGTAAGCCTAAACGACCTGGAAAACAGGTTTGAGATTGAAATTATTTACGCCGCGAATCTGATATTTTAATTTGGTTGTCTTAAAAATTACTGATTTAAAACTACACACTTACCTTTTCAAGAAGATTTGCTATATGATACGACGCACTCGTCATTGTGTAGTCTGTCCTTAAAGTTCACTTCAATCAAATCTTCCTAAAAATACGCTACCGGCAATGGTGAAAAATTTTCATTAGTAATAGTATCTTTCTTGCCTTTAAGCGAAGCAAAAATAAACCACTAGACGTCGCCTTAGAGAAGAAATTACCACTATTAATAGAATATTTTGTTATTATAAATTCAGTGATGAAAAAGGAACGAGAGTATATCAGGTATAATGTCGTTAAAATTAAATTTAAGTTCCTCTTTTGATTACGTTTAAACGAATAAAAATAATTATCCTTTTCACATTACCTTATACGATTTTTTTTACATAATTCAGTAAGAATGTAAAGTTTCTTTCTTAATCTGAAGATGACCAAGGAAGGTCGAAATGTTGTTCTCTCCTTATTAATAAAAGTGTTGATACCCACATCAGCCGTTCCGAGATACAATGTAAAGTTCGATATTGATTAACAAACAATGTTCAAATTGGCAGCAACTGGCATGTTCAGAGTGATACTTGAGAGAAAAGTCTTGCGTAACTAAGCTATAAAAGTAACTCAAATAGAAAAGACGATGTTTCAAAAGACTTCCATCTTCATTCTTCAGGTCAGTTTGCACAATTCAGCGTATTCGTGGAAGGATTTAGGTTGTAGTGAATCAGAAACATTCAGAAATATAAAATTTATTTTCATTCTGTTTGTGGCTTTTGGGATATAATCGACAGTCTTCGTAAAAAGAAAAGAAACAGAGGGTGGGAGCTCCGCTCCATCTTTGCAAAAAATAAAGCAAATGGGGTTATTACAGGATCCAAGAGAACAGGGATGGGTTCAAACAGTCCAACACTTAAAAAAATTGGCATGACAGGAAAATATGAGTACCTTAAGCAAAACTCACTGTCATCGGACGAGCACTAAATATTATACCCAGCCAGTACCCGAACTAGAAACCTCGACTGGAAGAAAAGAGTCTTGATTAATAAGAACGTACATGGATCTTTTATCAATAAAAAAAACTTAAGAAAATATGAAATGTGGTTTGGCTTTTTAGGAGCATTGTTGAAGTAATCATTAAATATAGCATTTTTGATTGTGCTCAAAGGGTCTTGCATCAGTGAAATAGGCTGTCTTTGGAGTCTTCTTGATCGTCATCGTAGGCACTAACTGGAATCATCAGCTTGCATATGAAGCTTAGTAAACTTCTTAAAAAGGATGTTTAATATGTGTCGTGATTATCAGCATTCGTTCCGAATCTGCTAACTTGAGTCTACTTACTTCGGGTGCTTATTTTTGCCTGTATTCGACAATTAGAGGTAAAAAGTTTTCTTTGGATGTGGCTAGGCTTTGTATCTCTTTAACCTTGTGTTTGTGTTTGCTGATCTTCCAATTTTTTTTTTCATTGTTTCTGTAGTTTGTGCTTGCTGTATCAGTTTTCGAAGGAGTCCTTACAATATCCTGGAAGATTGAAGTGGACACGATGAGATTGATTAGTGATTCTTTTAGCGAGGTTATCGAAATAAGTGAACAACTCAAAGCCCTAAATATTATATCCCACGATGCTCCCACCAGTTTTGATATCACAGACCCATTCACGAACCGTCCAATTACAGAAACCCTCTGTATCATCAAACATGTTGAACTGACATAAAAATAGAAACTATTATAGAGCTAGCCACAGTTTGTCTACAATGAACATGGAACCACTCTTCTTAGTTTCAACACGCCCCTCCCACCCTCACCCAGTGGTACAGTAGTATGTCTGCGGACAGGGTTTTCATCGACCGAGAGATAAAACAATTATATAGTTTTGTGTTTAACTTTAAAAAAATACTTTTAGGAGTCACCATCGAGGAAGCCTTTGAACAAAAATTCGTTTCTTCTACCAGTAAGAAACTCAGTTTTTAAAGACGCTGAATTGACGAAACATTTATTATCTAGCCCCATAGTCATGACAATTTATTAATTGTTTGTTTGTTTTTGAATTTCGCACAAAGCTACTCGAGGGCTATCTGTGCTAGCCGTCCCTAATTTAGCAGTGTAAGACTAGAAGGAAGGCAGCTAGTCATCACCACCCACCGCCAACTCTTGGGCTACTCTTTTACCAACGAATAGTCACATTATAACGCCCCCACGACTGAAAGGGCGAGCATGTTTGGTGCGACTGGTATGCGAACTCGCGACCTTCAGATTACGAGTCGCACGCCTTAGCACGCTTGGCCATGCCTGGCCTCAATTTATTAATTATTTTACAGTATTTTAATTCCATAGACCACAGAATTCATTTCGCCACTGAAAAGGAAAGTAAAAACAACCTACTATTTCTTGAAATTTTCATGAAGAAACAGAATCACAGGTTTGAAACGACCACATCCAAGAAAACAACTCATATTGATAGATGCTCATATCTCTGGTCTTATTATCCAACTTTTACTCAACGCTGCACGATTAAATGCTTGAACAAAATTCAAAACATACACGTTGAAAACTCCATCGAAACCTCACGCAGACACATCATATTCACTTTCAAACAGAACACGTGCCCCTATAGTTACATCACTTCAGAAAACATAACACTGCAAACCGGTAAAACGTTCTCGAGAAACGAGTCCGACACTGTTTGTAAGTAATGAAGTAAACTTGGATCTGTTGATGTCAAAACTTGATAAAAAAACAAACAAACTGGAATGCATTTTGAAGCAAGAATAAAATAACACAAAAACCTTATGAGACTAATGAAACACAGAGCTCTGCCCTATTAGAACATGCCTTGTTGACTAGATATAAAACAGACTGGTACAACTGCATACACATCGACTCAAATAAATTTCTGCAAAACAAGAAAAATAGAAGAATCGTTTTGCATTAACACGAGGAAACCATCGCTAAATACACTCACTCTTGGAAATCAACAGCTTTTAGTCATAACTGTCAAATCATTACTCGTTCAATCAATCACGTTGGTTTATTTGTTTGTTTTGAATTTCTCGCAAAACTACTCGAGGGCTATCTGTGCTAAACCGTCCCTAATTTAGCAGTGTAAGACTAGAGGGAAGGCAGCTAGTCATCACCACCCACCGCCAACTCTTGGGCTACTCTTTTACCAACGAATAGTGGGATTGACCAATACGTTATAACGCCTCCACGGCTGGGAGGGCGAGCATGTTTAGCGCGACGCGGACACGAACTCGCGACCCTCGGATTACGAGTCACACGCCTTACGCGCTTGGACATGCCAGACCCATCACCTTGGTAATAAGGTTTATAATTCCAGTAGTAAAATGTGTCATTTTAATTTTACTTCTACCTCTTACCTGTTTACGTTGAAGTTAACTTCCAAAAAGTTCTGTCATTTGCTTTGATTTTTGATTTATCACGTGTGTGTATATATATTTATTTTGTTTATTCTGACGTCAATCTTGACGCTCTCGAATTCATTAATTTGATCAAAAAGTACTAATTCTCAAACTTGCATAGGGCATTGACTCAGGATTTATATTCATATTTATTTATCGTGATTTAAAAAGTCATTATTTCAAAATTTACCTGTTTTAATGAATGTATATTACTGGCTTAAGTACTGTTTAAACGGATTCGGCTTTTATTTTGGACAGCAAGAAATTCGAACGCGTTTCGTCATTTCTGAAGAAATCATAGTTGCAACAAGCGAAGCTGTGATTGGGTGATTTCCCGAAAAAAAACGCAGCTTCGTCAGCTGATGATAGAGAAGCGCTCGTGTCAAGGCAGTGAACGCACGAACATCAGAAGCGTGAAAACATGTTTGGTGGTTGAAGTTTAACACACGTGTGTGCAAGTTATTTCAAGGAGTTTTTAAGGTTAATAACATTCCAATTATCCTATATGGTGTTCCTATTGAACATTAAGATCAGACATTTTTCGTTCGATTGGTTAGTCTAACTTTGTGGTCCACCATACAATGGCCGAAGAAATGTATTCAGAGCGGCAGTTTCCACAGATTAAGGGAGATTTACTAATAAAGGTAGGCGCTAAACACGTAGAAGCTAATACCTGTACATACTACATTATTAACCTTGTTTAGTTTGTTTAAGAAGGTCGCTTTAATCTATGCTATAGCAGTGCCTGATAAATTATATTTACGTTTCACAAAACCAAAAAAAGCACATATTTTTATTTTATTAATTTAAGGTATTTATTATTAGACAAATAAGTTTTTAGAAACATAAAACGCTTGTCAGTTTGCTCAATGTGAAACGTTTCTATGATATAAAGGTAACAAAGAAATTACGTTTTGTATTGATGTATCATATATGAGCACCATAGAAATAAAAACGTTTCAAGATCATATATTTCATACGTGCACGTGTTGCAAAAAATCCTTGTGGTTCGCTACAAAAGGTCTAAAACGTGCATATATTTTAGCAAATCAATACAATTTATCAAAAGCTGTCACTGAACTGTCAAAAATAAAAATATGTATGTGATGCCTCACAAAAGCGACCTCTTAAAAGGAATTTCAAGAAAAGCGTTAAATGTTAAAGTTCTGAAACAAGAATTGGTTTGTTTTGAATTTTGTTCAAAGCTACACGAGGGTTATCTGCGCTAGCCGTCCCTAATTTATCAGTGTAAGACTAGAGGGACGACAACTAGTCATCACCACCCACTGCTAACTCCTGGGCTACTCTTTTACCAACAAAAAGTGGGATTAACCATCACATTATAATGCCCCCACGGCTGAAAGGGCAAGCATGTTTGGTGTGACGGGGATTCGAGCCCGCGACCTTTGAATAACGAGTCGAGCACCTTAACCACCTGGCCATGCCGAACCCCTAAAACAAAAAAGTGTACCAAAGTACGTAAAACTTATCCTATTACAGGTTGTTTTTTGTCACATAGTATACATTCAAAAATATCTCCATCAATGGATTGAAAGTAACGCGAATAACAACGTGAAATGTGATAAAACAGAAAAATTAGAGAATGTTTAAATACATTAAGAATTTGTTTGTTTATTTAGAATTAAGCACAAAGCTACACAATGGGCTATCTGTGCTCTGCCCACCACGGGTATCGAAACCCGGTTTTTAGTGTGTAAATCCGCAGACATACCACTGTGCCACTGGGGGGCTACATTAAGAAAGGAAAATAAAGTATGCGGTCAAAGGCTAAGCCTAATTAGCTTCATTCGTTAAAAACATTCTCATGAATATTTAATATTTTTAGCCCTTTAAAAAATGTCCAGGTTCTAGTCGCTTTTCATTTATGTGTGAAAATGTAAATGAAATTCATAAAAGGTCAGATCCAAAAAATTTTTGAAAATCATATGTAAATATCGATTTTCACCACGTTGTTGATCACAGTTGTTAATTAACAGTATATTTCTTTCACTTTCGAAGGTTATTAAGCCTTGTTTTCTGTTAATTTTCTATTCTTAGTTAGTTAGTTTTTGTTGGGTTTTTTTTAAGTAGAATCATTAGAGTTCTTGTCCGGATATATAAAATTTAACAAAATAATCCTCAAAACTGAAACAACAAGACCTAAACTACAGTTAGCTTGCATTTTTCTTAAACGAAAAATTACGAAAGATGAATTCTACTTCCATATGTGTGTGAAATATATAATCTGTTTCAGGAAAACACTTAATGATTGTAAAGTATAGGCGTTCCGTCATCTAGCCTCACTTAAAACGTTAATAAGGTTTTTCGTAAATGAGTTTCACGTGCGGCGTATCCATTTATTTGAATACGTTCTTAGAAATACGTATATCTTTATTCTTTTGTGTAGTACGTGCGTAAGCCACCAGGTGATTTTTAGTTGCTCAGAAGAAAGAATAAACGAAAGGGTTAAATACTGTTTTTGTGACTGTGTTATTGTTAATCTGTTTTAGTAGAGAGTCTACACACAAAGCCATTACTTTTAATGACACTACGTTTGAAACTTTATATTTTAGGCCTAATTAAATATTTCCAGTAAGATTTAGTGTTAGATAGGATAACATGTATTCTGATCAATTTAACTCAAAAATGCGATATCCTATGAGCCCAACACTTCATGAATGTATTTTAATCAGTAGTGAAGGCATTTCTGTTTTGTATTGTAGAATAAACATCGTTTTACATTATTGCAATTTCTGCTTGTTTTGTTTTGTTTAGTGTTATTACAAGCATAAATTAGGACCTCCTTATATTAGTCCTAAGATGTTAATATATTGATTTTCAACAATTTAAAATACTTTACGTTCGAAAATGAAGTCGACAAGAGCCACGCATTTCCCTGTATATAGTGTTTTGTGGTCGGATTGTTGTGTACACACCAGGAGCAAACTATCAGGGATTAAAGTGCGAATTTTGAATTGAAACCATTTATTGTTGATTGTCTGAATAGCATGTATTGTAAATCTTAACGTTATCACAATCCACATTGATTTAAATTCTACTGATTAGTTTTAATCTCTTACATGTTAATGGACTTCAGTATAATTTATCAGTGGTGGATTCACAATTGTTGGAAAGGAGAGGTTCCACAACAGGACGCGAAGGAGTCCAGAGGTTATATTGGTTTCACTGGACTTTTCTCCTTTTTGTTTAGCATACGTTTGTATATGGTTGAAGTAATTTGCAAACAAAAGAAGGGTGTGAAGAGTCTGGAAAGACATAAGATAACTACCGTGTTTCTCCGATAATAAGACCTAGTGTGATTTTTGGGGATAGTTTTAATATAAGCCCTACCCTTAAAATAAGCCCTAGTTAAGAGTGGCAGGAAGAGGAAAGAAATAAAAAAAATGATTTATTAATTAGTTTAATAGTTAGTTAATTAGTTTGTTTAAGCATTAATCAGTTAGTTTAATAGTTTAAGAATAGTTTATTTTAAATGGTTAGTTTAATAGTTTAAGAAAAGTTTATTTTAAATGGTTAGTTTAATAGTTTGCAACATTAAATAGAATATAATTTTTTTAATATATCAAAATAAGACATCCCCCGAAAATAAGCCCTAGTGTCATATTTTGGAGTGAAAATTAATATAAGCCTTGTCTTATTTTCGGAGTAACACGGTATTTTCACATAAAAACATTTTATTGTCGCCAAGAAGTGGCCTGGCATGGCCGAGCGCGTTAAGGCGTACACTCGTAATCCGAGGGTCGCGGGTTCGCGCCCGCGTCGCGCTAAACATGCTCGCCCTCCCAGCCGTGGGGGTGTATAATGTGACGGTCAATCCCACTATTCGTTGGTAAAAGAGTAGCCCAAGAGTTGGCGTGGGGTGGTGATGACTAGCTGCCTTCCCTCTAGTCTTACACTGCAAAATTAGGAACGGCTAGCACAGATATCCCTCGAGTAGCTTTGTGCGAATTTCCAAAAAACAAACAAACAAACAAAGTCGCCAAGAAGGAGGGGCCACAACTCTCTGGATCTGCGAATCTTTATGTATTTACTGTTTAACACCATTTATTTTAAATTAATATTCTTTACTCAAATATATTATATTGGACTTATGTCTGCTTCGAAGCAATTTATGCTATAGTTTAAAGTTCAAACAACCGTCTGGCAGTTACTTGAAGAATGATGAAATTTAATGAAAACGTTTATCAAGAACGTAAATGAAACATAAATAAAACCTCTCATCTCTGGATTGAGACGTATCATTTACTTGAAAAAATTATACAACGATTTATAATTATAATTTATAATTATCTTACAGATTTTTTTATCAAACGAATGCAGGAAAGTCAATTATAGAAAAAATAAGTTTTTTTTATTTTTTACCACAGTCTTGCAGTATTACAGTTTATTGAAAAAGTGTTCCGAATTAAAAACAATACTGTTTTATTGAGAGATATGTATATAATTAAAGTAAACAGTTATTAATCAGAGTTCATACACTAAATGCTTATGTGTTGGATAATAATTACCAGTCATTGTTTTTTTTCTTTAATATTATTAAATCTATGAACCGTATTTATCACCTTTCAATTACTTATGAGTATGAACTTTGTCCAGTTTTCTGATAAACTCTACGTGTAATAATTTTTGTTTCGTAATGTTAACTGGAACATAAGCAAAATGTCGTTATTTATTTCAAAAACAGCTACGTTATATAACACGTACTATTCACTTGTTGCATGTTTATTCCTATGACTCAAAACCTCATATTTTCCACCCATACAAGATCACTTTTGTGGCTTTAAAACAGAAAAGTCTCCGGTTTTGAAAGTAGCATTATTTTATACGTTTTTTAAAGCTATTCTCAGAACATCAAAATATCGATTTTTTCGACTAATGTTACTGCATATTCTTTCCCCACAATGTGCGTGTACTATATTGTTGTGCACTGGTGTGTAGTTTGTTACCTGTTCTACGAACTATTTTGCAACATCGATTGAAAATTGGCTGGAACCACTTTTGATATTTTTTATTGTTTATTACCAAATGATAACTTATAGAGATGTTTCTTTTGTTGTTGTTGTTTTTTACCGTTATTAAATTGCGATTTCAAGAAAAAAGTTACTCTGTAGTTTTGAAGTGTTAGTTTAGGAAGTAGTTATAATCAAAAGTATGTGCAAATACAAATACTTTAACAGTCGTTGTTTTATGTGACACATAGTTTTCATCGGTTTCTTTATTACTAGTGGGATAGCGTCAAGTCTACAGATGTATAGCTCTAAATGCTGGGGTTCGATTTTCCGTGGCGAACACAGCAGATATCCCATTGTGGCTTTAGTCTAAATCAATCAAACAAGCAAATAAAATAATCCATTTTAATATTGAGTAGAATGTTAACTCACGGCTTTCTTTCGTTATTCGAGAAATCTAAGACAATGAATTATGTTCTCTTTATGCTATTGAAAAAATAAAAAGTGTTTCCTTCAGAACCTAAGTGTCAATTTCTTACCCAGACCACGAAATGAATTATTTTTCCTAAGTGCGCAATTCTTTTTCCTTTTTAGTTTTATCTACCCCTCTCCTCTTTTTTTTTTGCCTTCTTTATATTTCCAGCTCACCGCACAGGTATTGACCTTATAGTCTTCATTGAACGCTCAGTTCACGTCGTAGTTTGATTACAGAGCGTTGCTATGAGCCACCCCTAAAACTGGAACGTGGTGACGTTATGTTTCCAATAGGATTTTCCAAGTTTTTGCGTACGGCGTTCAAGGTTGCTTTGGTACATTAGGCTTTAATTCAAGGACAATATTTTATTACATAAATGTAAAATATTATCACACCAGTAATATGAAAACCATTCCTCTGAAAAACAAGAATTTAAAATGCTGCTTAGAATAAACATTATTAATACTGAATGACATGAAACGTGTGATGTAGTTTAGTGAATTACAGTAATAATGTTCAGTGTTAGTTGTAGAGTCAGATTAGTTTTCATAACACATTCACAGTTTTTGATTAATAGACTTTAGACAAACATTAATAACTCACTCACAATTTTTCGTTAATTGACTTTAGGCAAAAACAGTCACAATTTTTCATTAATGGCCTTTAAATAAACTTTCATAACACACTCACAATTTTATATGCAAAAACGGCTCGTTTGAGTTGAGAAAATATTTCAAACGAGCCGTTTTTGCATATAAAATTCTCAACAAGTGGGTTTCTCGACATCACTGACACTCACAATTTTTCATTAATGGACATTAGATAAATTTTCATAAGACATTCACAGTTTTTGATTAATAGACTTTAGACAAACATTAATAACACACTCACAATTTTTCGTTAACTGACTTTAGGCAAAAACAGTCACAATTTTTTATTAATGGCCTTTAAATAAACTTTCATAACACACAAACAATTTTTCATTAATGGACTTTAGACAAATTTTCATAACACATTCATAGTTTTTGATCAATAGACTTTTGACAAACATTCATAATACACTCACATTGTTTCATTAATTGGCTTTAGGTAAAAACACTCATAAGTTTTTTTAATAGCTTTTTAATAAACTTTCTAACACACGTAACTTTAGGCCAACAGCATCAAGTTCTGGAGCTTGTGCATTGTTAAGGTAAAGATTTTTTTGGCAGAAGTTAGATTCTGATAGTTTGTTAACAGAAGGCCGATAGTTCCTGTACGAAATGCAACATTTTGCACTATGATGAAAAATGGTTATTTCTAAGTGATGATAAAACAACATATCGCTCTTGTTTAGTTCGAAACTGGCTCGAAGGGCAAGATGATGGCTTCAGTTATCTCATTTGACCAATACAGCCTAACAACGTACTTCTACTATTTGTTTGTTTTAATTTCGCCCAAAGTGACGCGAGGGCTATCTGCGCTAGCTGTCCCTAATTTAGCAGTGTAAGGCTAGATGGAAGGCAATTAGTCATCACCACCCACCGCCAATTTTTTTCGTTACTCTTTCACAAATGAATTGTGAGATTGACCGTTAGATTATAACGCGTCCACGGCTGAAAGGGCGACCACGTTTAGTGTGACAGGGATTCGAACCCGCTATCCTAAGATTACCATTCGAGATCCCTAACCGCCTGACCATGCCGGGCCTGCTTCTACTTTGCATCCTTGGGATATCCTTGACTTATTCGCCACCGACACTTGTGAATTAATTAATTTTAGACTGCTTCAGGCCCGGCATGGCGAGGTGGTTAAGGCACTCGACTCGTAATCTGAACATCGAGCGTTTGAATCCCCGTCGCACCAAATATGCTCGCCCTCTCAACCGTGTGAGCGTTATAACGTAACAGTCAATCCCACTATTCGTTGGTAAAAGAGTAGATCAAGAGTTGGCGGTGGGGCGTGATGACTAACTACTTTCCCTCTAGTCTTACACTGCTAAATTAGGGGCGACTAGCACAGATAGCCCTCGAGTAGCTTTGCGCGAAATTAAAAAACAACAACACGAAAATTCATAATAGATTTGGTACAATCAAACAAAACACCTTTCAATATTTTTTAGCTGAATACAGGTTATTATCACGATGGCAGTGGTATAAACTAAGACAACACATAAACTGTGACGAAAATTTAAGTTACATATTTGGTTCTCTTAACGGCATTTACCATAAAGAGACAATTTCCCATAACGTTTCTTACGTATTACATCTGTTTACGTGAGACTGAAGCAGTAAAACAAAACAAAACATACAGGCTTTAGACTGAATTGTGCTTGGCCTAGAGTTGTCGTAGCGACAGGGTCAATGCTCTTCAAAAAAATGGCACTTAACCAAAGCTTTCCGAAAGGATCATCAGCCTTTTATTTTTGCTATATTTCCCGTTGTGAAAGTGGTTAGCGCAAGAGTTGTTCTTAATAGAAGCCACTTATAAGCATAAATTTCATTTTCAGTGTGGTTATTATATCATGTGTTCAGTTCACTTTGTAAATGGCAATAAATGTCATAGAACAAGTCTGAAGCAAACATTAATTAAACCATGTAGGATTCACTTGTATGCATACCAACAATAAATGGTTATTTCACACACAATTTAGTTCGCCGAATGAAAGAATTCTTAGAGCGTCTTTGAGGTGCGAGGTGGCTATAAAAATGTCGTGGTTACGATTCTAACACAGTACACGGTGACGTTTGAAAATTTAAACGCACGCTGTTCACGTGACGAGACAATAGGATCAATTCTATACTTTCTTGGGAGATTAATAGTTTCTTAGCCATTTAATCCAACAAAGAAAAGCAGATATTAAGACACAAACATCGCGTTAAAAAGTCCTACCGAGATCAGGGCCTTGCCACCCACTACGCTGTCCAACTTTTACATAATCGTGTACGGATATTCCCACGTGACTTATCATTTTTATGTCGTAGAAATTTGAGCAAACGACTCAAACGTGCTTGATAAAAAAAATTACGTTTAAAACGAAATGTTGTCACACACATACACATAACATTAAAATTATAATGCATGTTAAATTTTTCTAAGTTTGCGAAAGAAAATTCTAAACAATATGTTTACACAAGCTCAAACTCTCGAGACTTTAATTTTTTGTTTTATTTATGAGACCAATTTTATTGGATCGGCATGGCCAGGTGGTTAACCCACTTGATTTATTATCTGTGGATCAAGGGTTCGAATCACCGTCACCTCAAACGTGCTCGCCTTTTCAACCATAGGGGCCTTATATTATGGCGGTCAATCCACTATTCATTGGTAAAAAATTGCTAAATTGTGAAATAACCATTTATTGTTAGTATGCATACAAGTGAATCCTACATGGTTTAATTAATGTTTGCCAGCGCAGATAGCCCTCGACTAGCTTTGCGCGAAATTCAAACCAATTTTATTTTCTTACAAGCTACAGCCTATTAACCTCTTTCTTTTTAAATAACCACTTGTGAGACAACAATAAGTTTACGGACTTACAATGCTCAAATCCGGGATTCGAGTACCCGTGCTGAACAGAACACAGACGGCTAATTGTGTAGCTTTGCGCTTAAACATAAGCCAGTTTACTCACGTGTCCAGTTTTCATTCATCAATTATAGTACAGAAAACTCTTGCTATCAATCTGACATTAAAAATTTAATTTTTAATAAAAATTATTGATTGCACTTGAAATATTGTTTTCTTACATTATCAAATTTTTATGAAACCTTTGTTTCAAATCATGGTATTCTATCAGGGAGATTTCACGTTCAGTTTAGATATTACAAGATTCCTTATGCAAAAATGAAAAAGAAAGACATCCATAGTGTTTAAAATAAAACTACATGCTGTGACCGTAAGTACCAAATCCTGAATTTTAGGGCTGATATAAAAGTTCTCATGTTGCAGCACTTGGAATAAGTATACAATTTAACGATAAACTAAAGACAGTTCCAAGTAATTAACTTTGTTTCTGAATTCCAAAGACAAGGATCTCCATTTTAAATTTACTTAAAAGTGATGAAACGTCCTCGTTGTGAGGAACCATTTAGATTGTTGTTGTTGTTTTTGCCAATTAAGCGTTCTTAACCATTTCTCAGGCCAAAGAAAACCAGAATAAACCAGATTAGGCTTAGCGACGGTAACGAGTTGGCTTGCTTACAAAAAAAAGGACTCATTGTTATCAAACGGATGCCTCCCAGTGGCTCAGCAGTATGTCTGTGGACTTACACGCTAAAATCCGGGTTTCGATACCCGTGATGGGCAGAGCACAGATAGCCTATTGTGTAGCTTTGTGCTAAACTCAAAACAACATTAATATTGTAATAAATCAAAACTGTAAAGAATCCATTTCGTTTATTTCATTTTTTCCAAAATGTGCTGACACACTTCCCAATCTTATTGTTTGTTTTTGAAATTTGAGCAAAACTACACGAGTGCCATCTGCGCAAGCCGTCCCTAATTTAACAGTGTAAGACTAGATGGAAGGCAGCAACTCATCACCATCCACCGCCAACTCTTGGGCCAATCTTTTCCTAAAGAATAGTGGGATTGACCGTCACATAATAACGTTCCTACGGTTGAAAGTGCGAGCATGTTTGATGTGACGGGGATTCAAATCCACGACCCTCAGATTACGAGTAGAATGCCTGAACCACCTGGACATGCCGGGCGGGCACCAAATTTTATTGCCCCCTACCCCTGTAGGACAGTGGTGAATTTACGGACTTACAACACTAAAACTAAAATCCGGGTTCGATTTCTCACGGTGGATACTGCAGATAGGCCATTTTGAACTTGCTCTAAAACAACCAACCAAAGTTTTTTTTATCGTGATTGCCTTACAATATTTAACCTCCAAATCGAGTTAACTATGATATTTTGAAGGTTGTTAAAATTTTGATAATTTATCATAAACTTTACCCACATACTCTCCACATTAGAAAGATATGCTAAGATTTTTATCTTATCTCTAATATAGTTTAATGTAATTTCTTACAGCTAATGTTTTCGGGAACTCTCTATAAGGCATTGTGTACAGAAGAGAACTGAAGCTCACCGAGTCTCTTTGTTCTCTCCTGATGTATAATACTGATACGAATAGCACTCACTTATTCTAATTGTAAATATGTTATAGCTGTTCCAGATAAACTGTAAACAAACCTTTAGGTTAATTACAGAAAATATGTGAATTATTCTCCTCCATTTGGATATAAAAAAAATATAAACAATTTAAGATACTTGTTCAAGTTAATTAAAGTAGCAAAAACGTTTCTCTACGTGGACGTGTTTAAATGGTGGTTCTTTTATATGATTCTTTGAAAGCATAGTATGAAAAAGAAATACAATTAACGCGATTTTGGTGTTGGTATCTTATATCAGGAGACGAGCTGAAATTTAACATCGATTAAATTCATGCTGATTTTGAATAAGAGCTGAAATCAATTCAGTAATCAAAATGTTTGATTTTGGGCATTGTTAGATTTTATCTTGATTAACTGTAATGCACGAGGTATTTAGTGATGCTAAACTACCATAACTGAGCATTCCCTGGTCTCGTTTTAATGTCAAATGGCATTCCGGGCTGTCGAGTTATAGATAGAAGGAGAGGAGCAGTTGCTAGGCAACGGATGATCCCTGTATCTACGCGGTTCTCCAAGCGGTGATGTAGACGTACATTCGAGTGCGTTTATACGTCGTTTTAGTCCAAAAAAAAAATCTAACCAATGAGAATGTATAATGTTTTAGCGTCTACACAAGATGTGTTTGAATTACCTGACTTTTGATTAGCTCAGTAAAATGTCAACAATTACTTGCCATTTAAACTGTTTTCTTTTGTGTGTGTCGGATAAAAGCGATGCGTTTTCTCTCATGAAAATCTAGAATAACAAAGATTTCCCTTTTATTTCTTTGAAAAGGCACCACTGAAATTTCCTTTTCTTACCCTGCGCATAACATATTTCGCTGTATTTCTACGTCATCCTTAAATTTAATGGTTTCGAATTTCGTGTAAATAAACTTTGTGTCTTGATAAACATCGTCACTAAACTTAATTAGGCTTATTTTATGCTCTTTATAATGGAAGATTCCTGGTCACTTGCTATCATTATCCTTGCTCCATTTATTTAAGTAAAATGTAAGAAAAAGAGTCTTGTTTGTTTTGAATTTGGCGCAAGGCTACACGACGGCTATCTGCACTGGCACTCCCTAATTTCGCAGTGAAATACTAGTGGAAAGGCTGCTAGTCATAGCAATCCATCATCACCTTTTGGGCTACTCTTTACCAGCGAAGAGTGCCATTGACCGTCACATTATAACACCCGCACGGATGAAAGTGCGAGCATGTTTGATGCGACGGGGATTCGAACCTGCGACCCTAAGATTACGAGAGGAGCGCCCTAATTACCTGGTTATGCCAGGGTCATATTGATCTTTTAAACAAGATCATAACATAATACTCTTAAATATATATATGTATATGTATCTATGCCAAAGAAAAAGTATAAATTATTTTGGCTTACACTGCCTAAAAAGTCAAAGGTATTAATCAATAAATAGAAAATCCAGTTAAACGTATTTCATTTGCTGAGCCTATCGTGGAAACCGAAACCAGAATTTTAGCGTTATAAACGTACAAGTTTAGCTCTAACAAACCAGGAGATGTTTTGTTTGTTTGTTTTTAGAATTCAGCACAAAACTCAATTATGGGCTATATGTGCTCTGCCCACCACTGGTGTCGAAACCCGACTTCTAGAGGTGTGAATTCTCAGATATACTGTTGTGCTACTGGAGAGCAACCAGGAGATGCAAAGAATTATTTTAGCACGTCCTTAAGGATTCAGGCCCGGCATGGCCAAGCGTGTTAAGGTGTGCGACTTGTAATCTGAGGGTCGCGGGTTCGTATCCCCCTCGCGCCAAACATGCTCGCCTTTTCAGCCGTGAGGGCGTTATAATGTTACGGTCAATTCCACTATTCGTTGGTAAAAGAGTAGCCCAAGATTTGGCGGTGGGTGGTGATGATTAGTTGCCTTTTCTCTAGTCTTGCACTGTTAAATTAGGGACAGCTAGAGCAGATAGCCCTCTAGTAGCTTTGCGCGAAATTCAAAACAAACAATCGCTGAAAAAAATGATATAAAGCTGCTAATTTCTTGATGATTATTTAACGGAAAAGAAAAAAAAACAACATTACTTTTCTCAATGCAAACGGTACAAATGATAAATTTATAATCAGGGACTAAGTCAGAAAGTAATAGGCGAGAAAACCTATATCCATTATATTCGCAAAAAAAGAAGAAAAAGAGGCTTAAGAAGAGACAAGGGCAGCACAAAACAGTTACTTGAAATATCGAATCTTCAGAGTTTTCGTGAAAGTTTTGTAGCGACTATCACAATAGTCAAGACTTACAACTTAAAAAAAACGAGTTTCGATTCCCATGGTGGGCAACGCACAGATAGCCCATTATGTAGCTTTGTGTTAAACTACAAACAACATTACAACAGTAATCTTTCACGTTTGTGTATTTAAGTAACGTGGTTGCTAACACCCCAGTACACGTGCTTAAAGTTGTTGTTGTTTTGATTTAAGCACAAAACAACACAATGGGTTATCTGTGCTCTGCCCACCACGGGTATCGAAACCCGGATTTTAGCGTGTAAGTCCGTAGACATACCGCTGAGCCACTGGGGGGCCGTACTTAAAGACCTCGCAATCTAAGGATTGCCGATTAGAATCCCCGTCCCATAAAACATGTTCGCCCTTTCAGCCGTGCGGGTGTTGTAATGTTACTGTCAATCATCCACTATCCCTTGGTAAAAGAGTAGTCCAAAAGTTGACGGTAGATTGTGATTACTGGCTACATTCCCGCTAGTATGTAACTGCTAAATTAGGAACGGCTCGCGCAGATAGCCCTCATGTAGCTTTGCGTGAAATCCAAAACAAATAAACCATTCATCTTTAAAAACAGAGAGCACGTGACGATTCTTCTCTTCCTGTCTTGTAGGAAGTCGCTGTAAGTGATCACCCTTTAAAAAGTTCAACGCCCGTTAACAAAAATCAATACTTTGCAACGTATGACAGACATTTAATGACGGTGAGTCATTGTGTGTCATTATCTCTTTTCGCAATTGACGAAAAACAAATCATTCCTTGCGGCGTCTATTTGAATGTTTGTGTACAACAACAAAAAATGAAAATGTTCAACGCTATTTTACAAGTTTTTCTTGCAAAGTTAATGAAAAAGAATTGTTTAATATAACTTGTTAATACGCTTAAAATTAATTAGTAGAAAATCTCATTGTCTTCAGTCGTAATTAATTTGTTCGTAAAGTAATTGTCTTCACTTATGCTGCCCTCCCTGTGTCACAGCGGGATGCCTGCGAAGTTACGACGCAAGAATCTGAGTTTCGATACCCGTAGTCAAGCCTGACGAATGGGCGGTCAGGGGAGGGCTACAGTCCCGAGGCCCGGGTAAATACGGGATAAATAATAATGTATTCTTATTTTCGTTATATATTCAAGGAAATATCGCAGTAATGTGGGGAATCACTGTGTCTCAAAAATTTCTTTTTTATCCAAAAAAATGTAAAATATTAACACGGTTGGCTTCCTCCCGCAATCAAATTTCTTCATGCGCTCATGAATGTACCATGAATTTATGAAGATTTCAGAAAGGGGCCCGGTGAAATAATTGTCCCAGGGGCCCGATCTGCCTCTCGAAGCCTCTTCCCGTGGTGGACAAAACACAGATGGTCCAATATGTTGCTTAAGGTTCAATTTCGAAACAATCAATCAGTCATACTGAAATCTACATTTACATGAGTTAAAGTCAGATCTCATTGTATCAGATATTGATATTGGATCAATGCAGTTTTATATCAATACGTTTATGTACATTCGATTAAGTACTTTGTACTTAACCAAAGGACAAGAAGTTGCAGAAGGAGTGGCGTGGTTTTAAGTAATTCAACTTAACTCGTCTCACTCGCTACTTTTGGACGTGAACTCTGGAGATACAAGAGTTCCTCCTCTTCAACTAATTTTATACGTGGTAATATTCGTAGACAGCTACAATAAATTGTCCAAACACAAATAAAACATCTCACTTGACTGGTGGTGTTTCGTCTGCTCTCGGAGCCAAGACACGTGACAGTCACACGTGTTGACAACCTCTTACGAGTGTTATTTGGCCAGTAGCCTACCTACCGAGAAGCCCTCACTTTTTTTTTTGGCTTATTCGTAGAAGGGAGTTACGATAAAATCCGGAAACAAATGGAGTTAAAGAAATCTCTAAGAGATTCCAGTGGCTAGGATAAAGTACCGATATTGTGATGTTACCGTTTGACCGCTCGTATTTTACTATGAACCACCGAGAGGCCTAATTGTTCAAAAGGGTGTTCGATTTTATCTTTCCGATAGCATCTTCAGATGTGATGCTATGTTTTTTCAAGCATGGAAACCTGGTTAAAATGCTATTTCAACGTTACGGAGGTACTGTGTCGTTGACTTTTTGGAAAAGTTCCAATGCTGTAATTAGGCGAACTGTTTCCACACCACGCTATGAATCTAACAAAACAGCTGTTACCATGGTTCTGTTCATCACATGTGTCGTGGATAAGTCAACAGGATCATTCGATTTCCCGAATCTTCCGTCACTTTGGTGAACAAACGATTGCTTTCGAAAGGAACTGAGAGCTGGCTGGTCATCTCTCGTCAGCCAGGAGATTGTCGATGTTGAGAAGTTATTTTGTTTGCTTGTATTTACGTAATGCACAAATTTACACAAGGGCTAACTGTGCTTCTCCCACAACGAGAATCAAAACCCAGTCTTAGCACTGAGGCACCGAAAGGCAACGCTGACAAAAAACACTGAAATTCTGAGCGTTGAAAGCAAACTGATTCATTACGAACGACTTTTATGGAGCCAAGCGTAGAAATATTGGAAATAAGTTGTCCCTAAGTAATGAGAAAATCATCAGAGAAATGCATCGTATGTGTACATTTATAGCTGCACCAGGTGTGTTTTCATTTATCACGCTGTTTTCTTTGCAATGTTCAACTAATTTGCTTCAGGTGCGTGAGTGTAAACTTTCTGACCCCTCGTCCTCTTTTTATCCAAAATAGATTACTTTTACGAGGGAAAAAAAGAATCATGTAGAAAAAAATTGTGATTTGTGATATTTTTAACTCTAAGTGCCACAGTTAGTCTTAGGCTCTGTTTTAAGCGTTTTTTTGTTTGTTTGTTTTGTTTTTAAGCTGCTATTAGACCTGTCGACGCCGTGTGTCTGGTCTACTTCAGAAAGGGTTAACAACCGGCTGAAGTCAAAATTTATTCTTTTATTATCTTTTAATTCTCATAGTCACGTGGTTTAAGTCTGGGATGCAAAGATGGTGTTTCACGAGAAGGACTTTCTTGTATAAGAAACCCAAATTATTTTTTTCATTGATCATGTGGAACTATTATAGTAATATCGTGTTTACCAAGACAAGAATAAGTTGAAATAACCTATTGTTGTTCTGAAAATACAAAACAATAATTTCAATAAGACCACGACTGGATATCGGGTCATATATAGAGAACTCACTATCTTGCTATGAGGTTTAACATGTTGTAAACATGAAACATGGCTCCCTTTCTGGAAGTGTCCCATGTATCACTTTATTTAGTTATCCCCAATTTCTTCCACCAATATTTTACTGCCTTACGATGAACGTAAAGGTTAGAATTTCGTTAAGGTTGGTTGGTTTGGTCTTGTATGGCGCAAAGCAACTAGGTTATCTGCGCCATTTCGTTTTGTTTATTTGTTTTCGGATATTCGAGCAAAGATACTGAGGAGAGGGAAGACAGCTAGTCAAAATCACCCACCACCAGCTCTTTGGCTGCTCTTGTTGGACAGAACAATGAGAATTTAAGTGTCATCCTTAAAACGCGCTCAGGCCCCAACGTGCGGAGCGCGATTTTCTTTTCAACAGTTACAGGATGCGAAGTTTGGACCCACAGATCTATACCCCGACATATTAACCAGTAATCCATCCAGAATGTTGTTTTGGACCGCTCGTTGGAGATGGAATGAAATCCGAAACAGAAAACACAAAGCTAGATGAGGATGAATAATCCAATTAATTACCCTATTATTTATTGTGATTACTTTAAGCATCCCTCAAATGACACAATGTTAAATCTGGGGACTGATAAATGGGGTTTCAATACCTATGGTGTTTACAAGTCAGATACCACTTGTGAAGTTTTGTACCTTACTACAGTTTAGTATTTACTTAGAATGTACTCAATGTAATATTTTAATAAAACGGAGAACTAGTTAAAAACTTCAAATACTTAAAGCCTTATTTTCGAACTGAATCATGGTATGTGGGGGATTTATCACGTGCATACTTCCTTACCCTACGTATTTTAGTGTGTAATTATACTTAACAAAAATATCAGCCCGAAATAGCAGTTTTCAATGATACAGGGAGCTCGTGGAAGTGTATGTTGGTTGGGGCGGTCACAGAAACTTTGTTGGTTTACAGTTCAAGAATAATCTGAGGGTCGTGGGTTCGCATCCCCGTCGCGCCAAACATGCTTGCCCTTTCAGCCGTGGGGGCATTATAATGTCACGGTCAATCACACTATTCGTTGGTAAAAGAGTAGCCCAAGAGTTGGCGGTGGGTGGTGATAACTAGCTGCCTTTCCTCTAGTCTTACACTGCTAAATTAGGGACGGCTAGCGCAGATAGCTCTCGAGTAGCTTTGTGTGAAATTCAAAACAACAACATTTTTGTTGTGTTTTTAAAGGAAGAATGTTACTTCTAGATAACTTTTACAATTTACCAAAGTATGCTCTACAAAAATATATTGCATACAGTTTTGACTTATTTATATAAGACATTCAAAGAAATATATATCTGCATCATGCTTTGATAATGATTGCAGTAGCGAGTTGATGAAACAATTCATATTTGCCCCAGAAGACAAAGTTCGAGATATGAAGATGATTTTTCACGTATTAAAAACTGTTTCACTTTCACAAAAGTATATTTTTATTTTCAGAAAAAAACGTTCAGTAAGCGCAAACGCTGCTTTTATATTTAAATGCAAGGATGTCATGTAATAACTAGTTTCACTTTCATATTTTTTTTAACCTCCAGTGACACGGCGGTATGTCTGAGTACTAGTTTTTCGATCTCCGTAGTGGGCAGAGCACAGATCGTCCATTGTGTAGCTTTGTGCTCAACTTTAAACAACATATTTATTTTTCTGTTTGTGTGTTGTTATTGTGTTTAATAATATATATATTGCTGGGTTTTTATTGATTATATATATATAATTACAGCTTCCATATTTTCCTATTCATAAATTGGCCTCGTTTTGTTTGTTTGTTTTAATTTCGCGCAAAGCTACTCAAGGGCTATCTGCGCTAGCCGTCCCTAATTTAGTAGTGTAAGACCAGAGGGAAGGCAACTATTCATCACTACCCACCGCCAACTCTTGGGCTACTTTATTACCAACGAATAGTGGCATTGAACGTAAAATTATAATGCCTTCACGGCTAAAGGAGCGAGCATGTTTGTGCGACGTGGATTCGAACCGCAGCACTCAGACTATGAGTCGAAAGCCTTAACCTATCTGACCGTGCTGGGCCCATAACTTGGGCAACGCTCTGATGAATGATATACAATATTATTTTCGGTACGTAACAGTTAACTGACATGCCCGCTCAACACATGGTGAAATCTTCGTGGGATAACAAAAGAGGTCCAGACCTCTCCGGTCCCCAACTGGTACAGCGGTATGTCTTCAGATTTACAACGCAAATGTCAAGGGTTCGATTCACCGCTGTGGACTCAGCGGATACGCAGATGCGGATTTGCTATAAGAAAAGAAAACACACCCACCCCTACGACGACATCTGTGTAACTCCATAGGGTGTCAAACACTTAATTGTCTGCTTTGGTGACAACGGGTCCAGCGGTTCGCCAGTTATAAGTGGACATACACATATTATTTTTTTTGCGAATAATAATTTAGTTAATGCTGTTAGAAAAATACCCAACATGTCAGATGTTTCTCAGAAATACCAACAATAACTTTAGACGGTAAATTACATTGTCTACCATACCGTAATAATTAAAGTTTTTGCTAACATTCGTGTCGATTCCTCTGGAATTTCTTCATGTTTATACACGTCACATTTAACTTAACATTATAAATTCGCAATGGCTGTAATTTTTAGAACACGTCATTTTCAGAACACTTTAAGAACAAGTGTCTATCGACCAGGTTTTTTTATGATTTATTTTGTGTATGCTGATTGTTTGTTTTTGTTACCGACACGTTACACTGACGAAACATCAACACGTTTAAGACCTTTGCTGGAGTTTGAAAACTTTCTCTTTCGTGGGCAGTGTGAACTTGTTCAATGTTCTGCATTTGGCGGGAAAAGTAAGCCTTAGTGTTGTTGATTTGAATGACACAGTGATGCAAAAAGGCACTAATTTATATTTATATCGCCTTCTGTTTTGACGTCACAATTTTAACTTTTATGGTTTGTGCGTCAAATGATACTTTTGAAAAGACAAAACCAAAATACCGGTTATAAAAGTTGCATAATAAGTTATCAGTGCTATGTCCGTCACAGGTATTGAACCCATGATATTAATGTTAGAAACCTTCAAATTTTCCGCGAGGAAGGTCAATGAAGGTGTGTCACATTTATTCGAAACTAGTTGTGTTTTGTATTAGCGAAGCCACATCGGGGGTTATCTGCTGAATCCACCGAAAGTAATCGAATCCCTGATTTTAGCGTTGTAAATCCGTAGACTTACCGCTGTACCAGCGGGGGACGCAAATAGGTAATTGTTACGTTTTTACGTGGACTGAACGCAACAGAAAGACACAGATAGCAGCTTGTATAATTTATTATAATGATCTACCTATATGATAGACACAAAATAAATTATCCAATGGCAATAACAAATATCCAATCTCAACCTTCAAAACAACTTACAATCCAAAAAATACTGGCCTGTGCTTCATAATATGATCCAGAAAAAATGTCCAAATCCGAAATCCAAAGTTCTAATCTAGGCGTTGAATTCAATCCCACGGAGAAATTTTCGAAGTTTGAATGGGTAATTTCAAACAAAAGTTCACAGTCCAATTCCTATTGACTTTCGATATAATCCGTAATCCGACTGAATTGTAAAGGTTGACGGAATAAAATTTTTCACCGCTTTAGTCGATCTAGCTCTATTCACAAATTCAGTTTAAACTTTCTCAAACAAGACAAAGTTCTTGATCCGAATAAAATGGTTGACTTACTTCTTGACCCGAGTAATAGTGGTTGATTTACCTCGCATCGCCGTCTGTTTGTATACTATATCGCGTGACTTCCCAGAATTCCACAGTACAAACACCAGGCCAATACAAGTGATCAATCTATTTAGTTTTAAAAATTTCTAAATGAATTTTAATTAATTCTAAAATGTTTCTTTAAATTTCACCGATTTAAACCTCAAAACAATAATATAAATATAGAATTATAAATAATAAGTATGGGAATTCAAACAGGACATTACATGATATTTACATGACATTTACATAACACTCGCATTGGTTGTCGTTTATATAACATTTACATAACACTCTCGATAACATTTACATAATATTTACATAACAGTAATACAAACTGTTTTTATTTTAGTTTAATTTCGCAAGTTGTAACTGTTTTGTGAGACACAGTTTGGGTACCAGAATTGTCCCTTTGCAATTACAAGCTTGATTTTCATAAAGAAACGAAATACATTTTGAGTTTAATGCCATCCTTTATGAGCTACAGAGATTTTCATTGGTTATCAGTTAATGGTTTGGGCAACGAATAATTCAGGTGTTTATACGAACGGCAGTTTTCATAGATTTGTTTGGTTTGGTTTGAATTTCGCGCAAAACTACACGAGGGCTATTTGCGCTAGCCGTCCCTAAGTCAGCAGTGAAAGACAAGAGGAAAGGCAGATAGTCATCACCATCCACCGCCAACTCTTGGGCTACTATTTTCCCATCTAATAGTGGAATTAACATATAACGTCCCTGCAGCTGAAACGCAAAGCAAGTTTGGTGTGACATGAATTCGAATCTTTGACCTTCAGATAACGAATCAAATGCCTTAACCACCTGTCCATGCCGATCCAATAAAATCGGTCTCATAAATTAAAATGAAACTTAAAGTCTTGAGAGTTTTAACTTGTGTAAATATATCGTTTAGAATCTTTCTTTTCCGTGACCGTCGGATTACAAGTCGAGTGCCTTAACCACCTGGCTATGCTGGGCCGTCAACAAACGAATTTAGAAATTAAATAAAGTTATATCATTCCATACTTTCAGACTGAGCATTGCTTTATACGTTAGCGTACTGTTCCAGCTTTTTCTTGTCGGGAGCTATTTTCGAAATTGTACTTTAATGTTTTTTAAACGTTTTGCGGAGAAATCTGTTAATAATCAATCGCTAGGCTGTTCAGATATTAGTTTGGCTATAGTGTTCGTAACATTAACCAGGTGGTTAAGGTGCTCGAGTCATAATCTGAGAGTCGTGGGTTCGAATCCCTCTCACACCAACCACGTTCGCCATTTCAGCCCTTTAGGGGTGTTATAATGTGATGATCAATCCCACTATTCGTTGGTAAAAGAGTAGCCCAAGAGTTGGCGGTGGGTGGTCATGACTAGCTGCCTTCACTTTAGTTTTGCACTGCTGAATTAGGGACGGCTTAAAGTGGTACCAATAAGCACTGGTTGATATAAGAATCAGGTGTGCTAATGATTTATGTTTTTTTATCGTCTGCTGTCAAAATATGTACAGAAAATTGATCTTTACCCCCTCTATGAATAAATTTAGTCGTAAAATGAATACACTTTATCTAATTTTTCTTGAAAATGTTTGAAAGAATGATATACATTTACTATTTCGAAGTATTCTGTTTTCAATCCATTCAAAGAAAAGTTTTTCTGCGCATTTTTATATCATTTGTTGCTATGGGAACAACTAGTCAGCCAATAGTGAGCATAAAGATTTGCTTTGGTGATTACTCAGGCGTTTTCAGAATACTGAACCAGTGAGTTTAGTCAATAATTTAGCACACACTAACCGCCAAGCCGAATTTCGCTTTCAAATTGTCAAACCCTATAAAAATACAAAGAGAAAAAAAAACGAACTTGAAGTGAAAATTTTGCGACTGGAAGAATTATTATCATACTGAGAAGATAACTTCTCTTGTGAATCCAGTTTGTGGACTTTCTAATTTCTACAAATTTAAAAACAAAAAAATTATTTTAAAATGTCAAAATGACAGATGCTGAGGGAAAAACAGCCATTTCTAATTATAATTTAAATCTGTGGAAAAGTTCAGAAACTTTACATATTAATTTTGTTGCCATGTTGAATGTGAAGTCTAGTTTTCTAGTTCAACGACCACTTCAAAAGATAGAATTGTCAATCCTTAGCCCTAAACAACTGTACATTATTCTGTGTGAAACGTTATCCGTTTTATTTTTGATAAGCTACAACTTTATTTAAGTCATGCGTAATTGTAACAATTGCAAATTAAACTATAGATGAACTAAACCTTATAAACATATGTATGTATATTATGTGTGCTTTCGCAGGGTTCCTGGAAAGTTTTGTTAGAACTGAACCGTACAAACATGTGTATGTGTACTATATGTGCTTTCGTAGGGTCCCTGAAAGTTTTGTTAGAACTAAACCCTATAAACATATGTATATATACTATATGTGCTTTCGCAGGGTCCCTGAAAGTTTTATTAGATTGTTGTTGTTGTTTAGATTTAAGCACAAAGCTGCACAATGGGCTATCTGTGTTCTGCCCACCACGGGTATCGAAACCCGGATTTTAGCGTGTAAGTCCGCAAACATACCGCTGAGCCACTGGGGGGCAGTTTTGTTAGAACTAAACCCTGTAAACATATGTATGTATACTATATATGCTTTCGTAGGGACCCTGAAAGTTTTGTTAGAACTAAACCATATAAACATATGTATGTATACTATATGTATACTATGTGTGCTTTTGCAGGGTTCCTGGAAAGTTTTGTTAGAACTAAACCCTACAAACATGTGTATGTGTACTATACGTGCTTTCGTAGGGTCCCTGAAAGTTTGGTTAGAACTAAACCATATAAACATATGTATGTATACTATATGTGCTTTCGCAGGTTCCCGAAAGTTTTGTTAGAACTAAACCATATAAACATATGTATGTATACTATATGTATACTATGTGTGCTTTCGCAGGGTTCCTGGAAAGTTTTGTTAGAACTAAACCCTACAAACATGTGTATGTGTACTATACGTGCTTTCGTAGGGTCCCTGAAAGTTGTTAGAACTAAACCCTATAAACATATTTATGTATACTATATGTGCTTTCGCAGGTTCCCGAAAGTTTTGTTAGAACTAAACCATATAAACATATGTATGTATATTATATGTAATTTCGTAAGGTCCCTGAAAGTTTTCTGTTTCAAGAGTAAATAAAAGCAAAATTAAGAGGAGCAAATATTTTTATTCTTGTTTCAGAAGTTAATATGTCGTACTGTGCTGTACCCTATGGAATGCATAATTGTTCTCGTGATTTATAGAATATGCACGTTTTACTGAAGTTGCGACAGTACAAATCGCGACGTAAAGCGTCGCTTGTGTGACGCCATTTTAGTGTTTACTGACTGACAGACAAATACGCTACAGTATAGTGAAACAAGTGGTTTAAACATCTGACTCTCTTTTTTTATTGTGAATCTTTACCTTTGATACCACTTTACAAGGTCATTTACTCTTTGTTCCAGATTGGAATATTTCCAACATTGCACCTCAAACAACACTTGTTTGCAATATGTCCACCTCATTCCAAACAATATAGTGTTTCTCTTTGAATATACAGTTTTGTTTTATAGTGCATAAATATTCTTAACTGCACCAATACAGTTCATTTATTATTTATTAGGCGTAGGAATTGTTTGTTTGTTTTTTAATTTCGTGCAAAGCTATGCGAGGGCTATCTGCACTACCCGTCCCTAACAGAGCGTCGCAATACTAGAGTGAAGGCAGCTAGTTATTACCATCAACCTCCAACTCTTTTACCAAAGAATAGTGGGATTGAACGTCACATTATAACACCCTAATGGCTGAAAGGGCAAGCATGTTTGGTGTGACGGGGATTCGAACCTGCGACCCTCAGATTACGAGTCAGCACCACAACTATCTTACCATGCGTAGGCTTAGGTGACAAAACCTTATTCACTGTAAGCCGATTGCAATGATATATTTATGTCAATAAGGTCAAATTATGGCTGAAATTAAAGCATTGGTAGTGTATTCAACAAGAGTGAAAAGTTTAACTAAGCAAATTTAAACCGATAATTTGTGGAATGATCAATAACTCACCTTGCAGAACGTACGGCACTGAAATCGATATCACAGGATGCAAGAAATTCCTGCACGGCCTTCTAGCATATTAATGGTACACTCGAGTAACATCCAGTAGTGATCATGGATGTTTCACCTGCATGTGTTAATTAGATTCACATTTTACACAGTATCGTAGCATAATACCACCATTGATTTGGGTATATAACAATTTGTTAACTATCAGATGTAAAGCATTGTTAAGGTGACCTTGTGTAAACAACTTTCACAGGAAAAACACTGGTTTCGTGATATTTCAAATTCTCAGAAACTTTCCTCGTCGCCTTGCAAAAACGCCCAACATGGCCAGGTGGATAAGGCACTTGACTCGTAATCCGAGGGTGGTGGGTTCGAATACTCGTCGCACCAAACATGCTCGCCCTTTCAGTCGTTGGGCCTTATAATGTGATGGTCAATCCGACTTTTCGTTGGTAAAAGAGTAGCCCAAGAGTTGGGGGTGGGTGGTGATGACTAGCTACCTTTCCTCTAGTCTTACACCGCTAAATTAGGGACGGCTAGCACAGATAGCCTTCGAGTAGCTTTGAGCGAAATTCAAAACAAACCAAACCAAAGCCTTACAAAAAAAATAATAATAATAAAATTCTAAAACCTGAAAACAAAATGTCTCATTCGTTTCGTGACAGAAGATGATCAGTCGGTTGGGCAGCGGTAATTTTATGGACATACAACGCTACAATCCGGGTCTTGTCTCTCCGTGGTGGACACAGCAGATTGCCTGATATGTCTTTGACCAAAAAAAAAAGAAGACAATAAGTGTTTTTAAGCGTGTACGTTTCTACAAAAACATTTGTATTTGGACTCTTAGAACTTATAAAGTGTAATAAGGTGTGTATTATTGTAGTTGTGGAAATTTTTATGACTGAGAGAAATGGCACTGTTGGAGGATGAAGAGCAAAGACTTGAATCTCCTCTCCTCGTGTACGTCACGAGGTAAAAACTACTGTTTGAACTATTTTATTTTATTGGCCGATAGCTATTTTACAGGGTTATTTCAATTAAAAATTGGATTATAGACTTAGGTATAAAAGATTGATTTACAATACCTATTAAAGATTTTATTTTTTTAGTGGAATATTATTTAATAGTATGACATATTACGTTATTTTATAAATTATTTTAGATACAACTTTTGGATACGTGTTTTTTTTTCAGTAAAACATTTATTTGCTAATTAATTTTTATATTTATATGATTAAACGTTGACTGATAGGCGCAGTATTGTGGCGTCATTGCGAAATATATAGGGTGGTCGCTAGAAAAGCGGAAAATTTGAGGATCAGATGAGATCATGAATAAAATGCGTGCTTACTCATTTCTATTTTGATTTCTTTACATCATGAATAAAATGCATGATTTTAATATCATTTTGAGCATCTATGAGTGTAATATAACATATGCCTTTAAAAAACTTTGTAAAAGTTATTCTTTGTAAAAATAAATAGCTGTTTGACAAATTTTCCGCTTTTCTAGCTACCACCCTGTAGTTTGTGAGCGACTAAGATTGATTAAAGAGTTAGGCCTATGGGAGTATTTTCTTGAGGTTTTAAATAAAAATGAAAGTTCAAAAGGGAAGTTCGTCAATTGATGAAAAGCTAGTATAAAAAATCATGCCTAATATATCTCACATCTTGAAGGCTCATAAAACTTTTGAGTGAGTATATCCTACATTTATATTGTTCTTCAAATTCCGAATTTGTCCAACGTAATGACGTTTATGTTTTAAATTAAAATATTTTATATACACTTGTTTGATTTATTGGAAGAATGTGAAAACGTTTAAGACTTCACTGTTGTAACTTCAATTATTGGGGTTATTAACGTGTGGCAGAGCGGCAAGTACAATGATTTATTTGTAGAAGAAATTGTATTTGTATAGTTTTCTGTAGAAACGGTTGTGTGACAACAGTTTTACCGATCGAGGTACACAAACATGTAGTTGGCGTTAAGCAACTGCTGCAGTATGCGCAAATACGCAATGTCATCGTTCCGTTGGTAAACAGACCACAATTATGGAATGCGTTAAGGTCAAAACATTTTAAAATATGTAGAACGTCCAAATAATAATAATGTGCCTACACTGTTGCAGAAACCATATACATTTATGTGTGGAAAGAGCCTATCGTAACATTATAAAAATCATAATTACATAAAATCGTCTAGGTTGTCCTGAAGTTTGACCTTTATTTGAGATAAACTGTTCTTTTTAAATGTTTATCTATTTGTTTAAAATTTCTCGTAAAGCTACGCGAGAACCATTAGCGCTATTTTGAAACGAAAAATTAGAAAGTTTTTTCTACAAAATAAACGTATCGTGTGTAGGGGGACTCTATGCAATAATTTCGGGTGAGTGTGATGTAATACCTAAGTTATTAAGGATTAGACAAGAAAACTGTAATAACCTTATGAATGGCAGAAAATGTTATACAGGTTTAAAATGTGTTTGTTCGTAGTTAAGCACAATGCTACACAATGTGCTATCTGTGCTCTGCTCGCCACGGGTATCTAAGTTCGGTTTTTAGAATTTTAAATCTGAAATTACACTGAGAGGCACTGAAGAAAGGGACTAGACACAAAGTTGGAAGTGTAATAAAAATAACACTTCAATTATTAAACAAAAAACTGCTAAAATACTGGAGCCACGAGTGCAAGAAGCAAGGAACAGTTGCTCCACCTACAGCCTCAGATAAAGATCTGTGTCACTGTTAGAGGTAGTCATAGATAAAAACACAATAGGGTTAACTCTCGCAATAATTACCCAGTTAATAATCCCATGAAAAAAGACATGGAGAATGTGTCCTCCATCCTTCCTAAATCTCCATATCAGTGATCTTGACATTGAGACTACGCGATATACAAAACTGAGGTACTTCTAATGGTAGGATTTGTTGATAGCAAAGGCAAATGACCAATGACTGTGTGCAATTAGAACATGAATAAATCAGGAACATTACTTAGTGGACCAGTGGTCGAAACCTGATGATTTCAGAACGTATTCATCTATAGTAGAACTAAATGAATTTATTATGGTATTATAGTCTGGTGCAGCGCCAA
Source organism: Carcinoscorpius rotundicauda (assembly GCA_011833715.1). Lineage (NCBI taxonomy): Eukaryota > Metazoa > Arthropoda > Merostomata > Xiphosura > Limulidae > Carcinoscorpius > Carcinoscorpius rotundicauda. The sequence goes on along the minus strand of CM022398.1, from coordinate 15,083,825 downwards.
CCCTTTGGACAAGGCTTTGTACTGGTGACATAGGATATTTCTAGGAATATATTATTTTATCTTCAAACTGACATTATATATATCCAATATTAGCACACTTTGGCATTTCTTCATATACACCAACATAATTTATAGATGTAGGAAGCAAATTCAAAATTGGGGGATCAAGATTTATTTGACCTAATAAAGCAAGGAATGGGCACCATAGGTGTATCCATTGCAGCCAGGGTTCGCCTAGGGTCATGGAAACTTGGTTTCTGGATTAATTTCTATACATTCTTCTGCTATTCCTGAAAGTAACTTTCCTGATTTTGATGCCTGTTTACTGGGACAGATTAGCCCCCACTTTTTACGCCATCATAACTTTTAGTTGATGTGATTTACATGTAATTACTTATAAGAGTAATACAATTAATATAATATTAATACAATATATTAACATATGAATTCACTCTGCGACGCATCAACAGGGCTAATAAATCTAATCGCTTTACTAAAGTGATTGGATGAATGACTGTTGTATTATAAGCATGATATCACATACATAAACACAAAACTTTGCGACCATTTTTAACAGTTTTATGGTCAAGCGTGTTAAGGCGTGCGACTCGTAATCACGGGGTCGCGGGTTCGCATCCCCGTCGCGCCAAACATGCTCGCCCTTTCAGCCGTGGGGGCGTTATAATATGACGGTCAATCCCACTATTCGTTGGTAAAAGAGTAGCCTCAGAGTTGGCAGTGGGTGGTGATGACTAGCTGCCTTCCCTCTAGTTTTACACTACTAAATTAGGGACGGCTAGCATAGATAGCCCTTGAGTAGCTTTGTGCGAAATTAAAAAACAAACTAACAAACAAAATCAGTTTTATAATTGGCGAAACTTTTATATGATATGCATGTAGTATTTTATGTCAAAATATTACTAAATTCTGATTTGTATTTCAAATAGACTTCTTTAAGAGTGTATATGGTTTATCAAAAAAACAAACTTCATTTTCAACAAACAGGAATGATTAAATAAAATACCCTGAAATACTCAGAATATTTGTTCGTTTTCTATAAGGATTTGAGATTTAATACTTTTCGCCTCGCTCGTTGTTTTATAATGGGCTGTTATATATACGTAATACATTGACAAAGGCCAAGTAGCCAAAGTTGTCCGGAACCCCGTGAATTCTCTGGAGAAGTTACCAAATTGTCCTCTTTCCCCTCCTCTGAGGCCCGGCATGATCAAGCGGGTATAAGGCATTCGACTTGTAATCCGAAGGTCGCAGGGTTCGAATCCCGATCGCACCATTCTTGTTCTTCAAGCCGTTGGGGGCGTTATGATTTTACGGTCAATCCCACTATTCGTTGGTAAAAGAGTAGCCTAAGAGTTGGCGATTGGTGGTGCCTTCTCTCTAGCCTTACACTGCTAAATTAGGGATGGCTAGCGCAGATAGCCATCGAGTAGCTTTGCGCGAAATTCGAAACAAACCCTCCGTGAGCGTTATTGTTTGCTGATCCCTCAAAGGTTTGTTTGTTTGTTTTTAGTTAAGCGCAAAGTGACACAATAGTCTATTCATGCTGCACCCACACCGAGTATCGAAATCCGGTTTTGAGTGTTATAAGCCTTCAGGCATACCACTGAACCATTGCTGAACGATCCATAAATGTTGCACTGGTACAGCCGGATCTCCTGAACAATGTGTTAAACATTTCCTAGTTAAGCATGTAACATTACAAATAAGATGTTCTAATTTAGGTGTCGTCTTAGCCTACTCTTAATTTTAATGAGTCTCAAAAAATACAAAACAATATAAACTTCTTTATTTTCCAACACAAATTTCAGTTTTTGGAATCTTTTCTTCTGGATGCATTTAACAAAGATTGTAAGTTGAGAGTCATAACCAAACAAAAAGGACTTTTTTGTATCGACAAGGGGATTTCGCAAGTACAGCCTCACCTCTGAAATAAATAAATAGTATTGTACTCACGTCATTTTGTTACACAATAAGTAGGAGTATCTGAAAACCTGGAGCCATTTTGGCACGTCAGACGCTGGTTCTTCTTTTCCTGTTGAACCTGTAGGCACGTGCATATACATGAAGTATTTTGATGAACACGAAATGTCCAGTTGTAAAAATAATAGAAAAAAAAACACCTATTTCGTTCCAAAAACACTACCCGATTTGACAATAACAGAACACAATATTTATTTTATGTGAAGAGTAATTTAAAAACAAATTTAGGTTACTCTGTAACTTAAAGCGATTTCAGTACGGTATTTAATTTTTCCATATACTATTTAGTGATCATTTATGCAACATATCAACACAATGTAGCTTTCTTAGAAGACAGTTTTTCAATGTCTGGGTGACATTAGATTTTCAGATCGACTTGATAATCGTGTGACATTTATAAGTTCAATAATTTAAGTTTTACATTTTTTTAATTTTTGCTGTTAAGTTCTTCTTCTCAATAACATTTATTGACCTTTGAATATTAATTAAATATTATTTTCTTCTTTTTAGAGTCCGGGAAACGTCAAAGAGGCAATAGTTAAACTAGGTGGCGCTCTTGGTTCTCATCTCCAAGTAAAATCGTCCTGCTCAACTGTTGCCTTGGCAAACCTGTCACAGAAGCTGGGAAGAATAAATGGCTTAAATCCACTGGATAAATCCACCAGTTTACCAAGTATAGGATTGCAAAAAGCTTTTAACAACAGACATAATTTATCCCATAAAGAAGACAACAATATCAATCAAGTTACAGGAAATAATTGCGTCATTTCCGGGTTAGATGCTGAATCGTCACTACCGTTACTTTCCACAAATAACGCTAGGCATGGGCCTCTGAACAACAGCCTCAATATAAACCCAGGATGGAACAGCAACAGAATAGAAAACGCTAGTCACGTACAAAACAACAATGAAGGAAACAGTGCCAAACACCTGTCCTCTTCCAATAGTAACGAAAGTTTAGTGACTCCCAAACGACACATTTCTCAAACAGAACATAATAATGAATACAATCAAAAGTTCTTACGAGTTGATCCTTACGGTAGAAGATTGCCCTTAACCTCACAAGGTAACAGTTCCTTTCATGTGTTGTTATCTAATTAAAGTAACGCTGTTATTGAAAAAATGCCCTTAAATTACGTAATGTAATTCCATGTTATCACTGTTATGTGTATAGGTCATTTGTTTTGGAAATTAGTTATAAATCTCAGTCGTTGTTGTATTCTTTGAGTGTTTGCTAATTTAGGCTTAAAGAACCTTAGTTGTCAATAAAGACAAGGATGCACACACACAAATATATATATATAATAAACGACAAGTGATAATGGATTTTTTTTCTGACGGAAATATGATATAACTTGCGTTGCTACTCGTGTTTTTTCTGTCATAAAAAAGGTGGAAATAAGAGTGAATTCAAAGTTCTACGTGTTTCAAAAATGGTATAATTTTACTTTCTGTGACAACACGAGGGTCACATTTAAATCGCCATCTTTGTTTATACACTGTAACATATTGATGTTTCTACTCCGCTGGTTTTAAGATACCGACATATGACTGATTAATAATAAGTATCGCCAATTAAAGATGTTGAACAAATAGTAGGATAGAGTTTGTTGTTAACTTAAAGGGTAAACGTGGCCCACTGTTTACCATGGCTGTTTGTAGACTAAAGGGTCGTGGATTCGAGATGTAACACCACTAAACATGCCCACGCTTTCAGTTGTAGACGAAAAACGGAATCATCTCTTGTTTTCGCTTTAAATAACCAAAGGTGGTACCTTTAACTGTTGTTACCGCTAAGAAAAATTATCCTTGAACCGTATAGTTTTCTAACTTGATCCTACGGTCCTCGTGTGTTTGAGTTAAAACATAACTTCCTAATGGCCATTTTTTTAAAACAAAGAGTCAGGTATAACGTCTTAGATTTACAGCTGTTTTGAACAAATGGTAAAGTATTCTCTGTGTGTGCATTTTAATGGGTGAACGGCATTTTTAAAGCTCCCAAAAATTAACCTTACAGTGCAAAGGAAGGATAACAAGTAACCTTAAAAAAATGTGAACAGAAAAAGAGAAATGACTGGGGGCTAGACAAGTGATTCTGGTACTTCTAAAATACAGTGTTGAAAATGAGTGAAATGTTTTATTAAGATGACATTCCATCTGCACCCTCCACCCTCCAAGGCGGCTCAACCATAAGCTTGCAGACTTAAACGCGAACAACCTGGTTTCGAAAGTTGTGGTGGGCACATCACAGAGACAAACGTTTCGCTTCGACACACAAAAACGTCACTGTTATTCTACTATACACAATAAAAGAAAGAATTTTGTTATTACAATAAGGCTTAAAAAGTATGTTTAAATCATAAATGAAAACATGTTTCACATACTCGATTATTTAAGTACATGTTATGTATGTGATCGCATCCGCCTTTGCAAAAAAATAATGTTATCTGAATAATACACTAAGGATTTATCCAATTAAAGCGCCCTCCCGTGGCAAAGCGTTATGTCTGCGGACTTACAACGCCAAACACCGCTTTTCGATACCTGTGGTGGGCAAAGCACGGATAGTCCATTGCAAAGATTTGTGCTTAACTTCAAACAAACAAACCGTTGAAAGCTGTATTTGAGAATAAATTGTCGATTCTGCTATATAGCAGTATATTAGGGTTACACTACACGTGGTATTCCAAGGATTAACAAAGCACCTCGTCACCCATCTTTGCAATAACAAGAAAACACGAGAATGATTGTATTCAATGTCTGTGATTGGTCGTCACTCGCCGACAATTTCAAAAGTTTCAGTACTGGCTGCATTATTCGTTGGTAAAAACTGATATTCATTATTTAATCTAATGCCATTTATGTATTAGCCCTACATGGCGAAGTGCGTTAAGGCTTGTAATCCGAGGGTCGTGGGTTCGCGCCCGCGTCGCACCAAACATGCTTGCCCTACAAGCCGTGGGGGAGTTATAATGTGACGGTCAATCCCACTATTCGTTGGTGAAAGAGTAGCCCAAGAGTTGGCGGTGGTTGGTGATGACTAGCTGCTTTCCCTCTAGTCATACACTACTAAATTAGAAACGGCTAGCACAGATAGCCCTCGAGTAGGTTTGTGCGAAATTCAAAAACAAACAAACAAACCAGTTCCGGCATTGCATAATGTATCGTTTTGTTTCAGATGGAGTGTGGTACTTACAGATGTTTGTAAATCATCAAACCTCTTGTTGTATCAGTGATGTCGAGAAAACCCACTTGTTGTGTAAAGAAACAAACATAAACAAATGCAAAATTAAAGAAGCCTTACTTATACAACAACTTAAACCCAAAATAAACCAATATAAAGGAACACCTTTATACCTATATTAATATAAAATAAATAAAATTATATATTCAAACATCTAACACCGCCCTCTACATTCCGACACTCAGTACACAACCCCCTTTCAAACATGTGGACAGCTTTCGGCCAGTTACCTCTTTCTTTGTGAACCTGACGATGACCGAAGAAGGTTGAAACGTTGTTCGTTGTTGTTGTTGTTGTTTTGAATTAAGCATAAAGCTACACAATGGGCTATCTGTGCTCTGCCCACCACGGGTATCGAAACCCGGATTTTAGCGTGTAAGTCCGCAGACATACCGCTGAGCCACTGGGGGGCAAAACGCTGTTCGTTCTTCTATGTAAAATATTTTCTCAACCCAATCGAGCCGTTTTTGCACATATATTTGCACATGTATTCTTCCCTCACAGAAAGATCAAAATGATGGTAACGTGGATAAAGATTTCACGTTGTTAAATAATTCAGAAACGCATGTTTACGACTGTTTTGTTTCTTTTGAAACGTTGATTGTAGCGAATTGGTGCAAAGTGAAATGAACGGCATAGACGAAGAATGAATTTGAAATAAAAATACAAGCTTTATTATTCGGAGATAGTAATGAAATGGCCGATCGGACAGGTGGAGAAATATTGTGTTGAAGAGATGAAAACATGTTTAGATTAAGCGACAGGCGCGTGAAACCTTATTTAATTAAGACACCCGGTCACGAAAAACTGACTGCTCTAGTCGTCACGTCAAATTTTGAAAGATTATGCCCTGAAGGCGCCGACTGGAGGAAATAAACTACTTGACTCTACTATTCTTAATCCTTTTTCAGATTTGTGTATAGCAGAAATGGTTTTAGAGGATTCAGCGTTCCCATCTTCTCCAGAATCAATATCATTCTAATACAATTCAACTTTGACCTTTGGAAGCACTTTTGTTTCTCATAACTCTTGTTTCTTCACTTTCAGCATCATTTTTTCACTTGATTCGTTTTATTCAAGCATGAATCCAAAGGTAAGCGCCATCTACAAACGCCACTGCCTCCTTTCTTTCTATGTGTATGTTCCTGGCAAGGCATTTTACAGATTTTACTTATGAGTACATTTTTGCAATTAGAAGAAGAAGCGTTTTAGACTGTGCTATTGGATTACACTATGTAACAACATTTTTACTTTTTCTTGTTTCTGGGTAGAAAGTATTATTTCCCAATTGTTTATGCCTAAAGTAGATAGAAAAGGCCTATTTTTTTTCAAACTTTGCTTTTTTGACCTGGAAAATGAAATTTCAAATTTACCCACTTTTCAGAACATACCAGGTAGATACAGTGCTGAGTAGCTGATAGAGAATTTCCTAGAATATTGTAGAACTTACGAGAAATTTCAAGAACCTTTTAGAATTTTCCATACATATATATAAATATGTATGTATAGGGGCTCAGCACTCATCCCTTCAGTTTAGTTCTAGCTGCCTAAGTGAACACACAGACCAATCTGATTTTATCAGAGATGGCATCAAGAAGCTCCGAGCATTATCCAGACACATTCTGCTATGTATGTGGCCAAGTTATCAAGACAAGAGCGAAAAAGTACTCTGTGACAGCATCTGCTAAAATATGTGAAGCCTACAAAGCATATTTCAGTATGTCTGTCGGGGGTCAAGACATTCCCTGGGCACCTCATTTTACCTGCAACCACTGAAAAAAACAACAACTTTAGAAGGTAAGGCGGACAATTTTTGCTTGCTTGAATAGTAAGATTTTACATTATACAAATTCTAGACCTTTTAGAATTTAAATATCTTTTGGTGCACCTCAAAGAGGAATACAATAGCGTGAAGACCTTGCGAGAAGCTTTGAAGTATGATGAGTATGACTGGGAGGTTATCGGAGACTTCAAAATGGAGACATTCCTGATGGGTCTCCAAGGAGGCTTTACCAAGTTTCTCTGTTATCTTTACCTTTGAGACAGCAGACACACCATAGCGCACTACAACAGGAAGCACTGGCCACAACAGATCGAGTTCTCTGTGGGGAGGCACAATATCAAATGTGAGCCATTAGTGGACCTCCAGAAGGTGTTGTTCCCACCATTGCACATAAAACTGGGTCTTATGAAACAATTTGTCACAGCTCTTGATAAGGAGTCTGCAGCCTTTAAGTACCTTCGAGACTTCTTCCCTAAGCTGTCTGAGGCAAAGGTCAAAGTTGGCGTCTTCGTTGGACCACAAATAAAGATCTTAGAATGCACAGAATTTTCCAAGAAGCTAAATAGAATGGAAAAAAATCTTGAGGTAGCTTTGTCGCAGTGGTTTAGGGTTTCTTGGGCAATCACAAGGCCGAAAATTATGTGGAACTGGTTGAAGCTCTGGTGAAGAACTACGGCAAAATGGGCTGCAGGATAAATTCAAGAAGAACATGGAAGTATACTCAGAAGAGCAAGGCGAGCGCTTCTACCAAGAGATTTTGGACTTTGAACGCCGCTCCCAAGGAGCGTATAACGAAAACGTGATGTTAGACTATATTTGGGGTCTGATGCGTGAAAGTGATTTACATTATAGTCGCAAATTTTGAAAAACTACTCAGTTCTAAACATTTTTGAATAACATTAGTATAAACACACGTAAATCTTGATTCATATGTTGTTTTATTCAGACCTTATGTAAATAAAAATGTGCAAATTTGCCCGTTTTTACATACAAAATAAGTTAATTTGTAAATTTCATTATCCAGGTCACAAAAACAAAGTTTGAAGGGAATCGTGACCATTTTCTGTACTTTTACAATATACTCAATTAAGAAATAACGCGTACTATCCAGGAACAAAATTTGTGTTACATAGTGTTATGGCTATATAGTCTGACCCCTACAATCCGTTTTTCGGCTATGACGTTTTTGTGTGTTTTTTTTCTCATGAATTTGGGTCGGGTTTTCACGACCTGAAATGCAGTCTACTTGCAAATGAACTTGAGGCCGTTAGGATGATATTACACGAATAAAAATGCATATCGATTATCAGACAGAAATGTACAAGGAAGAGAAAAGTGCTGATTTCCTCAGCGAGTCTTAAATCTCTCAGGTAAGAACATGAATGTGATTAAAAATACCAAAATTATTCCTGACTGTACTCTCTTTGTTTCTGAGCAAGCCAAAAACTGTACCACAATAACTCGAAAGTGATACTCACGAGTAAAGTAGAATCCAATACAGTCCATCGTAAGAAACAGTATACAGTTTCCAAGACTGGATCCTGCAACAGAAAGTAGTTCTTAGGGTTGGATTAGCACGTGATCTCTATTGGATTTAGGAAAGTGAGATACAATTTGGTCTGGTTGCTTTTTTTTAATTTCGCGCAAAGCTACACGAGGGCTATCTGCGCTAGCCGTCCCCAATTTCGCTGAGTAAGACTAGAGGGAAGGTAACTAGTTATCACCATCCACTGCCAACTCTTTTACCAAAGAATAATGGTATTGACCGTCACATTATTACGTCCCCACGACTGAAAGTGCGAGTATGTTTGATGTGACGGGGATTCGAAGTCGCGATCTTCAGATTATGATTCACAAACCTGACGATGACCGAAGAAGGTCGAAACGTTGTTCGCTCTATTATGTAAAATATTTTCTCAACCCAAACGAGCCGTTTTACATATATATTTCTCTACAGGTGGGTTTTCTCGACATCATTGATTTTTCTGTCTTTGATCTTGCTTAATCTTATAGCAGTGATCACGTGCTGTTGTTCGGTATTGGAAATTCCATTGTAACAATCTTCTCTGCAAAAGATGACTAGACCAATTTTAGACCATATATCTATTAAAGCTATGCAAATCGGGAAAACAAGAATCCATTGGCCCTGTATCAAGGGACTTTACACAGATGTGTGTCAGATATGCTGTGATTGAGCTTTGCCTAGTTTGTTTCCGTTTAAGAGCAGAATCACATTGAGTATCTGCTGTGTCCACAGAGGGCAGATCAAAAGCCAAATTTTAGTGATATAAAGCTACAAGCTTACCGTTCATCCACTGAGAGACAAATTTATCCAGACGACTTTTTTCATGAAAACAGTGGTTGGTTTCCAGATGGCGCTGTAAGCATGTCAGATTTTGGCTTGTGAGTCTTAATCAAATTTGAAATCCGTGTATTCATTGTGTAAATGATATTAAGCTTTGCTAGATTTTTTTTTTTTTTGAGTCGGAGGGTTCCGTTTCATAATCATAATGTTTACTTTACATGTGAAACCTTCACTTCCGATTAGCTTAGGGTGTATTAAATACTCTGCTTCGAGAGTATTTCTGCTTCCAAAAAAATACTCAAATATACTCCGTCATAAAGTTGTGTCCTTGGGTTTTTTATCTTATATCGATCTCGCTGTGTATAAAATTTGTACATATTTTACTTTGTAGTGGTTTTTAATGTTCTTTTAGCCATAAAATAGCCTTGTACTATAAAATGGTCAGGAATTACCTATGAACCGAATAAGTAGGCTAAATTTAAACATGTGGCCCAAGGGACCAAGACTCATGTCTGAGGCGACACATTATTGTATTAGCTGTTACGTGTTATAATTTATGTCGGACTTGTATCTGATTTATTATGTTAGGCATATTAACATATAACACTTTCATATAGCTGGAGATTTTAATTTTAATTTAAAAATTAATTAAATGTTGATATCAAATATATGATTTTTTCTAACCACATCGATACACACTTTTTTTCTCAGCAAAAATATATTTTAATATAAACAACAATACAATTTACAATAACTGTTGTTACAAATATGTATTTATATACAAACTCACAAACAGTATTCAGTCTTCTATCTGGTCTGGAACGGAATATTCTATCTATGGTCCAAGTCCACCAGATGTAAGTTACTTTTACGTTATTACACAGAGATACTAACGTCCGGAATTAATTCACTGAAGTTGAACCGTTTGTAATGTTTGAAATCTATAAACATTCCTGGTTAAATCCTGTAGTTCTCCGGTTAATAAGCATTTTTCTAAATTTTCACCTCTGAGGCTTATAGTATGTTGACTGTAGCTGTCCAACAATATTTTATTGCTATCTCTCGATAAGCTTTTATTCGAATTAGACGAGGTTCTCGAACGTTCAACAATATTTGAAGATACGCTAATATTTTTGTAAATCATATGTTCTTGATTCTTACTCTCGAGAATCATCTGCAAATTTACAGAACTTGCGCAATACACATCCAACAATATCAACATCAAACTGCAACAAACACAAATATTAAAATGAATGTATAGTAGTAAATCCATTACGTAGCTTATCCATATTGTTTTAATAAAGTGCAATTGAAACTATCACGTTCAAGTTAGCCGTTGTATCAAACAAATGTGAGATCTTTTTAGACTAAATAGGCTTGTAGTAGCAGGAAAAGGTCATGATCGTGTTACCAGACTTATTCTTTTAACAACTTTTTGAGAGACTTTTCAATCCCAAAAATAATCCAAATGAGAGTTCGCTATTTAATAAAGAGATGCTCCTGATCCCTCACTCCATCATCAACTTCAGTCAAACAAACTAACAGTAATAATTTCTGTTTTTCCACCTTTTTTTTATCAAATGCATCTCAATGGAAATTGCACTTCTTTCATATCAAATTATCTGTTTTGGTACTCATATTGTTCCATTGCATTGTATACAAAGTTGGTGCTATGTAATTTCGTTTATATAAATAAACGTCAAAATGTGTCTGTCTGTCTGTTCCTTACACGTTTCCACATTTCTTGATCAATCAACACCAAACTTGGCACAGTGATACAGAATGACATGAGGAAGGTCATAGGGTTGCCGTCTCTAATTTTTTAAAAGCTGCCAATTTTGTATATCTCTCAGCATTAGAATGAACTTCGTGACAAATATTGTCAGAATTCTTCATAACAGTTTGTCTCTCTTTTCAAGCACTGGTAACTTTTTATATATATTGCACTTTTAATGTTTATTTTGTGAAGAAAAAATAGAATCACAATTTCTTACCCTTTGTTACAAACTAATTTTTATTTCACTCGTCGAACGGACGGATACTCTCACTAGTTAACAGCATCTTTCAGACAAATCATAAAGTTTTATTTCTCGACTTAGTTTGGGTCTAATCTGTCCAAAACTGACATGAAAGCTCGTTATGTAACAGTTTATATATATGTGTAGATATAAATATATATATTATTTGTTTGTAAATTTCGCGCAAAGCTACACGAGAGTTTGAAGTTAAGCACAAAGCAACACAATGGACTGTCAGTGTTCTACCTACTACTGGTATCAAAACCCGGATTTTAGCGTTGTAAGTCCGCAAACATACCGATGTGCCACTGGGGAAGAGCGTTACATGAGGGCTAGGTGCGCTAGCCGTCCTTATTTAGCAGTGTATGACTAAGGGGAAGGCATCTAGTTATCACCACTAACTGCCGCCAACACTTGGGCTACTCTTTTACCAACGAATAATTGGATTGACTTATATTATTTACGTATATTTATATACGTTATATTATTTATAACGTACCCACAACTGAAAGGGCGAGCATGTTTGGTGTGACGGGGATTCGAGCGCCTTAACTACCTGGCCATGCCAGTGTGTGTGTGTGTAGAAGTAAATGAAAAGTAATGATATATCATTAAATTCATTTTCTGAAATGGCGTTCTCTCTCTCTCTCTCTATTAATCTTTGTTTTTGTTTTTGTATTACGTTAAAACTTGCTATTGCCCAGCCCCCAGAAGATTTCGACTTAGGAATATTATATTAACTTCTGCCCATAAGTGACATTTAGTTCTCCTATAGAACGGGTTTAGAAATGGAACTTCACAAATCTATTTCCATAATTTAGTAAGTAAGTAGAATGATTACTATCTGTGAGAATCTCCCTGCCATGCACCAATTCACAGTCGGCAAACGCATTAGTAAACAATTGAGGCCAGCAACACTTAATCTAATTGAATACAGCTCTGCGAAAGATAAATGTAGCGTACAGGAAATACATCTCTCATAACGTCAATACGCTACTGTCTTCAGCGGAGTTAAAGCTAATACGATGAATCGCTTTGTAAAAGTGTATCAACCTTCAGCCAAGAGCATCCGATGTTCAGGTCCACTCTAAGATAATATCGAATTTTAACTATAAAGAGTAACTTCCAAGTATTGGTTATTCTGATCTCAGGTCTTTAAAATTTTACATCGTGTCTGATAGAAACTGAAATAACATTCAAATTTCAGAGCTGAAGCTGATGCTTTGATGTTCACACAGAGGGGTACTTTACGAATTAAGTACATGTTCTGGAGAGTTTGTTAATTACATAAATTCATAAGTTTACTCTTCTTGAACTCGGGATTTTAGGTCATTTTGGTTTGTAGACTTGGGAGGTTCAGCTGCGCACTGGACCTACGTATATGTATTCGTCTTGATCGAAATTTGGGAGGGTCAAATTCTATCTACACCTTGTGACTCTGTGGCCTTTGTTGTGTCTGGACAGGTAGTCGGTCTTTGTGCGCGACCTGGGAGGGTCAAATTCTATCTACACCTTGAGACTCTGTGGCCTTTGTTGTGTCTGGACAGGTAGTCGGTTTTTGTGCGCGACCTGGGAGGGTCAGAATCTTTTCCTTCTTCCTTTGATATCATATAATAAATTGTCAAATGTTATATTATTGTTCATAAAATCAGGACTTCAACTCTGGATTGAGCTACTGTTTCTTCTTCCATGTTCAGGACTTACTGTGTAGCTTACTACTAATCTGGGTCGGTATTATGGTCGCGTTGTTATCACTGGTAACTTCATGAGGTCAGTTGCATTTCAGACCGATGTACCCCAGTGAGTTACGAAATCTGTGTTTGTATTTTTGCTCTTAAAACAAGAGATCGTTTTTTTCGTGTTTTTTTGTCCAGTTTTATCTAATTTTAAACGAGTAATATCAGTATATCTCTACCTAAAATATTGAGCCAATCCATATAGGTAAGGACTATATAGAAAGGATAGTTGTTGATAAACTGATTGTGTATTGTACTCGTGTAAGTAAAGCGTCACTGAATTTTGAAATTTTTTGACGATATTAAGTTTATTTCATATTATTTACACTTTATCGTGGCTTGTATTACAGAAACTTTCCACTTGGAGCATTCCAAAACACTGGCTTAGTACAATAGTTTTCAAGCTTTACGAAGCCACAATTTGGTTTTGGTCTGTTTTGAATATCGGGTAAAACTACACGAGGGCTATCTGCGCTCGCCGTCCCTAGTTTAGTAGTGTAAGACTAGAGGGAAGGTAGCTTGTTACCACCACCCACCGCCAACTCTTGGGCTACTCTTTTACCAACGAATAGTGGCATTCACCTTACAATATAACGCACCCACTGCTGAAAGAGTGAACATGTTTGATGTGATGGGGATTCGAACCTGCGACCCTCAGATTACGAGTTGAGTGCCTTAACTACCTGGCTACAAAGCCGCGGAATTTTCTTAAGTTCACTCTTTTTTCGTTAGAAAACCAGAACCCATAACCCGCCCCAAATGAAACGTGACCAAGTTCGGAGCAGTATTGATAACGTGACATTTTAAATACGTGTACATAAATCTTCTACTGTTTATTTATTTGAAACTAAAGTAACATTGTTTTCAAACAGTAACAGCTTAATGACAATGTTATTAATTTTATTAAAGTAATGGATCTGTCTGCTTCTTTCCACAAAGTTGGTCCCTTGACGGCTTAACAGTCAATAATTTAAAAACAAAAATACCATTACTTGTTATTTCTGTGAGGGTAGAGACCACTGATCACCTTCGTGGAATTCTGTTCTTCCATGGAACACAGTTTGAAAAACACATCATAGTCACACTACAGTGGCCACGTTTTAAATATAGAACTACTAATCACAGAATGTTTTGTTTTGTTTTTCTAATTTTCGCGCAAAGCTAAACGAGGGCTATAGTAGCCGTGCCTATTTTACCAGTGTAAGAATAGAGGGAAGGCAGCTAGTCATTAACACCCACCGCTAACTCTTGGGCTGCTCTTTTACCAACGAATAATGGGATTCACTGTCACATTATAAATGCCCCCTCGCCTGAAAGGACGAGCATATTTGGTGTGACGAGGGTCAAAGAATGAAAAATTTAGTGTTGAAATCACCAGTATGTATAAACTTACAACAATAATCACAGAATGTTATGGTGTGAAATAAATAAACTAGTGAGGTGAGAAGGTTACACTATGTGACAGAAAAGTGTTAGCCTTAATAAAACAATCAGCAGGAAGGCTAACAGGGCAGAAACTGATACTGCAACGAAATAAGATAACAGTTTCAACATCTGCTGTTTTTATTGCACATATAGGTGGAGTTACCTGTTTGTTGATGCGTCACTGAATGCTATAGCGACTAATGTTAAGATAGACAGACAGGTAGATAGATGCAGAAGGGTTTTGTCGATTATTGTAAGATAGAAAATATATCACCCCAGACATAACCTCTTCTTTAAGATTTGGAGTTCATTGTGTAAATTTCACACTTATTATTAAAATATCCAAGGACCGAACGGCCATGGACAAGCGTGTTAAGGCGCGCGACTTGTAATCTGAGTAGCCCAAGAGTTGGCGGTTGGTGGTGATGACTAGCTGCCTTCCCTCTAATCTTACACTGCTAAATTAGGGACGGTTAGCACAGATAGCCCCTCGAGTAGCTTTGTGCGGAATTAAAAAACAACCAACCAATCCAAAGACCGAACATTTCATGTTTTATTCTATTCCATGAAAGCAGTTAACACTTGTTTACTTTGTTTCATTTTTGTCTTATCATACCAGAAAAAAAAATAGCTGTAAGAGAAAAGTAGTGCGAACGTAAACCCAGGCTTCGTCTTTCAGACATGCTATTCGGTGTTCTGCACTTTGGACTCTTTTTTTACTTTGTTGACTCTGCTTTTTCGTTGCTTGTATGTTTCAAGCAACAAGGAACTAGAGCGAAAGTTCACGTGCCTTTCAAGTTACATTCAAGTTTCCATATTGTAACACACTAGAACCATCTGCAGCTCAGTTACGCCGTCATCTTTCATATAATATGTGAACCAGTGATTTTTTTGTCCAGCACCTTAGCAACCCCTTCGAAAATATAATGTTCTCCAATAAAAAAAAACAACGTGTCCAGTGATAACATTTTATTGCATCATAATTAAACATAGTATTCCGAAAATTATTTAATCTCAAAGTGTGTGTCAAAGTTTAAGGAAGGTACTGTTCAATCTATGCTTTTATCAACATGCGTCGTTGGATCATGTTAGTTTTGGAGACTTTTTTTGTTTCTCTCATGGTGCCCTGAAAGCACGTCCACAAACAGTATGTTTGATTTTATCACATACACACAAATATACACTTTCACAGCTGAACCAGTTTCGGAACACAAAATATTTTAGACCTTATAGTCTAGAACCCATACTTCACGAGAACACTTCGTCCAAAAGTTAAGAGAGTATTATTTTCACAAGACAACAATCGTTGGCATAGATGTCGCGTTAGTCGTTAATGAAAGCAGCATATTAAAAACACAAAATAAATAATATGTGATTACAGGTTAAATCTGGCACCTTTCAGGAGTGTAACTGACCCACAAAACAGGACTACATTCTTGTATATAAATATATATTTTATTTCTGCTATATTTTTCATCTTTTGATTGCCAATGAATTTAACTTTTCTACGAATTACTTTAATTTCTTTTTTATACATGCAGAAGCTCTGAAATACTATGGTTCGAGATTAAACAACTTTGAGCGATTAGAAATACAACAGTACCAGGAGCTTTGGTACATCGGACTGGAAGCAAACAAAATTGAAGGAGAAATTGGTTCTCCTCAAAATAATGGTCATGATGACGAAAACGGCTCCTATCTGAAGGTAAGGAGAATGTTTATTTTACAGGATATTTGTTGCTTTGTTATCCTGAAACCTATTCAAATTATGGATTTATTTTCGAGTTAGATCTAATTATTTCCAACAGTATAAAATAATTTCATTGTGAGATTGAAATATATTTTTTCGTAAGGATCTATTTTTTATTTGTTTGTTTTGAATTACGCGCAAAGCTACTCGAGGGCTATCTGCGCTAGCCGTCCCTAATTTCGCAGTGTAAGACTAGAGGGAAGGCAGCTAGTCATCACCACCCACCGCCAACTCTTGGGCTACTCTTTTACCAACGAATAGTGAGATTGACCGTCACATTATAACGCCCCCACGGCTGAAAGGGCGAGCATGTTTGGTGCGACCGGGATTCGAACCCGCGACCCTCGGATGACGAGTCGAACACCTTAACACGCTTGGCCATGCCGGGCCTCCATTTTTTTAATAATAAAGATATTGATAAGTTTAGAGTTTCTTCAGTAAACGAAGTGTGGTCTGTTTTAAGCCAGTGACGGTCTGGCATGGCCTGGTGGTTAGGGCGCCTGACTCGCAATCTGAGCGCAGATAGTCCTTGTCTTGTCGAAAGAACGAGAATGACTGGTAAGACGGGGAAATGAACCCGCAACCCTCAGATTGCGTGTTGAGCGCCCTAACCACTTAGCCATGCTGGACAACTCGTGGCTTGGACATAGTTATTACGAAAACTAAATCTTCACAGGAAATCAGCAAAGAAAAATAGAATTAAAAAATTGTTGTTTTATAGCAAAGGCAGAAAATGAGTTTTTTGCGCGTAATGAAAACTAACCCTGGATTTCAGCATTTTAAGTGTATGAGCTTATGGCTGACCCACCTGGAAACAAACACATTTTTCGCAATACTTAAATGAGTCTGTTAAAGCGTGATACATAATTATGCGTATAAGAATAGTGTGGTTGTACTCAATTTATAGTGTAACACAGACCTACGTGACGGAACAAAAACAAAAAAGTTCACAGTAATATTGAGTTTTAAAAAAGAACTATATAAAACAGAATATGTTAACTGTACTGTCGGGTTCTTATGTTCAGAATGAAATGTATACAGTAGGTATGAATAATCTATTAAATTTTGTGTTCGTAATTTGTTATCATAATTCTTTATTTTAAAGCTCAAGGCATTACTCTCGGTAAATATTTCACACACTTTTATGCGAAACGCTGGTGATTACAAAATGAATTATTAACGAGATTTCACTTATATCTTCTCACCCGGTGGAAATACCAATAAAACGCGTGTGATATAATCAGATAGAAGCAAGGCTTCTAGTGTTGTTAGTCCTAAGACATGCAGCTAAGTCACTGGAGTAGTGTTTGGATGATGGAAACTTTATCTGCTTCACAGCTATGAAGACGAAATGTTCACCATCTTCTTCGTACAGCTCGCTAATTAAGCAATAAATGAACCTCGGAGAAAAAGTCCCTAACCATAAAATGTATCTGCATTAAAAACAGCTAATCTAGTCTTAAGTAACTGTCATAATAGTCGCTGATGTAAGCAAGCATGAGCGTCACAAAACCTTCGTTTCTTGGTGTTTTGTTTAAACTATACAGAATTATTCGTGGAAATCTAAAGGCACGAAACGAATCACTACGCAGTTTTTGTGACCAATTTAAAGCTAAAGAAAATAAGACACGCTAGTTGGAAACGTTTTTGAGTACAACTTTTGTTGGGTTCATACAATGAGGTCATTATTTTGAGGACCAGACAGGCCCGATCGGGAAATATTAAACTGATTGAATCTTATTGTTTTGTTTGTTTAAATTGAATGCCATTGTAACAGCATGATGTAAACCGAGAAAAATATTCTTTATTATTATTGTTAAAGTGATTTTTACCTGAAATTTGAATTTATTCGCTAAACAGAACACAAAATTATTTTGTATCAGTAGTTGCTGTTAGTTCGATGCTAGAAAGGCATTTCTTTAATTTTTGAAAAACGCCATATTTCGTCATGAATATAATTGTTGCTGAGCTAGGTTTCGACTAATTAACGTGTTTAATTCCAACAGTAACCTTATAATCTTTTAGGTTCCTCATGACCATCTGTACTATAGATACGAAATTTTAGAGGTCATCGGAAAAGGGTCTTTTGGCCAAGTTATTCGAGCACTTGATCACAAAACTAACCAGCAGGTGGCAGTAAAAATCATTCGGAACAAGAAAAGGTATAAATTACTTCATATTTGTTTTTTGTTAAACGTAAAGCTTCGCAATAGGTTATTTGTACTCTTCCCACCACGAGTGTAAAGCTCCACAATAGGTTATCTGTACTCTTTGTTTCTTTGTTTATGAATTTCGCACAAAGCTACTCGAGGGCTATCTGCGCTAGCCGTCCCTAATTTAGCAGTGTAAGACTAGAGGGAAGGCAGCTAGTCATCATCACCCACCGCCAACTCTTGGGCTACACTTTTACCAACGAATAGTGGGATTGACCGTAACATTATAACGCCCCCACGGCTGAAAGGGGAAGCATGTTTGGCGCGACGGGGAAGCTAACCCGCGACCCTCAGATTAACATGCTTGACCATGCCGGGCCATAGTTAAAAGTAAAGCAAAATTCACACAACGAGAAATGATCCATCAGAACTTATATATTTTGGATGTTGTTGTTTTCAAAATTAGAGCTTTAAAGAAATGCTTCTATTCTCTGAATTATAACATAATGTTTTGGGACAACAAGGGTCTTAACTGTCCAATCTTCTAAATTCAACTAAAACTGTTGAATACTAAATTGTTTTTAAATACTAAAACCCGTCCTTATCTTTCATATAGTTATCAAGCTTTCATCTTAAACTTACTTAAATTTACTACTTCCACAACGTCTGAATGCAACCTATTTCAAAGGCTGACTACCCTGTTAGAAAAATAAAACTGTCTCAGCTGGAGATGACTCGTTCCCTGCCAAAATTTACATTCGTGCCCATTAATCCTACTATTCTGACTGTTAAATATGTAAAAAGGTAGTTCTCTAACACTGTCAATTCCCTTTACAATCTTAATCACCTCAATTAGATCTCCTGTACCTCTTCTTTTTTTAAAGAGAAAACAATTTGAGAGGTTCCAGTCTCTCCTCTAATGACAACCTCTCCATTCCAAGCACCATTTTAGTAACTATCCTCTAAACTACAAGAACTCAATGTTCTTCTTAAGATAAGGAGCCAAAGACTGATACGGTTCTCCAAATATAGCCTAATTAGTGATTTATACAATGAAATTGTAACTTCTTTAGACTTGTATTCAATATTTCTGTATATACAATCTAAAATCTTATTTGTCCCATCACGTACAACAGTATATTGCTTGGATGGGTTAATGTACTGATTGACTGTTACACAAAGATTCCTTTCCTTCATAACACTGCCAAGGTTATTGCATCCATATTATATTTATAATTAAAATTGTGATATCTTACATGCATTATTTTCCGTTTTTTTTTGTATTTAAAACCCATCTGCCATTTGTTTACTCAACTTGCTAAATGATGTAAATCCTTTTGTAAAGTAGCAGCATTCTCTTCACAGTTGGTAACATCCAAGAGCTTTATGTCATCTTCAAATTTAAGTAATTTATTAACTCTTCGTTTATCTTTGTCATTGATATAAATCAGAAAAGGCAAAGGTCCTAA
The DNA here is from genome assembly GCA_011833715.1 of Carcinoscorpius rotundicauda. Lineage (NCBI taxonomy): Eukaryota > Metazoa > Arthropoda > Merostomata > Xiphosura > Limulidae > Carcinoscorpius > Carcinoscorpius rotundicauda. Next base: position 15,063,941 of record CM022398.1, on the reverse strand, counting down.
GACTGAGCCCTGAGGTACCACATGTGTAGCATTAATCCAATTTGACTGAATTCCATTTGTAAAAACCCTCTGCTTTCCTCCATCACACCACACTTCTGACTAATCAACTAACACATCCTCCATACTTATAGAGATAATTTTTTACAAACCTTTCATGTGACACTTTGTCAAATGCTTTCCGAAAATCCAGATACACCAAATGTGCACCCTTACAATCATCTACATAAACAGTAACATTTCCAAAGCATGTCAGAAAATTGGCAATGCATGATTTTGCTTCAGTGAAATCACGTTAACTATCTGATGAAATTACAGATTTTTGAATGCCTTTGTAAAGTATCTTTTATCAGACTTTCCAAACATTTTCTACAATTGGTGCGTGGGCGTATAGTTACTGCGACAATTTTTATCACCTCCCATGAAAGGACCAGTGACATCATCTACCTTCCAATTCTCTGGTACCAGCCCGTTATTCAAGGTCTTACAAAAAGAATACAGCAAATGGCTAACCTTTAACTTCCTTCAGAACTTTTGGGAAAATATTTTCAAGCCCATAGCTATTTTGATAATATTTCAAGGTAACTTTGTAACGAAAGTAAAAAAAAATATAATTTCAAAACTATAATCCAACAAGGAATTGTGGGAATTGTTCTGAAGACAGTGTATTCGCCAAATCGCGGTTCAATTGTCACTTTCAAATGAAGTAATCTTTAAACAAATCTTTTAAAAGATTATTTTTGTTCTCTCATCTTCCTTCAGATTTCATCAGCAAGCTCTAGTCGAAGTGAACATTCTAGATCTTCTGTCTAAGAAAGACAGCGATGGTTATCATAACGTCATCCGTACTATTGACCACTTTCACTTCAGAAATCACTTGTGTATCGTCTTTGAATTAATGGGGTAAGTAACTGGTATTTTACGAACAATAATTGTGTTAATTAACTTAAACAAATGCTTAGTCTACTCAGTCCCTCCACATACAACATTAAATTCGAGGAAATCCGAATGTTTACAGGATATATAAGGTTATTAGGTGTAACAAATGGTATTTTCTAAGTTGTTAAATGACCGTCGAAACTTGCAAGTACGTAAAGGGTATTAATTAGGTTTTGCTGTCAAGTTTCAATGCTAAATTAATAATTTAGAAAAGGCCACTGCTGCGTAATGGTACTAGAGAACTGCTCTGCTCACTTATAACTATTTAGAGAGTTAATATGATAATTGCGTCTAATTAATAGTTATTTTGTTAATTTTTTGTCACAACTTTCGTCACAAGTTTGTGTTACTGCTGTTACATATTCTGTGTTCTTTTCGGTACTATATATATGTATTCTTTTGTGTGTGTGTGTCGTTTATTTGAACATTTTGCTTGACCTCTGTAGCCTGAACCTGTATGAACTCATAAAGAAGAACAACTATCAAGGCCTAAGTTTAGGACTAATTCGAAGATTTACGTATTCGCTTATACAGTGTCTTCGTCTTTTGTACCGAGAGAACATCATTCATTGTGATCTGAAACCGGTAATTAAGAATAATTATAGATTTTCTCACCTTTTGTATACGTCGTACTCAGCCATTAGCCTAATTCGGTTTCACGTTGTAACTTTATTATTTACAGTTTCGACATGGTAACCAATCACTGTTACAATATTTAACCATTATAGTGGCTGTTTTATCATGTTTGTTTGACCACATTACTCTCGATTTGATTTTAAATTATTGTTTGTTCTCTAGATGTTTATAAACTAAGGATGTTCTGTTTGAGGTTATTCCATCTCCACATATAAAACACGCCCAACTTTAAAGTTTTTGACCAATCACAGAAAGTCCAAATGCTCTTGAATCCTGAGTAAATTAATTAATATATTAATCGGTTTTAATTTACATAACTGTCTTAAACTGTAACTATAAAACGTAAATACTTTTATTGCTGTTAGTAGTTTATATTATTATGGCTTCAATAAGGATTTTATTGTGAATGTTAAGTAAAGTGTTGATCCATTTGGAGCCTACGAGAATTTTAAGCAGACTTTTTATCCATTTGGAAACGACGAGAATGATAAATGGACTGTTTATCCATTTGGAGACTACATGAATGTTAAGTAGACTGTTTATCCATTTGGAGACTACATGAATGTTAAGTAGACTGTTTATCCATTTGGAGACTACGAGAATTTTAAGCAGACTTTTTATCCATTTGGAGACGACGAGAATGATAAATGGACTGTTTATCCATTTGGAGACTACATGAATGTTAAATGGACTGTTTATCCATTTGGAGACTACATGAATGTTAAGTAGACTGTTTATCCATTTGGAGACTACGAGAATGTTAAGTGGACTGTTTATCCATTTGGAGACTACATGAATGTTAAGTGGACTGTTTATCCATTTCGAGACTATATGAATGTTAAGTAAACTGTTTATCCATTTCGAGACTACGATAATGTTAAGTAAACTGTTAATCAATTTGGAGACTACGAGAATTTTAAGCAGACTTTTTATCCATTTGGAGACGACGAAATTGTTAAGTAGACTGTTTATCCATTTGGAGACTACGGGAATGTTAACTAGACTGTTTATCCGTTTGGAGACAATGTGAATGTTAAGTAAACTGTTAATCCATTTGGAGAGTGTGAGTTGAAATAAGGTTAAGGTTAAAAATTTGAAAATTTTCGAGTAAAAAACTTGCAATCGTTTATCCACAATGACAATACTTTGGTGAGGTTACGAACTTGAAAATTTAGGTTTTAATTCTCAGAAGTGTTTTGACTTTAATATTTTATTATATTTTACAATATTTCTTACATGTCAAAGATCTTCTGGTTAATTTGAAATTTATGCTTCACTTTCACTAATATTTAATCAAAACAAGCTGCCATCAACATAAACAATAATTAAAAATTTACCTAATAATTAATTATAGTAAATTTAATATACCGTCTTTTATTATAGTAATTAGAATGCATTGATTCGTTATTTGGGTACCCTCGACATAAGCGATATTTTCGGCCATAAAACTGTTTATTATATCGATTATTGTTATTTTACAAAACTTTTGATTTAGGAAAATATCCTTCTCAAACAACGGGGAAGCAGTTCCATTAAAGTGATAGACTTTGGTAGTTCCTGCTTTGTCCACCAGAGGGTGTACACCTACATACAATCAAGGTTTTATAGATCTCCGGAGGTAGGTTTATAATCTTGGCCACATTAAGATACGAGACAGGGTTGTTTAATGCCAGTATTAGTTTGGTAAGCTTTCGTATAATAAATGTAATTTTTTATAGTCCAGAAGACTGCTAGCGTATTTTAGAGTCCATTTCGCTTTTATTTTTATTTGGAAACGACCTTCCCTAGAGGGAAGGAAGCAAGTCATCACCACCCACCGCCAACTCTTGGGCTACTCTTTCACCAATGAATAATGACATTGACCACCACATTATAACACCCCTATAGCTGAAAGGGCGAGCATGTTTGATGTGACGGGGATTCGAACCCGCGACCCTTGGATTACAAGTTGAACGCCCTTACCACAAAAATATTTTTATTTTTAATAAGCGGTTTATCCTGTAGATACGAATTAAAATTTAATTGGAAAAGTTTCTCATGTTTTCAGAGAGATGTACAAACTGAACTGCAGCGTTAACTTTATCTTTAAAAAAGAAACTCCAAAACAAGGGAACGTTTTTAGAAGTTGCGTAATGCAATGGATAAATATTGTATGATAGTTGGAACGTGATTCGTGAGTTAATAGGTTCTATATTTTACTTAAGAACCAATATGTTTATTTTTTATTATTCTCTCTGAAAGTATACGTGGTTAAATCGTTAATATACAATTTGTGACGAGCGTTATTACCAATAATACCCTGTAATAAGAGTTAAATTATCCTAAATACATCACGTCTTATCATGTTTATAACACTAAATTAAGTGAGCGCCGGCAAGGCTAGATAGATAACACTGCACAACAATTTTTGAAGAGTTTTTGCTGATTGTGACAGATACCTGGTGGGTATGCACAAATATAGTTTTGGTTTTGCTTCATCACGTAGGAACTCTTGAGAAATAGACAGTTAGCTGTTTACCGGCAATAACGTATTTAATGCGTTTATGTTTCTGATACGCTGTTAAGTTTAACATAATTAAAAGTGTTTTGCTTCTGATTTTCGTTTGTATTCAATATCTGGTGTATCACGTTGCAGAGTCCAACAGTAGTCAGCAAGAATTGACGGATTCCAGTTGCCCTGATATCGTTTTTCCATTGTAGCAAAACTGAAGATTTCGATGAACTGGTACGTGATGGGCAAATATGGATGTGATTTTCGTGATCAGTAGCCAGAAGTCTGTAAGGAACACCCAACAGTGTTCAAGAAGCAAAAACTTTGTTGTGCAGTGTAATTCGCTCGACTCATAATCTCAGGGTCGTGGGTTCGAATCCCCACCCCACCAAACGTGCTTGCCCTTTCAGCTATGAGGGTATTATAATGTTACTGTCACTCCCACTATCCGTTGGTAAAAGAGTAGTTTACGAGCTGGGGGTGGGTGGTAATGACAAGACGCCTTCCTTTTTGTCTTACACTGATAAATTAATGATTTGCGCGAAATTAAAAACAAACAAACTAAATGTAGTGAATGACGTCACAACTGATATTCATTATTTAGTCTAATGCCATTTATGTATTGGCCCTGCATGGCCAAGTGCGTTAAGGCGTGCGACTTGTAATCCGAGGGTCGTGGGTTCGCGCCAGCGTCGCACCAAACATGCTTGCCCTCCCAGCCGTGAGGGAGTTATAAAGTGACATTCAATCCCACTATTCGTTGGTGCAAGAGTCGCCCAAGAGTTGGCGGTGGGTGGTGATGACTAGCTGCCTTCCCTCTTGTCTTACACTGCTAAATTAGGGACGGCTAGCACAGATAGCCCTCGTGTAGCTTTGCGCGAAAATCTAAAACAAACAAACATAAAATGTGATCAACCTTATTATTGTATAGAAGATTTAAATTAAAATTCTTGAGGTAAACACCCACCAATGGAACAACAGTAAGTCTGCGAACTCACGACGGTAGAAATCGGGTTTCGAAACTCGTGGTGACCAGAGCACCAACGGCCCATTGTGTAGCTTTGTGCATAATTCCAAACAAACTCTTGTAAATATATTCAGAGTATAACTACGTTTGACTCGTAATCTGAGGTTCGCGGATTCGAGTCCCCGTCGCACTAAACATGCTTGCCCTCCCAGCCGTGAGGGAGTTATAAAGTGACATTCAATCCCACTATTCGTTGGTGCAAGAGTCGCCCAAGAGTTGGCGGTGGGTGGTGATGACTAGCTGCCTTCCCTCTTGTCTTACACTGCTAAATTAGGGACGGCTAGCACAGATAGCCCTCGAGTAGCTTTGTGCGAAATTCAAAAACAAAAAACAAACAAAGGTATCGTTTGACGCATAAACCGTAAAAGTTAAAATTGTGACGTTAAAACAGAGGGCGATATAAATATAAATTAGTGCCTTCTTGCATCACTGTGTCATTCAAATCAACAACCCTAAGGCTTACTTTTCCCGCCAAAAGCAGAACATTGAACAAGTTCACACTGTCCACGAAAGAGAAAGTTTTCAAACTCCAGCAAAGGACTTAAACGTGTTGATGTTTCGTCAGTGTTACGTGTCGGTAACAAACATAATCAATCAGCATACACAAGATAAATCATAACAAAAAACCTGGTCGATAGACACTTGTTCTTAAAGTGTTCTGAAAATGACGTGTTCTAAAAATTACAGCCATTGCGAATTTATAATGTAAAGTTAAATGTGACGTGTATAAACATGAAGAAATTCCAAAGGAATCGACATGAATGTTAGCAAAAACTTTAATTTTTACGGTATGGTAGACAATGTAATTTACCGTCTAAAGTTATTGTTGGTATTTCTGAGCAACATCTGACATGTCGGGTATTTTTCTAACAGCATTAACTAAATTGTTATTCGCAAAAAACGAAAACAAACAAATAAACACTTATGTATTCACTGGCCCTCTACAACTAAACAGCAATGACGTAATACAGTTAACTCTGGTGGAGTGTTTTCTACACAGTTATCTTGATACTCATCCATATTGAAAGTTTTCTCGAGATCATCTCACTTCTCAGTAAGGCTTAGAGTCGGTTGAATGATCTGGTCGTTGTTCATATAGCTTGTTTGTTTATTTTTAAATTTCGCACAAAGCTACTCGAGGGCTATCTGTGCTAGCCGTCCCTAATGTAGCATTGTAAGAAGAAAGCGAAAGCAACTAGTCATCACCACCAACCGCCAACTCTTGGGCTATTCTTTCACCAACGAATAGTGGGATTGATCGTCACATTATAACGCCCCCACGGCTGAAAGGGCGAGCATGTTTAGTGTGACGGGGATTCGAACACGCGACCCTCAGATTACGAGTCGCACGCCATAACACGCTTGGCCATTCCGGGCCAGTACAAATAGCGATATGGTAACAGTGTAGTCAGGCCTAAGATGGCTGATTTAGCTCTCAAGTGGAACATTTCTCAATCCATTGTAAGAAAATACACGTTTCGCTATACGTTTTATACTATGGCTGTGTTTCTATTTAAATTAAAAGACAACTATAAGTACCACATTCTCTCCGTATTAGTTAACTTGGTTGGTTATAATTTTTATTCTACAATAATTTTATTCAGGTTATTTTGGGAGTACCTTATGGTCCAGCTATTGACATGTGGAGTCTTGGGTGTATTCTGGCCGAATTATACACCGGATATCCTCTCTTTCCCGGTGAAAACGAGGCTGATCAGCTAGCGTCCATTATGGAAATTATTGGATTACCTCCGTCTGAAATTTTAGAGATGGCGTCGCGACGCCGTCTTTTCTTTGGTGAGATTAATTGTAATATTAGAATTTGTTAAAGTGCTAACGTTGATTGATTTAAAATACACTTCCGTTGAAACTGCACAGAACTGAAAGATATTTGTTTGCTAGTGTGAGTCAATACAGGTTATGGAAATTAAGTTTAATCAGGTTTCTACAAATAATGTGTTCAGTTTAAAATATATGTTATTAAGGAATATTTTTATATTATTTATCCTGTTTACAGCCCCACTATTTCCCAAAACATATAATGGAAAATGATTTTTAACTTTCCAAGTCTGTTAACTTACCGCTAACCTGTAGGAGATTCTTACTATCCGAATCGAATCGTATAAAAAGATACATACAGGCTTTAGTATGTACTCGTTATCAGACATAAAACCTCACCATTTGTATATCACCATACATGATTGGTGATAAAAAACCTTTCCACTTTCATTTAATATACACCGGATAGTCCTTTTATATACAAATTTAAGATTGTTACTAAAGCTGTACTAAGTAAAGTCATATCATAGTTAGTCTGTGAAAAAGACTAGTGCCAACTAACAAAGTAGCTGAAGGCGTCTTTGACTTTCAAAGGGGTATGAAAGTGAGGTCCCGTCTTGTAGAATTTTGCTATTGAATACGTTTTGATAAAACATTTTTAGAGAAAACAACCTTCACATTTCAAATGTACATATAAATATATTTTATCTAAACTTTTGTTTATGAAAACGTGCAAATCCCCTCAGTATGCACTAAAAATTCTGAAAGACAACAAAAATTCCAGCTATCGAATACACGTTTTTCACATCATCGTCTTTCAACATTAGACGACATAAAGCGAATACATCTATCACTAAGAAAGACACATCCAGGATGTGTATAAATATTGTTATTGGTTATTCGGACCCACAGTTATATGCTTACATCCCAATGAAAAAGAATTTTTCAAGCAATAATAGAACAACCTGGTAGAATTTTATTGACCAAGTTTGCATCGAAGAGCACGGACCATACTGTCCTTGATCAGTACAATAACCATCTCTCAATTCAGCACGATTTAAATATCAAATTCTCCAGTGCGTGTCAAGCTGATGTCAACCTGAACCCAATGTGTAAGCCATATTCTTCAACGAACTCCAGTGTATGTGTCAAGCTGACACCTAACCACTATGTGTAAACCATATTCTTCAGTGAACATGCTACAGCCTAAAATTACATCTTCCATCACTCTACAGTCTATTTCGAACCAATCTCTATGTTTGGATAGTTCTTTATAGAAATGTGTCCCAGTGATTAGTGTGCAGAATTATGTGCCTGAGAAACTAGTTTTTGTGCTTCGTTAATTTTTCCCCTAAAACACAAAACACTTTAAACTGTGGTGTATTATGAGGTTGATGGCCAAACCTCCACTATCCAGTCAAATGAAGATAAGCCGAAAACTGAAAGTAGGCATTAGTAACTGTCTGCCTTCTCTCTAGTGTATAAGTTTATTCATATAAAATAACGTGTTTGTTTTAATAAATTTCTTTCAGGTATTTGTAATGTAGTAATACCACTGTTGATTTTTAATGCAAACCCCCCACAGTAGATTGTATAAGTGTGTAAACGCACCACCGACTAGCTGGAGAATGTATAGTAAGATATCCAGGTGTTACAATGTGAATAAAGAGCCATATGGATTTTTGCTTCGCCCCGCATCTTTTGGATGTTGATGGACAAAAATATTTGTATAGGAAATAAGGTTCTCGTAAGTTCATTATCTAGGGTGGATAAAGTAAAGGAGGGAGTTAACTGTGACCCCCAAAAAAACAAACCATAGAATTTCAACTCTAGTCATAATGACATGGTAATTTTATAAAACATAGCATTACAGTTTAAAAAAGGTGTAACATTAATCAAAATCTCTGTTGATTCGTAGATTCCAAGGGTAATCCTCGAAATGTAACAAACAGCAAAGGGAAAAAACGTAAGCCAGGATCCAAAACTTTGCCCTCAGTACTGGGATGCTATGATGAAATGTTTGTGGATTTCCTTTCAAGATGTCTGAAGTAAGTAACATTAATACATAGTGTCTCAGTTGTTTGATTCTCCCAGAAAGTTATGTTACGTTAAATTATATAACAGATCAACAAGTAAGTTGTATTTCAACTGTCAGGAAACAACTGAATAACTCTATACAAAGTCTAACCAATAAACTGTCAGGTAACACACAACAGAACAACTCTATATAAAGTTGAACCACTCAACTCTCAGGTAACACACAAGAGAACAACTGTATATATAATCTAACCAATCATCTGTTAGGTAACACATAATAAACGATTGTATATAAAGTTGAACCAATCAACTGTAACGTAGAACACAGTATAACAACTGTATATAAAGTCTAACCACTCAACTGTCAAGTAACACACAACAGAACAACTGTATATAAAGTCTGGCCAATCAATTGTTAGGTAACACACAACAGCGCCTCCTTCAGCCTCAAGTCGTCTTTTGCCAGGAAACTGATCACCTTCAACATGAGATTAAAGGATTCGTAAATAAGTTGGAACTAGTTTCTATAATTTTAACTTTTCATATGGTTTTCTTCCATCGTTAATGTGTGAAACGACTCCTTATTTGTTTATTGGAGTATATTCTAAAAGTTACACTTCAATATGTCCATATTTAATTTTTGTAAGTGTAGGAGCTTAAGTTGTTAAAATGTGACTTACTAATAAACGCTATAACCCAGGTGATATAACACTCGTTATGAGGGAGACTCGGGTTAGAACTTAACCCAAGAATAAAAAAGTATGACAGAAGAAGTAGCTTCTGTACCTTGGTTGCTACACTGGACTCACACAGTAGACCTGAGAACAGACTTTGTTTGTGAATGGATTGACAATGTGGTAGTGTGAGTTGAAAGTGTCTTAGTGGGGAGGTTATACTATGTTTGTTTGCTTTTTGAATTTCGCGCAAAGCTACACGAGGGCTATCTGCACCAGCCGTCCCTGATTTGGCAGTGTAAGACTAGAGGGAAGGTAGCTAGTCATCACCATCCACTACCACCTCTTGGGCTACTCATTTTACCAAAGAATAGTGGGATTGACCATCACATTATATCTCACCCACGGCTGAAAGGGGCAAGCATGTTTAGTGCGACGGGGACTCGAATCCGCGAACCTCAGATTACGAGTCAAACGTAGTTATACTCTGAATATATTTACAAGAGTTTGTTTGGAATTATGCACAAAGCTACACAATGGGCCGTTGGTGCTCTGGTCATCACGAGTTTCGAAACCCGATTTCTACCGTCGTGAGTTCGCAGACTTACTGTTGTTCCATTGGTGGGTGTTTACAAGAACCATTCAGTATGATCGTGAAGTTAGACTTCTAGTGTTTTTGTTACTTACGTGATTCAACGCATCAAACTTGTGTTCTTTGGTGTCGTAGTTGCATTGTGTCCTTCATCGTATGTTTGGGGTAATACATTGCATCTGTCATATGAAACAGAGATACTTTCTTACTTCGTTAACTTGATTGTCTAACTGAAGAGAGGTTGTGTAGGGATTCAGTTTGGATTGTTCCTACTTTGACATCAGAACCTGCTTGTCAAAGTACAATCTTAGTTTTGTCCCTCTGTGTTCGTTTGTTCCTCTTCTGATATTAAATTTGTTTGTTTGTTTGTTTGAAGTTAAGCACAAAAATACAGAATTGGCTATCTGTGTTCCACCCCTCACGCGCCCCCTGCTAGTACAGCGGTATGTCTCTGGATTTACAACGCTAAAATCAGGGGTTCGATTCCCCGTGGTGGGCCCAGCAGATAGCCTGATGTGGCTTTGCTTTACGAAAACACACAAACACACTGTAATCCATCACAGGTATCGAAATTAGGTTGTTAGCATTGTAAGTCTGTTGACGTACCGCTAGGGGTCCTGACATTAAGAATAATTAACATTTCATCTAATTATGTTTTGTTACACGGAAAGGAAGATGTAAACTTTATATGTGTGTCATAAATTAAGTGCATTATATGAGTTAAGCGAGGATAAAGCACAAAAATTATAATTTAATTTCTTATACGTAATATAAATTTTATAAATACCCAGCTTGAAATTATTTTGTTTGTTTGTTTTATAGGTTAAAAACACTGAAAAATTTCTTAACAAATTAAACTGAAATTTGAATATACATATAAATTAATTGAAAGGAATTTTGTATATATTTTATACCAGAGCCAAAATGGTTTTCTGTTGAGTCCATCGCGGGGAATCGAGTCTCGGATTTTAACATTATAAGTCCGTAGACTTACTGCTGGTCCACCTGGGGGGACAATGAAGAAAGAAAACGAATCTCGTAAACTTTAAATGTTTTTAACAAAGTTCACCTGAATTTTGTTTCTTTGTTAGACACAAAGGTATGGAATGGGTTATATGTTTTGTGCCTACGGCAAGCATTGAAACCCGTTTCTTAGTGTGTTAAGCCGTCAGACTTACCCCTAACCCACCAAGTGGGTAGAACACTCAAGTACAAATAAACAACTTACCTATTGCTATTTTCTAAGGACAGAGATACACAGTGAGATATTTGTAAGTTTTTTTTAGGCTGTTATCATTCCAGGTTAATCCTGTATATACATGTTCTGTGTGCAACCCAAAATCACTGTATTTATTTCTTTAATCTTTTGTGGGTTCTTTGTTTTTAACGTTCCAGATACAGTTAAATGTTACCATTGTGAGATAAACTTGTTAAAACACAGATCTCGGAAATCCTTATTTTAATTTAAACTTGTGTGTCCATGATTTCCCAGTTATTACTATATACGTACAAAAACCTATTCTTACAGCTGGAACCCGGAATTACGAATTAACCCAGATGAAGCTCTGGGACACAAATGGTTAGTTGGACATAAAGATGGTCGCTGTGACAGAAGTGAAACAAGGAGCTTACGTTCGTCCACTCCTACAAGAGAGAGTAATACAGGTATAATTTTTGTAGCTTATATCACTCGTATGTCGTAATTTACCGTATTTGTTACTCAGTTATTCATCAAAAACGTTTTACAGTCGGGTTGCTAATATTTCACTATGCAAGATTAGGTTCCGTTCCATAATTAAGGTTCAGCAAATAGCCAAGATCAGATCTCAAGCATATTAACCCTAAAAGGTTATATTGCGATCAAATACATACGTCACCAAAGTTTCAAATTATCGTGTTAAAAAGAAAAGCTTAAACAGCTCAGTTTTCATTTATTTGCTTTAAAAGTCGTAGATGATTTCATTCAACAAATAATTGATGTTTTAGATTATCTTTTGAACATCACGCGGTTTTCACTTTTGACGAATACCTCTAGTTCGTGTTCTTTGTACATTAATTCTATAGTTTTATGTTTTTATTGGTAGTTTAAATATATTGTTATATCCATAAATACTCGTGCTACGGAAATACATTTTTTTTCGTGATATGCACAAACGATTTTATTAACATCTTCGATTTTCATAGTTTTTCTTTATGAAACAGCTTTTTTATACACAATACGATACTCTAAAAGTTACTATATGAAAGCCGATGACATTTTGAAAAAAGTAATTGGCCTAAAAATAAGTGAACTCCCACCGGTATTTTGTTGTTGTTGTTGTTTTCACATTACACTAAGTAAGTCCATTACAGATCCAAATCGGAGTCGTGTAAAAATGACGTTTCAACTTAAAGATTTCCTTTCGTCTTGCCTAATTTATTACCTCATGTTTTCGAAGGTAAGCATCTTAGGCGGAATCCATAGAGAATACAAATATCTATGAAAGTAACTTGTAAGAGACAATGAAATAATATATGTTTACATTACTCTGATTTCGAGCCGTAACAGACAAACAACGATGAATGTGTTAACGAAAACTGTTAGCAGTTTAAAATTTCTCAGTTCTGACGTTTAGATCTTGGGTTTGTTCTTGGTCTTTCTTTTTACCTGAATCCAACAAAGTCACCGAATGGCTTCTTTTGAATTTCGCGCAAAGCTACACGAGGGCTATGTGCGCTAGCCGTCTCTAATTTACCAGTGTAAGACTAGAGGGAATGCAGCTGGTCATCACGACTCACCGCCAACTCTTGGACGATTCTTTTACCAACTATTACGTATTTTTTGATGTTTTAAGTTCTACGTAGATTAAACGCAACAGAAAAACACAGATAACAGCTTGTATAATTTATTACACTAAACTACTAACAAATATAACAGATATAACATAAATTATATGATAACAGTGACAGATATTAAGTTACAACATACGAAATTAATTACAAAACAAAATAATATTAGTTTTAAACTTCAAAATTAATCACAACACAAAACGGTACTGGCCTGTATCTAATGTAATGATCTAAAATTAAAGTCTCAAATTCCAGTCTAGGGTGTGAATTTGGTCCCACGAAGAGATTCCGAAACAGTTCACAGTTCAATGAAATCGCCGACTCTCAGCTCAAACAGTAATTCAGATGTATCGTAGAGATTGACGAAATAAAATTACAGCTTCCGTAGATCTAACTTCAATCACAAATCCTAGTTGAATATTCACAGCAAACACTTAATCTTTCTCAAATAGCTAACTCTCTTCTTTTGAAATGAAACTGGTGTCTGAATCTCACTCTTTGTCTTCGAATAAAACTAATGACTGAATCTCTCTCCCTCGAATAAAACTGATGACTGATCACTGAATATCTCTCACGTCACCGTCTTTTTTATACCGATAGGCCTATTTCTCGAACAATCTTGCAATTTCCATACAACTCCAGAGCTATCCACGCATATCCGTTCTTGCACGAGACTACACTTCTGGACAGGAAGTCACCAGCGCTCACTTACAAACATGTGATTGGTCTACTTAATTCGAGAAAGTTCTAAAATGTTACTCTAAATAAATAACATATTTTAGTTTAAACTTCGAAACAATAATATCAATATGGAAAAATGAATAATACAAATGAAAATTCAAACACAACACGACATGTTGTCGTTTACAAAATATTTACACATATACATAACACAACGAATAGTGGTGATGAAAAAAATATATGTAAAAGCGGCTGGTTTGGGTTAAGAAACATTCATAGTGGGATTGATCGCACATAATAACGCCCCCAATGCTATTTGGTGTGACTGGCTCGAAGGGCAAGATGATGGGTTCAGTTATCTCATTTGACCAATACATCCTAAGAACGTACTTCTACTGTTTGTTTGTTTTAATTTCGCCCAAAGCGACGCGAGGGTTATCTGTGCTAGCCGTCCTAAATTTAGAAGTGTAAGGCTAGAGGAAAATCAGCTAGTCATCACCACCCACTGCCAATTTTTTGGTTGCTCTTTGACAAATGAAGTGAGAGATTGACCATTACATTATAACGCCTCCATGGCTGAAAGGGCGACCATGTTTAGTGTGACAGGGATTCGAACCCGTGTTCCTTATATTACGAGTCGAGTGCCTTAACCACCTGGCCATGCTGGGTCCACTGAACGTGATAGTTATAAAAGTTACAGAAGTTTTGTGTTTTAAAAATGATCCATGTAACAGTTGTCAATGTCAGAATAATCACGTGTTTTAAAGATAAGCTACGTGACAATTTTCGACATTAGGGTTGTTGTGTTTTAAACATAATCTACGTTATAGTTGTTAATATCAGTATCATAAAGTATTCATTATTTTACGAATAAAATGCTTAAAACTGCCTTAAAAGTTTTCGATATAACGGCATGGATTCATCTGTAACTAGACAACCAGAAACCATCAACTCTAAAAGTTCTGAAAGGGTACAAGTACGTGGGCAATTCCATTCGAGAGAAATCTGCTGAAAGAAGTACTGAAAGCAAAACCTCCTCAGAAGAATCTCGTAAGTTCTTTTTGTTCTTCCTAGTTACTAATATTCCCATGTTTTTAATTGTAATGTTACAAAGTACAGCTGGGTAATGTGCGCGGGAAAGTTGTTTCTAAGCCTTTTCTCTTTTCTTTAGAAAATTTTAAAAATGTTCTCATCTGATACTTTTTTTTATACGATTTCCAAATATATTCAGTCACCCAAAAATAACCTTTGGCATATTTAAAAAAATGCATAAATTGGGTTAAAGAAATACATAGTTTATTTTGATAATTTTAATCATTTTTATACAGTTCTTTTACGGCCAGTAGAGAGCGTTGAGAGCAACAATGGAGAATTACAAGATCCTCTCGAAGATTCAGGAACGTTTCTCCCGCCTATTCTTTGATCTGGATAACATAATGTGGGTTTTAAATTCTTTATAGCACCTTCGATACAATTTTAAATGAAGATAGCTGCAGGTATCCCAGCTGTTGCAATAACGTTGTTTAGCACTTTTTTTTTCTTGTGTGTACAAATAGTTAATTACAATTCCTGAATATAACGTGCGAAATAAAGAATATAAACAATAATAAATCCGTAACAGACATATCTTTCTCAACATAAAAAATATACCATTTTGAACAAAAAACAGTTGTTGGTAATAGTAGTAAATATATGATATAGGCTCAGTACGTTTCCATTGTATTCACTACCAAGTATTTTAAAGTGTATAGTTGACCTAACATTCAACACCATTTCATCTGTGAAGTGTACCACTTGTAATAGATCTTTGTTAATATTACCTTATAAAAACATCCATTTCAGATGTTAAAATTCTGAACTTCATTCAATGGTGATTGACCTCTTAAGAATGTGGATAGTTAACGTTTAATCATTTAATAACTGCCAGTAAATACATCATCAAATTTTATTTAGTTTCGCTAAACGTTTGTTAAAACATAGCTTTCCATCATTGGCACAACCACGAGTTTATTGACTTAAAAACTCTTAAAATACAGGTTTCAATTTGCTGCAGTGGACACAGCAGAAAGCCCAATGTGGCTTTGATCTAAAACAAATACAACCATTCTTTTATAATTTAGTTTTTCTGCTTTTGTTAAAGCTAGTCATTCGTGTATGCAAGACCTTTACCAGATGATTGAAAATCCAACTTTTGAACTGAAATGAGTAGTTAGATATTTGAGTACAAAGTGATAAATTGTAAAGTTAAATTTGTGTTGCAAATGGAAGAAAAACTGTTCACCAGGCCTTCATTAATCCCACCTATTTCATCTCGACTTCTAATGATTGAAGTCTTTCTTTGCTTCTGTTAAACTAATTCTCTTAACTTCTAACATCCAAGTCTCCTAGCATGCAGTCATTATCTGAAACTGTACAAAAGTAGGTATTTGTCACATCATACGAAACAATTTTTTACCTGTTCATAATTAAAATATATTTAGTTTAAAATAAATATGTGCTCTTTCTAGTATTTGCATTAGCACTCGGCCGATTTGCAGTAAGGGCTTAATGCTTAAATTATTATCGCCAAAATAACGTACTGGCGAGTTTTTTTCAAGGATTCCTTATGCATGCTTTACTCGCGATGTGCAGTTTTAAAAATGTTACTTATATCAAAACTATTGTTGTAATTATTAGTCTAACCACACAGGTTGAATCGGAAGTACAAAAACCTCTTTGTACTAGAAGTGCTTTTTATCCAAATGCTTTGTAAGAATTTTTAAATGAAGGCAGGAACAGAAATCCCACCCTTCACTATAGAAAGTTAGAGACCAAAATAAAGAAAGGGGCAGCAAGACCTTGGATGGTTCATCCCCATGAAATAGTCACTAATATTAAACAATAGTGAAATATTTTTAATGAGTTGTACAAAGGAAATATTTCTTTTTTAATTTTTTACTGAATTATAAGTATGGATACAGTTGTATTGAGCATTTCGTTCTCTATGAACATGTGAGTGTGTATTTTGTAATAACAGTTAACTGAAAAAAAAATACAGAACTATAAATTGTGTGGTGTTTTAAATTTTGACACCAATTTTAATATACTTGGATAAACATTGATGTATTTCTCACTGGATTGTTTTTTTTTTTTAATATATCCAGATATTTAGTATAAAATCATTTGAAGTAATCCTTTATAATGAAGTGATAAAATACAGTTGACATTGTAATATAGTTTATTTACAATAAAGTACAGAAATCACTCGCCAAACTTAAATCTGACTCGAAATGTGACTGATGTGCATGTAAAAATAAGAAATCAACTATAATTTGTACTTTGGTTCATGAAATAAATTTATATTTGATTATTATACATTTTATGTTATAAATAGATCACAGTTCACTTTAGTATTTGGAAAGCTAATTAGGCAGTCACTTAATATTTGACATTTTTTATTTGTTTTCCAAGATAATTGTTTTGATGAGACTAATTGAACAGTATGTAAAAAAAAAATTAAGAGTTTAAATCTAGTGCATTGAAATAAAATTCAATTTTCAATTGTAGTGATTAAAATAATTTTTTGTTTGTATTAATGTCATCTGAAAACATTAAAAAGACACATACACATATATAAAACCCTTGGAAAGTTTAATACATTTTGTTAAGTTGCCATGCAATTAAGTGTACCAAAACAGGAAGGTTTAAGACATAAAAATAACATTTCATTTTGTTTTGTTTTTTGTTTTATTCACATGAAAATCTGTGTATGTAAAAGAAAAAAACGCTTTTGTTAAATGTTAAGTTAAAGCTATCATAAATCGATGTTTCCTTATAGATACTGTAAAAGCCATTAATTTGTGTGAACAACCCTACTCTTAAGTATTTTGTGACTTCTAAAGATTATATAATGAAAAGTCTCAGAATTAATTTTCTCACATTTTAAAAAAATCTCTAGTCACGCTATGTATGTTTGATGCTATCACATACTTGTTATGTATAGTATTATGTAATCAAAGTGTTTGATGTCATTTGAAAATAAATTATTTAACTGTTAGAAATACGCAAATTGTCATTAGTTTTGTACTTGTGATTAATAATTTCCACTTAATAAGTAACAAGCTGGGTCACGTACGGTTCTAATTATTTCAAGTCCTTTATGGATAAAGCACATGACATCCTTGCATAAGTTACATTGCACAATTTCCTTATGCAGAATTGCCCTATTTCATTAATATAAGGGATATGGATTTATATTGGTAAAGCAAGACATGGCCTTATTCCTGAGGAGCCAGTTACCAGTAATAAAGAAACCTGTTAAATAGTTTATTTACATAAATTTAGGTCCACAGTAGCCACATTTAGTCTTTTACTGGAACTCACAACCAGATGGAAAACCAACTGTTCATTATTATCTGGCATGTATGTTGATGTGCTTGATGAAACATAACCCAACTTTAAAAATCTGCAAAAATTTTGAATAATTTACAATCATTTTGCCAACATTTTTATGGTGGTTTCATTTTACAGATAAAAACAGCAAGTTAAATGTTTGGAGAATAAATAAAATGATGCTCAGATAAGTTAGTACATTACCGTACTAACGTGCTGACACTTCTGTCGTTCAGGTTACAGCAATAATTACAAGTTAAATATTCTGAGGGTTGAGAAACAAAGATAAACTGTCCATATCATCAGGATATGCATGCAAGGAATATCTTCTTTGTATTAACTGGATCTTGATAAGGTGAACCTTCAAGACAAAACATTTAGCTGTATGTCAAAGTTATCAATGCCACTTACCCAGCACGACGTACACGAAACGTAATTGGTTACATCAATACTTCTAAAAAAGAATATTACGTGGTAGATGTAGACACAACGTTTATCACGTGATCTACTCAGCATAAAACCTTTTACAAATGTGGGGATCTTATGATGTATTGCATTCATAGTCAAGACAATAGCATCTATGGAATATGGATATTTTCTGTGGTGTAATGCACACAAAATAGCACATAAGCTGTTTAAATTAGAAATATAAAAGTGAGTGCAGAGCACAACTGAGTAAATCAAGAGAAATTAATCAGTAGTACATTGTGTGTAAAACACTGAATCGCTAATCTAATAATCCTCACATAATTCAACATTCAACAGAAAGTTGCTGATGTGTGTATAATGTGGCACGTACAAAATTTTCAAAGTATATGAAATATCCAATTAACAGATACCATCAAAAACTTTTATTTTTAAGCTGTATATTTCAACATTTATTCTTGTTTTCTAATACAATTGTGAATCCGAATGTTATTCTATTGAAAATTTATACACTAGTCAATTATAATATTGTAAAATAGTTATAGTAATTCACTCTTCAGCTACTTGGGATGATTCCACATCATTGTAACCATAACCCTAAGTCAAAAGAAAAAAATAAATACATCATGATGTATTCAGTAACACTCACACAGTCTGAAATGTGGGTTTTATAATGAATCACACTTTTCTCTTACGACTTTTAAAATTTGGAAAAATCCGCAAGATGAACTCAGTGTATGATTAAACAATTGAATCAGGAAAGAAACGTCACGTTATATATGCACGTATTTCACGGAAAGCAAGGTTTAAAGTAACTGACCTATAAAGAGTAAAAAAAATAATGTAATTTGATTTTAAATTTCCATGATTATTATCTCTAATTTTTAAATAAAACAAGAAATATAATTACTTCTACAAGTTATGTTAAAGTAGAAAACTAAGACGTGTATTGTACAGAGACTTCTAATGTGCACCTTAGACTCTTGTGTGCATGTCCAAAATGAAGTTGTATGGGAAAAAAAACACTTAACTAAACACATAAATCTGCAGAAGTTGCACACACAATAATGAAAACACATTAATTTATTACAGTAATCTAATATAAAACTTAACATCAAGTTTTACTTCTAAATACATGTTAAAAAATTTATATAGGAGGATACTGTTATTTGTTGTTTTTATATATATATAGTGACAGAAAAATACCATATTCATAAACTTATATTTTATATAACTACAATTTAGATGCTTTGGATCCAATTACATCTATAACAGATTCCTGCTTTAAAATATTCTTAAATTTGGCATGCACGTTGAGTTACACATTTTCTTATTTTAAAATTAATTGTCAAAACTGAAGGCATAATTTGCAAATATTCCAATAACATACTGATAAAAATCATTTCAAGTTTGTCATAGTTACCAATAAACTATGAAAACTTAAGTGAAATTACTAATTATCAAAGCAAATAACAAAAAAAGCTATCTTTGTGTGTGTGTGTGTGTATTAAATCCAGTGATAAATTTAAAAGTGTGTATCAAATGTAAAAGACAAGATATTCAACTAAGGAAGTAAACAGTAAAAGTTGCAGCTTTTCCCATACTGAAAATGTGTAATTCACAATAGGTAGTTACCTACTCTTACAAGCTTAGCTATTCATGCCCACTGCTTCCCTCTGTATGCAAAATACCACTTCAAAGTTTGGTAGAAAATGTAATCACTGGAGAAAAGTTGGAAGGAAGGGAGGGAAATACCAATTGGAAATAAATTTTACAAATAGGAAAATTACAACTTCAAACAAAATACCTCCACAAGATTATCTAGGATCCCTCAGTGAATAGGAAGCAGAACAAGTGTAAGGGAAAGACAGAAGTAACACTAAAGTGTCTAAAGGATGCACCTAGAAACGAAGAGTAAGGTCAAAACAGGCAATTAGGAGAACTTACACCACTTATGGACCAGAATCCTCTTCACCCATCAGTGAAATATGTGAGAGATAAGGACTGAAAAAGAGGGGAACTCCTCTAAGTGGAAGAGAACTGTAGCAGAACAGTGATTCCAACCATAAATTGTATCTAAATCCCACATGGTATAAAAGTGGGTAAAGCAATGGATGTGCCCTGATGTGCAAAGTGACTAAGTCATGATGGACCACATATGGTAAGTCAATTACCTTCAGAACCCGTGTTACTGGGAACTGACATCCACACAGCAGTGTGATGAGAATCATAACCTTCAACTAAAAGTTTAAGAGACCAGAGGGAATCAAGAACCACCTCAATTCCAAAGCATGACATATTTGACTCATTGACCTAAACATCTGGTATTGAAAGGATGTCTACATAATAAAAATCAACTATTCCAACAGTGAAACTAGCTGGATTCATCCAAAAAGCAATAACATCTTCAGCATAAGAAACAATGAGGGATAATAAAAAAGATGGAACCAGAACAATTTCCCCTTTCCTCACTGACACACAATATAAAAAAAGTATGACAGAGGCAAGAATATACACAATCATAAATGTGTGAAAACTTGTGTTAGTTGTTCCTACTCTAAATCCAAAAACCAGCTACAGTGTACTGGTATCCATGCAGGAGGAGGAGGACTCCTAATCTAAAGAGTGAACTGCAATTTGATGCCTCATTCCTTTGCACAACAACACACATTGGAAGATATCACTTCATCTACACCCACAGAATACCACTGTCCAACTCTGCACTGAATTGTTATAGGTAACCTTATTTAGAACTCATAAATGAGTGCCTCCCATAGTCTACCACCCCAGTAGTTTGGAACTGGAAAGTGGTAAGGAATCCCATATTCCACTAGAAGAAAAGGCAGATGAAAGAAAAGTCCAGAGAAATGTCATCACATGAGACAGCTAAATGGATGGCCATGAAATCCTATTTTGAAAAGCAGACTACACTGATTTATCCAATACAAGGGATGGTCAGCTAGTCCATCCTACCTTACCCACAAGTGATTTTGTGGAGCATCCCATCACAACAGTGAGCATTGCAAACCCATGGAATTGAAACTAAGAGTCAACATGGTTTCTAAATGAAGAATACCTGATTAGGCACCACTTACCATAGAGAGAGATCCATATAAAGAAATGAAGGAACAGCCCTCAAAAGGGAAAGAAAGTATGAATTTAAACTTACAAAGTTAAAACTTGAAGAATGGCCACAAGTGGAAGATGAAACCTAAAAATGAAAAAACTGCAACATGGCAGAAATAATGGGAGATGAACATATTATGTGCAGTCCACACACCTCACTGTTGGACTTTCACGATTAACAATGAATACAAGAAGCAATGGAAAAGACGATGTGGAAAACATGATGAAAAGACATTGTGAACAAATTGTGGTACGAAGAAGACAAGGACAAATAAGCCAACTGAAACAACTTATAAACCCGACTGGTAATAGTAGAAGAAGAAAGATCATGAACAGAAGACTTCAAAAGGGATAAGAAGTTGGGAATGAGTAAAATAAACATATGTGTAAGCAATATAATAACAAAGGGTACAGACCAGACAGAGAAGTCTATCAAAATAGGAAATAAAGGAAGAGGTACCCTACCTGGGTGTCAAGGTCTTTGAGAAGACAAAGGAGGAGACAGGTAGTATGGTAAAGAGTGCATGGAATTCCAATGACAAACAAATAATTTTCAACATCCTTAGGCTAAGAGGGATGGAAATATGTTTTAAAGGAAAGGTGAAACATGGAGCACAAAGGAATAGGTTCAAATGGATGTAAAGTGAGGGAATGGAGGACCACATTAAGATCCAAGTACAGAAGACTAGGCTGTATGGGAGGACAATGAATCCAAAAGAAACATTAACATGGTATGGACAGGGAAAGCAACAACTGAACATTACTGGGAGAAATAAAAAGGTATGTAATAAGACAGCCCAATAACTCAAGAGTGAGGAAACTGAAGACCACTGGGTGAAAAGCCATTTGGGAAAGCCAGCCATGGTAGGCCATTCAGCAGAGAATAACAAAGTACAGACCAACTGTGGAATACCTTCCATCTGCACTTATACACCTCTATTGAAGAAGCATGTATAGAAAGAGTCAAAAGGAAAGCTAATTGACAGTAGAAACCTGTTCTCCTTATCAAGGATCAGATAACTGCCACTTGAGAAGACTGAGTATGTGAGTAGTTGGATGTAGATTCAGTAACTAAGGTTGATGAAGAAGGGAGGAAAAAGTTGCAGCTGATGTATTCAATGAAACCATGACTGAGATGGCCAATAAGAAGTGATCAGAAAGACTCAAGATGGAGTGATACAGATGAAAGAGACTACCCAATGAAATATTCAAATGGAAGAATAAATATAAAGGAATGTTTGGAACAAATCCTGGCTAAAGGCATCATCAGTCAAAACCTGAGGATGATGTGCTGTGGATCAAATGAAGAGTAAGTTGTGATAAAGAGCTGTAACAGAAGCATCTACTTGAGGAAAATCCCATAAAGAGCAAAGCCACCACAATACAATGGGATCTAAAACCACTATGTTGGATATAAATGTGAGCATGCAACAAGATAAATGTGGTACTTGTGACCCCAATAAAAAGAGATCTAATGTTTAAAAACAGAAATGTATTAACAGAGTACTCCCTTTGTAATTAATACATGCAAACACCATAGAGCTGTCAAAACGAATCATCACTAGACAATATTTGGTGAAAGGAAGGAAGTGATTCAAGGCTTGAGGATGACATATAAGAACTTCTGGTCGACAGACCAATTACCTGAAGCCTCATGATGATTGACCCATGGACCCTAACCATAAAGGGATGTAGTCACGAAGAGATATAAATCCAGACGAGGGGGAAGAAGCAGAACACCTTCAGACGTACGAGCCTTGTCCAACCATTAAAGTAGACAGACCATCAGTGTATGAGGAAGGGTGAATGGGAGCTGCTAAGGGATCCTGGGCAAGGTTCCATTGATCTTGAGAGCCCACTGAAGGGATCACATGAGCATGATCAAGGAGAACTAGTTATGCAATTAAAGACAATATTCCCCAAAGCAACAGAACCTTGCAGGCAGAAAGTAATGGAGCTGAAAGGTGTGGGCAAACTGACAATTTCATAGATTGAAGTTACAGAGGATAAGGTCAAACCTAAATAAGATGAGTGATAAAAAAGACACCTTAAAAGACAATATATTTGGTAGGATGGACTTCTCCAACTTGATTAACCAGCCCACCTGAGCGACCACTCAAAAGAGCTGATAAATATGGCTGGCTGATTCCAGTTTGGAATGAAGTATAGGGTGCAAAATTGGCAAACTACCATGTGATGAACAAACTGAAGATACAGATGAGATCATGCTAAGATACGAATGTGTAGATAAGCAATGACAATATACATCTTGTACATCCATAAGCCCAGTAAAAGTGACTGCTGTAGAGAGAAACGACTCCACTGAAAAATGGAGCAGTTGAACAAATCAATGACAGGCTTCCAGTCTGCAGTTTTCTTGGGAACAATAAAGAGTCTGAAATAAAAACCTAGCGAAATATGTGGAAAAGATTTAATGACCTGCTGAGCTATTAGCTCTTGAACCACCTCCAAAAGATATTAGCTGGTCATTGGATCCCAAAATGAAGGGAAGGAAATAGGTATAGATGGCATGGGATATGGGAAAAGAAACAGTAATACAAATCCTTCCAATAAACCTTGAAGAACCAAATGATCCATGATGAAAGGATGCCACTGATGAAAAAAAAAAATTAGCAAGTTGTGCTCCCATCAGACCATAATCCACCGGGTGCTTTCTGATACTGTTGGCAATATAACGTGTTGTCAAAGAAACAAGACAGGGCACCTACAGTAGCAGAGATGAAAACTGGAACACTACAAAATTGGTTCCCCCATACACAAGTCCCAAAGATAATATGGGGGTAAATGGACACAAGTTAAGGTAACACCAGGACAAAGAAGTTCCCAACAACAGCATCAACACGTGCAAAGCCATAGCAAAGAGGACAGATGAGTCAATCTGGAGAAAGAATGGTTGGGAGGAAGTGTGGGAAGATCTAAACATGGACCTTTGACCCAAGTAACATTCAATCTCTCTGCAAGTAAATGATAATAAATCTCCAATCAAATCATCCACACCTGAAGCTTGGTAACATGAAATTCATGAATAGAAAGAATCAGTCAAAGGTCATGATGATATATAATAATGAGACCATAATAAACCAGAAGGAAATTGAAGTGAAGAAACAATCTGATTAAATTTGAAAGTAATTGAAGTGAAAACCACTTTGCAAGTATATATTAAAGCTGAAAGCAAAATTTCAAACAAACAAAGAAATACATTTGACCACAAGTGCTGCCAAATGAGAAGTGATGGCTCTTTAGAGATGTATATGTCATGTTCCTATTGGTAGTGAAGTGACACATGATTATTTGGATAAGACATATTGGAATCAACTGATTCCAACAGAGGGGAGCAGAGAACTTGAGACATGCATATAGAAAGCAGTACTAGACAAGAATAGCTACTCTTGTGAACCAAGTAAATAGAGTATCAGAATATACCCTAACAGAAAAGAATTTGTTCAAATAGTTCCAGAGCAGCAACACAAATACACCTCAATTCCAAAGTTTCACCTTTAGCCTAGTTCTAAACTACAAGTGAGCATTAAAGCCTATAATAACAAAAAACACCTAAAGTAATATTCTCAGACTGTAGCTAGCTGTGAGGTAATAACTGCTCTTAATAAAACAGGGATACATCAGAGATACAGATTATTAAAGCCACAGTACAAAGGAGTATTTTAAAAAAAATTTTCAAACCCTAATGCTATCATTTCAGCTTAATTACATAAATGTTAAAACACACCAAATGTTATGCTGGTACCTGATAATTTTTCTCTCTTTTTAAATGCAAAAGACAATAATGTATAATATAATAATGTATTTCATGAAAGCATCTTTACAATTGACACATACCTTTTTCCTTAAATTTACTTGTGGTTTTACATCTAATAACCAAACTATGGAGACTCTTCGCTGAATTTTGTATTGTAAAATGGAAGATACTGTAAAACTAGTTTCCAGTCAGTAAAATATAAAGTCCCCAAAATTCCTGTTGTACCAAAAAAGACTCCAGTTTTAGACCTATATAAAAAGAAAGTTTACACATCTGAAAACATAATTTCTGATAATCAAAAACATCCAGAAAATAATTGAATTTAATAATTTAATTAATACTGAAAGGACCAGCCTTAATGGGCCAGAAAGCAGTTTCTCTCGTATCTTAATAAAATTGTTACAAAAAAAAACAACATTACAATCTAAGTTAATAAATAACTTTATATTAAAAATATGCATATTACATAAATTTATCTAATGAGTACAATAAGACAATAAACAGTAGCTTCATTTTCCAAAATTTTGCCAAAAAAGTTTGTAGAATTGGAGTACAATAAGACAATAAACAGTAGCTTCATTTTCCAAAATTTTGCCAAAAAAAAGTTTGTAGAATAGGACTTTTAAGGATAAAATAAATACAAACACTATGGAACTCTTTACAACAATGAGATTATGGACAGTTTTGAAGATGAGTAGAGAAACTTGAAAGAGCTTATTAGCTGGAAAGTTAAGTTAGTACCAGCAAGATTCACTGTATTGGGAAAGTGAAAAATATAGTAAATAAAAGGTAGTTAAGGAACTGACCAAGAAAAAAACAAACAGTTATGTTTTGTAAGACAAAAAAAGTTAAATGTTTACTGCAGCAAACTTAACAGTAGAAAACTAGATATATATATAATTTATTTATCTATTGAATATTTAGAGGTGTTAATAGGCTTAAACCACTGATAAATATTAAATGCAGAAAGAAGGAAAATCTGAGATTCTATTCATATGTCAGGTTCACAAAAACATTTCTGAATGGAAATAAATAGAACTGGAACAAAGTGATTGAGAGAAGAACACACTGAAGATTTGGTTTTGTTTACCATCTGTTAATTATAGAATATGCATGTGATATATGGTATACAGTTTAATAACTGCTTTCAATGAAGATATTTAAATGATGGTAATAAAAATTGAAAACACATCCTGATGAGTTATGATATTGAGAAAAAAAACTAGGCAAATGAATGACTTGTAAACAAGAGATTTACATACCTGTGACTGGAAGTCAAAAACAGAAGTTAAAATAAAGTAGGAAGATCAGTCATAATTAAATGGGAATTTTAACACTTGATGGCCATAAAATGTATATTAACCAATGCTCTATAAATTCCCTGTTTGACCATTAAATTGTTCATTTGACCACAAAAGATTTACTTTGAAAAATGTCCTGTATTCTTTTTTGAAAAGATAGCAAGTAACAGTGTGCAAACAAACAGAAAGCTCTTCACTTCTTTGAGGAAGGTGTTCAAACATCTTTTCCTATCCATCACTAGTCAAATGTTTCACACTTGGTCATGTTCCTTTCCAACATAATAAATTACCAATAATTTCTATTACATGATCGACGTTATCTTTCATTACATTTTGTAGTTCATGTATGCATAAAATATTTAGAAATAATTAATGTTTAAACTAAAACCAAAAACAATGTAATCCCATTACCAACTTTAGTGATAGCTTTCTTGATGTATTTATTATATTTCAGTAGGTATCAGTATCCTCCATTTTATCAATATTTTTACAATTAAAAATGGTTTTCCTACGTATAAACTGAAGAATGAACTTTTAGTTTCAATGTATAACGTGGAAGTAATTCATTAATTTTCAGCTAGCTTGGTAGAATAAATAATTTAGATCAGCCACACAACTTCTCTAAACTGTTCCAATTACACTGTTACTATTAATTAAAAATCAAATAGCATCAAAAAACAAAACAGTATTTCTATTTCAAGAATACCCAACTCCTTATTAAAACTTCTATCATTATTACCTACCAGCTTTTAGCTAATTCTAAATATTTCCTCCCAACAAGACGAGAAATTACACCCGACTGCATAGTGAAGAGTGGTATTTCTAAAAGTTAAAAAAATAATATATATATATTTTTTAATTTTACGTGATAAATTAACTTCGTAAACCTCTCACATTGACCTGACCGCAAGCAAAGTGAGCCCTCTACTGTAATTGTGTTGGTATTGTAACATATCTTCATAAAATAATTTAATATATTTTTCTTAAAATATTATTGCAGCATTAATTCTCAGTTATTTGATTTTGTAAAAATAGAAACGTAATAAATTATAGTAAATGCAGAATAAATATGAAATTTCTGTATCTATAGCTTTTTTAACGTAAAATATTTAAATCTTGATATCATTTTACGCTATTTTACCTCAGCTTCTGAATACCGACGTCATACAGTCTAATCATCTTGGTATTGGCTGATTTAAATAAACTTACAAATAATACCCTCAATGCACAACTTCAGTGGAAACCTAATTAAATACAAACATCCTTTGACTTGTATTCTTCACTGGACAAAGGAGTTAGGTAGATCCAAGCGTTCTTTCAGTTCCTAACTAACCATTAGAGATAATTAAAAATATCTTATAGTTTTGAAGAATCCGTATGTTCAGCAGGATTTGTTTTTTTGTTTTTGTTTTTTCTGGAATTTCGCACAAAGCTACTCGAGGGCTATCTGTGCTAGCCGTCCCTAATTTAGCAGTGTAAGACTAGAGGGAAGGCAGCTAGTCATCACCACCCACCGCCGACTCTTGGGCTACTCTTTTAGCAACGAATAGTGGGATTGACCGTCACATTATACACCCCCACGGCTGGGAGGGCGAGCATGTTTAGCGCGACGCGGGCGCGAACCCGCGACCCTCGGATTACGAGTGCACGCCTTAACGCGCTCGGCCATGCCAGGCCCTATTAGCAGGAATGGCAAAAATTAGTAAAACAGCTTTCTTTTCTCATTTGTATACAAGGTTACATGGATTTGGTTTGGTTTTCAAATTTCGCAAAAAGTTACACGAGGGCTGTCTGTGCTAGCCGTCCCTAATTTAGCAGTGTAAGATTTAAAGGAAAACGGCTAGTCATAACCACCCTCCGCCAACTCTTGGGATACTCTTTTACCAACGAAAAGTAGGATAGATCGTGACATTAGAACGTCTCCACAGCTGAAAGGACGAGTATGTTTGGCGTGACGGAGATTCGAACCCGCTACCCTCGGATTTCGAGTCGAGTGCCGTAATCTCCTGGTCATGCCAGACCTGTGTTAGATGGATTAACACTGTTCAGTTGTGTTATTATACCATTCAACTAAATGGAGTTGATTTGCTTCGGTTTCTTAACTTGAGCCCCCCAGTGGCTCAGCGGTATGTCTGCGGACTTACACGCTAAAATCCTGGTTTTGATACCCGTGGTGGGCAGAGCGCAGATAGCCTATTGTGTAGCTTTGTGCTTAATTCAAAACGACAACAACTTCTTGACTTGAATGACTTAATATTTTGAAAGAGACTATTTAATCTCAATACTAATGAGAATGAGGATTTGTAGAATTAACTAATGGAGGTGCTAGCATATAACCCCATGTTTTGGCTTCTTTATTTATTACAACTAACATCTAGAGGTTTTTGTGTTTAACAACGCTGTTTACCTTTCACTTTTTCTTTTTGTTTGTTTCTAGTCGTTAATCACACTATAACAACTATAATGTTTCACACACATGTACTCTTCAAGTAACTTTAATTCTCAGTTGTCTGCTGTGCTGTGTTTTTAATGTTGAGGCATCTTGTTCAGGTGGTGACTGTAAGTTGTGAGGAAAATATCATGGGTATCATAATACGAATTTCCTACTAACAAGGTGAAATAAATTATACTGCTGACATTCAAAAGTATAATAAAGGATGATCCGAATCATTTCAGATAGATAACTGCTTCAGATGGCTGACTTTGAAAAAAAGCTTTTTAACTTTTGTTTCTGAGATGACTGTTCCATCCTAGGCTCCAGTGATTCTTTAAGTGTTTGAATGTTGTTGTTAGGTACAAAACTTTGTAGAGTAGTTTGGCATCTCCAGTGGTGAAGAAGGAAGGTATGTTAGATGGATGAATGTAGTAACTCACATTGATGTCTTTTCATTACCCTAAACATATGAATGTCAGGATGCATTAGAAAGTGGGCCATTTATTCAGTACGTTAGACCTGACAGCTGAATGCTGATAAGAGGAGCTACAAAACAAAAACCCACCTAAAATTTTTGACACGACAAATATATTGTATTCGTTTAGCCATTTGGCTTGAGTAATGCGTCACCACATTCAAGAAGCTTTACCGAGTTAACACCAAAAAGGATTATATGAGTGAAATATTTGGTATCGTATTCGAGTCTGCAACCAGAAATTTGAAAATGATGGTTCAGTAGAAAAAAAGAAGGAATTCAAACCTAAACAAACAAAATGGGTGCACATGTGTATGGAAATGAAATTTTATGGTCAGGTTGCAAATAGAAAAGGAATCCCCACAGATACTTGCGAAATAATAATGGTGTAAATTTGACTTAATTAAACCTATGATTAAACAAGAGTTTTTTCACATTATTGATGGTTTATGGCTATCTTCTTCAAGTTTACCTCATCATTATTAGCGCTAAATAAAGTGGAAGCACACTTCATGTGGAATTAACCATGCTAACAATGATTCTAGTCCATAAAGCATGATTTAGTGGAATCCCTAGTGTTAGCATATCCATGACAATATTATGAATATCTTCTAGAACTAACGCCAGTGATAGAAGAATTTAATTAGTTTTATCACAGTTGCCAGATGAAGTGTGCCATGTGTCACCAATATGGTTGATGAACTTAAAATCCCCAAAGAGATCATAGCATATAAGATAATAGTACTAGAGGAGAATAACACGAGAGCATACAGGATAACAGCATTGTAGAAGTACGAGGTGATAGCAAACAGGATAACAGCATTGTAAGAATATAAATGGATCATGCATCATTATCTAGACCCACAATATGGAAATGCAGACAGGATGTCTTGCTGAATGGTGAGACTTTATTCGCTCACTGAATGTCCTGCCCCTGAACACTGGATGGGAGTATAGACTATTGTCATAGTGATGAAACGATACATCAGGAGACTATATTCTATGATTAACATTGAAAGCTCCAGAAAAGGAAGTTGGAGACCTTAAACTATCATAAGGGATCCTTGTCACGCAACAAAGCTCATATCGACGAACAACGCAGAAAGTATCTGGAACTTTTAGTAGTTACAACCGCAAGGAGGTGTGCTGTGCACTTGTTATCACATGCTTACAATGGTTTTCGACCTTTGTTACTGCTAACGATCTCCAGGTATTCGAAGTAAAACTGATAGGCTCTGTGATGTCATCCATACTTGTTATAATGGAACGAGGTCACTTGTGTGTGGTTCACAAACTAAGTGATATGTCCACACAACCCATAACTGGTGTAACATTGGTTAGCATAATGTGAAGTGATCTAAGATTAGTTAACGATTTTTCACACCATTCTTTTCTTTATTATGACTAATTTAAGAAAATTTCATATTTTGAGCAAACTTGGTGGATTTTTGTAAGAATTTCGACAGCAGTGTCTTTCAGTGTTGACAAATGTGGTGCTTTAAGGTCATAGTTTCACCCGAGTTTGAATGACAGTGGCCAGTCACGGTAACACAGCTAGTTGTTCTGGATAAATACAACTTTTCTTGTGAAGTATGGAACATAAAAGATTAAACAGTCTGGTGCAGAATGTTCAGAGGTTCAGTATGATTCCCGAATACATATCCAAATTAAATATTTATTATTTTATGGACCTGTCCCATTGCAATACATAAAATCAGTTTGTCTGGAACATACCTCAACAGTCGTGGAGTGTCAACATACTTCTTTTATCAACATATCTTTTCCGATTGTTCACTCACTGAATGCGAAAGTAGCTACCACTTTTCACACTTTTGAAGGAAGGGGTGTTCATTTTCATTATTCTTGTAAATTCGTGGTTTGATTTATTAAAAAAATTAAAAAATAGACATTTTCATTTATTACACACACACATGTATATATAAAAGATATTTTCGCACTGGAAAACTGTGGTAAAATTGGTGATTTGAGATGACGAGAAACCCACTTGGAGTAAAACTATTCCAGAACTGCTGGTATGGGTAATAACACTTTTATAAAGCAAAGAACAAGGTGATAACTTTCTTAGGTCATCTTCAGGTTAACAATTTACTGTCCAACAATTTTTTTCTTTTTTTTTTTCCAAAGTTTTAATTCATGTTACTCGAGTACCATGTAGAAAAATAGTTTCTCACTTACACTATGCAGCTGCCGATGGCCTATAGGCGCATTGTAGCTGACAATGAATGAGTCTATTAAGATACCGAAATCTCTGATGGAGTATTCTATTTTGGTAATGTTATTATTCATCTTTGTCTTTCCAAACACGAGCCGTGTCCGTTGCTAATGACGTACATACGGACAAATTTTCGTGTTGTTTTGAGGTAGCGGAAGACACACGCTCTATAGCGTACTTCTTCGATTATTTCTACTATCAACTACGAATTTTAATTGTATAAAAACCATAACTCATTTTCTCTCTCCAGCAGGTCGATTTTGAGAATGTTTTATTTTGAAACTAGAATTCCCCCTAGCGGTTACGTACAAATATTAACGTTGTGAAAGATTACGTAGATTTTTGACAAATAACTAGACACATTAAATATAACATTATGGTCTGATCCAGTGATTACCAAACTGTTAGCCGCGGATATTTCAAATTTTCGAGGGAAACATAGTGATATCTGTCGGACACCGTGCGAACTACTAGCTCGAGGTAGTTCACAGTTTTAACATTAGACCGCTCCACATTCCTTTCGATGATGTTCTCGAATGTTTTTGTTCCTTGTACTTTCTGCTACGCCAGTAACTTACCGATCTTTATCGTTTCTTAAGTTTTGTATACAAATGCCTGTCGACTCTCCGGGTCTGTTAATAATCGAAATAACTGAAGGATATTATGATCAAGTGTCTGTGATGTCGAGTGAAGATCAGTGAATTACTTTGTTCATTTTTTAGTTCTTGTGCATAAAAATGGAAAGATTTTTGAACATCAATAAGAAGTGTGGGAGAAAAGAAAAAATGGCGAGCCACAGACTGGTGGCAAAGATGTGAAGAAACAGAAATACCACGATAATTATCTAGATTTTGGTTTTACTTCGGTAGATGTCAATCATGAAGAGTGTCCGCGGTGTGTGTTGTGTCTAAAAGTGTTGGCTCCAGAGTGCTTGATTCCAAGTAAACTGAATTGTCGCTTAAAAATCAATCATCCTAACATGGCTAGAAAAATACCGTGATTATTTTACCAGAAAATTAAAATAATTGAAAGAACAAAAAGGTACATTTTTTAAACAAGCATCAACGTAAAGCAGTGTTTTACTAGCGTCCTACAAGATGGCGTAAAGAGACGCAAAATATAAAAATGTGTCACACCATCACAGAACTTATTTTACCGGCTGCAGTGATATGGTGAGCCTGCAAGAAGACTGCTTTGAAAGGTGATTTTATCCAACAATACCATTAGTTGTAGAATCCAATACGTGGCCGAAGACCTCAACGATCAGCTAATTGACAAAATGAAAGGGAAACAGTTTGGGTTACAGCTAGATGAGGTGATGAATAAAAACAAGGATGCTCATTTGATTTTTTACACACGGTTCGTGGACGGTGACAAAATTGTGGAAGACCTTCTCTTTTGTAAAAATATCACTGCAGGTACAAAGGCTCAAGACTTGTTCGAGATCTCCGACATTTAAATGTGCGAAAACAACTTAGACCGGATCAAATTAGTTCTCGTCTGCGCCGATGGTGGTCCCTCTGTGTCCAACTGTTACGGACGATTGCACGCACTCGTACAAAGCAAGGCTCTTTGATGCACTGTAGACCCACTGCATAATCCCCAGGGAAGCCCTTGCGTCAAATCACCCGAGTCCTCTACTGAACCTATTCTTGTAAAAATGTGTGTTGAAAGTCTTGATATTTGTAAAAATCTCGATCACAGAAGGCGAGGGGTTTTAAAAACTTTGTGAGGATGTGGGATCTGAGCACACATCTTTGTTGTATTATTGTAGCTCGCGAGGGCTCTCTGGTGGAAATGCACTTTCCCACATGTTCGAATTACGACAGGATCGCTACTCATTATCTTGAAGAATAACATGAATGTGCTAAAAACTTTTTGAATACTGATTTCTTTTTGTCAAAATTAGCATATCTGTGTGATCTCTCAGTAAAACTGAATGCATTGAATTTCTATCTGAAACTCGCAGAGAAGGTTTCAGCCTTTAGAAAAAGTAACTACGGTGGCAAAGACCGTTTTCCTTGTTGCAGTAGTTTGTTACACCGAATGAAGTTGATTTCACCAACAAACTAAAATCTCTTCGTAAAGAGCACCTAACACAGCTCAATAACTGGTTTAAAAATTACTTTCCAGAATATATAGAGAAATTTGCATGGATCCAAGACCCATTTCAAGACTATGGCCCCATCTCATTTACCTCTGCAAAAGAAAAAAAATCTTATTGAGCTGTCTTGTGACAAGATTTTAAAAACAAAATTTGGAAGCAATGAACTAACCGAGCTTTGGATATCAGTAAAAGATGAATATCCGCTGCTAAGTGTCAAAGTTCAATGAATCCTAATTCCATTTATGACGTTATATCTCTGCGAAGTTGGGTTTTCGACGGTTGCTGTGATAAAAAGGAAGTATCGTGCGAAAATCAATGTGAAACAGGAAATGAAGTGGCTGTGTCTGATTCTAAAGTTTGAGAAGTTGTGCAGTGCTTAGTAGGCGCACAAATCCCATTAGTAATTGTGGTAATTTAAAAATGAAATAAAAATACTCGTACTGTTTTTTACTCACAATTTACGTGCATTATTCTTTCAAATGGCTACGAAGCTGTTATTAAATACTAAGTAGTTTGGACCTAACTACTTAATAAACGGAACTGTTAGGTTTTTCATTTTGACTTGGAGCGCCGTGAACTGGGAAAATTTGAGATACGCTGGTCTGATCACCAACTTGAAAAACCTTCTTTGATCACGAGATATAGCTACGATATTGTTCATAATATTGAGATACGGTTTAATTTTGGAAATTTTCCGGTGTATTTTTTTATTCTTTTAGTTCTTTTTCCTAACTTCTTAAATAGTTATTGAAATTAATAGCATTGAAATTTATGTTGTATTTTTAAGATTTATACTTAAACCTGGCTAAGCACGGTTTGTTTTTTGTAATAAGTGATCAAATTTGTATTCTAGTTTTTAAAGTTTTATTTTGAAAATTTATTTATATATTTCAACCAATTGTTTTCGTTTTATCCTGGTTGCAGCAACATCTTGTTAGAACATTTAGTGTACAAATTAAAGGGGTTAAGAAAAAATGTCGAGAGAACAAATAATCTACAGAACTTTATCGAATTTTCGTATATTTTCTTTATTAGGCCTAAAATGTTTTAATAATTTCAAATTAATCAAATTATTATTATTAAAATAAATAACACAAAAGATGGCAGTTTATAAAACCATCTGAACTTTTCATGCTTTATGAAAAGATATTGTTTAAAAAATTATAAACCTGAGAAAGGAATTTCTCCATAGAATTATGTTTCTAATAAACTTCAGTTTATAGCACAAAGACATGCACAACCGAAAGTAAAGAACAGTAAGATTGAACATTATGGTGACCTTCGTATTCATGAAATTTTAAAGAACTGACATCTTTATAATTCAAGACACCAGCAGTGGAAGGTAAAATGTTTTAATTTAATATTGTAATTTCTTCACAAGTTGTTTCACATTACATTTTAATAACCGAGATAGACAAAAACATGTTTCTCTTAGTCTTAAGCCTAGTTAAAACTTTCGTTAACGTAGTTTGGCTATATGTTTTTCTCTGTTTCTCTCTTACATTTCTTATCACACAATGACAAAAAACTAAGTCTGCATGGAAAGAAACAGATGCTTCGTAACCATCACGAAACAAGAAAATTAACAGTGCTTATTAAAGTACAACCATGTAAGTTAGTTTTTGTTATTAAAACAGAATAGGAGAAAACAAAACAAAGTACCTAATATCATTTGTACTTTTCTTTCTGATATGCAACAATGTCAATACAAAATAAATATTTTATTTTCATATAAAGACGTAAAACATACTTAGCTCTTCTTAAATTTCCAAAGATTTTTAAAACTTACAACCCCAATCAGTACCTGTGAAAAATATGTTATCAGAATACTACAGTAAATATTTTATATCATTGTGATGGCTAATGGTTATACAAAACAAAGTTTACTGTTTAAGAAAGTTTAAAGATGCACTACACTTCCACATCCTAATTTAAATACATCCATATATTTATTGCCATTTTTTGCCATTTCTACTTTATTTTCCCTCATCGTTTATCTCAATTAAAATTTGTATTATAGCTTACTTTTTTAAATTTAAAAAACTAATATGAAAAACTACTTACTAAAGCCTATAGATTAATACACAGTTATAAATAAAAGTTTATTTGATGCCAAGAAGAAAATACAAGTATAATATTTCAAAATTTCAGTCAAGAACACTTATATCTCTGTATGATATTTAAGTTGCAGGAGCAACTAGCTTGGGGAAGCTTATAACTGCTAACCTGCTTATAAATTAGTTTATATTATTCATTCAATGCTTAACTCTTACCCTAGCTATATAGAGGTCTGGTTTGGTTAAATAAATTCATCCAACTAAAATAAAATCTCGCACATACTCAAACAATAACATATAAAGCTATATATTCCATAAAATAATATATACATTTCCGAGCACTGTGTTTTGTTCATTATAAACCACTTCACTGCTGCAGACAAACAGTACTCCGTAAGGTAAAGATATTATGAAATAAGATATATAAAATAATTAAAATGTTACAAATTGTTATCAAAAGTAGTACAATGAGAATAAAAATTAATTGGGTGTGGAGGGAAATAGTTGTTTTTATAAAACATGGATGTAACACATCATGCTTACAGAAATTACCTTCTGTTCTTCTGTTATCGTGGGGTAAAGCAAAAATTCATTACAAAAAACAAACAATATATAAAGTACTTCTTTTAGCACAGAGTTACTAATAAAACGCGTGGTTTGAAATTACAATAATAAATCTATGTTTTGCAAGTTGTTTTATTTAAGAAACCTCATTCTGACCAGTGGAGCATGACCAAGTTGTAATTGTTCTTTACACGAAAAATAAATACATTTGTTTATGTTCTGAACATTTATTAGACCAAAATACCAGCACAAAAAAAAATTGTACCTTTACATCAATGTACAGATACTGAGAGTTTCATTAATATATTGAAAGCACTTTTGTTAATATAAAACACACTGGATTTTGATGCAAATTGACGATATAATGATAAAATTAAAAAAAAACCACTAATTTAAAAGCAATCATTTGTATTACATTTATTTAAGATATTAACTCTAAAAAAGGTAATTTTTAATCCACAAAATTCTGACAAGTTTGAAATTGATTTGTTGTCAGTACAAGTTTAACGTACTTGGAAAATTTTCTAATTAATTACATTTGTTTTTGCAACTCTTTGGACTGAAAAAAAAGTGTTTAATATTAATCTTTAAAAATACAAATAGATATGAAAGCAACTACTTGATGAAAAACAGTTTACTTTAATTACAATATAAAAATAGACAAGTTCGGAAAATTTCTGCATCACAAGTCGCTTATTTCAGCTAACTTGTTAGGAATTTTTCCATATTAAAATATGAATATTTAAAAAGGGATTAACCTATTCAGTATATTAAATTATTTAAAGAGTACTATTTATCATATCTATCCTCACTTGAAGGGACAATCCTGTTTTTCATAACACAAATATACCAACTGCAAAATAGAAATCGTGTACTATCAAAAGATATCTGGACAAGAAAAAAATTCTCGTTCCCAGTAGCCTCCTGCATAAATCCAGTCATTAGTCTTAGTGTGTTGATTTTCTTCTTGTTTAAACCACCTGTGAAAAATACGTTAACCGATAACCTGACGTTTCTTCCACTTCAAACTTTTGTAATTTAATTATCAGAAGTATTTCTGAATAAAAACAATTTTCAGTTTAAAAAAATAAGTAAAACTGATAAGGATTAGTTGAAGTTCTAATAGTGAGCACATTAAAATCAAATGTGCAAATAATTTGGGAATCTAAACCAAGTGCAAGAGTTAATTTCTGGATGAAATAAAATATTACTTTTTAGACTTTTGAAAAACATATAGTTACGACAGAAAGTGTTCGTACCCCTGCGTCGTGAATATTTTTCCTCGTAACTTGAAAAGTATCACGATTAGGATAATGAAAGTACAGTACATTATAAATATTATACTAACACACATTTACATAAATTTTTATGTAAATTGAACGACAAATAACTGTTTACAATCAAATAACCAAACATAGGAGGGCCAGAAAGTGTTTGTGTGCCTAGTTTAATGGTCAGTTGTGTTGCCTTTCATGTGAATTACTTAGCGCAATCTCTCCTCAAAGCCCTCCATGATGGTTTCACAGTACTAGACTGGTATTTTCTTCCATTTTTCTTTACAGAACGCCTCCAACTCTTGCAAGTTTTTTCGGATGACGCTCATGAAACCTGGTCTTCAACTCATGACAAACGTCTTCAATTGGGTTGAGATCGGGTGACTGCAATGACCACTCCAAAATGCTTAAATTGTTCCTCTGCAACCAGGATTGCCCATATTTCGATGTGTGCTTCGGGTCATTGTCGTGCTGGAAGATCCAACGACGCCCAAGCTGCAAGTTTCGAGTATCATTCTTGATATAAGTGCCTAATATATCAAAGTACTCTTCTTTCATGATTCCGTTGACGCGGTGAAGGCTGCCTACACCAGAAGAGCTGAAGGAACCCCATAGTATGATCGAGCCATCTCCGTGTTTAACTGTAGGGGCGGTGTTCTTTGGAAGATTTCGTTCCCCCTTCTTACAGAAAATATTACGAACATCATTGTGGCCGAAAATTTCGATTTTAGTCTCGTCTGACCAAACAATACTCTTCCAATAGGTAAAGGGTTTATCTGTATGCTTTCTTGCATACCTCAATCGTTCTTCTAAATGAACAGGTTTTAAATATGAAGTTCTATGAGGACGGCATGCTTTGAACCCAGAGGAGCGTAACATGTTCGTAACTGTAGAGGTGCTTACTTCAACCACCAGATTCCCTTACCAATTTCTGTATGTCGTTACGTGTTAAACGAGGGTTCCTACTAACTTCTCTCAGAACCTTCCTCTTGGTTTTCTTTGGAATTTTAGTGGGGAGTCCGGAACGAGGAAGGTTAACAGTTGATCCTGTAAGCTTAAACTTGACAATTATGCTTTGAACAGTAGATTTCGGCACATTAAGCTGTGTAGCAATACCAGAAAGACACACACGAGACTTGTATTTTACAATAATTCGTTTTTTTTTTTAAATTACTGGGCAGTTGTTTCCTGTTCGCCATGATGACCAAGGAGGTTATGATGGAGACGGCGCTAAATTGCCAGAAGTACATTTTTTGCTGACTAAATTCCGATATTTATGAACCCAGTGTCTAGTTCTGGAATGGTATAATGTAGTTTATTCGCCAAACTAAACAAAACTTTTACATGAATATCAGGGTTTTCACACGTTCTGAAATGTACGAACACTTTTTGCTCCTCCTGTTTTTGGTTATTTGTTTATAAACAGTTTATTTGTCGTATAACTTACATAAAAATTTATGTAGATGTGTGTTAGTATAATATTTATAATATACAATACTTCTATTGGTCTACTCTTAACAGTTTTTAAGTTATGAGCACACAACCATTCGGAATGCAGGGGTACGAACACGTTGTCGTAACTTTATGGGCTTGAAGTACTTTCAAGACAGGAACATTACCAGAATAAGATGATTTAATCATTAAACTTAATTATAGTTTGTTTTTTATATTTCATCTGGTCATCATTTTTCAACAATAAAACACTTATTTTAGTACCAATTATAATCCATTTATTGTATGATGTACGATTTGGGAAAAAACAAAATTTAATCTTTTCTTCCTTGACTCGCATTATTACTTTAATTACTTCCTCGACTCACATTATATCACGAGAAATCAAATAATTAAAATCAGTAAATTATTACTCACTTTGGCTCCCATGTTTTTCTTTCCCTTTTTCTCTGCTTCTTTGACTCCCGCTGTTTTTCTTCTAATCGGTTCTTGTCACATGCAGCGCCATCTTTTGAGAAAAAATATTTAAAATGTTCATGATTAAAGTTTTAGTAATGTATTTAATTACATTATCAATACAATATGATAGCCATTCCTTCAAGTTACTGGTTAATGGAATTATTTCTGGGCTGACAAAATACATGTAAAATCATATAATAATACAATGAGTGAACCAGATTCTAGAATGAAAAACAGTCATTAACTCTGAAATAAATAAACATACTAATATTAAATCATATACGAATAAAGACGAACATCTCTCGGCGCAAGCTAGCCTACACTTTGAAGTGACTGTACAATTCCATAAGTTTCTAAACAATCAAGTATATACCTGAAACTTGCCTATGTAATACCCAGTATGTGTCCCACAAAAAAATTGCCAAATAGCATAAAAAAATGTTCCATGTGCATAGGAACAAAACTTTTCTTAGCTTTGTGCTTGCTTTTTTATGACGTCACAGCCAGTTTCACAACTGGGGTAAGAATCTGCATTATGATTAATCACAATCAACATGGCCAGGTGGTCAAGGCACTTCACTCCTACTCTGAAGGTCGCGAGTTCAAATCCCCGTCACAACAAACATGCTCACCCTTTCAGCTGTGGGAACATTATAATGTGACAGTCAATCCAACTATTCGTTGGTAAAAGAGTAGTCCAAGAGTTGGCGGTGGGTGATGATGACTAGCTGCCTTTCCTCTAGTCTTACACTGCTAAATTAGGGACAGCTAGTGCAGATAGCCCTTAAGTAGCTTTGTGCAAAATAAAAAAAACAAACCAATCCTCAATCAACAAGATTGATATTTCAGGTCCAGTATTCTTTTCATAACTATTACTTGTGTCAACAATCATGCTAAATATTAAACATGATAATGTACTGATGCTCAGTCATTGAAATAAACTTGCATCAGGAAGGATGAAGTAAGTCTAAGCATCTCAACGAACTTCCCGCAGATCTCTTACTGTTTGGATATTAGCTTGTAAGACAATGTAAAAACATATTTAAAAAAAGTCCACAAAGCTGCATCTCTTATGCTCACATAAAAAGCCACTGTTGGTAACTCGTGTCAGTGCTCAAGTTGCCTCGGTGGTCAGAGCATCTAAACCTCAAGCAAAAGTCTCACTTTCAAATATCAATACAGTTGGAAGTTTTTATAATTTTGTTTTCCAAGAGATTACGTTTTGAGCAAGCTCTTTCAATATTTGGAATAAAACGAAAACCTTTATATTTAATATTAATAGATTTCAAAACACAGAAAGTCAAAATGATTCACTGGTTGT
This sequence comes from Carcinoscorpius rotundicauda, assembly GCA_011833715.1. Taxonomy (NCBI): domain Eukaryota; kingdom Metazoa; phylum Arthropoda; class Merostomata; order Xiphosura; family Limulidae; genus Carcinoscorpius; species Carcinoscorpius rotundicauda. The sequence continues at coordinate 15,022,881 of CM022398.1, read as the reverse complement.
AGCACTGAAGTCTCAAGTTCAAAGCCCAGTTAAGTTAGGATTTTGAGATATTGGTTCAAATTCCAATTAAATGATGGCTAGCTTACAACAACAAGGAACCTCAGCTTTTCATTTCATTTGAACACTTCTGATGCCACCTATGAAAATAAAACATATGCAAAATTCTGAATAAAACTAAAAATAGTTCAGAAATAATTCAGAAGAAGAAAAAAACTAATTCACAAGAGAAAGAAAAAGTAAACAGATGGCACAACAAAATTAAAAAGGCTCAGCAAAAATTAAGATAACTGAAGAAATATAGTGATGCTGGTAAACATGCAAGTAGGTTTTGCTCCCACTCTGTCTTTCCCACATGTTGAATGGATGAATCAGCCATGTCTTCCATGCCTGCTTTATATTGAAAGTTATTCCAATTTTCGTTTTATTAAGGGTTTCCTTTTGTTTTTTTGACAAAAATAAGAAAAACGTATTATGTTTTCTGGCTGTTATCACTGTAAAACATGATACACTTGTGAAAAATTTCCAGAATGTAAAATCTTACCAATGTCACGCAGTTCAAGTTTGTGAATGTCTGGCCTTAAACGAGAGTCAGTAGGAGGAAGGTGATGTTTTAAGTCATCATCTAATTCATTTAGAGCCATGGCAAAGAGTGTAAAGTAGTAATACTGAAATACAGAGATACGAATGTAATATCAGGACACATTAAGTTCTTCTCTTTACAAAAAAAAACACTAGCATTCTCTGACATTTGCGTATGACAACTTTTCAAAACTTTTTGGTTTTAACTTTTCAAAAAATCAAAACTTAATCAAAATAATTATTTAGAGCGATGTTGAAAACCATATTTAGTTGCAATGTTGAAACGTGCGAGCATCTATATGTTTATCTGTATAAATTACAAAACAGATGTAAATGTGTTTATTCTTTTTGCACTAAATGCATGGGAAACAACGCTTTCAGACCGATTGCAACCTGTATTTCTCCTTACACTACTCATCATTAGGTTACAAAAATAATAATTATCTTCAAAGTGACTGTTTCTGGAAGTATAAATTACAGTTCAGGGTTAGGGGCTTATTCTCGAAGTATACCATACAGTTTATAATTCAATACATTCCTGTCCTCAGTATGATTTTTCTTTTTGGTGCATTTTGTTGTAATATTTTAAATTAACTTAAACTATATGTTTTCTGCACTTAAATTCCAGAACACGTTTCCTGTTATTTAATTTCCACAACATACATTTTTCATGCAGCCTACAAGTATAGTTTTCATGAAATTATGCCATAAAATAAAAGGTGCACACTATTATTTTATGCTTAGCAATACATAAAAGCACAACAAAAATACATTAATTTAAAAAATGACAATTGAGGTTAATCATGATTACACTACTTAACATTAAATTATAACAATTCCAAATTACTACGTAAAGCTGCATAAACAAATATTACCCTTAAATACAAGAAGCATACTGTATTTCCAGAAATGGCAGCAAGGTGGGATATGAGTTTAAAATAACCCAAAATGCATCTCAGTTTCTTCTCTGTAATCCGCACATTGAACAAAGAATGCTTAATTTTAAAGCGTGTTCACTTCCTAAATACTACAGTATGTGCTACTTAATTTTACAGCATGTTCACTTCCTAAATACTACAGTATGTGCTGCTTAATTTTACAGCATGTTCACTTCCTAAATACTACAGTATGCGTTACTTAATTTTAAAGCGTATTCACTTCCTAAATACTACAGTATGTGTTACTTAATTTTAAGGCATGTTCACTTCCTAAATACTACAGTATGCGTTACTTAATTTTAAAGCGTGTTCACTTCCTAAATACTACAGTATGTGTTACTTAATTTTAAGGCATGTTCACTTCCTATATACTACAGTATGAGCTGCTTAATTTTAAGGCATGTTCACTTCCTAAATACTACAGTATATGCTACTTAATTTTAAGGCGTGTTCACTTCCTAAATACTACAGTATGTGCTGCTTAATTTTAAAGTGTGTTAACTTCCTAAATACTACAGTGTGTGCACCCACAAAATGTTTAATGCAGCCATCTAAATTATTTATGTTTACTTCAATTTCTCAGAGAATAATTAGATGCCTCTTCTGTACTTGTGAATGTTCTGACCAAGCATGCAGTTCAAAAGTAATATCTGATTTAACTGAATTTGCTTCATACATTAATTATCAGAGTATTTTGTTATACAAATGTAAACGTACGAAGTTCAAACTATCATTTGGTACAGCATCAGCTAAGTAAATGTATCAATAAACATAAAACTTTCTATACGTGCAATTCTAAAACACCAATATTTAATTTTTTTCTGGTTTACACACAACTATAAGTAACTCAATCACTTTTTTGTTTTTGGTACACAAACATTTTAGGTGTCTTTATATATTTAAAAACAGCTGGTATGGGTAGAAAAAGCACTAATAGAGGAGCGAACAACATTTAGACCTTCTTTGGTCATTGTGAAACATTGTTCATTCTTCTATTAGTGCTTCCTCTGCACAAACCAGCTGTTTTTAAATACATAATTTTCTTTACCAGTAGGTTTTTTCATCATCACAATTATTTTAGGTGTCTAAAACAGCAACTGTAATTTTAATACATTGATTCTTGAAAATATCTTTTATTCAATGTTTTCAACAGACTAAGTGTGAAATAGTGCCACAAAAACATACTTGTATTCTCAATTGTCAATTTTGGTAATAAGAAAAACAAATTAGTCATCAAATGGTTACTTGAGTGGCTGTATTCCCGATTAATTATCCTTTTTCACCTTCAGTTCAACAAACAAATTTACTTCTCTCAACAATAAACAGATTAGATTTCGAGCTTCTTTATTAAATAAAGATTTCAAGTTGATTTGTCATGTATTTACATCAATACTAAGACATTAATGAGAAAATATACTTTTAATGCTTCCCAGTTCACATGTTTTACGTTGAACAAAAACACTAAAAACTTAAATTCATCACTTCTGTAGTTATGTGATACCATGACCCTTCCACACAATGTTTTGTACTTCCATATAATTATACTTGCTTTTACATGGTGCTGTAATGTAACTGGTGTCAGTTATCAACAATTTATTTTACCCTATGCTGCTGATTTAATGTCAGTTTGTATTAGAAGACATTAAATATCGTACACAATATATAGGGATAACTGAAGGAAAGAAACCAGCATCTTAGAAATTCTTGATGTTAATCAAATGAATTATGAAATCTATATAATGACAAAAGCATATTTAATAAATTCTTCACTTGAATGCAACGTTGAACTTCAACAGGTTAGCATCAGAGTGAACTAGCATCATCAGGTAAGTTAGTTCAAAGACATACCTCGAGTACCACTGTTTTTACAGCACATCCACGTTGTTGCATACAGTAGACTTGTATATGTTACTAACAACTTACTACACTTTGTGTTGGTACACATCGCAAAGTGAGAGTTATATTCAACAACCTGTGCACGTTTATTTAATAAACTTAAGATCAGCAGGACAATTAGCATCAATTACTTTTTATATAAGCTGTATGATTCAGAAAAGAAACCATTTTACTTACGTATTACACAGAATCGAAACTTATTAACAAACCTTAGCAGAGTTTTCTGGTCTGGGATCAGCTTGCCACAGTAGTACAGAATTAAGTATGTCTAGTGACAAAGATGAATCAGATTTAGGTATCATGCCATTAACATCATCTCTGACAGGCTGAAAGGGGGGAGAGAAAAAAAACGAATGATGCCAAAATGGAGGCAAAAATAACTAGTAATATTTATAACCTGCATTTGAATGTCTTCAGATTATTTGACATCAGTAGTAAAAGTGGGTATCTATTAATATCATGTGCATCTTCTGAAAAATGAAAGTCCACTGTTTGTTTCTGACCCTACGTGCCTTTTAAAAGCTATAATAATTATTTATGTTCATAAAATTATCTCTACAATATATAACATAAACATAACCAACAAACAATAAATCAGGATTTAACTACTGGCACACCTTGCTAAAAAAAATGTATATGGAATATCTACAAACAATGTTTGTAATTTAACTACAAAATGTTTTATCAAGTGAAACATTTTATTCTTTAATAGTTGGTTCTGTACAGTTAATTTTAGCTGTAATGTTCTTGTTGTCAAGAGGACAATGATACAGTTTGTTATTAATAAATAACAGTAAATACTATTGTTGAGAAATTTTTGCATCATATACTTTTACATTTGTTTCTTTGAGATGTAACCTAATATTTCAATAATTTCTTACATTCTTATGGAGAGAAAAAGACTGATTTATACAACTGCAACTAGCCGTGAAACTGATGTTGAAAGTTTATTCAGTGATAGTTTGAGGTATATATTGATTTATACACTTATCACTTACTGTAGACAAAATGCTCAAGTATTCTGCACTAGCTGCTTTGCCTGAAAAACACCTTGTAAAGCTATGAAATTTTTCAACTATTTTCTTTGGAGTGTGGACTGGACTGCTTGTTGGAGTATTGCTAAACAATGAGGTGTTCTGGCCACTTCGAGGTTGTGCTCTGTCAGAAGGACAAACATTCTTTGGATGTGTGCAAATATAATCCTCATATGCTTCAACTTCAGCACTCTTCAGATATTCTGTCCATTTTCCATACAAGAACCGAAGTTTTGTCTTCCTGTACAAATGGGTAGTATAGAACATCTGACTAGTTAACAGAACAACCAAAATTAATGTATCTTGACTGATATGAACAAAATAAACATGAAAATCTTTTAATAGTGTCAGTCTAAGTACAACATCCACACTGCATCAGGTATATTTATTTTACGACACTAGTTTTAAGTCCGACTGGTATTAACAGACTAAGGTACAGCTTTTATACTGCAAGATGTAGCTTTAATCTGACTTGCATGTAGCTTCACAGCTTGTATATCTCAATACAAGTTTTTAATTTGACTGACAACAGCCTCAGACAGCCTTCATATCATAATATGAAAATGTTATTTTTATGATTTGATTCCTCTGTTATTTCTAAAACTAAGTATTAGTCCATACTCAAGTGTGTGATAAAGTAGCCACAAGGTTGTCATCTGAGCTATAATATCACAAAACAATACAATGATAAGAGAAATTAGGAGAACAATGACAAGTGAAAAACTTCAAGATTTCCCATAAGAGCACACATTTGTTGATACATATTTCTAATTTGTTGTAGGCTTAGAAATTATTTTTAAAAGTAAACCTCATTTTAAATAATTTAACAGTTGAAAAAGACTCTGTACTTAGTTAGGCTAAACAATTATGGAATTGAGGAAAAGAAGACAATTTTATCTTTCACGAATGCATTGGTTATTCATGATCATGGTTTCAATATTAAAAGCACTGTCTGATACAAAACAAAATGTCTGTAATAACAAAGCCAAACAAATTTTGTATTTGTGAAACGTACAATTGTCTTGTTTTACCTCAACTATTTAATCTTATTTTCATATTAGTAATTTGAGCAACTTTCTTTGAAATCTTCTGATTATAACAGTTCACATTTGATTAACTTAATTCATTTGCAAATTAAAGTAATACCAATATACATCTCTTTCATCCACTGGAAAGAAAATTAGACCTTTAACATAAGATAGAAATTATGGGAGAATGCTTTGCATGAGTTAAGTGATAAAAACATTTCAATAAATTAGCAATTTGTTTGCTAATGTAGTTTTGTGGATAAACTGCATTCATAATTTATGGTATTCTGACATGCTCCAAACAAACAGTCATCCATGTCATGAACTAAGTATGAAGATACTGAATCTGGTTGATTCAGTAAGTCACAAAGTCAGCAGTTGCCCAAGGACAATGGTGAAAACAGAGAAATGAAGGTCTACACACATCCTGATTCTTTCTAAAGGTTGCATAATTTCTCTCAAAAATTCATTTACAATCCATAACTCTACCAATTACTAAAACAAAGTCTGAGATTTGGTGATATTTTACATTTTCATTCAACGATTGTTTATTGGCTTCACGTACAGGGTATTTAAGGTACAAAATATATATGTAAAAACGGCTGGTGTGGGTAAAGAAAGCTCTTATGTAGAGGAGCGAACAATGCTTCAACCTTCTTCGGTCATCGTCTGCTTCACTTCTCTACATAGAGCTTTCTCCACCTATACCAGCCATTTTTACATGTATATTTTTCTCTACAAGTGGGTTTTCTTGTCATCCCAGTTTGGTTACAAGTTTCCCTGAAGTGGTGCTGTAGTTCTAGACAAAATGTAAGCACATGCCTACGTGGAAAGGGACAAGTAAACTTACAGTAGTTGCATCCTTGATATGTTGAATGATTGGAAGTTGAATACTCTACAACTTTAAATTAAATACTTCCCGATACTTCTTTCAATTTAGACTAAAAAACAAAACAAAAAATATAGTTGTTTCTTGAGAACTTGGAAGTACATTTTATAGCTTATGCCCATGTAACTTAAATTAAATAGATAGGCAACTTTATTTTGATCAAAACCAGAAATAGATATGTAGTGTATGCACTCTAATACACCACTTCCTTTAATATGGTGTTATATCTCTTCCGAGTCATACTGCCACAGCAAATAACACTTAACGTGGGTGAAATTTATCAGATTCTGAGCTGAGCCTCAATGAATATTTGTGAAATTCTAACACACTCCGATATTTTTTTTAAAAGTACAATATACAGGACAGTGAGGCACATTACATATTCAAAACACATTACCTATCATATGATTTAAGAAATTATTATATGAATTCAGACTTAATGAATCATGGTCTAGTTTTAGCATGTCTTGCATACATAAATACAGAAATTCAGTAAGTTTATGCAAAATGAATTAATGATAAACAATTTCGAAGCTTTGAAACTCAAAAATAAAATGCATACTCACTGCTTATCGTAAATAAATCCTTCTATCCGATGCAAATCTTTACAAAACCAGCCTGCTTGTTTAAAGTTCAGAACAACACTAAGACCGGTGTCGTGACCAGTCAACTCTAACGTGCCATACTACATCAGAAATAAAAACAACACACATTAACAGTATGTGGCTATTGTCGGGTACCACGTTTAACAAATGTTTCTCTTTTAAATTTCGTGCAACCTAACTGATAACATGGTTCATTAATTTTAAATGTTCCACTTTAAAGTATTAATTCTATTCTTACATTTTGAGAATTTGAAAAATATATACAGAGATGTACGAGGCAAATTAAAATTGGAGGCATCCACAAAGCTCCTGGGTCCTAGATTAAGTTTCATGCATTGTCCTGCTTTTCCCGAGATGACCGAGTTAAGTAAGGGAACATAGGACACAGGCACACCTATTATGACCTGGGTCAAGGGTTTGAGATAAGGCCCTGGAAGCTCCTGGGTTCTAGATTAAGTTACATGCATTGCCTTGATTTTCCTACGAATAATTTTCTTAATTTTGATGCATATTTACTGAAACAGTTTGAATATTTGCTAACACTTATTTCTAATACAATCAACAAAAAATGTATTTTATTTGATGGGTTCAATCATGTCACATTCTTTGAAAGTTTTTATGAATTTTCTTATAAAACTTAGTTAATCAACATTTTGAAAAATATTGAAATATTATATATCTCACTGTATTATTTTAGTAGTAAGAGTCAAGTTGTACTGAAAGAATATAACATTGTTATATATCTCATAACTTTCAAAAGTAACCCAAATAAATTAAACTTAACAGAATCTAAAATCTTCTAACACCCGTGAAATGTTAGTGAATACAGTAAAATAGATAACACTGGTTATAATGAGGGAATTAGCTTCTGAAGCACATTTTTCAACAACATTAAAGTATACTTTCTGATCATTATATATATTGTTAAAATATATAAAATAGTAATGGAATGTACTAATTACTATGGCAACCATTACTTTCATTACAAGTTTTTGTTGCTTGCAGATTTTACTGTTTTCAATAAAAAACATTATGGAAGCTACAAAAATTCTCTCATTCTGTTTTAATGAAACGTTTTTACTTTATTTATAATTGAGACTACAATAATTATCTCTGCTGTCACAGTGATTAGTACTAACACAGCCCAACTTCAATGAAACAACTCAAAGCCAGCCCTTATCACTAAGATATTTATTATCCCTTTCTTAAACTTACTGCACCCACCATATACGAGGATAACCTGTTACAAAGTTCAACCATCCTGTTACAAAAGCAAAACTTAAAATGATTCCTGCCCTACAAAGTTTGTATTTCATTTCTATCCCCTCATCTTACTATCCTCACCTTTGAAAAAAAGCATCAATTCTGTCAATTCCCTTAAACATCTCTAATGTTATTTAAGAAGAAAAAAAATGTGTGAATCTTAGCCCGTCCCTACATGCCCTTTTCACATCAGGTATTCTGATAGCCCTCCTTCCAACAATTACGTGTCCTTCATAAGATAAGGAGTCCAAAACTGAACCCTATATTCTATTCTAAATTAACCCTGTAATTATTACCACTTTTGAACTTATGTTTAATATAAAAACTACATGAAATCTTGTTTGCCCAACCACCTAAAACAGACTGATCAACCAAAACACAAAGATCCTTTTTTCATGACACTGTTAAAGTTATTCCCATCAAAATTATACTTACAATTTAGATTAAGATAACCCATATCCATTACACCTTAGAGTTATTAAAATCAAAACTCATTTGCTGTACATCTTACCAACTCACCAAATGATATACATCCTTTTTGTAAATAACAGTATCCTCATCACAACCAACATCCAATACCAAAAATTTCAAGTAATTACTTGACCATTCCCTTCACCTGTATCACTGATGTTAATCAAAAAAAGCAAAGAAACAAATACCAAGCCTTGAGGTATTCCACTCATGACTCGCTCAATTTGATCGAATTCCATTTATAACAATCTGCTTTTTCCAATCTGCCCACTGTCTATCTAATGAACCAACTTTGCCTTCACACCTACACAGATATTCTTGATGACAAGAAACCCACTTGAAATAAAAATGCATCTCAAAATGATTAGTATAGGTATTAATACTTATTGATAAGGAGAGAACAATGTTTCAACCTTCCTAGGTCATCTTCATGTTAAGAAGATAGCCTAGGAAGGTCAAAACGTTGTTCACTCTTTTTAAGTAAAAGTGGTGATACCTATGCGAGCCATTCTAAGATAAACCTACACAGATAATTTTTAAAAGAAGCCTTTCATGTGGAACCTTGTCAAATACTTTCTAAAGATTCAAACATACTAAATCTATACCCTTAAACAAAATTTTAAATCTTGTTTCATGAATTTGCAAAAATTATTTTATTAAATTTTCAAAAAGTTTTTGTCAACAGATGTAAGACTATAAGGCTTGTAATTACCAGGAAAAATTTTATCACCCTCCAATTTTAGAAAAAAACAACAAAAGAAGTAACTTCCAATCTTCTGGCACCTACCTACTATTCAAGAACTTGCTAAAATATTACAAAGTTACTCAAATATTTAATCATTAGCCTCCTACAAAACTCTTGAGAAGTCTTATGATCCAGGAACATAATTTTTTAAACTACTCAAATATTCTTGACAAGCTTTAAATTAAAGATGATCATCCTGTTTAGGTTTTTTTCACCATCTAGCAACTTTTCGGGATGAAAAATACTGCTGAAACCTACATTAATAAAAACTAAATAAAAAATAATATTTAGTGATGCAGTAGTCTTGTAATCAGATATATGCCTTCTTTTATTATTTTTCAAAGAGCCCTATTTTATCCTGACATTTTTCTTACTCTTAATGTATTAAAGAAATCCCTACTGTTAACACTTCTGTTTTTAGACAACCATTGTTCGTTGGTAGTATTTTATATATATACAGGGATTCTTCTACAGTAGGTGTCTGTCTTGTTGGTGATCAATCTCAACAATAAACAGACAGCACACAACCCACTTATTTCAAAATAATATTTAAAACAAGTCAAATATACATACAAAAATTCTTTACACTCTGGGATATCACAGTTGTATCCAAAACTCCAAGTAATTTTCTTTCTTGTCAAAAGGCCACACATACTGATTCAATAACTCTAGAACTCAACTGACAAAACAAAATTTTTTTCTAATCTGTTTCTTTATGCACAAAATGTGATAGATTTACTTGCATTACATTGTGAGTTGTCACAGTTGTATCTAGATCTTTCAGTAATTGTCTTTTTTTCATCAAAGTCCATACAGATAGGTTTAATTACTTTAGAACAAACTTTGACAGGATAAATTATTTTTTATCTTTGTTAACTTCTGAAACTCATTTTAGATATTGCTTGTTGTAGCTAAACTAACAACTATGCACAGTCTACCTTCACTTAACGTTTTCTAATTACTTTCAGTATGTGGATGTACTTATAAACACGATAGAAAAATCTAGAATATTTAGCCCTCTAGTGACAACAATATTACACACAATGAGAAAAGGCTTAGAAGCTTCAAACAAGATGACATCAACAATATTACGAAAGCCGAGTATAACAGTAACACTACACATACAATGTGTTACAGAGTTATGTAACACAACTTCTCATAACTGTAGTTTTTAAAATAATTATCTTCTATCAATTTTGCTTTGAAATTAAATATTAAATCAACAATAAATATTTCCAATTTATTTAGTTCACAAACTAGTTTCTCAATAAGTAAACTTAGTTACATGGGTTTCCATAATATCAAAAATTACTATGAAAACACAGAACTTGTTGAGCTTTCCTCAAAATACTCGCATCACAATTAATTATAGGATGTTTTACTACTTTCAAGTCTAATAAACCGACGATAAAACACAAGCGTAAAATATCCAATAGCAGCAGATGTAGCTGAACATGTCTTCAGGAAATGAAAGTTTAAACAAATACAAATCATATAACTCTGACATCAAAACAGTTAACTACAGGTTAAACGAACCTTTAGTAATCTGGTAAAAATACGACATTACTGACTTGATTTGGGCTGAACACAAGATCAAAGAAATTTATAACTGGAGAAGTTTGTTCTATTTTTCAGTTCCCTTTCTAAGTAAATATTACCTAAGGTTCTTCATTTCATCAGTTCTCTATTATATAAACCTGGGCCTTGGAGAAGAACACTGAGGGAGAAAGAATACCCCTTGGATCAGATTCGGTGTGTGTGTGTGTGTGTGTGTGTGTGTGTGTGTGTGTGTGTGTGTGTGTAGTACACTGATCAAATGAGAGTGAAGTATTTCAATCATAAGCTACAAATTGAGTTTGAGGTATTAAATTTTTTGTTTGCACATTTCCCAGGAGCAAACACTTCTAACAATTTTTTTTTTTAAAGGAAAAAAATTATGCCACTTTTCTACCAGCTTTTCATCTCATTTTTCTTCAAGCAGGTAAGCTGAACATTTACTCAAGTTTATTAGCTTTGTTTTTTTACACTATAAATGGTTAATTATACAGTATTTTACAAAATGCACCACATATTCTAAATGTCAATACTTCACAGCATGGGTGCTATATTGTGTTAATTCATTTTTGCGTGATATTTCTCCCTGCTTCAGATTCAAACCCAATACGTGTCACATGCCACGAGTACTTACCTAGATAAGGGGTTAGGACAAATAGATTATCATAGTTTTCTTCAAAATTTGCTGTAAAGCATTTATAGTGAAATTCAGAATACACTCTTTTACAGAGATACAAAAACACAGTTATAAAAATTATGACAAACTGGTCATGTCAAATCCAGCTATGTTTAGCTACATTATAATCTTTCATATTTTCTTAAGTTATTTTAGCATTATCATTCTGCACAGTTCACCAGTTCCACATTCCTCATTATAGTAAAGTAACCAATGTTGATTGCAGAGACACAAACATCAAAGTGGAGTGCTGGTTGAGTTCACACAATCAACCCAACTTGAATTTAGAAACAAGACACTATTTTTCATTAAAAAACTACAGCACACAATTAATAATAATATATTATTTGATACCTTTTACCAGTGAAGCATAAATTTATTTATTATTAATTTGTTTGATATTAAAAACAAAATTAAAAAGTCAATAAAAAAAGATTTGTTAAAATATCAGGCTTATTGTAACAGGGCAAGAACCATTAAATTAATTTTTAAGATGCAAATTATCAGTTCAGAATTACTCATTTTTAGCAACAAAATTAATAAACCTATTTTTACTTTTAATCAACCATCTAACTGATTTACCTATTTTTTTTATTTTTTTCTGTATACATTTGTGTTTTTCCTAACAGTTTCTTTAGTACAACTTAAAGTTTCAAGAAGTTACGTACCTGCTCAAACCAGAGTTTTCCTACTATTATATTATGGACACAGCAAGTTACATTGGTCCAAGTGTATGTTTCGTTATGTCTTTAAAAATAAAAAATAAAAAAAAAATCTTTTTACTCACTCTGTTCACCTTAAACACAATATTTGAAACACAGTCATATCCTGTTTGATATTTTTTTTGTTTTAATTCAGTTTCACGAACTATAATTCTGACACTATTTCTTATATTTTAAATTTAAAAATATCTACAATCAAACATTAGACGTTTCATAAAATCAGTAATTCATATTAAATAAGCTTATATCAAATATTACAATGATATAAAGAAGGGGTGGAGATTAGAAAGAGGACTAATTCTTATGAAAGGTTTTGATAGATTTTATCCATACGCTGGAGTTGGTTAAGAAATGTTTTATCTGTTAATGGTTGACAGAGATGTAAATTAACAGATCACAATATTTCTCAGATTATAAAGTGTAATTTGGAGCATGAAAAGTGTCATTATTTAGAACAGAAAGAAAAATACACATTTTTTTATTACCACTGTTTAAAATATTTAAGAACCTTTAAGTTTAAATATGTGATGTTTGAGCCTTATAGCTTCTTTACTTGGCTATCTATAACAACACACTGGTATAAAACATAATTTGGTGTTATATCTTGTTAAGTTTTAATCATTTGAATAAAGACAACCTACTTAAATTATCCTTTTTTAAAGCCACATACCAAAGGTATGAACAACAAAAATTTAATTACATTTCATGCAATAATAGATTAGACATATTATGCTTTGTTGAGGTTTATATAAACTTAATGTTGCCTGCTTTAAAAATAAACATTTATTTAGCTGTCAGGAATAGCATTTATAATTTTTCACATTCAGTGTTATTTCGTTAATTGCATTTTGAGTCTGTTAGTACAGTTACATGTAACGATGTATTCTTTTAAGAAAGAGTACAATTACTGTTTTACTACACGATTTTGGAATCGTGGATACAACTACAGTACTCAGCTAATCCTATTGTAACACGTGTTCAATCTTCCAATACATGTTTTTTGGGAATGTGTTTTTATTCTTGTTCGTGTGTCGATTGTCTGAACATCTTAACTACATCTTTGGTTCATGAAGCACTTTTGGCAAGTGAAAATCTGTTGTGTACTCTGTCAAATAAGGTTTGAAATGTAATTTATTTATTTATGAAATAATTTGATTATGATCAAGAAACATCTACAAGAAACTCTTTCTACAGCAAGTTACATTAATATCTTTACAATTCTACAAAGATTTTGAAAGATGTTTTATGGGTAAATATTACATTTTAATATGTTATCTAAATCCTCAAAGTGTAGTTATTTTTGTCAGATCATGACTAAAACCTACTTATATTGAATTTAAATGCAAAATTTAGTAATTTCTATATATTTCTAATGCATCACTGTATTATTAATAAATGCCTCCTGAACATTTGTTAAGAGAAAGTCATATTTCACGTGATTATTGATATAACAAGTTATAATAATATTAATTTTGTAGCCAACAAGCAATTTTACTTGTAACAATTTTCTTTATACCATTTTGTAAGAACATTTTCTATCATGGAACTTTATAGTATAGGAACTCTTAGATAATTCCTCTTTACCTTAAAAGTTTAACAGTAAGCACCCCTTCTGGTTTTATTTCCACAGTCTTTCCACAGAACTTGAGTTTGGGACATATGGATCCATGGAAAATATAATGTGGAGAATCGGCATGGAAAGCACTCACGGGAGGATGGTGGCTGACCTGTTCACATATGATCCTGAAACCAATATCTTCCCTATCAGAAGGAAAAGAAACTAATTCTGGAATTTTCATCTCATTATATGAAGATTGTACAATTTGCCAACATGAAATTTTCAAGATGTGTACATTATTTACTACATCTGTATTAATGTTTAATTTGTTAACACATCTGCAATAACACCAGCTGATACAGGACTTTATTTTAGAGAGCAGTGGTTACTTGATGAGGTCTGAACCATGCATTCTCAGAACATTTTAAACCAAACAAACTGGCTTATTCCAAACAATTATGCACATTTCAAGAAGTAGGGGGTGATACATATTATACATCATCCTACTTTGTAATTATTATGCTTTATTATTCTGTTGTGGTTTTTTTTCTACCTAAGCAGGAAAAAACAAGTGTGACTTGCTACCTTGTCTCCCCAGCTTATGGGTGAGCCCATGAATAATGGGCAACTGGCCAATACTGGATTCAGTTTTAGGGTGACTTCAAATACATAAATATAATTTATTTTTTTTTACACTAGAAGTGGTTAATTACAGTTTTGAACAATGTAACATTCTGAATGTTAATGATTTATAGCTTGGATGTTATATTGTGTTAATTCTTGTCTACATAGTGTGTTTCCTTGTTCCAGGCTCAAATCCAAGACCTATTGCATTCCAAACAAGTACTTACCTGAATAAGGGGTTAATCTACTAACACTTGTATCTGTAACATTTAAACATTTCAAAGTAATACAAGAAGATGCAAAACTTGATAAATAACTTGTATACACTGTTACAATACTCGTATTGATTCTTATTCTAAAGTTAATGTAATAGATATCACATGATAAAGAATTAATTTAGTGTAGTTCTTTGTCATCATGCAGGTTTATCAGTTTAGATAACACTGATTGATAAAACTGATACATAACTAGATAACAACAAACCCACCTAACTAATTCGTACGTTTCTCCAAGTAAAGGATTGAAAGGTTTTCCCAATCTTTCCCAGTTCGATGCTAATGCAGAAACAGCAAAAGCCGCAACATACTTTGGATAGAAAAATACGTATTTCATTATTAACTTTCATTTGCATATTAACCTGTTATAAAATAAAGAAAAGCATTGCATTACAGAACTCATAGGAACTCTGATGGATAATTCTTTATTTCCTTAATATTGTGACATTAAGCATCTGTTCCAGTTTTGTTTTCCCACACCTTTTACATTTTTATTTGCAATATATACATATTATATATATTAATACTTCTGTTATAAAATGAAATAGTTTATTAAACAGATTTTACAAAAGCTAACCCTAACAATATGTCATGATATATTTTACAAAAGCTAACCCTAACAATGTGTCAGTCATGATATATTTTTACTAATCAGAAACATTGATAACTGATAGGTATATAAAAATCCCCATAAAATACAGGATCAGTACCTTCAGCCAAAGAAGAGGTCAAAAACTGACAACAGAGAAAGGAAGAAAGAAACTTATATGAATAAATACAATGGATATTTATTCATTGTTTGTTTGTTTTTGAATTCCAAATGGCATAATCATGGAGAGGGAAGCCACAACTTAGCAATATTATTAGTTATTGTATCACTCTAAGAAGTGGACATAGATAAAAGATCAAATTGTGCAAGCTTCTATGATATAGTCACTGCTGTATCTAACTTTTACCTATAAGCAAAAGGATTAGTGCATGCTTATGACCTTTTGACTTCTGGTTTAGAACAAAATCATGTGTAAATTCAGAACATTTGCAGAGAAAATTTTAAAGTTAACTTGTATATATCATAGCTAGCTGTCATAAAATAATTTACTAAAATATAAATATTGAATAGATTTTTAAAAGTGAACTACAATGAGTGTTAGACACCTATGGTAACAGTAAAAAACAGCAGAACACATTTGAAAATAGTATGCTGAGTGTACTTCCTTAAATGTTTCTAAAGTAACACAATGGAAGCACATTACAAAGATTTATCTAAAATATTTTTCCAGACAATTCTTCTTTTAAACTTCTCCAGGACTAATTTTAAAAATAAATACAAATAGTCATAAAAGAATTACTGAAAACAAACTTTTTGACCCAACCTACAGAATTTGACAATTTCATTGGAAACCAAATTCTTTGATCATCACATAACAATCCTGAGTGCTCCTAAAACCAATTAGTAACACCAATGGAGAAATTTTAAGGAAAAAACTTTTTCCCTACCAACTAATATTATCACATGTGAAACATTTACAGATGTAGCTTGGAAAATATTCTTCAAATACAACTCGAACGATGTAGAAAAATCTTTCAAATTAACATTTTAAATAGAAATCATAAAATGAAAGAGAACATATTTTGTACAGATACCTTCATGCACCTAGGATAACAGTTATATGAATATATGATGACCAAAAACATTATTCTCTGAGTATTACCAGAATTGTTTTCTGCAATAGGCACTGATCAACATATATGCTGATAAATGTGAAAAATTTCCAGATTCCAACCGAATAAAAATGAGGGTAACAGGAAATGTTATTTTAAATATTTCCTGGCAAAAATGTGCAGACACCAATGAAAATATATTTCTGTTTATTACTATAACAATAACCACTACCATCACACACACACAGTGCCCCCCCCCTAAAACAATGTATTTTCTGGAATAATTAGATATTGTTCTTTGATATAGAATAACACGACATAAAATTGGCTTCACACAAACACAATGAATATACTTATTTTGGTCTCTCATGGAAACTAGCTATTAAAAATAACTCTACCTGGATTCTATCTAATGGATCATCACATTCATTGGCTTTTTGTAACAAGAAACTGTATTCCATGTACTCCGTGAGTCGCTGGAGAAAGCTAAGTGGCTCATTGAATACAACTGGCATGGTAATCTTTGACAAGTCCTACAAAAGAAAAAAAATAAAAGTATATAAATAATTAATAAAATCACTGCTAAATTGAAACATTTTTGGAAAATGCATCAACAAATTATATCTCTTAGTTGACGTTTTTGTCTGAATTGTATGGGTGAAAATTAAAGTGATTATAATGTTAACACTAACTGATGCAAGTTAACAAAGTATTCATTGAGTAAACTCATAACTGGTTGATGTGTGGTTCACATAGTAAAGCTTAAAACAAACATTTACTCTTCTAGTGGAATTGAGGATAAACATCACTAGAATGTCCGAGTTTGTCATTTTATTTTATTTATACTGAGATGTATGGTTCTGTTGCTTTTTATTAATGTTTTGAATGCTGTTTATTTAAGGTAAAACTCAAGTCATTTGCCTCAAAATTGTGTGTTAATTCTTTATTATAATGTTTCTCACACAACAAATTTAACTGATGTGTAACGTATGAAATACACTTGAAAATACATAGAAAATAAAACGAAAAAGTACAAAAACAATTCAGTAAGCAATTATAATGGTCAGATAGGTTTCAGTTTCCTTTCGTGGAGAGATTCCGCATTTTGACCTTGAAAAAGATTGCTTTAAACGTTCATGGTTCTTTACATTTTTTACCACCTACGAAAAAAAATCACAAAGTTAAATCTATGAGAGTACAGGTGATAAAGGGTCGCATTTAGGTTCACATGGGCTAAATTTGTGGCCGGTTACTTTTTGTAAATTTCATGTTAAAATAGTTTTATATATAACTGTTTTAACACGTATTTAAAACACCAACAGGTTCAGAAATGTATTTTTTTTATTTGAATGATGGTTAATAGTTTGAAACACTTTCGCAGCTTTAATAGCGTTCTTCAACCAAGTTGATCAATATTATAGGGTGGCCCATAAGTCCCTACCTATCCATATGTTATTACGTTACATTCAATTACGCATTTATTATAAATGTTTCTTTTTTTCGGAGAAATATAGCCAATGCAAGCCAATTTACACTAAAATGTTTCACAGAACATGGAGTCGCATAATATTATGCGGCGAAAATGAGGGATAGCACACAGATACACTGGATACAGAAGATATATGTATGGGTAGGGACTTACGGGCCACCCTATATAATGTATTAGCGTATAGCCCCACCCGTAGTATATCCAAACCTCGTATTTCATAGCAAACTGAAATAAATAAATTTTGCGAGATCAGTTGACCAGCAAAATAACAAACAAGGCAGTTAAACGTCGCTAAACTCCTTTGTAAGCCAGTCAAAATTAGAATAATTTATGAAATAAAATCGTGGCGTATTCGTAGAATAATAATTATCAGTAAAAAATATCTGTTAGATCAACAACTTCCAACCTATAGAAAACTAGTGCGTTTTTGGTAACGCCCCTTTTCCAACTGTGGGATTTCTTTTTGTCTTTTCTCTTATCCACAGAAGTATAATCTGATATTATTAGTATTATTTTATACTACTAGTACACATGTTTAAACAACAAAACTACAAAAATATTTGTTGATTTCTTAATTTAGAGTCTCCGTTGATTAAAGAGGTTTGTTTGTTTTGTTTATTTAAAACCTTGGTGATATAACAGGAAATA
The DNA here is from genome assembly GCA_011833715.1 of Carcinoscorpius rotundicauda. NCBI lineage: Eukaryota > Metazoa > Arthropoda > Merostomata > Xiphosura > Limulidae > Carcinoscorpius > Carcinoscorpius rotundicauda. The sequence continues at coordinate 15,004,225 of CM022398.1, read as the reverse complement.
TATTAATTCAGAAACGATTCAAGCTTAAGATTGAATTGATATTTTTAATTTCATGATAAATTTTATGCACTTGGCTCTAGGCTAAATGAAAGAACACTCACTACGCTTAAGATTTCAGTTACCCCGTCACTAGAATAGTAATGGGCAGACAGTAGTGAAATTATTATATTTAGGTAAATGTATTTTGGCTTTCAAAATTCCTATATCAAGAAACTAATGTGATATAGCACACACTTGCTTTTATGTAGGTTAAAGTTTGTGTTTGTTCAAACCTTTCAGCCGTTTCCACATTTCTTGATCAACCAACACTGGACACTGATATAGAATGACGTCAAATAAGAGAATAATTTGATTTCATATCGATAAATTCTTGAAAATAATGTTTTTATTTTCAATTAATTCCTTTATGTATTTTCATTGCACTCTTAATGTTTATTATGTTAAGGAAAAACGATGTCACTAAAACGGGCAGAAAAAAGTCTTGTGCTGAGAGTTATAAATACAAATTTGTGTTTAAGTGTTGGTATAAGTATCATTAGAAGAGTTGTTGTTTAATGTTGTTTAGAATTAAGCACAAAGCTACACAACGGGCTATCTGTGCTCTGCCCACCACGGGTATCGAAACCCGGATTTTAGCGCGTAAGTCCGCAGACATACCGCTGAGCCACTGGGGGGCGATTAGAAGAGTTAAAAGTTATGCACACACGTTTACAATAAAAAAAACTTTGGGAAATATTACAGATTAATATTTATTAAAAAATTTAAATTATAAGCAAATGTTAAAAATGGACAAGAATTATAATACATTAGATGTACTGCGGGACTTTTTATTATTATTATTATTATTTGTTATTCCTAGGATGATTTATTTATCTGAAAATTCAAAATCGGTCATCAGATGGCACTATACGATATTCACCTTTCCAATGCAATGTTTTAAAACACTCCATATGCCAGATTCGTTTTTGGGAAATACTGGAACTGGAAGAAGACATCTATGAAAAAAAAAAAAAGAAGAAATAATATCCTCTTCAATTTATTTTTATATAAACAGAGGAAATATTAGTGCACATACAAACATTATTTTTCCTTCATTGAATACTTGGAAATGTTAATATATTAAGATACACAAATACACATATTTAATAGCTTTTTATTTACACACCTTAAGTTAGTATACTATTAGCGTAACTCCTTTTAATTAATTTGTAAAAATAGAAATTGTGAAATTACGTCCATAACTATCAGTCACATTTGTAAAACTTACTAAGCCTGAGGGCTTGGCATGGCCGAGCGCGTTAATGCGTGCACTCGTAATCCGAGGGTCGCGGGTTCGCGCCCGCGTCGCGCTAAACATGCTCGCCCTCCCAGCCGTGGGGGTGTATAATGTGACGGTCGATCCCACTATTCGTTAGTAAAAGAGTAGCCCAAGAGTTGGCGGTGGGTGGTGATGACTAGCTGTCTTCCTTCTAGTCTTACATTGCAAAATTAGGGACGGCTAGCACAGATAGCCCTCGAGTAGCTTTGTGCGAATTTCCAAAACAAACAAAAATACTAAACCTGTCAAACAGAAGTCTTAAATTAGAAATTTGATGTTACATAAATACAGTCACAATACAGAAAAAATCTATACTTCTCAAACATCAAATGAGCAAAAACAGGTAAAAAGTTAAGTTTGCGTCAAATATTATATCAGTGGGATACATTTAATGGCCCTTTTGCGAACAAAATATAACTTCACTATAGTGCGGGATTACAGTGTTTGCTAGAATATATAATATATACTTTTACTTGTTTTTATTATATCTCTTTTAAATTATTATTATTATTATTTTAGTTCAACGTACATAATTATTGTACGCATTACTGATTTTAATTTTGTTATAAACATTTTCTCATATTACCACTTTAGTTTATGGATTTCTAACTAAACCAAATTTACGAAACCCTTCGAGTGAAGCACAATTTTCACCACCTGTGATAATTCACACGTGGACATCGGCCTAAACAAGTGGAACTTTAATCGCAGTGTGACGCACGCCGTTGATGGGAATACTTAACATATATAGGTTATTTTATAGTATTTCCAATTTAATTTTATTATAATGGTTCTTATGCACCGTTAGCTCAGTAGATTTAAAAGAGTTTCCTGGGCTGTCGAATCTCGTGAGATATTACTGCGTTTACGGTTGAAAACACTGCTCATTGTTAATTGCAAATGTACGTAACTGAGTAGCATTTCGCATCTAATAATTTTGAAATGATAGTCTAAAGGAAATGCAGCTACTTAACATTACCCACACGTAACCATAGGCTACTTTTCACCAACGAATGATCGGATTAACGGTTATATAATAAAGCATGCACGCCTAAAAGGACGAACTCGTTCGAAGTTGGATTCGAATATGTGATCCTCAAATTGTGACGTAAGTACTCTAACCACCAGGTGTTAAGATGACAATAAGATGCGAGAAACAATATCTCGCACTTTTTGCAAGTTGAACAAATATTTGGAAATACAGACTATTCCATAAAGAAAATAAGATCATGGTAATGATTTTTAAAAAGTTACATAACAGGCTTACCCCTGAGACATCATCAGTTTTATATACCTCTGGAACGTCAAATGCTCAAAATTGAAATGTGTTGTACCGACTCCTAAACAAGGGTTTCTCAGCTAGTCCTACTCTGATAGTATTCTAAGAGGCTACGCAACCTCGACTTTTTCACTTTTGGTTTGGTTTTCGAATCTCACGCAAAGCTACACAAATGCTATCTCCGCTAGCTGTCCCTAATTTTGCAGTGTAAACTTAGTCGTTACCACCCACCGCCAATTATTGGGCTAATCTTTTACCAATAGTAGGATTGACTGTAATATTATAACGCCCCCACGGCTGAAAGGACGAGCATGTTTGGTGCGACAGAGATTCGAACCTGAGTCAAACACCTTAACCACCTGAGCATGCTGGGCCTCTTTTGTAACGGCCAAGTCCACAACTCTGCCTGACAACAATTGGTGATGGGTGATGTTGACAAGTTCCCATTTTTCTATCCAGTATATCATTTCAAAGTTTAGGGATAACTAGCATAATTAACCCTTTTTAAGCGAAATCCAACAAAGAAACTATCTAATAATGCATATCTGGGAGCCACGGGAATAATTAAAATCATAGTTTCAGTATTATACGTCAGCGCCTCACAGTGGCAAGCTAAGCTTTACAAACAATTTCAATTGTTACATTTTAACTACATTCAAATATATTTCATTGATTAATTGAACCGTATGCAAAACCTAATACTTGTTGAAGAAAGACAATTACACTGCTAATGTCAATGATACTATCACTTCACACACTTGATTAAAACCAGACTACATTAATCGCAACATATATACATTAAATCAACGGTAAAATTAAAGACATACAACATTAAAGTCCTTGGTTCGAGTCACCACAGTGGACGGACCAGAGATTGTTATCGATTTTTAGCGTTAAGTCCAGGCCCGACATGGCCAAGCGTGTTAACGCGTACGACTCGTAATCTCAGGATCGCGCCAAACATGCTCGCCCTCCCAGCAGTGGGTGTGTTATAATGTTACGATCAATCCCACTATCCGTTGGTAAAAGAGTAGCCCAAGAGTTGGCGGCGAGTGGTGATGACAAGCTGCCTTCCCTCTAGTCTTACACTGCAAAATTAGGGACGGCTAGCGCAGATCGCCATAGAGTAGTTTTGCACGAAATTCAAACCAAACAAACAAGCGCAGAGTTACAAAAACAGCTATTTTCAGTGTCAAGAAAATTTGTATTCATGCATCCAGAAAATAGTTTGGTCATTTGGCGATTCGAGACCTTACCCCTATCCCGGGATACTCCATCCAACGTGGTGTATGTCCCTGAAATGGAGGAGGGGAAAGAGATAAATCAGCCAGGAAATTAAATGTAGGGGTGTAGTTTCCAGTTATATTTTATGTGTGGGGAAAGGAGCAATTTTGTAGCTATGCCACTGCCTCCACATATTCTAAGTTAAATGCCAAATACATTGTATCACAACAGCTTTTTACCTTCAAATTAGAAATATTTATGCGTTTACATTTTCATAAAGTACACTTAATTACATCCGTGATAAAATACAATGGAAAGAGAATAAATTCCAAACGCCTACCTTTTAATTTCCTGTCGACATCAGAATGAAATATTTTTGTAGTGTTTAGTTTCTGATAATAATTACCTTCCATAAACCTTTTTGTTCAAGAATGAGCAGAGAGAGAGAGAGAGAGGAAAAGAAACAATCGGAAATTAGATAGTTTTACGTTTATCCGTCACGACTATACGAGATAAAATATTTTCGTTATAGTTACTGATGTATGGTAAATGCAATTAAAGATCTGTCACAGCCTAAGTCATATCCACGGGGTTCAATTCTGAGCATTTAATCACGTCTCAGTATATCCACCGCTGTATAAATTATAGCGAAAGTTGCGTATTGACCATATCACGCTAATAGGGTCAGATTGTCGTAGACGGTAGAGTGATGGAAACTATCTAATTACATTTTTTCCCCAACTATAAACCTGAAGTGGAAGACTGTTCTTTCGCAGCTTTTATAAAACTATATCTGACCATCAGAGAGCGAAGAGTAGGTATTGCTTATTTAGATATCGTTAAGCCTAAAACTACTTGTGCTATACCCAAAGGAATTTTTGGTTTGCATGCTGTGTTACATCTGAGTCGCCGGATAGGGGGAATGGCTTTAGATATTACCAGTAAATAATAAACGAGAGTTTCGTTGGCTTTCAAGATCCTATTTTATCTGGAATAAAAATGAAGTCGTATGAATTTATTTTTATAGCGTAAGGGTTAAAGTTATTATTCAGGTGTTTTGTGTTGTTTTTTTTGTTTTTATTTGTACACATTACTGTAATGCATAAGTGTTAAACTGAAGAATGACATCCTTACCTGATTTCGAAGTTATCGGTTTAATAGGACTAATAATATCACTAATCAGGGGCGTAGACCCTGGGAGGAAGCGAGATACATCCCCCTTCATTTTAGGTGAGGGTATGGTGTATACAATTCCCCCCCCCACAGTTTGGTCTGTTGAATTGTTTTATTGCATCACAGGCCTACAAATTGTGTGTTTGTTCTTGTGATTCTCGTGTTCTTACCAATCGAATTACGTAATTAGGTCTAGATGTAGGCTTTTCAGTAACCGAAATGTACATCTTTAATATAATCGTAATTCGAAGCTTTTCGATCTAAGCGATAGTTCGTAAGTATCAGTCAGTAGACCTAAGTACACATGCAAGGTTTGCAAGCACTATCACAGAATCTACCTACGTCTTGTACGAAGTGTAAGATTAAGTAAAATTTTCATCACAACAGATTGAACAGAGCATTAATTTCAAAAATATTACTCCCAAGCGTAAACTCCTGTGATCTAGATCTGACAGGCCATTTGTAGCTTGTAGCTGCATCAATCTCGTGTGTATATTGTGCGGTTTTCCTACGCCATTTCTTCTTATGCATGTCTAGTCGGTTTTATTGTCAAACGCCTTTCCTTAGCTGTCAAAGCCGCTGACTATAGTGTACGTTTAGTGTACAGTTTACTACAAGTTCGGGCCGCTCCAATACAGACGAGCCCTACATCATCCCCTCCGCTCCCATTAGTCTGAACCTCGATTTTACAACAGGACTCATTAAACCTGTGTTTGTGACCCTCATTAATCCACGAAATTTCAGATTATCACCGCCCGCTAATAAAGCGCTGGTGCTTTATGGTAAAAGAACAATATATTATCTTATAGATAGTAAAAATATTGTATTTTCTTGTATAATTAGAATACAAAAGGAGCGATTTCAACGGCCTGAAGCCTCTACTCGAATTTTATTGCTAGTTTTTGTGCAGGTGTTTTTATTTAATAGCCGTGCTTATAGACATTGTATCACAACGTGTTTGCCTTTTGATAAGCTTCAACAGGAATATAATGTATCTGTGATTGTTTAAGTATTTTTCGAGAAATTTGCGATTACTTGTGTTGTAACCATCACACATTGTTGTCCTAGCGATGCCCAGGCAGTCAGTCGGCTCGGTAGTTACTGTGAGATTCGCACGTTCGACTTAAACACATTGTACAGTTCAGTCCTACTTCCATTCTGTTCTATCTTTGTTCGTTGTACGTTAGGAGTTTTTCAATAAAGACTTATTTTAGCTTGTTGAGTCATCTGGGAAACAGATTCCAATTATGACAAGCAAGCATCTGAAACTTTCCGATATTAAACAGTTCTGCAAGCCAGTTACTGGTACTACAAGTGACAATGCAGATGCAGATAATCCAACAAACTCAAGCAAAGGAATAGAAACTTGCCATACAGAGGAAATACCATGTTCATCAGAGGACAAGTCTTAAAATGCTGCATTAGAGGAACTAAACCGTGCATTCCAAGCAAAATCAGCGACAGTATCTGGCATGATTGAAGCCTCTGCAATGACAGTTGAGCAGTTGCGAGTATTGCGAACAGAGGAAAATTACAACAAAATATTTGATGAAGCCGAGAAAAAGGTAACTTCCCAAGATCTGGTGCCTATTGAACTACCACGCATTCACAGACCCCCAGAAGGATCACAGATTAAGGCTCAGCACACCATTCTGCAACACCTCGAGACTACGACAGAAGCCAATATTTTGAATTTGTGGACACAGTCATAGAACATTTGACCATTAGATTCAATGGAGACAACAATGACTTGAGGCAATATCTGGCACTTGAGAACATGATCACATCTGGCAAGATTGACAACTCGGTTATAAACTTCTATCCAGAAATCTCTGCACAATGGCTTGAGTTTCAGTTGCCCATGTTCAAAGGAACAACAAAAGCAGTATCTCTGAAAGGCACGAAGGATGCTTACTGTAAAATGCCAGAAACGAGCCAGCAGATGTTTAGTAAAATGTTTCTTCTCATAAAAATTTTGCTTGTATGTCCAGTATCCAGCTGCCAATGTGAACGCAGCTTTTCTGCATTAAGACGGTTGAAGACGTGGTTAAGGCCAACTTTGTCTCAGTGCCACCTCAACCATGTGGCAGTTTGTCACACTCACAAAGATGAGGTTGACAAGATAAATACAGAAGTGATTATGAAAAAAATTCGCAAACAGATCATCACAAAGGAGGTCTACGTTTGGGAACATGTAGACAAGAGGACTAAATGAATCTTACTTCAATGAAAAGTATGAATAATTATGTGCTACATTGTATTGATGTGTAATTTTCAAGGGTTCGCAAAGACATTTTAATCATTTTTATTAAACAACATGAACAGTTTTTTTCAGTAGATATAAACTTATCAAGAATAATTACTAATTTTATTAATATTTGAAAACGCAATTCATGCAATGAAAGCTATTAGTAACCTTGTTAAGTATACTTTTATACTGTGCAGTGTGCAGGGATAAATTCATGTGGCAGTTAATTTTCTAATAATATTTTGAAAACTGTTCACAACACCTTACTTATACAAACCTACACGGATACCTTGAAGTATCGTGGCAACAAGATTACTCTGTGACTGCATGTTTACAGCTTTCAGGTTCACGTAATCAGAGATTACCAATTTGAAATTGAACAGTCCACATAAGTGATTGCAAAAATCATCCCCCCCATCGGGTGTAAAAAATCTACGCCCCTGTTACTAACTATCACTGAAATTGAACAAATTATCAGTTTGTTTGTGGGTGTTTTCGGGGAGGGGGAATGAATAAATCTTCCTTTGTGAACTACAAGATTTCCAAACCTAATAACCAACGAAGCTGGCTATCTAAACACGCAGTAGGCATCAGCTTGGGTTTGTGCAGAGGTTGGGAGTTACGTAATAGCGTTTTTTTGGAAAAACTAAAAAACACACCGACGCGTCAAAAGAAAAACATTTTCATAGTTTTATACCAGGTTTCTTGGTATTAAAAATTTGTAGAATTAGTAATTGTTCTTTAGATACAGAATTTTAGTTCCGGAATAACAAGGTTATGAAAATTCACCTTGTTTATGATTTATATAAAACGCCTACTAATTTTCATTTGTGAAATACTTAAGCCTAAATGTACCAGCGTTATTATTTGAATCCGTTATTTTATTATTTTCGACCACAAATAACCATCCTTATCGAAACATATTCGTAATATAATCATGTTATGAAACAGCATATTAACACTGATATTTGTTCTTGTTTACAAACATGTACAAATTAGTTGAACAAAGATGTATTACTGCTTGGGCGTTGAATACACTAATGTCGATAAAACAAAATAAATGCACCAGCAAAAATGTGTATGTTCGTGTGTTTTATATACCAAAGTTATCTGGGGCTGTCTATCATGTACATCGAGGAGAATCGAACCTATTATTTTAGCTTTAATAATCTTCAGACTTACTGCAAAAAGAGTTGTTGTCTTGAAATAAACACAAAGCTACACAATGGGTTTTTCTGTGCTCTGCCTACCACGAATATCGAAACAGTTTTTAGCACTGTAGTCCGCAGACATAACGCTGTGCCATTGAAGGTCTCCACAAAAAGAGATAAAACGCAAAGTGGCCAATATTTCAACCATGAGAACACAAAGGATTTTTCGCAGAATGACTGTAGAAATTTTGGCTGAATGAAGTCATGAATAAGAAACTTTGTTCCCTCCTCCCCGCACCTTTATGGTTTAACTTATCGTCGTCGTTGCCAGCTGACAATGTTCTGTACCTTGAAGTCACAAAAACACAAAGTAATAAGCCGGTAGGTGGCGGAATGAAAATGGTTTTCAAACGTGTAGGAAATACTGCCAGACTACATCACAAAGCTTGCATTTCTTGGCACTGTGCCAAACTTCGAAAAATAAAAACATCTGATAAGGTAAATAGAAATGTCGATTTGTTTTGTATTTCGCGCAAGGTTACACGAGAGCTATATGCTCTAGCAATCGCTAATTTAGCATTGACAAATTAGAGAGAAAGCAACTAGCAATCGCTACCTACCGCCAACTCTTGAGCTATTCCTTTATCGACGAATAGCCAGATTGACCGAACATTATAGTGCTTCCACGAAAGAAAAGGTAAACAAGGTTGGTGTGACGAGGATTCAAACCCGCAACCTTCAGATTGAGATCCAAGCGCACCCCCAACCCTCCTGCCAATGGCGGGCCAAGAAGATAAGTAAAAATGTCGTTAATACAGTGATGAAGTGTTGGATGCTATGTTTAGAAGATAACACTAGTTCACAAATACAGAACATTCCACTGTTAGTACAGGATTGACAAGTTATTCACGGTCAGCAGATACTGTATCAAATTGCAAGTACAGTGAGTAACACAACACGAAAGCAATGAAGTATTTGTCCATTCGGTTGTAAAAAAAAATAAAATACACATTCTCATAATGCATGTCTCCCGTCTTTATCTTTGGTCCACCATCGGGTTTCGATCCTGCGACTCTGAACATCAGGCTTATTTAATATGGGTATAAATATTGCTCCCCTTAAAAAGCCCAGTTTGTATAATTAATTATCATAGTCTTGGATACACCAGTAAATTATATTTTTAGTTGGCATTGTTATGTAAATGTCATGTAAATGTTTTGTAAGCGACAACATGTCGTGTTGTGTTTAAATTTTCATTTCTATTATTTATATTTCCATATTTATATTATTGTTTCGAAGTTTAAACTAATAAAATATGTTGTTATTCATTTAGGGTAACATTTAGAATTTTCTAGAATTAAGTAGACCAATCATATGTATGTAAATGAAATGTTGGCGGCCTCGTGTCTAGACGAGAAGTCTCGTGCAAGAACGGACATGCGCGGATTGCTCTGGAGTTCTGTAGAAGTTTCGCGGTGGTTCGAGAAGTCTAGGCCTACAATATATAATCAGAGAAGATTCAGACATTAGATTTTATTCGAAGAAATTTGTTTGTTTTGGAATTTCGCACAAAGCTACTCGAGGCCTATCTGTGCTAGCCGTCCCTAATTTAGCAGTGTAAGACTAGAGGGAAGACAGCTAGTCATCACCACCCACCGCCAACTCTTGGGCTACTCTTTTACTAACGAATAGTGGGATCGACCGTCACATTATACACCCCCATGGCTGGGAGGGCGAGCATGTTTAGTGCGACGCGGGCGCGAACCCGCGACCCTCGGATTACGAGTGCACGCCTTAACGTGCTCCGCCATGCCAGGCCTATTCGAAGAAAAGAGAGGAGAGTCAGACATTAGTTTTATTCAAAAGAAGAGAGTCAGTCATTCGTTTGAGAAGGTTTAAGTGTTTGCTGTGATTTGTGACTGAAGTTAGACCTACAGAAGCTGTGATTTTATTTCGTCAATCTCTACGATTCTTTCGAATTAGTGGTTATACTGAAAGTCAACACGTGTGGAACTATTTACGGGAAATCGGAAAAATTGAGGGCGACAAGTTTGTGACGTTCATCGGAGGCAACGTGAAAAGAACTTCGTCGAATTTATTGAACTGTGAATTGTTTCTGAACTTCTTCATTTAAGCTTCGGAATTTCTTCGTGGGACCAAATTCATTCCCTAGACTGGAATTTGAGACTTTCATTTTAGATCATTATATTATATATAGGCCAGTACCATTTTGTATTGTGATTAATTTTGAAGGTTGAAACTAATGCCATTTTGTTTTGTAATTAATTTTGAAGGTTTAAACTTAATATCTGTCATTGCTATTATATAATTTATGTTATATCTGTTACATATATAATAGTTTGCTGTAATAAATTATACCAGCTGTTATCTGTGTTTTTCTGTTGCGTTTAGTCTACGAAAAAACATACAAAAAAACCGTAACAGCATACATGACAAATTTGTAAAGCCCCTCAAATACTTGATTTTATGTGGACCAGATTTTCTAATATTTTGTTGAATGATTGGTTCCAGTTTTAAAAGAATGCAGTACTATGTAAGTGTTAAGACAAAGTAAAAATCAGATTTTAGGCTAATTTCAAAGAACAATGGAAGGTATACCACAGATAAAACATCAACATTTTATTATTCCTCATATACTAAGTACAACATAAATTCACTAGTGGTGTTCGAGTTCAAAGCAGTTAATATGTTATATTCCCCTTTTGTTTTGATACCAACAGACAGTCTTTCAGGCATTGTTTCATCATATTTAATCACAGTGTCCTTTGGTATTTTACTTCCAATATGTCTAATCACTCCCATGAAGTTCCTTTGGAAGTAACTTTTGATTTATCAAGCTTTTAATCTATCAAATCCCAAATGTGCTCAGTTTGGTTGAGATCAATGCTCTGTTGTGGCTATCATCATTTGAATGGCTCCAACAGCTTTTTCTTAGCTAAGTAATTTCTGTATAGGCTGTTTATATGTTTGGGGTCATTAGGTTCCTTTACCAATAATCCGCAAACCGATGGATACACCATGACAGATCAAAATCTGAAGGTACTTGCACTGGTCCATTATACCATCTGTTTTTAAAATATCTCCTGTAGCCTCAGCAGAACCCCCCTCAAGTCACTGCACTGTCTCCCCCATGCTTCATGGTAGATGTTATGCTTTGAGGTATCTTTCACCTTTCTTTTACTGGGCTTACAACCTACACTTTAAACCAAATATTTCAAACTTGGACTCGTCCGTCTACAACAACCTTTGGAAAATTATCAGCAGTTTTTGTATTTTTTAAACAAATTTCAATCTCTTCACAATATTTGAATATCGAAGTAAAGGTTATTTCAATTGACACACAACCAAATATTAAATTCTCATCGAGTCTTCTTCATACTATAAGATCTGGACACTTATCCATCATCTGGTACACGATTGTTTATCTCACGCCTGAGATCAGCGAGTCTTTCTTCTGTCACGAAGACTACATAAACAAGATACTTAACATCAGCATCACTGAGTTTAGGTGTTCTGCCTTTTCCTTTCCTAGGGTATACCAGACAGTGTTTAAGGAGCATTTCAAGTTTGCAAAAATTTGTCAGAGTCCAACCAGCATCACACAAATAGCTTTTACATGAAAATTCTCTGCGCGACTGACAATTCTCTATGCTTTTCGGACCGTGGCATGATAACAAAACGTAATATATTGTCTTAAATACTGTTTTTATCAAGGTTTATTAGTGGAGTGCTACTAATATAATTAATTTCGTCTATCTTATACTGGTACCATACACCAGTTCCTTATTAGCTTCTTTATTTATAGTTAAGACACTGCATAACTTTGATCAGTATGTTCATTCAAGCAGAACCCTTATGACATGTCCTTGGTACAAGTATATGATAATTATAGACAATAAGTATTCTCACTCTGGTTCATTCAGTTGTCAACATGGATCACTGAGGCATTATCATAGTGTTCAAGTTAAAATTACGTTATGGCATGGATGAATTAGTCCCATAAAATGGAAAAAATGGCGCAATATATCTTGTCCCAACATTTCCGCACGGTCCTGTAAATCCGTTTACCCTTAAAGTTAAATGGTGCTTGGGTTTTAGGGTTCTAATCTTATTCAGACTTCTTGAAGCTACGCGTTTTTCTGACACCATGTATTTATTTATATGTATTGCAAAAAACATTACTTTAGTACATCAAATTCAACAATCATATTTAATGTGTAATTCAAATATAATTTCGTCACATGTCAGATGGAACTATAACACTAAGCCTTGCTAGTTTCATTACATTGTATTGCAACAACATTGCACAGAACACACAATTTTAACGATTTGCGTAGTTATTCTAATGCCAAATCCGATAGGTCGTTATCAACATAAAAATATTCCAACTAACTGTTTTTAACAGTCACATGCAATAAATGCTATTTAGCTCCAATTTGGTGCACAGGGTGGCTTTTCCTAAGGACACTGTGAAAAACAACACTAAATTTTTGATACGTATTTCGTTACTACATCGGTTCAGTTGTATGAATAGTAGTTAATTCGTTGTAAAATAAATTATCCAAATATACGCACTTACGAAAACTTCTAATTAATAGAAAAGCTATAAGAAATTTTTAGAACGAGTTAGAATAAGCAATGAAAAGTAACTGATTCACTAGAGCTCTAAACTCTAATAAACAGTGTATACGCTAACACATTCGTACACACTTAAGATTGAGGTTAAACTTTGACAAGTGACAGCTCGCAAAGACATGGATCTCAATATATCCTGTATATTAGGCAGATACATGAAAAGAACAAAACAACTTCCGAAATAAAGTATTATCACAAAAAAGTTAAGAAACTGATACAAACACTCATATACAAAACTCTCTGTTCTAATATATGTTCCACTTAGATTTGATTTTATTAATTTTTTGTAACTTTTTATATTTGTATTTACATTTCGGGATGCGAGTCTTGCAAATATATCAGTACTGCTTGACGAATGAACTTGTGCACAAAGACCACACACGCATAGTTTGGGGTTATTAGAGAAAGAAAACACCTGAAACACAATCTTAAAAAATGGGTATGTATCTTCATTTTCAAAAATTAAAAAAAATGTGAAAGATGTGGGTGAGGAATGATATTATTTCAAAAGATCCATAGATCCACAAGGTGGGAATCCATCTTCACGATCCCCACTGATACAGCCAGATATAGCGCAGATAGCCCTCATGTAATTCAAAAACATACAAACCACCAGATACTTGATAGTATCTGCAAGAATGCGACTTCGAGATGCGTGGCTCAGGTCATAACAGGACATTGTTTTGTCTGATCCTGTTGCTATATTCTCAACTGAATCTTGCACTTTCTGAAACTTGAAGAATCCCGACTTTGCTACTGATTCACACTCTGTACTCCATTCTGGACACAGTCACACCCTGTTCTCCATTCTGACCACAATTGTTTCTTTCACCTGATTGATGAAACTCATTTTATATCTTTGGGGTTGTTGTTTTTTTTGGAATCAAAACACTTGAGAAGAGTCGGTTTTCACTTATTTTCACTGAACTACTTCTGTGGATAAATATTCCTTCCTTCTGCAGGTTATATTAATACCAAGAACGGTGAGAATCAAAACTTCTTCTGCATCAGTCAGCAAAAAGAAATCAATGTCTGTGAGAGATTTGGTTGTTAACATCCAGTAGGCGTTATCCGGTGAGGTAGATATCTTATCTATTGTCCTCTGGCAGATGATTTGCGGATCGTTCAGTATATGAAGTGTCTACAACAATTATATCCTCAACTTTTGTGTGTTGTCGTTCTAGACCACCCAGAGCACTAATCAGTTTACTTGTGTATACTTCGAAGAGGGCAGTTATAGGTGAGAATCATTATGGTAACTTGTGCATACGTCGAAGAGGATAGTTATGGGCGAGAATCCTCATGGTAACTTGTGCATACGTCGAAGATGGACGAGAATCCTCATGGTAACTTGTGCATACGTCGAAGATGGGCGAGAATCCTCATGATAACTTGTGTGTACGTCGAAGAGGATAGTTATAGGTGAGAATCCTTATGGTTGGCAGAGCAGTGTTTTTTTGAGGCCCGCCGTTCGAGTCGTAATTCGAGGGTCGCGGATTCGAATCCCCGTCGCACCAAACATGCTCGCCTTTTCAGCTGTGGTGGCGTTATAATGTTACGATCAATTTCAATATTTGTTGCTAAAACAGTAGCCCAAGAGCTGGCGGTGGAAGGTGATGATTAACTGCCTTCCCTCTTATCTTAAACTGCTAAATTAGGGACAGCTAGTGCAGATAGCCCTCGTGTAGCTTTGCGCGAAATTCAAAAACAAACTTTTGTTCTTTTAATTTTCATTTGCCGTATTTCAACAAACATTGCCTGGTATCCAGCATAGCTAACCATCGTATCATAATATCAGAGACTTCCAGAAAGACCACATTTTTTTTTCCTTGAAAAATAATCAGCAAAAAAAAACAACAACAAAAAAACAGACTCAATCATTTCCTCTTCCATTTATTATGTAATTAACCATTCACTTATTTTTAGTACACTCGAGGTTGCTTGTTATATTGTTGTATAGTGTATAAAATGTACCCAGGTAGAACCGCGTAACAAATATTGTTTCACTGGAATGACTACAAATTATATATAACAATAAACACTGACGTTTACATACTTGACAGGCGCTGTTACCAATTCTAGGATAGACTATTTTAGATATCAGTTAACTACGCTCTACAAAACTTCACGTCTCTCTTATTTGCAGTTTGCCAACAGTAAAATTATCTAAGCTTATATTCTTCCCAGGTGGATTAGCCACATTGATAGTTTGTCAATAAAGGTTGTTGGTTTAAACTCCATCTGGTGCATTATACCTGCGTTCTTTTATTCCCAAATTTGCGAATTTTGTTTTATATGTATAATAGTTTGTTGTTATTTTTAACTTTATAAGCCAGCCTAATGGAAATTTTTACACTTTTTAAAATAATTGGTAAATTTTAATTTTAGTTCTATAAATATGTCTCGGTTCCTCGGTGTTTTATGCCTTTCGGTAGAGAGAAATTCTGAATATCTTTGGTTGAAGGTTAATCCAACCAAAGTAATTGATTTATTATATATTTTGTTATTATGGGATAACCCCAAGTGTGTGACGAACGAGTTTCTCTTGTGCTGGATCAATATTTTTACAGCCAGCTTCGATGATATTGTATTACAGATTTCACATCATTGTACGCCTACGAGGTAGTTTCTACGACACATCTGCTTATTCAATTAAGAAGTTAATATATAAACGTGTTTTAACAATCGATTCGATGTCTCTCGCTCGTATAAATAAATACCCTTGAGGAATTACGTTGTGAGACACGTTATTGATTCTTCGTCTTAAAAACGTTGTGCTCTTGAAAACAAAATCCCAGTTTGATGACTATGGGTAAATAATGTGCCAAGATAAGATCCTCGTTTTCATCTTTCAGCGATTACCACCTATTACGTTATTGTAGCTTGTATCTCTAACCGGTTACGTGTCAGTAATAATTCAAGATAAAAATTTAAAATTTTTCAAAGTCTCTATTTGCTTCACGAACAATCGAATAATTACAAATTAGTTTATTTTCTCCTTTCGCGTTTCTATAAGATTGAAACACATTCAGCATGATAAGTTGTTGTAGGCCTACGCTTCAGTTTAGAATGTAATTATGGTTGACAAATAAATTGTCAAGATTGTTGTTTTGAATTAAGCACAAAGCTGCACAATGGGCTATCTGTGCTCTGCCCACCACGGGTATCGAAACCCGGATTTTAGCGTGGAAGTCCGCAGACATACCGCTGAGCCACTGGGGGGGACAAATTGTCAAGATGGTAAGAGTTCTGTACCATGGGATGAGTTTGTTTCTTTGTTTGTGAATTTCACGCAAAGCTACACGAGGGCTAGCCTTCATAATTTAACAGTTTAAACGCTAGAGGGAAGGCAGAAATTATCATCACCCACCGCCCACTCTTAGGCTACTCTTTTACCAACGAATGATGGGAATGGTCTGGATATAACGTCCCCCTCCGAATGAAAGGGAGAACACGTTTAACATAACGATGATTCGAACCCTCGACTCTCAGATCGCGAGTCAAGCGTCCACAACCACTTGTGGCCACAGAGAATGAGAACATGTGATGATGTAAAAACTTTGATTTATAAAAAAATGTCCCTCAGAAATATTTTTGACCGAGTGATATTCCCACTTGAAGAAAAACCAACATTTTCTTGTGGGTTTACGGTAACAATTAGTTAAATATCAGAAACGTTACGATATTTACAGATGTTTAATTCTTTTTGTGCCAGTTTTTTTATTTCGATATTTGATAGCCTCTTGTAATAAATGATAACATGCGAATGAATTCCGGCAAATATTTTTTGAAGTGTTAATAAAACCCGAGTTATCTCGAGCAAATCATTGAGAGTAATTAAATAATTTTGGTTTGTTTGTTTTGAATTTCGCGCAAAACCGTCCCTAAATTAGGGATTACGAGTCGAGTGCCTTTACCACCTGGCTATACTCAAAACTGTAACCTTATTGGATAATGATAACTGTTACAGATGTAAAGTATTCCACGTGTTTTTATGTATTACATCACATGTATTCATGGTATTTTATAATAACAAAAACGAAGCAACTGTCGATTATAGTGTTTTCTTTCGTACATAAACCTTACCCGGCATGGCCAGGTTGGTTAAGGCGTTCGACTCGTAATGCAAGGGTCGCGGGTTCGAGAACTCGTCGCGCCAATTCCTTCGTATTTATTTAGTGTTGTTACATACAATTTGTAGTCGTTCTAGTGAAACAATATTTGTTACGCGGTTCTACCTATGTACGTTTTATACACTATACAAGATAACAAGCAACCTCAAGTGTACTAAAAATAAGTGAATGGTTAATTACATAATAAATGGAAGAGGAAATGATTTTTAAGTCTGTCTTTTCTTGCTAATTATTTTCCAAGGAAAAACAATGTTTTTCCTGGAAGTCTCTGATATTATATTACGGTGGTTAGCTATGCTGGATACCAGGCAACGTTTGTTGAGATGCAGCAAATGAAAATTAAAAAAAATGTTTGTTTTTGAATTTCGCGCAAAGCTACACGAGGGCTATCTGCGCTAGCCGTCCTTAATTTTAGCAGTTTAAGATAAGAGGGAAGTCATCACCGCCAACTATTGGGCTACTGTTTTAGCAACGAATATTGAAATTGATCGTCACATTATAACGCCCCCACGGCTGAAAGGGCGAGCATGTTTGGTACGACGGGGATTCGAACCCGCGACCCTCGGATTACGACTCGAACGCTGGGCCACAAAGAAACACTGCTCTGCTTACCATAAGGATTCTCACCTATAACTATCCTCTTCAACGTATACACAAGTCAACTGATTAATGTTCTGGGTGGTCTAGAACGACAACACACAAAAGCTGGGATATAATTGTTGTAGACACTTCATATACTGAACGATCCGCTAATCATCTGCCGGTGGACAATAGATAACAAGATATCTACCTCACCGGATAACGCCTACTTGGTGTTAACAACCAAATCTATCACAAACATTGATTTTTTTTTTTTTTTTTTATGCTGACTGATGCAGAAGGAGAAGTTTTGATTCTCACCGTTCTGGGTATTAATATAACCTGCAAAAGGAACGAATCCCACTATTCGTTGGTAAAAGAGTAGCTTAAGAGTTGGCGGTGAGTGGTGAATGACTAGCTGCCTTCCCTCTAGGCTTACACTGCTGAAGCAGGGACAGCTAGCGCAGATAGCCCTCGTGTAACTTTGCGCGAAATTCAAAACAAACCAAACTAAAAATACAAAAAGGTAATGCGACCATGAAGACAACGTTTTCCTAGTCACTATAAAGGAGGTAAAAGAACAGATATATGAGCGTTTCTATTTCGTTTTGAGTAGGTCGATAAGGAATCGGCAGTTTCATGATCGTAAACCAGTTAGTACTGCTTTTATTACGAGGAAAAAAAATCAAAAGAAGGTTTACTAAATGATTTGGTAAAAAAATAAAATGAGCAGACATTTTGTTGTTCAGGTGGAACAAACGGATGCTGTTGTTAATAATGTTCAGTTAAACAAAACCGTTGATTGAAGTCCCTGTATTTGGACCTTCGTTTTTCTTATTTAAATTGGTGACATTCATCCGGGTATAAATATTAAATTTTAAAATATTTCTAGGTTTAATGAAGACGTAGAAGCACTAGAATGGCTGATCGTCTGGCAAGTTGGAAACTCCCATTTAATTACCATAAGTACAATGTTATGCATAGAGATTATTGTAACATTCATAACACGTTTGATATAGACGGAAACCCATTCAATATGTGATTGAAGAAAATGATTTCTTGATAAAATAAATCAGAACTTGAAACATTACCCGAATATAAAAAAGGTAAAAGGGTGAGTGAACAAATTTAAGGTTTGATTGATAGTAGTTTTTATACCAGACGATTAACTTGCGGAATCAGTTGCCGCATGCCCGCACTTTACAGAATATTAAGATGGCGGATCAATTGAAAATAAGGGACCACCTAAAATATTCACTTTTTTCAAGCAAGGAAAGTCTTGACCTAAATTGTACGTTGTTGTCGGTATGTTAAAAATTTCGCACAAAATAAAGTCAGTAGTGTGTGAAATAAATATAATTGGTGAAGTTTAATTCCACTTTCCATCCAATTAATTGTCCGTAGGTTGAGTATCAATAATTATTATTGCCTCGGCTGTGTTATAATACTGTCAATGTTTTTAAATGATTTATATTATTGTACAAATAAATTCTTAGGACTATTTGTTGAGCGTACTTCGTAGATATCGATAAACAACAGTTATGGAGTTTAACTGGAACATCTGCTCTGAACGAGTTGTGAGTGAAAGTTTAAGAGCCATTCAGCCAGGCACGTTACACTGAAGCACGTGATTTACTCTGTAGCTCACGGTGTAAACGTACACTGTAGACTACAGAGTTACACGTATAAAATAATTAACAATATACACATGCCAAACTGTTTTGATTCTGCGCAGCGTTCTTCCGAAGCAGATAAACGTATTTAAAGTTTTCGAAGACTGTGGGTTCTACGAAGATTTCACGCGCATGTGCACATCTTTTCGAAGACTGCTGGTTCTATACAGATTTCACGTAAATGTGTATATTTATTGAGAGACGTTACTAATGGTGTTGGTTCTTTTTTTCACTACATTCTACAATCGTGAAACTAAGACGTTACAGTTTTGTCCACGAAACTGAAGAAGCGTTCTACCTTTAGGAGTCGATGCCTTTGGAACTCGAATTTTTGTTTCTAAGAGCTAGCAACGAGCAATTCAAGTAATTTTTTGCTGTGTTTGGTATTATCGAGTAGAAAAACGTGTAGCTTAAGTGCTTGTAATAATTAAGTTCGAGGGTTTCAAGATATCAGAGTCGCCATATATATCAAACATTACTACTATTATGAAACCTGAGATATATCTGAAGGCAATAAAAGGCAACTTTACATACAAGAAAGGATACATCACTGGTATATGATCACGCACGTGCAGCTGCATATAAATTTTGGAGGGTGCTCAGAGGACGAAACTTGTGGCGTTCGATTTAGTTTGTTTTGAATTTTGCGCAAAGCTACACGAGGGCTATCTGCGCTAGCCGTTCCTAATTTAGCAGTGTAAGACCAGAAGGAAGGCGGCTAGTTACCACCACCCACCGACAACTCTTGGGCTACTCTTTTAATAATGAATAATGGGATTGACCATAAAATTAAAACGCTCCCATGGCTGAAAGAGTAAGCATATTTGGCGACGGAGATTCGAACCTCCGACCCTCCGATTACGAGTCGAGCGCTTTAATCACGTGGCCACACCATGCCGTTTGAGTTAGAATTTTATTTTGAGGTCGAGGGGATTTTTTTTTTTTTTTGCTCTCGATTACTGACGAGATTTTAAACTCAAAATACAGCTGGGTAATTTGCTTCTCAGCTAAAATTTGTATATTTCACATGAAAAATATTTTTCAAACGCTATGTTTTTTGGTTTTTTTCTAAATCTGGTGTAGTCACTTAGATAAAGTTTCAACTTCGTATGGGTTAAACCTAACTATTACTAAAATTATGTGTGTTTTACTTATAGCAAAGCCACATCGTACTATCTGCTGAGCCCACAGAGGAGAATTTTATTTTAGCGTTGTAAAACGGTAGACTTACCGTTGTACTAGCGGGGGGGAAGGCTAAAAGTATGTAATTTGGCATTCCCCTTCGCTAAAATGCGCACTATGTACAAAATCACAAGATAATAACTTCTGGCGTTATTGATATGTTCGTTCAGATAATGGCGGGAAATTAAGTTAGCACATTTAACTGAAGCCTGGTAGATTATTATGACGTAATTTGTTTGCTCGGATGTAATTCACGGGAAGGTATGGAATTGTCTGGTGGTGCTGTTGTCTCCCCTTCCCCACGTTCCTCGTGGAAAGTGCATTCCACCGGTCGAGAACCCTCAGCTTAGATATCTTACGTAAAATTAAGAAAGGAATTTTTAACCCCTTTTGAAATATATATATGTAAAAACGGCTCGATTGGGTTGAGAAAATATTTTACGTTGAGGAGCGAACAGCGTTTCGACCTTCTTAGCTATTCACGCACAACAGAACGCTGCATTGAGACCTGAACTTTGATATATTATAAATCACATTTAAATAAGATATTTGATTGCCTGTTTAACAGTATATTAGAATAGCTTTTGTGTTTTTTTTAGAAAGATGGATGAAATATATTTTCGGAACAAAACGAAATAAACTAAACAGGAGTACCACTTTAAAACAAAATCATTTACAACAATAGTTAAATATTTCACTTGGTAAAAGGAGTGAAAAGCTAAAATAGCCGGTGAGACAAAATCAGGCCTAGCATGGGCCGTTGGTTAGGACGCTCGACTCGTAATCTGGAGCTCGCGGGTTCGAATCTCCATTACTACAAACTTACTCATCCTTTCAGCTGTGGGTAAGAATTATAATGTGACAGTCAATCCCACTATTAGTTGGTATAAAGTACCTCAAGAGTTGGCTGTGGGTTGTGATTACTAGTTGCCGCCTTTCTCGTCCTATACTGCTAATTTAGAGATGGCTAGCGCAGATAGCCTTGGTATAGCTTTGCACAAAATTTAAAAACAAATTAACAAGACAAAATTAATTTTGGGGTCTAAGACTGAGCGCATACAAGAAGCTAGTTATACCACATAAAAGGAAGGAGTGATAGATTAGATGGAAAGCAGATCACCAACACCAGTCACCGACGGTTATCACTAACTGTTCCTTATATGAGACAAAATATTGGGATCTGGCAGTCACTCCTATAACAAAGAGCGGAGCGCGATTTTTCTTTTTTGTAAATATGCAAATCATAGAACTTCATCTCCACAGTCCTTCTCACTAACCAATTAATCAGCGTTCGATCCCTTCCACAATCTTAATTTTTTATACATCTAAATTGGAAACAAAGTTATAGAAACTAAAGAATTGAGTAGTGACGAGTGGAATTTGAAAACCATTGTTTTTTTTATTACTTTAACCAAACAATATGTAACACTCGTGCGCTGTCAAAAATCAATCACGTTTTGTGTGTTGTTATTTATTTGTTTTTCAGTAATGATAGAAAAAAGTTCTGGTGTAATTTTTTTTTTTTTTACAGTTCCGTCATGATGTCCCAAAGCAAATCCTATTGTCAATCCAATGATCCGTTAAGTGATGTTTAATCGTCAATAAAGAAATACAATACTTCGTAAATATCAACGTTTTTCTCTTTTTTTTTTTTTATCTACTTTTGACTTGTCCACCATGTGGTGGGTCAGTAGTAGGTTTGTGGACTTAAAACGTGAAGTTCAGGAGATTTGACTTCCTACTGTGGACGCAGATAACCCTCGAGAAGCTTTGCGTGAAATTCAAAACGAATCCAACCAATACTTATAGCCCTAATAATAGCACACGGAACTATTGTTGAGAACAATGCGAATAGCTTACACATTTTCAGCACTGAAACTTTTACCAACAGAAACAGAAAACAGTTAAAAGTAAAAATTAAGAGGGAAACAGCTAGTCAGTTTTTTTCTTTTGTTGAAACAAAATTCTATCACCGAGTTAGTAAAACAAAATCAAAAACGAACTTACTGATGAAAGTCGTTACCGTAGTTACTAACTGAATTAGCCTGTACTTTCACTCTGTGTTGATTTCTTTGTGTTACCCGAGCAACCAGGCGATAACAAATCACAACGCACTGCGTTACTCGGAAACACAAAATCAACCTAGTCAAGTAATTCGAAAAACATCGAAAACAGATAAACCACGAAACAGTTTGACAAATAATGTAGAACACACCGAATATTCTTATACCACATTGGTACTTTGTCAGTTACTGAAGCTTTTCGGTCTGATATACACAACTTTTCTCCTTGCAGAGTTTTGAAT
This sequence comes from Carcinoscorpius rotundicauda, assembly GCA_011833715.1. Lineage (NCBI taxonomy): Eukaryota > Metazoa > Arthropoda > Merostomata > Xiphosura > Limulidae > Carcinoscorpius > Carcinoscorpius rotundicauda. The sequence goes on along the minus strand of CM022398.1, from coordinate 14,981,304 downwards.
TAAATTTGTTTTTATTGCGACAACTTGCGACACTGAAGATTAGGACGTCTTAAATGGCATTTTTGTATGTTTCCAAGTTTACTTGCTTCTATCTTCATCGCCTTAATAAAAACGCTGTAACTAATACATTACGGAAAGTTAGTTTAACCACAACCTACTATCACAAAATGTTACTTTTCTTCTAATAACTGATGAAAATAGATTCTACACTTTTAAACAGGATGCAACTAATGTACCAAATTAAAAACGCACTATATTTGATGCATGTTTGTTAAACAGACGAACGTAACAATTTCCAGATTAACACCGTTAGATGTTTTTGTTATAATTAAAAGCTGAGAACATTTACCGTTTGTTTTCTGTTGTTCTTGTATTTGAGAAATTAAACTCTCCTTTAAATTTGAAGTTCGAAGCAGTTTTCTTGGATTAACAACAGCTGCAAGTTTATAAAGGCTTTTTTTTACTTCTGTAATGTATGATCTATTAGATATTTGTCGTGGTATGAATTTAGTTCTTTAATGTAATAAATTATACACGTACGGATTTCACATTACATCTATAGGTTATTACATAGCGTTTTAGAACGATTATTTGTGTATTTCGCGCAAAGCTACAAGAGGGCTATCTGCGCTAGTCGTCCCTAATTTAGCAGTGTTAGATCACATCGTTGACACAGCTGACATAAGGATCGCTTTCCCAGCCGTGAGAGCGTTATAATGTGACGATCAATCCCACTATTCGTTGGTAAAAGAGTAGCCCAAGAGTTGGCGATGGGTGGTGATAACTAGGTGCCTTCACCTCTAGTCTTACACTACTAAATTATGGACGGCTAGCGCAGGTAGCCCTCGTGTAGCTTTGCGCGAAATACAAAAAACATCTGCAGGTAAAATAACACTAAACCTGTAACATCATGCTAATTAGCCCTCATCTCTTCCCCTACAAAAAAACAACAGAAAACATTTACCAGTGGCAGAAGCCACCCACACACTGTACCAGGTACTTCGCGGTCGAGTGAGCAATATGTTCTTGGTTTTATAACCACGTGACACTACACGATTAACTCAATAAATTAATTAAATCATATTCTTTGTGTTATTAGCTAATAGCAACGAGCCTTAAATTGTAAATATATGAATACTTTCCTGTATTTCTCTGTGTCAGTTAAAACCTGTCAGCTATGTACTATCAAAATATTTACTTTCCTTTTCTATTCATTATAATATTATTATCAAACTGTTGCACGGTTCTCGGAAAAGTTGCTAGAACATCGAATTTTGTTGACTGTATAGAATATTAATCGTGGAGTTCGACGAGGCCTAGTGATTGTGTTGCTACGCTGCTTGTACGTAGGCCTAAAGTTCGATTCAAAGTATGCAACTGAATGAGCCTTGAACTAATTAGTTAGAGGGCTGAAAATCCCTTATAAGAAGGTAGTGCTCGAGAAATGGCACATTTCATTCACCATGTCTCAAAAATACAAATCCCTGAAGCCTAAAATTACCGAACTCGTTGCGCCGTATCCTTTCTCAAAAGTAGTTCGTATCTTGGTGAATTTTTATCTCATGCATCACCTACCGATGTGCATCACGTGTACAAAAACATCTTAACTTAATAGAACAGTAAGCGCACACGTTCATTCACGGGATCATAATTTTAAATTCGTTTGTCGTTCGTTTTTGGTATTTCGCACAAAGCTACTCGACGGCTATCTGTGCTAGCCGTCCCTAATTTAGCAGTGTAAGACTAGAGGGGAGGCAGCTAGTCATCACCATCCACCGCGAACTCTTGGGCTACTCTTTTACCAACGAATAGTGCGATTGACCGTCACATTATACACCCCCACGGCTGGGAGGGCGAGCATGTTTAGCGCGACGCGGGCGCGAACCCGCGACCCTCGGATTACGAGTCGCACGCCTTACGCGCTAGGCCAACATAATTTGAGAAAAAGAAACATATGTAAATCGAATATTTAAGTTATTCCGATACATTAATCTCAAATCGTGAAGTTCTTTCCAATGTTTGAAATCCATCCGGCCTCGAGAGTTGTTCAACCTTCGTTTGTTCACTTTTTTTAAAATGTTCTACATCGTGTATCTTGAGAGCAGACACTTATAAAAGTAATCATATCAAACCAGTTTCGTATCTTAGAATCTTAGAAGAAAAACAGTTATAGAATATTATCATACGAATTTCTTTTCAATTTCACAGTTATTAAAATTCGGTAAAATAAAGTAATTAAACCCCAAAGGTCTTCATAAAATTCAGATGGAATAATATTGTAAGAAACAAATGCTCCATATAGTGCAACTTCGAAATATAAAAGGTTGACAATCAATAGAACACAAACTCACAGCCTGAAAGACACTAGTAACAACAGTACACGAGTTCCTCCACCTCCTGCGAGGTAGAAGACCCATTGTGGTGAATCCGTACTTGTCTGTAGAACCCTCGAGATTATTACTTTGTATTCATTTCGATGTTCTATCCTGAGGAGTTTGTTGGGTTTTTTTTTTGTTGTTCTTATGCCAATACGGCGCTTTATTTTTATGCGAAATGTCACGGTGTGTATACCTCTTTGTTGGCAGAGTCGCTGCACGTTTTATGATTATATGAATTATTCAAATAGCATGCACATCATAAAAAAACAAAAATCGATTCACTCCCTCTATAAGACTCATCTTTATAAGCCTCTGCGAACCAGAAAAAAAAGATTATTGGACTACACAGTAATGATTGTGTTTGGGAACAGTATTTCAGTTAAGACTAAACAATCGTTTTATGTGATGCTAACTAAAAATAACCCGTATTAAGCAGATAAAAAAGGTTTTCTAAAGCCTTATTTTAATCATAGTTAAAGATAGTGATTTTCCTAATTGCAACTATTTTAGATCAACAATTATATTATAATAACATAAATTTAGTCCCATGTACAACTGAAATAAGCATGATTTTATAACCGTATTACGAACGCGTGCGTACAACAACCAGTTTTTAGTAGCAGTTGTAATTGTCTCGTGTGCAGGAAACTAATTTTTCAACACAGAGACATCGAACTAACACTTGCACAAGCATTCAAAATAAAGATTTATATTTTCAGTTCTCACTAAATTTGTCAGGAATAAGTTTAAACTCGTACTTGAACTCTGAACTTCACAAAACCTCAAATCCCCGAGTTGTTTTCATATCGTTCACTAATGTCTGGAAGCTTGTTGCGTTTTTTGTTTTGTTGATATTGTTTTTGTTTCAATTTCACGCAAAGCTTTGTTAACTTGCTAGAACTAAATGAAATCAAGTTCACGTTAACTTGCTACAAACTGTCACTGTAGACCGAATATCAGTCACTTCATATTAATCTTTTACAAACTTTCTATTGAGAAAGTCAATCGATGTAAATCGTTACTACTTACCAAGGTAATAGATTCAAAATCGACAACTTAGTGTTTAAGTTACTCAGCAAATATCAGTTTTTGTTTAACATGTTATGATGTTCAGTTAATTAAAACTAACCCCACGTGAACGGACCTCGAGAAGCTTCTGTTTATTTATGAGGGGTTTTCATTAATAATGCTGTTAAACATTTAGTATTTTCACCTAACTTAAGTAAACAATAAACTAAGAGTAGATAAAAACCATAAACATTGTTAAATGTATTTGTTCTGTGCAGTGGCGACTCGTCGAACGAGGCACTGGTTCATGCATGATTTCTATTTCACTAATCTCAACTTAAAACAACATAATTAAAATGTTTACTGCACTGTATTTTCACTGTAATAAAACATTAATTAACTGCCATTAAAGCAGCAGTCGCGAGTAATTATTATGCTTAAAGAAACAGTAAGTACGTTCACAAAAAGAATAATGAGCGCAAAAGTAAAGCTAGTTGTTATGCCAACAGAAGAACTTTGTTAGGCAAGTATTAGGCGCCTAACGAGGAAATGAGGAACGATAATCTACGAGACCTGAATTGCATCGAGTTCAGCCGATGCAAAGGTAGCCATGTGTAGCATGCGCCTCACCTGACAAAATATCGCCAGCGGCCGCTGGGCTTTTGTAGCTGGTTTATAATTGATATATTAATCTTAACTATTAAATAGTTTTAATTTACAAATCAACTCTCCACATTGGTATATACATAATATACAAAAATTATTACTTTTGTACTAAAATATATTCAAATGGTCTAAGTAATTTACTAATGAAGAATACGCAGGGTTAAAATAACATGTAGTCAAATACATAGCAAGTGCATACTTTGTATACATACTAATTACATCATTTCTGGCCCCTGTCAATCTGTTTTTTCTGTACAGTTGCTAGGCGAGACGGATACACAAAGAACATTTAGTGAATGAGCCAGGTACAATAAATCACGTGTTACTTGCTCATAGATTTCTGTCCTTCCAAGGCTTTGAACTGCTGCCAATGTTTTATTAATACAAGGGATAATTACCGCCTCAAATTAAACGACAAGATGTTCAGTTACTTTTTCCTAATCCGTTACGGAAGTTAAGAAGAAATAGAAGAGCCTGGAGTTTAATAAGTAATTAATCAATGGAACAGAACAAATAGTTAGGACGTACAATTCATTATAACATTTCGTTGGAGTTTTATTCAAAGTTTTATTTCTTATACAATTTCTCGCGATTTCTCGAACTGTAAAACACAGTGAGATAAAACAAAAGCTGTAAAACATGGGACAACCAAGCACTTGAAAAAAAATGTACCCAAGTACTGATGAGATGTTAACAAGAAAAGGTTTTCTCATGGGACTCGCAACACACCATAACAATGTTTCCTCGGCAGGGCGAAAATTTCATAAGATATATATTAATTGTTGTTTTTGCTTAAGGACGATTTAGGACAATTAAAAACCTTATTTCCTGGTCAAATGGTCATTTGTTATTAATGTTATATTAAGTTACAGTTGTCGCTGTCTGGTTTAAAATTAGCCACGTGGATGAATCACGATTTTGTTCTTCAAATCAAATAGATTCCGCAATAAGCTGAGCTAAAGAAATACGTTAAAATATTATAGCACTGTCTATTGTACGCCCACTTAACTTCTTCGCAGAATATAAACGGATCTTCACCAAAATTGGTATGGAGGTTCACAATAGGTCCATGGGAGTGTACGTACGAATTTTCAGATTTGCAATTTCAACCCTATAGAGAAATAATGATAGATTCGTAGATTTAAGTTATACAAGAAAAATGTCCAGATGGAATAAAAGAGACGTGACACGGTGCTGAAATCGAAAATACAACTTTTATTAAACCACAGCAAGAAACAAAACATAGTGAAAATAACTACAGAGAAAATAAATAAGTGGACAGAATTTATATCTTGCTCACACAACCAACAGATAAAAGATTAGTTTAAGGCTAGGACTCGAAGCCAGATTCTTGCTCTCTTACAAAAGAAATTCAATTTTTTCTCCTGGAAGCTAAGTCCAGATTCGTCTCGTAAAATGCCAGAACTGCAAAGTATATTTTTCTTACAGCTTGCATCATAAAAAGGCACCGAGATGTAGAAATATCTCTTGTTTCGTGCGACAGATGCAAAGTATCTTCTGAACCGAAGGTTAAAAATACAATGTAAATATCCAACGGAACAGTAGCTAGGTTCCTAGACCGGTCAAACTACAAAAGGGTAACCACTCAGAATTGGCTTAACAAGATACCATTGCCGAGTTACTGTGTTCCAAAATGAAAACACAATTCTATGAATAAACTTGTGCTATGAGACAGCAAGATATGCAATATGTGGATGTTACACAAGCACAGAGGACAAGTTGAAGCTTGATAAGCTAGTTAATGGAGAATGCATAATACTCAACGCACAGTTAGCTAAGGGTCTATACTGTGAATGCAGGGGTTTGTGTTTCGCGCCTTTTTGCTGCAAAAACATGCTTGCATTAAATTAGGGTTAGATAAACTATGTAGTTTTGCTAGTTTCTCGTACAACCGCAATAATAGATAAATGTCCAAAACAAAACTAAGTGTACAGATAAATAAAACAATAGATAATTAACTGTAATTATCACTTTACGTTGATTTCTTTATTCTTTGAATACAAAATAACTCCAAGTTGTAAAGATAGAAATGCTCGAGGCTCGGTATGGCCAGGTGGTTATGGCGCTTGGCTCGCAATTTGAGGGTCGCGGGTTCGAATCCCCGCCACACTAAACATGATTGCCCTTTCAACCGTGGGACGATATAATGTTTCGGTCTGTTTCGCTATTCGTTGGCAGCCCCAGAGTTAGCGGTGATGACTATGTGCCTTCCCTCTAGTTTTACTACACTCCAAAATTAGGAATGGTTAGCGCAGAGAACGCTCGTGTAGCTTTTTGTAAAATTATAAAACAAACAGAAGTGCTCGTAATGATCCCTAGTTTCGGGATGTTTACACCCATACCACAAATCTGGATTACTAGGAATTAGAGTTAATGAAATTTCTACGTCGTATTAGTAGCCAACATGTCCAGAATTATCATTCACTTCTAAAAATTTCGTTGCTTAACCCACAAATGTGCCAAAATGTTGTTTTTGGAAATGTCCTTCTCTCTCACCAACCATTTTCCTAATCACTCTAGCGTAATCTGATGATAGCGACATATGATAATTTTTTACTCTAAAATTAATCCTAGATGTACATCCTGCGACAGAAATATGGTGGAAATATCGGTCAATTTGTTCTTGCTCAAAGGCTTGTTTGTTTGTTTTGTAATTTCGCACAAAGCTACTCGAGGGCTATCTGTGCTAGCCGTCCCTAATTTAGCAGTGTAAGACTAGAGGGAAGGCAGCTAGTCATCACCACCCACCGCCAACTATTGGGCTGCTCTTTTACCAACGAATAGTGGGATTGACCGTCAAATTATACACCCCCACGGCTGGGAGGGTGAGCATGTTTTAGCGCGACGCGGGCGCGAACCCGCGACCCTCGGATTACGAGTGCACGCCTTAACGCGCTCGGCCATGCCAGGCCTTGCTCAAAGGCAGTGAGTGATAGTTGTATTGTCAAGGGGAATATATTCCATCAAAATGAAGTATTTTGCAAAAACGAAATACAAAAAATTTGATAGAGACCACTTTATAAGTGATTTAATGCAGCCTATGTTTTTACTTCAGTAAAATTATTTTAAAATTATAGATTTGCAAACAGTAGATAAACAGAAGATGCTATTTGGTTTAGTTTGAATCTCTCGCAAAGCTACACGAAGGCTATCTGCGCTAGCCGTCGTCGTAAGACTAGAGGGAGGACAGCTTGTCTTTACCACCTATCGCTGACTCTTGGGCTATTCTTTTTACCATCGAACAGTGAGATTAACTGTCAGATTATAAGTGAATGAGTGGGCATGTTTGGTGTGATGGGGATTCGAGCACGAGATCCTCAGAAGTAGAGCGCCTCAACCACATGACCATGCGGGGCTGTCTTATTGTTTCTCGTAAATTATGACAATCAAATCATGAGAATTTCAATTCAATTTACATTTTCGTTTTGTAACGTGCAGTTATTATTCTGTTACTAGCAGAAACCCGCAAAACATTTACTATTAAATTAATATCTTTATTGCAACAGCACTTTAAATATAAGATTTCTAGAAAACAGAATAATTTTAATCGCAAATATTAAAATCTAAAGTCCATTTGTCTTAGGCCTAACATTAGTTAAGCACAACTTGTACACGTTTTGTTTGCTTTAGTTTAAACTTACCCTACACGTATTACTATCAATAAATAAATTTTGTTTTATACCTAATGTTACACCTTAAGAACTTTGATACGGTGTTTTACAAAATGCCTACTAAAATGTATTTACATCTGCTTGTTGCTTATATCTGTTAAAACAAAGTGCTCGTGTATCATTTGGATTTGGATAGTAAGGTGAGCGCGCAATTTCAGGACAGGCAAAAACTGAATATTATTACCGTGTAGTGCTTGCCGTATGCTAATAATGGGATTGAGCGTAACATTTTAACGCCCCCACGGCTGAAATGGCGAGCATGTGTGGTGCGACGGGGATTCGAATCCGCGACCCTCAGATTACGAAACGAACGCCTTAACCCACCTAGCCATGCCGGGCCTCCTAGTTCAAAACAAGTACGTATGTTATGTCCAGTCTATACGGTTTCGTAGTTCAATCAAACCCAAAGCTGTAATAATTCTCTAAGCATTTTAATCTTCTCTAGTCATTGTCACCAACTTGAAGTAACACAAAAACAAACCAACATTCGCTCCATTTCAAACTCTCTGGTGGTCATTCGGCTTGACATCGAAACGTGTACCACAGAAACAAACGTGAATAATGTTCTGTTTTAACCCTTTTTGAGGTCAATCAATTTCAGGGACTTTTTCAAGAGACAAATGTAACTTACGCTTAGTCATTTTTTATCCATTTCGCTGTTCAAAGTAATGAAAATTCTCAAAAAGTAATCTACGATCTAAGTTGTTTATGTGAGATGAGAAAATACGTATAACCAAAAAACATTTTAAACGTAGTAGAAAGTAAAATAAATATATACACATAATATGGCTGTAAGTGACCGTAAAGACAAACTCGGCTCGGAGTTTTCATTCACTCAAATAGCGTTAAACTACCGTACTTTTTAATGAGGCCACCTCTACGATTCATTTTAAAAGTAGAAACATCACAAGTATGCTGTATGACAGAACTAATAATAATGATTCGCAATGTTAGAAAGTAGGATCGAACTGTTCTAGGAAATATAAAACTGGAAAACATCAGTTATTAATTCAACGTAAGGGTATCATTTGTTGTACCGGTGAGTATACGTTTCTTATTGATTGTCTCAAATTACCATCATACAATTTTTTTTCAAATTTTTAATCGTCTTTATGGTATTCGTACGCGTAAGAGTGGGCATATTATTCATCGATTTAAAATATGTTCTCTAAACTTAATACGGAGTGGTCACACAATAACAGTGTCATAACCACGATAAAATACACGGCAGCCGAAAATGAAAAGTTGGGAGCACGATTTCCAAGAAACGTGACAAGATTAAACGATAAAAAGTTGATAAATTTTACCACCTGGGGCGCGATTTTAGTAGTTTATATAAATAATCTAATAATGTTTCGTAATTAACAACCTAAGCCTAATTATTATTCATTCCTTTTCCTAGATATTAATTGACGGCTTTTTTTTTCTAATCAGCTTCATAATTAATAACCTAAGCCTAATTGTTAATTTCTTTGCTAGAAGCTAACCGATGGCTTGTTTTTCGTCATGTGTCTTGACTTTTAATCGTTTTAACAAGTAGGTGTTTGTGTAGGAATCTGGCTTTGTTAACTTTTATATTAGGCTTTTTTGCGAGCATTACCAATTAGGTGGTTCTAGAAGGCTTATTTCGTTTTTTTCCTTTTGTTTGTTCTTCTCCCAGTGCTTTATTATTCTATATAATTCTTTTCTCCAGCGTGATGGACCACTACAGATAGATCGGTACACTTGTACTCCGAGTTTCAACAATGCATGAGAATGTATGGTGTTTTGCTCTCCATTTCGGTATTTAGATGATTTAATGTGTATCCACTGCGATTGCACTGTGTTGTAGTTCTTGAATAGAGGAATAATACAAGTAAAACACTGACACATTCGACAGAGTTAATTAAATTAAAAGTTCGACTTTTTCAAACAGTATTTGATAACTGCTGATGGATGTCTTTATTTTATCCAAGTAACGTCCAGCTAATTTTTTTGCTTTACAATGGGTCAAATGCTGCAAATCGTCTCTGCCCCGTGTTGCAGTTCAAATATCTACTTATAAACTGGCAAGCCTATAAAACTAAACTGGTTTTCAAGTACAGTGTAGAAACAACAGAAGTTCTAGAATGCCGCCATATTGTGTCCCTTAAGGATGGAAGAAAGCTAGTACCAAATTCTTTCAATTTTTTACCGAAGTTTCAATGTATAGAAACCTGGTCATTCACGAAAACTTCGAATATTAGATTAATTAAACACAACACCCGCTATATACTGATTAACCAAGATGTCTCTGACAGTTATTCCTACTTGCATGCTAACGGTGTATTCATTTAATGGTCTTAAGAAATTTCACTCACTCGTAGTAGCCTAACTGCTTATTAATACAATCCTGGATATACTACACGTGCAGACAGGCTAACATTTCAAACCACTGAGACACATTCATGTACATTATATTAAACACACGCAAACAGAAATGTGTTCAAATATTATAAACTTTAGTCTTTTCATCAATCAAATTTAGAACGTGCCTTCTCCTTTCGCCAGAGCAACGCTTATATTACTGCCATATAACGCAAAACTGACTTTTAAAATGTCAGTTAATTGAAATTTAGAATATGTAATGTTACGCCTGCTTATCTAGAAAGTCACATTAAACTTTAGAGCACTTACATAAATGCACAGCAACTTACAAGTCTAAAATCACGTTTATGGCATCCATAAAAATTAATAAAAATGTCACGAACCTCAGATTCTCTCCAGCAGGTAGCATTATTAAATCTACATGGAGGAATAGGTTAAATGACTTATCTGTCCATAGAATTATTTCACGTTATTTTACTTTTCCGCCGTCTTAAAAAAGCAAGGTCAAAGTATGAGGACGTTATAACTAGTACTCACGTTAATTTATTTTTTAAATTGTTAACTCCAAAGTGAAACTAAAATCTGCCTTTCATTTGTGCTTCAGTTCCATTTTCTTAACAGCTACAAACACACACACACACACACACACACACACATACATACATACACACACAGGTTGACTACGGAGGTGTGCCAAGCCGCTCGTATTACCCGATGACTTCGAATCTGTAACTCAGTTCTACAGCGTATTTCCCATTACAAAAAATCTGATATAAATTTCTCATGTCCAAAGCATACCCCTCCTCCTTGATGCTTTCCACAGTTTATCTAGTGTTAGAGAATGAAGATTAGCCAGCACCAGTTTCAACAAATCGACAGCACAGGAATTCAAAGGTGCTGCTTTGGCAACTTGCCAGTTACATCTTTGTAAAAAATAGCACGAATACCCGTTTAATTTTTCTGCTACTTCAGGTGGGCAACGATCGAACACATGCGTTCTAGAAGCAATTTTGTAGACTTGTGTTACTTTTATAGAAGAGGATACTTTTTGATTGAATTACATACTGTTGCCTCGGCCACGTGAATGATTTTTGTCACTGAACTTTGTGCTTGTGGATTCCCCTCTGTTACAAGACTCTGCACTTTATTTATCACAGTTGAGGGGTGATTTGTTGCAGGTACATTTTTCTATGGTCCTGATGTCCCAAACATACCTGTTCTTCTTTGCCTTCCAATTCCACTAAGTGCATGGAATATTCCCGTCATTTATCTCAACATCTTTATGATCCGAAAATGTGAATATTTTCTTTGAAATGGCGTTTACATACGAAATAATTTTCAAATGTATTTCTAATCACTATCTCGTATTCATGGAAGAATAAATTAAACGAGTTTTACCACGTATACCTAAAAATAAGACTATTTGACTCAAACATGTATTATTGACTAACTTTCTGTATACATAATGCTGAGATTAGGTTTATCTTTTGATGGAACAAACTTTTCGAAACATTAAAATTGTTCAAAACTTTAGATGTTACACGTATAAAATAGTTATCTAAAATTTAACACAACAGTTCAATTTGAAGCAATTTTTAAACACTTTTTGAAATATCTAAATCATTTGTAACTATTATTATAAAACTTTATACATCAAGAATCCTTATCTTATATTTCCCATATTTCTTAAAGGCAGCCTAGAGTTCAGCAAGAACTCTGCCATATCTAGAACATATTTTTTTTTACTTTTAGTAAGAAAATATTTGTATTTTTTTCTAAAATTTTATAAATTACAAAGCTTTAATCCCATTTAAGTTATCGGTCTGTAGCATTGCCATCTACTTAGAACTTATGAAATAACGTGAAAATCGAAAACTTGACAACAGGTTTCAGCCTAAGGCTAAATTTTAATATAAAAATACTTTAAGATATATATTTAGTATATATTAATACTGTATTATGGATAGTGAATCTAGAAGTTTTTTTCTAAATTAACAGCCATAACACGGTATCAATATATGATAAGTATATATCTTAATATTTTTCCACGTTAAAATTCAACACAACTTACGAATTTGTTTCCTATTATCAAAACTACTTCAAAGTAAGAAATATCTGTTAATTTAAAAAATTCAATATATCGAAAATATGTTTTGGAAAAGCATCTAAAACAACACGAGTTTTCAAAGCAGCATTTAAAATCTTTCTTTATTACTTGTTTTCCCTCTCATAAAACTATTACCAATCATACGTTGTTTTAATCACCAAGGTAACTGCAGACTGACTATTCGATAGATACGACACACAATTCGTATAAAATTAATCTTTTGTCACCTGTACTGTTTGAAGATCTTAGAGTTAGACGTGGGGCGAAGTCGGTCCATAGTATTCTCTTGTCCGGCCATTGCTAGATCAGTCTGCTGCGTCCGAAAGGCAACTCGTCAATTTCTCTCTCCTCCAGGTGCAAGTTGTAACGGACTAATGACACATTAACTTATGCTTCGTAGTTTAAAAATAACGTAGTGATGAGACATACAAGTTAGAAACACCTGCTCACGTAGGTCCGATTTAACAACTGAAAACTAACGCTGCACCGAAGTCGATTCTTACTCTTACAAACCTAGTCGGAAATACGTGACAATGAACTCTACGTGTCCTTATGAATGTTCTATGTGATATTTCGATACTTTTTGTGTAGTTGATACAAAGTTATAACGTTTCCAACGCAATACCTTAATTCAACGTTTACTCTTCTGTACCTAAAAACAATTTGTTTACGGAATATTCATAACACTACATGTGGTCATCTCTAACTGTTGTAATTCCAGCTGTTTAAGCTGTGATAATTACCACACTTTGATTTTTTGTTTTTTTACGTTCAGCAGCATTCAAATCGCTAAAGACCAGAAAGACAATGTTCGCCGACTCAACTGCGAAGCCTGTTAAATTACTACTACATTAAATACACGTGTTAATCACGTTAACCGTGGATCAAATTCACAATGAAGACCTGCACGTTCTTAGTTCAAGTTTAATACAGATTGTTCAACGCACACTAAGCCTGATTCTAAACAAGTCTCACAAACTAATTTGGCACTGATAGTTCTTCACGTTCAGCCATCCTTGAAGAAGATTCCACAAAAATCTTATAGATTGTAACTCGACAACTTAAAGTGTTCACCTGTCCAACTCGCCTCACAGTTTTAAACCAATATGACAACATAAACTCACGGCGACAAATTTAATACCGTAGAAACAGGGAACGGTAGAACGTCGATTACGTGGTTTCTAAGTTTCCGAAGATGCACAAAAATTACGAGACAACTAAGCAGCTTCCCTTTTACTGGTGATACGTATCAACAACGGCGTAAGCCCTCCTGATTTTGATTGCGCCTCGTGCTAAGAACAACTGACGTAGCTTGAGTGACAGATCAATGAAGGCAGTAAGAACCAACAACTTAGGGGAGGCAGGCTTATGAACAGAAAGAGAAAATAGAAGTTTTGTCAATATGGAAAGAACGCTGCTTGTAATTCAAATGACCAACGTGGACCAATTATTGTTTTATATAAAATAAGAAGAAATAATGTCACTAGTACATGAGGTGAGGAAGTCTCCTTCTATGTTTCAAATATCGAACAGAGTGCCAAACTAAAACTACGTCATCATTTACGTCAATGTATTATTTATAATTTTGTTGTTTGTTTGTTTTTTGGAATTTCGCACAAAGCTACTCGAGGGCTATCTGTGCTAGCCGTCCCTAATTTAGCAGTGTAAGACTAGAGGGAAGGTAGCTAGTCATAATCACCCACCGCCAACCCTTGGGCTACTCTTTTACCAACAAATAGTTGGATTGACCGTCACATATAACACCCCTACATCTGAAAGGGCGAGCATGTTTGAGGCGATGGGGATGCGAACCCGCGACCCTCAGATTACGAGTCGCACGCCTTAACTCGCTTGGCCATGCCGGGCCGTGACCGTATTCAAATAACCATTCATTAATAAATCAAAATTTGGGGGATATGTGAACTCCCTCTCCCACCCGGTTTAGCCGGTTATGCGCCTTCTGTGATTCGTAGGATTGTCGCCAGATTAATTAATTTTTTGTAAAATTTAAGCGACTTAAACTACAAAGCTATGCATATTTGGGACACCATTGTTTGTTTGTTGTTGAAACACAAAACTACACAATTGACGATTCCTAGACATGCTTGGGATATTTTTATTTATTTGTTATTGAAGCAGAAACCTATACAATGGACTATTTCTAGGCATACCCGGAATACTTTTGTTTGTTTCTCGTTAAAGCACAAAGCTACAACTATTTGTGTTGTTCTCACTAAAAGTATCGAAACCCGGTTTATTACGTTACAAGCCCATGCACTTATCACTGAGCCACTGAAAGGCTACTTGTGTGTATTTTGAAAATAGTTAACTTTTTAAGACTTTGAAGTATTCGAATTTAAGTGGTTTGTTTAAATTCGGAAATTACAATGAATGACTTTCGTACTGTCTATTAATTTGTCTGCATTCAACACGGAGGAGAGATCTCTACTTTAGAGTTTGCGACTAAGAGTCGATGTTATGAAGACAGTGAATTTCGAAAGAGTTTAGAAGAAAGCTTGATAGAAATATGACTAATAATAACTGACTTTAAGTTGTTTTAAAATAGTTTTAGTTTGACTTACAGAATGGGACATCTGAGATGGACCAATGTGTCCTTTATTGTCCCTAAATATTATGTTATAACGAGAGATTTATACGGGACAGAAGTGTAGAGGTTTTTGGAAGCATTCCAAAAATGGTGTACAAGACAAAAAATAAAATATAGGTTTAAGGAATGAGAGTGAATTAATTGAATGTAAGCTACAGAAGAAGTGTAAATAAAGAAAGAACAGTACTTGAGAAAACTATATAAAAACTCTGATAAAGAAAGTGGACCATTGGTTGTACCGAATAACACATTTAACAATTAATTCAACGAATATACATATAAAAACGGTTCGTTTGGGTTGAGAAAATTTGTTATGTAGGGAAGTGAACAACGTATCGACCTTTTTCTTTGTAAACCTGACGATGACCGAAGAAGGTCGAAACGTTGTTCGCTTCCCTTCATGACAAATTTTCTCAATTCAAATGAGCCGTTTTTACATGTATATTTTTCTCTACAAGTGGGTTTTCTCGACATCACTGATTATTAATTCAACGAGTATTTGCCCCCCAGTAATTATTCGGAGAGTCTTTAAAGCTAGGGTAGTTGAGAACTAGTACTACTCGAGGCGTCTCAAATATGTTTTGTTTTTATTGTTTTTTGGTAAGTTTTGTGCTACAAATTAAGTTATGATATCACATTTCCATGCATACAAACAAGTACATGAGAAACGTATAGGAAACGGTGTAAAAATATTTCTTCAGCACGTGATTAGGAAAACAAACAGCGAGTTAACAATACCAACTGAAGAGAGCTGTTTGTGACAAGCCTAACCATAGCATCACATAAAAGCTGGGGGATTTTCAATGCGCGTGGGGTAGGAAGCTCTCGTTCTTACATTTCTTCTCCTACATCCCAAAACTAACCCTTTCCTCAATCACAACAAAATGAGAACAACTATTAAAAGACACATCTGATTACTTTATATGTATCTGAAATAAACCACAATACTCTTCACGAAAAGTCTTGTCCGCAATATTTGACAAGTGCCATTCTTGTCAACAACTCCATTTCCTTTTAACATCCTATGCATGTTATTGTCCAGGTGATTACAAATCAATTGAGGCTCGGCATGGCCGGGCGGTTAAGACACTCGACTCGTAATCTACAACGCACGACACGCAATCTGATGGTCTAGGATTTGAATCTCCGTTCCACTGCGACTTTACACTGGCTGTGGATTTTACGTGAGTTATTGATCCGCATGCTCAAAATCCTTTTAATATAATATACTCCCCCTTTTGTAGTACAGATGTACCTCAAAAGGTAAACTCTCTTAGTTATCCTCGGTCTTACAGAAAGAACGCCACTGGCTTATATATACTTATTTCAGATGCGTGTTTCGTGTGTTTTTCTTATAGCAAAGCCACAACGGGCTGTCTGCTGAGTCTACCGAGGGAAATCGAACCCCTGATTATAGTGTTGTAAGTCCGTAGGCTTACCGCTGTACCAACTGGGGACTGATATCATATTATTATTTAAAAATTGTTATTGTTGAAACTTTGTAAAATTCAATATTTTTTCACTTTCCTAAATCGCATCAATGCCTTTACTTCTATTTTTAAACTTACCGCAATGATTCCCAGTAGCCAACAATTAACTATCTAATCCATATCTTGCTCTGTTTTGTTTTTTTTAATTTCGCGCAAATCTACACGAGGGCATTCTGCGCTAGTCGTCCCTAATTTAGCAGTGTAAAACTAAAGGGACGACAGCTTGTTATCACCACCCACCGCCAAATCTTGGGCTACTCGGCTACTCTTTTACCAACGAACAGTGGGATTAGGCGTAACATTATAACACCGTGGCCATGCCGGTCCTTGCATGTAAGAGAAGATTCTACCAGTGTTAGAAACCCAGAGAGTTGGTCACATACGAAGTTAGTTAGACAAGACAGAACTAGAGGCCCCCAACATGGCCAGGTGGTTAAGGCGCTCGATTCGTAATCTGAGGGTTGCGGGTTCGAATCTCCGTCGCACCGAATATGCTAATCCTTTCAGCCGTGGAGGAGTTATAATGTGACGGTCATTCCAATTATTCATTGGTTAAATAATATCTCAAGAGTTGGGGGTAGATGGTGATGACTAGCTGCCTTCCCTCTTGACTTACACAGCTCAATTATAGATGGCTAGCGTGTAGTGTTGCGCGAAATTCAAAACAAACAAACAATCGTCCTCTTACATGCAACAAAATCGCGTTGACACTTTTCTTGTATTCACGTTAAAGGCGAACAGAGACGTAATCCTTTTGTGTTCTGCTTTTATGCTTTCAGAATAAGAGAGACGTAACTGATAGTATATTTATTTTCCTTTCGTTTCGCGTTTCTTTTATTAACGATTATTTGTTGAAAGCGATGCGTGCTGGTCGTATTTCCTCTGATTCCAATTTTCCGTTAGAAAACATTACAGTAACAAAGGGCTCACCACTGAAAATATAACGAAAATACAGCTCACCCAATGGAGTTGGTGCGGAACCCCTTGTTCCCAAGTTCCATCTTGTCACTACCAAGAAAAACGGGAAAAATAAAATAGAAAAGATGTAATAATATATTAATATAGTAGGCTTACGGGTTTGTTATATTTACACCTATTAATACAGAGGGTTAATCACATCTTATAAGAAGGGCTTGCATTTGCTTCTGCGATGGTGCGTCGTCTTAGAAACAAGCCATGGACTATGGACTACATTTTTAACGCCTTCATTAATATTTGGTTCATACGAACGCTCTTGCACAAGAAGTGAAATCTTTCCACGTTAGGCTTATGGCTGGTAGATTGTCAGTTATTTTCGAGGAAGGATGTTCGAAAAGTGATGCTGTTGGACAATATGGATGTAAAGAGTCTTCATTGTTGCCCAAGAAAACCAAAATATTGCTCATCAGAGCATTTACGACAACTTGTCTTCCAAATCTATAACCTAAGCCAATCTGGGTCAATTTAATCATTCGGAAAGTGAGGCTACTGTTAAGAAAAAGAGAGCCATTCCACTCAGAAACACTGTACACATCTCTCGATGCTTTTAACATAATAATAAACAACGGTTTGTAGTTCATAAAGGCTCAAAATCCAAAAATATGCTTGCAAGAATTCAGCAGTATCTATAAATAAATAACTGTATTCATAAAAAAAATGTTTTTTGTTGTTTTTTTAATTTCGCACAAAGCTATTCGAGGGCTATCTGCGCTAGCGTCTCTAATTTAGCAGTGTAAGACCAGAGGGAAGGCAGCTAGTCATCACCACCCTCCGCCAACTCTTGGGCTACTCTTTTACCAACGAATAGTTGGATTGACCGTCACATTATAACGCCCCAAGGCTGAAAGGGCGAGCATGTTTGGTGCGACTGGGATTCGAACCCGCGATCCTCGGATTACGAGTCGAACGCCTTAACACGCTTGGCCATGCCGGGCCAAAAAAAATATTGAAGAAACTGGGAGTATTAAAACCTGTTCGACTACATCTCTGTTTAGTCCCCCAAAGTAACTCCAAAGAGCATTTATGTATTTAATCTACTTAGACGTGTTATTGAAAGCCGACATCCGATAAATAGAGGCTTCATAAAACTGAAACTGTGATATCCGCCAATACTGCGCAGTCCTGAAGATCAAACTCAGCAAAATCGATGATGGTGAATGTAGTCTAAGAATGATTAGTGTAAATAATAATACAAGCTAATTATCTAAAACCAAATTACGACGCTAAGTCTACAATAAGTATTGCATAATGGTAATAACAACGTAGAAAACAATGTTTGTTTGTTTCTTTTAAATTTCGCGCAAAGCTACACTAGGGCTATCTGCGCTAGCCGTCCCTAACTTACCAGTATAAGACTAGAGGGAAGGCAGCTAGTCATCACCACCCACCGCCAACTTTTGGCCTACTCTTTTACCAACGAATAGTGGGTTGACCGTCACATTATAACATACCCATGTCTGAAAGGGCGAGCATGCTTGGTGCAACGGGGATTCAAACCCCCGACCCTCAAATTACTAGTCGAACGCTTTAACCCACCTGGCCATGCCAGGCTTCCAGTGAGATAAACGGTGAAAGATAAAACATATTGGGTCTCCTAAGTTTGCAAACTGCCTTTCGTGTTCTAAAGTCTCAGCGCTCACCCTCTAGTTGTGGGGATTTTAATGACATCGTACATAGTTCGTGACAGCAATGAATAAT
Organism: Carcinoscorpius rotundicauda; assembly: GCA_011833715.1. Classification (NCBI taxonomy): domain Eukaryota; kingdom Metazoa; phylum Arthropoda; class Merostomata; order Xiphosura; family Limulidae; genus Carcinoscorpius; species Carcinoscorpius rotundicauda. The sequence continues at coordinate 14,962,333 of CM022398.1, read as the reverse complement.
GTAGCTTACTTTTGAACTTGTCACGTGGTTCAACCCAGAAGAGATGTTTTCTTGTCGATAACTGTTATGAAATGCTCTGATGTCTATACCTCCTGTATATAAATTCTACGTTAAAAATTGGCTTCAGTTCCTGCCTGTAAGCAAATCTTCGATCGATTCTACTATTACATGTACATATATTAATCTTTCCTCAGCCATTTCGGCAAAATTATTACCAGTAATTTGTCATTTTCTTGTTCGACAAGTAATATTTCGAGTTACAATAAGAAGTATTAGTAAATCAATTTCTTTGAAGAACGACCTATATTCACGTAGTTCATAAAATGGTAAACACGTCATTTTTAAACTGGGTTAGTTTTACACCACGTTTCAGGCTGAAGACAAAATCTGATAAGAGATTAATTACCAGTTTGTTTAAACTTTGTTCGTATTGTCAGATGTTTGAATGTATTGTATATTGTATACGTTCTTATATTATTTGTTCTCCTGTCGCGTAGTAGGCAGATTTTTAGATATTTCTTTAATGGCAATGAAAGCATAATAATTTTTAGTTTTCACCAGGGCGTAGATTTTTTACATCCGATGGGGTGGAATGTTTTTGCAACCATTTATGTGAACTGTTCAATTTGCAAATTGGCAATCTTTAATTACGTGAACCTGAAAGCTGTAATTATGCAGTCACAGAGTAATCTTATTGCCACGATACTTGCATGTATACTTAGGCCTACTGACTGACACTTACGAACTATCGCTTAGATCGAAAAGCTTAGAAGCACGCCTATTCTAAAGATGTAAATTTCGGCTACTGCAAAAGCCTACATCTAGGCCTAATTATATAATTCGATTGGTAAGAACACGAGAATCACTAGAACAAACACACAATTTGTAGGCCTGTGATGCAATAAAACAAAATTCAACAGACCAAACTGTAGGGGGGATGATTGAATGCACCATACCCCCACCTAAAATGAAGGGAGATGTATACTCCCATCCCCAATGATCTACGCCCCTAGTTTTGAGGGATAAAATCAGAATATTATGTGATGTTTTGAAAATACAAAACTAATTTTAAGTTAATACGTAGGAAATGTTTCATTATGTAGTCAAATTTTAAAGATTACACCAGTGGCTTGGGTTTAATTTACGCTGTTTGCAATAGCTCTGTGGAATACCAGAAACACGTTCTTAAATCAGCGAAGTCAGCAATACAAGTATCGATTCTTGTTTTGCTTTCTTTCTGTTGGAAGTCATGCTTTAACAACAGTGTATCAAAACATTATTTCTCAATTCTCCTGTTGCGTAAGATTCTGAGAGACGAAAACCTTACAAAACATTTCCAAAATGAAGACCTACAGAAGTTAGGATAGAATACAAGTAAAAATGAAGACCTGCACAAGGCTGGATAAAATGCAAGTAAACAAATGACAACTATTGAGCGATTTGTGCTTTTAAATTTGTCTGTTTGTTATTGCCCCCAGTGGCTCAGCGGTATGTCTGGGGACTTACACGCTAAAATCCGGGTTTCGATACCTGTGGTGGGCAGAGCACAGATAGCCCCTTGTGTAGCTTTGTGCTTAATTCAAAACAACAACTGTTTGTTATTAAGCACGGAACTATACAATGAGCTATCTGTGATGTTCCCATTGGTGGAAACAACAGGAATATCTCACCGCTTTGTGCCTCACAACAAACAAACATGCATTCAAGCCACCTGAGAAATAACAAACTGTTATTTCCAAGGACATTATAGAGCACATGAAGAACAATAAACCATTATACAATAGGACACTTTAAACCACATACAGAACAATAAACCACCCTTCATCAGAACAGTCTAGACCGCATGAAAAACAATAAACCACCCTTCCTCAGAGCATTCTAGATCACACGAGTAACAATAAACCACCCTTCATCAGAACAGTCTAGACCGCATGAAAAACAATAAACCACTCTTCCTCAGAGCATTCTAGATCACACGAGTAACAATAAACCACCCTTCCTCAGAACATTCTAGATCCCACAAAAAACAATAAACCACCCTTCCTCAGAACATTCTATATCATATGAAAAACAATAAACCACCCTTCCTCAGAACATTCTATATCACAGAAGAACAACAAACCACTCTTCCTCAGAACATTGTAGATTACAGGAGAAATAATAAACCACCGTACCACTATGCATTCTAGACCATACGAAGAAAAATAAACCACCTTTCCCCAGAACATTGTTGATCACAAGAAAAATAAACCACCCTTCCCCAAAACATTGTAGATCACAAGAAAAATAAACCACCCTTCCCCAGAACATTGTAGATCACATGAAAAATAAACCACCCTTTCCCAGAACGTTCTAGATCACATGAAAAATAAACCATATTTCCCCAGAACGTTCTAGATTACAAGAGAAATAATAAACCACTCTGTCAAAGGACATTTTAGACCACATGAGAAACAATAAACCATTGTACCATAGGGTATTTCAGACCATAAGAGGAACAGTAAACCATTTACTCAAAATCATTATTGACCAAGTGAAAAATAATAAACTTTCGAAACGTTCTAAACCACATGAGAAATAATAAATCATTCTCTCTCATAGCATTCCAGACCACATGAGGAATGATACACGATTGTACCAGAGCATCCCAGATCATAAATGAAACGATAAATGATTGTACCACAGGATATTCCAGACCAGATGAGGAACAACAAACCATCTGGTTCTCTTTCAGTGATTATTAGGAAACAATATATTTGAACTTATCAAATTCACCGATACGTTTCTCATTGGACATTTATAACCATGTCTTCCATGTTACTTGAAACGTAGATATGGTGGGTGATGTTTAGCTTAGCTTTGAGATCACACAGACAGAAATTATTTCCACTCATTAAACTTGTTACTTTATTTTGATGCCGTAAAATTAAATCACATTGATTCTAAGTTGTGTAATTTTTACAACATTAACTATTAATCAGTGCTAGCCGTCCCTAATTTAGCAGTGTCAGAATAGAGGGAAGGTAGCTAGTCATCCCCATCCACCGCCACTTTTTGAGCTACTGTTTTGCAAAAAAATAGTGGAATTGACCGTCACATGATAACGCCCCCACGACTGAAATGGTAAGCATTTTTGGTATGACGGGGATTTGAGACCGCGATTCTCGGATTACGAGTCGAGTGCCTTAACACAAAGCTATGTCGGGCCATATATATACTTTTTTTTTTTCGGGGTAACAACATAAAACGGGGATTCAATCTGCAACCCTCAGATTACGAGTCAAGTACCTTAGCCACCTGGTCATGCCTGGCCAACCTGAAAGCTTTTAACGCTGTCCAAGATTAAGAAAGTTGTTCTTATATTAAGTGATTAACTCTCAATATTATCTTAGTGCCTGTTTGTAATTAAGCACAAAGCTACACAACAGACTGTCTGTGTTCTGCTCGCCACAGATATCGAAACCCGGTTTCCAGCGTTTTAAGACTGCAGACATATCACTGTGCCACTTGAGTCACAACCTTAGTGAGAGCTTAAAATTCAATTCTCACAACAGGTCAGTTCGAAATATGTTAGAAGAACGAACAACCGCAATAAACGCTTCCCGTATAACAGGGGCAGACCATTATTTTATTATGATTAATTAAGCTCACCAAAACGGAGTAATATGTGGCTTTTCAAATATGTAACCAGACCTGTAACTTTTAAATATAGTACAGTTTGTTTTATGATGTCAGTCCACGTATTTTTGAACAGACCTCGTATGTATAGCAAAAGGATTAAAGCAGTGTTTTCTTATCTTTAAATATAGTACATTTTGTTTTATGATGTCAGTCCACGTATTTTTGAACAGACCTCGTATGTATAGCAAAAGGATTAAAGCAGCGTTTTCTTAACTTTAAACATCCATGTAACTATTTTGAAACTTCAGCCTCAATGGTATATCATTCGGTCTTAGGTGGTGGGGAGTAGTCAGGTTTGTATGACTGCTGTCTGAGGAAGGTGAATACTCGCATAATAATACACATGATACGCAAAAAATAGAAAGAATACTGAGACAGGAACTTGTGAAATTTATTTACATTGCTCGTTGAATTTAATTGTAAAGTAACTATCTTTAAATTCAAAGTTGCATATGTACCTGTAAATAAGTGAGTTGATGATTGTTCAAAGGGAGGATTGAAACTGTTTGTGACCAGACTTAAGACGAAGACGTGACTTCACGTCAATAAGACGATTTCGGGCTCCGGTGCAAAAACTTTTTAAAGGGGGTATCCCCGTTAATTTTTCGCAGCTGCCGAGTACCACTTGAAACCCTTCCATGTACCACCGATGATATATGTACAAAACTTTGAGGATCACGTGTTTTACGGGCCTTCGACATCTGGTTAATAACAACATCTGTACTTAAATATTTCTTTTAAATTATCTTAATATATTTGATTACAGATGTGTATTCCAAACTAGTTATAAAGTTCTGAAATGAGTAATTATTTGAAGCACAACATCTTTATGTGTTTAGTAAGCAAATAATATTATTACCTTCAGATAAAAGCAAACGACCCACTCTCTCTCTCTGTAGAGGTATTGGGGTATTGATGTTTGTCCACCCAGGAGGGTCACGAGGCCAAACCCGAACTTACTCAGGCCCATTTCAGGGCAATGTCCATACACGATCTATACATACACTTGGTGTAAATAAAACATTTCTCTTGTAGTTCCATAGATTATTTGCACTTTCATCAGTTAGATATTAACTAGAAAACGTTTACGTAAAAAAACCTTTCAATTTATTGTAATTAATTTCTAAACTAATGGGGAGACTAGTTTACAGATGGCCTTTTACTATTATTTTTTTACATATTTATTTTTATTTAGAAAGTGTATATTCACTGGAGAAAGTTGCTTAGGTCTGTCACCATCATGTAAACAATACCTGTCAAGTTTTCTCACTTGTTCATTTTTTCTCCCATTTCTACTAAAATAATGTATCGTACAATGTAGGAGTCTGTCTGTTATTGTTTCGATATATGCGTATTTATGCATAAATTCGGAAAATGTTTTTATAGGTATTCATAAGCTGTTGTGAGTAATGTATTTGTATTGTTTGTAGTAGTTTTTTTTACTTACATTTATCCATACAGGGGCTGCACAGTCAATGATGGGTCTAATGTATGTTTTATATATTTTCATAATGTTGTCTGCCGTAGCTTTACTGTTTTTGCCTGTTAGACTCCTAGCATAGTTTATTCTTCGCCAATTTTTTTGTTATAATATTATTTATGTGGTTTTTACCCACGTTAGTTTTGAATCAAACGCAAGTCCTAAGAATTTTGCTGATGTAGCAGTCTGGAGTTGTTCATCATTCATGTAGATCTGTGGTTGTGCTTTTTATGTTCACTTAACTTTGTGAATACTGCAAGTTGTGTTTATTTTGATACTGGGTCCGGAATGGCCAAGCGAGTTAAGGCGCGCGACTCATAATCCGAGGGTCGCGAGTTCAAACCCCGGTTGCACCAAACGTTGTTCGCTCCTCTACATAAAAAAATTTCTCAACCCAACCCAGCCGTTATTACATGTATATTTTCCTCAACAAGTGGGTTTTCTCGTCAGCACCGAGTAGGTAGATAGACTTAAAGCCTATTGCGTGGTCAGTATCAGTGCTTCAAATATAACTTCTTTTTTATTCAAATGTATTATTTTTGTAATGGTGTTTGAGAACCGTACGCATTAATTTACTTACAACAGTGGTCCGTCATGGCCAAGCGTGTTAAGGTGTGTGACTCGTAATCTGAGGGTCGCGGGTATAAATCCCCGTCACACTAAACATGCTCGTCCTTTCAGCCGTGGGGGCGTTTTAATGTGACGGTCAATCCCACTATTCGTTGGTGAAAGAGTAGCGCAAGAGTTGACGGTGGATGGTGATGACTAGCTGCTTTCCCTCTAGTCTTACACTGCTAAATTAGGGACGGCTAGCACAGATAGCCCTCGAGTAGCTTTGCGCGAAATTAAAAAACAATAAACAATTTTGATTCTGTATTTTTGGCAATATTCACTTATTCTGTTTAATTGTGGTTGTTTGTTTGTGGCTGATATTGCTGGTGTTGGTGCACTTTTCCAGATTGCAACATCGTCTGCGAACTGTGAGAAATATCCATTATTTGAATCTTTTAGAGGCATATTATTCACATATAAAACAGGGCTAATTACCCTTTCGTGAGAAACACCAGCTTCTGGAGTGAAACACTCAGAGAATATCTCTTCAACATCCATTCTGCATGATCTGTTTTCCAGAAAGTTTGATAGCCAGCGAATAGTTCCCCGCGGCAGTTTCATTTCTTGCATTCGGAACCGGAGACCGTTGTGTCATTTAATGTCGAATGCTTTCTCAATATCGAGAAGGCAAGCGACAGTGCATTCTCTTTTATTAAAACTATCTACAATTGTTTCTGTTAATCTGACTAAGTGGTCTGTTGTTTGTCTGAATTTTCTGAAACCATTTTGTATTTCTGGTAATTTTGATGTTGTCTCCAGGAATGTGGAGAGTCTGTTACTAATTGTTCTCTCTAGAATTTTGCTCTTCAGGCTGATTGGCCTGTAGCTATTTGGGTTATTGGCTGGCTTTCTTTCTTCATGGAACATTAATACATTTGCATGCATCCAAGAAATAGGGATATAACCAGAATATATCGATAGATTAAAAATTGCTCTAAGATGTTCAAATAATTTCGAAGTGCCTTTCTTAAGAAGAATGGCTCATATACCATCTTCTCCTGGTGATTTATTTTTCATGTTTGTTATTGATTCTATGAGTTCTTGCGCTGAAATTGTGTTTGTGTTGTTGGTTTGATAATTGTTTAAGTCTACTGGGAAGAGTGGTTTGAATACTTCACTGTTGTTTGTTATAAAGTTATTTACTTTATTATAGCAGCATGTCTGGATCGTTGTTTGTTTTGAACGTATTTTCAAGTTGTTGTTTGAGCATTTCGGCTTTTTCTTTATTTGTATATGCTGTGGTGTTATTGTGCTCCAAACGCGGGTACTTTCTTGTTGTTGTATCTGCATTTATTAATCTTTTTAAATGTGTCCAAAATTGTTTCGGGTCTGTTTTTTCGTTACCATTGGTGCAGAAGTTGTCCCATTTTTCTTGCAAGTGACCCACTTTGAGAGTTTGTTTGTTTTTGAATTCACAGATAGCCCTCGAGTAGCTTTGTGCGAAATTTCAAAACAAATCAAAACAAACAAATGTTTTTGAATCTCACGCTAAGCTACCCGAGGGCTATCTGCGCTAGCCGTCACTAATTTAGTAGTGTAAGACTAGAGAGAAGGCAGCTGGTCATCACCTACCCCCGCCAACTCTTTAGCTACTTTTTTACCAGCGAATAGTGGGATTGACCGACTTAGAGAGAGACTAAAAATCAAACTGATATCAAGCATAACTAGTTAATTTAATACATTTTTTTAAAATAATAAATAAACCTAAACATACACCCATTAATGAAAATAATTTATTAAATATACTTTTTTACGTTCTTACTTGTGAAAGTTAGAATCCGTATTTTCGGTAGACCATGTAGAATCGTACTACAAGATCTTATAGTTTCAACACTCAACAAACATGAGTTAGTTGTGAGGTGGCCTCTAGTGGCAAAGTAACAACTTTGGTATAAAATATAGAGCAAGCCTTCGGATAAACATATTATTCTAAAACAAATATGTTAAAAGCTTTTTCCTGTCATTTTTACATATACAAACATTACAAACTTTTACAAGAAGGCCGAGAACTTTGTACACACTATTGTATTGAAATTAACAATAAAAGTACATAACATACATTAACTTAAATGCTATGAAAATCTCACGCCAGAATTTTTTAAACATCTGAAAGGACATTAGTTGTGACATTATTTTCTTAATATCATGATTATACTCAGATTGTAAAGATGTTATAATAAGAGAATGTAATGTAGCAGTTGCAGGTTTGTTTTTTGTTTTTTTGAATTTCGCACAAAGCTACTCGAGGGCTATATGCGCAAGCCGTCCCTAATTTAGCAGTGTAAGACTAGAGGGAAGGCAGCTAGTCATCACCACCCACCGTCAACTTTTGCGCTACTCTTTTATCAACGAAGAGTGAGATTGACCGTCACATTATAACGCCCCCACGGCTGAAAGGGCGAGCATATTTAGTGTGATAAGGATTTGTACCCGCGACCCTCAGATTACGAGTCACACACCTTAACACGCTTGGCCATGACGGACCACTGCTGTAAGTAAATTAATGCGTACGGTTCTCAAACACCATTACAAAAATAATACATTTGAATAAAAAAGAAGTTATATATGAAGCACTGATACTGACCACGCAATAGGCTTTAAGTCTATCTACCTACTCGGTGCTGACGAGAAAACCCACTTGTTGAGGAAAATATATATGTAATAACGGCTGGTTTGGGTTGAGAAATTTTTTATGCAGAGGAGCGAACAACGTTTTGACCTTCTTCGGTCATATGAGGGCCCCGGCATGGCCAAGTGTGTTAAGGCATGCGACTTGTAATCGTAAACTTTGCACGAAATTCAAAAAACAAAACAAACAAACAGTCGATCATATGAACATTACGATGATAGAAAAAGGTCGAAAGGTTGTTTGCTCCTCTACATAAAAAAAATTCTCAACTCAAACCAGTCGTTTATACATGTATATTTATCTCTATATACCAAGTGTGCGTTATATAAAAAAATAAATAGTCGAATATTGCGTATAACTTTTTAGTTATTAATGCAACTGAAGTTAACCTGCTGTTATCACTTACAGATAGCATTAACCCTTGTAGACTACAATGTGTGGTTATGATACGTTATTTTTCTTATTATTCTCCAAGGCTTCAAAGTATATAAAAGTCTAAAAGGCAGCATGCGACTTACAGGCTGTGCACGACAGAACTGGAGTTATTAGTGATGTATTTCGACCTCATGAAGGGAGGGCTTATCCAGTGTTGTTGATTACTGTGGAAGCTATTTTGGCAAAAGGGACCGCTGGCTCGATTCAACCTTGAAGAGATGTAACTGCTCCCATGAGGGTTAGCTTATTTAATTGCAATTATTTGTGCCACATCCTTGTGTCCTAAACAACTGAATTTTAATTAACCTCGTCTAGAGATCATAAAACACATTTTTTCTTAAAAGCACGTTCACATGAACTTTTCTGTAATGAAATAATAACTAAACTTTATGAACAAGAGCATCTTAGTAATTCTGATACAATTATACATGCGAATTTCAAATTGGAATTAACGAAAGCTCAAGTTAGCTTTACGATTATTCTAAGCGAATCGAAGAGTCTTTTTTTCTTTCTTATTCCAGTTCAGTTGATGAGTTCTAATAATGAACGAAAGGAGTCTTAAGCTCTGACTTGTAGAACACACACACGCCTAAATCTAGAATGGTATTTTAGTAGGCCTTTGATTTTGTATTTTCATTAAACAGTTTAAGAGAGATAAAGAAAAGAACCGTCTGCTGCTTACGTGATTCTCATCGTAAAGTTTTAGCTCGTTGGTTTCTAACTATAACCCAGTTTTTGATGTTTAAGTTGCATTATTTACTTTATAATTTGTTTAATAGTAAACTGACAAACAGAGATTTATAAATATAATAAAAATTATTTGTATTGTGAACACATTACATGTTTCAACATGTTTCTGAATAATACAGACTAATATTCTATTGATTGACATACGAGTACGTTCATTACGGAAAACAAATCATTGAGCTCATAATTTTTGTCTTGTTTGTTTGTTAATAAACGCTAATTACAGAATTGGCTATCTGCACTATTCCAATCACAAGTATCGAAATCCAAATTTTAGCGTTATAAGCCTCTAGACGTACCTCTTCGCCCCTGAAGGCGACGTTGTTGGTCGATTTAGATAATCTGTTTCTTAAATTACCAACTACATTTTGTCTACATGCGTTTCTTGTTCATTGAGGATTTTCTGCTTAATATAAAATCCCGTTAGATCATTTGTTCAATAATATTCAAAGTACTACATTAAAAGCTATTTCAAACATTTCGTACCAGCAAAGATAGGTATGATAAAAAATATTGCTGATACAGCTATAACTCCATTGCTTATTATTGAAATTAACTTTTCCATAACAGATGGCACTATCGTCGTCAAGTGTACAATTATTAACATTGGATGAGTTCAGTCAATAACTCGCTGTTGGTAAAAGAGAAATTGTAATTGTGGAAATGAAAATTTAAACAATATCTACAGTTCGAGTTTTGAGAATAACAGTTATTTTGGTTCAATAAAAATTAATACGTGTTTAATACCGAAAACATCGTCTAGGTAAGGTAGAGCTTATGCAGTTAAGCACTAATAGTGATATTAATGATGGCTCTGAGTTTCATTATATTAATTATCTGTATTTGTACTATTTTTGTTAGTATGAATATCTGAATAAGTTCAACTGTAAGCATATTAGTAATGGTTACGTTAATAATTATTGTTATTATACCATTGTACTATTATTATATGTATCTAAAATTATTTTTCTCAATTTAAATTTTTAGTTTTACTTTGCTGGTAGAATTTTTAATTAGAGTGATTTGAATTTTGATTTGGGTAACTGTTTTTTTTACCTTGACTCTTATATTTTAATTAATTACCTTAAAAATTTTGAAGGCCAAATCCTTTTCTTCTACCATTGTAGCATGAGGAAAAAAACTATAATTTATAAAAACTTTTAAAATACACACCAGATGTTTTATATATTAAGTGCACAATTTTTTTCATGTGTTACTTTAACGTGTTATTTGCAAATTGTGCCAGTAAAACAGCATGCATATTTTTAAAAGTATTTTTCTCTTCATTTTTTTCAAAATAATTCTCATTTTTTTCCTCATTGATATTTCCAATGTGATACCAGAGAACAACCATAATATTCAATGGCCTCAACAGTGCATGCAATGCTCATTTATTTTTTCAAGTTGTACGCAATTTTCAAGATTAAAGTTATGAAAAAAAAGCCCAATGTTATGAAGAAATTTAAACTGTACAAAATTGTGCTACTATGAGTCCTCTTCAGTTGTTTCTGGCCCGTCATTGCAGACGTCTCCAGGGGTACATAGTCACAGTGGCTCATTGCAGACGTCTCCAGGGGTACATAGTCACAGTGGCTCATTGCAGGTGTCTCCAGAGGTATGTTGTCATGGTGGCTCATTGCAGATGTCTCTAGGGGTATGCTGTCATGGTGGCTCATTGCAGATGTCTCTAGGGGTATGCTGTCATGGTGGCTCATTGCAGATGTCTCTAGGGGTATGTTGTCATGGTGGCTCATTGCAGATGTCTCTAAGGGTATGTAGTCATGGTGGCTCATTGCAGATGTCCCTAGGGACATGTTATGGTGGCTCATTCAGTTTTACATAACCTTAAAACGTCCCTTTTCCTTCTTCTCACTCAAAATTACATCTGGCTGGAGCCCTTCTGCCCTCAGAATTCAGTCTGTGGGTCATTCCATTTATATTAACTATGTTCATAGCACTTTGTACTTATTGATAACAAAGGTCTGAAATGGTTATGTTGTCTTGAAATTTTTACATCTTCAACAGTAATTCCTGCACACTTAATCCCAAAATTATGTTAATTTTTCTCCATCACGTACAGATTTTTCACAAAGCATCATACATACTTTCATGTAAGTGAACTATTTTCATTGAAATTGGATCACATTTTTTATTGCTTAAAATGTTAACAGAACCATTGGCTATAGATTTCTCTTAACTAACCACAATGTGAGAGCCTTATTAGTTGTTTGAGAACCCATAAGAAACACGCCACTAGTATATATAAATGGTTAATAGGCTACATGATGTGTTACATCTGGATAGTAATTGTCTGTGCCTGCACTTTGACATTGTTTTTTGTTTTTGGTATTATTTATTCATTGCTATGGCAACAAAAGATTGTGTTAGTGACCAAAACATATTATGTTATATTTATGGTAAATTTGTTGTTAAGTAACAAAGACAAAACATTACAGAATTCATCATAAAAGCATATTATGCATATTTTGAAATAAAATTTGGGGAGCTTTACAAGTTTGCATCAATTGTGTTGAAGAGTTGAGAGAATTGATGGAAGAAAAAGTCTTTGCCTTTTGGAATTCCAGCGATCTGACATGAACCTAGAAACCTTGGAGATTACTGCTTATATAACATGAAATAAAAGGGAATTTTTTCTTATCTGAACCTTCAATATACAATAAGACCTGTTGCTCGTGGACTGATGTATCTGTACCTACTCCACTAGAGTTGATGTTCACTTGATTTGATTGTAAATCTGAAATTAATACAAATGATGGTAGAGATTGTGTTGACCTGAAATTTATGGTGAATCACGACTTTTCACACAAGGTGAACTTAATGATTTGGTGAGGAAATATTTGGGTCTTTCAAAGGATTCTTTAGAGATTTTGAGGTCCAGACTCCAGGCTAAAAACTTACTTTCTTCAGGGACATCATTTTACAAGTACAGAAATCATGAGGCTATACTATACTTTTTGCAAGAAGTTTGATTGGTTTATATCAGTAATATTGCTGAATTTATACCAATGCTAGGTGCTGCAATCTGTGAGCCAAGTGAATGGTAGTTTTTCATTCATTTTTTCAAAAGTTACCTGAAATGTGTTCTCCTCCACAATGGTAACACATCTGTTCCTTTTGCTCATTTGGTTGACTTGAAGCAAATGTACAAAAATCTCAAACTTCTAAATAAGGTCAAATACAAGGAATATGGTTTGCAAGCTTGTGAAGACTTGGAAACCCTTTGTGTGTTGTTGGGTTAGCAATCTACTTCTGTAAAGTTTCCAAGTTTTTGTGTGAATGAGAAGGCAGAGCATGAAAAAAGCAGTGACCACACAGAGTCAGTGTGATACTAGGTTTGTGAAAAAACATTGAACGTTAAAATTTGGTTGACATAAAGAAAGTCCTATTACATTACCTCCACTTCACGGTAAAGTGGGCTTGATAAGGAAGTTCATAAAGACCTGAGGCAAAGTTGACAACTGTTTCAAATATTTCTGTGGGGAATTCAATTCCTAGCCCTTTCAGAAGTGAAACTTAGAGAACAGAGTTTTGTTAGACCCCAGATTAGGAAATTAACTTTGGATGAACATTTCAAAAGTGCAATGAGGAGAGTTGAAAAAGAAATGCCTTGCCTTTTTTAGAAACAACAAAGACTCAAATTATGGAAATTTCAGTAACATGCCGAATAAATTCAAAGAGTTTATATTTTATACTTGCATATTAAATATTTCCCTAGAAAACTCAGTATTGTCAGCAAAAAACAAGGAAAAAGATTTCATTGAAACATCAGAGGAATGGAGAGGAGATATTAGAGAATGTGAAACATCAGCATGTTAGTTAATTTCCGCTTGTCATTGGAACAAGGTGCTTCTGATGCAATACATAAAGAAAGACCACAACATATAGTTGAGAGTAAAAGGCATAGATGTCATTTAAAAAAGCCCGTATAAACAAGAATGTACATTCATTTGACATCAGTGTTCTTCTCTTTTTTCAGTTTGTTCTTATCTTTGTTAACAGACATAATGATAAAAATATTCATTGCAGATAAAAAAAAAATTGATATAAGTAAGTTTTTGTCTTTTCTTTTGTAAAAATTCCTTACATGGAAGGGGAAAATGGATATTATTTATTTCTGTGTAGCTGAATTATGGAAAATCCATGATTAAAACTTATGAAATTGAAGTTCACGGGCTTGTGTAATCAGTCCTGCAACCAAATCTTTTTGCTGCATTTGTTCCAGTAGGATACAGTTATGGATGCCTGCTTCACTTCTAGAATCTGGTCTTTAGGGATGAGGTTTCTTTGCCTCTGCATCTTTGAACTAAGACTACTTTGCAGGTTTGCCATCATCTTTTATCTCATTTTTAAACTTCTTGTGATCTATTCATACACCTCTGTTGTCTGTTCCCTCCTCTGATAAGGATGTACTATTTTATTCTATCTGAACTTTCTACTTTTGGGTTTACAACCATTGTATTCAGTTGTCAATCTGTAGTGTTTTAAGAGCTTAAGTCCTGAAAGTAGTTGGAATATCACATCAAAGCCTGGATCCTTCCCATGGAGTAATTTCTCCAACCTGTCTATTTCCTCTCACTATTGACAACCTGTCATAATTGCCTTTCCACCTCTTCTCCACTCATTACGTTTCCAATCCCAGACTTTACAGCTGTGGTCCAGGATGCTCTGTATATGGTGTGCATCAATCTCCTTTTATATTCTTTAGAACATTTCTTCCTGTTCTTTATTCTTGGAGCCATAATTTACTCTTGTTTTGACTTCGTTCCACACTGTTCACCACAAGGACAAGTTTATCTGCTTTCCTAAACATCCCAAAGTTTTGGTGATTTGAGAAAGTGATTGAATGTCTTCCCCATTCCCCTTCTGTTTATTCTGTGTACAATTATTCTGACTCGTGTTGTCTCATTTCTTTTGTATGATTTATTGATGATAATTCATTCACACTTCTTTTTTTAGTGCATTTGTGAATGTATATTTTTCCACAGTATTCTTCTTCCCCTAGTAACTTATCTTTTTCCAGTTTGCTTATTTCTTCTGTGGGTTATAACTCTTCCTTTATCATGTTTATCACATTGTGGCTTCTCTTTCCTGTAGCCATCGATGTCTCCTGTACGAGTTCTTACAGATTGGAATGTAGACAAACTCCAACACGTTAGTGTTCAGTTGCTTACACCACAATTAGGTCCTGCTTATCCTAGGTTTCATTTCCCACCAGTCACCATTATTCACAGTAACTCTGTGTGTTTTTGTTTTCTCACAACCATTTTATTCAATACATATATCTGTGTGTGAACACACAAGTATATATGGAGACAATGGTCTGCACTTAACAGCCAGAGTTGCCTCACAAGGAGTACTTCTGTAAAATTTACAACAAACGAGGGATTACAGAAAGTGTTAAGTCCTTCTGACCATGCTCAGTGCAAGATGTTGAAATGAGGTTTTTTACAAGACTGCTTTGGCAGTGTTCATTTATATTATCTTTCAGGCTGTTTTCAGTTGTGAAGAGAAATGATAGCACCAGCTGTGTGTCTGCCCTTACATCTGTCTCATACCTGCTGCCTTTGGCATTGGTAACCCATTGCACTGTTTCTCAGTGTAGGGCTAGGGTGTTACCTGGTAGTGTTATTCAGGAAACCCCACTGTGCCAAGAACTAAGCCATTCTTAATGTTTTAGTTCAGACAGATGGGTCACGGGTTTGTCTCAAAGAACAAGTCTGGTACACTTGTTCTTCTACACAATAATTGTGGTATCTCATGTTGGTATTTCTCCTATACCGAACATCTTGACTTGTAGCCTCAGGTGCATTACATATGCTCAGCTGCCCACTTGTGAGGTAATGACATGCTGAGAAATCTTGCATTCTGCTCACATCAACAAAGATTCTTTTGATGTTGTTCGTTTTGCTCTACCTCCTCTTCTAGCAATGAATACCACAATAATATTAGCAAGGAGTATTCCCTGCTTAGGATGGCTGTGGTCTCCTATCAAATGCTTCCTCAGTCACTTTTCCTAAGCTTGTGGATGAAATACTTTAACTTTCCATACATCTTCAGTATGGGATTGTAGCTCTTTGTGGTGCAGAGTGTTAATATTCTTACAGTTAACATTATCATTACCTTAAAAATGTATTCCTGGTAGATATCTCTCTACATCACTTCCCACCCTTTCCTTCCTGTTTTGGGTGCAGTTAGTTTACATTGTCAAGAGTGATTTCATATTTATACAGAAGTGCTTGTGAGGGATGTGTCACCCATTTATAAGTGGAGGACTCTAGTCTAACAACGATCACATTATAAACTGTGTTGACTAGTGTAGGGGTGAGCGCTTTAGTTAAGGCTTGTGGAATGCTCAGAAATTTACATGGCAAAGTGTGTAATATAACAACTCTTTGTGGTGTATAGAAATAATATTCTCTGAAATACACTGATATGTAAGGAAAATGTTAACTTTCTAAATGCTATTGTATTTTAGGGTATTTTAAGTTGCTGTATCTTTTGTTACTACAGTGTCGCTAAGTTAAAACAATGGAACTTGAAAATGATACTTTGACAGCTATACAAGTTTTAGAACCTTAGCTAATTTAAACTTAAACTTATGTTTGAAGAAATTTCCAGTCGATGTGAGTTGGGAAAAAATTTACCCTTATGAACTTAAGACCTCCGAGATGCCATTTGTCTATACGTAGAGGAAGTAAGAACATTGTTCCAGTGGAACTTTAAACAGAGTGTACATAGTAGGTTTAAGAACTTAATGACTGGAACTTCCTATTGAGAGAAAAGGAGTCAACATTCCAGCCATTCAAGCCAAAACATTGAAATAAAAACATGAGGCCAGTATTTTCACATGACAAGAATATCATACAAGTAATAGTATCTTATAAATGGTGGTTTATTCCAGGGGAAGGAAAGGTAACTAAAGATAAATGTATTACTTATCACTTGATATGAGTACATGAAAAGTTATAATAATACTGTGTACGTATCTTATTAAATATCATCTTAAAATTACAAAGTTAATTTCTTTAGATGGCTGAGAAGGCTCCAGAGGAAGGCTCTGACATTGTGTATTCCTCAGCTAATGACTTGAAGTTTCTCAGGCATGGATTTGTTACAGTCAATGGAGTGCCAACAAGTGTGCTGACTTGTGGTCGATGGTTAGATGAACCTCTTCCAGAAGATGACTCAAAACAAATCCTGATTATTTTAATTCCTGGTCAGTGGATCTTTGGTTACAAATCTGTTGACTATGGTTATGTGGGTTATATTGAAATTGTACATATTTTATACACTGTGTTTATAGTATACATGTCTGTGTGTTATGTTTTGACAATGAAAAATTTTAAATTATAATTGTTTATGCACATATGTCATAAAGACAGAAAATGCATTTCTAAGTACTTGTTTTTAGAAAACCTGTTTTTTTAACCTGTTAAGTGCTGTAGACGAGATAACTCGTCCAAGCCGATTGGTGACACAGTGCCACAGACGAGTTAATTTGTCCTCAATAATACCTAACTTCGACGCTAGATGTCAGCACCATACATGCATTTGACCTACTTACAAATTGTTTCACTTTTGATTCAAAATGGCATCACAAAAAAGTTACAAAATGAAGAAGCATTAGAGATGTATTTTGAACTTGGTTCAGAGTTGCCGTAGCGGCTGAAATACTTGGCAGTCAACAGGTTAAATACATGTATAGCATTGTTCTTGTGTGAACAAAACAGTGAACCAAAGGATTATAATAAATTAAAAACAAAAGCCAGTAGGCATAGTGACATACCTCTACAACTGAGATGCAACACAATTCAAAGTTGACCTGCACGTAACTGTCTAGTGGTATGTGCATTTTTATTTAAGTTTTGCTGTAAAATAAATGTACATTATAATTTTGCTTTCTTTAGTATTTTATAAAAGCAGAAATTTTTAAAAACATTATACTGATACCCAGTTGAATTTATAATTACTCATGTTTCATTATTTCTTTTAAATATGGAGTGCTATTTGAAAATTTATTGAAGCTACGAATAAATCTTTGCAAGCAAAATTTATGTTGTTAAAATGAGATTAAAAATGTACAATATAGAAAACAATGAAATTTAATTATAAATATGAACACATATGTAGAACAAGGTGTGTATTTAATTATAAAGCAATGCTTGTTTTCCAAAACCAAAATGTGTGAAAGAGTTCTGTATTTACAATCCTTAACCTCAAGGTGTCTTAATCTGCCACTGTTTACAAATGTGTGCTACATTTGAGGTGATGTATTTTGTATGATTATGTATTTAGTGTGATCTATCATTTTATCTTCTTTAATTGAAGAATAAACTACAATGGTTAAGATGCATGTTACACTGAATTTATCAAATAAGATGAGTGAAAAATGTACATTAGTCAGTTCATGACATTATGCTGATATGTTGACAACCACTTCTGTAGGAAAAAGTATTTTTCTGGAAAGAAAAATTACAAGATTTATTCACAGGTGAAAAACAAAATAGTGCCAACCAGGACAATTTGTTTGTCTAACACAATTGAAACTTTTTGTACGATTAGAGACCAAGCACGTTTATCGAAGTTATTATATATTTCATAAAACATTTATTTTGGACTTTTAATGGTTTTGAAAGGAAAATATAAATAATTTTGTAATGGGAAATAGAAGAATTTACAGTAAACTAGAACTATTATTATTAGCAATTAGGTATTAACCACAAAGTTACATGACTGGAATGAACCCTTCATGTTAAATATGGCACTTTCAAAGCTTTTTTGCAAAATATTACTAGAAGCGTAAGGTAGTTGTTATTTTCACTATACAACTGGATACAAAACTGGTATGGATTATTAAATATTTAGAAATGACTAGAATAGGTAGAGAAGGCACTAACAGAGGAACGAACAATGGGTTGAGCTTTTGTGGTCATCGTCAACTTCACAAAGAAAGAAAGGATTACCGACTGGTAGCTGACCACATCTTTGAAGGTGGTTGGGTAATTGAGTGTAGGAATGCAGAGGGTGTGCTTAATGTTGGACATATTTATTAGTATAGGTATAAAGGTGTTCCTTTGTATTGGTTTATTTTGGGCTTGAGTTGTTGTATAAGTAAGGCTTCTTTAATTTTGCGTTTGTTTATGTTTGTTTCTTTATTTAGTATATGGGTGTTTTCTATGATTATGTTATGTTTATTTGATTTGCAGTGTTCAAAAATGTGGGAAGGTGATTTTTTGTGTTCATTGAATTTGGTTTCCATTTTTCTACTTGTTTCTTCAATATAGACGTCTGCTTCTTGTTGGAATTCCTATATGCTGATGCACATATCCATATCTGATGTGTAGTTTTACCGACATAGGTAACTCTACAGCTACTATAAACGTATTTACATGCAGCTCACAAGTGCAAAGGAATGGGTGGAACATATTTGGTTGTAAACATGTTTTCAGTTTCAAATGTTGACAAAAATGCTATTTGTTTTATGATGATCATCAAATATATCCAGTAATATCTCTTTGAAACACTTGCGTGTATGGTTTTACGTGGAGAGGACAAGAGTCCCAAAAAAAACGTACATTCTATACACACGTTAAAATAAAAGGTAAAAGAAACTCATTGGTAAAACTTATAACTTCTCAAATTAAATTCTCTGTTATGTTGTTAGTATCTGTGTATATTCTATATTTTATGTTTAAAATCCAGGTAATCCAGGTGCAATTGAACACTATGAAGAGTTCATGTGTGCCTTGTATGAAGGTCTACAACGGGCTGTTCCAATTTGGGGCATCTCCCATGCTGGTCATACAGCTCCACCACCTTCAGTGAAATTACCAAAGTTCAGTGGTAAATATTTTAATGTATTTAGGGTTTTTTTTATGTGCCAGAGAATATGGAAGATTGTAATTGTTATAGCAGTAAAGAAAGAAGTGTGATATCTCTGGTTTTTATTGTTATTATTTATTAACATTAAAAACACTACTTTACAGTTTTATTTCACAAATTACTTTTATTGCAATTACTTTTTATCTGTAGCTTTTAATGGCCGTACAAATTATTTTCAATAATTTGTTTGGCATTCATACTTTAATAAAATAATTTCATCAAATGATTCAAAATAATGTTTTAACTGGTTTTGAATTGTTATAAATGTTTATTCTTATATGTATGTGATTATATATGCAAGCTCATTAATGGGTATTATATATGGGTTATATATGATGCAAAGTAGACATTGGCAAAGAACATCAAACTAATAGTGGCTTTAAGCAGTCCTTTTTTTTTTTTCAGTAATATATGACTACACATTCACAAAATTCTTTGTTTCTCTTACCCCTCGGAGTGGACTCCTGTACGTGGTGAGGGGACCTCCAAGGGAAGGTTCTGTTCTGTCTGGTTACCTTCTTTGGGATCTAAACATCCACCCACGTGTTTGCCGTGCGTGGCGACCCATGAAGGGAAGGAGAGGATCCTGGTGGTTGAGGGGTCCAACCCTAACACACCACTTTGGCCTCAAATTCCTGTAGATGGGTGGCCTTTGGGTGGCCCCTCTTGGGTCAATCGGCTGGTCCACCTGGGATAGAGCCAATCAAGTACCAGTGTTGGAAGTTCTCAATGGGTGTTGTGGACATTGTGCCTGATGCTGGTGTTTGGGTACAGTGCTCACGAAACCCTGGCGTTGCTGCATTGTCCTTGCATGACTTTGTAGTGTGTCCCCTTGTAGGGCTCCATGGTGGTTGAGGTCAGTGAGTACCGAAACTTTTTCTCTTTCCTATGGATCCTCCAAAAAATTTAAATAAAATTGTAAAAAAACAGTCAATGGGTAAGCGACCACATCTTGAATACTCATAACAGCAATCTTCAACATCAGTAACACATGTACCTCATTTTTTCATATTGCATTCTCTTTTGAAAAAATTTTTAGGGCAAATGTCCCCTTTTTTATTCAAAAGGGACTAGAGGGACTTGCTGGCTCTCCAAAGTCAGTAAAGAAGCTTCGATCTGGTGATATATTAGTTGAAAGATCCACATCCCAACACAGTGAACTCCTCTTGAAATCAAAGGCAATTGGGGATATACCTATTGAGGTTACACCCCATGCTTCTTTGAATTCTTCACGAGGAGTTATTGTTGAAAGGGATTTGAAGAACGTTCCAGAATCAGAGATTCTCGCTGGTTTTTCCACTCAAGGAGTTTCTGCAGTGAGGCGCATCTCCACTCGCAAAGATCGAGTTACACTGCCAACAAATACCCTCGTTTTAACATTTACTTCACCACGTGCACCCGCCACCATCAAAGCAGGTTATCTCATTTGCAGGGTTCAGCCATACATTCCAAACCCTCTTCGATGTTTCCAATATCAGAGATTCGGCCACTCAAAGACATCTTGTTGTGGTTCCCTGACATGTGCTCGTTGTGGAGGCAAGGACCACGATGCCTATGACTGTGACATGAACCCACATTGCATCAACTGTAATTGTTCTCACCCCTCTTACTTTCATTCTTGCCCAAAATGGTTGGAGGAAAAAGAGGTGCAGCGTTTGAAAACGACACATAACATTAGCTATCCTGAGGCTCGGAAATTGCTGTCCACAACCCCATATCGGACATATGCTGCTGCACTTCATTTTACAACTACAGTGGAAGTGCAGACAGATCTCTCTGTGCCTCCAAGAGAATCGTTTTCAAAACAAATGAAAAGCCTTTTGACCTCCGTGGTTAAAAAAGTAGATGAATCGACTTCCACACCCATCTCTGTTCCTCCCATACCTTCCAACAAACCTCAAGATCCATGTCCTTCAGTTTCAGATACAGGCATTTCTTCTGATACATCATTTTCTCCCACCACAATAGACAAAACAATTATTCGTCCAATAACAAAAACTTGCCCACTTTACCCAGAGCAGGATCCATGGAGGTTGATAGACCTCCTCCGATGAAAGACAGTAAAGAAAAAAGACGTGGTCGTAAACTGAAGGGTTCTCTAGCCACTTCACCTACCCGTTTTTAAAAATGGCCACCTTGATACAATGGAACTGTCGAGGTTTACGTTCTAATCTGGATGATATCAAAACGTTGATTGCTTCCTACCATCCTGTTTGTCTTTCTCTACAAGAAACATTTCTCAAATCTGCTGATACAGTCTCCATTCGGCAGTTTTCTCTGTACAGAAATGACAGGCTGTGTGATGGTCGAGTACATGGAGGGGTGGCACTGTTGGTTGATCAGCATGTGCCCACCCTGTCTTTGTCACTCAACACACCCTTGGAGGCCGTAGCCATCTGTGTTTCCTTGGGTCATACCATCACTGTTTGTTCTCTGTACTTGTCCCCTGGAGAGACATATAATCAATCAGACCTTGCTGCTCTCATTGAACAGTTGCCATCTCCATTTCTAATCCTGGGGGATTTTAATGGACATCATCCCTCTCTGGGGAAGTGCTATTATTGATGGGAGGGATCAATCTGTAGAGCGGATGCTCTCTGATCACAATCTTTCTCTTTTCAATACTGGTTCTTCCACTTATTTTCATGCACCTAGTCAGTCCTTTACCGCTATTGATCTCTCAGTTTGCTCCCCTTCATTATACTCCTATATTTCATGGAGGGTTGACAGTAATCCACTAGGCAGTGATCATTTTCTGATCCTTTTGAGAGAGACTGGCCGTGATCGATGCCACCCTACCCGCGTGTCCCGGTGGAAGCTGGATCAGGCAGACTGGTCTACTTTCACTGATCTCGCAGAACTTGATCCTACCATCATTGATCAGCCATCAATAGACGACTGTGTTGCAGCTGTAACTGATTGTATTATACATGCAGCTGCTCAGTGTATTCCTAAAACCTCGACACGTTTTCCACGATATCCTCATCCATGGTGGAATTCTGCTTGCCACTTAGCACGGAGGGCTCAAAAACGGGCCTGGGATACTTTTCGTAGATATCCCACACTTTCAAATTGGGTTGCTTTCCAATGGGCCCGAGCACATGCTAGGTGGGTAAGACGTTAAAGCCAGAAGGAATCTTGGATTCTACCACCAGTTCCAAGATCATATGGGACAAGATTTGAAAGGTTAATGGGCACTACAATTCTGTTCCCCTCTTGATCTTACTCTCTGATGGTCATGAGGTGACTGATGTCAGGAACATTGCTAACACTCTAGGTGGAAGCTTTTGCCGGATATCTAGCACTTCTGTTTGTTCCTCCACCTTCCTGGCTATCAAGACTCGGGCAGAGCAATCACCTGTTTCCTTTCGAACTGACTGTTTCTTTGACTATAATTGTCCTTTTACCGTGGTGGAACTAAAAATGGCCCTTTATCGGTCTGCCAGTACGTCTGTTGGACCCGATGATATTCATTATGACATGCTGCACCATCTATCTCCTGCTTCTCTTGATGTCCTTCTGATTATCTTCAACCGGATTTGGCAGGAGAATGTTTTTGTTGATGCCTGGTGCCAGGCTATTATTTTACCTTCCTCTAAGCCAGGGAAAGATCCGAAGATTCCTTCAAACTATCGTCCAGTTGCTTTGACGAGCTGTCTCTGTAAGACCTTAGAAAGGATGGTTAATGCTCATCTTGTTTGGTTCCTTGAATCAAACAACCTCCTCTCACCCACCCAGTGTGGGTTCCGTCGACAGCACTCCACCACAGACCACCTAATTCGTCTTGAAACATCTATCAGAGAGGCCTTTCTCAACTGCCAACATCTTGTATCGATATTCTTTGACATAGAGAAGGCTTACAACACAACATGGAGGTATGGCGTTTTGCAAGACCTCCATTCATATGGGTTACATGGCCATCTACCCATGTTTATTAAAAAATTTTTAATGAACAGGAGATTCCAAGTTCGTGTGGGTTCGACACTTTCACGTTTTTTTGTACAGGAACTTGGAGTCCCTCAAGGCTGTGTATTGAGTGTCACACTCTTCAGTATAAAGATAAATGCCATCACTGAACAACTCCCTTTACGAATGGGCTGTATGTTGACGACTTTCACATTTCATGTCAGTCGTCAAACATGAGATATATTGAGCGGCAACTACAAACTCCCGTCAATCGTATACAGAAGTGGACTCTGGCAAATGGCTTTAATTTCTCTCTTTCCAAAACTGTATGCATGCACTTTTGCTGTCGATGAGGTATTCACCCTGATCCTGAACTTCATATCGGTGAAGTTTTGCTGCCAGTGGTCACAGAGACAAAGTTCTTGGGGCTTGTCTTTGATCGTAAACTGACCTTTACCCCACACTTAAAGCAGCTTCGGGTCAAATGCACAAGAGCACTGAACATCCTCCCTGTCCTCTCTTCTACCAGTTGGGGGACAGATCGCTGTTCAATGTTAAAGATATATCATGCTCTTATCAGATCAAAACTTGACTATGGATCAATGGTCTATGGCTCTGCCAGACCCTCGGTCTTAAAGATGCTGGACCCCATTCATCACCAAGGACTTCGACTCTGCACTGAGGCTTTCTGTACCTCTCCAGTTCAAAGCATATACATTGAATCTCATGAACCTCCTCTACACCTTCGCCATTTGGAACTATCTTTACAATATACTTCGAAACTTCGTTCCTGACCAAAGCATCCC
Source organism: Carcinoscorpius rotundicauda (assembly GCA_011833715.1). Taxonomy (NCBI): domain Eukaryota; kingdom Metazoa; phylum Arthropoda; class Merostomata; order Xiphosura; family Limulidae; genus Carcinoscorpius; species Carcinoscorpius rotundicauda. The sequence continues at coordinate 14,938,134 of CM022398.1, read as the reverse complement.
ACCTGGAAATGTGTTTTCCTTCCTCGGTAGGCAGTATTCTTTCAGAACAGACGATCTGTCATTGCTCCGTTTGGCCTTCGCATCCGGGCACAATTGGATGAATTGGGTCTGTCCTTGGATAACATTGCAGATTCCACAGGTTGATGCATCCCACCATGGCTTATTACAGCCCCCAAATGTGACCTTTCTTTCAGTCACCTAAAAGAGGCAGATACTCCAGATTGGAAGTACCGTCTTTTATTCAATGAATATCTTTCAAACAATCATTCAGTTCCCATTTATACAGATGGTTCCAAATCAGGTAATTCAGTGGGCTCTGCTATGGTTTGCTATGGGTCAGTAGTTGCACGCAGAATCCCCTCTACAGCTACTATGTTCACTGCTAAACTGTATGCCATATCTCTTGTCCTGGATCATATTGCAGCTGAGCAGTACTCCAACTGCACTATTTATTCTGATTCGCTTAGTTCTATACTTTCCTTGGAATCGCTTCACATTAGCTCACATCCTATTCTCGCAGATATTCAAAACCGACTGGCCCATTTCTCATTAGCAACTACTTCAATCCAGTTTTTCTGGATACCAGGCCATGTTGGTATTCATGGGAACAAGCTTGCAGACATGGCAGCTAAGTATGTCTGCTTCAGCACCATCACCCCTATGCCTATTCCGTACATGGCTCGGCTCCGTGCCAGCTGGCAGTCCACTTGGAGTGAGCAATGCGACAATAAACTTTTTCAAATCAAACCCAAAATTGGAGTTTGGCCATTGAGCTTCCGTAAAGTTCAGAAGGAGGAAGTTGTTCTCACAAGGCTACGCATTGGTCACAGTTTTTTAACTCATCATTTTCTTTTATCTGGGACTGATGCACCAATGTGTAGTTTGTGTAACACTCAAATCACTATCAGCCATGTTTTACTTTCTTGCCATTGTTACAATTCTCAACGACGGCAATACTTTAAACATATTTTTTCCCAGGGTCAGTTTGTAACATTAGACAGTGTTATTGGTGATGGTGACTCTGTCCACCTTGATAACGTTTTTAATTTTTTAATGGCCATTAATCTTTTTAATCTCATTTAAGTGTTGCATATTTATTCATTACACCTTTTTAATTGTGGCTCCTATTTTACAGTTTTAATCTCTCTCATTCATTGTGACATTGGACAATGGCCAGAACATTAAATAACTCAACACCAGGACTGGAAAGGCCAACTTCAGGTGACTGACGCTTCTGTTTGAACTACTCGTTAGTCTTCCTGGCGAGTTGTTATTATACTTTTGCTGCATATCATTTCACACTTTTACAACTTTACTTTTTTGTACTGGCCATATTGACTCATAACCCGGAACCAGGACGGAAAGACCAACTTCAGGTGACTGACGGTGGTTTATATACTACCTGTTAGTCTTCCTGGTGGATTATGATCATTACCATTCTGCTACAGGTAGTCCTTTACAATTTTGTTGACTGGATGTCGACATTGGTTTTTGCACCATTTTCCTTTTTAATTGTTATTTTGCTTTTATCTTCAATTACCTTTACACATTTTACTCCATTTACTTGACTTTTATCTTTTTACTGGACATTTGGCTACTCTTTATTACGATTTTGTTGAGTGTCTTTTAAAACTTTTATTCCGTTACATTTTGATAATAGCTACTATGACACATAACCCGGAACCAGGACTGGAAAGGCCAACTTCAGGTGACTGACGGTGGTTCTTGAACTTACTTGTTAGTCTTCCTGGCGGGTTATGATCATTATTATTATGCTAGAGTAAATAGTTTATACCTTTGAAGACTGGATGTCACCATTGTTTTTTACATCATTTTCTGTTTTAATTGCTGTTTTGTTTTTACCTTCATTTACTTTTACAAATTTTTCTCCATTTACTTGACTTTTCTCTTTTTACTGGACATTTGGCTACTCATTGTTGCGATTTTGCTATGTGTCTTTTAATACTTCTATTCTTTTACATTTTGATACTGGTTGCTATGACACATAACCCAGAACCAGGACTGGAAAGACCAACTTCAGGTGACTGATGGTGGGTCTTGAACCTGCCTGTTAGTCTTCCTGGTGGGTTATAATTATACCTTTTTGCTAGAGTAAATACCTTACAACTTTTTACACTCTGCCTTCTATCTTAACGTTGTAGACTAGGTGTCAACATTGGTTTTATACTTTTTTGTTTTACCTTCATTTCCATTTATGTCTTTTACTACATTTTTTTTATTTTTATTTTTTTACATTTTTACCGGATGTTTGGTGCAGATAGCCTCGTTGCTTTGTGCCATAAAACACTAAATCAATCAATCAATTGTTTCTCTTAATGTGTTATTTGCTTAAGGTTTATGTAGGTAAAAAGAAATGATGGAAATATTTAGATGTGCTACATTTAAATGATAGGTATAAGAATAGATACATTTATATCAATAGTAAATAAAAAAAATATTATTGTACATTTTAACTTTATCAGTCAGTTCTCTTGTCACATGCAAAATGGTGTCATTCTTGAAAGTAAATTCTGTAACAGTTGGAAAACCTAAGAAAACCTTCTATTCATTGGACCTTTTCAAATTTCCTGATCGGAATAATATTTTTCAAATAATCAATACATCTATACACATTGTTTAACTCTGTTTATTAGAATATTAAGTACCTCTTATACGAGTTTCCTATTGGTCTAATATGTAGAGTGATCCAAGCAAGTTAAGAAGGGTGAAGTGTTGATATAACATACTAATCGTACAAGTAGTGTTTAATGTAACACTACATACAAAGAATTTTAATGTTTCTTTATCTATAATTTTAGTAACTGTTTGATATAAAACTTTTTGTGCATGTGAATGTTTGTGTTCATGTATATTGAAGTGAACACTTTTTTCACATTCAAACCTCTTTCCAGATTTTAAAGGATGACCAGTCATCAAAATTACTCTAACTTGGAGTTCTTTGTGTTGAGCTAAAACTTTGGCATTTCTTTTCATAAAACAGTGATCTGTTTTTATATAAACATGTTACACGTGCATGATATCTATGAACTATGGGAAACTGATGTTAACAATTGATATTTTCAATTTAGAAAATGAATACCTGTATTCCTTGGAGGGTCAGGTCAGGCACAAGATGGTCTTTTTGAACACTTGTGTTCCCCGAGACAGACAGCTTATTCTAATTGGACATTCCATAGGTTGCTACATAGTGCTGGAGATTCTGAAACGTCTGCCTAGGTTAAATGTAAGCCCAATTTTATTTTTCTAACTTTATTATTTTAATTTTCCTCATGAATACATAAGTTTGCATAAGATTTATGCTGAGAATTACAATGCAAATTGGTAAAAATCAAAACATGTACTGATATACGGCAGGTAAAAAATATATAGTTTTACTTCAACACCGAAATTATTCAAGTTGGTCCAAGAAGATCGTAAATTAGAGTTAGTTCTTCCATACTTCCATATGTAACATAATATTGAGTTAAACTAGTTCTGAAGAAATCCACATCTCGTCACCAATCACAAACTATGACAAACTTAAGATATGGTAGTATTTCTTTAAAGCTTGAAGTATATTATGCATCTGTGGATCAGAAATAACCACATTCTACACAGTACTGATTGCATGTGGGAACAAAAGATGTTTCAAAAACCAGAAACCCCAAAGGCAAAAAAGTTAGCTTTTACTCTGTGCTTATTAAACATTTAGTTACAAATACATTTTAAAAGATCCTTAAAATGTATTTATGTAAGGATTCCCTCAGTTCTACACCTTTTAATCTTAGCAAGTTCCAATAAAATTTCATACATGATGGCAAATACTACAGCAGGATTTTCTGAAAGCTTTGTTTGCAATTTGCAGAAGTGGCATATATATTTTGTATATATATTTAAATTTCCTTAAGAAATAATTTTGTTTTTAAATTTGTTGATAGGAGTATAGTGCCTGTGGAGTATTTTAAAGTCCTAGGAGACAAATATTATAAAAGAATTAAATATGATTTTTGGACGTTTAAACATTTTAATTAGCAAAGGTCATTTGTACAATTATGAACATTTTTAATTTAAAAACTAAAGTTAATTAAATCACGAAATAAAAAAATATTGTAAAAACACTATTAGATAACCAAAATATGTATAAACTTATTAATGTAATACCTAAACTGTTTTGTTTAAAACTGTGAAATTTGAGTAAACCGATGTAACATAATTATAGTCAGCGTTACTTCCTCATTGAGGTCAATCCTGTAAACTGATCACATGATCATTCAGTTCATTGATGTGTGCCTCATTTTATATTAGATTTATATTTAAACAGTTATCAAAAGATTTATCTTTTTAATTTACCCCTTCTGCTCATTCTTGTACTTGAGTTCCTTGAAGAAAAAAGCTTCAAAGAGTATTATTTCAGATCCAAATTTTGTAGGAAGAATTCTGAAATCTCTACTCACACTCTAGCTTAATCCGAAAAAACATAGGTTCTCTTTGCCTATTTAAGCAGTGGTATAAATTCTCCCTCATTTACTCCACTTTTTGTACCTCGTCACATCTCCTTCAGTGATTTTATTTTTGTGGTTTTCTTCACCTAAATAAGTGTGCTCTTTATACCCAGTCTGTATATAAAGCTCTCTGGTATTCTTTGCTACTTACTTTTTTGAGACGGCAAAAATTATAAAGACTCTTATGTTTAGACTTCAAGTTTCTCTTGTTGTTACAATATTTCTAGCACTTTCTTTTGAAATATTTTAAATATTTTTCATGGGGCTTGAGTTTATTGTTTATTTTAGCAGAAAATAAAATATAACAATTGGCGATATTTTTTTTCATTGTGGATGTTCGTGACTCAGACACAGAGGCGCCTGATGCCCTCCTCTACCAATTCACAATTCTAAAGTTATCTAGGCGTCAGGGGGAGGGGGCACCTTCTTCAGAGAATATACAATTCTTGTACAGAGGGATAGAGTCATACATGCTATTTGATGTTTTTCTATCCTGTTGGCTTTGAGGTTGGTTTTGTGGGAAACAAAGAGTGGACAAGTGAGAATTTGTACTGTATTTACTCAGGCAGATACTCGTGAACATCAGACAGACATCCTGTCTCTTGTACCTTTTTGTAACAACGAGTATACCATGTTAGTAACGTTTTAAGTATTTATGCTGTAGCTTGTGAATCTTTGCCTTCTTTATTATGATAAACTAAGTTGCCTGATTGCCTGATCCTTCAACCTTTGCCAGACATTGCAGAGCATATAACAACTTTTGCAGATCAGTTGAGGAAAGTAGTTGCCATGCCTTATCTTCCTCGTTGGCATGCCTTTGCTTTCCATCATCTATAAACCATCATTTGGGCTCTCAAAGGATAAAACCTCTACTTTTTATGGGCTCTAGACAAGATTCAGGTTACGTGACAGTGTAAATTGGTTCCATATTTCCAAGCTCAATTTGTTGCATTCTGAGTTTCTTCAGGTTGGAGGTGAGATTTGTTCTGTTGGACATTGCTTGCCTTCTCTTTATAATTAGTGGCTTGCATGTCGTTTATCCTGTAACTTTCATGTTATGTGTCCTTCATGTAATATTTCTGTTATACTGTTATCCGGGTGTATCATACTGTGGTCCTCACTCCCTTGCCACTACACCTTAGATCTAGCTTTTAATCCACAGTCTTGTAATTCCAAAAACAAGATGTGGAACTTTGTTTGTGTGGTTGGGGACTGAATTAAGTTTATGGTTATGAACATCGTGAACTCTGTAGCTATTTAGTCTTTATTACCCATGTTTAGGTTTTGTTTTATCTGGGTGAAGAACACATCCATTACCGAAGTAGTGGAGACCCCCACTAATGTGCTTTAGTGTATGTCAGTATTAAACATCTTTTTCTCCACAGAAACTTTCTGTGTGTATCTTGCCCCCACCAGTCACTGTTGGATTCCAGCTAATGTTTTAGAGGAGACGTGTTTTGGAAGGTTACATTTTCCTATACCAAAAATTTATTCACAATAATATATATCTCCTTTTACATTATCACTGTTTACCTCCTCACTGTATCCATTGTTTGGATACAGTCTCTGAAAAAATGAACAGAAAAGAAAAACAGGGATCTTACGTGGGGATTGGATATAGAGGGGCACATTGGAGTAGGTGGAGTCACAAGACTGAAATAACTAGGAATAGTATAGTGGAGTATAAAACTGAAACAAGCAAGGTATAATTGATACCATTGCTTAAATGAGCAAAGAAGAGAATCTTTTGCTGTGACAAAGCTAAAGTGTGACTGGATATAAGAATTACACTATGTAAGAAAATTTTTACTTTTTCTCGTTCCTGGTCAGAAAGTGTCATTTCCCAGTTGCTTATGCCTAAAGTAAATGGAAAAAGACCTATTTTTCTCTTCAAACTTTGCTTTTGTTACCTGGGAGCGTATAATGAAAACATGATGGGAAACTGTATTTGGGGGCTGATACGTGAAAGTGATTTACATTAGAGTCGCAAATCTCGAAAAAATTACTCACTTCTAAACATTTTTGTATAACTTTAGTATAAATACATGTAAATCTGGATTCATATGTTGTTTTATTCAGACCTTATGTAAATGAAAATGTGAAAGTTTGCCAGTTTTTACATATAAAATAAGTTAATTTCATTATCCAGGTCACAAAAGCATAGTTTGAAGGGAATAATGGACATTTTCTGTACTTTTACAACATAAGCAATTAAGAAATAACACATACTATCCAGGAACAAAATTTGTGTTGCGCGATGTTATCAGAAATATATTTTTGGTGTAGGAAATTGTAAACTTTTATCATGCAAGAAGTCGAATTTCATTTTCGTTGTTGCAATTTTAAATTAAGACAAATCTTAAGATTTAGTTACTACAAGAAGCTTTTCAACCTGCCATTTATCTGTTCTTTTGTTTATTTTTTTTCAATGGTGGGTTTACTTTTAGAATATTAAGAAGTTTTTTAGCTACAAAATCATAGGTATTAAAATTGTGACTGGTGTGTGTGTGCCAACACACACTGAATCTTAACACATATTTACACTCTTATTCCATAATCTGTGTTTTTTACAACCTTCTTTATTATTTCTGTATTTCTAACATCAAGTATGATGTTCTCTTTGATAGGTAATACGTGGCATATTACTTTTTCCAATAATTGAACGCATGTCAACCACTCCCCAGGGTCAGTGGATGTGGCCACTCTTAAGTTATTTAAGACTGCCTGCCCTTTTTGGTGTATATGCTCTTAGTTATTTAAGCCCTCAGTTACAGTGGCGTCTCCTCCTCTGGTACTTTAAAGACCGTCCTGTGCCTGAGTGCGTCCTACGTGCTAGTCTTAACCTTTTTCATCCAGAATGTGCCCGCCAGTGTATGTTTATGGCAAAAGATGAACTTGATAGTGTGACCACTCTAGATATCGACAGTCTTAAAGCCCACATGAATCATCTCATATTCTATTATGGATCCAGTGATCAGTGGTGTCCAGTATCCTACTATAAAGATCTGAAGGAAATGTTTCCCCAAGGTGATGTACGCCTCTGCCAGCACGGCTTTGAGCATGCCTTTGTGATAAACAACAGTCGAGAAGTGGGCGCCTTGGTAGCAGGGTGGATCTTAGAAGGGGTGCTAGAAACCCCTCGAGACATTCACTCCAAGGCACTACTTGTCTAGTTGGATCATGTGGAATAAACCTTGAATTGTCACATTCCAGAGATTAAATGTAAGCTGTCTTTATAGGGACTTGCCATGTTTTTGTTGATATTCCCTGAAAACTAGCCACATATTTAACCTACATTGCATGACATGTATAATTTTTATTTGTATCAAGTTCATTCTAAAGGTTTGTAAATGTTTCTTTGAGCAATGAGTAGTTCACATATGACTGACTTTTGCAGTAAGCCATTTGAATTACAAAAATGTTTTAATACACACTGGATTTGAAATTAGTTATTCACCTCTATTTCAAAGCAGCAATATGTTAGTATGTGGTAAGCTACATGAAGAAGTAACTGGGGAAAAATAAAATTAAGATTTCAGTAAAAATACTCGGCAAATTAATGTTAGCACAGTAAAATAATGTTAGTGCATCAAAAATACACAGTAAATTAATGTTAGCTTGTTATATTTCTAAAAGTTAGTTTTTGAAATAAACCTTATGCTAATCACAAGTGCACAAGAGACCAAAAAGAGTGATCAATACGTAGACTTTCACCAGTTGCAGTAGTATGAAAATATTTATTTTATTTACGTAAGTTTTGTGCTAACTAATCTTCATTAATCAATCAAAAAATTAATCTATACAAGTTTGTTCATAAATGTAATTGAATTAGATTTTGTTTTAAATGTGTACAACTTAGTTCATCATAAATCTGCCTGAAATTCATCGTATGATCATAACTTATTTTGTGTTTTCCAGAGGTTAATTTTATTTTGAAAATCATAGGGAAAATATTTAGTTTTATTCATTATTAAGTTATTGTGTTATACGATTATATAAATGTTTTAATTATGTATTTAATTTGTAAAAAAAATATTTTAATTTTAGTTTTATTTGCCTAAAGTTTTATAATCATGTATTAAAGATGTAATTGCGTGTGTCACTAAATGTCGTGACGAAACCTGACATATTTCAAGACTAATTTTTCAAACCATCTTTAATATAAGTACGCTAAAGGTTTTAAACACTTTCACAAGGTGATACCATGAAATAATGTTGACTTTTTGCATAAACAATGCAAGAAGAGATTAAAGCTTGATTTGTATTAATTGTTATAATATTATTGAAGTATCTACATCCCACCCCTCTAACCTTTTGTTGAATTATATTAACACTAGCTAAATGTTATGATTCAGTGTTGTAATTTTGTAGGCTGTTTTTGTACACAAATTTCACATGATGAAAATGTTAAGTGGGCATAGAGATATCATAAATACAGTTAATTTTGCTGTTATTTATTCTACTAGCTTACTGTCACAGTAGTTGATTGTTTTGGAATTACTTTATTATGTGTGTGTGTGTGTGTGTTTTACTGGAGAATACATCAGTAGTTTTCAAAGTTAGAAATGTCTTGATGTTGGTTAGATCACTTGTAAGGCATTTTCTTTTGTATGTCATGGCCAACAAAAGTATCAACGTGATGCTATAAAGTTCTGCTGCTAACCCGTGAAAAGCACAAGAAATTCAAAAATGGAACAACCTCAAACTACAATTTTCTGTCTTGTGATCATTTGACAGAAGTGTGTCATCTATACTGCCAATGTGTCTAGAAATGTAGGATGAAACAGTATTCACTTTTTTTATAAAACATTGTACAGTGTATTGTGCTGTTTTGTGAATACAGTGTATTAAAGTAGAAAGTTCATTTCCCTCTGCTGGAGGCTTGCATAGAACAAGGCTTAATCCAGGATTATCAAGTGCAGGAAATACTGACGATGCTAGACAACTACAGTGGAACCCCTCTAAAGCAGCCACTTTCGAGACTGAAACAAACTGGCCTGATAAGAGGGGTTCCACTGTACATAATTAGGGATTTATGTAAACAAAAAAAGGGACTGTGATTGAATGACCGATTTCAAGGGGTGACTGCTTAGAGGGGTTCCACTGTACTTCAGTGTATTCTGCTTTAATATTGTTTAGTTTCTTAGAGTATCATACATAGAATTTGAGGAAATTTTTTGAGACAGTTTTTAAAATTTCTTTCTAATAAATTTGGATACTTTTTGCACACTGTAACAAGCCTGTTAAAAGATCTCATTATACACATGTATTGGATTTATAGTTGCTCTTTGAAGGTCGGTTATGTACCTATCATATTCTGCATCAAGCCACAGAAGACCTAGTTTATTATTGTTCTTATTTATTTTTTGTTTTCTCAGATGAAAATATCATCTGGTGGATTTCAGTAGATGCTTTCGTTAAATTGTTCACTTACCTAATTCCTTCAAATCCAGTAGGGAACTGTTGAAGTAGGTCTAGAAATAAAAGAATAGTGTTAGTAAACTAATTTCAAGATGTACTTGATATGCTTGTGTTAAACCTAAACTTGTATGTGAGGCTTATTTTAAGTGGTTGATTGATAATCTATGATGATGAGAAAATCCACTTGTAGAAAAAAATATACATGTGAAAACGACTGGTATGACTTGGAAAAATTTTTTATGTAGAGGAGCGAACAATGTTTTGCCCTTCTTCGGTCATCGTCAGGTTCACGTCAGCTGTTTTTACGGATATATGGTTGATTGATAGACTGCTACCTGATTGCAAATGCCTTTTAAAGCTGAAGGTATCCAAACACTTTGTAAAAGCACAAACTCCTCAAAGTGTAATAGTGAGTGTTTGAACAGGATTGTTAAAATTTAAAACTGCCATCCACTGTAATAGTGTGGGTTTTCATCCATTTGTTTAAATGTACGAAGAACAGACCTTTATATTTTATTGCTTATTTTCATTTATGAAATATGATTTAGATATCTTAAGTTAAACAGATGGTCATCAACCATTAAACATTGAGGAAGCACGTGTGACAAAATTCACAATATTGTTTTCAATAATCAAAGAACTATCTGGTAAAATTCAAAACATTGTTACAAACATTGAATATTCCAAGTTCGTTTTTATCCTCATAAATTGTATTGTAGGCAGGAGTGTGAAATTGTCGGGTGAAGGAGGGTTTCAGACACCCACTTGTACTTGAGTATATCATGATATTGTGGTCAAAATATTGTGCATTTATAATAGTCCTTACCCAATCGAGCCATCTCCAAACTTTTACCCATGCAACTAGTTTCTACCTGTGTAATTTTGCCAACTCCCCCCCCAGGAAAATGAAGTATCCATATCTGTCTCTTAAGAGATTTCTAGATAAATTATCAGTAATTACTGATGAGCTACATTTATCGGTAATTTGCTCTCGTGGGAACTGATTCTTCCAAGTATCGCATCAGTATTTCATGAAATGGTTGGATTCTATCTAACTGGTCCAGTTATTGCAATTATTAATATTTATATATAATATGTGTTTAAATATATCATGAAATTACTGGCTAATATGTTATCTGATCTATGACTGATCATTGAAACATCAGTTAAAGTTGACAAAAGACCTGTGTTTGCTGATCATTCTAGCAGTAAATAATATTAATATTTTGCATCTCAAAATTGTGATCGCTAAATCTCCAGAATTTAAAGAGTGGAACAAGCAGAAAGTTTCATTTCCTTCTCATTCTCTGACTATTGTTTCTTAACTTGCATATAGTTGACTGACTCCTTTGTAATAGGCCTGGCATGTCCAGGTGGTCTTGGTGCTCCTTCACTCACAAGCTGAGGATCACCAGTTTGAAAACCCATCCCACCAACCATGGGGGCATTATAATATGATAGTCAATCCCACTATTCATTGGTAAAAGAGTAGCCCATGAGTTGACAGTGGGTGGTGATGACTAACTGCCTTCCTTCTTGTCTTTCACTCCTAAATTATGGACGGCTAGCACAAATGGCCCTCATGTAACTTTGTGCGAAATTAAAAAAACAAAAAAATTCTTTGTAAGTCTTAGCTTTCCTGCAAAGTGTGATGTAAATTTGTAACAAAATTTCCTTAGAACTTAATAATCAACACAGAAACACAGTATTTTTCAAAATATTTAATCAAAGCATCTTTTATAATTTTAAAGAAAGGCTCTGTTTGAAAAGTATAGTTCAGTTCCATCTACAATTCATGCATTTGATGAGCATTTATCAACAGAAATAGAAACGTTAATCACTAACGAACCCACTTGGTTGATGAAGTGATCTGTAATATGTGCCTAAAACTATGTCGTTTTATATTTCACCTTTTTTGGAGTCAGAAGATTTTATGACTTTCACTTCTGATTTAGCCAAACCATAAGATGTGGATTTTTGGAGTCATTTTGCCCTTTCGTGCAAAATTTTGAACATACTGGTCAAACTATTATAAAATAAAATCTTTCAGTGTATCTTTGACCTATAAACAAACATAACTCTCATTGTAAACAGTATGAAGTTTCAAAAAAGCCATTTCTGGGATAACAGATTTGTTTTTGTACAACAGATTTGTTTCTGACAGTAAGACATGATCGCATACCATAAATGTTGTACATGACTGTCTCCCTGGTAGAGATGAAATGCTACACAGAAATAAATCTGTTATCCTACAAGTAGCTTTTTCAAAACTACATATTGTTTGTAGGTTGAGTGTGTACTTTACTTCTCAAAGAACATTTAGTTCTAGACCTTTGACCATTCAACAGAATACCATATTTAATGTAAGGTCGAAAGATTGTTTAGAAAATTTTTATTTCAGAGCTGTATATTTGCTGTGATTTAAAAATATGAGCAGCAGTTTGTAATTCTAATCGATGAATTGGTGGGTAGCAAACCTACTTTCCTGAAACACAAAATTTTATAACTTTCAAGACATGTTCTATAAAGCAGACAAACCAACGTGGACTGAATGTCTATAAAGCAGACAAACCAACGTGGACTGAATGTCTATAAAGCAGACAAACCAACGTGGACCGAATGTCTATAAAGCAGACAAACCAACGTGGACCGAATGTGTGAACTTTTTGTAAACTGCAGTGGTTGAGCTTTGCTAATCAAGTGTGCTTTTAACGGAAACAGTTGCATGATCAAAAGTTATCATAGTAGTAAGGTGAAGAATATTTATTAGATGTTTTGGAATTTGATTTTTTATAATTTTGAGGGAATTGAATGTATACAAAACTGTAGGATTTGACAGATAAACAATAAATATATAAATTAGAACAGGTTTCATTATATATGTAATTTTTGTGTATGTGTAGGGTCATATTTTGTTGTAATTATTGAATAAAGTTTCATTCACTAAAAGTATGGTGTCACATTTAGCAGTAGTCAAAGTGATGAAGTCGTGTCCCATGTTTTTGTTATGTTGTTGTATTGCAGGGAGGCTGTATTTGTTGAGTTTTTAACCAATTTTAACTGACAAATTCATGTGTCATAATAATATCGCACATTAACACATTGACTCCAAAGCCTATTTTGCCACACTTTCCAGGGTCCCACTAGTCATTTTATAATTACTTTTTTTAGGAAGAGTGTATATGTAGCTGTTGTGTCCCAGCCAATAAGTGGCCCTTAAAAAAGAAAACAGAGCTTGACTCACTGGTGCATCATGTGGGAGCCAATGTTAAGATAATATTTCATTTTTGCCATTATGAGAGGCCTTGATACCTCCAAAAATGTATAAATAGACAAGATAGTGAAAAATAGGTCAGGAAATGGTTCTTCTTATGAAAGAAGTATTCCATCTGTAAGGAGGGTTTGAAAACATTTTGTGTTGTTAGCTTTGATTAATAATCGTCTTCTCTGGATTCTGATTATGAAGCACAGTTTTATTGGATGTTTGAGTGTGGTAGGTGCTTGTGGTCTGTCAACAAAGTTGTTTTATAAATGTGTTTCATGTGTTTTTGTTTTCTGTAGGTTACTGGTGATGAAAATGTATTGTTTTTCTTTATTACTGTAATTCTCACTTTTAATCAGTTATGGTTTAGTTTAATGATAAAGGGATCAGTTTCCTCTTGTTTAAACAAATACTCTTGTACTAGATACTGCAGCTGTGTATTTATACTTCCTTTGTACCAAAACGAAAACAGTTTTTAACTTTTAAAATGCTAAAACTGAGATAATTTTCTGAGAAGCAAAGGAATTTCTTTGATGGTTATTACAACTTTTATACTGTTGAACATTTTACAAGACTTTGTTTCATCAAGTGGTACAAGAAGACGAAATATCAAAACATTTAACATAAAAAAATTCTGTTACGAATGTCACATACGTTAGAAAAAAAAATTTCAATGTATGAACTATTTTTCTAAGTTTTTATTTCTATAAATAAGTTAAGTGTACTATTACTCATACTGAATTATTTGCTTAGATATATCACATATTTTGAACATTTCTAGATGAAAAGTTTGTTTTTCAGTTTGCAGCTATAAAAAACAAAGATACTGAGAGACACATCAACTCTCTGTTGAATGTATTTTTATATAAATGGTTCCAGTAAAATGCCGTTTATTTCTGCTTGTTGACATTATTAGTTGGCTGTTTCTACCTATACCAACGTGACACAGTACCACATCTTGTTTCTAACTAAGACTTTGCACAGAATAAAATAAACATCACACTTAGTTATTTTATAAATCTTAGCTGATATTCAGTAAGAAACATAAAGCTTTCACCTCATTTAAAAGTTAAAATATACTAAATTGGTATATGAGAAAGAGTAATTTTTGTCACGAAACATTTAAAGGTTAAACATTTTAGGCTAATGTGAGCTTATTTAACAGCTTTTTGTTGTTCATATCACAAAGTATGAGGCTTTCAAGGTAAATACATTGTTTTTCAAGCTGTTAATGTTAATGGAATAAATAATCACTCTAAGCTTCTTGTATGTAAGTCTAGTTTATGACGTAGGTGACAGATGTTTTTGTTACTGTAAACAAAAGAAAAAAATTGTAAGAGTCTGCTTAAAGTGTTTAACAGCAGCTGACAAAAAAGTTAAGAAAAGTGCTCTTAGAAATATTTCTTTAAAATGTTATGTTTAAACAACTATAACACAGTGATGAATAAATATACATGTGTGTGAAATACATTGCAGTGCCTTTATATGACCACATGAAACCTGGTCTGGCATGCAGTGTAGCAGAGAACTTAGTAACTTATATTAGTAACTTAAACTTAATTCAGAATATATAAGGTTTTGCATTATTCCCAGCATATACTGATTTATTTCTTGTGATAAAAATAAGAACGAAATAAATGAAATATAAGAGAATATATATGTGTATATTTATGGGAATTTCACTGTGTAACTTTTTGTTTCAATTGAATGAACTTTAAAACTGTCACAGTAGATAAGAAACTTACAGCAAAACTAACATCACATGTAAGTTTTACATGTTAACAGCATGCCACCATATCATTAACTTTATTTAATGTAAAGTTTAGTGGAACTTTCTCAACTTACAAGCATATCATAACAGTTATATTTTTTCTACGTCAAAGAAAAACAGACAACAAAATGTGAAGCACCGACTGATAATTTTGTATCTTTTTCAAACCATACAGATAACTCTGTTGTTATACATACACAGTTAGCCATATTTTTATTTTGATTCATATTATTTGCACAATAAATTTTTGTTCCATTTGCCACATTGAAGTAAAAGTGGCACGATTTATAAGTAAAACAAAATTAGTAGTTTTAAAATCATTTTGAAAACAAAGTAATTCATCATACGGCACTAGACACTAGTTAGAAGGTAAAATATAATAAACAACTTGCATTAACCTAGTTAGAATTCTACTGAAACTTGTGGAAAATTTCAAATAAACCATCCTATCCTGTGTCAAGCAGAAGGTTACAAATCTTGAATGTTGAACTTCAAGTACTCACATGTGCTATCATGTGAACTTTGTGAAATAGTCTTCTTTTGTGCTGACATGCCTATTTTGTAATTATGGGCATATGAATTTTGTGAAGTTAATACTTGTGGAGTTTATGAAGTAGATACCCTAGTGAGTTTTGTGTGGTTAATAATTACTTTCGTGAATTTTTGTGAAATAGATACTGTAGTGGATTTTGTGAAGTTGGTAATTAATTTTGAGGTTCGTGATTACTGTCATGTGGGTTTTTGTGAAGTAATTACTTTAACATGGATTTTGTGAAGTACATCATTCCAGGCTCACGATTAATATTGTGTGTTGTCAGACTTGTTTAATTCATGTTTTTTTTTACTGAAGTTTTTAATCAATATTTTATTTTATTATATTTGGTTTTCCTTCCTTAATTGTGAGTGTAGTATTTAGATTTTCCACTAGTTTCTCCCAGCAACAACTGATTTTCCTTTTTGAAGCACATCACATTTCTGAAAGGATTTACTCTGCATGTTATTTTAGTACAATGTTATCAACTCATTTTGGTTAGCTTAATTTCACAATGTGAAATAATTTTTAGAAATATCCTTTGAACTGTAATTTGTGTTAAACTTGTATTTTAAAACTTTGAATTTCCACCCAAAAATTAAATGTAGAGTGCAAGTATTTCCTTTATCCTTTACGGGTATTATTTTAGTTGCAGTGTATCGGAGAGATACAAACTGTTGGAATTTGCTTGAAAGAAATCAAAATTCAAGATGCCCAAATTTTTGTACAAGAGATATCACATCACATCAGGTTTTTTATCATGCGGAATAGATATAAAAATGTTTATAAAATTGTTTCTTTAATATTTGTTAATATTCTGGAAGCTAGTTTTCTTAATGAACATGCCAAATAGAAGAGTTCATGGTTTCTTTTCAAGGTAATCCTTTCAACCATTTGTATTATCATTTGTTGTGATTATTCTAAATACAAGTTTAAATAATACAGAAATGTAACATTAATTTATTCATTTTTTGTTTTTCACACAATGTTGTACATCACTTAGTAATATTGATGTTTAGTTGGCTGTCACTCGTACAATGCATGAGAATGATACTGGAAGGAAGTGTAAAGGATAGCTAGTTTGGCTGTCACTCATACACTGCATGAGAATGATACTGGAAGGAAGTGTAAAGGATAGCTAGTTTAGCTGTCACTCATACACTGCATGAGAATGATACTGGAAGGAAGTGTAAAGGATAGCTAGTTTAGCTGTCACTCATACACTGCATGAGAATGATACTGGAAGGAAGTGTAAAGGATAGCTAGTTTAGCTGTCACTCATACACTGCATGAGAATGATACTGGAAGGAAGTGTAAAGGAAAGCTAGTTGTGTGTATGCAGTTGTAGCTAATTGTAAATTTGAAAACACCTAGATATATAGGACACATTTGATTGTTAGAAATCAGCTTTGTTTTTATTTTCCATGTTTCATTTAAAATAATTGTAATATAGATAGCCTACGCCAATATCAACATTTGTAGAACTTAAAACACTTAAGTGTCCCTTTTACTACTATAGACTTAAATGAGTGCGAGTCCAACAGTTATGGTAGCTACTACTGTAATCAAAACTATTGAAGTTTAGTAATAAATGTTGTGAAATAATGTGCTCTGGAATGCTTTGTTATTAATGGTAGAATTAACTTCAAAGCAATAATTTATGCTGTGTTAGACAAAAGTGTAATGTATAGCTCCATCCATATAACATGGTAATTATACAAATAAAACAAATGCATAATTCTTAATGTTAACATATTCTTAACATATTTGAATGTTATTGCTGGCATTGATACAAATTTAATTGCATTTGTTGTTATTGTGCTGGTTCAAAATCTCTTGAAGTAATTGCTTTTTCTATTGTATACCTTATAAGACTTGAACAAGAAGCCGTGAATAAACATTCAGTTTGGAGATGATGAATGCTATACCAAGTAAACACTGAATTATTGTTGTTTCAGTATTGCTCTTTGTAACTCAAGGTAGAAAAAAATACTTGTGTTGTGGTAGTTGTATTGAAAACCTTATACAAACCTGTTTCTGTAACTCCCTCTCAACTTTCAATATTGTCGTGAACTGTGGATTGTAAAATTTTAGTCTATTTGTTTAGTTCAATAAATACGTTTATTCTAACCATTTGTATTTGTGTGACCTAACGGCATCATAACAAAAGTAAACAATTAACATTTAACTTCTAAGTTTTCAACAATGATATCAGAACATTCTTTACATATTTATTTAGCCAGTCGTTTTCATTCATTCTCAGTGAAAGAACATAAAGGTCAAACTGGACATTTTCAGTTATTCACTTGGTGAAAAAGTACAAGATTCTGTCTAAAGTCTAACTTATCAGTTTTGATGTACTATTTCAAGTACTTCTTGTGACAGTTGAATTTCAACCAGTTGCACATTATTTCTTCATTTAATGTCTGCACAAGAGCTTGAAGCATTGTAAATTACCTTTGTTTAATTTTGATACTTAATCAAAGGACATTTTATTTTTAAAAATCATTCATTTGTTTATGCGATGTACAATGTCTCGGGTAATTTGTTTATAAGGTATATCCATTGAATAATCTGTTCCTCGGTGTAATATGTTTAGTCATATTTCTTTGGGGTTCTTGAGAATAAATTTGGAAAAGCTATGACAGAAGGGTAACATTCAATAACTTCAGTTGTATGTTGACTTGAGGATGTTCTTTGCCAACTGATAGGCCTTGGCTAGCTAGTGTGCCACATATAAGACAGGTGCAAGGGATAGTTTTAACCAGTTGCTTTGCACCAGTAAATGCCAACTGTAACCAGAAATATGCTGATGACATTTAACCAGTTGCTCTGCACCAGTAAATGCCAAACTACCCAACTGTGACCACAAAGATGCTGATGACATTACAAGGTCAAAAGATCTCAATCAACAAGCATTGGAGCTACCATTTCCATTTCAAACATGGGTGAGGATGTAGAGACAGCTGAAGTTGGCCACTGGTAATCTTAACATGTACAAAAAGGTCATCTCATCCACATAATCAGAGTCAAGCTGGCAGCTGGTCCTCATCAATGCTACATGTACCATAACCAAAGTAACATGCATTCAACTTGGGCAACAAATAAAGTTTTGAGAAGTCACAGAAGTGAAGAATTTTGTAACTTTTTTTTTTTAAGGTTTTGGACATAATTTGAAATGTTTTCAGAGTGTTTATTGACTTTTGGAAAAATTAATAGTACCTTCTCCCCTTTAGACAGATAATAAGTTTTACTTGCACATACCTTAATCTTTCTTTTGAGGATGTAATGACACTTACAGCCACATGTATCAGACCCCCTTTTTAGGGGGTTGTAACTTGAAGCAGTTAACTACCATTGAGAATTACTAATCAATAAAGAATGTGTGCAAGGCTCTTACAAAAGTATGGATTATCCAGCAATTACCAGGCAACTTTTAGCTCCTGGTGTTAATAATTAACAGTGTCCTGTACAGGAAATTTTGGTCTGAGATAATCTCACACACCACATGGATGCTGTAGTAACAGAGCTATTTATGGTGCTGACATCTATTCACAGCATTCTATTTTCAGAAAACAGCATAATTTTAAATTTTCAACTCTGAAGATTTCTTTAATGTACAAATAAGAGTATATATATATATATATATATATATTTATTTATTTATTTATTTGTATTGCAAGCCAATGAGTACATGCCAACAAATTTGTGGCAATTAGTAGTAAATTACTCTTTCTTTGTATGTTATTCAAACCCAAGTTACAACAAGTTAGATACAAGATATATATTTGTTCTCAAGAAAATAAAGGTCTGGAGAAAAAAGTACTAGAATGAAAGCAATGACTTCTTATTGCATAAACATACTAGTACTTTATTTACAATAATCACATGTCCAAACTGAGCCAAAAGATATTACTTTTAACTTTAAAAGAAAAACTTAACACACTATATTACAGATTGAAAACTACTTGCCCTGTTATAAAATTTATCCCTTTATTTTCTACAAAATATCTTTATGCAAATAAATTCACAAATAAACCAAAATCTTGTTAAATGTACAATCCTGCTTAAATAAAAAATAGTAATTGTCTTTATCAACGAGGATTTTTTTTCACTTGTTTCATAATTTCAATACATATAAATAAAATCTGTGTGTAGCAACACTTCAATGATCACAGTTCTTTTCCTTTAAACTTCACAAAAATCTATGCAAGAAGAAACCGAAGATTCTTACTCGTTCGAATCAAAATATTCAAAACCAGAAATAAAGCTCCAAGTAAAAACCTCTTTGAACAAGTCTTATTATTACTAAGCCTGGATGACTTTTTTAAATAATATATTGGACTTATTTTCATAATTCACTGCTTTATCTTATTTTTTAAGCTAATGTTACAAAATATTCACCTGCCTTATTGTTACAAAAACAACTTGCATATTTTTTGCAACATCAACTTAAAATGTTAACAGACAGTGAATATGTTGTGTCTAGCGTGCACAGAAGTCAAATTATATGGTATCAAGTACTTTAAACACCGGTCTGAATGAATATACAATTTGCATCAACTAAATAAACAAATATATATCAATATATGTGAAACAACTTAGTTATTCAATGAACGAAGGTTAACGGAGCTAAAGTAGTTCATAAAAAAATCTCAAGCTTTCAAAATGCAAGTTGATAACTATGACTGTCATGATATTTATTGCATCTTTAGCTTGGCATTAATAATAGATCTCTGAAGGTGAAGAAAAGTGTGATAATTCTGTAGGTTCTGGGTAAACACATGTAGTTCGGGATGACAGTAGCAATGCTGTTATGAGATTATGAAACTTTGGAAATGTTGAGAAAATGCTCTGAAGTTTGTATGTTGCAGCACCAACAAGAAAATAAGCAACTAATATTGAAAGTAACATTCATAACATCATTACAAGGAATCAACTGTATATAGTTTAACAATAAAAGTTAAAAAATGTCTGCTATCAGAATAAAAAAACTCAGTTTCTCTCATTAACCACAACAGAAAGTACAAATAAATATATCTAAACCAAATAATAATGATTTACAATATAATTCTTCATTTCATAGATATAGTAGAAATAGAAGTCTGATGGTTAAAATCTGCAAATGATATTTATATATAATGTGTGGAGAAGAACAGCACCAGTAACAGCTCCCAGTGTACATCAAACTTGGTAATCCTCAAAACTGACACTATGAAGAGGATGGAGAAAAACAGCATCTGTAACAGCTCCCAGTGTACATCAAACTTGGCAGTCCTCAAATTGACACTCTGAATTGGGTGGAGAAGAACAGCATCTGTAACATCTCCCAGTGTACATCAAACTTGGTAGTCCTCAAAACTGACACTATGAAGAGGGTGGAGAATAACAGCACCAGTAACAGCTCCCGGTGTACATGAAACTTGGTAGTCTTCAAAACTGACACTATGAAGAGGGTAGAGAAAAACAGCACCAGTAACAGCTCCCAGTGTACATGAAACTTGGTAGTCCTCAAAACTGACACTATGAAGAGGGTGGAGAAAAACAGCACTAGTAACAGCTCCTGGTGTACATCAAACTTGGTAGTCCTCAAAACTGACACTATGAAGAGGGTGGAGAAGAACAGCAACTGTAACAGCTCCCAGTGTACATCAAACTTGGTAGTCATCAAAACTGACACTATGAAGAGGGTGGAGAAGAACAGCATCTGTAACAGCTCCCAGTGTACATCAAACTTGGTAGTCCTCAAAACTGACCCTATGAAGAGGGTGGAGAAGAACAGCATCTGTAACAGCTCCCAGTGTACATCAAATTTGGTAGTCCTCAAAACTGACAGTATGAAGAGGGTGGAGAAGAACAGCATCTGTAACAGCTCCCAGTGTACATCAAACTTGGCAGTCCTCAAATTGACACTATGAATAGGGTGGAGAAAAACAGCACCAGTAACAGCTCCCAGTGTACATCAAACTTGGTAGTCCTCAAAACTGACACTATGAAGAGGCTGGAGAAGAACAGCATCTGTAACAGCTCCCAGTGTACATGAAACTTGGTAGTCCTCAAAACTGACACTATGAAGAGGGTGGAGAAGAACAGCATCTGTAACAGCTCCCAGTGTACATGAAACTTGGTAGTCCTCAAAACTGACCCTATGAAGAGGGTGGAGAAGAACAGCATCTGTAACAGCTCCCAGTGTACATGAAACTTGGTAGTCCTCAAAACTGACACTCTGAAGAGGGTGGAGAAGAACAGCATCTGTAACAGCTCCCAGTGTACATCAAACTTGGCAGTCCTCAAATTGACACTATGAATAGGGTGGAGAAAAACAGCACCAGTAACAGCTCCCAGTGTATATCAAACTTGGTAGTCCTCAAAACTGACACTATGAAGAGGCTGGAGAAGAACAGCATCTGTAACAGCTCCCAGTGTACATCAAATTTGGCAGTCCTCAAACTGACAATACGAAGAGGGTGGATAACAGCACCAGTAACAGCTCCCAGTGTACATCCAGCTTAGTAGTCCTCAAAACTGACACTACAAAAAGGGTGGAGAACAGCACCAGTAACAGCTCCCAGTGTATGTCCAACTTGGTATTCCTCAAAACTGACACTATGAAGAGGCTCAGGTCTTTACTGGACTGAGAATAGTCTATACAACTAGGTGCTTGTATCTGGGAAAGAAGTTGTGAAACTTTCACGGGTCTGACTGCAAGTGTTTACGTGAATGGGCCAGTGAGCTTGTTGGCACGAGTGATTGCAGTAACTTGTATTCCAACAGCAGTAGAAATGAGCCTCCTTGCTGCAGTTAGCACACTGAAACAAAAACCAACAGCTCACAATTCAAAACGAATACCAGATGAAACAGAAAACTTGAAAATAATTTTCCTCAAGTTCAAAACTTTTAAATAACATGAATTTATCTTTAATCTACACCAATTTTCTGTTGCAATTCCTAATAAAAGAAAGGTTTACTTTTAAAGTTACTGCTGTAGAATCCAAGGAGATTTTCTTCATGACTAAAAACTTATATTTTCACTAGCATACTTTATTTGGCATTTGCAGTGACATTTATGTAGTTATCTTATCCAGTATTACTAACTTACTAAAGAAAAATTAACTTAAAATTAGCAACTTATTTTACTGTATACTAATAAAGACATAAGTGAGTTTAATTTCCTACTATTGGTTTTAAAGAAACAGATAAATATAAGTGAAATTTTTACAGGATAGAACTCTCCTTCTATAAAAATTGCATGTAATGTAACTAATACAAATTTGTGTTAATAAACACATAAAATTGTATCCAATCTTTATCATACAAAGCTAAAAATTAGCAATAAGTTATTACTGACTATGAACAACACAACACAGTTTACATTCATACACGATATTATTGTCTATGAATAACACAAAGTTTACACGCTTGCAGAATATCATTGTCTACGACTAACACAAAGTTTACACGCTTGCAGAATATCATTGTCTATGAATGACACAAAGTTAACACGCTTGTAGAATATATTTGTCTATGAATGACACAAAGTTAACACGCTTGTAGAATATATTTGTCTATGAATAACACAAAGTTAACATGCTTACAGAATATAATTTTGTGACTAACACAAAGATTACATGCTTGTAGAATATCACTGTCTGTGAATAACACAGTTTCCACTCTTGTAAAATATCATTGTCTATGAATAACAGTTTCCACTCTTGTAAAATATCATTGTCTATGAATAACAGTTTCCACTCTTGTAAAATATCATTGTCTATGAATAACACAAAGTTTACATGCTTGTAGAATATCACTGTCTATGAATAACACAAAGTTTACATGCTTGTAGAATATCATTGTCTATGAATAACACAAAGTTTACACGCTTACCCATTGCTTTTTCTTTGTGGCTTCTATTTCTCTTTCTTTCTCCATTGTGTGTATTTTCTTTAAATTTTCCACACATGTTTTTTGTTCATGTTCCCAACTACTTCGTACTTCTAATAAAGTTAATTCTAAAAAAACAAACATGTATATTGTAATGGATTTGCTGTTACACATTTATTTTGAAATGTACATTTTTTTCATTTTGATGCATGTGACACATTGTTAAATGTGTCTTTCACAAGTCCTGCCTGTTCTTTAAATTTGTAGAAGATTCCCAAGAGTGAGAATTAACAACATACATTTTATGAAAACACTGGCATATCTTCAAATATTGTTGAACATTCAAGAATTTCACATAATTGGTATAAAAGCTAACTCAAACAACATTGTTGGTCAGATACAGATAGTATTACTATGAGACTCAGAAGCTACAATTATGGTTGACATATTCTGATCAAAAAACTACAGAATTTGACAAGGAATGTTTATAGATTTTGAACATTACAAACCATTCACCTTCACTGAATTAACTTTGGACATTATTATTTCTAGGAGGACATTAAATATATTTGTCAGTAAAACCATCAGCTTATAATCTGCATGATGCCAACCAAGAGAACTAACACAGAATTAACTTGCTCGTTGTGGGCCTGGACCATCAATAAAAATGTAAAACTACTGTATATAAACCGATATTTATAATAACTGTTTCTAATAACCATTATTATAAACTGTACTATTGTTTGTAAATTGAAATATACATGTGTTACAAAAGAAAATTGTGTGTATCAGTCTTGTTAGCAAACAACATAAATTTAATAAACATTAAGATTCAATTAACTTTTAAATTAAATTTAAAATTCCTAGTTATTTGAAATCATAATACTTTAACATACGTAACAATAAATCAGAGACTCCTCCGAGATAAATTATAATACGTAACAATATTGAGTCACATGCTAAATATTCTGTCAAAACATGTTTTCAACATGCAGAGTGTAAAATGAAAACTTTCTAATAATAAAACATGGTCTTGCTTTTCAAGTTATAAACACTGTTTAGCACCTTATCAGTGAAGAGTTGATCTACTCTTTAGTTTAGTCTCAATCAGAACAAAGCATAAAGTTCATTTTACCTCTCTTCATGTTAAAAACAGCAGATGTATCTGAAACGTAAAAATTATATTTTCTTTTAATACATTCAGAACTCCAACTAATTATTTGGTAAAATACATTCAAATTATAACTTTCCCTGAAAAGAACACAGTGGAAGTTCCCTTTTCATAACATTGTAATAAAAAGATTCAAATGTTTTTTGTTTTTTTTAAATGCTTCTCTGGAACAGTAATGTTTTGAATGAATTTCATACAATAAACATATCTAATTTATAGTTTAATTGTGGTTGTTACAAGTTTTTTTCTTTCAGTATTAAAATATCAGTGATGACAATATTTTTATAATATTAATTCTACAGTTTAAATGATTCTGTTTTTCACCATTGATACGTGCTGTTTCTTATTAGACTATTCCAAAAACAAATAGTTTTAACATTACTCAATATAGCAAACTAAAAAAAAACAAATCCAGTTGTGGAC
Source organism: Carcinoscorpius rotundicauda (assembly GCA_011833715.1). Taxonomy (NCBI): domain Eukaryota; kingdom Metazoa; phylum Arthropoda; class Merostomata; order Xiphosura; family Limulidae; genus Carcinoscorpius; species Carcinoscorpius rotundicauda. Next base: position 14,913,171 of record CM022398.1, on the reverse strand, counting down.
CAGTGAAGATAAATATAACCATTAAATTAGTTTATGGAACGCAACATCAACTGACTGTATGAACAAGCTAAGAAAATATTCAGCAACGAAGAGATACCTGAGAAGAAAACCTACACAATTCTATATATTTTGTAGAATAACATATCTTGACATTTTGTTAAAAAAAATCCAAAGTTATCCAATATCATAAATTATTCATTTAGTGCAACACCAACTCTTCATTTCTATGTTTATGATATTGGTGTTTCCGCTGTTGTTGTTTTGAATTAAGCATAAAGCTAAACAATGGGCTATCTGTGCTCTGCCCACCACGGGTATCGAAACACGGATTTTAGCGTGTAAGTCTGCAGACATACCACTGAGCCACTAGGGGGCTGGTGTTTCCGCCAAACGTAAGACTACACAAACACTTACAAATGAGTCTAAAAATAAACCTTCTTCGCTGTAATTTCAGTTCAAATTTAGGTTAATATCAATGCTGAGATTTGGATGAAGCTTTTAACATTTTACTGCATTCAAAATATTTTACTGTATGCTCTACCAAATAAAATTGTGAATACCATCTATAAATAAATATGTAATTTTAAAAGGTTTTGTATATTGTTATTTATTTAGTTCAATGTTAGTTTTACAACATGTAGTATTGAATCAAAAACTAGTTAAGAAAAATATTATATTATCACAGACTATAATGTTTTCATAATCTAATTACACTAAATTGTAAAGATTTTGAGATACTTGAAAACTATTATATCACAATATGATGTTACAATGCAGCCTATATTTTTTCACAATAGTCAATATAAAACTCCTGGATCAACTGATGGTTCAATGGCCACTTGGGTCTCTGGCTGTAGGAGAAGAAAAGCTCCTTTCTGATCACACACACACACACACATCTGTGTTGATCTCTAGTGAGCCGAGTTAGCTTCACTGTCAATCATAACATTAGGCATGTACACGTGAAATAATTTTAATGATGCACATATCCCATTAATACTGGAAACAATGCAGACAAACCAGAACGCGTGAACATATTTTATTCACTCGTGAATGGAGATGAAAACAACTTGATTACATCCTGAAGGTACCTGTATACTTGTTCTCTTTTCTCATTTTATTACAGCCGAATCTGCCAATATGTTTCAAACAGTCTAGCTTTCAAAGTATATCATATTCTATGTTCATTATAGACAGACAAGTTTAGTCAGCTTTTTCACATTTCATGTTCATCACAGACAAACCATTTTGTTAGATTTGTTACATTCTATGCTCATTACAAACAAATTGATCAGTCAACTTTTGTCACGTTCTATATCCATTACACAGATTGTTCAGTCAGCTTTTGTCACGTTCTATGTTCACAACAGACAGATTGTTCAGTCAGCTTTTGTCACGTTCTATGTTCACAACAGACAGATTGTTCAGTCAGCTTTTGTCACATTCTATGCTCATTACAAACAGATTGATCAGTCAACTTTTGTCATGTTCTATATCCATTACAGACAGATTGTTTAGTCAGCTTTTGTCACGTTCTATGCTCATTATAGACAGATTGTTCAGTCAACTTTTGTCACGTTCTATGCTCATTACAAACAGATTGATCAGTCAACTTTTGTCACGTTCAAAATCCATTACAGACAGATTGTTCAGTCAGCTTTTGTCACGTTCTATGCTCATTACAGACAGATTGTTCAGTCAACTTTTGTCACATTCTATGCTCATTACAAACAGATTGATCAGTCAACTTTTGTCATGTTCTATATCCATTACAGACAGATTGTTCAGTCAGCTTTTGTCACGTTCTATGCTCATTACAGACAGATTGTTCAGTCAACTTTTGTCACGTTCTATGCTCATTACAAACAGATTGATCAGTCAACTTTTGTCACGTTCAAAATCCATGACAGACAGATTGTTCAGTCAGCTTTTGTCACGTTCTATGTTCACCACAGAAAGATTGTTCAATCAGCTTTTGTCACGTTCTATGTTCACAACAGACAGATTGTTCAGTCAGCTTTATTGTATTCTATTCCTGAGCTCAATTTTTATTCATTTCAATTTTTAAAGCAATCAAAGCAATTTGATACCATTATAGATAAATGTATTCTCAGCACTACCTCAGTGTAAGGAAATTTTTGGAAAAACACGTCAATGGAGAGAGAGGAACTCTCTTAAATCCACTGATTCTATTGGTTCAGAGCACGTAACTAAATATTGAAGCTCCAAAATTGTCAATATTGAAAACTGGATTTATGCGTTTTCTAGATACTAGCATTGAGCTAAAACAAGAATTTGTATTTTGTGTAAATAATGTCCACAGTACCTCCTTCCTTATTCCCTCACTTTTTTATTTTTACAATTCCTATTTGCAGGTTTTCAAATTCCCAGTTTTGTATTTATCTTGTGAATTACTGTATGAGAGCATCATGTTACATTAGAGCCTATATTTTAACCTACTATGATTATGCTTCATTTCAACAACTTCTTGATTGTGTAACCATCTCAACTTCTGTATTTCCTGTTCCAAAAAACTGACCCTTTTCGTCAGGCTATCAACTTGTCCAGCTTTGTCCAACAGTGACTTCAACTAGGATATAAAGATGAACATATAATTATAATATTCTTACAGCAATAAACAACAACAAACACATTCTCATTACTTAGGAAATTATATACCTGGCATTTTAATAAATAAATATTGAAGAAACATCACTGTTTTCTTTATTAGAATAGAGATTCCATTAATAAACACTTGGCAATTTTGCAAAACTAACTTTACCCAATACAGCTAAATACCACCAATAAAAAACACCAGTTAACAAACTTGAATAGAGGGAAGATAACTTGTTTTTTTCCAATGTATATCAGGAGATTCTGCCAGGATTTACTTTCAAGATCATTCTTCCCAGTTTTCAACTTTCCTCAAGACAAGTTTTGAGATCTTATCTAATAATTTCCTTGGTGTCCCTAGTGAATGAGCGACTTTTTAATTCCTGTTTTTTAGTTTATCTCACCCCTAATTTTTAAATTTCTTCTCAGTTATTTCCATTTGCACAGCTGGATTGCATAAGAAATGAGAGAATCAGAGAGATAAAAATTAAAATAACACAATGTGATGCCCAAAGTAGAATACAGTACTTCTGTAAGGTTTGTTAGTTTTCATGTAATAAAGCATCTCTAGCACTTTGCATAACACTCATCTCACTACACCATAACTTTGGACTAAAGTTGATAAGTCACAAAGTATTTAACATAAAAGATACTCCAACTACCATTTCTTAGGGAAGGTTAAATCTTCTGATCAAGACTCTTTCTGGTTATTTCATTTTTGATAAGTATCACTGAAATTACATGTAGCTTAAAACATGTTACCTCTACATTTAGCACCATTGATAAGAGGGCTTGTTTTCTAGAAGCCTGTTGAATTTAGGTGATCAAATCCAAAGATAACTGTGAAGGTATTGCTTAAGATACAACAGCTTGTATGTGCACTACTAGCTGTGTTACACTAAAGTGCAATGCCCACCCTGCTAGTACAGCAGTAAGTCTGCAGGTTTACAATGCTAAAATCAGGGTTTGATTCCCCTCGGTGCAATCAGCAGATAGCCTGATGTGGCTTTGCTATAAGAAAACACACACTAAAGTACAACTTTAAGTTCACATTTAATGAAGGGTGTAGTATTTTTCCTTTCTAACATCAATACACATTTTCCATTAAAAACTACGAAACATTTTATGCAGATATAAGGAGAATGTAATTAAACATGTTTAAACTTTGTTAATTCTTTAGTCTCAACTCTGTAGTCCTAACAAACTGATATGTTCCATTCTAAACATTATGCATGTATAAACATATTCAATTTGATCACTTGCCTTTTATTCAACATTGTCTGTTGTAACACTTGAAATTATATTCAATACTGTTTAAATGTTAAAACTGTTTATTTCAGTTTATGTGAAATACAAAAATGTATTCTAAAGACAGCTGGTACAAGTATTAAAATAAAGTATGTGAAATATAATTTTTGTTTTTTTTAATGCGAAGTGCAGGACAGGAACTCATAAAACAGTGCAAAAAAATCCTTGGTTTCAACACTATTTCAGTTTTAATACAGTTACATTTTTATAAAAACTCGTCACTGACATGCCAATATTAAAAAATAGTAAAATGTTTTTAAAAAAAATGTGGAAATATGTGGTTTATGGATAAATTACTGCAGTTTGTTAATTCGTTAAATTTCCAGTAGAGAACATAACCCTCAGGAACAGACATTAGCTACAGCATAGTAACAATATTGATCCTGCTTGATATTAGATTAATTTTTACTGGTATTAGTATCAAAACAAGCAAGTATACTGAATGAAAATCCTATACTAAGGTCTCAGTGAAATACAGTGATATACTTTCCAATACAAATATAGTTATATGTATGTTTGTGTTTGTTTAATTCCAACAAACTAAAATAAACCAAAACAACAAGTTAGCAAACACTGAAACGCATGCACAGTTTGGTGTCACAGTTTACAACGTATAATAAAAATAAAAACCATATCACACAGTAAACACATATGTGTATTGTAAATCATAAACTTACCTCAGAAGAGGGTATATCTGACTCCTTTTTTCCAAGCATCTCTAGAATTTTACCCTCTTCCCAAGTGGTACCTTTATCAACAAAGTAAATATTGAAAGTTAAGGTAGTATTTCAGAAAATGTAAAAACATTTTTAAAAGGTTTACTGGCCTATTATTTAATAGCAATGTTTTTCATCTCATGCGGTAACCTAAGCTCGAAAAGATCAAAACAATAAACACAAATAATTTCTGAGAACTCCATAAATTTGGAATCTACTTACCTGCAATAAATATCTCCAAGCATCCAAAGTAAAAAGTGCACAAATTCCACAAACCCAAAAAAAATCAGACTACTTTTTTCAGCAAAATTTTCCTCTGGAAACTCATGGAATACTTTGTGCAACTGGTTATGACAGTACTTAACACACTGCTTATGAATCTACCAAAATCATAAGTACCATGTTTGCCCAATTATCAGATGGTGTTTTTTTTTTATTAGTAGTAATTAGGTTGTAAACATTCATAGCTGACTTCCAGTTGCAGCTGACCACATGAGCCCTTTCCTCCAGCTTGTATCATTCCAGAATGTCCAGATAACATACACAGACTTGAGGTCATTGCGAGTTCTTGCAACTAATCCTCAAACACTGTTCAGTTATAGTAATGAAATTTGTGGACAAAAAACATTGTGACACATTTTTTTCTTTCCCATGGTTTCTAAAAATGAGGGTTGCCTTATATTAAATAACACTCTAATACAGCCAATATGGTAAACATTTAGCAAAAAAATTATGGAATGATTCACAAATTAGCAGTTTTATACCCAACACTTTTATATGAATGACACATCAACAAAACATCTTAAGAATTTATAACTTGCATACTACTGATTCTTCAAGTTACAAAAATACATGCAAAAACACCTTCACAGAACAATACATTTCATAATGTAGCCCCCTGCCTGTACAGCGGTATGTCTCTGGATTTACAATGCTAAAATCAGGAGTTCGATTCCCTTCGGTGGGCTCAGCAGATAGCCCGATGAGGCTTTGCTAAAAGAAAACACACATTCATGTTTACACATTTGCTATGTGAAAGAAATTGTTAAATAGTATTACACCAGCTGTTAGACAAACACTACAAAGATACCCACCTTCTGAAACAACACTGCTTTGTGACCTTGTACCTGTATGCAAAATCTCTGTAGCTCCTTGTGATGAGGAAAACGTTTCTGATTTTCCCATATCAACTTTAGTATTAATGCCATCAAGTAGTGGTTGTTTTCTGTAGTTCTGTTTTACTTCCTCAGCTTTTGTTACATTTACTAATCTATCCTGTCTTTGAATAGTTTTTTCTGCCAAACTTGAAACACAAACATTTCTTACACCTTCATTTGAATTTTCTTGTACTTTCATTTCTTCTGGTCTTTTTTCGTCTGACTGTAACTGCGTGCAATGCACGTTAGATGATTTTACTTCTGTTTTATCTCCATTCAATTTACCTTGACTACTAACCACTTCCTTAGTATTTGCCTCACTGTTATGATCTTCATCTATTACAAGCTTATCTTCTGCTAGCTCATCATCACCACCACCACCAGAATGCAATCCGTCTGAAGTTCGTTGATTTTGTTTATTTTCTATTTCAGTCACCGATGAATTACAGTTTTCAGTTAGAGAGCTATTTTGTTCATTTTGAATCGATGTATAATTTTTGTTACTGTCACTTTCAGTTAAACTGACAGTTTCATGACCAGGGTGGGGATCTTCTTTAAGTTTTTTGGACACAGTAATTTTTTTTGACTGTTCTAAATACCTTTTAGGACACCCTCGTTTTTTTGATGAATTTTTTTCTGAACTGTTACTTGTAGTAGAAGTTTGTAACACACCATTTCCTTCCTCTTTGACTTCCATTTTTCCTGATCAAAGGAAGACATTAATTATCATCAAAAAAGAAACATTTAAGCTAATTACAGAGTTGATAATACATCTATTAATATGACCATCATTAACAATGCAATAATAATACATTATTATTATTATTATAATAAAACTGAGTGTCATAACAGAATAAGTAAATGTTTTAACTAGCTCTTTGAATGCAAAAAATATTAAAGCTTTTTAATATTTTGAATCTTTTCTTCAAAATGTATGAATTGTAAAAAGTTAGTGCAAATTGTGTAGGTGTGTGTAAATGATGTTTCGTATTATTATAAATTCAACATTCTGTTGTTTAATATTCAGTTTGGATTTGCTTGACAAATACATAATTTTGTATTTAAAAATTATTCCCATTATTTGCAGTATATTCCTCTAAAGGAAAAATTTACCTTATAAAGCTTTGAAAAGGCTTTTCTTTTTTATAGAATGTAGCAAGTTTGTTTTCATTATTATTATAAACAAAGTTGTATATCTTGTTTTACCTTAAAAATTTAATACTTTCATATTAGGTTTCTTGTTGGTTTCTTTCAGCTGTTTACCCAAAACTACCCAAGGTCTGTTTGTGCTAGCCATCCTTTAATTTCTAACTGACAGACAAGAGAGAAAGCAGCTATTCAATAGGCACCCACTGCCAACTCTCGAGTTATTCAAATCAAATTTAGTCATCAATTTCATGAAACATTCATAGCTCTAAAAAGTTTAGCATGATTTTAAGGCTACAGGATCCATCATACAAAGACTTGGTCTTCCAGATGAGTATGACAACTAGTATGCCACATCTGATCCCACTGCTTTACAAATGATTGTTTCAAAAATGAACAACCACCTTATTTTTTGGCCTATACACCACCTTATGAAAATATACACTTTTTTGTATAAAGCATGACATTCATTTAAGTTGTACGATTAGTCAGAAAGTTAACATATCACCTAATGATCATCAATTGTGTCCTCTACAACAGAAGTCTCCAAGCATTTTTGGACAAAGAGGAAGATCTTTCTAGGCTTCATGGGCCAGAGGGTCGTGGTAAAATTAAGTATAGATGTATATATGATTAGAATACAATATCATTGGTACATTTCTCATAAGAGCACAAAATGAAAATATTTAAGTTGCACAATCTTTTTTTTTTAACATTAGTGAGATACACAAAACTTGTGCTCTTCTTATAAAATTATGCTAAATTGAGGTTCAAATATACTGCTTCCTGTCATCAAAAGAGATTGCAAATGCTCATCAGATAAGGCTGATCTGTAATTAGATTTCACGTACTTCATTTTTGAAAATGTCTTTTCACAGAAACAGGTTGTGCCAAAAACTGAAATGAATCCATGAGTAAAGTATTTTTTAAATGGAACTGTCAGTCTCCCTTCTTTGTATTTGTCTTTCAACATGTCACTTGATTGAAAACTAATCACTTCCATTTGAACTTCAGGTGATAGTTCGTCAATAACACAATCAAATGGATGTTGAAAAATCCTTATTTCTGTTATGCTCGCATCAAGATTAAAAAACTTTCCTTGAATGGTAGTTTCAGGTCAGAAAGGATATTTTGTACAATTCTGCATGCAAATGGGGATCCCGTTTCTTGCTTGAACATTAAAAAACATGGAAAGTGTTTGAACCAGCTCCTCATCAACTGGGACTAAAAAAAATTAGTTTTTGCAAAAAAGCTTTCACCTTGGTGTACACATCCCAAATAAGCACAGTTTTGCCTTGTAATCTAAGATTGAAGTCAATCTACATGAAAAAACTAAATCCAAAGTCATTCACTGTTTGTGAGTACTTGTGAGAGCAGTTCCTTTAAGAAAATTTCAATCTCAGTTATAAGCTCAAAAAAATCACAACATAACAATCCCACAGCTAAGCCATTGAACTGAAGTGTGGTAGGGCAAGTCAGGATATGTTGATTCTTAGTGTTTTCTTATAGCAAAGCCACATTGGGCTATCTGCTGAGCCCACCGAGGGAAATTAAACCTCTGATTTTAGCATTGTAAACACAGAGACATACTGCTGTGCTAGCAGGGGACTTGTTGATTCTATTTCCAACAAAAATTCACCACACATGTTTTTACTATAATCTATTGCAACACAATTCAGCCGTTTCTATTCCTAGTTGTACCGAGTCAGTGATTTTTCGATCTCTTTGAAAACATCACCACCTGTGGTTGTTCCATCCATACTGTGCACAAAAGCTAATTCTTAATTCACTTCAAAGTTAATATTGACTCCGTGAATAAACAGCAGCAACTGTGAAGTGTCGGACACATTTGTTGACTCATCAAGTGTGATGGAAAAGTGCTCAAACTCTCTGTCCTTGACTTTCAGTAGAGACACAACAGTGTTTCAATGTCATCAATGCCATGAGGAACTGTATTTGCCAAAATGCTATTAGTCTTAAATAAGTCTACTTTTTCTATGCACATTTCTTCAGCTGCTTCAATCATACATAATTTAGTTCGCTCACCATCGATAAATGGTTTTCCTTACTAGGTTAACAGGTCTGTCACTCGGAAACTTGCTCTGGCAATTTCATTCTCAGCTTTCTTCTTAAATACAAACTGATGTGACAAGTTACATTTCAAGGTTTCATATTCGTCTGAAAGTAGCTTTTCTGTGAACTGAGAAAAGTTTGATGAGTGCTTGGTTTGGTAATGTTTACAATGGTTGTATTCTTTTAGCACTGTGATAGTTTCATTGCATATTAAGCACAATGCTTTGTTACACGATTCAATAATGAAAGAGTCCACACTCCACTGTTCTTTAAAACACAACATTCAAAATCAACTTTTCTCTTCTTCCTTTTTCTTGACATAATAACTAGGAACAGCTATGAGCTCAAACAAAATAAACAGTAGCATGCACTGACACACCGAGGTACACAGGGCTTGTATGGGAAGAAAATCGAAAAGTGTATCACACCAAGATCAGTTTTGCTCAATTACATTTCATTTATTGTTTTTAAATAATTAAAAAAGAAAATGATAATTAAATCATTACATTACTTAATGGTGGGCCAATCCAAAAACAGTTTAAAATCACTGTTCTATAACCTTTTTCTCTTATAGGCTTATGATGTCATTTTATCAAAGTTTACTGTTCTACAACCTTTATTTGCTTTTGGCTTATGATGTCATTGTATCAAAATTCACTGTTCTTCATACTTTCTTCTATTTTTGGCTTATGATGTCATTTTATCAAAGTTTACTGTTCTTCATACTTTTTTTCTATTTTTGGCTTATGATGTCATTTTATCAAAGTTTACTGTTCTTCATACTTTCTTCTATTTTTGGCTTATGATGTCATTGTATCAAAGTTTACTGTTCTTTATACTTTTTTTCTATTTTTGGCTTACGATGTCATTTTATCAAAGTTTACTGTTCTTCATACTTTCTTCTCTTTTGGGCTTATAATGTCATTGTATCAAAGTTTACTGTTCTTCATACTTTCTTCTCTTTTGGGCTTGTGATGTCATTGTAAAGTTTAATATTCTTCATACTTTCTTCTCTTTTGGGCTTATGATGTCATTGTATCAAAATTCACTGTTCTTCATACTTTTTCTCTATTTTTGGCTTATGATGTCATTTTATTAAAGTTTACTGTTCTTCATACTTTCTTCACTTTTGGGCTTACGATGTCATTTTATCAAAGTTTATTGTTCTTCATACTTTCTTCTCTTTTGGGCTTATGATGTCATTGTATCAAAGTTTACTGTTCTTCATACTTTCTTCTCTTTTGGGCTTATGATGTCATTGTAAAGTTTACTATTCTTCATACTTTCTTCTCTTTTGGGCTTATGATGTCATTGTATCAAAGTTTACTGTTCTTCATACTTTCTTTCTCTTTTGGGCTTATGATGTCATTGTATCAAAGTTTACTGTTCTTCATGCTTTCTTTCTCTTTTGGGCTTATGATGTCATTGTATCAAAGTTTACTGTTCTTCATGCTTTCTTTCTCTTTTTGGCTTAAGATTTAAGTTTACCACATTTTATCAAAGTTTAGAACAAATCTCTTCACCCATCACTTGTTTCTCTATATATGAAAAGACAGTAGTTCATACACACACAAACATTTGTTGTGTTCACATGTAGTTTCATGACAGTTTTGATGAATGACTAAGAAACATTTATCAAAAAAGGTACATTCTACGATATTTGGTTTTACATAAGACTGTCTTAAAAGAAGTTAAAAACTTGTAGTCTGTGTAGAAAAAAGTTACCTAGAAAACCCAGGTTAAAACTTCAAACATCAGATTTTGAAATTACTAATCAAAATTTATTACTTGAAAAGTAAAAGCAATTTTTGCCTTTGATAAACTTAATGAGACAGTTAGACAAGTGCTGGTGACTTTCTTTTTGTTTCAAGTTAGCTGTCAAAAACTTAATCACATATTTGAAGTTACATGACAAATAACAAAACATAACCTTTCCTTTAAGTTCCAGTGGTCAAATTTAATAACATATTTGGTTTTACATAAGACTGTCTTAAAAGAAGTTAAAAACTTGTAGTCTGTGTAGAAAAAAGTTACCTAGAAAACCCAGGTTAAAACTTCAAACATCAGATTTTGAAATTACTAATCAAAATTTATTACTTGAAAAGTAAAAGCAATTTTTGCCTTTGATAAACTTAATGAGACAGTTAGACAAGTGCTGGTGACTTTCTTTTTGTTTCAAGTTAGCTGTCAAAAACTTAATCACATATTTGAAGTTACATGACAAATAACAAAACATAACCTTTCCTTTAAGTTCCAGTGGTCAAATTTAATAACATTAATGCTAAAGTTAAGCCTGACAACTTATGTCTTCAAACCCATCTCTAGTTTCTGTCAGTTTGGTGATTAAAAATCAACAAACATTATGTGCAGGTTACTATTATATGTTAGTAACAGCCAAATTAGTTTACTGGGTTTAAGAGTTTCTGAAGATGAGAAAGAAATATCACACAAAAATATAATTTTATTAATAAACTTTGTTTTTTGACAATCTGTCTCACTATCAAACAATTATAAAGCTTATTTGTCATTAGAAACACAATGTTTAGCAACATTTACAAAAACAAAAAGTAAATATAAAATTAACACATTTCAAGTAACGTGATTACAAAAGAAATCACATCACAATAATAGGACTTTTGTATAAAAGTTACTCTAAATCGTATAAATCTACTTACAGCAAGAATTACAAGTCAACACTGAAGAGTTAACATTCACATTTAAATTCTGCAAGGGTATTATTAACACAATTTACCTTGTGATTCATAAAGTATTTCCAATTCAGTTTGAATAAAGAATACATTTTTGACATTTTAAAAGTCTGTAAAACAGCTATTTGTTTATTTTTCATTTATAATATTCCTATTGGTTAAACTGTAACAATATCACCTCAGTAAACTGGCCTGCCCTGACTCTCAAATCATAATTCAAATGTTTACTTGTTACATCATGTCCTGTTTCCTTACTAAAAACACTTCATTTCAGGAATGATATCATGATGTTTTAATTGCTAACAGTACAATAATTAAACAAAAGAAAGTTTCCACATTAACAATATGGTAACAATGATAAATTCTGTCACACATATAATACCTCATTAACTACATTGTACAAGCTTGTTCAAAGAATGCATCACAACCTAAACAATACAACACTAATTCCAACCTTCATTCTTTATTTTCTCAGTAGTTACAAATGCCATAAATTAGTCACTGAAAGGAGGTCTGTGATGCTAATATTAACACTCATATCAGAGCACAATATCTCAGTGATTATAAACACAAATTTATGTCAGTAAAGTGTTAGAAAATAAATAGCACAGTAAAACACACAATTATTCAAACATATTCAGGTTTATCAGTTGCTGTAAATGCCCAATTATTTACTTTTAAAGTGTTAAAGCATTAATAACACAGTTTAATAGAAGTTATAAGGTGTCACAGTACCATATTTATATTTGAAAATATAATACATAACCATTCTCAGATTTAATGTTACTGTAACTTTCAAACACACACAGCCTATGTATACATATGTATTTTCACTAAGTTTCATATTTTATTATACAAAAACTCCATACCTTGTCTTATCAGATGACTCTTTTTCTTATCCAAACTTTCATCTTTTTCACTTGACTAGAAGAAATAACAACCACTCATGTTTTAAAAGATAAAAAATATTTCCCATGCAAAATAAAAATTCTATCAGAACTCTATAAACATATGTTCTTCAATTCTCTTCATCTATTAGTGTATAGGTTTATACTTGTAAGTGTTGGGAGAATTGAAGTGTTGATATCAAGAAAGTACTAGATTCATGCCAAAATTACCTCAAAAAAGTCTGGGAAAAACAGTCTAATTTACTGGCAAGATTGGAATATGTTAACTGTGATACACAAGACATGTAAGCACCTAGTTTTGAAAATAAAAAAACTTTCTTACACTTGCAATGTATACTGCTTTTTGAAATGTAAAAAATTATATTTTTCTACATATTTATTAATTATTGCTTTATTACATTCTCCAAAATGTTTTAGAACCAAAACCAATTTCCACATGAAAACATCAATAAATTCAAACAGTTTTTAAAATTTTCACTATCATGTTAAAATCTTCACTCATTCTATTGCAACTTATCATTCAGTGAGTTCACACTCACAATTTCGTTCACACCAAAAAACAACAAGGTTACTCTTTTATCCAAGAACTTTGTCACATGTTTGTACCATACTGGATTGAGACAAACCTATACAAACCCTCAAGCGTACCAAATGAAGTACACGTCTATTTTAATAAATTCGCCTCTATATGTTTAAATGACTAAGATACCCTTAATACAACAGAAGCTGGAACTTAGAAGCAAACAGAATGTAGAAGTTCTCTTGCTTTAGCCTCCAAAAAGATATAATAGCAAAAGTAGAACAAAACTTTTGAACATACCAGTGGAAACTTATCCTGGGAAGTACATCACGCAATCATAAGAGAACTTCTGAAATAATCAGCTGGGTTGAAGATGGAACTCCAAAAAACAAGAACCAAGAAGTATACTATAAACTGTAGGTAAGTGGAATATGAAAAAAAATATAACATCAATTACCTGGGGAGCTCAAAACATGTACACAAGATTCAACTGTGCAGCCTATAGGCATGGACCATTCTGACGGAAAAATACTCAACCAACAAGTTGGTACAAAATAATGCAAGAGGTCCACCTGGTGCTTATCATGATAAAGAATGCAAGGAAGTTTACCTTGTTCTCTACTACCTTGCACAGTGTAAATTCTCATAACTTTTCTTCAAACTATCTTTACTGACAAACCATCAAAATGTTTGAAACTGTTAATGCTTAAATACAAATACAAAATTACACAACGTATCAAAATATTTCTACGTTACTACTCTAACTATTATAATTTTTTTTTACAACAATCAGTTTCATTTCTCTAATATTTTCTAACCATACAGATATGTCAGACAGGTAGGTGTAAGAAACATCCCAATAAGACAGGAAATCTTGTGTGAAATTTCATCACAGAAATGGATATATATTTCTGTAGAATTTTTATAAGATAGTGTTTTCACTTTCAAATATTTTCATCACTGTTGATGGACTCAAAAACTTGGACATCAAATACTGGTAAAAGTGGACCAAAAATTCTAATAATGAAACATTTTTTTTTTTAAATGGACTCCACCTTTCAATGTTTCTTTATACTAATATTTATGTTACTTGGCTCAATCACTACATAATTGTTGCAGTGTTACTATCTATATTCAAACTGTGTATCGTATACATATTAAGGTCTAGGCAAAATAGTTAAATAATGAAAATTTTACAACTTATTCTTTTATCTGTCTATAAATGTTTAAGATAACAAGTTTAAAAAGATTCATGGACCCTATTGCAAAGTTATAATGCTTATAACAAGAGTATGGTACATCACAATTAAAAGATTGTGAACAATAAACTGAGAATGGGAAATATTTTGCTTTCATGAAAAATAGTTACAATAAACTAATAAAATTAGTCAGAGGTTCGTATCTACTGATTTAAATGCAGTCTTTTCTTGTGCTAATTTAACTTCATTAAAATGTACTTATTTTCATATATAATGGAACGTTAGCACTAACAAGTCAAGTGAAATAAAACAACATCATAAAGAAGTATCCTGTTAAAAACAGCAAATCAAAACGAGACAGATATTAACAAGCTAACACAAACAATGTATAATGCATTAGCTGTATTATAACTCCTAATCTGAAGTTACTAAATCATCCTGTTGTTGGTTTTGTACAGATCTCTTTGTTATGAGCATCAGTTTACATCATGCTCTTCTTACAACAAACATATCTCTTTGTACTGCAGTTTTCATTGTATTTTAAATTTGTGAATTTTAATACACAGCTACGAGCGCTAGTGAACTAGCGATATTTGACACAGTCCACTCAGCTTCCAGTCGCACCCAACTTAGGACAGCAGATTCGGGTATGGTCAAGTTGCATGATTAGAAAGTATCGTCACAAGGCATGTGAAGATGAATGAAAACTGGCAGGTTCAGTCTAAGTAGCTTAAGTTGCATAAAGTTATATATTTGTTTTTATTATATTTACTTTCCAGTCAAAACTAGCTAACATCACATAACGTGCATTAACTCAGTACACATGCACTCACTTTACTATATCAAATATTATTAAATTGATCCAGTACTGTTTTAGTGGACTATTATTTTATATTATACAGAAACATTAAAATTATTACGTCATATGTGTACAGGTTACGACAATTTAGAAATACGTTATGAAACTTGTGTTTCTTGATACACAGAATAACAAATAAAGTACAGCAAACGATTATCTCTTTTAGCAATGATCTTGGAACTTGGTTGGTACTAGAAATAAATTTCTAGCCGTTTAAAATTTCACACTTGGAGAATATCAAACAAAATATTTTTAGATATTATATATGCGGTTGAATAACCAAACAACCATAAATAACTATACTGCTACGAAAAAATTCAACTGTAAGCTTAGTAACTAATATGTATTTAGGTCTAAAAAAGCATGTAAATTCAAGCAGACACAACCTATCTCCTCCAAATCTCGGATCTAAAGATCATAATAGCCTTTTCACAAATTAAAGTGGCTGAGAAAACCACTGGGGGGACATTCTGAGCTGCTGATTGGTTATTCATATGCCATACATTGTAGTAAGGGTACACAATAAGAAATAGACAAACGAGGCCACTACATTCCTTTCAATATGAAAACCATATCACAGCAAAATGAAACAATACGAGGTTCTTATTTTATATTCTAATTTGTCAATATTGGTAATTTCAGTTCCTAATTTGTACAAACCTACAGATTAAGTATTTTGACATAACAAACATCTAATTTTAACCGCTGCTGCATTTAACATACCATGAGACTCACTAAAATCTCTATTTAGGTACATTCTTTTAAATTAAGAAATTAACTCATATATAATATTAAAGTTCAAATTATAAACTACAATTTGATTCTAAAGTCACTGACATCAATTCATAAAATAGCAGTTCACTAAAATTTTGAATGCAAGTTAGAAAACTTATTGAATGGCCTTTGACCCCAAAAGGTTATTAAAACGTTTGTTTGTTGTTAAACACAAAGCTACACAATAGGCTATCTATACTATTTTGGTAGAACTTCAGGCAGAGTATACATAATTTTGAAAACTGAATGTTGAAAGATAAGAAAGCAATGTACTGGCTTCTAGGCCTCAGTACAAAAGCCAAAGAACGTTTTCTTTGACAGAAGTTGCAATCCATTAAAGTTTTCAAACCTACTGTCTATGCTCTATCCACTATGAGCATCAAAACCTGATTTTTTGTGTTATAAACCCCTATACTGAACCACTGGGGATCAAAATAATATGTCTCGCATATTTCTTCATCACAAAAGTGATTTAAAAAGTGATAAGAAAGCATACCTTGGACAATGTGACAATTTTATCTGGATCTACTACTGTCTTGTATGGAGCATAACTAAAAGGAACATTTTTCTTCTGAAGCCGGACCAAATGTGCCTGCAGCTCTTCAACTGAACGCTGAAGAGCCATATTTTTCTTTTTGAGGGGAGTTGGAGGATCTTTGGAAACCAAGTAGCACTTATCAATTGGAATCCATGCTCTAAATAAAAACAATACAAATTTCCTCAGAACATTTCTCTATATATGGATGACATGTGCTTTTAACAAACTTACTTATTACATCTCTTCAAAATTATTTTTTTTTTATTTCCTAACTTAACTACAGATTTACAGAAGATAAACAATTCAAATGGCTGTTTATGAAACTATGGCAAAAAGGAAGTTAGTCTTCATTATGCCAAGTAGAGAAAAATATACACTTGTTAGATTTTAAAACAGAATATCTTACCTGTCATGAGCACCAAAAAACCTGGCATCAATGAAGCCATTTAAGACCCTCACAGCCTAAAAACAACATTACAACAATAATTCAGTAT
This sequence comes from Carcinoscorpius rotundicauda, assembly GCA_011833715.1. Classification (NCBI taxonomy): domain Eukaryota; kingdom Metazoa; phylum Arthropoda; class Merostomata; order Xiphosura; family Limulidae; genus Carcinoscorpius; species Carcinoscorpius rotundicauda. Next base: position 14,896,158 of record CM022398.1, on the reverse strand, counting down.
ATAATTTATTTAAAATATATATCTATATTATAAGAACAAATTAATAACTGAACACGTACATAAAATTGTTTGTGTGCAAATACGTACATATTTATGCCCTTCTTTGAACTCGTAAAACAATATACTTATTTGTAGAACAATTCACCAAAAACTTGTTAAAAACCTAACACAACCATATCTGTATTAACTTTACTATTAATACTATTAAACATACAGACAAAATATATAAATTTACAGAAGGACTTTAAATGTAGAAACATTTTTATTACATTTCTTAACAGTGACTTTTTCTTTTAATCTTTTTCAAGTTTACCTGCACTGTACCAGCTATTGAAAACATAATTCACAAATACTAAAAACAATCCAGTACACATTCTGCATTTATTAGTTTTCCTCTTACCTAAAATCATAAATACCAGTTATCACCACCAGCTAAAGTAAAAGGGATCAGATATCACCTCATTTTTATTATGTTCGAGGAAATGTACTGATACAGTATTATCCATGGAACAGAACAAAATACAATATGTTTTTTGTGCACTATATCTAACAACTTACATAAATATATAAATTGACGGAGACATAATCAAAGTTTGAACACTTTCTCACCTTTGCTGGCCAGAAAGGATAACCTTTTAACTTGGCATATATCAAAGTGTGTGATATCCTCTGAAAAAATAACAAACAAATAGAGATAGCTATTCATAAAGATAAAAACTCCTCAGTAACTCACTACACAAATAATAATTTGTAACAAGAATAATTAAACTCATATTTACAATTTAAAGCTCCTCCACTCAGTAGTTCTTACCAATAATTGAGAGAAAAAAATTAGAAAGCAAGATATACATTCACGATTTTCGTTTCAGACAATAAAAGATCACATTTTATTAGTTTCATAAAATGGAAGTTTCGAAGTCCAACAGTTTTTTACGCTAACTAGAAGCATCAGCAGCACAGTTTAATGTTTAACGTCATAATGTTTAAATATATTTGGCACAATTAAAAGTGCATAGTGATAAAAAAAGATTAACACAATAGAAAATAATTTCCAATGTTACAAGTGTTCAAAACACATAATTTACAGTTTCAAACACAGAAAATGAACATCACACTTAAAGTAAAAAAAGAAACAAACTAAAGTCAATATATGCACACATAAGAGTTCTACAACCGAGTTTTGAAAAAAACAAAAAGGTTTAAAATTTTCAGGGAAGATTCAACACTAAGCATAAAACATCATCCATGGTAACCACTTGTTAACAGTGTAGTTCTTAAAGGTGTTACAGTTAAGTTTACTTGCAAAAACTCTTTGACACTTGCTTGTTAATATGAGAATGATGCTGAGGGTTCTTTTTTCTATAGTTAAAAATAGACGACCAAATTCTTTGTAATATTTTCAGATAAAAAGATTTACACATCAGGATAATCCATAACAGAGCTTACAAAACAGATACAACTGTAATGCTATTAGAACAATTATCATCTTTGCACAGCATGTTTGATGTCTGAATTTCAAAAGTACACTCCATTAAATAAACTTAAACATCATTTACAACAGAAAACCATGTACTTTCTAGATGTGTGTACAATATTCTTGTTATTTCTTAAACTTCCTTAAATTTAACTGTGAATTATCTAAAAAGTTCAACAAATGAAACATATTTAAGTGAGTTTGTCTTTCTGTGAATATAAAATGAAAGAGCCATATTTTTGCATACAAAGAATATGGTCCACTGCTTTGCACAGAAAAAGAGAAACTTTACTTCTGACGTCACTATGACAGGTGAATGTTATCGTTTTGTGATTTGATTAAGATGATTTTCCTCTTTTGAAAACTTTTACTTGATTTGTTTGTTTTTTAATGCAGTGTTTCAATAGAAATTTTAAAAGTTGTTCTCAAAACCAAGTTCTGAATACAACAAGATTCTGACTATAATATTTATTGTTTATTATTGGCTAGTAATTCCTGTTACCCTGTACCTAAAGATTTTTGTTTATTTGTTTGTTTTGAATTTCGCACAAAGCTTTTCGAGGGCTATCTGTGCTAGCTGTCCCTAATTTAGCAGTGTAAGACTAGAGGGAAGGAAGCTAGTTATCACCACCCACTGCCAACTCTTGAGCTACTCTTTTACCAACGAATAATGGGATTGACCATTACATTATAAACACCCCACAGCTGAAAGGGCGAGCATGTTTGGTGCGACGGGGACTCGTACCCTCGACCCTTGAATTACAAGTTAAATGCCTTAGCATGCTTAACCATGCCAGGCCCCAAAAGATTTTTAAAGGAGCATCAAATTCTGTATGAAAGCCAACTTCACAGGGTAACGATAACAACATTTCCCCTAAAATTTTGAATTTTTTTATGTTAATTACTGCTCGTTAATAATATTTATAAAAATGGATATTCCATATAAAACTGTGTCAAATTAGTGAAATTGGTTGACACCATGTTTCTGGTTTTTGAGTTATGTACATAAAAAACAAGCAGAGAAAGAACAATATATTTAAATTTTTTGCTACTATATTTACAGACATTCCCTGGACTTGACTCAGTCATTACACATTGTTATCAAAGGAAACACTGGTGACCTCTTAAGGTGATATTTAAAATAAGATTTCAATGAACTGTAGATGCCATCCCTACATAGGCAGCACTGCCACCTGTCTGATACACAAACATAAAGCAGAAGTAAGTGTAATGGATTCATCAATCAAAATAGCAAATTCTGATTTTGATTTTAACGTACTCTTTGAAAATGTGTTTCACAATGTCTGTGAACAACAAATCCACATAAAGTATCCACATCACATCAAAGCCCATTAACTTTTGCAACATCACATGTTGTCCTGAATACTTTGCAGTGGTGCCTTCACGATGCAATATCCTTCTAGTACGTGTTCTTTAACAGTTTAGTTTTAGAAGATTCTAAAATTTTCACAGTGGCCTAATGAGGTTTACTCTCTCTCTGTTTGTCAATGTTTTTATAAAGTATATTTCTTGTTTGGATTTTCTACCACTACAAAAATAAACCTGATACTTTACCCATTGCACATGCAGTATAATTTGCACATCTTTTTTCCACTCATAACTTTACAGTCTTGGAACATTTTTAACTTTTAACTGGCCACTTTTAACTATGATCCAATCATTCATCACAAAAATTGAGTTTTTGCTACAAAAACCAGCACTGAGAAAATCAATCTTCATAAGCCTAACATCGGCAGATTCGTCTTCATTGACACAGGCTTACATTTTCATTCTCCTTTTCCATTACCATCAACTGCTGTGCTCATAATGGTAAGACTTTGGTGCAAGTGTCGTACAATTCATATTTGTAGCTTTTTTATTTGTTATAAACAGATGAATTATAATAAAATTTTAGGCCTCACTTTAATTACCAAGAAATTAGAATGACTATTTTATTTCACCAGACCAAAAGATGAATTCATTTCTGTGCTTAATATCTTGTGCCAACTTGACATAAACTGCAGATTATGTAAAATACGAGTTGCATGAAAAGCATTAACTCTAAATTTATTCCATTTAGAGAGCAGGTATTTTTTTTGTTTGTTTAATATTCCACTAATTATAAACAATTTAATGCATAGCAAAAAACATGTTTTAACAGGCCCCTCCTGAGACAATGGGGAACATTTTTGTTAAAAAAAAAAAAACCAATTACACAATCCAGTTTTTCTTAATTTGAACTAAGTTTTTCAACATTTTTATTGGCTAAAAAGTAGGCATTTCCCACACACTTTTAGTGTTGGGCTATGAATGGCAATTTGAAGTGGTAACCTCATCATTATGTGCTTAACAGCCAAACAAAATATATTTATTAATCTCCAAAGACACGTATAGGTTTTCAGGAAGCATTTAAAATCACCTTGGTGGATACTGTGCAAGCCAAGTACAATATCATTCTTGTAGCTGGTTTCAAAGTGTACCTGCCATCTAAATTGTTAGCTAAACATAAAAAGGTGATAGAAGAACCATAAAAAGCCTGCAACTGCTTAAATAATAATGCTGAGATATGGTCTTGCTGATAAATATACTGAATTTACCACCAGCCTGTAAACCTTAGTACTAGCTAGTATAGAGACTTGAAGATATTGTATTTCAGTCAAAAATTTATCAATTAACAAACAAAAACTTTCTTTGAAGTGATCTTAAAAAGATATGTCCAAAACCACCCTCTTTGGGATTTTCTGGATTGAACTTATTTTTAAAATTCAACAAATTTAGTATGAAGACACACCCTGACCTCGAAGGACATGTTAGAAGGTCTTTAATCAATTTTCTTTGATGAGATCCAGCCCCATTTAAAGACTAGTTACATATACTACATGTAGTTACTAGTAGGTTAAAGAAACTTACACATGGTTCAATGAACCAATCATCCTTCAGAGAACAGCAATGACTGTAGCAATCTGGACAGACTTCAATTTCACTTACTTCTCTTTTAACTTGCTTCACAATGGACTTTGCATTTGCACTTAGAGGGTGTTGAACTATATAAAATACAAGAAGTATCTAAACAATGTACAAACAAAGAGAAATGTTTCACAGCTTCTACCAAACTAGTTCTAACTTTATGAATTTTTACTTCACATTTCCTTGTTATCCACGTTGTTACTGATTAATGGTCATCAAAAATTCTTTTGTCTTGGTCAATTTTATTTTGGTTCTTGCTTAGGAGCATCAACCTGGAAACTTCATACCATTTTTTATAAGCAAAATATTTCTTATATTAGAATTAAATGCAACTACATTCACAGAGTATACGAACAATAACATGTGCAGAATACTTTGTTCACTTGGGTGTCTTGCCTGAGGAAGGTAACTATTGGAATATCCAGAGTCCTAAGTTACACTGGAAGAAGGTGTCGTGCAATATGTTAAGGTGAAACTTTTCTCTTGAAATCAGAGTTAAAACATGTGCCATACTTGTTACAACTGGGTCTGCTGAGGAAGACCTGAATATGGGAAATAGTCCAGGATGTGCCTACCTAATGTTACAACTTGGATAGAAAGGTTGTCGTGCAATGATACAAGTTAAGGTTTCTGAAACTCTTTTCTCTTGAAAATATAAGAAGTTAAAAAGGATATGGCTGAAATATTTAACATAAATAAGGAAACAATGTAGATACAACATGTTCTTTGTACTTAGTAGTGAGAGTGATAGGACAAGGGGACACAAATATAAATTTTGGCAGCGAAGGAGTTGTCTTCAGTTGTGAAGAGTTCAGTTTAGATGATGAGATGGCCTAAGTAGACTAACTGGTCTTCAGTTATCCTCAAATTGTGTGTATTCATGTAAAAATATGTAATATGTTAATTTTAAGCAAATGAGAAAAATGTAGTAACACAGTTATTTGTTTCAACAAAAAAATTACTGATTCAGGGAATAGCTCAAAAAATCACAGCTTAAATCCTTTCAAGTTGCTATACTGACTATCTCATGACAATAGAATTGCAATGAATAAATTAACTTGACCTCTAATGGATTATTGTGCAATGGATAAATTACGGCTACCTAGTGCACACATACAACATTGAAAACACTTTTTTTAAATACATCTATAAATTTCAAATAATAAAATCATTAATCACCATTTAATAAGGATTTTTACATGCAAGTCAACAATGAGGAATAATTATCACATCCATAAAAATTTACAGCCCAGCCAACTGACTATTTCACAACACTAGCTAGTTTTACAGGTAAATACAATATTGACATATAAGCTTAACAGTTCTCATCCAAAATATTTAAACTAATAATAGCGATACAATAATTATTTAAGTCTTTTAGGTATAAAATATTTTTATATTTGAATTTAAAAACAACACTTGATGTAAATTACATCAAACTTTTGTTAAATTTTCACAAGTTAACAATCACACCATTATTTACAAAATTTCATTCTGTAGTTTTCAAAATAATAAAACTATAACAATTGTTATAATTTTTCACTACAGGAACAAAGAAGTCTGGGAATAAAGTAAACAGTGAAAACTTACGCCCATTGTAAATTATACTGTTATGTACAAGCCACTTTGTATCAGCGATAAATGACTCTGTACAACCATAAGCTTTTTCTTTCACTTTCTGAGAAAAGAAACACCAAAAATATTAGAACATAAATACCAAAATAAAATCTAACAGTAATATTTTTGATCCAATATATAAAATATTTTTGATAGTAAATGATCTGCGAGGTCTGTTAAAAAATACATTGACTGTTTGAATTACACGGCTCCAGTTGGTTCTAGGGGAATCCGCTTGGTGTCACTAGGTTCGCACAGATAAGCTGTTTACGACGCCATTTCCTGATTGCAGATATCTTCATTTGTGTATTAGCTACACGGTTTTAAGTGAAGTGCGATTTTTTCATTTGGTGGATTTCAGAATGAATGACCTGAAGGAGCAACGACTTGCTGTGAAATTTTGTGTTAAACTTGGAAAATCTGCGACTGAAACTTTTGCTATGCTTAACATGGCTTACGGTGATGTTGCTATGAAGCGTACGGCATGTTTCAAGTGGCATGAGCGTTTTAAGGATGATCGACAGTCCATTGAAAATTATGAGCATCCTTGACGTCCTTCCACATCAACACCCTGGTGCGGGCAAATCGATGTGTGACTGTCAGGGAGTTTGCTAAAGAGTGTAGGATATCATTTGGATCTTGTTCCGAGATTTTGACCAAAAAATTGAAGATGCACCGCATTGCTGCGAAATTCGTGCCTCAGAACTCGTGAGTTTTTGGCCAAACACCCGATCACTGTTCTTCCCCACCCCCCTCTACTCACCTGACCTTGAACCATGCAATTTTTTCTTGTTCCCCAAGCTCAAAAGACCCTTGAAAGGAAGAAGATTTGAGACGATTCCCGAGACTAAGGCAAATACGACGAAGGAACTGGAGGACATTAAAAAGAAGCGTACCAGGACTGTTTCAACAAGTGGAAACACCATTGCGGTAAAAGTGTGCATTGGGGAGGAGAGTACTTTGAAGGGGTTCCAGACCTGTAACTTCTAAATAAAGTACATTTTGTTTTATGACATCAGTCCGTGTATTTTTTTAACAGCCCTCGTTCATGAGAAAATAAAGATAAAATTAATTGATTCTCAGTAATAGACATTCTCAACTACCCACACACAGTTACAAATGAGAATCTGCTGGTTAATTTTCGGTAATCCATTTCCTGGAGAAATCTGAAAATGCAGCAAATGTCACTTTTTTTTTCATCTACAGAATTTAAATATATTGTACAGTACAGTGATTAACTATACTGAACACGTAAATACATAATATCACATAAAGTATCAATGTTTTTCTCTTTTCTTCAGTTGGTTTGTGTTTTTGTTACAAACATAATAAAAAATGTTTGTTGTGGTAAACAAAATAATAATTTGATTCACGCAATAATTTTTTCTTCTTCCTACATGGTGAAACAACAACAAAAATAATCCTTACATAATAGCAGAAAAACAAATATTATTTCAGAAATCTGTGCAGCTGAATTATGGGAAAATCTGTTATTAAAATCAAAATGACTTTTATGAAGTTTAAATTTGTAGGCCTGTGCAAGTTTTTAACCAAAGGTTCAGAATCAAGGTTCAAAATCCAATAAAAAATAACTTGAGATCAGATTTATCGTTTTACAGTTTTTCTTATTTATACCTTACTCTATATACAAATGAAGAGGCAGCAGTCCTCAACAACCTTGCATACCAAGTTACCACAAAGTTAAAGATGGCAGTTGATGAGTAACCTAATTTTAATATCCTTGCTGACACATTAGGTGATCACACTAATTTACCTTGCAATTTTTAATGAATCTAATTTTTTTTATCTCTTTTTCAATTTTATATATTACATTATAGAATTAAATGTTGTTTACATTCATATCTCATAATAACAAAGTAATACATCAGATGAATCCATTGGCTTATCAGAAATATAAATATTCCTTGATTATATGACAGTCTATTCTGCATGCTGTATAAATAAATTCAGTGACTATAAACACATATACCAAAAACAAAGATTATATAAATCCATGTGAAAAATGCTAAAGTAACATAAATTGTAAAGAAGGATGTTTCACTAGCTGTTGGACCTACTGTATAACCAAGCATTGTGAATAATTCTCCACTAAATATACAATAAGTCCAACAGCTTGTAAAACATTCTTTTGCACGAGAAAATTTAATGGTTTTGGAGTTTTATACATATATATATACAGAGCTAGAATTCTTTTATAGTAAGTGTCTGTGACTTGATGGTGATACACTTGAACAATAAATGAACAGCACACAATCCACTTTTTAAAAATTATATATTCATTACAAGTTAAGCATATCTACAAATATTCACAACAGGAAATTACAGTTGTATCTAAAACTCATAAATAATTCTCTTGTCAAAAGTTAACACAAATTGATTTCATTACTGTAGAATACAACTGAAACTACAAATTATTTTTCTCTATTCTGTCTCTTATTCTTCAATTTGTAATAAACCATTTGCATTACCTCAAGGATTGCCACAGTTTCATCTCAGACTTTAAATATTTGTCTCCTGTCAAAATCCATACAGATGGGATCAATGACTTTAGAACATACTATGATGACACAAATTATTCTCCTTATCTATATCAAACTGTAAAACTCACTTTAAAATATCACCCATGACAGAATTACTTGAACACTGACCAAGTTTGTGTTTTCTAACTTTTTTCCAAATGAACTTCTACTTCACTGAACTTTACTTTTGATCTGCTTGCCTTCACTCACTAGGTAACTTATATTTATATGTTGTTCCCTTAAGCCTTGAATAATACTTACTTAAGGTAACAAGAAAAATACCAAAGATTAGAGTAACTTTGCATCAATAATAATTCAGCAATTGAATTACACACAAAGCATGACTCTTACCAAATTATGCAACCAAACTTCTCATAACTACTGCCTATTAAATAATTACTTTTAACTCTCTTGTTATGAAAATTGAATAATCATTAAATATTAAACCACCTAATAAATCGAATAATAATGCTTACACTAAACAATTTTGTTTATCCAACAAATGGTATTGGGAACTTCAGACTACAATATTTAAAAATGCTCAGGTCAGGTGAAAGGTCATAACAAACCTTCACTTGGTAAGACCAAAAAAGTACTAGAAATCATCTTAGTTAAACATTCACAATTACTTTACCACATCAAATATTGGCACATACGAATAGGTCCCAAATGTGATGTAAATACACCACTCCAAGAATGTCTGGCACTACTTTCTTAAATAACTTATGCCAAATTGTATGAAGTCCTGAGACAAATTTCATCCAGCCTTATAATAACAGCCTGATATGAACTGTTGTGGTAAGAAAGTAATCATTCATCTGCACTCCACACATCAGGCATGGACCTATGTGAGAAGTGTTTGCACATCTAAATATTCATAAAACATCTTAGGATCATTGTTGACTCAGTCAGTTAGCCAAAATATCTTATCATTGCAATGTTTCTTGCAAGTACAACCTACATCCAGTTTTAAAATAACAACACAAGAAAGATTAAATCTGAATTCAGACCTTAACTTTATACAGTATCATGGGACTACGCAGAAAAATTAAAGCTTCAACCACATCCTTCCAGTTGTTGTCAACTGGCTGAGCTTTTAAACAGGAAATGAGATGCATCAGATGCCTGTCAGAAAAAGGACAAGAATATGCCTTACAGATTAGCAGCAGGCAATCAGGACTACAAGTCCACTACACCACATTAACCTTTCCCAACTAGTGGACACACTAGTCACTCAGAGTGCATGCAAACTTGTAAATTAACTTTAAAATATTTGTTTCTTGAAAAGTTAGCAAAATTTTAAAATACTTATCTTAATTATTTCATAAATAACAATTAAAAAATTTTAAAGCTTTCACTGTTTCATTTGTAGATGTAAATATTGCATTTGTAGACTTTCTTCCATTTACTTTTACAGACTACTGAACTTCTATTTACTTCTATCAGATTTCAATATTTTTGGTTACTTCAGGTTTATTTCATTTTTCTTTACTTTCTGTTTTCCATCTTTGAACTTACTGGTTAAATCTATATTTATTGCATCACACCAGGAAGAGCCATGATAACATTTACTGGCCCTCCACTCTGAAAAACAGGTAGATAGTAAAACCCAATAATGATCAGAAAGACAAAATAATATAAACTCCAAAAAAATCATGTGTAAATGACTTATGCATTTGAAAAGTTATTTTGATGCAGTTGAGGAAACTAAAGTAATCTTTAAAAAATCCTCAAATGTTTCCAAGCTACTGGGAGTTTTTATAAAAATTACATGGTTTCCAATTATATTTTTATATTCATTATGTTATAAAGTTTTGTGTAATGTCCATTTAAAAACCATGGTAATATTCCACAACATCAAGAAAAAACAATGAGATTAAGTCAGTACATGAAGCTATGTGCTCCAGTTTCCAAAATATTTGAACAGAAATTCTTTTTTTCACTGATTATTAAGAACACTGTATTTAAACATCACATAATGAGCCACACCTCTTAGTCTGTGAAACTGTTATTATCAAGTAAGCTGATCTAACCCAAAATACTTTCAGCAAAACATACAACCAGACTCTATAATGATAACATTAAAATGTAATGTCCATGTGGAAAAGTAAATCTTTGTGTCAGGCATGCTATGTGAATATACAGCAGGAAAACAACTCAAAATTAACAAAATATCAAATGAAACAGACTGGAGAACACCAAACAAATAAAAACTGACTGGACAAACAAAATTGGAACTTATGACTAATATTGAAAAACTGAAAAGTCTCAGGTAGAAGTAAGCATTTTTATTGCTATTGTTTCAAAACAGTTTAACATTAGAATTTTTCACGACCTTAAAAAGTGATTCAGTCAAGGAAACATTAATGTTATCACTTGGAGACAAGAAAATTTGCATTAAGTTTCATGCAAGTTGGTTATGTATTTTCATTTGTATTAAGAAAATCATAAGAGGAGGTGTCAGTGACTCTTGCAAGTATGGTAAGAATTAGGACATTAATTGCTCAGACATCTCTGTAAAACAGGATCAGACATGTTTAACAGTGAATGTAAATTTTGGCTATTAAAGCTTACCTTTTCTAAAATACTTAAATCCATAGGATGCACAATATACTGATAATAATCTGGGAACTCCTGATGAGAAACTGGGTGCAAGAAAGGCTGCAACTATCAGAAATATACCAAAATAATTTGTCAAATCAGGTTCCAGTGCTATTGATAAAACAATACAATATTAATTATACATTCTACAACTTAAACATCCAAAGTACAACAGACATTAATGATTGGATTATACAACATACACACGAGTCTTACAGCTTTCTCTCCCACTGAATAATGTACCAAACAAGAATTATTTCATTCCTCACGTGTGAGAAAACTGCACTGGGCAAATCTATCCTGCAAAGAAACAGAACTACTGGTACATTAAGTACTATAGAATGAAAAAATAAAAGCTACAGCCAAAAGAAAAAGGTCATTCATATTGATATAATCAACATGATAAACAACACAGAAAAAAATTACATCTCCAAAGGAGACAGTAAAACACAGAATGCAAAATCTGATCATTTTAAATGTAAACAAAAAAACACAGGTAAAGAACTGGACATAAACCACATAGTACCTATAATGGTAAAACAATGACATAGTTTAATATACAGAAACAGATACGTGTGAACTGATGTATAGCCGAAATTCAGAACAGCAATGAGATGTTTATGTAGCAACATGATGTTTAAAGAAAACAATGGGATATCATATGAAATATTCAAATGAAAAAATATTCAGTTACTTGCAGTTTTTTTTTTCTACGAGCAAAAATGTTCAAGTTTAGAAAGAATAAACATTTCACCTGTAAATAAACTCCCACAGAAAAAAATAAATGGATCTAACAAGGTCAAATGCCATATGTAACACAAATTTCAAAACAGAACTACTTATGAGCATCAAATAGCACAAGAAACTGAAGACATCACAAAGACATCCTACAATTCCTCTACAAGCAGCAAATTTTGGTATACCTGTGGCTTCCATGCCAACAAAAAAGCAGGACTGACCAAAGCAGTGGTGTGTGGCTTACCCCTTGTGAACTTCATGGTGAGGGAAAAGCTACAAAATGAACTGTGCAGCTTTAGGTGATATAAAGAAACGACAAATAATTTAGATTTTTATTAAATTGACATTATATATATACACACACACACTACATTTACCAGGAGTAAAAATACAACCTAATACAGTGAAAAATTAATGAATTAATATCAAACAAGGATTCTTGGGATTAATTTAACTTGCTTCCTTTTTATGATTCTGCAAAACAAAATAACTGTAGCAACTATTAAAATAAACACTTACAGCAATACCCTTTATCCTCTGCACTACGTACTTCAACAGAACACAAAATTCTGAGATGGTCAGAAGGTTAAGAGCCAGAGAACGAGTGTCAGTTTCTTCTGCAACCATTATAGTACAACATTCTGGACAGACCCAGCTGTCTGACTGTTGTCGATTTGGGATGCATTGTAAGTGGTATCCTCGAGCACACATCTGGCAATTAACAGAAATTTTGTCTCTATGACATACCCAACAGAATGCATCTTTTCCTGGCTCCTATAAAGTACATAAAATTTATTATTTGAATGAGAACAATACATCTGTGTTTGTTTGTTTTCAATGGTTTTATAAGACACCTAAAAAAGGAAATTAAACATCTGAAAAGAAAAAGTATTAATGTTAAAATTACTGTACGGACAAAAATTATATTTGAAGTACTTAATACATCGATAGTTCACAATGTGATAAAAATGTATAATGACTGTATGACATCAATTCGTCATATCGCTAAATGCTCCGTTAACACAATACAACTTTTACAGATTTGGAGTTTGTAGGCCGAGAGTATATTTAACACAAACAAGTGTTCTAAAATTGTTTGAGAGGTAGCAAATAATCCATTAACTTATTCACTATTAACTACTACAAAAACTTCTATGTAGATAAATTATTCCATAGTCCTCGATAGTGTCATTAACACAAATTTTACAAATCATACTGCAAAAAAATACAGACTTTAACTTAAATCAACACTGATGCACCTACTGACTAAATTATATCAGTGAAGGTTGTGTTAATCTACTATTCTTCTTTACTGACAAAGTAAAAAAAGTCAAGCTACACACTGCATCCTTTCACTAAAATAAACTAACTTCCATGTAACTGCAATATATTTAGAATAACAGTAATTCAATGTTACGTTATAATATGGCAACTTCACGTGACAGTGTGGTTAAGTATTATACAACAATATATCAAACAAACAATTCAGTGTTATAAAACAGTAATTCAATACAACAAAATAAGTTTTACAACATCATTATCTGGTATAACAATTTTACCTCAATACTTTTAATGCAATTAATTTAAAAATATTGAAGTGTACCATTAAAAGGCCCGATATATTCCAAAAAATGATAAATTTTAGAAAACATGAATACTTAAGAACACATAGTTTTTTGTTTTTTTTCACCTTCTCCACTACTATTATTACTGGATTTACCTTGTTTAATAATGTATGTGGTTGAGCAGAAGTCTCCATGCGAGTTTCATTTTGAGTTTCATGTTTTTGTGACTGTAAGCTCGTATCTAGATCCAAACACAAGTTCATGCAATAAAATACATAAAAATATATTTGAAAATTTAAATTACATTTCAAATCCTTCAGCCTGATATAATTAAACTGTATTTTTATATTTAAAAATTAATTATTATGATAGGTTTAATTACTCAACATATATTACAAAAAATAAAAACAAAAAATTCTTCCAAGTGTGGCTAAAAACGTGCTCCGATATGTTTGCTCTTATCGATAAGCACACATTTTATTTTCGCTGAAGACCTGTGAAGATAAATTTTATGAAACTGGAGGGAAAATATCGTACAATTTTTAATATAAGCAAAGCCGTTTGTTGAATTTCACACAAAGCTACATGAAATGATAGATTAAAAGGGAAGGGAAGAAAACTAGTCAACACCAACCATCACTAACTCTTTAGCTAGCACTTTACCAACAAATAGTGGTATAAACTGTCACATTATAATGCCCGGACTGCTGAAATAATGAACACAATCAATGGTGGGATTCAAATCCACATACCACAGATTGCAAGTCAAGCACAACAAAATCAGAAAAGAAAGCTGACACTGTACTTAATTCTTATAAAGGCAATAGATTGAAATTATTTTACTGTGACAAACAATTTTATTTATTGTTTATTCACTGTTTTATACACTCTACTCTGCCACGTGAATCACAGAGCCTTTGTTAATAGTTCATCTTATGAAGAAAAACTTCTCATGTCAAAATATTTTATTTATTTAATATCAACATAATCAAAATATTAATACAACATTATAAACTTCCAACTCTTTACTAACTAAAGCAAAATAAACAGGCATTATATTGTGCATTATTTTCACAATGGACTCAACTCATTCAAAAAGTCATTATTGCTTTAACCAATTCAGAGAAGAAAGATGTGGTATATTCAAAGAAGAAAAAAAAAAGAAAGACAGGACCTCAAACATCTTCAAGCAAACTAATAAAACTAAAACTAAAAAGTGCAGGCAACCAACTTAAAGATGAATTAAAATATTTCTGAAAAACTTTAAAGAAAATATAATAACCAAAAAAATCTAACTGCAGCCAAAGACACAAGTCTGGATACAAAATGTGTTAGAATACCAACCCATCCATGGAACTAACACTAGAAGTATTTATTTGTTCAACTTTAAATTTCTCACCTATCACTAAGCGATGAACAAAATACATGTAAAAATTATATTTATAATTTTATGCTTTTTACTGAAACCAATAAAACTGGTGAGCATTTCATGATACTTTGTGATGAAAGATTGCAAACTGTCTTTGTTAATCTGATAATGACCTAAGAAGGTCAAAACATTATGTACTTTATTTTAAATAATATCCATAACAGCTGTCTTGGTAAACATTTCATGATAATGTTATTTTAATTATCACAGCCTATACAGTTCATAACAACTCCATATTTATTAACATCAGTGTGGCATCGCACATTCTCGATCAAAAGCGATGCTCTATTGTCAGCCACTGGAGTTCAGTTTGACATTACATATGGCTAAATCTCTTCCTTCTATTGTACGTTACTTGGGATACTTTAATTTTAAAAGCTTTACTTTGCCATGTAGTCTGTGAAGCAAAGAATCAGAAATGAGGTTTACACTACGTTTCTGGTTACAAGCATAATAGAACCTCTAAGAATTTAGGGGTGGTTGTGATAAAACAACAGTTTTAATGTTGGCACTGAATCAGAAACAAACCTTAGAACAGTTTCTGTACAGAAGAAAAGCCAGAAATTAATATTTATATAAAATAATCATAATTACACCTCACAACCATGTGAAACAGCCATCTGTTTATTAAATTATAACATCTCTGATTCCACAATGTTTCTTCTGAAAATAACATGCACAAACAGTATGAAATAACAAGAATGAAAACCTTATCACAAAAAATAATCACATTTGTATCTAGTTTTTTCCATATTCACTAATTCAATCCAGGTATGTATGTATTGATGATAATAGCTCCAGTGATAAAAACACCTGTAGAAAATATATTAAATTTTTTTAAGAAAATAAGATTAGAGAGGTTAAAATTTCATTGTTCAGGTTATTGGTCAGGTATCTTTTGAAGAACTGTGTTCATTTTGGGGATCCTTTCCTTACAAAGGACATTGATTTGATGGAAATTGTTCAGAGAAGGACTACTTGAATGATACCTGGGATGAAGAAGTTGTTGTATGAGGTTAAGATCTCTGAAAAATGTTTAGTATTATGTGAGATTTGATTGAGGTGTTCAATATTTTTAATGGAATTTATAATACTGAAGCATTATCCTTTTTCAGATTAAATAGTGGAAATGGTAGAACAAAAGGACATATAAATGTTGGTATAGTAAGAGCCACTTTCAATTGAGATAGTTCTAATTTTCTAAGATGGTGGTTGCAATAAATTTAATGGAAGGCTCAATAAATAATTAAATAATCAGGGTTTGGTGATGGGACATCCACAATGGGCCAGCAGGCCCTTTTTAGTGTCTCTTAAGCTGTTCAGTGCCATAGACGAGATAACTTGTCCAAGCCGATCGGTAACACAGTGCCACGGACGAGTTAATTCATTCTCAATAATACCTAATTTCAACGCTAGATGTCAGAACCATACATGCATTTGACCTACTTACAAATTGTTTCATTTCGATCCAAAATGGCATCACTACAAAAGTTACAAAATGAAGAAGCATTAGAGTTGTATTGTAGTAGCTGAAATACTTGACAGTCAACAGGTTAAATGTCACAACATTTAATCATGACTGATAAAAATAAAATTTGCATAATACTATAAGTTGCATAAAATATAACTAGATATAATTATTTTCATATTTTCAAACTAAATGTTTATTTTTGGTGATGGTCTCATAAATATAAAATGTATTGAGTAATCAAGATATTACTTTGAACTAGAACTTACTCTTTGTCTCGTATCTTGGCAGCTTAACATTCCCAGCTGATGCCATTGATAAAAATGCTTTAGTCTTGGCTGCAAAATCAGGATTTTCTGAAAGAAAAAAACATTTGATTGAAATATTGAAAACAGATATTACTTTTAACAGCAGGTATCCCAGAAATCACAATTAATTATCTACACGATTGGAGAATTCTTTTATCATAATGTTACTAACAAGTAATAATGAAGCAGATTTATAACAGCTTTAATTGGATTAGTCATTTCGACATTATAACCTGACTCACATTTATAAGAACATAAATATTACTGGGAAATAGGTGCACAATAAGAGCAACCAAAGTAATGATTAAAAAAGTTAATTACAAATAAATTAATGCACTGAGAAAATTGATCCCAGAAAAGTTGTATTTACAATTTTCAACCAATAACTACCTTTATGTCGGTCAATGTGATATAATTTGGGTAATTGTTCTAAAATCACAGAATGTCATATAGAATTATGCGATACACCTGTAATTAACCATTATTAATATTTTTGTTAATATTTCTGCCACTGAAGTTATTCAACTGAGAAAAACCTATTTTCTGAATCACAAAAATAAATTATATTTTCTGCATTTTGGTTATTTAATTATGAAAATTTATGCTGGGTTAAGACTTTTAAAACTTCCAAATTATTCCTGTTACTTATCATCATAATAATTAAGCTTCTTTTCTGAACTTTGTACCAAAATAACATGAAAATAAGAAAAATGCACCAAGCAACTCAACACACTTATAAAATGGTAAGGTATACTTCAGAATATTGACATCTCACATCAAAAATCTTAAATTAATACTCCTTTAATATATTCTATTTAAATGTCCATTTAAATTTTTGTAACCGATTATGGCATTTATTAATAAATTTTTACCTACTTAAAATGGCTTAGTAATAAAAAACGTACTTGCATCCTCCATAGTAGCTCTACATTTAACGTAAACATTGCTTTGGACAGTTGTTCAGAAACATAGGATGAATGATCTGTTCTAAGTTAGTTTATATTCTTGTACGAATTACCTTTCTAAGGTTCATGACTAATATTTATGATGTGTTGATGGATATTATTTTGGGAAATTTTACCACTAAATACATAGTATTGCATAAAATACAGAACCATATCAAATATTTATTATTTATAACACTTGCTTTCACTTTTAAAATACATTATATTTCTTGCACAAGTCAAAACATTTATGGTTACTCATTTAAAACAAGGACATATGACAAAACATTTTGAAAGCTATATAAACTCTCATACAGAAAAATATTAATAAATAAAAGGAGAACACAAAAATTTAATTATGGGTTCACATAAAAATATTTTAAACTGAAAATACTTCCACAGCAAACTATAGTGATGTAACTAAATGCGATATAAACGCCTGAACAATATAAAATATATTCTGTGTGCAACTAACTGATAAAACCTGAAGGAAAATAATGCTAGTATCTATATGGTTTGAATAAATATGTTTATATTCATGAGTGAAGACTACTTCAATAACTAAATTCATTTGAACAACTAAAAATATTTCATGTCACAGAAACACACTTTGGAACCAAAGATCCCTTATATTCTATGATTTTTACTGAGCAAATAGTCATTTTGGTTAAAATATTGTAAAAACAAAACTTGATGAAATTTCTATAGCTGAAAAATTACAAAAAAAATTAGTTTGTTGTCAGTGGGATCACAGTAAAATGAAGTCTGAAAAACATTATACCCTGATTTTATTGAGTTTTTGTTTTTGTAAGATTATTTTACATAAATTCCTAAACATTTCTAATAGTGTCAAGATCTATCAGAAGAAAATGACTGAATGCAAAGAAAATTTCCAACAGAAAAAAACATTGTTAAACAAGTGTATAAAAAAAAAATTACTATTTATATGATAGTTGAAGGTTTACTTAAGAACCACCTTGCAACTGTGCAAAAAAACAAAAAGATTAACTAACTTTGTTTCAAAAGTTAACTAAAAAAAAAAAGAGATATGTTTGAGAATAATAATCTTACTTGATGTATATATATATAAATATTTAACTTTCATTAAATATTGTTTACCAGCAGTGAATAATACAGTCAATATTCTAACTAGCATTTACAGTTTTTAACAGAAAATTGCAGACAGCCTTAAAACACTAGCCTCATTTGATGTTTGTTTTAAATTAGATATAAATGGATCTTCATGGAACACATTATCCCACAAGTTGGAACACCAAATGTACATGTACCATTCCATTACTTTCCTCTGTTCTGACGGTTTGTAAAAAAAAAACAACTAACAAATGCAACCAAATCAGTTTTGTTTTTAAAGCATACATGGAAAGAATTAATTCTCATGTAGTTTATACTGTACACACAAATAGTTACTGTATACACGATGAAGTTCAAGAATAAGACCTTGGATCATAACTTGCCTTTAAACCTTGTTGCCATTTGAATTCCTCTGTTGTTTTTCTGCCTAAAACAATCATTATAAAAAATGTGGGTTTTATAAAATACACATCAGTAGTTTTAATGTTTATAACAACTTTTACCAAGAGATGGAAAAGCTCATATTTATAAAAAGTGGATATAACAATAATTAGGATAAGGAATAGATATATTCTACGAAAACTTGCATTCAGGAATTGACTGCTAACAAGACAAAAGACATGTATATAGAATTGGACTGTTGGATCCATAAGCCAGAACTGAAACCTAATATCCTAAAGACAGTTTTCATTAATTTTGATCTAGTGAATAAACAAATATGATGTTTCTGTTAGAGTATATTCTAATAAAGGTAAAACGGTATATATGATTATGCAGGTATAAGTCCTAACCTTTACTGTAGCTTCTAAAGACAATGTTGCAGACATGTGTAGAATTACTTTATGGAAAGTCCCTCTTTTTAATAACTATTTATTGTGTTAGAATTTAATATTATATTCCTTTTTAATTGTAATAAAAAAAAATTACAAGAATATATTTTGAAAGCCATTATGAATTCTAATTCATTTTAATAGATTGTAATTAATTTGTCAAACATAAAAATGTGTTAAGTGAATTAATACTTCAAATAAGACAATTCTGAAGAGATATTATTCATTCATTCACCAAGTTTCCTGCAATTAAACTCCCCATAGCATTTCCACATGGTTCAAGTTTATACGAGTACAAAAATGGACTAGCTCTACATTTAACATGGACATTATTTTGGATGGTTGTTCAGAAACATTGATGGGCTGAATTATCTGTTCTAAGCTTATTTATATTCTTGTAAAAGAAAGAATGTTCATGAAAGCAATTAATTAACTTGCAAGGTTTTGTATGGCATAACAAATAATATGTAATTTATACATTACTATACAATATACATTCTTCTTCACTCCTATTCACAAGTTTTGTTTTCATAATTATGTCAAAAGATATTAATGTTATTGAAAAATAAAAGAACTATTTTTCTGAATAAAGACAATGCTATTGGCCTAATTAGTCATCAGGCTAAAGTTCTGTTGCAAACTGATAATTTTAAGAGGCTGAAGTAAATATATACAACTAACAACAGTACTAAAAACTGCAGTTCTACTTCTACATAAAATATATTTTGTAAATATTTGAACTTTTAACTGTCATTTTATTACAAAACAAGAGTTAAATATTATTTGATAGAAAAGTAGGGGGAAATGCTGTAAATCTGCTAAAACTAACAGTAAAACTTATGACCTTAGAAATTAATGAAAAACGCATGTTCAATGTATAAACTATTACTGTTATAATGAAATTTTATTCTTAAATTTGGTTTGATACTAACAGTGATACATCAGTAAATGAAAACTAAGTCGATAATTAAATTGTCTGTAATAATGAGTAGGTGTTACAGTAATTGACTTGTAGTACAGTTTTGCAAGCCTTACAAATTATGCTTTTATTTAACAAATGTACTAGTTTTGCGATAACTGTTATCGTAACGATTTCAATTTTGACTGTCTTGTTGTTTAACGTTAATCCTTAAGCCTACTCCTTGCATAACTTCAGAATTCATTAAAATCTTACTTTGCTAACGTTAACAACTTAAGAAAATGTGAGATTTATTTAGAAATGGCTTAATGTACTTACATGTTATCTTTAAGCAATGTCCAAGTGCTCAGACGTTCCCTGAAAAGGACTTCCATACACTGAATCTACAAACATGTAACATTTGTCAAAAGCGTGCATTCTGTACGGCCTTATGCCTTGTATCAAATAGATGCATAATTAATTTTTTGTTGTTATTTACAACAGCGAAAGCCTAAAAGTATCAATCATTACGAAAGCAACAGCTGCATCCTAAATGATAATTAACGAAAGTGAAACATATGTGAGAAATAAAATATTATGAAATACAAATCAAAGCGTTTTTTTTTCTCTTGTTCTCCTTTCCTGATTGAAAAACTTAATACATGTCACAAATCATAGAAAACGTATATTCAGGTTATTAAACACAGGCCACAAGATCTAACATGACAAAAACAAAAAAATGAAGCCTTAAGAAATATCGAACAAAAAAAATGTTCTTTGCTAATTACAAAAGGATTTGATCGACAATTAATCCTACTAACTTTACTAAAAGTGAAAGACATTTTTTTTTAAACATATGAAGATATAGCAATTAAAATGAAAATACAATATTATCGGTCAAAAACCAATATACTTCACATAAAAGCGTACGATAAAATTATGTCGTTGTGATATTAAAAATATTTAGAATCAAAACGATCATAACCTTTTTCTATCAATATGTTCAAACATTTTCAGTTAGTTATCGGTATGTTGCCTTTTTGATATTTTTCCACATCAGCATTTATCATGGCTTATTTGGTTATGTTTGTTTTTTGGTTTGTTTTTGGAATTTCGCACAAAGCTACTCGAGGGCTATCTGTGCTAGCCGTCCCTAATTTTGCAGTGTAAGACTAGAGGGAAGGCAGCTAGTCATCACCACCCACCGCCAACTCTTGGGCTACTCTTTTACAAACGAATAGTGGGATTGACCGTCACATTATACACCCCCACGGCTGGGAGGGCGAGCATATTTAGCGCGACGGGGGCGCGAACCCGCGACCCTCGGATTACGAGTGCACGCCTTAACGCGCTCGGCCATGCCAGGCCCTTATTTGGTTAATTGGCTGCATAGAACTGATATGTAAGAACATTTAAATGATATAACTTATGAGATAATTTATAAGGGAGCTTTATTATATATTTCCATAACTGTAAATAAAATGACAACCCGCCCATGTCTACAGAATATTCTCATTGTTGAAATTTAGGTCTTATAGAGCAGGGAGGGTCAGGTTGACTTGAACCTCTTCCTTTTTGTCTCAGAATGTACTTTGCTCCTTTTGAATATTTCGCATAACTACACGAGGATTATCTGCGTAAGCCGTCCCTAATTTAGCAGTGTAACACCATTACATCCACTGCCAACTCTTTTACCAACGAATAGTGTGATTGATTGAATATTATAACACACCCACGACTGAAAGGGCAAGTATGTTTGGTATGATGGGAATTTGAACTCGCGCCCCTCATTTAACACATCAAGCGCCCTAGTCACCAAGCCATACTCGGCCCTTCAGAATGTAACTTTAGTAGCTCAATATTTCCAGTGGCGCATTTCGAAAGGAACTAGATTGGACTCAACCCCAGGACCCATGGTTTTAATTTTGATAATTTTATTCTATGTAAAATTACATGGAACGTAGGGCCCATACAAACTTAAATCCACCATTGAAAATTTTCTTATTGCAATTTCGTTAGGAAGTAATGATATCCTACAAGTTATCTGATCCAGTTAAATTCATATTGAAAGACCGTTAGTCATTAATCGAATATTGATACAGAATTTTTGTTTGTTTTTTGTTGTTGTTAATTTCACGCAAAACTACTCAAGGGGGTATCTGCGCTAGCTGTCCTTAATTTAGCAGTGTAAGACTATAAGGAAGGCATCTAGTCATCACCACCCACCGCCAACTCTTGAGCTACTCTTTTACCAACGAATAACGCCCCCATGGCTGAAAAGGCGAGCATTTTTGCTACGACGGGATTCGAATCCGCATCCCTCAGATTACAAGTCAAACGCCTAAACCCACTTGGCCTTCCTGTTTAGGAAGTACATATTATGTAAAAATAATATTAAACAAATTAGAATTTATATTTCTGAGACAAACCAAAGCAACAACGCTAAACAAATAAAATTTGTAAGCCAATACATTAATATCGTTGGATTTAGAATCTAAGACGTTACATATCTGAAACATTTATTCATCTGCAAATTGGTAAGTATTCTACCATCATATTATATCAATATATACATAAAACAATGTATGAACATATATTTCAATCTTTATAACTTTGTATAGAGACTGAGTCAAACAAAGTTCAACATATTAAAATGTCATTAAAGTCTCTGCACTAAAGGCCAACCTTTGAACTTGTTCAAGTCAGGTTTGATTTTTCTTGATAAATTTGTATTCGGATATTATGACATTCTGATAAGATCTTGAAACTTGATAAAATGTTATCTGCTTGTAATAACCCATATTCTTTACCATTATTATATGCTATTGCATTATTAATATTAAGGTTTTGAATGTCACGCACGTGTTCAGGTATTATATCATGTACGGGTTGTTAAGTTTTTCCTACCTACGTTCTAGAACATCTGTCACGCATTACTTCAAAAATGTTTCTGCTTAGGTATCTATCATGCTGTCTGCCTTTAGTTGTTTTACAGTTATTTTTCGTACATCGCGTTTCTTTCTAAGCCCGGCATGACCGAACGCGTTAAGGCGTGCGCTTTGTAATGTGAGGGTCGCGCCAAACATGCTCGCCCTCCCAGCCGTAGGGGCGGTATAATGTTACGGTCAATCCCACTATTCGTTGGTAAAAGAGTAGCCCAAGAGTTGGCGGTGGGTGGTGATGACTAGCTGCCATCCCTCTAGTCTTACACTGCTAAATTAGGGACGGCTAGCACAAATAGCCCTCGAGTAGTTTTGTGCGAAATTCCAAAACAAGCGTTTCTTTCTTGTATGCTGAATTTGTCATTACCGATTTGAGGAAGATGCTTGTTGTTGTTGTTTTGGGCTTGACAATATATAAATTCAAGAATATTTGATATTATTTTAATATAATATGTAATTTGTAAACACGTGTATCAATATTTGATTTACGAATAACGGTGTTCCAATATAGAACATATTGGATTAGGGAGCTTGTAGGATATCGTTAGCTCCTGGCGAAGTTGTAATAGTCACAATAGTTCTAAGGTTGCTAACTGAGGTTTACAGACAACCTAGACTTAGTACAGGGGCAGCAACTAAGTGATTTGTTGTTTGAATGTGCTGATGTATTTGTGTAAATAAATAGTCAAGTTGGTAACACACGTCCAATTAAACAACTGCCATAAAACATGCATTCCGTGAAGTACTAAGGATGCAGCCATTGTTGATGTAGGGCAGATGTTAAAGAACATAATCAAACAGCATTTATCTGGTTCTTTGACATCTCTTGTCAGAAAGAAAGGCAGTACACTTAGGTCATGTACTGGTTTTAAATGGGTGAAGATGTTAACTCAAGTTTGCGAATTTTCCACTACTGTGAACAGATGAATGTCTGGACGAATTTGAGAGGATCAAATGGTTCAATGTATTCATTTGGCAAGTTTAGATGGATGATAAGAGAATGATGAGCAATTTGTGCTGTGCCCACCACAAGTACCGAAACGCGGTTTTTCGTGTTATAAATATTTTGACTTACCACGGAGTTATTGGGGGCAGCATTACCATACCGGCAAAATCTAAAGCTTTTTAATTTTTGATATATTTACGTATGTTTCTTACTTATTATAATTAGCATTATTTGAATAGCTTGTTTGTTTTGGAATTTCGCACAAAGTTACTTGAGGGCTATCTGTGCTAGCCGTCCCTAATTTAGCAATGTAAGACTAGAGGGAAGGCAGCTAGTCATCACCACCCACCGCCAACTCTTGGGCTACTCTTTTACCAACGAATAGTGGGATTGACCGTTACATTATACACCCCCTCGGATTACGAGTCGCACGCCTTACGCGCTTGGCCATGTCAGGCCTATTTGAATAGCATATTTAAGTATCAAAATGGCCTAAAAGGACTTTTCATTATTATTGATTGTTTAGTTTCCTCTGTGTCGTAGCAGCAACATATGGTTCAGAGTTACTAACATTGTCATGTTATTGCCACTTCTCTCAGTTACACTTTGAATAGATGCCGTTCTCTGCTCACAAGGATATTTCGGTGCTATATATCAAGCCTGAGTTAAACAAATTGAAAGTAGAATATTCCTTGCTGATCGATTTTTGTTTGTTTTGAATTTCGCGCAAAGTTACACGAGGACTAGTTGCGCTAACAGTCCCTAATTTTGTAGTGTAGACTAGAGGGAAGGCAACTAGCCATCATCACCCACCGCCAGCTCGTGAGCTACTCTTTTACCAATGAATAGTGAGATTGACTATACATACTAACGCTCCCACGACCGAAAGGAGGAGCGTGTTTGGTGTGACGGGGATTCAAACCTGCGACCCTTAGATTACGAGTCGAGTGCCTTATCCACCTGGTCATCCTGGGTCTGATCGATTTTAACATCAATTGAAATTAATGGCTAACTAATGCTATTAGGGAACAAAATTTACATGGTTTCATTGTCCACTGGACAAAGAAAGAGAGTCAGTGTTCGGAATTTTTATTCTATCAATGTCCTCCCTAGAAAATACCTGTTTTCCATTACAAAACATCCGTGTTTGATGTTGTAGTTTCCAACCTTAATAGAAGAAAAAATTCAACTCTGTTGTTGTTGTTTGAATTAAGCACAAAGCTACACAATGGGCTATCTGTGCTCTGCCCACCACGGGTATCGAAACCCGGATTTTAAAATTCAACTCTAAACACGAGCTAAAAAAGAGAAAAACTGTCTGCAGTCATCTTTGGAAATTCACTCTTAGTTTTCTTTTTATTTTTTTGAATTAAGATTCTTCTTGTTTGTATGAAATTTTCTGCCTGTTTATTCACACGCTATAACTACTTCGTAAAATTATGTTAATCATAAGAGTTTTTGTGAACTTCATGGAGAAACGGTGTAATTATTGCGGAAAACTTGTTTGTTTGTTTTTGAATTTCGTGCAAAGTTACTCGAGGGCTATCTGCACTTGTCGTCACTAATTTAGCAATGTAAGACTAGAGGGAAGGCAGCTTGTCATCACCACCTACCGCTAACTTTTGAGCTACTCTTTTACCAACGAATAGTGGGATTGACTGTAACATTATAACGCCACCACTGCTGGGAGGGCGAGCATGTTTGGTTTGACTGGGATTTCAACCCGCGACCCTCGGATTACCAGTCGAACGCTTTAATACACTTGGCCATGCCGAGCGCGGAAAACTGTATGTATTTCTTGTCAAAACAGTTATTAACTGAAAATAAACACCAATAGTATTTTATGTTTTAAATAATTTTTCAGCTGTTTCAATTATTATTTCTGATCATTATCAATTATCACAAGCTATTAAAAGTCGTTAAATTCTGTTATTACACTTTTGCGTTGAGAAAGGAAGAAATGCAGTTTATGCAGTTGTCTGTCAAATGTCACTTGAAGATTTCTTTTATTGATAAATACATTTAATAAAAAAAGTGTTTATTCAGTCTCTTATATATTTCTTTTACTTCTTTTCTGATTATTAAAACGTACGATATTAAAAAATTGACGGAACCAAAAAAGTAGAAAAACAAAACAAATATAAACCTGTAGATAAATCATTTGATATTATCAAACAGTTCGTGTTTACACTGGATGTTTTTACGATAACAATCGTGTTGCAAAACGAATTGGCCAGATGATGAGGGGGAGTAGAAGTGAGGTTACGTTAAGTATACTGGTGTTGTGAGAAAGTACTTGTGCTTTGTGTAGACAATGAATGCGTAGGTGAGATTTTGTGGAAATTTGTATCTTTTATGAATGTTGTTATAACTGATATACAAAGTGAAACTTCTGCTGTAGCTTATTTTAATTAAAATATTAATTACGTAACAAGACTAAGAGAATTTGGTGAAAATAAAGCTTGCTCACTTGTGGAGTTGTGTCAGTTTTAATTTTTTATTATGTTACTATGTATTAAAAATAATATTTATATCGTTAGAGTATTACTATTAAATAATTAACTATTTCTTGGATTAGAATATCATAGTTTACCATTTGGATGATACCATGATTAAAAATGTAGAATATTTGTAGCTTGTTTTTTCGTCTCAGTGCTTAAAAGGTTGTATTTATGTTATATGTTCTTTAGACTTATGGTTGTATTGTTCCTCAGTTAATGGCGTTTGTTATTAATAATGGATGAACATAGAATGAAATGTAAACCAAATATGTGTTTTCAAACGATGTCGAACTACAAACCAGCAAAAAAATCACGAAACTTTTGTCAGAAGGGAATTTAATTGATTGAGCGATCAGTGGGTCATAGGTCAAAACAAAGCATCCAGTAAATATAATTTTTAAAAGTTCACGTACTTACTCAGAAAAACTTAATGAAATTAATCATACAAACAATTTTGTCCTTATTTTAACAGCTAACTAAGACATAAGATAAACCTGGGTGTAGGTCCTAAATTTTAGCCTTTGTAATAAACTATCTGTTGACAAACCTGATATTTTTCCATTAGATGGTATTCCATCCTAGCCTGAAAGATTTTGAAAAACTTGTATTTCCATTATGCTAAAGAAAAAGCAAGTTCATTCATTTAACTATTATTTATCTGTATATAAATATTCATCTCAAATATTCTATTTGGTAGTTCCATCACTCAGACTTTTTTTTTTTTTTCCTTTTTCTTAAAGTATAAATTTTGGTACATCAGAGAGCCTATAGCTCAACAAGAATGTCTCTACTCTCAAGCACCATCTGAATAGTCAAGAACCTTTTTTTTTTAATTATTGTAAAGTCATATTCTTTATTATTTTAGATGAAATTTGTTCCACAGATTTAACTTGAATAAAGGAAAAAACTGCCCAAAGTGGATACATTTTTATTATTTCCAAATTATAAATTGTTTTTTTTTAGTTTTAATGTTCTGAGAATTCTGCATAAAAAATATTTGTATCTGTATCGCATACTACCTTAATAATTTTTAATATTTCAGTAAAATCAACTCTCAACTATTCTCTTTTCAATTCTTGGATATCTTAACAACAGCTTAATGTACTTGTTAAGATAAAAACTGCACATCTTTTTTCACATGAGTCTCATCTATTAGCTTGGACCTTAAAGCTGGTGACACTTCAGTCTTGGTCACTAAATTTTGTTAGCTATGTTACTGTTAATAGAACACTATCTTGAGAACTTAGTGTTGTGTCATACAATACCAAAGTATCTTTTCTTCTCATTCAAATTATGAGGATTCCTTTCCAAATTGTGCTATTTACATCATGACAACTTGCATAGATAATGTTACACTTATTAAAATAACTAAGTGAACAAAGTCCCTTTGTGAAATCGTAATATCCTTCTTATAGCTAATTGATCAGTAGAGATCCAAGATTTTATGTAATCAGCAAACATTACCACATTTTTTACTATGCCTCTATCAGTGTTATAAGACAAGGAGATCTAAATTACAGTACTCTAGGTGTTTCTTTGTCAAATTATTTTACAGATTATGATTTTTAAATGGGGATTATATAGATAAGTTTTAAATATTGATTATTCAGCTATAGTCAGACCTCTTCTAAAACTTTCATTAAAGACATCCAGGGTCTCTCTTCCTTTAAACAGTAGCATTCTCCTTGTAAGTATGGCAGTTCATTCTCAGTTTATGTGTGTTAAGTACATTAATTTGTACATTGATAACATTCAAACATGCTTGAGCTTGATGACCTCTTTAAATAAAATCGATTTTCTCACAATAAGTTTTTCTTCAAACTTAATGCAATAAGCAAATTTAGATATTTTACACCACCTAGTATGCTCAGTATTTGCACAATGAACAATGAAGACCCATAAACAGATTTCAACAAGTCGGATTCACTTACTAAGAAAAATAGTCTCCTTTTTTTATTTCCGTTTTGAAATCAAGCCGGTCGTAAATCCACATTTTAAAATTTCTGCTCCATTTGAAAGGAATCACAATTAGCATTCAATATTTTTACAGCAATTTATCAAAAGATTTCTGAACATTCCAAAATGTGCTTCGGTAATAAAAAAAAAAATCTATAGCAATGCACTTCTAGCATATAAACTTGAAAAACAGATTATTATTTTGCAAAGAGTGTATCTGTGTTGCATGTAATGAAAATGGTCTTAGCATTATTAGTGATGAATGTCTGACACTTTTGACCTGACTGCTGTGGTAAAAACAGATGAGAAATCTGTGGCATCTTGGTGAGGCTTGATTTGAAAATCAGCATTCATTTGTGATCTTTTTATTACAGGTTAGGTACATACACTATTGAAAGAGTGCAGAGGTGATTTATATGTACCAATAATATCTGGTTTAACAAAAATGAACCCCGAAGAGAGAGAGAGAGAGAGAGAGACAAAGACTTGGATTTGATCTTCCTGGAATATAGTCGTGGAAGAGGTGACTTAATTTATGTGTTAAGAAGTGTTAGGTGTGTGGTGTTCAGGTCCACTGATGTCCAACAAAAAAAATAGTCAGTAGTTTCTGCATGCAGTTCTTTACATGTAGAATAAATCGAATGTGGTCATTAAACAAATAAATACTGGTTTAGTTTTAAGTAAAACAAAATTAACAACCTCACTGTTCTGTTACCAAAACTGAGTTGGTTTATTCTTTGTTGTTTGGCTGTTGGGGATAATAAGCTGCAAGAGACGGAAGTAAGAAAAAATTGAGAGAGAGAACTGTGGAAATACTAAACTTAAATACTCGAGTGAACAAAGAAGTTCAGGCATCCCACAAATCAACAGCTTACGTACTTCAACACACAGTCTTGAGCCAAGTCGATTGTTTGGGATTCCGTATTGACTGTTTGAACAGGCCACCTTTCAAGAAGTCCGCACAGAAACACATACATATTAGCTTGAGACTTGAAGATGAGAATTACTTTAGTTTACAACATTTAAGTATGGATTTGATGAACTGAATGTGAATAAAGATATTCTGTACTAGTCTTGGAAGGGTTAACTTTATGACACCATGAATGTTTCAGTCATTATATGAACTGGACT
Source organism: Carcinoscorpius rotundicauda (assembly GCA_011833715.1). NCBI lineage: Eukaryota > Metazoa > Arthropoda > Merostomata > Xiphosura > Limulidae > Carcinoscorpius > Carcinoscorpius rotundicauda. Next base: position 14,866,211 of record CM022398.1, on the reverse strand, counting down.
TTTGTTGCTCATGGCATGTTTCAGGTGTAACTACATGATCCTTTGCTTTTTCTATTTTAATTTTTTTTTTTTATAGGGCCATGAAAATTAAATTATTAGTCTACTAATTACATTTAGCTCGTATTTCTCTCAGCATTAGATATTAAAATATTCAAAAATTACATTGATCAATTGGCAAGTTAGACGAATATTTGGCAAATTTCCTTTAATTATGGTCAGTGTAAGGTATTACACTTGAGTTATCATAATTAAATATATGGGTCAATGCTGAGAAGTGAATAAAAATATACTGGCATTGTAATGGATAAGTCACTTAAGATACTGAGACAGTACTGTTGTTAGTAGTAAAGCAAATATAATTTTAGGGTGTACTTACTGGTATACACGAGTTGATTGCAAGTTGAAAGAGGTATTTATCACTTGTTAGTCCTCGCTTGTACATGTAAAAATTAATACATATAATTATATGAATTAGTTGTTCTGGTGTATAAAAATATTTGTGAAAATTATTGTTTTACTAACTATGAAAATGATTACTTACAGTACCTAAGGCAACTAGATTGTACATGGTTCATTATGTCTGGACAAAGATCCTTGAAAGAGAGACTTCAAGAGATCAAATTATCATTGCAGTAAGTAAATATTGATTATTTTAAATATAGTTTGATTAACATGGTAGGTTGAAGGTGACGACGTTGCATCACTGTAGTTTTGTATAAATGTGTTCATTTAGATAAACGTTTTAATTTTTGTTGGATAGTACAATTAAAATTACAGTTTGTCATTAAGTGTTTAATGATGTGTGTGTTTGTACATGTAAAGTAAGCAATTGACTCGTTAAGTAACATCAGTGGGCCTGGCATGGCCAGATGGTTAAGGCACTCGACTCGTAATCTGAGTGTTGCAGGTTCGAATCCCCATCATGCCAAATATGCTTGCCCTTACAGCCACGGGGTTGTTATAACGTGAAGGTCAGGTCCCACTATTTGTTGTTAAAAGAGTAGCCCAAGAGCTGCCTGTCGGTGGTGATGACTAGCTGTCTTCTCTCTGGTCTTACACTGCTAAATTAGTGATGGTTAGTACAGATAGCCATCAAGTAGCTTTGCGCGAAATTCAAAACAAACCAAATAACATCAAAGGATTAAAGACTTAAATCATGCGCGTATATGAATATTCTTTATGACAATGATTTAGGCTCTGACATTTAAAACAATATAAGGGATAAAATCATACCTGTATTCTTGTGTTTCTGTTAGGGAACTTCTGGTTGTATTTAAAGGGTGAAGAATGGTAAAAAGTAAATATAAGGCCTGATGATAATAATTTGATGAATAAACAAAGTAGCAGTCAATAACATTTTATATTCAGGAAAATTTAAAAAAAATTATGATGTTATAATTTCCTTAAAATCTGGCACATCTTAATTAGAATTACATGATAATTATTCTCTTGTAACTTACAGACAAGAGTAAAATGGTATTTTTTTAACTTGGAAATAAAACATCAGTTTTACTATTTGTTCAAAAAGTTAAGTCACATACTTACATGATGCCAAGCATCATAAAAAAATCAAATTAATTTGAAGTAAATCTTGTTTGCATGGTCGTTTTTATGTACAAAGATCCTTTGTTCTGTTTGCATTTATCCATTAGGTACTGGAGTATATTCAGTCATTCTCACACGTACTGCATATGGGAATTATCTGTATCAGCAGTGTCAACAACCAGTTGTAATAATCTAACCTGTTTCAACCTCATGACTTGATCTCCTAGACATGATAGAATTGGTATCACTCTCGTCATGATCTCTGTAATCACTTGTCTTTATCATCCACAGAATCAGTTTGTTTTATTGTACCTGCATGGCAGCCATTTCTTGGCTGCCTGTTCTGTAGACATGTTGGAGGGATTTGTACAAAATTTCCTTTTCGTCCTTTTTGCCATAAATTCCTACAAAACTATTATTAATTTAATATTTGTCCATTTTCTTCATGTGTTTGCACAAAATCATTTGTTTGTTTTTTTTAATCAGTACAAGTCTCTCCACTTGCATGTTTTAAACAGCCTTTGGTCAGTGAGCATGTTGGTGAGGTGACTGAACCATGTCTCGGTGATATTATTACTGGATCTCATGTGAAGCACAATTTCCACCAGCATACAAACATTCTAAATTCATTTTGTCCATATAGAAGTACAAACTCCCAAAGATCCTGAGATTTGACTTCATGTAGTAGTTAACCATTCACTCTAGTTCTTTCCATTCTGAGCTTATCTTAGTTTTATCAAAATTGTTCATTTTCGATGTCTCATAATAAATTATCTGCAAGTAAATTTAAACACTCAGTTTTCCTGGTGGCATTAGTCCAGTTTGATGGATTTATCCAAAACAAACATGGTTTGCTCTTGCAAGAGAAGAATCTTGATTTGAGACAAGTTTGTGCAGTTGGAATGACGTGAATTCTTGGTTTGTATACAGTTTTCTGAAAAAAGTCTACATGAATATTAAATAAACACAATGCAGCTGAAAATAAATTATAATTACAGTCTGTGTTGTTTGTTAGACTGTTGTTAACACCAACACTAGTGTATTTTATCTTTTATTTTCCTGCTACCATGTTTTTAGCAGAGTGCTCTTTAGATGTTAGAAACCCAATTCATTTTCAGTTGGCCCAGCATGGCCAGGTTGTTAAGGCACTCCACTAATTACTTGAAGGCATTTATCCTCGTCACACCAGAAATGTTTGTCCTTTAAGCCATGGGAGCATTAAAATATTAGTCAATCTGTCTATTCGTTGATAAAAGAGTAGTCTAAGAATTGGCAGTGGGTGGTGACAGTTAGGGCAGATAGCTCTCATCTAGCATTGTGCAAAATTAGAAACAAACAAACAATCATTTCTGTTTCAAGCTTGAACTTTTTCAAAAGACTTGCACTGTTTACCAAAAATTTCTTTCCTGAGTTCTTGTAAGACAATCCCCTGTTTTTTCTATCATAGGTGTGATGGCATAAAATATTTTCCTTTTCAAGCTGCACTAACAAAAGAACATACATTTCAGCACATATTTGTGCTGTTAACATGTTAACCGAAATGTCTTTTACCTTTTTTAAGTGTCTGTGAAATGTAGCTGATACCACACTCTTCTTGGAACAGGCAAGGGAATTCTATGTTGCTTGAAGAAGTTATCCAGTTACATAGTAAATGATTTTCTTGATTTCTGATATGTGTAACAAATTGTGTATCATATACTTTGGAAAATTAAAAATCTTCTCTTCAAGTTTTTATGTTATTTTAGGTATATGATTATTACAATCTGAAATCTATTTTTTAACAGTGGTAAGATTATTACTAGTTTTCTTTTTGATGCACTTTTAGTATATGCAAAAGTGTAGCTGATTAGAAAACTGCTACAGTACGTGTGAAGCTACTGTTTCAATACAGGGTACTGGTAATTATGTTGAGTTAGTATGTAATGAATTTAAACTTGTATGTTACTTATAGGAAGTTTGGAGCAAGCAGATAATAACTTTGTAAAGTTGAATGAACAGTTTTATAATAGAGTTACTTATAGTATGCAGTACTTAACTAGAATATTTTAAATTTACATCAGTAAAAACATAAACATGTTTTTTGTTTCCAAGCATGTCGCTATCTGTTCCCTATACTTATTTAGGCATACACTGTTAGCTGAGAGTATAGAACTTTTGAAATGAAAGTAAAAATACATGTATCGTTTATTTTAATCATGTCAAAAAACAAACAATTAAAAGCCAGTCATAATTATTCAATTATTTATTAAACCTCCTTTTCACTGCTTAAATGTGACATTTGCCACATTTAAAGGAATTCATTTTTCCCAAAGGCCAATCATTCTCTTCCAAAAAATAAACCTGTCTTAGCTGAAGATAACTCATTTCCCATCAGAATGTGTATTTGTGTCCTGTAGTCCTCCCATTGGCACATTTAAGTATGAAAAAAATTATGTATTAATTAATACCATCGCATAATAAGTCCATTTGAGCTCGTGTGTTAATTCAACTTCAGTTACTACTTTTTATAGTAGGATTCATTGATGGAAATTATGTACTGACGTATCTTCAGTCATGTTGTGTATGTGGGAATGCTTTATGACTCTCACAAGGAGCACTGGTTAGGAACCATGATCAGGTTTTGTTATTGGTCAGCTACAGAGATGTTATAGGCTAAGAGAACAGTGTTGTCATTTTTCTTGTTAAATTTTTTTTATTTATCTTGGAGATTTAGGACACTGTTGTTTGTTATTCATCCTACTCCCTTGTATGTTCCTTCTGTCTTTAAACTGACCAAATAGCTTTTTTTTTTTTTAAGAAAAATTATTTTATTTTTCTTACTTTAGTTATAACTACAGTTACAATATGCAAATACCAAAGATCTTTCCATCCCATAGTATGTATTTCTTATCTTCAGAATTCTTAAATCTTTGTAAGCTAAGATCATGAGCAAAATTTAACCAGAGCTGTTACTTTTTGCAGATTGTCCATCCGGTAAATGTAGTTTCTGTTTCATGTGATAGTTACCTTGTGTCCTACTTGAAACAGAGATAACTTGGAACAGAGATAATTTTTGGTTTTGGTGTCTATTTTCTGATAGTTTAGCTGCAGAGAGGGCTTGTTTTGGAATTGCAAGTTTTGGAACATTCCAAGAGAAATTCCTTCTGACCTTTGAGGAGAGAAGACTTGCTGGTGAAGTTTCTTATCTCTTGATCTTTTTTCTTTCCTTCTGCTGATTTTGTCAGTTCATTTTCCTTAAGATTTAATTTCTGTTTTATTCTTACTCCCTCATAGTGTAATAAGCCACCCTAAAAATCAGCTAGTCTTTGTTACTCAAAGCTAAATACTTTATCTTATCTTTCAGACCACTTATGACAAATAAATGCACTTTGTAGACATCAATGGATTTTGTGGAGCCATATTCTTGGATTGTCACAGTTATTCTTCAGAGAGTACAATGGTCTATTTTACAGCTTTTGCTTGGTTCACCTTTGAGCCATTTATCACAACTAAATTACAATTTAATGTGGTTTCTAGTTTCTTTTAAATTATTCCTTTCAGGTATCAGGTCAGTAAATCCCTTATTGTGAAGGTAGGACTACTGTGTTCTTGGTTCATCCCGAATATAAGAAAACCACAGATGTAGCATGTTGTATTGATAAAATACTTAATACCTTTATCCACAGCAAATAAGAATGGGTTAAGTGCAAGAGAATCTATAATTTTGTTTTGTTGGATTATAGACTTCAAGAAGAAAGCAATATTCAGATTATGACTTGCGTTACATGACGTGTGTGTGACTTGTGTTTTGGTACTTACACATGTTACACATATTTGTATCAAAATCAAGAACACAGCTTCAAAGTTTTTAACTTGTCTGTATGTGAGTTCATAACGGGTAATGTAGTGTAATATTATCGACTGATTCTGTTTGTTATAAAGTATTAGAAACATAGTTATAAATATCTGGAAATTGAAAACAAAACAAATAACATTAGTGAAAACATTAGAGTAATTTAAGTGCTTACATCCTTTCCAAAGAATATAGTACTTAATTTATCATTAAACAAGTCGTGTTTTCAGAACTGAGAGCTAGAACACAAGTTAATTCAGGTGAAATGGAGTATCATTCGTTGTTTATGTATTTAAGATGTTTACACCATTTTTTCTGTCATGTGTTTAAAAAGTTTAAAGTTATTTTTTGTTTATGTATATTATTTGTGGTTAAAACCAGTCTACTGTGGTACAAATAACTAAGATAATTAGACACACAACATTGTTTATGTATACATTTGTGTATTTGTATGTTTTGCACATAAACCATTATTAAGCTACTTCATTGCATAAGTGTTTTGAACATGCATTTGTTAAATTCATATAAATCAATGAAAATAGAATATTTGGGATACAAATGAGAAAATCCAACAATATGGGTGTATATTGAATATGTTGATTTTTTACGTGTCATTGTAATGGTTTTACATCAGTTAAGATAATATGTAGTACATTTAAAAATTGCTAAATGAAAATGTATGTAATAACTTTTGTTTATATGTAATGGATTAGTCATTACTGATTATTTTGTATATTTTCAGGTTCGTATTTTATTTTTTTTAAATAAATTCAGGATCATTTAATGTTATTCAGTTTTACTTATATTTTGTTTTCATATGAATGCTACGTTTTATTTATTTTTTACCTACTAACAGGAATAAGAAGTCAGAACATTACTGTATCGAAGAAGTGCAGCCAAATGGATTACCTCAAAAGTATGTTCACACATTGCTGTTAAGTTTTATTTGGCTAAAAATCTGGTACTGTGTGAAAAAAACTGTTAAAAATATTTCGGTTAAATATTTGAGTAGAATACTGTTAAAAGTAAACTTAAATATGATTTGTTTTCTTTGTCTTGTGTGAGCGAACTTTGCCTAAACGATCTATCAAAGAAAACAAAAACAGAGTATTCATGATGAAACTTTGTAGAACGGACGGCAACTGCCTGTTGTGGAGACATGAGTGTTGGGGGCGACGTTTTGAAAGTCTTCCGCCTTTTGTCTTCAGAACGAAATATCGTCTTTTACACTTGTGTCTCCACAACAGGCAGTTGCCGTCCGTTCTACAAAGTTTCATCACAACTTTCTGTTTGTTTACTGGAAATGCCCTTGCTGGTTAACATTAATTCTGTTTGTTTGATTAGCATTGTTGAAGAAAATGAGAAGTTTCTTGTTTGTTAGTTGTTGTTTTTTTATCATCAGGCTAAAGAGTCATTCCATGGATAATATCAACCCTTTACAAACCAATATATATAACTCAACAGAACTAAGATTGAAGCCCGACTGCCAGGATGATGTTTCATTGACTGTTTTAAGTTCGTCAGTGCCATTGACTCCAGTGTTTCATTATAAATCTCCAGGTATAATGATTCTCAAATTATATAAAATGCATACCACAAGTATCATTTGAAAATAATGCCAGGAAAATGTGATTCATGACATTACGTTAGCTATTTCTGAGTATATTACTTACATGTGTAAGTATACTGTTTCTCTAACTGTGTGCACTAAATAGTTATATGGTTTTCTATATTACCAGTTGATTTCTACAATGTTTATAAATAGGATATTAATAAATAAAAAACAATGAACCTTCTTCAAAGTTTACATTTTTAATACAATTAACAATGTAAAACAGATGTATTTTTAAAGATGCAATAAACAATATATTTTAAGCATAGAAAAAAATCAGTTATACAGACAATCTTGATATAGTATCTAATCTTCACTCAAATTCAAATTTTTACCAATTCCTTGCTGCCCTCTACATGTGCCCCCCATTTGCTCAGCGGTATGTCTGCAGACTTACACGCTAATATCTGGGTTTCGATACCCGTGGTGGACAGAGCACAGATAGCCCATTGTGTAGCTTTGTGCTTAATTCAAAACAACAACAACAACCATCTACATGCAAATGTTTTTACTTGCTACTCATCTGAAAACTTCTACCTAATCTCGTGTGTTTTTACATTATATTGTTGCATGTATCTGAGCATAAAATGTCTCTCCAACAATAGTAGTGTGACATGTCTTTCTGGCATGGCTAGCTCCCTCTATACTGATATGTTCAGTCGTTACTTCTCGATTAATACTTGTGTGTTCAAACATGTCCTTTTTTTTTGCTACAATGAGATTTTTAAATGTCAGTGCTCAGCTGAAGTATCTACAAAGCCAACTATTATAGAAGTATTTTTGTTCCTAATTTTGAACATCGTGCTTCTGCAGAGGACGTCGTGTTTCATGAAAAATATCCCCAAATTGATATGAGTAGTCTGCAAACCAAGAAATAGAGCACAAAGTTTTTAAAGGTATGAAATCGGAACATTCTATTGAATACTTGTGGTGACTATGGATTAGTAAGTCACTAACTGTCACATAAGTCACTAATTGGAGGAAGTTTATAGTTAGGCTAAAGAATTGACTCTGAGACTGAGATTCAAAACACAAAAACTTTAATGCAATATATTAAGGTACTTGACTACATTGAAACCAGTGGAGATATCTAGAAAACTTTCACTGTCAAAAACTATTAAATTCATCAATATGGGCAGCAAACTGTTCTTCAATTAAACTTTCTGTAGTATCCATTAAATTAATTAATGCTACCAGTAAGTTATTAGTTAACACTGATATCTGCTCAGATCAGTATCGATCATTAATTTTTAATATCAAACAGTTGTACATCCAAATTTTTACTGAATTTCTTGACTTTGAGAGATACCAGTAGTTACTTGTGTGGAGCATAAATGGAAAATGTTTGTTTTTAAATTTCTTGCAAAGCTATGTGAGAGCTATCTGTGCTAGCTGTCCCTAATTTAACAGTGTAAGACTAGAGGGAAGACAGCTTGTCATCACCACCCACCACCAACTTTTGGGTTACTCTTTTATTAATGAATGTTGGGATTGACCATCACATAATAATACTGTCATGGCTGAAAGGGTGAATGTGTTTGCAACAGGGATTTGTACCTGCGACCCTAAAATTACTGAGTCAAGTACCCTAACCATCTGGCCATGCTGGGTCAGGAAATGTTGGACACCTTGAACATTGTTTTATGATCAGGACAAGGCAGCACATTCATCCTACAACAGGTTATTTTGCTTCTTTACTTGAGCCAGAATATTAACTTTTAGCCCTAGAACATGGGATTTTATTCAGAGTTCTGAATAATTTTGTTGACTCATCATAATTCCCCAAACTGTAACTTAAACTAATTCAAGAATCAGCTATGATTGAAGAGGGTAAATCGACAGCCTGTTTGCATGTACTCCTTCTCATCATCTTCAGATCAAAGTTTTTCCTTAGAGCCTCTAATTTTCTTGCTAACTTCCTTCACGGAAGTTGTGTCCTGTCTTGACTGAAGCTCATAAAAACTTTCTTATAGCTTTCTCTCGGCTGCTGTGGTGTCAATCTGTAGATAACATAAACATTTGATTCTCCATACTGCCTGGAATGCACAAACATTTGTTTTCCAGGTCAATCATTGTTATATAACTTCTTGTATGCATTTGTTAAATGTGCCCAGTTTTCTTCATATTGCATGTATGCATATCATAAATAGAATATTACAAAATTATATTTCTCCTTCCTTAAATCATCTAAAAATAACACTGAAATGCCTCAGATACTTCAAAATACACACACACACACACACACACACACACACACACACGTAATATTTTATTTCATTAGAAATAAATGACTGTTTTTTCTTAGACATTTATGAATAATGAAGTGATAATCTTATATACACGAATTTTGTCAGACCTTCTTAAATGTTTTAAACATTTTTTTTGTATTTATATCAAGAAAAATTAGACGCCTTTTAAAAAGTTTTTATCCAATTTTAAAAGTATTAAAACTTTGAAAGAATTATATGAACAGATATTTATTGATAAATTTAAAACTGTTGAAAAGTAAACATATTCCTGATCGATGTGAATCTTTAAGAAATGTTATTTATTTTTGTAATTTTTTGTTAAATTCTGGTTCTTAATTTGTTTTTGCTAATTTTAATATTTAATCTGAATAACCAGTAATCTCAATAACTTTGAAAAATTACTAAATTTGAAACTTAACAAAAAGCCAAAGAATTTTGTAAATACATAAAAGTAACCCTTGAAACACTGATGAATGAAAATTAATATTATCTGTTCAACCAACTCATGAAAAGAGAACTAAGAATGTTGTAAATAATTTTAGTTAATGATAACTTGGGGTAAGGTAGGAGTTCAAATTTCATTGAAATAATTAAGTTTTCTGGAATTTCTGGCTATTTTTGTTATGATATATGCAAGTTATAATGATTTATGTAGAGGTCAGTTTGCTGTGAGACTTGAAGACCTGGCATTGTACTGATGGATTATTAGTTTCACGACAATTTTTTAATATGGTTGTTTTGTGTGAATGTTTAACTCTGTTTTTAATGTATTACTTTGGTAGTAAACAAAACTAAGAAAAAACAGTTTTTATCTACAGAAGTAGAAACAGTCTTATTTGTGTTTACAAGGGGACTTCCATTATGAATTTTACAGTCTGATTTTATGTATTACTTTTAAATTTTGGCCCAACATGGCCAGGTGGGTTTAGGCGTTCGCAGGTTCGAATCCCAGTCACACCAAACATGCTTGCCCTTTTGGCCATGGGGATGTTATAATGTGACGGTCAGTCCCACTGTTCGTCGATAAGAGTAGCTCAAGAGTTGGTAGCAATGACTAGCTGCCTTCCTTCTAGTCCTACACTACTAAATTAGGGATAGCTAGTGCAGATAGTCCTTACGAGCTTTGTGCAAAATTCAAAAGCAAACAAAACTTTTAACTTTAGAGATAATTTTTATAAGAAGATATATTTGTTATAAAATGATCTTCTAAGTGAAGACTGTGCAATAAAAGTCTGATAAAAATACATGTATTTTTTGTATTTACTTACAGCCACTTTCCACTCAAATAATAAAACTTTTCCTGCAGAATAAACTCATTCTGGTTTGTATTTTTAACATTGGGGTGATCTGTTTCTTTACGTGTAGTTTTTATTAACTTGAATGACAGAGATATGAGTTAGAGAAAACTTATAATTGATGTGTGTGTGTGTGTGTGTGCAAACAAGACATCTAAATGCTTTTAGTATAGGTGGTATATAAGATTAAATCCCAAATTGTGATCTTTGATGTTGCAAAGAGCAATAAAAAAATGAATAAAGGAGAGAGAAACTCGAAGAATCTAAAGTTCTGTTTAGTTGTATATGTAGATAATATGTATGTATGTATACGTATTGATAGATAGGTGGATGGATGAATAGATAGATAAAACCTGAATGTGTTACTCAAATGCTAGTATATATATATATATATCCATAAATAACTGAGAGTAAATAGGAATCTGAAATGGTTTAGGTGACAAATTTAGGTGAAAGTTTGTCAAATTTGTAACATTTATTTTTTAATTACAGGTACTCTCGGTGATAAGGATCAGCCATTTACGGATGTATCTGCTTTAGAAAAGAAAAATCTTTATAAAAATGAGGCCCAGCCTCCAGATACTTTTAAATATACTGTGAGTTAGTTGGCATCTTTTAACATTTCTTTAAATTTGTAAACATTTTTTGAGTAAAGGTAATTGAACTGATACTTGAATAATTTATAAGTTATTTCATGATTGTAAATAGGAACCATAATAAATTATATGTGTGAAATTATGATTCTTCAAAGATTGTTTTTCATTTATGCAAGGTGTATATATATAGTTTATTTTGGAGAAATTGACCTTTAAAATTGTTCTTATGGAACATTTAGTACATACTCATATGAAGTTTATGTGTTTTTTGGAGAGCAAAGCCATAGTGTGCTATTTGCTGTACTTGCTGTAGAGAATTGAATCCCATATTTTAGCATTGTAAATCCATAATTTATGGTTCCATGAGAGGGACATCTAGTTTATTAACCCAATCACTATAACCTATTTACCTTGTAAGCAGATATGTTACTCTCATGAAAGTTCTTTATAAAAATGAAACTAGTTGATGAAATAGATTTAAATTTGTCATTCTTAGCTTGTATAATTTTAGAAAAATAAAAGTTTTGATTTGTTTCTACTATTTATAATAAAAATTTGTTATTTAATGTAGTTATTTGTGTAATGTGGTTTTCAATTTGAATATAAAAAAACCGTGTATTATCTTTATAGTTTCACATTTCATTTGCATAATCTCTAGAACCTCTCTTAAAGTAAAATCAGATGTTTTTTAAAGTGAATGTTTATATTTTATTTTCCATTATGTTATTAAGTCTTGATATTATCAATGTGCAGTGCAGTGAAGACTGAACTTAAGAAATAGAAATATGTACACACCTTTTTAAATGTTCCTAGAATATTTCATCTTTTATTCATGTGCATAGTTTTGCATTTTTATGTTTACACTTAGTTTAATTTTTCATTCTAGTTTTTTGTCTTTTATTCTTGATGTGGGTATGCCAACCTGCTCCTGCCCACATGACCCCACAGTGTTTTATATTTATTTTGGGGGCAAAGTCATCCACAGATTCCTTCATTAATGCTTGTATGTGTGTAGATGTTGCTATCTTGCTTAGACATTTCCACAAGACAAAGTTAAATGTTTAAAATAATAAAGTTTTCAAATATGCACTTATAAACATAAATAATACATTACTAATTAAAATATAAATTTAAAACTTAAATTCAATCTAACTATTTAGCAAAGAAATACATATAAGGTGAGAAAAACGTTTCAAACACCTCAAAAGAACAATAGACGAAGCTTTATTTCTTGCTACAAATCCATACACTTGTAGAGGTTTCTTCAGGCTATAACTGAATAGTGCAAAATCCCCCCTTCTTATTGGTTGTAAGCATACTGTTTAACTTTAGACTGTCACCTGGCAACACAGCTTTGACTTTTTAAGTGGGCGTGACTGACCTTAAGCTTAGAAATATTGTAATGTAACCCCCCTGTCAAGACATTCTTGGAAATTTTCCAAAGACACTAATGAAGGACAGGTAGAACTTTAATTTGACCTTCTATGCTAACAATCTTTATTATATTCTCATAGTATCATGGATAATAGCTCAAATTTTAGACTTAACCACAAGCAGATTATGTGACATTAAAAGCCTGCAGTTTAATAGATATTTGAAATGTTTCCTTTATACACAAAGTAACAAAACTTGGATAATATAAAACATAAAGTTATAACATACTTAACGATAATCATTGTATAAAAATTACAGTCATATTAAGGTGGTTTAATTAAATTTTAAATCTAACTCGGTAACATACATTGAAGGGGTTTAAACATGGCATTGGTTACATGGGGTTAAGGGTTATTTACGAAAGTGGTTTCACTGACTGTTGTATGTGACCTCTGTTATATGCTTCTCTAATATATAATTATTCACAGTATGATCTGCTGACATGGTTTATAGGATGTTTGTAGTCAAACAAAGATAAAAGAGTCTAATTTTGAAACTAAACCTTAGCAAAATCTAAGTCTTTGCAAACAAATTTGAAAAAAAGAGAACTCTTACCTTTTAGCAAAGACTCTCAAATCTTGTAAAAGTTTAGTTACAGCAAAACCTGCCAAATAAAGAACCAGAATTTAAAAAAAATATATCACATAAGGCCAGGAAGGAACCCCTCAGCCCTGTGATATGTGTTTGCTGTCACTCAGTTGCAAAGGTCCCTGAACTCTTGGCAGGTCCAAACTGAACTGAAAGGCAAAGACATGTTGAACAAACCTGCATATTATCTTAGGGAATATAAAACAATTAATATTAACATGTACTACACATAGTTTGTTTGAGAGTTAAGCCTAATCATGCTTAGCTTCCTTGCTAAATTACTAAACAGGGCTTGTTACAAAACTATTACTTGATGTGTTGAAGAAATAGTTTCACACCATCAGTTATTTGATAACAAAAAAGAGCCCTTTTATTATTATTATTATTATTATTATTGCTAGAATGATTAATTAAAATATTTTATAATTAACTATCAGTTTTCTGAACTAGTACAAGATTAACCAGTTCTGTAAGCAGAAGTATTATTGCAAGGACTCTTTTTTTCTTTCTTTCTTTCTTTTTTGCCTAACAAAATGTTTTATGTTGTTGTTGTTTTTTGTAAAGAACAGAAATATCATTTGAAAACTTAACTTTTTTATTGTTTGATTCAGGGAAAATGCGTCTTATAGTAAACAGTACTAAAACTATCAAGGTACTTTCTAAAATGTATGATGAAGGAAATGTTCTAATTATGGCCCACTGATCAAAAAGTTAGGCTTTGAACAATACTAGCTATCAGATGAATAAGCAACAATGTGAACTGCTACAAATTAAACTGAACATTCTTTGTTGATGCAATAATCGATCAGGTGTTATATGAATTATAAAGGGAAGTGAAAACCAAGTACTTTAGCATCATTAAGAGTCTAACCAGTGCATGTCTTTCGTGTGTGGATTCTTTCTGTTTTTTATCCTATTTTTAACTTTCAAATAGTTGCCACAAAAATGGATCCTGCTTGGTAGATTGTAGGAGCAGCAGAGCATCTCACTCTGCGATTTAGTGAACTTGTTTATAATATGCTGTCCTCAACAATGTGAAAAGTTTGAGAAATTCATTTGTCCGAAGACAGAAATTTACAGTATATTTTGTAGTATCAGTATTCCACTGCATTTGGTGTAAATCTCTTATAAGTTATAGATAGTTGGAGTTTAAATTTTACTTTAAAAGATTATTGAACAGAAAATTGGATACTATTGAGTAATGGTGAAGGAATATTAATTCAAACATAATAATTTATATCTAATGTAAATGTCAGAAAATTTCGTTGTTGTGAATTGTGTAAATAGGTTATACAGTTAAAGATATCTTAAATTTTTAATGCTGATAAATTCAAACTTGGTTTATGTAATGATGGCTGACCTATTTTCGTAGTTTTATGTGTTTTTGTTATATTTTCAAGGTTGGTGCTCAAGACACATTAACGAGTATTGCAGCACATTTTGACACTACTCCTTCTGAACTGACCAAACTAAACCGGCTAACAAGCCGACTTATTTTCTCTGGGCAAGTAAGTGCAACTGTATAAAATGGAAACTTTTTATAGTTGCAGTTTTCTACTTTCTGCATGTAGTTTGTTATTTATACTAACATATTGTATTTCTGGGAATTTAATGTGATTTGATGTTCTTACACGTTCAAGTATTTCACAGTGAAATGTTTAAATTCCCATTTTGATTATTTTTGTTATACTCTATATAATGCAAGTATGCATTAGAAAAGTCTTTTAATTGTATATATTAGGTTCCATGTTAAATAAATGTTCATAAGTACTTTGTTTCAGTAACAGTTTGATAATGATGAATATGATGTGTTAAAAAGTGTTGTATTAATGAACATATGATGACAAAAACCACAAGTATTTGAAGTAGATTATCGATGTATTGTTATATTTTCTTTTATAAATCTTCAGAGTTCTCTCCATTTTGAGCAGTGCAGAAGTTCAGATATGTTTTAACACGTGATATGCTCTACTGAAAGGAAACTATTGTATTACCACGTGTGTATATAGTGACCATTGGAATGTAATGAACATTTGCCTCTAGTGAGAGATGACCTGATAGACAGTGCACTTAGACTATGAATTTGGAGACTTGTGGATCACAACCCATGTCACAAACAAACACTACCCATTGGGATGTGGGTGCAGTGTAATAGTGGGTCAAATCCTATTGTTTGGTCAGACAAAAGTAGCCCAAGAGTTTGCAGTAGGTACTGAAAGTTTCTTCTTTCCCTGTAGTCCTTTTTTCAAAAGTGAAGGACATATGCAGATGACTCTTTGTAGCTTTGTATCAACATTCTAAAACAACGGCCCTTTTTTTATTATATTTAATTCCAATCATTTAAGATATTTAGGATAACAAATTATGGTCTCCTGTTACACTGTGCAATCATTTTGGAATACTTCTGATTTATTTCTTAATTTTTTGTGGTGGTTACAAGGTTGGTCAAATTGACAGACTCGGTATACAGTTAAGGTCAAGGAAATAACAGATAACATGTAGTTGATGCTTAGGAGATTTTAAGAGACTGCTAAAGTGAAATTTTACAATTTTCAGATAAATAAAATATATTTTTAATCTTGACATAAAAATCACTTTGAGCAGTTAACACTTTGAGTGAGTTTGAATTCATTCATTCATGGAAAAATGTTTAGTAAAAATACATAATTAAAAATGATTTTTTTGTGTACAAAAGACTTGCAATGCTTACTGTTAGCCTGAAAAATGTTGTGCTGATATATCTACATTATTAAAAGTTATAGTATGACTAACCTCATGATTACTTTGGTGGTTACATATTAGGTGCAATGCACCTAGTTCACATGAAAAGTGTTAAGAAGGAAACAGTGTATTCTCCATGCATATAGCATAATTTGTTTGATTATCACTAAATTTTAGTTTTTAACAACAGATTTATTTCCATGGAATTTTAATAAGTCTTCTCAGTGTATTGTTTTTTTAGATAACATTGAATTGGTAAATTCTAAATGAAGTTTCATAAAGGATTTTATTGTATTTGGCTTTCTATATTTTAGGTAATAAACATGTTAAGTTCAATGTTCAGGCATATAAGAATCGTGTATTTGCATTCTATTTTGTTTCTGATAGATTCTATATATTCCTAAAAAAACATGTGATAATGGAAAGAATTTCATATTGGTAGAAGAGAAAGGATTAGAATCTTCCAATACAGAAGAAAAACATGTGAGTAAATGTCTATCTTGAGGTCTTGAGTAAACTTATCGAACATGTTCTTACATGATTACTTCCACATTAATTATATGCACGTCTTTTGCATGGTTTTAATATGCTTCATTCATCAGTTCATGATTAAACAGAGTGTTTGAAAGTATAAAAAAAAGTCACAACTATAAATCACATAATGTGCTTTTATGTTTGTGTCTCACGTAGAAAACTGATTTGGTACAAAAATCCAGTCCCAAGCCAGGCCATGTTGAAAGATTGAAGTCACCTGTAGAGGAAATGTCAGTCTCCTCTGCTGTAACCTCTTCTGCTTTAGACAAAGATAGAACAGTTTCAGACTTTGATAATTTTACACCTTCTGCTTCTGTGGATGTGAATGAATTGGATAAAGACTGTTTGGAAAAGTTCTTGAAAATTAATGCTCGATACATAACGGATGGAGAGGTAATTTTTATCTGGCTATTTTTTAATCTTGAGATGAAAATCACTCTTCACTCTGAGTAGTTCATGGAGAAAGGTGTATTACAAATTCTTAAGTACAAAAGACTTGTAATGTTTACTGATAACTTGGAAATTTTGTGAAGATATCCCTAAGTTATCAAGAATTATAGTGTGACTTATCTCGTGATCACTTAGCTTCCTGAATGTTGCATTTCATTTCAAATTTTAGAAAGTTGTTGTAGAGTAGTGAAAATCAAATCCATATAATTTAGTTTATAGTGAAACATATTTTTTTGTAAAGCTATTGCAATGATACCCTTTAACTGTTCAAGAGAGGATAACTCAGAATGAAGTTGAGATAACTGGATTGCGTATCAGGATTTGTTTAATGAGGTGTCTTCGTCTTTTATCATCAAAATAATCTGTATATGAGTTCAGTCTGTTGCATTATTCTTAATAAATTTTGTTTAATAGAGAAAAACCCTAATAATAGACTTTACTAGTTATTTATAAAGAAAAAAAAATTCTGTGGCCATTTTATTTGGTTTGTTACAAATCTTAATACTTCTGGCTTTAGTTGTTACAATAAAATTTATTTTCACAATGGGAGAGTTTTTTATTTTTTGAGCTTCAGTATTTTATTTTTAAACTAAAAAACAACTTATTTTTATGGTAATTGAGGAGACTTATTTGTTTTACCACAAAAGAAATATTTCTCCAAGATATGTAAATGTGGCTGTAAGTTTTGTATTAGTGACTAAGATATACACTTATCATCACTGTTAGTGAACTAATACTTTATTGCTGGAACAATTTGATACTTGTATCAATAGCTGTATTTGTCTATATATCAACAGGGTGTGGTGAGTGGAATTCTGCTAGTCACACCCAATGCACTGATGTTTGAACCAAATGTCTCAGATCCACTAGTGTTAGAGCATGGAGCTGAGAAGTTTAGTGTTACTGCACCAGTGGAAATGGTTTTTAGAGAAGCTATTTACTGTGACATCTCCCACATGAAGGTGAAGTGTG
Source organism: Carcinoscorpius rotundicauda (assembly GCA_011833715.1). Lineage (NCBI taxonomy): Eukaryota > Metazoa > Arthropoda > Merostomata > Xiphosura > Limulidae > Carcinoscorpius > Carcinoscorpius rotundicauda. Next base: position 14,848,383 of record CM022398.1, on the reverse strand, counting down.
ATCCTCAGTGGTCGTAAGTTTTAACCCTGATATTTTGATTTATAATAAAATTAGAATGCAAAATCCAATCATTATAACTCTCTAGAAGTTATATATTTTTCTTGACTCACCTTGTGTTCTCTTCTAGCATTCATGAACTGATAGTATTATGTTGTTTTTCTTCTGCAGTGATTCTCTGCAGGAGGTCAAATGATTGAGGTTTAGGCATAAAACTCATTGAACAAACTAAACTAAACTTAATGGCAAGTCATGCCATAATAATCAAAATCTTTTATAAATATAATTACCTATTTTTATTTAGTTTGATCTGCAAGATTCATGCTGTTTATAAACAGACACGAACAGAAAAATATTACCATAAAAAAGTACCAAGCTGTGTAATGTGTAATAACACCTTATTTCCACCCTAAAACAAATCATGTGATTTGTAAAAACACCATATTTGTATCATAAAACCATATGATTTGTGAAATAAATTTGAAATGTGTGTATGTGTGTGTTTGTAGGTTTAACCAAAACACAAGTTTTTTACCCTTTAGATATGAGTAACAAAATACTTTACTTGTGGAACTTTTCTGTTGTTTTTTATTATTATTTTCTGCTGGTTTTGTGATTTCAAAGGTCGGTCTTCAAATTATAATTTTATGGTTAACATTTAGTGAAAATATTCATATGCAGTCAAAAGGTTGTATTTAATAATTAATTAAGCATAAATAACCTTCTTTAGATACATATGCTTCATTTTGCACAAACAAAAGTTATATAAATTACAAACATTAAGATATAATAAAAAATAAATTATTTTAAGTATATTTTGATGTTTGTTGTTCATATAAAGATTGTATCATTACTAGTTGAGTTGCCAGTGATATATGTTTGGTGCAGAATAATGAATATTTACAAATTCATCCCTTTAGCTGAGCAAACAGAATATATATGTATGACTACATTTTGTAACTTAGTCAGATATACTATGATGAAATTAATCAAAAACTGATTTCTACCATTAAAAAGATAATTTTTTTTTCTCCAGTAGCTTGGAGGTAAATCTTTACACTTGTAACGCTAAAAATTAGGTTTTGGCACTTTTAATGTGCACAGCACGGATAGTCTCGTGTAACTTTGCACCTAATAACAGAGAAACAATACCATTTCTTGTGCTTGACTTAAACAAACAACAGATATATATCATTAAAAAACTATGATATCATTAGACATGATAATTTAAGAGGTTTACCATTTGTAATAACTCCTAAAGTATAACTAGATAGTATACAGAAGACAAGAATGCATACTATTTGTAATATAAATCATTATGATTGCTGTGAAATTGATGGACTTTCTCGTGAGAAACATAATTGTTTCATCGATTTCTTTTTTTTTTCTTATAGACAATTTTCTCCAAAAGCAGAATTGTATCATTCTAAAGGTCCACAAGGGCCAGAAACATGGACAAGTAAAAGTAAACTTAACAGAGATTTGGACATGATGGGAATTGGAGTGAAGGAAGTTGAAGGTGAAATATCTGAGACTAGTGAAGCTTCAATTGTGACAAAATCAGGTGCTGAAAAAGGAAACTTAGTAGAGCAAACCACCAAGAATATTCCAGAACACACTGTACTTAAGGACTCTAAACAAGGACTTGATAAATCAGTTTCTATCACACCATATGAATCTAGCTCAATAGAAGAAAAGAAATCGGACACTGTTGATTCTTATCAGTTTTTAAATAACTCTGATGAACCTGCTAGTTGTGTAGAACCCAACAGAAATAATTGTTTTTATGATGGAGAAAGTAAAGCTGCTGAAGATGACACTAATGGTTGTAGAGCTGGTTCAGTCTCGAACAAGGGAGATAAAGACTTATCTTCCATTCGACAACCTGCTCAACCTTGTTTCAAGACGGAGAGTCGGAAAGAAAATTTAATGAGACGATTCTCGTACCCACTAAGATCTTTAACATCTTATACAAAGTCTGTTTCGAAGTTTATTTTGTTCGCATCAGAGGACATTATCAATTTTTCACACGGTTTATTTGATAGTGAAACAAATCTAAAAGATTTGTCAAGTGTGAGTCCTGAGCAGTCAGTATCTGTTGAAGGAAAAGATAGTGAGATTTGTTTTGTGGTAGAAGATGACCTAGTGACAGACAATCAGCATCAACAATGTTCAGATATTCCAGTTGTTGACTACAAAAACATGGTAGAAGACAAGCCTGAACTTTTCTGTTCTCTTGATCGTAAGTGTTAGTTTTATGCACTTAAGGTTTTGTTTCCTGTTAACTGTGTAAAAAAACGTTTTATTTTTAGATAAAAGTGTCATAAGATTTTTCATGTTACAGTACATAAATAAATAACATGACTTTTGATTTAACTTAAAAATTACATGAAATATCACTAAAGAAACTTTACATTTGGAACTATAAAGGGTTTGTTGGCATATTTGAAAACCAATTTAATTTTTTATTATGTAATTTAATGTGAAAGCATTCTGTTAACTTAGCTGTTAACAGAAAGAGTGTTAACGTAATTGCATTTTCAAGAAAGAAGTGTAACTTTGGTAAAACAAAAAGTGTTTGAAATAAGTTGGTAATGAACAAGTAATTATGAAAATGCTAGTACTAACGTAACACAAAATTCATGAATATTACAGAAAGAACTATTTATTATTTTATGAAATATTAATTAAATTTGATAGGATTAGTGTTTTAGTGGTCAACTGCAATATAAACAACAAATATTTCTTTAGTCTACTGATATTTTCCTTGCTCAACATTTATAAATTAAAGGGCATGATATTAATTACCGATGAAGGGACCAATTGTAAAGAGTGGATTTTAAGTTTATCGTATTGGTGATTCAAAGAACTGAGTATGAGTAGAGTTTACAGAGAAAAAAAAGGCTAAAAAACAAAATAGTTGATTAAATGTAGACATCTTTGCACGGCCCCGAATCGTGCCGTTTGAGTTGATGTTTCGTCCTGTCTGCCATCCTGCTGTTTTGGAGTACAAGCTAAAGCCTGGCCACTTCCCTTGTGGCACCTTTGTCTTACTCTCCTGTCTCGCCCATTATTTTCGTTCTGCCCCACCCCACTTCATCACCTTAAACAAGTCAAATCAAAATACAGGAAAACTGCCAAGTAAAGGTAAATAATCTTCTATGAGCAGGGATGAAGAGGAACCACAATGTTCCGGAACACCTTGTTGAGGAAAGAATTCATCAGACTTCTCTCTCTCTCTAAACTAAACCCAAGGTTTCATTCTGATCATATGTAGAATTTTTTAAATCAAAAAATAACTACTTGTTTAATAAAGGTAATTTTCCCTGTTTTTATTGTTAACCAACTGGTAAGATAACTAGTTTTTTAATGCTTTCATTTAATCTTGTGTCAGTCTTGGTAGCAGTTCAACTGTAGAGAGTTCATTAATGCTCTTGGTCTTTGTATTTGCAGACTTAGGTTAATCATTTAAAGATTACATTGCTTTTCTTCCATATAGCTGTGAACAAATTCCTGATGGTCAAAACCCAACACTTTCTGAGAAGCACATTAAACATGTAAAATCAGTTGTAAATAGCTTCCACCTAAAACCCAATTTAAACCTGTTTTATATTTATTACTTGTACTGAATACATGTGTATCGAATATTGCATAACATAATAAAAGAACTGAACTGCAGTATCTCTAATGGACAGAAAATGATTGGGTTGTTATTATATTTGTTGTAAGTGACGGGTAGCAATTTAAACCTCCTCTCTTCTCTTCAGTTTCCAAGACTTCAGTATAACATTCTAAACAAAACTCTCAGCTTTTTAATATCTTTTGTTCTGTAGTATGAAACTCTCTTATGAAGCCTGGTCTAAATCGAGTCAAATAGTCAACCTCCAGGAAAAACAAATATTATCCATCATCTTACTGTTCAGGAAAATTTTCCTGGTGTTGTTTCAACAGATTCTTACTAATTCCACTGCCAGTTTTTATTATTGTTAAAAGGAATTGCCCTGAAATTTTGTTGTGGACTTTTTTCTGTCACCACCTATTGTAGTACAACTGAATAAATGTATTACATATAGCAAAAAATATTTTATTAATATGCACATGTGTTATTGTAGAGTTGGTACCTTGCAAGGTTAAACCTCTAGATGAGTTTCCCCTCTATTTATGCTTGAGACTGGGTTGGCCACGGGACAGAAAAACAAATCGGTCATCGTCAGTTGTTTCACGTGAAAAGAAAAGAGTCAGAAGTGAATATTGGTTTAGCATTCCTCAACAAAGGTATTTTTTTTCACTATATCTCTTTTTTTTGCACTGTCTCAGTCTAATTTTTTTCATAGCTGATGCTTTTCATAAATACTTAAGTCAACTGTTACCTCTTCCATCACACTATGGTAAATACTATTTATAGAACAAATTTCCATGACTTTAAAAAAATCTTTCAAATGTCCCAAAAATCTTCTCACTGGAAATACTTGTGCATTACTTAATTTTGTGTCCTTTATGATATGAACGTCATAAATCTTTTTATTATTAAGTAGCTAATTAGGGTCTTCTGCTTGCACTAACCACAATTTTTCTTGCTACTTTATCTGTGAAAACCAATAAGAAATCAGTTGTATTCTATCTTGTACTCTTGCACGTCATCTTGTTTTATCTTGGTTTACAACTCTGATTTTCTAATTTTTAGGTAAGTTTAACTGTTTTAGTTTGTTTACTAAGTTTGAATAAGATTTTATTTTTCAACTTCTAGTCAGTGATGTTTTTTGTATTTAAATCCAAACAGTTAATATTACAGTGATGTACCCTAACAAGTTAAGTTTCACAAGCTCTTATCAACTTGATATGTAAGTTTCACTTTCAGAGGGGATCTCATGGTAGATACTTTTTTGTCTGTCGAGGTTAATTTTCTGGCAGCTGGATGTACAGTTTCTTGCACAACTGTGCTATGTGCCATGCAGGGTTTGAACCCTTCTTTTCTTGGGGTTATTTGTGTTCTTGTATGGCTAGAATTAATTTTCTCTCTTTTTGAATTTTCTTGTTTAGTTGGAACAGTATTTAAAAAGATTCAAGTGGGGAAATGTTATTCATCAGCTTCTTTATTTTGTCACTAAATAAAAATTTAGTTATTGGCTAGAAAACCCCTAAAATATACAGACTGGTTGAGCAGTCTTTAAATTCCTTTTACATTTGCACCATTCAGGATGTTCCTTTGACAATGATTTCCTGTACTGATTAAAGCATATTTCCTGCATGAGATAAATCAGATCTTTAGCTGAGTGCGTTTTCATCTTTTCATTACTAAATTTTGCAGGGGAAAGCTTGTCTTTTAGATTTATTTATGTACACCAGTTCATTTGCCATTCTTTCAATGTGGGATTCTAGCTGTCTGTTTCACTGAGAAGTGAGTTGCATTTCTGAAGTTAACGGTTTCCTCACCTGAAAACGTTGTTCAAGGTAGATACTTGCGTAACCACCCACTTTTCTTCCTTACTTTTAGTGTTTTACTTTTGCATTGTCAAAAACAAGCAGTTGGTATAAACAGGGCACTCAAGGGAGTACTGTGCTTAGAGGATGTGCTGCCCTCCTATTGGTGGAAAGGTATAATGCCTTTTGCATCACAGACTGGTGCAGTACTCTTTATTATGTGTAGGGGTGTTAATTTAATTGAAGGCTTGGTGCACATGAAAAGAACTTTTCGGGGAATCTCTTCGATATACATTTGCAGGTAAGAAAAATAATAATTTTATAGGTTCTTAGAAAAATCAGCTGAAAGAGTTGCATAACTGCGAACTTTATGAATCCTTTTCATTTGTATGGTGGATTCAGCTGCAGTTTTTTTTAGAATTTCAGCAATAAAGTGAGTAAATTAACCTTGATTAGTGTATATGGAGCACTCTGATTGGTTATTACATGACATTGAAAAATCTGATATAATTTAAATGTATAGTTCTGTTCAAAGGGTACCCAAAACAAGTATCTTGTATTTTATATTTTTACGTGTAAGGATTTGGGGAATCCTTTAAAAAATCTAAAAACTGTAAAACTTGAAATTGCTAGAAGTATTTATTAGATAGGCATGTCTTAGTGTTAGGTTAATGCAATTACTGGTGAGCCTATAGTCCTGAACCATCAAATATGCATTAGATCCTGAACCTTCAGTACTTATGACTCTATGTACTTACTATATTTCTCAAACATTCATTTCTAAAATGTATTACTTGTTTCAAAATCATGAGAAGAAGCACTGATTTTATAAATAAAGGACACTTCAGAAAGATATAACCGTTGATATGAATATAATTATTATTATTATTACTATCTAATAACTATTAGATAAGGTACTTAAGAATTCATTCAAAATCTTTTTAAAATTTTGTTTTATCAGAGTGGACGATCTGTACAGATTTTTCCAACACTGGACACCAGAAAAATATGGAGATGTTGATTTTTCTAAACCTGAGGATTTTGGTTTTGATCCAATTAGTTCTGATGAAGAAGATAATCCAGACAGTAACAATAAAAAAGTTGACTCCAAAGCTAAGAGTAAAAGGCAGCCTAGGGCTTTGAGTTTGTTGAGACTAGTTTCAAGGCAATATAGCTCTGATTTGAGTCCATCTGAGTGGGAGGTATTACTTTTGTTTTATTATAAATATAACTTTAAAGTTATAAAATATTTTTGTCAAATTGCTAAAGAGTAATTTTCTTAAAATACACTCTTGTTTTTTTTGCTGGCTATTTCAGGCTTATTTTATATATTTGTCTCAGGTGGTTGCTTTGTGCCATAAAACACCAAACCAACCAACCAATATTCGTCTCATTTTGTACCTTATATATTAATAAAGAAAAATTTTCTGTGGCATTGCAATGTAGATTATGAAAGCCATGTAAGATGCTGAAGGCTGCTAAACACTTGCATAAATAAGGTATACTTCAAAGTTTCAAACATTATGAAAAGATACTATTTTTGAGACGGTGAATTTTTTGAATTCTAAATTTGGTTTTCAGTTTAGATTCTAACACAAACTGGATATTATTCACTCAGTTATTTATTGCTATGAAGAATAATTGTGTGAAACCAAAATGAAACTTTGATTCATTGTAATGATTTCTCATCACATCATTTAAAAGACTTTGAATTAATTAGTTACATAAAACTGCCAGAAGATATAATTTGTTGTTTTGACCAGGTTCGTTTCGATTTGGAGAAACTTTTCTTTCTTTCATAGTTGTGCATTTGAGTTACAAGTCTAGGAGCTATCAACTAAGTGACTTTTTCCCATGGAACATATTTGTAGTTTATTTATTCAAGTACACTAAACTGACACCTGATCTTAAACTTTACTGTGCAGTAACATATTAGCTTTAATTAAAGGTCAAAAAGCATTTCTCATGCAATGCTTATGTTAATTGAATAAATAGAGATTAACATTAATCAAGAACAATCTTTTGTACTTGATTTTTAGCAAATGGTGTGTTTTGTAATAAGTTTCTACCAAGTTATGAAACTATAACTTATTTCAAGCATATAAACAAAAAAAAAAATTGTTTTTCTTCATTTTCTAACAGCTACTTACAGCTTTAGCAATTGAACTTAAATTTGTTCTCTTTACAAAATCACCTACTAAACAAGAAATACATATTTTATTTGGGTGTTTCTACTGGAACAATACATAAATTTAAATAAAGTGAGAAAAATTAAACTTTTAAACATTTAGTAGTCTTGAAAGACATTGTTAAATTACTTTGTTTCCTCGTCTTTCAAGCATTGTTACATTACTTTGTTTCCTCGTCTTTCAAGCATTGTTACGTTACTTTGTTTCCTCGTCTTTCAAGGATTGTTAAATTACTTTGTTTCCCCAATTTAATGTTGATAGGGTTGGAGAAGGGAAGTTTCTAACAGAAAAAATAGAACTTGTATAACTGTCATATTTTGCAATAGAACGTGTAAATAATATGGGATTCAGGGCTTACTAAAATATCGATTATCTTGATTTCATAACAGATGTAGTGCTTTTTCTTAAGATTGATTTCAATTTTTAAAAATTAGTATCAGTGTCATTCACATTAACGTTAGATAAGGCTTTTAATTTTTATATTTCTTTCTTAAGATGATAAATTATTTATCATGAATGTTAGATAAAAATATTATTCAGGTTAAACATGTTGTTTAGGGTTAATGGAAAGATTATGCTTTATTGTGTCAGTACTTTTTCAAAGGATATTTGTGTAATCATGCCAAAACCAAGCAGTATGTTAAGTAAAGTATATACATTGATATCCTAAAATACTATAGAAAACTACTACAACATTTATAAGTGACGTCATCAGACTATCTAACTGTTACTTTTAATGTTTTACACTAATCGGCATATTTGTTCCTTGCATTGCACTTTCCATTGGAAGTCTATAGTTTCATGGGAAGCCTTTTAACATATTCATATTAATTAAACTGTAAATAGTTGTTAGTTCTGCTGAATTATGATGATTTCACATCTTTTGGCATTAAAAATTGTAACTTAAGTAATAAAATCTGTTTGCATCAGTCATTCTAAGCTCATCAGTGCCAACTGATAAGTATTTTTAGTAAATAAAAGTTTTTGTAATTTTATTTCTTTGTTTTTTAAGATTGTGTCACTGAGCGACACCCAAAGATCACCCTATCTAGACCCTTTTGAATTACCATTTCCAGAGCTGCAGGAAACAAGTGAGATCCTGACAGAAGAACATTGTAGAGAGGTCAGTAGAAGTTTACAACAGTAGTATATAATTAAACAAAAATTACTGGTACAGATATATTTTGTGTAATTTTCATTAATTATATATATATATATATGTAAAAATGGCTGCTTTAGGTTGTGAAAATTTTTAGGTAGAGGAGTAAGCAACATTTCAACCTTCATCTTCAGGTACACATAAAAAATTTTCTCAAACCAAACCAGTTGTTTTTACGTATATATTTTCCTCTACAAGTGGGTTTTCTCGTCATCACCGATTTGTATTAATTATATTATTGTGGAAGACAGAAAAAAATGATATGAGATATACATATAAAAATGAATAGTATAAAAGCAGTTTAATTTATTTGTATTGCACAGTAACAGCCATAGTTAAGCATTTAGGATCATGTTTGAACTTAGTAGTAACATGCCAGGACTGAATGTAAGGATCTTTGTTTTGCTTTATGGATACACTGTACATCAAAGGATAGCACTTAGTCAAAGCATTGACTGTCAACTCTTATCTCACTAAATTTTACTTTCTCGGTGTATTGGCTCATTTATGGATGGGTATGTTTAGATAGTCTTGTGTAGCTTAGCTCAAAAATTCTGTAATAAAAAAAAACAGAGTTGAGTTTTTGTTTTTTTTTTCCAGTTGGGTGTTTTCAACATTATGAAGACTAAGTGTATTTTAATCAGAGTTTCTGGAATTGACCCAGCATGGCCAAGTGGGTTAAGGCACTCGAGTTGTAATCTGAGGGTCGTGGGTTCAAATCCCTATCACACCAAACATGCTCGCAGTTTCAGCCATGGGGGTATTATAATGTGATGGTCAATCTGAATCTTCATTGGTAAAAGAGTAGCCCAAGAGTTGGCGGTGGGTATTGATGACTAGCTGTCTTCCCTCTAGTGTTACACTGCTAAATTAGGGACGGCTAGCACAGATAGCCCTCGAGTAGCTTTGTGCGAAATTCAAAACAAACCAAACGTTTTTGTAGTTAAATAATTTGTGCATGATGTTTACTACTGGTATGTATATAAATATATATATATATATATAAGTCTTGTTACTGATTATAACCCGTTACATTTTTTTTGTTTGATTCTGCACTTTAATTCTCAGATAAAGTAGACATTGTTATTAAAAATTAATTATGGAAAGAAACATTATTGATTTATCAATTTTGTTTTTAACCTATGCATTCATTATTTATATATATATATTCCAGTTAGCAAAGCACCTTCCACCTCGGGTAGAGGGTTGCCCCTGGATACTTATATATTCTTCATTTAAACACGGATTCAGCCTAAAGACACTGTACCGGGAAATGGCAAAGTTTGAAACCCCAGTTATCTTGGTTGTTATTGACAGTGAAGGAACTGTGAGTAAAAGAGTTTTGTGAATATAATTGTTGCTTTCAAATTATGTGTGTTCTTTTATGGAAAAAATTCACAGTAGTATACATTCCACATTATATGAACTGAATGTTTGCTTATTTTGCACACACCAAAATTTTATTGGAACATTTATTAACTGGTGTACACTGTGTTAAAAAAAAAAAAAAAAAAGTATTTTGCTTGAAAATATTTAATATTTTTCTCAGGCTTACTGAATGAGGCCCCGGCATAGTCAGGTGGCTATGTTGCTCAAGTCATAATCTGAGACTCCTGGGTTCCAATTTTCATCACGCTAAACATGCTCTTCCTTTCAGCTATGGGGGTGTTAAAATGTGATGGTCAATCCCACTGTTCATTAATTAATAAAAAAGATTAGCTCAAGAGTTGGTGGTGTTGACTAGCTGCCTTCCCTCTCGTTTTACACTGCTAAATTAGAGATTGTTAGCACAGATAGCATTCATGTAGCTTTGGGCAAAATTTAGAAACAAACATTTTCCATTCATGCTCCGCACAAGTAACTACTGGTATCTCTCAGAGTTGAAAATACAGTTTGGATGTACAATATTTGTTAAAAGTTAATCTGAGTGGATGGCTATTTGCTTTCTCTCTTGTCTTAGACTGCTAAATTAGGGGCAGCTAGCCTTTGTGTAGTGTTGCATAAAATTCAAAAATAAACAAAAGTTACTGAAAAAGGTGCAGGATCTAGGTATTTTAAGGATGACCCTCAGTGAGTTTTTTAAGTTTTCTTTAGTTGTGTGTCATGAAGTTACAGAATGTGTCCACTTTGTGGAAAGTATATTAACAAATGTTGTCTTCTGTTGAATTTTACAATGTAATATTTTATTTTGTTCATATGGAATTTTGTTTGTTTTGTTTTCAAGCTTAAATATTTCATCTTTAGATTTAATAATTACATTTCTTAAGTTTTAATTGCAACAAATATAAATAAGAATTTGCTGAGAAACTTGTACAACTGACATTATGTCTGAGGAAAGTATTGTATTTGTACACTTTAAGATGAGAAACTGAATACACTGTGTTGACCTGTTTGATGTTTTCCCCTGGTAAGTATAAAGGTTTATGATGCTAAATATTTGGTCTTTGTATAAGTGGTTAGCACATTGCAATTTATAGATTTGTGCTTAACCACAAACAGTCTAGTATCTGACTTTATTAAGAAACCCATTTTTTTCTAAATGTGTTATGTGATGTTAATGTCCTATCATACCAAATAACTGGTAAATGTTTACAGTTATTCAGTTTTGAGCAAATTCATCAAACACTCAAAAGAATATGAATAATTTCATAGTTGTTTATTTTTTATCACTACTCATGCCTTTTTCTTCTGAAGAGAATTTTATAAGCTAACTAGCTTTTTAATCGTAATATTTGAATTTTTTTTATTAATACTAGACATTTAACACAAAGTATGTGATATACACTCTTGATTTGTCTACACACTTTAAATTTTTTTTGTTTTGGATAGATTAACTTTTTATGCTTAAACTGAGTTGATGTTAAGCCTTTTCTTTAACTAGGGGGTTTTATATTGGCAAGATGGCAGCACTGGATTGTTTTCTTTCAGCCTTTACAATGTAAAACAGTATTATTTTAAGATGTTTGAATTTTATGTAAATATACTTTTTACTCAAAATGATTGTAAAAAACTCCTTCTTCAGGTGTTTGGCATCTTGACATCATGCTCATTGAAAATAAGTGAGCATTTTTATGGGACAGGAGAGTCTTTTCTGTTTAGGTTTTCTCCTGCCTTTCAAGTAAGTCCCTCTAAGGTAGAGTTGATAAATATAGCAGTTTAGTAACAGACACTGTCATAGTTTTCATAAAATTTTGAATTTTTGAAGCTAAACAACAGCTATTCTGCTTAATTGTGCTGTTGTGAATTTTTCTTAACATAATTTAAGACCTGTATCTTATTTTTTTTAATCTAGTAACTGTTTTAAAATAACGAGCTGTTCACATTAATTTTAGGTTTTTTTTCTCCTCTCATATGACTTATAACTGCATTATGGTATCTTAATGGGAAAATTTAAGGCTTATAACACTAAAAATCAGTGTTTGATACTTACATAGAACACAGTATGGATAGCTCGGGTAATTTTGTGTTTATAAATTTAAAAACTTTAACCTCTCTGAAAGGTTGTTTAGTTTTAAAGTGCTTTTTATCAGGATATAGATGTTGTGATGTTAAATTTTAACATGTTGTGAAGTAAATAAAATTTAGAAAAACATTTACATTTTCCCAGCTTAATAACAACTCTAAAGCATTTTCATAATATAATTAGCTTCTCAATCACAACTCTAATTCTCTAATACTGAGGACCTGTAATGCTGAAAAGTGGGTTTCAACATGTGGTGGGTTAAGCTATTGTGCTTAAGTTATAAAAACAAAACTGACTAGTGTGTGACATACCATAGTAGCTTTGAAAAGTCTAGGTATTGGGATAGAGGTTGCTTTGGCACTGAATAAATAAGGTATTTTGCAGTTGATGTGTTATTATTATCATATGCATACATTTTTACTAAAAATTATGTATGTTTATAAATATTTTCACAATATTACCACCACCCCTTGTCTTTCAACTTATTTTAGCACTACGGCTGGACTACGAAAAACACTTATTTCATTAAAGGAGACAAGAATAGTCTTGCATTTGGAGCAGGAAGGTAAGTGACATTTATTTCATGTCAAGCCTGAGATAGGTCAGTAGTAGTTGCTGATATATCCTCATTTAAACAGTGTTACATCTATACTGTTAAAAGTTCTTTACAATATGAAAGTGTATGTTAAAACCTCCCAAGAACCTTGCAATAGTGTCAAGAAAACATGAATAAATTTTGTTTTTTTTTTACATTGAAATTCATGGATCATGCTGCAGACTAAATCTTTTTCTCTGTAATCCACTTATTCAGAAATGTAAATTCACCCATTTAAGGTTGTTAAATATTCCTTTTAGATTTTATTGTAACTGTTTTTTTTTCTCACTCACCCATTTTAAGTGGTCAGTTTGGTTTGTGGCTGGATGAAGACTTATTTCATGGACGAAGTCACAATTGCGAAACTTATGAAAATGACACACTTTCCACTTGCGAAGACTTTGTAGTAAAAGGAATCGAAGCTTGGGGTTTTGAAGGGATCTAAGTACGTACCAATGCCAGCTGTGAACATAATCAGTTTCTAACCAGGTTTTTTACACACACACACACAAAAAAAAAATGTTACTTGAAAATGAATTTAGTAAGTACTTCAACTTTGTAACATTTTTTAGTAAAATTTTAAAACAAAAATATTAATCACATTTATATTTTGTTTCTGTTTCTACACTAGTGCATGCAGTCTACAGTTACTATGTACATAGAAATTGTTGTTATATATTGGGCTGTGAACTCTTTGTGCTGTTTAAATGTCATTTGACACTTAAATCTTGTTAGTTTTTTAGTAAAATGAAAACGAATGTGAAATAGATACTGTAAGTAATTACACATTGGGCTGTTAAGACTGCTTAGTTTTGTTGAAACTAACGACTGTATGCAAGTTTGTTGATAATATATTAACCATTAGTTAAGAATTAAAGTTTTGAACAAAACAGTTTTTCTCTGAGTTAATAACTCACTAGATAATTGATACTTGAAATCATTAGCCCTTAGCAACTCTGTTATTACAGAATTGAAAAACAACAATCTGATGGTGAAATCATGGTTGTTGACGAGCGAAGTTGTTATGAAATGTACATTTTGTCTTTGTTTTTTCTCAGTTTCTAGCTACCTAGAGGTTATGTACTTCTCATCCTATTTTATAATGTTTATATAAATGCTACAGAAGTTTTGCTCCAGTTGTAGAAATATTACCTGTTTGTTTTGAAAATGTTCTTAAGAAAAACATTATTAGTACTTTAAAGAAGTAATTAAATATACAAACACAAAATTTAAGTAACATTATAAATGACAAAGGTAGAAATCACTGTACACAGTTGAAGAATAGTGGGTCACAAGTCAACATAAACTTAGTGAGTTAAAAAAAAAAAGGTATAGGTAAGTTTTTTTCCTTCTTGTATATGTTGTATAAAAACACAAAACTCTCATATTAAGTAAAATCTATACAATAGTCATTTTAACATGTTAATAGACAGGGGCACCAGCACTGTGTGGAAGGAGAGACTTGTGGAACCTGTGATTAAGATAATTAATGTTTCAAAACACATTTACAACTTTTTAAATAGTCATCACACTATGTTGTCCTACAAACTTTATAATGCTCATATTACAAAGATGAGGATTACAAAACAACAACAAATATTTTGGAGTTGGGATTAGGTCACTTACAAACATTAAATAAGGTACAAAATTTTAGAAAAACTGTTACACTGAAATGCATTAGCATTCATCAGTTACTTTAAGGTGTTTTTAAATAAGTAGGAAAACGAGGAAGGTAGAAAGCGAGTTACACGTAATATTTAACAAAATTATTTAACTGCTCGTGGGGCAACATGTTACGGTGTACTGAACGTGATTTTATGTTTTGGAGCATTCCAACATTAAGTGTAAAGAAAATTGACCAAAAAAAAATTAATGAAATCGCCGATTTTTCTATTTCTAATATATGCAGGAATCTCCAGTTGTAATTAGTGGGATTAATTACCATATTGGTGGTAGTTTTTAAAATTTTGCATGTTAGTGGAGATTCTGTCCTTACCAATTTCATGGAGCAACAGGTGATTTGGTGTATAAATAATTTACAGAAATGTGTTTAGAAAGTCAGTAGTTCACATCTTCACTGGAAGTTCTGGGGTTAAAGAAAAGTCAACTGAAGCTGTTTTACAGAAATAAACGTACAGGAAATCACGTTAAAGAAAAGTTGTTCAGTGCTCTATGTCAACTGAAATGAAAATGTTATTCTATTTTTCAACAAAATCATGCAGATATCCTGAGTGACATGACTTAAGAAATAACTTTTACAAACATTGTCTCAGTTGCATTAATTGAAATTAATATGAAACCTTTTTTTTTACTAATGAAAGAATGTAAAATGCATCATTTACATAACAAAATATAACACGTACATGATTATTAAATGTATTCAAAATTGAGGTAATATGTGGTTACCTTAATATTCTACCATTAGAACCAAATCATTTTAAGATTTCAATGATGTGTAACATCAAAAACAAACTTGAACACTTGTAGACTAATGTATTCAAATGTTTTTTTTAAATGACATTTCTGTATCTTTCATATTGCAAGCATGAATTACATTCATTGTTTTCCTTTTTTAATAACCTGTGAAGAGTGCAAATTGTGTTAATTACCACCAATAATTGTAAAATAAAATATTTTAAATTTAGATATGGAGTGGGGTTATTAACAATTAAAATCAAACCTCCAGTGGCAAAAATACGTTAACATTTTTGTAGTAATATGAAGTTGTGTGTTCTAAACAGTTGGAAACAAAAGTTATTGAAAAGTTATGAATTTATGTGAAAGTAAACTTAATACATCTAGGGTGCATACATTGTTTAGTTAACCAAGACTCCTCTTGAACTAATTAGCAAAAGCAAAAATTTAATTATACCTTGGTGGCTTTGAACTTAATATTTGAAGATTTCATCATATAAGGTGCCCTATGGATTTCTAGTTTTGTAGCTATAATTTAAAATAGGAACTTAAGATTTATTATGATAAACATTGTTTAATAGTAAATTTTATATTTCAGTTTCAGAAGAAAGGGTGTGTGTGTGTGTGTGTACAAACTAAATATGAAATTTTCATGTGATGGTTTGAAATTTACTCACTTGTGTCAATAATTAATTAAAATTCTCAAAGTCCATTCTTAAGATTTATTTAAAACATTTAAAATGATACAACAGTGATCTTTTGTGAAAGAAGAGCAGTTGTCACGCAGTCACAACTCTCTCAAGATCTGAAGTGTCCACTGTTGAAAACAAATGTAAACACTGGGTCCTCTGCTGTTTGTGATGACTTCAAACAGAAACACTGTTGAGAAGCAATCTTCTAATCATTGCTGTTTTGCAAATTTCATGCAGAACTGGGTTAGAAAATTAAATTATAGGTGAATCTTCAGTATTACAGAGAGGCTGCAGCTATGGTGTAACGAGTTAGAATTTACTAAGGCACTGTAACAAGGTATCTCTGAGAGTTGGTCGAAGTTTAGAGTTTCCTGCACAGTAGATGTGAGTTGAATGTTCTTCCACTTGGATTAAAGTATCTTCTGTTTGCTATGGTGTACATAAAAAAACCATAATAAAAATGGCACAAGTCATGTGGTTAATGTCTTGGTCAGAAAAGTTAATATTGAATGAATGACTGAAGTCACATGTACTAGACTGTATTGTCCAATTTTAATGGTAAAATAAACTTAAAATATACATAAGGATGTCCCTTAACCTCAAAGTACTCAATGATTGGAAGTTAATTTATACAAATCTAGAATTCAAAGCCTATAATGTTAGTAATATTTAAAATAAATATTAATTAAACATTCAAAGAACATTTCTAATCTCAGTTATAAGATATGTCACACTGATAAAGTTTACCAATAGAACTTTCGTGTGACACACTAAAATTAGCCATTATTAACAAAAGATGTGATGAAATATTAATATGACTCTATATCACCTTAGAACACAATACATTTTTTAAACACAGCTGAGACTTTCTCATATTATTAAATACATTGTATGAGTAAACAACAGCTGTGACTGTATTCTTACAATTTTTCTGTGCTATTAAGTAACGAACAAGAACGTAAGGTTTAGGGACAACAAGGTGCATGTTGGCTGTCCCATCTTCTAAATCAAACTAAAACTATAAAAAAAATTAAAACCAGCCTTTATCATTCACATATCTGTCAAGCCTTCTCTAAACTCAAAGTGAACATTCCACAATATCTTAAGACTATCCTATTTGAAAAATTAAACTGTCTTAGCTGAAGATGGCTTCGATCTTGCCTTAATATACATTTGCTCTCTAGTTCTACAATTTCTGCTGTTAAGTATGAAAAATAAACACTTCATATCTCCTAACTCTTCTTTCTTTAAGAATATTATTATATCTTCATGTGATAACCACTCTGTGTCAGGTGCTGTTTCAATAACCCTTCAATTCTGTTTTTCCTAAGGTAAGGAGACCAAGACTGAAAACAACACTCAAAATGTACTTTAAAGTGGTTATAATTTCATTGTACAGGTCACTGGTTAGACTTTTATTTAAGGTTTCTACAGAGACGACCTACAGTCCTAATTACCCTATCACTTGCAACAGCACACTGCTTGAATAACTTTAGAAACTAATCGAACATTACACCAAAATCCTAAGCTTTCATGACACTGTCAAGATTATTCTCATCCATATTATAATAACCCACATACAACATTTTGCATTTATCATAATTAAAACCCATCTACCCCTTATTTGCCCCACTCACTAAATTGTCAACCATTTTGTAAATCAAAAGCATCCTCTTCAAAGCCAACAGTGCCAAAGTCCTTCATATTATCAGTAAATTTAAGTAATTTATTGACCATTTCTTCCTCTATGTCATTGATGTAAATTCAAAAAAGCAATGGTCCTAAGACTGAACCCCTGAGGTACACATCACTTGCAACATGAATCCACTTTGACTGAACTCAATTTATAACCCTCTGCTTTCTTCCATCTAATTAGTTAACTTATCTCCCTACATAGAGGATTTTCTTTGCAAGCCTTTTAGGTGGCACTTTGTCAGATACTTTCTGAAAATCCAAATCTGCTCCCTTACCCACATCTACGTTTACAATAACATATTCAAAATGTGTAAAAAGATTTTCTCTTAAGAAAACTATGTTCATTATTCAATAAAATTTTAAAGTTTATTAAATGATTTTGGACTTTTCAAAACTTTTACAACAACTGTTGCAAGACATAGGCCTATAATTAGTGTGATAACGTCTCTTACCTCCCTTGAAGATAGGAGTGACATCAGCTAATTTACAACCTATTACTACTTGCCTGCTGTTCAAGGACTAAAAAAAAAATTGTGGCAAGTGGCGCACATATCCAATCCTTGATCTACTTTAAAACCCTCAAGGAAACATTATCTGGCCCAATTTTATTTTAAGAAGCTCAGAATTTATGTAGTTTTCTTGTTTAACTTTGTTTTCATCTATCAATTGCTCAAGATTAGTAAAAACTGAAGAAACAGAGCAGAATTTATTTAATAAACTATCCATTTCATAATCGTCAGATACAAGCCATCCTTTATCATCCCTCAAGGTCCTATCTTAATCCTAACAATTTGTTTATCCCTAATATACTTGAAAAAATTTGACTGAAAACTGTAAAGATGTTTTTATGTCGTAATTTCCTGCTTGATCTTCTATGATACCAGTTAAATTTCTTAAATTTATCCTTTGTGAATCAAGCTGTAGCTTCCCTTTTTGTTCTGTAAGCAAGATGTTTATTTTGAATATTAAAAAAAAAAAATTTTCTTTAACAATTTTTGCACACTTGCTCAGTGTCTAAGTCAAGAGAGATAATTCTTGTTGCATCCCTTCAAAGTTTACTTTTTTTAAAATTTGGAATCAAATTATCATTATTCCTCATTTCCGTGTGTAATAAAACATCAAACCTAATACAGAAATGATCACTTGTACCTAAATATTCCCCAATTTCCATCCTCTCAACTATTTTTATATTAGAAGTTAACAATAAACCTAAAATAGCATTATTTCTAGTAGGTTTCTTGACCAATTGGTGAAGAAATCCATCTTGAATAGTTTCCAGAATCCTTCCTCCCTCACAGTTTGACTATAACATTTCCTAATCAATATGTCTGAAATTAAAATCACACATAATCATGACTTAATTAACAGATAAAATCTTAATCTCACTGTAAGCTTTCTCACTAATTTCACCAGTTTCAACTGATGGTCTGTAACAGAAACCCATCTGCATTCGACCTCCTTCCTATTTTCCTTAGTAGTTTCAGAATCAACATGATGGAACTCGCACTTTATTACAGTCACTCCTTCCCTCTCTTTATTACTCTGCCCCAGTTAAATAACCTATAATCAAAATCACCTACATCTAACCATGTTTCAGTTCTTCCAATTATATCAAAATCTTCTGTTCTTACCAGTAACCTAAAGTCATCTATTTTATTTCTTATACTTCTAGCATTACAATAGTAACAGTTAAGCCTATTCCTATAACTATTTTTATACTGACTCTTTGTGCTAAAATTTTCTCTACATCTTAATTTTGTCCTCACCACTATCTAGTCCTAATTTAAAACTTCCCTTACAGCTGTGTTAATAGCCCTTACAAACATGCCAGACAGTTTTCTACTGTAAACCATCCATTTCAAAAAGTTCACTCCTGCCACTGAATTAATGCCCCATGTCCAACCAGCTAATCTGCTCAGCCTAACATGTAATTCTACTGACCTATTCAAAATTTCATCTCAACAATTAATTATTGGCCTGTAACTTTACTTTTATCAACCCCTTGTACTTACGAATTATCTCCTCTGGCTTACACTCCCCTATATCATCAAACCTGGGCCTCGCATGGCCTAGCAAGTAAGGCGTGCAACTCGTAATTCGAGGGTCGCTGGTTCGATTCCCGGACGCACCAAACATGTTTGTCCTCCCAGTTGTGGGGGCGTTATAATGTGACGGTCAATCCCACTTTTTGTTGGGAAAAGAGTAGCCAGTGGGTGGTGATGACTAGCTGCCTTCCCTCTCGTCTTACACTGGTAAATTAGGTATGGCTAGCGCAGATAGCCCTCGAGTAGCTTTGTGCAAAATTTTAAAAAAAAACAAAAAACAATCATCACACCTTACATGCTATAACCAGCTGATGTGAGTCGATAGTTCAACAAAAACACAAATGACAACCAGTCATATTATAATGAATAACACTGCACAACAGAGTTTTTGCTTCTTGAACACTGTTGGGTTTTCCTTATAGATTTTTGGCTGCTGATCACGAAAATCACATCCAAATTTGCCCATTTCATCAAAATCTTTATTTTCACCAGGACATTGCTACAATGTAAAAACGATATCAGGGCAACTGGAATTCGTCAATGCAACGTGATGCACCAGACATTGAATACAAACAAAAATCAGGAGCAAAACACTTTTAATTATGTTACACTTAATAGTGTATTAGAAACATAAACACTATTAAATACATTATTGCCAGTAAACAGTTAACTGTCTATTTCTCAGAGTTCCTATGTGATGAAGCAAAACCAAAACTATATTTGTGCATACCCACCGGGTACCCGTCACAATCAGCAAAAACTTTTCAAAAATATTGTTGTGCAGTGTAATTGGCCTACTTGTGACATATCCCTTTCACTGAATAATCAAAAGCCAAATAATGGAACTGTGAAAATTAATCTTTTAGCCAGCAATTAAGTGTCACTATTTTATATTTCCTAGTCAGTTTACAAGTAAAACATTTTTTAAAACATACACTAACATATCACAGAGATAAGTTTTCATTTTTTAAAAAAACATACAACACTACTCTATTACCTTGCATTAAATCCTTTATAAAAATGTTGATCTAAACAGATATAGAAGCTTGGTAGCTGACACTACACTTGATGTTTGGTGAGTTAAAACTGACATACATAGTCTTGTTGTCTGTAAATATCACAAAATGAACTTACCAAATGAACCACAAAACCAGTTGAGCTATCTTCCACTTTAACATCAATAATCCCAGCCTAAAAGAGAAAGATTTAAGAGAATGAACAAAAAACATTATGTATTACTATTAAGATTATAGTTTTGAATTATAAGACACAATAGTTTTCTTAAATATTTTGTTTCCTATTTAAATCGTGCTTAAGAATAACTTTAGAAATATTTTATGCTACAAGATAAGTTTTTCACACAAAAATATAAGTGTGAAAGATCACAATAACAAATAAGAATGGAATTTGTAGCATGTATGTGAAAAAAAGGAAGGGGTATTCATTACTTTAAGGTTTATCTTTTAAATTAGTTGTTTTACATTTCACTCTAAACACTGTCAAATTTTCTTTAGTTGTTGCTCAGTATTGCTTCACAAAACATTAATTTCTATTTATAGCAGTGGTAATTAATTAAAAATGAATCCTGTGATATCAGATTAAATAAATCAGTTTCTGTTAGTGTTCCAATCAACTCTAACCAGAGGATAGAAAACCAACAAAAACTCACCCAACTATAAAATATCCTGATTACAAAGTACAACTCTCCTCACCCCTCTATACTCTGATTTAACCAACTACAATGTACCCCACAGCAATATAAAATAACCTGATTTCTTCAACCACAACAACATTAAAATAACCTGTGCAAGTCTTTAAAGAACAAATGTTGACAGAAACTCATCGATTTGTGAGATCCACAAGTGTACAGGAACATCATTGAAACTCATCGATTTGTGAAATCCACAAGTGTACAGGAACATCACTGAAACTTATCGATTTGTGAGATCCACAAGTGTACAGGAACATCATTGAAACTTATCGATTTGTGAGATCCACAAGTGTACAGGAACATCATTGAAACTTATCGATTTGTGAGATCCATAAGTGTACAGGAACATCATTGAAACTTATCGATTTGTGAGATCCACAAGTGTACAGGAACATCATTGAAACTTATCAATTTGTGAGATCCATAAGTGTACAGGAACATTATTCCATTTCTACACTTCAGCTTCTTGGGAACAGTTTGTGTGCACACGAATTCTTAAAACAGGCTGGATCTGTACTCTAAATTCTACATTCTCTTTCTTTTAGTTTGTATGAAGAAGGAAAGAAATAATACAATCTAGAGAAGTTTTGAAATACACAGCATCACAATACAAGGCACTAAGGTATAGAGTGTATGATAATATGGATTATAAAAAACAAAATTATTTGAAATGCCAGACCTCACATCGCAACAGAGAGTTTATAAAGGTTAATATTAAAAGTGTTTGACATATCACTGGTCTCTTTCTATTGAACATGCTAGAACTGAAGTGGGCCTAATACCAATCAATTAAGTATCATTCTAATCATATTTGCAATTAATATATTTTGTGCTCCATAAATAATTTTGTAGCAATAAATGTTACGAACAGTACAGTACTTAAGTTTTTACATCATGCACTCTAAACTCCTACTGATGCTTTTGTTTTTAAATATTCTACGTCAGGACTTCTCAATCTGAGGCCACAAGAAAGTGGAGGGGGGAGTGTAGCCAAGGTACTCAGTATCTTTATATTTCGTGTGAAAAAAAATGTATGCTGAGAAAGTCTGTCAATGCCTGCCCTATGTCACCTGGATGGTCTAGAGTACCCTATGTCACCTGGATGGTCTAGAGTATCTTATGTTTTGATAAGAACAGACTTGGTGATTATAATTCATTACGTCATTTACCTTAAACATTTTAAGTAATTTACTGTCTCCTTTTATCAAAATATATATTTGAATTAGAACTACCTTCTTTAGTGCAGATAATGAACTATTATAGACAATTCAGGTACAGATTCATATCTTGTATGTTGTAAGGTTCAGCACAGGAGCAAGATAACATCTTACAAACTGCGAGTCACAACACAGGAGAAGAAACGTCATCTTACAAACTATGAGTCTGGCAGACTGGCATAAATATCCACAACTTCTGACTTCATTTAATACTTTTGGGCTCTTAATATCAGGACTTGAGTGTTTATATCTGTGAGGTGTAAATAGTGATGGAAGTTTTGTTTTCAATGTTACAATGATCATCACGCATCTTATTTCCCCATCATCTTGTCACTGTTAATAGTGCTTCATATTTACAAATACAGTACACTTCCACCAGGTGACCTGCTCACTACAGATAAACAAATGTGTAACAAAATAATTAAACATAGTTTAATCTTCCAAAGTAATTTATCAATCTACCCATGTCTTCAGGAAAGGTTATAATAACACATCATAAATCTGGGTGAAAGTATACCCTACACTGATTGTTACAGTAGCTAAAATTACCTTCTCTTAAATATAATAGTTCGGGGTAACTACAGTTATTTTCCGAGCAATCTCAAGTATATTGTAGTTTATTAATTTATATAAGTTACCTTAGCCAACTTTTGAACAAACTGAACTATATTCAGGCTTCCCCAAGTGTAACTTGTGGGATTTCTGCTCTCATCATGTCTTCTCTTTTTGGTAGGAGGCACTTGTCCATCTGGTTCTAGTAATGGCTGTAAATATCAATAAAATTTTATACAAGTAATAGTGCAAAATATAATTGTCGAAACAAATTTTCATAAACATAACAATAAACACTGGAATGAATGAGCAAGGAATTTCTCAGTTTTTAGTACCTTTTTGGTTTGTTTTAGAATAAAGCCACACTAAGTTAACTGTTGTGTCTACTGCAGCAAATCAAACTCTGGAATTATAGCATTATAAGTTCATAAACTCACCAATATCTTACCACGGAAAACCCTTGTGAGAAGAAATTTAGACATTCTCCATTTCATGTTCATTAGATATGATTAATTAATCTTTAAAATTCCAACCTTTTAAGAGGAAGTTTATAAAATAAAACATCTGAATGATATAAAACATTACGGTGCACCAATTATGTTGTTTGAAAATAATGTAGGTTCATGAACACTTGATTTAAAAGGCATAAAAAGCCCTTTTGAATCAGTTTTCCTCTGCAGAAGAAATGTCCACCTTTCAAAAGCACTTGGGTTAAATAGTTTTTATTCATTACTGTGTACCAAGTTATTTAAGTTGCATACACATGTAGTCACTAGTTAAAAGTAAAACAAAACATTATTACATTACGAAATTTAAAAAAATATATATTAATTGACTCGGATTATAGTTTTACATTAAATTTAAAAACACTGTGTTGTATACGTGAAATAATTATATATGATGTGACACGTACACGTGAAATAATTATGTATGTTGTGACACGTACACGTGAAATAATTATGTATGTTGTGACGCGCTGTACACGTGAAATAATCATGTATGTTGTGACATGTTGCACATATGAAATAATTATGTAGGTTGTGAAGTGTTGTACATATATATGTTCTTTCTTCAGTGGCTTATTCCTACTGTTGTACAGAAAGAAATAACAACACAAACAAACAAAGACCAAGTCTGCTATATTTAAAGTACCTTTAAGTGACTTCGATTGTCCTTTACCACTAAAGTTCCTGTAACAGTTGCTAAGGCAACCCCTGGTTTTACTTCTGTGGGTGTTAAGGATGCTGCTAGCTGTAATCATAGGTATACAATTTAAATAAAAGGAAATGTCCTGTGATAACTTAAAACATGATCATTGTTGGATATACAAGATGAAATATTGCTACAAGGTTTCACTAAGTCAACCTCATGAAACACTTTAACAGTAGATATTTTATCCTGCAAATCCAACTACAAACAACGTAAGTTACATACATAAAGTGTACAAGTATCAGTTAGTTTTTTAATACACAGAAAAAAATATTATATCAAAATGTTATTGATATTGTAGAAGAAACACTTTAAAGCCATATTATGGATTAGACTGCATGTGTCACTAAAACACCAACTTACAAAATGCTATGACAATGTGAACATCTTGCATTTTAATTCTTTAATTTCTATAAAACTGTGATACAAATACAAACTCTAAGGCTGCATTTCTTAAGAGTTGCTAATCATAATATGTTTTTCTAAAAGCATACAGATATTCAAAGTATTAAATCAAAGGTATGACTTCAAGGAAACCTAAAATGAGTAAAACTGTATTTAACTTCACTTGTAATAATCTATGTTAGAAAAAGCACACAAGTAACATGCACTCTTCAGGTTTTTATTCATGAGAAATTTTGTTTCTTTATAGTTTATTAATGCAGTCAGAAATGTTTTTAATACTATGAGTAAAAGCAGTAGATAAATTTAAATATTGCTTTCAAAAATATGTTGTTTACTGAACAAGGTATCAATACACTGATAGCATGAGTTATTACATTCAAATACCAGTGAAAGATTATGGTATCTTTCATAAAAGTTATAAAATTGTTATTATTTACTGAATAAAAACGTGGATAGACATAAATAACCTGTCAAGTAATTATGTTTTAGAGAATCATTAAAATGGTTTTGATGATAATATTTGTGTAGAACTGCAAGCCATAGTGGTACTAAAGAGTGTATACTTTCTTTTTATGGTAACTATTCAGTTATAATACAAGAACAACAACTAGGGAAATACTCAACATGGACAGCTCTAAGGGAAAATTAACTTCTTTGTTTTGTTTCAGTAACATAAACCTTCTTACACTTAGCTCGAGAAAAACAAAGGTTTAACCTACTTAGATAATACTAATAACAAAAATGCTATACACTACACAAAGAAAAAAAGGCATATTAATAAATATAAACTAAAAGAAGTTTGAAATTACTTAAAAAACTTTTGTTTACATGAATATTAAAAGATTAAATTAATTTATTAAACATCATTTATGACAATGTTGTACAATAAAGTACATCTTCAAAACAATATCCAAACCACCTCAGTAAATCTTTTCTACTAACTTCTGAATCCAATTCTATTTTTTCATACTTTCTTTGAAGAGGAATATGCAAAACATCTCCTCTTTTGTATGGAATAAGTGGGCAGTCCTGCAAAGAAATATACAGAGACTTAAATATACTTCAAATGTGTCATTAGATAAACTATTACCTAGACACTAAATGGGGCTCCATTTATAAAGAATAAATTTTTTTCAAGTACAAGTTTTGTACAGTCTACGTACATATAAACTTTAGTACAATCAAGTTGGATTTAAATGCCGACACACAGTTATTTTACTCTGCAAGTCAGGATGCACACACACACATTATATGATATATAAATCTGAGTGTTTTCATCATACAATTATTATGAACGAAGTGAAAACAGGTACCAATAAGTGCTTTGTTAACAAAACAAATTTATAAAAATACAAGCTTTTAAAATATTTAATTGTGATTTAACACAACCAGGTTTTATAATATTCAAAAGATATTTTAATAACTGGTTAAGTTACTTAAACATTGAGTAAAAATCGTTAATTGTTTCATACGAAATTATTAAAAATAACTGGAAAAACTTAAATTACCATGCATATATATTTGTGTATATACGTTTTGTAAATATAACTATTTTTAAAGCCAAGTGATCAATACACTGGCAATATGAGTTATTGTCTTCAAATACCAGAGACTAGCAGCCAATCATCTAGTCTTGACAGTTTTCTTAGATTCTAATGGAGTTTGTTTCTCAATCAACACTGGCATTTTTCACCAGTGATTGGATGTTCAAGTCTGATGTCACAGATCCCTATCTTCACATTGGATGATCAAGTCTGATGTCATAGATCCCTATCTTCGCATTCTCAGAACACTCATCCCACAATCTGAACATCAGTAGGAAACATGATATAGAACTAATCTAAACTGTTAAATATTTCATTTTCCCTAAATATTAACTTACTGCTTCAATTTTCAGATCAGATCTATGTCTCTGCAGAACTGGTGGAGCCGTGTACACTTCTGGCACAACAAGATGTAGAGGTTTTAAGTCTCGGATCAATTTGTTTGCTTGACTGAAACTAAGGCTTGTATCAATTGGATAATAAAACACCTTCAAGGAAAAAAATTATTTAACATACTTTAATATTTATTAACATATAAATTTGTTTGTTTGACTAAAACTAAGGCTTGTATCAATTGGATAATAAAACACCTTCAAGGAAAAAAATTATTTAACATACTTTAATATTTATTAACATAGAAATGTTTATGTTGGTTCCATGTATTATGTAGTGTTTAACCTTAATAAGAAAAAAAACTCAGAAAACATAAAATTTAAAATCAGAAAAGTGATATTTAAGATAAACATAATGGTATGGAATGTGTGTGTGTGTGTGTGTGTGTGTGTGTGTGTGTGTGTGTGTGTGTGTGTGTATGACAGCAATGAATTTGAAAATAATTCCTGAATTACTCATACAATAAAAGTAATAACTAAATGTTCACCATTATTAGTCTTAAAAAATAAGTAACTCCATAACATACTAAACATACTCAGTGAAGGATTTTTAAGAAATAGCTTATTTCAAAAATTATTATGCACTTAAATCAAATGTTTTTAAAAGTTTTCCTGTTACAAGCATGGGATATAAAGATACTGTTATCATGAGTTGATTATTAGTAGTCATAAGCAGAAAAGTAAACTTATATTTGTCTATTTAAACTTTATGGTTTTCAAACTGCTAAAAGTGAATATAAAGAACACCATATTACCAGGTTATAAATTATGAAATTAAGAGTAATGTTTTATATAAATGAAGAACTGTCCATACAGAATAGCTAAGGCGAAAAATATTTTTTGTTGTAAGTTACTTCAGGATGAAAATATTAGTTTTGCTCTGTGTGTGTGTATGGTATTTTTACGTCAAAACAACCTCACAAAAGGACATTTGGCAAGTTTCCTTTATAACACAAGGGCTTGCTTGACACATTATGAAGTCTTAATTTAACTAAATAATTTAGTTCAAGCAAAGAAATAAACAACTGTTCAACATTTTTACCATAGATATTTCTTTCCATCAGCCAAATACACTGAAATCCTGTGTAAACTCTTTATATCTAATGCTTGATACTTAATGGGAAAAACGAGATTTACTCATTGGAATTAGTGCTGCCACATAACTGATTATTTGTATTTAACATAGAAAGGGTTGTAATTTCTAGATATCATCTGCTTTACCACTGAAGAATACTGCTGTTGTTCACTTTCTTGAACAACACACAGCATTACAGCGATCCCTCCCATGGATGGAACAGCTATTACTTCTAAAGGCCAACAAAGGGATAAAGGCAACTAAGTAGAGCAAAGTCAACTTATTGACTTCTTGGTTCGGCAAAATTCTCACATATTAAGAATAAATAAATAGAACTATGAAAAATGTCTACATTAATACAAGAACATAAAAAGTGTATGGAATGTCCCCATACTCATATAAATATAATGACATACACTTCACAAAGTATAGAGTTACAACTGACAGGACATTTACCTTCATTGCCAGAGGCTGGAATGGCGAAACAGCATCAAGGTATGGGAAATCTGGTTCTGTACAAGATGAAAGAAATATGATAATATACATATAATGAAGCAGTCAACTACAATTAAAAGTATCACAGAGAATATTTATTCGTGTTTTTATGGAAATCTGTACAGTGGGCTAACTCGTCTACAAAAGAAAAGTACCACAGATAATATTTATTTGTGTTTTTATGGAAATCTGCACAATGGACTAGCTCGTCTATAAAAGAAAAGTACCACAGAGAATATTTATTTATTTGTGTTTTTATGTAAATCCGTGCAGTGAACTAGCTCGTCTACAAAATAAAAGTACCACAGATAATATTTATTTATTTGTGTTTTTATGGAAGTTTGTACTGTACAGTGGACTAGCTCATCTTTAAAAGAAAAGATAATATTTATTTATTTGTGTTTTTATGGAAATCTGTGCAGTTATGTAAAATTGCATACAAACCTAAATAAAGTATTCCACAGTTATTCAAATATAAAAGATGTGACTGTCTTATTGAATGACAAAAATAAAATGCCACAAAAAATTATAAACCAATTGTTTTCAAACACAATTATCAGACATAAACTACTTCAAAGTAATTTCCTGCTATGACAAACAAGCTATATTTAAAAAGTTACCATGCAGACCTAAATTGGAATACCATATCTGAATATATAAATAAAAAAAACTTACAGGAAGGGAAAGAAAGCAAGTACAAACATATAGAATTGTGCTCATATGTTAATTTCCTATCTAAATCTGGAACTGACATTAAATAAAGTTTGCTTAACTAAGAAACATGGGTAACTTCTTTACTCCAAATAACTTCATAACTATTTCATGCTCAATACAGTTTTCAAGCAATAACTTTTAGAGTAAAAACATATCTTCATAACGTTTTGCAGATTTTTGGTAAACATTAGAAAGTTTTCATATGCAAAATATTAGATTTTTTTAAAATAAAGTTTGAGAATTTTTAGATAATGTTTTTCTCGTGCCATTTTTTTGCATGTTGGATAGGCAACATGCAAAGTAATTTATCAATCAGAAAATTTTCAAATTTTATATAAAAACATTTATAATGTCCAGATAATTACCAAACACTTATTAAAAAATAGTTTTGTATTTTATCTGTTATTTTCACTAACGAATCTCTACACAAGCTTAGTCAATTTGACCAATCTTGTAACCACCACAGTAAACTACGACAAATATAAGTTATGCCATGTTTTCTTTTATAATGACAACAAATTATAACACAAAAGTTTAGCTTTAATCTTATAACATTTTAGTTTATACATATTTATTATTTTTATTACACTGACCTTTCAGCCATGCGTAGCTAACAAAAGAGAAGTTACAATGATGTGATACATATTAATTAATGTTACCATATCAAAGAATATAAAGCTGTCCTTTAGTCTTTACAAAGTGACTTCGCTTGGCTGTGTTTTAATGGCCTAGTATTTTGTAAAATAGCAGTAACATTTCAAATATTATACATTATATTACATTATGTATATATGTTATTACTATTTACAAATAAGTTCTTAAACATTTTTCTTAAGACATAGAACAGTAAATAAAGAAGTAAAACAAACAATTATCTCTTCTAGTTATGACCTTCATAACCACTTGCTGCTTGTCATTGGACACTAAACCTTATAACAGTTTGCACGTGAAGAATGTGAAACATTTTTTTAGGTTTTTTACATAAACATTTGAAATGACCAAAAATTATTATATTGATACCAGAAAATTCCATTATAATTTATTAAGCTTAGTAACTTCAATGTATTTGGGTCTTAAAAAATATGAAATTTCAAGCAGACTAAAAACTCAACTTACCAGTCTGAAGTTTTTGTATTGAAAGAACAAGATGTTGTCACAATACTTAAAAAATGGCTGTAAAAGCTGCTAAGAGGACAGATTATTCAAATGTCACAAACAGAAGTGTATATAATGGACCATTTCCAAAAAATGAAAAGAGGTGAGCAGGGCCATTGTGTTTAATACAGTATGTGACCAACATCAAACAAATAGAGAAGAGGTACTTATTTTATATTATAGCTTGTCAATATTGGTAATGTGAGTTACTAATTTGTGTGAAATTATAGACATCACAAATATCTAATCTGAACCAGTGTTGCATTCAACATACCACATGACAAGACAAAAACAAAGTTTAGGTGTGTTTATAATATATGCTTTAAACAAAACTAAACTTTTAATTATAACCTACAATTTTATATCAGACTTATTGACAAAAATTCATAAAATAGTAATTCAATAAAGTTTTAAATGCAAGTCGAGAAAAGTGACGACATGGCCTTTGACCCACATGGAAAGGATTGAATACAAAAACCTACAACTTTTTCAGATAATTTTGTTATAATACAAAATCACAAAAATTCATATTGGTTTTTTTCTTACTGCTGTTAAATTACTTAAAGTACTTTTAGTTTAGTGGTTTAGTTTGCTGTGAGACAACCTTATGCTTTGTGTTTATAACTGTAATACACGATTTTTAAGTGGGGGAAAAATGTATTTAAATACAAAACAAAACAGTGCTAATGATGATGTTACTGGAACAACAGTAATCCACCAAAATGAAAAGTTTGAGAACTTTCTTTAAACTTTCAGAAAGTATTTACCTAATATTAGGTTTCACAATCTCAGTCTTCCTTTTTTATTTCCTTTAAAAAAACAATTTTAATTGAAGATAATGTAATTAAAACAAAAATCTAATTGCTAATGAGACCTGTAAAAACAACCACATTGTTTGAAGAGTTCCCCCATAACTCCATAAAGTGCACAGCATCACCAAAACGTAGCGAAGGGTGACCTGCAAATACGATGCATGGTGTTCGGAATTCATTACTGAAGCCTTCTGCTGCAAGAAAAATATACAAAAAAAAAACATTAACTAAATAAAATTTGTCTTTAAAGTGAGTATACAAGTTACAGAGAAAAATAAACTATAATCACATTAATAAACTGTTCCACAAAGCCATAACAGTTAGATATATTTGTTGCAAGTAACACAGCTAGAGTTCTATCCTTATAGGCTAAGAAGTAATTGTGATTTTGTTGGCATCATTTCTTTGCTTGTCAACTGGTTGTGGTGGGATATTTTTAATAGCCACAGTTATGCTTCAACATCATCAAATATGTTCAGTTTAAATATGGTTCCTCATGTAACAAGACACCTACATTAGAATGAGATAATCTTAGAAGTTTTATGTTAACTTAAGGGAGAAAGTAGTGCAGCCTGTAAGGGAATGCTGAAAACGGAACATTGTGTCATCGTGCTTTCAGATAACTGTGAAGGGTTTAAAAAACAATTTAGGTCAACTGGCATTTTCTTATTTTTTTTTTTTTAAATTTCAAGATAAAATAAAATTTACAGTCTACCAAGTAGACCTCCCATCTACCTAAATAATGCAACAGAAGTTCGTCTTTTAGCATATATCAGTAAGAATAAGTTCTGAATGAACTACGTTTGTTTTTGTAAGCACAAACTATCAATTTTGGTCAAGTTTATACACATTCTGTATAGACCTGGAACTTTAATTTTAAATGCATAGCTCTCCACTGAAGTTTAGTATTTAAAAAAGTCCATTGATCAATGGATAAGTCAAACACTTTCTTGACTTTCAATTACAGCAGTCAATTTAAAACTTCTAAATTTGAAACTTGACTGTATCTTTTAAACCTTTTTTTGAGTCAACTTGTTTTCTTATCTGCAGCTCCCCTGCATGTTTTACTTTATTCAAATTTTGATATTTTTTATATTTTCTACTTAAGTTCTAAACAGATTAGCCATTTTTTACTGTAGGTTGTTAAAACCTGGTAGTGTTTTAATATAGTTGTAAACAAATAGTTCACAGACTTTTTCCATTTATCTTATCTATTCTATTAGCATGTAATAGGGTAATAAATTATTTATGTTCATGACTTTTACTTTCTGAAATGTAATTTTTTTGCTTCCTGAATCTAAGCATAAAGGTATAATTAGCATTACATATAACCAATGTTTTCTTATGTAAATATATTTAAAAATAGATGTTTCCTTTGTACCTATAATAAACTATCAGATTTCTTTGTAATTTTTGCTCACAAAACAATAAACTTAATAACATTTAAGAAGTTACACCACATGTGAATAGATATTGAAGTAACAAAAAAGACATACAATTTAAAACTAAAATATAACTGGGATGAAATTTTCTTTATAAATTGTGGTTACTTGTTTTTGGAAACAGGTGCACAAAAAATTTCATATGTTGGAAATTATTAAAAATAAAGCTAAATGCAAATAATTTATGTCACAGTACACATTTTGTCATATAGAAAAAGACAGCACAAACAACCCACATTCAATCCCACGATGAACAACATAGTTCCTGAAAAGTATCGATACTGAAGATCTTTCAGAAACCATACATAACAACAATCTTTTGAGACTTTTTGGGCTGATAATTCTTTTAGCAAACTTATTATGTATAACATAACTAATGCTTTACACAAACTATAAATACATACAAACATAACTACATACATACACACAGTTTGCTTTCCTTACCTTTAAGTCCAGAAAAATGCTTCAGTCTATTGTTACGAACAAGATGAGCATGAGGAAAAGGTTCTTCAGGGAGATAAACCTTGGACTGCTTGCTCTGAGAAAGCCTAAGACATCACAAATCAAGAAAATACTTTGAACAATCACAAAATAGTGGACAAAATTTTTGTCATTGCAACTATTGGTTGGTTGGATGTTCTGATGTTTTAGTACAAAGCAACAAGGATACTTGAACCAAATAGTAAGAAAACAAAAACAAAGAAACATAAAATATAATAAATTGTAGAAAAAACAAAAGGTGCAAATGATCTGGTTTGAAAATTACAAAGGTCAGAAAAAACCCAATTAATACAGACAGTGGCATCATTGTCCAATATGTCATCAAATATGGTGCAGCAGCTAATAGTTGTGGTGAAAACATGAAAGTAAAATATGGGAATTTATTACTTGAGTGCCACATTAGTGGTTCAGAACCCTTTCAAGTGAAAATTATGAAACTGTGACTAATGTAAAGCTTTGACTTCCTCCCTCTGGTCCTCACAGTTAAAACTGCTAAATACTAAGTGAGATCTTCATGAACATTATGAAATTACTACTGCAATTACCTCCAATACAACTTGGCAAGTTTTAATAACTCAACATACAAATGTAACCATAAGTTTATACTAAACTAATGAGATTCTGGGGTATCTTTCTATAAAAAAAACAAAAAACATTTAGAACAGTGTTATAAAGATCCTGAAAGATTATAACGGGAACATTAGAAGCTGTTCGTATTACTTTAAATGCAAGCAAACATTGAGATGTGGAGAATTGTTTTGGAATTTCGCACAAAGCTACTCGAGGGCTATCTGTGCTAGCTGTCCCTAATTTAGCAGTGTAAGACTAGAGGGAAGGCAGCTAGTCATCACCACCCACTGCCAACTCTTGGGCTACTCTTTTACCAACGAATAGTGGGATTGACCGTCACATTATATGCCCCCATGGCTGGGAAGGCGAGCATGTTTAGAGTGACGTGGGCGCCTTACGCGCTTGGCCATGCTAGGCCGAGATGTGGAGAAAAGTTTGCAATGAAGTGACTGCCATATTTCAGCAATGCAAGTGTGTGAAATACTCAAGTAAATACTATCGACTCACAACTTACATTTATGTAAAATGAAAGTAATAAACTGTTTTTTTTCTAATTTATTTTCTTTAATAATCACAATTAAAGGAAAATAATACAAACTGATGTTTATTCTTGTGGACAAATGTCATGATACTTTTAAATTGTTCCCTGAATTCCTTTTATACCAAAAGCTCCAATTCTATACAACTGCAAGAATATCACATCTTAATCCTGTCCTATGGGTATGGAAGTGTGAGTGAAAGGATCAAAAGTATGGACACCACTACCTTTTTACAGAATTGCATTCACTACTTAGTTAAACAACTCTATTATCAACAAATATTGATATATTTGGATCAGGCCATAGTTTATTATCCACATTTCAACATTACAGGTTTCTTGATTCAGAAGAAAATATTTAAATAAATTCTCAATCTTATTTTCTTGCCCCCCCCGCTAGTACAGCAGTATGTTTACGGATTTGCAATGCTAAAATCAGGGGTTCACTTCCCCTCAGTGTGCTCAGCAGATAGCCCAATGTGGCTTGGCCATGAGAAAACACACACAATATTTTCCCCCAGCTAGTACAGCGGCATGTCTCCGGATTTACACCGCTAAAATCAAAATTTAATTCTCCTTGGTGGATTCAGCAGATAGCCTGATATGGGTTTGCTATAAGAAATTACACTTATTATCTCTATAGCAAGTGGAATTTATTCATTCTATACTGACCCCTGCAGGTTTGTTTTTTTTCTATTCTTATACAATCTCCAGATTTTGATACAAATTGAACACTCTTAGTACAGATATTGCTAAGATACAAGTAAATTTATAATCTCCAAGCTTTTTGCAATATTGATATAGGCAGGAAAGTCCTGTCACATTCTTTAAAAAAAATATACAAGTAACCCTCTCAGGAATTTTCTATTAAGTAATTTTATGGCATCAGAAAAACATACAAGTTCAAGAAGTCTTAACAGAAAGTAATAAAAAAAACTCGTAACTCATACTTTTGGTAGGTGGATCTTTCTTCTTTTGGGTAAAACTGGACATCAGTTAGTTATGCCCAGGTCGCAAAGTTTCAAGATTACTTAGATTCAATGCACAGGAATATCAAGCTGAAAAGCAAAGATTAACTAAGCTACCTTTTCTCTAGATCTAGAGGTTATCAACTGGAACAACAGGCTCAAAACTAAATACTACCAGAAACCAACATTTTGTGTCCTCTACCATTGCTTCAGCACATTTATACCTGACTGTTACAACATACAGTTGATTACAATTTACATTTTCTATTAAAAATGCAAAGAGAAGCACAGAAAATTGAGTGATGCTACCTACTATCACAATGAAATTTTTTTACATAGCCTTGACGAAGCTCCAAGAAGCACAAAAAAACTATTCATGGCTCTGTTCAGGACCTATGGTTTCCAGCAGTCCTAGATTCAAATCCTAGTCTATTTGCACTTACTGGCTTTTTTACTTTGTAACAGTTGAAAAGAATAAAACATTTTCAGTTTAGATAAGTATCTAAGTTTATGAATAATCTAAATTTTTTTTAAAGCCTAAATGCCTCCAATTACATCTATATTTGATGCTGCAAAAGTATTCATTTCGACTTCCACAGTATGATATATGCAATAAAGGTGTCTAGACACATGGGGTCCAACACTGTCACTACTTGTCACGTGTGGCAAAATGACTGCTGAACCTGTGGTGAATTAGTGCTTTACTTCTGCCACCTACTTTTTAAATATAATTAAGTCTTTCAATAAATAACAAACATTTATTGTGTATTTTTTTACCCCTGTATACCTGCTAAAACACAGTTAATTTGTTTTTGTCAATTGGTAAAAACATTTAATATACTTTTACTTCCTCCACAGTTTTGGTGATGATGAAAAAGAACAAAAAAAAAACTGTTGAACACTCCTGGTTTACACAATACAATCTTATTGTAATAAAGAAGAAACAAGTACCAACCATTCAGCCAAAATATTGGAGTAAGCAAGTGAGCGATCAGCCACTGGAGACAGAAAGTACATAGGGACCAATAACTGACCAGTGTTGTCTAACTGTCCAGCTAAGCATTCAAAGAGGTCATAAGTCACTCCAGAAGGATAGCAGGGAATCAACACATTCCCACCATTGCGTACTGTCATAGCTGCAAAGATACAAACCAGAGGGAAATAATATAACATGAAAATCAACTGAGAGACAAGCAACATTTCTGAGCACATTATGAGATGCAGT
Source organism: Carcinoscorpius rotundicauda (assembly GCA_011833715.1). Classification (NCBI taxonomy): domain Eukaryota; kingdom Metazoa; phylum Arthropoda; class Merostomata; order Xiphosura; family Limulidae; genus Carcinoscorpius; species Carcinoscorpius rotundicauda. Next base: position 14,812,187 of record CM022398.1, on the reverse strand, counting down.
AACTCATTCAGTACCATGTTCATAAATGTTTATAAATTGAATTGTTAGGTCCTCACATACAACTTAAAAGTTGGAATATTCAACATACTGTATAAATATGCACACAAAACACACACAAACATCTGAGATACCAGTTGTACAATTAAGAACAGAAATTATACACACAATTTTATATTCTGATGGATCCACTCATTCTGTTTAATATTCTGGTTACATTATCACACTAGAAGCTATTCTTAACAAATAAAAATGTTAATTCTCTTGAATTGTTAGTTTTAACCATGTTTTGCAAATCAGTGTATATGTAACATTAAAAATGGGCTTTTGACCCAACAGAATGATCATGAAAGATGCCTTTACATAAAATATAACTTATCAGCTGATTGTATTAAAACTAAAAAAAATTTTTTGTTGTTCACAAGATAAGTCTGCTGATGACCCTTTCACACAATGTTTTGGTTTAAAGTGAACTAACACCACAGTCACATTTTCACACAATAACACAGCTTTTGGTGTAGTGGGAAAATTATAAACTTAATCACATTTTGAAAAGTTAGGATTTTTCTTCTTTGATCCACGTCTCATACTTTTTACTGTATAATAAAATATATTGCTTTGTCCTTTCGTTAACACTCAAATTTACTTGTAAACTTACTGATGGGGAAATTATGTTTTAAGGTGTTACAATAATTAATTCAAACACCTAAAATTGTCTTTAAAATGACCGTTTCAATCTACAAATCCCTCAACCCCACTTTAACTAACTTCAAAAATATCATCTGTACTCTAAAGTGCATATTACTTCATACATTTGTTGGAAATGAATAAAAACATGTATATGAGACCACACTATCTATAAACTGTACAAGTTAAATCTAAAGTTCCATGAACATGGACACATAAAGGTGTGTTACAGCGACATGTAACTGTTCATATTAGCTTAGCTAAGCGAGCAATCATGTTGGGAATTAAAACCATGAAAATGTAAATACAGATTATAACAAGTCAAATATATCTATATATATTTAGTTATATATATATGTACAAAAAAAGTAGAATTTTTCACAAGAATCATTAACTAAATGTTCCAGAAACCCTGTGAAGCTTGCTGCTAGGGATTTAATATAAACATTTCAAATGTGGATTGTTAAAAGCCAGTAAAGAATCTGTCATTATCCTCCACAATTTCTGGTCACAATGGACAAAATTACAATCAGTTGTACATGAGATAAACTGGTTACATGTAGCACAATTTTCCCTGAGTACTTGCTTCAACTTAAAATAATATACTCAATAAAGTGCAAAGATTAAACACGGTGGAAATACTCATTACATTAATACAAAACTAAAAACTTATTCAGATTTAAGCAATTCTAAAAAAACTGATCTAATAAACTATACCACCGTGATGAAGTTTTTATCTCTTCGGTAACAAATAATTCCCAGCTTTTTAAATTATGTAGTTTCACAGATAAACACGGTAATTCAGAAACAATTTTTCTTCACCTACAAGTCAATTAAAATTTAACTGTTTGAATGCAAGTGGAATTTCATAAGAGTATTATGGATTCTACAAACTGTACCTAATGAATACATTGTAGAGTCAAAAATTACCACTAGAGTATACAGCTGTCAGAGTTTAGAACTGGAGTTTATGCACTATGTACCTGCAGGACTGTAAACAATACATATTAGCTCCAGCTGTGTGTGCAGGTCATGATTTAAATCCTAGATAAGTACATACAACACCTACCTACAGTACTACATAATTCTCCTAGCATACTATCAGGGTTTAATAAAGGTGTTTGAGTTAAACTAGACAGAATAAGTACATCCGAGTTCCGTAAAGGCGTATGGTCTAGAGGTTTTGGATGAGTGGTGAGAGTAGAGGAACCCGAGATATACGCTATCTGTAATAACACAATATAAAATTAAATATATAACTATATCAGTATGATTCTATATACATATACATACACATCCATACTGACAGTTACTTCAACATATACCCTTGTTTACTTAATACACACACACATATAATATACAATCATACTGACAGTTACTTTAACATATACACTTGTTTAGTTATTAATTATTAATTTCCCAGTAAAAAAAATTCAATAATGAAGGAAGCTGGACAATGAAATAATTATTTATCAATTTTAAAAACCGAAGTCAATACATTTTCTTCTGTCAGTTTGATATATTGCTTAAATTAACAGTTGAATATTTTGAGTTTTTCAGGCTTACGACGACCAGTATGTACATAAAACTTGTTATTAAACTCACTAGACTTTTACTGAATAATGCTAGAAAACTTACGAGCAACCAATTTCCAGGTATGAAAATCTTCACAAACTGCGACATCTCAAAGCAATTTTTGTTATAGTACCAATAACAATAAATTAATACTGAAATGACCATTATTTATCTGGTATTTTATTTATGGGCAAACTGCAGAGAAAACTAAATTTTATCAGTTCTATGGCTTGACATCTACATGTTCTCTTGGCTGGTTGACCAGAAAAGGATTTACAAATCAACTGTAGATGGCTCTCAAGTAGTTTTTACCTTTTCATGTTCAGTGAGAAGAGTCCAATTACAGCTTCCAAGGCAGTAACCTGAACTCATGGCTGAAATCTTGAACACCCCAAATACATCCTGTGAAACAGAACGAACATTCACTGACTGATATTGTACACTTCAGCTTTTATGGACAAACAGTGTAGCATGAAAGTGCTTAGGGCTATTACAGAAGTAATAAAATAACTCCAGCATTTGTTTTGCAAGCAAACAGATAACAACATAAAAGCACTGATTACTAGAGTAATGAGTGCTTAACACAGATTGAACAATGTCTCTTGTAACAATTCATCTCAAAAACATAAATTTGTAAGACTAAGACTAACAAGATGCTATTAGCCCACCATGGATGTGTTTAATATCTAAGGCACATTTTTGCAGAGAAAAACAAGTAACCGAATGCCCAAAATTTGCTGTTAAAAACCTAATTTTGGAATTCTCTTATTTTGGTCAAAATGTTTGTTTTTAATAATAGCTAATTAAACAAATAACTGTTATATTTATATTAAGATACTAATACATTATTAAATAAATACAGCTATCTAATGGCTCATGAAAATCATTTTGTTGCATTGTACCATTAAATATTGAGCAGTCAGCATCTCTAGGAGACATCCAACTTTTGGTGGAAGAAGTTTATAAAAGCTGCAAGTTAAAAAACAAGTTTTTGATGCAGGATTTATTTCATAAATATAATATATGCTGTGATTGGTAAAGCTCAGGAAGTATTTTCCAAGCTCACAGCCGAGCAAAGTTATGATTACGAGCACGTCAAAAAATGCATTTTGAATGCATATGAATTGGTGCCAGAGGCATACAGACAAAAATTTCGTGGTTACAAAAAGTTTGACAGCCAAACTTATGTCGAATTTGCTCGTGAAAAAGAAACTCTGTTCGACAGGTGGTGTGATTCCAGAGAAATTAAAGATGATTACACGAAACTCAGAGAACTCATGTTAGTCGAAGAGTTTAAAAGATGTATTCCCGTAGAGATAAAAACTTATATTGATGAACAAAAAGCTTCCAAAATTCATGATGCTGCTGTCTTGGCAGACGAGTATGCTTTGACTCACAAAGATTTCTCATACAAAAGCAAAATAAATCACACAGCAAAGAAACCCAATAGCTCATTCAGATATTATGCAAATGTCGACAGAGACAAAAAAGAGCAAACTTCTAATTCTCAAACAAAGACTCCATCTTATTCTCAAAGCTCGTCATCTACCCAAAACGTGTCATTCTCATCCAAAACGTGCTTATTGTAAGAAACCTGGCCATCTGATTTCTGAGTGCTATAAGCTCAAAAACAAGCCATCACCCAATAGTTTCATTTCGCCCTTGTTTGATACATCATTGGTTCCCAATGATTTTGACCCTGTCCAGTCCACTGTGGATTCCAAGTCCAATATTATTGATGTACCTGAAGATATTGTTGAGGACAAATTTAAGCCTTTCATGACTGAAGGTTTTGTTTCTTTTGTTGGCGATTCACGTCTACAACCAATTAAAATCCTGCGGGATACTGGAGCTTTTCAGAGTTTGATTTTGGAAAGTGTACTTCTGTTTTCTGAAAAGTCATCCGTTGGGGCCAATGTGCTCATTTCTGGTGTAGAAGGTGGCGTCGTTTCTATTCCTCTTCATAGATTAGATTTACATTCGGACTTAGTTTCAGGCCCAGTGACTGTGGGTATTAAAGCCTCATTGCCTGTTGAAGGTGTGTCTATGCTTTTGGGGAATGATTTGGCTGGTAGTAAGGTGGTACCAGAAGTTCGTGTTGTTGAAGCACCTGTTATTAGCCCCAGTACAGAGCAACTCGTTGAAGAGTTTCCTGATGTTTTTCCCGCCTGTGCTGTTACTCGTTCTCAGACATGTTCTCAGGAGTCCAAAGAGGATTTCTCTTTGTCTGATACGTTCATGTCTCACATCGATGAGATTTCTGACTCAACTTTAAGTTCTACTGATGACTCTAAGACATTTTTCGACTCTCTTCATCGAAACAAACTTATTGAGGAACAGGACAATGATCCTGAAACTCGTTCTCTTCTACAACTGGCTGTTAATGAAAATGAAATAGCAACTGTCCCTATTTGTTACTACCAGAAGTCAGGTGTGCTAATGAGAAAATACAGACCTCCTGACGTTGCTGCTGAAGAGGAGTGGAATGTTATTCATCAAATCGTCATTCCAAAATACTATCGGAATGATATTCTTAGTCTTGCTCATGACCGTGTATTGTCGGGACACTTAGGTGTAAGAAAGACCCTAGATCGTATCCGACGACATTTCTATTGGCCAAAGATGCGCCAAGATGTTGTTAGCTTTTGTAAGGCATGTCATTCTTGCCAAATCACTGGAAAACCAAATCAAGGGATTCCCAAAGCACCACTGCAGCCTATTCCTGCCTTTGAAGAACCATTCTCAAGGGTCATTATCGACTGTGTTGGCCCAATGCCGAAAAGCAAAGTAGGAAATGAATACCTCTCGACGATCATGTGTGCTTCTACACATTTTCCTGAGGCAATCCCTTTGAGAAAAATCACTTCTCCCAACATCGTCAAGGCTCTTGTCAAATCCTTTACCATGTTCGGAATTCCAAAAGTTGTGCAATCAGATCAAGACACAAATTTTATGTCCAAGCTATTTGAACAAGCCATACATGAATTAAGAGTCCATCAAATTTCATCCAGTGCCTACCATCCTGAGTCACAAGGTGTTCTTGATCGTTTCCACCAAATTACTGCCACAAACACTCAAAGAACTGGGTTGAGGGTGTTCCCTTGTTACGGCTTGAAGTTCGCGAGGTTATTTCAGAATCTACTGGATTTAACCCTTTTAAGTTGGTTTAAAAAGACAAATAAGCAAAACAAAAAAAAAAGTTTTCACAAGTTCAAACTTTTTTTTTACTTTTAAGGGGGAGAGTTTTATGTATATGTGTAAATATTTTGTAAACGACAACATGTCGTGTTGTGTTTGAATTTTCATTTGTATTATTCATTTTTCCATATTGATATTATTGTTTCGAAGTTTAAACTAAAATATGTTATTTATTTAGGGTAACGTTTTAGAACTTTCTTGAATTAAGTAGACCAATCACATGTTTGTAAATGAGTGCTGGTGACTTCCTGTCTAGAAGTGTAGTCTCGTGCAAGAACGGATATGCGTGGATAGCTCTGGAGTTGTATGGAAATTGCAAGATTGTTCGAGAAATAGGCCTATCGGTATAAAAGACGGTGACAAGAGAGAGTATCAGTCATCAATCATCAGTCATCAGTTTTATTCGAGGGAGAGAGATTCAGTCATTAGTTTTATTCGAAGACAAAGAGTGAGATTCAGACACCAGTTTTATTTCAAAAGAAGAGAGTTAGTTATTTGAGAAAGATTAAGTGTTTGCTGTGAATATTCAACTTGGATTTGTGATTGAAAAAGGCAGTCATCAGTCATCAGTTTTTATTTGAAAAAAGAAGATAGATTCAGCCATTAGTAATTCAGATGTATCGTAGAGATTGACGAAATAAAATCACGGCTTCCGTAGATCTAATTTCAATCACAAATCCAAGTTGAATATTCACAGCAAACACTTAATCTTTCTCAAATAACTAACTCTCTTCTTTTGAAATGAAACTGGTGTCTGAATCTCACTCTTTGTCTTCGAATAAAATTAATGACTGAATCTCTCGCCCTCGAATAAAACTGATGACTGATGATTGATGACTGATACTCTCTCTTGTCACCGTCTTTTATACCGATAGGCCTATTTCTCGAACAATCTTGCAATTTCCATACAACTCCAGAGCTATCCACGCATATCCGTTCTTGCACGAGACTACACTTCTAGACAGGAAGTCACCAGCACTCATTTACAAACATGTGATTGGTCTACTTAATTCGAGAAAGTTCTAAAACGTTACCCTAAATAAATAACATATTTTAGTTTAAACTTCGAAACAATAATATCAATATGGAAAAATGAATAATACAAATGAAAATTCAAACACAACACGACATGTTGTCGTTTACAAAATATTTACACATATACATAACAACATGATCTCACAACACTCTCTTGAGATCCATTCCACACTAATTGTTGAAATAGTCATCAACGGCTAAAGAGTACTTGGTACACACTCACTTGAAAGAGTCATTAATAACAGAAGAGAGATTAGCACATACTCGTTGAAAGTAGTCATTAATAGTAAAAGACAGTTTTGTGTATACTGATCTGGAGCAGCTGTTGGTAAAAGAAGCATTAGTATATAATCATTTCAAGGGAACTTAGTAGCCAATCATTTCACTCTTGCCTCAGGTATCCTTTGTTGTGAACAACATGAGGCTCCACTGTCTAACATTCAAAACTTTATATCAATTAATATAACATGAAATCTTAGCTAACAATCCATATTTTAATAGTATACAAGTTTTAAGTTCTTAATTTTATAAGACAATATTTAAAAAAAATTATGAATTTCCCCTAGTAACTATTTTATCTACGCCCTCCCAAGAAACTACGAAATTGAAAGTAAAGTATTCACTATGAAACTTCTGATGCTCACACAAACTATAATTTTTTTTATAACCTTCAATTTTGTTTGGTTATGAAGCTATCAAACAGAAAGTCACACCCACTCCTATAATATCCTCTCTTTCAGGATTTGTTAATAATCGTCTCTTACATTTAATTATATATAATCTATAACCAACAGAAAGTGAAGGTTTTAATCTGTCAAGTGATGCATTATGTTACATTGTGTTCTGAACAGAGTTTGTTCCTACGAGTATCACAATAGCTGGATTTGGTGAATTTGTAACAGCTCTTGTTGCATGGTTATAAACCCAGAAGAGGTCAGGAAAATCATCTGTTTTTTGCATGTTATTAGTCTGTGTTCTTTGTGCATTATTTAACTAAATAGAAATTACTTAATGCACCCCTACCATTAGTATAAAAATGTAAGATTCACTGCCATTGATAATACAGAGCAATAAAAGAGTAAGTACTTTATTTCCTGTTTTTCAAGCTCATTTTTTATTTATTTATTATTATTAGAGTAACTAAAATATAAAAATAGGGAACTTTTCAGGTTAGATAATGTTAATTTAGGTGAAATAAACAATAATAATATAATTAAAATAATTCACGAGCCACTTACAATAACAGTTACAAGTGGCTTGTGGGTAATGTAATTTGATAGCATACTGTGTTCTGCACATTCCCCATGTGACTTATAACTTACATTGGCACAATTGATAGTCAGACCTAGTTCATGTGGCAACAAAACAATAAAATTCAATTACAAATAGATGCATAATGTTACGAGCTTAAAGCAACATAAGATAAAACAAATGTAGTTTCACACTACATTTGAAGTAATTCTAGATGAAAAAGGAGAGTAATTTAGATTCATTTTGATTTTTAGAGGGGTTTACAAAGTCAGTCAAATTGACCAATACAGAGTTAGGGTAGAAAATATAATATACGAAATATAAAATTTTACTGAAAACAAACTTGAAATGTATTTAGGAGGTTTTCATACTCATGACATTTGGGCTTTTTAAAATGAAGAAAAGAGCTCTTAATCTTAACATCAAAATCACTTGGAACACGAATTATTTCAGACACACTCAATATACTCGAGGAAAAATCTCTTTTTTTAGTTTATTAAAAATACTCCACTAAAAATATGATTTTTTTGTATGTAAAAGACTTGTAATGTTAACTGAAAGACTGACACATTTCAGGAAGATAAACATAACATATCATACATTAGTAGTATCAAATCTATTAAGTGAAAGAAGGTTGTATGGCTGGTGAAACTGACCTGGCCCTTGTGGATAGAGTTAAGGGAGACATCCATTAATAGCAAAAGAGAGTTTCTTATATATATTGATTTGAAGAAGTTTTTAGTGGCAGGAGAGGGCTTAGTGTGTGTGCCATATGCAAATTCAAAGTAGTCATTATATAAAAGAAAATTTAATGCATCTTCAACAATAATGAACCATAGATCACCAACATGGAACTGTGCTATGTTGGTTCCACTTGGGCATAAAAATAACTTTCATTGGCAAAAAAAGACCAGATCAACCAAACTATGAACATAGGGGATAAATGAAATTTATTGAATCATCGAGAAAGGCATTCTGACTTAATTTTATGAAAAACATATCTGCACCACGTAATACATATTTCATATTCAAATTCAGACCACTTTATTAGAAATTATACCAATTTAAAAGTTGGGCCACCTTTTGTCTGAATAATAGCTATGATACTACAAGTGCAGAAAGGTGTCTTGAGGGGTTTTTTCCCCATTCAATCAGTAATATTGTATGCAATTCATGGGATGAGGCAGGCAAAGGATAGTGATGATGAATGTATAGGTTCATCCTACACATAATCATTTGGATCAAGATCCAGGGATTATGGTCCTGATATGAAATGCCTGAAGTCTTATCAGGTTTCTCAAATCAGGCACACAGCATCTAAGCACAGTTCATGAAAACAGGGTCATCTTGAAGTAGTTGTTCCCATCCAAGTATACATGAAAGCACTAGATGCAGGAATCGGAAATAATACTGAGGCAAGTTATGGCAATCATTCTTTCTTCTATCTGGGCCAAGAGGCCTAAGGTGTGCCAGTAAAACATGAATCAAACCATGACTCTACAACCAGAAACCTGAACAGTTGGGACTACACAGGAGAAGAGTGTGTTACTCTTGTGGATTTTTCCAAATCTGTCTTTTTTTCCCACCTGTGCATAAAAAAAAGACAGGGGTAACACATAGTTCATTAGATTGCACGAACATTCACCAGTCCTATTAAATTCAACATTTATGACCTTTAAATCACTCAAGAAATTTGTTTTGTTGATAACTGAGTAAAGTAATTTACCCAATGGTCTCCTGTTGGTGCATTTCATTTTTTGTAATGTTATTTAGAAGTAAAGTTGGAAAGGGGTTTGGATTGCCCTGCATTGTATGTCTTTCTTCTCTCTCTATCATCAAGCGACAAATCCACCATATAACATGTATTTTATTCAATTTTTTTTCCCATTGCTGATGCACTGGAATGATACTGTCTTGGAAAAATCTACTGAAACTGTCTCGGCCACTGTGACAACCACTACCATACCTTCATTTCAAAGCTGCACCAACTTTCCCTGCATCTATCAGAATAACTTTGTTTGTCTCATTCATTAGTATTATACAGATTCAACAGACACACAGTGTGATCAACTTAATCTGCATATGCAGCTCTGATCAGGCTCAAGCTCAAAAGGTTACACAGTTCATAAATAACAGGGTCAGACCAAATATTTGTAACTGTTTTGTTTTCCTTGTTGGTTTGTTGCAAGTTTTATTTTCATTTGAAATGATTTAAAACTTGATAAAAAAGAACTAACATTTTACATCTAAAAATTTTGAGAGAGCTTGACAGGATAATGAAAAAAAAACTATCATAAATGTTTGATATTTCAAAAAGTTTTTGCTATCTTTAGGTACAAGTAGTTGACAGAGATATATAAGTATGCAGTATTAAACAAAGGTCATTAACTGGATACTGTTTCACAACATTGGTATCTCAGAGTATTGATTTAAAGTAGAACTGTTTTCTTCAATTAAGATAACTTCTTTTATTTTGCACTTGTTAATTTTAGGTTCTTTGTTTAAAATCACTGTTTTTTAAGGATATACTGCAGTTTTCCGAAATGTCATGGTGGTAAACATGGGAGGATTTCTTATTATATTCTGCGAGTCTGGTTTCTAATTTTCTGCATGTTTCTTCCATATAAAATTCTGGGCAGTTATTGTATATTATTTTATAAATTACCTTAGAATTTTGATTCTATGCAATTTTTATTTAATAATAATTTTAGTTTCGTGCTAGGTTTTCGGATGAATTTCACATAAACAGAATTTCATGTTTGATGAGAAGTTTTCTCCAAGTGTTGATTATTTTCAAGTTGGTGCCAGAGATAAATGATAAACAGTAATGTAACACTTTATTGTTGCTTCATATATTAATATCAATTCTCTTTGTGAATTCTGAGGTTTTTGTTCTGGTGGTTGTGCAGAAATGTTTTGACAATAGTTGGTGGAAATTCTTCATTGAGAATGAAGGAACAATTTATGTAGATTATTTATTTATTTATGTACTCAGTTGAGCAAAGTTTCAAAGCTGGGTGGTGTATAAAGAAATTTATAATGTAATTTAAGACTGTTATACAATGTTATACAATATACTGTTTATTATACAAGTTAAATACACAAAATTAGAAGTGCTGTAGCACCGCTGGTTCTAACACCTCTGTTCAACTTTATACACAGATAAAACTCAGCTAATTACTGACTAGACCTATCAACAGAGAAGCCATAGCAAAATATGCATCTGATCTAAGACAAGTTTCCACCTGCAAACTCAACTAGAACCCAATCACCATAATAACAATTTCACCATCTTAGTTCTGTGTTTCTGTAAGGAGATTTAAGTGCATAATAAATTCCTCTATAAACCAGCACACACACACACGCAAAGGCAACCACCATCATGCCTTTAAAACTTAAGTTCATTACTTACAAGCACACATAGATATGTCTGGATTAACTCCACTGGGAGTCAAGGGCTAATGTATTTTTAGAGACCAATCATTGGCACTGTATGTATTTATAGAAACATTTAAAGGCTGGTGGAGCTTCCAAAGTCTTTGGATACCCAGGGCTGTAACATGTAAGCCCTTGCATTAATCTGAGACTGCATAAGTAAAGTTCATTATTTATACGTCTTAAATGACTGGCAAACTGTTGTGTTGAAAATATGAATAGTGGTGGAAATTAGTTGTAAAATTACATTTGATTCTTGGCTTAGAATAATCAACTAGTAACAAGTTATTAATCAATTACTTGTAGTAATGTAATTTCTAAACAGTCTTAAGTAATAAATAATCTTGGTAAATATTACTGAATATTTTGTTAACTAGGAGGTTCTTTCACTGCTATGTAAATCAGTACATGCCACCAGGATATTATGATGTAAATTCTCCTCTCATGTAAATCCTGTGTTGATGTGCCAACTCTTTAGTAGTTATGAATGATTATGCATAAGACAGCACAATATGCCCAGTGCATCAAAGGCAGAGAAAAGGAGAAGTTTGTCTAGGATGTGGTTGTGTATGGTTTTGTTTCTACCTTTTAAATACTTCTAGAATGAAAATACTGTAAATGTTTCATTTAATGTTTGTTTGTTATAATTAACTGTCATTGATCAAAAGTTTGGTTGAGGTCATAAAAGAATGAAATGCAACTGCTAATTGTGGACACCACTAGTGATCACATTAAAAGTTCAAATGAAAAATAATTTCACAAAAGACAGCATCTCTGCAGAAATGAAGTAATCCCATCCTCTATAAGTAACTTACAATTACATCCACTATTAAGGACTATTTATAACTCAAGCTGAAAAAAATCAAGAGCAGGTAACCAATAAATTCAATAAAATATCTATTGACCTATTTCACAACAACAAAAAACTCGTAAAACACTGTTTGATATGTATTATTTATCTGAACTTTGTACTGAACCAAATAACAAGAGTTTCGGGAAGTTAACATGAGATTTTTCTGCTGTGAAATAGGCCTAAAAATCTTTCCCATGTTGCCTTTCAAGTTTTACACCTTAATACAAGAACTGTGATGTTTCCAGTCTAAGCACTGTTTCCTGCAGTGTTTATCATACAACATTAATTCTGCCTAATATTGCCTGCAGCATGTTTTATAAGCTATATTTCATTCACATAACTCTATATACAAATATGTAATTAATGTGAAATTACAACAACAAGTACTTTTTTTTGAACAAAAAAAGGCTTTCAAATATAAATAAATACACTTACCACTTTCTCAGCAAATCCAACTATTTTAACTTTTGACAAACTACTGTTTACTTCTTTCAAAGAATACAGTTTTTTCCATGTTTTGGGTTTCAGTACTTCACACAGTGGTGGTGATAACAGTCTGAAAAGGATAGTGAAACTATTATCTTACAAACAATACAAATTCTAATAACTGAACTTGCCTTTGTGTCACAGCAACAATGTCATATAGATCATGTGAACTATATCATGTATCTTACAGCTAACATTAAATACCTAATTTAATAGTCCTTATTTTGGCACTTAAACCCCTTCAGTTGATCAGTCTTAACTAAATAAGTTCAGTAACAAAACCCCAACACCAAAATGTGTGTGTCTGTGTGTGTGAAACAATGATACGTTAGAGGAAACTACTTCACTATAAAAGGAATTCTTCTCACTACAACATGTCATAAAATAGTAACATTTTGAACTGTAACATTCTAAGTCTGAATAGGTTTAACAGTATGGCTTTCCTTGTTGTAGTGATATAACATTTTACAGCTCAAAATTTTCATGGACCTCAAAGGTGTCATTGTCAACTTTGAGAATTGAAGAGTCAAGTGTTTATAAGAAATAGTTACATTTTGAGAAAACATGATATTTCTACTATTGATAGGAGAAAAAGTTCTCTTAAACCTAGTTTATTTTTTATTGCGAGTCCACACATTTGTACTAGAGACACGTGAATGTTAATGATGATTATGGGTTGAATTTTGCACAAAGCTACTGAAGAGCTATGTGCATTAGCCACCCCTAATTTTGAAATTATAGCTTACAGAGAAGACCGAGTCAATGGCACTCATTGTAATCTCTTATCCCACCAAATATTGGAATTTGACAGTTACTCTTATTATACACCCATAACAATAGAAAGTGGAGGTTAATTTCTTTATTCTTGACAACAGTAGGGTGTGATCAACTCAACATATCCATTACTTAAGTGCCCAAGCCATTAGGCCAGATAATAATGGTAGGTTTGGCTTTCAATATTTTTAATTCATGCCTAAACACTGTACATAAACAGCTAAAGGCTTACACTTCAAAAGAATAAAATATTAAACTACCATTTTTAAATAAATAAATATGTATCGCTTTCATAATTGTCAAATAATGAACAAAATGACCCGTCCATTTGTTAATTTTCTTCTTTTTTTTTTGTCTTTTTGATTGTCCTCACCCCTACCCCTGTTTAACTACATAGGTAGTATACACATTGGTAAATTCTTGTGCATACAAATTTAACATTTTATAATTCACAAATATGGTCAGCTGTAACAGCTACTGATAGAAGTTTGTTTTATTAGGTTACTGTTTAACAACATTAAACAACTATTTATCCTTTACACGAGAAAGTAAGCTTCCTACCACTGTATAATCATGTTCACATTAACAGAATGATATCTTAAATAAAAGGTACACAAACCCATTATATTAAAGTTATTCAATGGTGGTTTGATGTTGTGCTACAGGTATAGTTTGCATTGTTATAAAATTCCTTAAAAATATACATTTTTATTAGTTTTAAATGTGTATTACATCTATACACTGGTAATTACTGGAATTTGATAATCCACTAACCACCAGGCTCATCTATAAATAACATTCAATTAATTGATTATTTACACAACTCACAAACATTAAGACAACAATGGTATACAGATATGAATTAAAGTCTCAGATATAAGATTAAAGCCTTGTAATGTTAAATTGTAAGGTTTGATCACCATCGCAAACACAGGTCAAACAACACATTGTTATGCTAAGCCATTAAAAGACAGAAAATATGTCATGAGAAAAATCTTGATGATACCTGTTAGTCATAAATAAGATATTAACACTTTGTTAACACTGTTGAAATATTCATACTAATAAGTTATTTTCAGTGATGTCGAGAAAACGCATTTGTAGAGAAAAATACATATGTAAAAAATGGCTTGTTTGGGTTGAAATTTTTACGTGGAGAAGCAAACAACGTTGCGACCTTCTTTGGTCATCGTCAGGTTCACAAGTTACCTCTTTCTTTCTTTGTGAACCTGAAAACATCCGAAGAAGGTTGAAATGTTGTTTGCTCCTGCATATATATAAAAAAAAATCTCAACCCAAATGAGCCACTTTTACATATATATTTTTCAAAAAATACAACAAACGTTTATTTTGTTTAGCTTTAAAACATTTTAAATAATAAGTGTCCTTACTTTAAAGTTTCTGGTTGTTTCCACTTGGTTGCAACTTTATTCTTAGGAGTTCTCTCAACATAATTTACCAGCTCTTCCATAAACTGCCTGAATGCAAAAGGTATCATTGAAAGATGTTACTTTGAATCTATGTACGTTCATCCTTCCATCAAAAGTACATACAGACTAAAGAAGAATGAATATTAAACTCATGTATGAGAAATTAAACTATGAAACTATGCTTTTGTGTTGTATTTAAAAAGAAACTTTTAGTCAATATAAACTGGACGCAAGTGAAACAAAGTATTCCAACAAGAAGCAAGTCATCCAAGAAAAATACACTTCAATACAAAGTCAAATTTCAAATTTTGTAAAAAAATACTTAAAGTTTTATCAATTATTATTAATAAAAGCTGTGCTAAAGTTTCCAAAGATGGCTATTTTAGACAAATACAGAAGATACAAATTTACACTGCATTAAAAGATTTTTAACAATGATTTGTTAATATCAAGAGTCAAATAACAAGAATGTATCTCTATATTTTGTAAAAATATTCATTAAACAGGGAAAAAAAAATCTTGGAATAATTATTTATCTAGTTAAAAATTTCTTTAGTTTTGTAGTTTTAACAACAACATTCATTATCACACTAGATATTTATTTTACAAAGAAACATAAGTTTGACAACATATTTAAATAATTTTGTAATTTTACTCAAAACCTTTATTTCTGTAAGAAATGGATCAATTTCAGTAAAAACACCATTAGATTTTACAATAATGTTTCACTAGTTAATTAAGTCTTGACTGAGTTCATACATTAATTAGAACTTTCTCAATCAAAGTTATTGTGATCAGACTTGCTTATATTCTAGATAATGAATGTGTAAACTTTACCTGATATTACAAAATATTAGTAAACAAGATGTTGTTTTACTTTGGAAAAATCTTCACTGCACAATTTGTTATAGTAAAATGATACAATGTATATCATACATGTTGCTTGGAACATTATAACAATTTAAATTCTGAGAACAGAAGGAATAAACAAATCAGACACACTGGATACAAAAACAAAAGTAAATTCATGCTTGACTAAACACCTGGATACAACTTCTTACAACACTAAAAGAAAGAACATTTTTAAAGTACCCAGACACAAGTCATAAAGTAATCACTGTTAATAGCAGATGACATAACAAATGCTTCAAAAATATATCTAAGAAGTAGCACCACTTAAAATGAATGGTAAACTTTCTAGATATTTACATCTAATTTTAACTAGTAACTTGGACTAATTATGCAAGCTTAAGAATACATTGATATAACACCTTATTCAGCTGAACCAAATAATGTCCTTATTCTTTAAACTGGTAATTTTTATTTGAAATAAAATATTAAAGTGTGTTCAATCAACTAGCGGATGTAGGTAAATATCAGTCGAACTAAACTACTCTATCTATATAAGTGTTTAATTTTGTTTTATTTTTAAACACGCTGTAAGTACACTAAAACATTTCAAATATTTACCCAAATAAATATACTGTGGTATGTTGCTTAATATTTTGGTACTTTGTTTTATAAAATATTTAAGCAAGTAAACTTATTGTGTTTTTGTTCAGGCAACTACAGTGAATAAGAACTTCTGTAAAAAAACATAGGAAAAGTACTTAATATCTGCTTAGATCAGAGTTGTGGCTCAATCATTTGTTGTAAAACAGCCAACGAGAAGGCCCTAGATTTCAATGAATGATGTTCTAAATTCAAATAATCAGATTTTTTCATTTTAAATAAAAATCCAATACTTCTGATCAAGCAAAAATATATAACACAGATATGTTGGTCATAAACTTTACATACAGTAGCTAACTAGAGTTCATATAATTGCATAAAGGAGATATGTTACATAATATATATCTCCTTTATGAAAGAAACTGGTACACTGTGTATCATGTATGTTTTTCTTTTTGACGTCAATGTTTTGGCTGTATATGTCAACACGAATTTAACATAGTTCACGTGATACACTCACGATCAACTGAAAGTTTTTTTTGCTTTCTCAATCAGTATTTCTTCCAATGCCTAAGAAACAATAGCTCGACAGTCAGTTGCATATTGGCATCACCAACAGCAGACTAGAGAGAATTGTGAACACACATCTGAATCAAAGTGACTGAGTAGTGGTCATTTTTACAAATCAACATGTTTATTTAAGCTAATTCTGTTTTGTTAACAAGAGGCACTCACTGACACAGCATCTGTGTATGAAACAAAACACTGCGATTGCACTTGTAAAGTTGTTTTTAACCAATCAATATGACCAAAAACAATTTATTATACAGAACTTTCTGAATTTGCCAAAGATATAACAAGTACCATTATCACAAAAGACAAAACCCAAAATTGACATAGTTGTGGGTCATCCTGCAGCACTGACTCTTCTGTCTATCATAATATTATTTTCATTTCCCAGTGCCTCGCATACTTTCAAAATCTCTCAAAAAATAGCTATGTAAGTTCAAGGAGAATACACATAATCCTGTTTTTTTGTTTTTAAGACTATAATCAAAGACATCGGATACTTTCTGAAGGTTGATTGGCTTAAGTGTAATATGTTTAAATTTATTTTCTAATTTACAGGATTCATTATATTAATCTTTATCTACAAAGCTTTCTCCAGTTCACAGTTTTGACACCAAGTTTAATCACACAAAGTCTCAGTAAACAATATTCCTTTCACCCTTAGTTTTAAAAAATAGCTAATAATTTCGGTTGCAGATGTCAAATGAAAACGTAAAAAATTAAAATATGAAGCACTTTCCTGTTCTTCAGTGCACAAGTGATTATGACAAGTGTCAACCTTTGGTTACATGGTTCCAACATTGGAACTTTCAAAAGCAATTCTAATTCTCAAAAAATTAAAATTTCAACAAACTGATTTAATGTTTAGATTTATTTAAATTAGAAATGTGCAACAAGCATGAATAAAAACTGCATCTGCTTTGTTACACTTAAAATATTTACAAACATATATGAAAAGTCAGTTTTTTGTTTGTTTTTTTACCTAACTTGGAACATAATTTGGGAAGACATAAAATGTTTAATGTTTTTTAAACAGTTTATTTGTAAGAAACATGCGAAAATAAAAATTTTAAGACCAACATTTTCCATATTATTTTTATGGCACAAAAGGCCAAGATCTCTGAAAGCAAGAAACCGAAATACATGCTTTTTGTAAAAGGAATATTTGATAGATTTCAAACTTTATTAAATGTAACAATATTTTAAACTTTACAGCTACTATCTAAAAATGTATAAAACACATTTTACATTCTTACCTTCCGATGTGGAGTGTGGGCTCGGTAGCGTACACGATACCTCTAAAATTTGTACTTTCAGTAATGTACGGCAATGCCATCATATTCTGATAACTGGATATTAGAATCACATCAACTTCACCAAAGTCAAAAGTTCCTGTCTGTAATAAGTTCCAAAGATAACGTAATAATATGAACTAAAAGACTTAAATCATACAAATTTGAAAAAAAAAAAATCAAAACTTTACTTTGAACTAAAAGTATCAAATAAAGTGATAAAAAAAAAGATAAAACTAATGGCTAAACACTTTCCTCCTATTTCAAACTGCTGCTCTCTTTTATTCTGATATCAGTATTGTGGTGAAAATAAATCAGAGCTTAGCTTTACCCTGAAAAACTGAGTAATTCCCACACAAGCACTAAAGCTTAAAATACAGGAGAGACCCTATAATAATCAAGGAAAAAGAAGATATTATTGGAAACCATGAATACATAAGGTTAAGGAGACAACAGAAGCTTTGTTGGAAATATTATAATCAATGAGCATAAATAACATATCAGTTAAAAGCTAGGATAATATACACATTAAGTACAATTACTTTGTATGAATTAAGTTGCTATTTATACAACTTAAATAATGTGAAAAAAATTAAATTATACAAGAAAGGGATATGTAATGTTAGTATTGGTTCAAATTTAGAAGAACTATTCTAAGCAGCTGAAAAACCATACTACTACTGGTTATCTAATTATGACAAAGTCCAAGTAAAAGCTTTTAAAATGAAAAGCTTACAAAATTTCCTGATGTCATTTGAACCTTCATGACAAGAAAAATACTAAACCCCTTAAAATGACAGCAAAATTTTGCCACTACAAATGAATAAAAAAAGAAAAGAAATAAACAATTGTAATTTTACATATGATTATCAACAACTCAGTTTTGTTTTCTAACTCATTTCATTTTTTTATGTATACAATTAAGAACATCCTCAACAACATTTTCTGGTGTATGCAAGACACTTGTAGAAAAAAGTGACACCTTTTTCACTCCTCGTAATATCTTGTTGCACCATCACTTCTTAAATAATGGTTCAAAGTTATATAAATACATGGTAACTAAACCAAAATATGTGATAAATCTTTTACACAACTTCAGCATTTACACTTCTCCCCTTTGCAGGGTCCTTTGCACATTTTGGTCCAAAAGCAAATAATCTTTAAGATATAGAGTTAACAACTTCCTAAACTGAAAATATATTTCTAATAATATTCGCTTCCATTGACACTACCCCTACTTCTTTGTTTTCAGGGTTTTCACTCTTTGCCCATTTAGGCATTGAGAAAGCTTGCTCCAGTCTGTCATACTCCACTCAAATCCCCCTAAGCAAATTCTAATTTCTCCACCAACTTCAATGTGCCCCCTCTATCTGGGTACTGTATACAAGCACTTCATTCAGATAATACTATTTTTTTTATTCATAAACCAGATTTTATTGCAGGAGAGCATCAGTATTACTGGAAATATATTTTCAGTTTAATAAAATATTAACTTCCAAAACATACTTACCATCCACTGGCACTAGAACTAGAATCCTACACTGAGAAGGTTGAGGGACCAGTGTAGGTGTGATTGATACAGAAAACATCTGTACAGATCAAGATAAAACATGGTACAAGAGTGAGATAACTGTACTACATCCAGAATGGATACACTCTTTACCTGGAACTTGGTTCCAATATCAAAGGTGGAATAAAACATAAGTAATCATCAGTATAATCCAGCTCCAACCATGTAGCCAAGGTTCTACAACTCAGAGTTAAAATTAAGGGGTCATGATTCCTTTATACCACATTGGTGGCTAGGGCTATTGGACCACAATGTTTTATATACATATATACTTTGACTAAATCCTACTCTGTAGCCAGAGTTCATGCATTTTATAATCACCAGAAAGTAAGCAACCTCTAAGTGGACAAACTTTTTCTTCCACCTTTTGAAGTCCAAAAAGCAAAACCTTAGAAATGGCTCTGGAATTATGAACATTCTTCCTTACTGTCCAACCAAGTGGACAAGGAGTATTCCACTTGCCCCTGGGCTTATTCAGATGATTGGAAACCTGTGCTCAGCCAAGGATCACTTTACATTCAGAATTATAAAGAGATAGTGGACCACCTTCCACAAACAACATATCAAGTCAACATTGATCAAAGAGAAGGAATATGTACTTCCCATACAGCTTCATAATAAATCTGAATCATAATTACAAGTAGACTCCTGAAGAGGCTGGTACCACTCCAACATCTGGATAAAACATCCAGGAACCATAGTAGAAGGGCTCTGAGCTTTGCCCTCTCTTCTCCAAGAATGGAGGAATGCTCTACTAGTAGAACTGGAGGGGGAGCAGTAAATGTATTAGGGGTGTCCTGAGGAACAATGCTTTAGAAATTGTGCAATAGTTGAACAAAGTTCCCTATATTTTTTAAAAGCAAACCAATCACAGGTTATTCAACCTGATAATTGGCATGGGCAGGCTGGATTCCCTTTAGCTTCGCTACTGAATGTCCATAAGTGACAATCCATAATGAGGTAATTCCATCCATTAAGTGCCTAGATGGTCTTATGGAACACCCCATTTTGACAAAGTCTATTGCAATCTGTAGTAATTACAGTGAAAGTGGCTGCTAGTATGGAATTAAGAAGAGAAGGTAAACCTGCCTCGACAACACTTGCCACACAACAGAATTTGTTGAAATATAGTGTGTATGTTTTTCATATAGCAAAGCCACAAAGGGCTATCTGCTCAGCCCACCGAGGGAAATCAAACCCCTGATTTTAGCATTATAAATCCAGAGACATACTGCTGTACTAGTGGGGGGCCATTGGAATATAAACTGGTCTTGGAAACAAAAGAGTATATGAGTGAGGAAAATACTCACCTCTGGTTAAAGTGTAATAGATGTGGTAAAAATAGCTACAGGGGTTTGTGGAAAATCCTCAGAAGAGTAAATTGCCAGATCAAGTAAGTAATGAGAGAAGAAAGTATTAGAAGTAGTCCACATATCAGCCCAAACAATATCTTCCAGAGACAATTCAACCATGTGACTAATGGCATACAGATATGACAAATCTGGTGAGATATGACAAACAAAAGATTCTTACCATGTAATGTCAATCCATTATAGGCCATATGAATCAATTTGTGAAGGTAATTGGAGATCAGTCACAGGAAACAGAAGAATTCCAATGAATGAACAACTGGCTCATTGTATCTCAAAATGAGTTAGTATGAACCACATAACACCTGAGAGCCCTGACAGAACATAAATGATGGTGATCCAAGTGGTCATAAAGGTGAGAAATGACTGACAAATGAATTGGTGAAAAGGATCTTTCTCCTTTCTTGTCTGCCAGAGTCTTATGAAGAAAAGATTTATCAGGGTTAAGCAGAACAAATATGGAATGATAAATAGTAATATGCAATAGACTGCAAACAACTCTAACTGATGATGTCTACAAGACAACAACAAAAAATTACAACATTACAATTCAAGAGAAAGGCAAAACAAAACACAAAATCAAGAGCTCAAAAAGGAAGATGAAACAACTCATGTAAAATAGCAAAAAAATCCAAATTTACTAACTGAAAAGGTCATTTTAGTCAAAAATTACACATTTGGCAGACCTGATAGAACTGGGAATTCAAAACCTTCTGACATTTGAAACACCTAAAAACAGTGGATAAGGATGTATTATTTAAAGTCATCATAGATGAGACAAGACCCATCTAAAATATCCAAGTTATAAAATGAGAAATGGTAGAAAATTTTGTAGGAAAAGGGATTCAACTCCTTGTAATAAACCCTTGACAAAAAATATTCCATTTCCATTGACAAAGGATCATAGTTGGTCAATGTACAGATTTAGTTAAATACAGAGAAAACTTAGAAATTAAACCTTTATGCCAGACAAAGGACTGAGTAGCTTCCAAACATGGAGACTGTGTTTCCAAATATCTGAATAAAAAGTGTATGACAGAGGTTATCTCAACAGATACTAGCATAGTGTAAGATGCAGATGTGGGCATTCCTGCAG
Source organism: Carcinoscorpius rotundicauda (assembly GCA_011833715.1). Lineage (NCBI taxonomy): Eukaryota > Metazoa > Arthropoda > Merostomata > Xiphosura > Limulidae > Carcinoscorpius > Carcinoscorpius rotundicauda. The sequence continues at coordinate 14,790,116 of CM022398.1, read as the reverse complement.
ATAAGATAATAAAGAAGCAAAAACCATGCTTGAACTGGCTAATATGATGCAAGCAAGATAACTTGGAGGAAGTAGAACAAATCACAGTCAAAACCCAGGGCAACAGCTAAATATGGGGTAAAGGGATATAAATGTAAACCTGTCCAGTCCTGTCAACACTTGAGGATGAGGTATTAGAGACCAAAAGAACAACAGCCAAGAATTCCAATGAGTTGCAAAGGCACTGATAGTTGGAGATGTGAGCAAATCCACTCAAAAACCTTGTGGTGTAATATTCATTTCATTGGTGGAATCTGGTTGGATTGAGACAAGTGACCTACAATTAAATTTATCACTCCTGGAACATGAAATGCTAAAAGACTTATATCATTGAAACGAGTTCAGTAGAGAAGATCCATGGTGCATAAAAAAAAGTCTTGTATGTATGGCTTCTTTGTGAGAAATCTAAGATATCACCATAAAATTGTCACAATGTATCATGACAATTTTTCCCTTCAAGAGAGACAGAACTTGAGTCATTGCTCATTGTACTGCAAGGAGTTTGAGAACAATGACATGGAGGGTAGACTCATCTTCTGTCCAAGTACCCTTAACTCCTAACTTTAAAGACAAGCTCTCCTTCCCTGATGAAATGTATCTGTGAACAAATGGATCTTAAGACAAGGTGGTTGAATGGGTATCCCAATAGTAGTGTTGCTCTGATCCATACACACCATTCACAATCCATGATGTTGCTCCTTAATAACAGGACAGGATGATCTAAAGGATCAAAATGCATCATCCACGAGTGATGATTTTAAGGACGTCATATGTGCTTGTCCCAAAGTATTGAGAGGCTTGAGAGATGCCCACATCCTCAAAAGATAGAGCATCATCAAAGCAGTAGGAGAAAGATATTGGAGTAAAAGCCTGACAGCTCTTCTCATGGTTAAAGCCTGATAGGAATTAGTTGAGTGTAGCTTAAGTCTGTTGAAAAACACATACCTAAATGGATGAGATACTGCATCAGTGACAACATAGATTTCTGCAATCTAATAAAGAAGAATACTTTTTTAGTTTCTGAAAGGAGAATCTGAGAGTGTTAATCTGCTAATTGATGAGATGGAGCCAGAACGAACCAGATGTTTATATACTGATGTGTGCACAGGCCCAAGGAATGCAGAAGACAAGAAAAAACTCAAACAACATTGCAAAAGACACAAGGTATGGATGCAAGACCAACAGACAGAGCCAAGTATGTCTGAGTAGACTTGTATTTAGACCAAATTTGACAGCTAAGTGTAAGTTGTAAATATCTATCAGCATACCAAATTTGAAAAAAAAATCCATGAAAGTGTGTTTTCTATCAAATAAAGTTTCCATACATTCAGTGCAAATACAAAAAGAGAAAGAAATTCAACAAAAGTCGGAGAATTCATACCTTTTGTATTTCTTAATCCTGGTGGGCTCATGCAACATGCATAAATTGAGTCAAGAATTTCACTTATACAACAATACATGTGGTAACTCAGATTTTTTAACATATCCTCCTCTCAAAAACTCATGATTATTTTATGACTGTTTCTTATTACAAATTTCTTACTTTTTATATTGTAGTTGCTCCCATGTAAACTATTAACAAATTGAGACAATGTGGCTGACAGTTAAAGTATCAAGATACTTTTCTTTGTTATATAAATTTGTATATTCATTTGCATAACCTTTAGAACCTTCTAAAAGGATATCAGAATGTTTTTAAGGTAAATGTTTGTACTTTATTTCCCTTCCGTATCACTAACTCTTGCTATTATAAATCACTAAAATAATTAGAATTAGGAAATTAAAAAAAACAACTTTTAATGATCTGTAGAATATCTTTAGTTTCTTTTTGTTAAATTCATAAATTAATCTGTTTTTCTTTTCACGTATAGCTTAATTTTTAATGTTTTATTTTTCTTTCTTGTCGAGGCACATAATTCCTTTTGGAGACACGCACAGCTCTTTAGTCACTTTACGTTCAATTCTTAATATTGCAAGCCTTGAGAATTTATGAGAACTGAGATGTATGCTTAAATAGTTAAACAATTTAATTATGTACTTTAAAACATAACTGACATACAATTAACTAAAATATAATAATGAGACCCAAATACAATTTAAACCATATCTCTAACTACATGCTTGGGTAAGAAATAACCATAAGCGCTACTGTCGAGCAAGCAGCCAACAACACTATAGTCAACTTTATGTACCTTATGATCAAGACTTGGTACCAATTTCCAAATAACCACTGCTGGTTTAAACTGTACAATAGCCCTTCCCAACTGTTGTATACACAAGTGTTTGTAACTTCTTCCAGACAGGGATAAACCTCAAATATATTTGTTGAATGTAGGTATGGTAGCTGTCAGGAGTTGAAAACATTTATTGCTTGTTAACTGTATTCATTCAGAGTACTTTGAAATGGAAAACAGCATCAAATTTCCCCATACAAATACAAGACTTTAAGTACCTTTTTCAGATGCATTATGTACAAAGGTCCCAAAAATAGTATTAAAAAAATAACAAAAAAAAAATTGTTTTTGACTTACCTCTGGGACTAAAAACTCTGGTGTACTGTCCACAAACACCCTTCCAGCACACTCCTTCAGCTCCTGAATTAAATAATTGCTAATTGAGGGAGAAACTTATTTCTGGATATTTTTAAATATCAAACATTTTGGGTTTCAGTAAACAGAGTCAAATAGTACTTCATAATTAAATATCCAATTAATGATATTACACAATTCAGTTAAGAAATACAATTTAAGAAAATGTAACTGGAAGAATAAAGTGGTATAAATTGTAATAGATTAGTTATAATAAACCTCCAAAACCCCAACTGACCATGTAATAATCCTTTTAGTGTTTTAAATAAAAGAAATATGTTCATAAAAATATCAACCCCTCTACTGAGAAGACCCAGGATCAAATACTAGCAACCACCATCTCAAAAAGAGACCTTTTAAGGACTTCCCTGCAGATAAAGCAGCATAAATGTAGGGAAAAAAAAACAGTTAATTAATAATTAAAGTTATACAGAAATAAAGATATCTGCATTTATCTTAGCAACTAATTCGTCCAGTACTGGAAAAAATAACTCAATGGGGATTAAAACAACATTTTACAAACCAAACCTGATGTGAGAAATAAACAAGTCAGCTTCAGAAATACATGTAACGTGTGTGACAACCATTGTGGGTGTATTTTGGCTTTCTTGATGTCAAGAGTTAACTTTTCTACAGAACTGTTACTTGTTTTATGAAATTCAAAGGTACTGTTCAAATTGATCCTTGTTTGTTGTCATTTTGATTTTTGCACTCGCTATCATAATATTTTGGATCACTTCCAATGAATAAATAAGTTATACATGTTATGTGGCACTATAACTGATCTATCAGAGAAAGTAAATTATGTTTGCAAATCTTCTGTGCAGTTTTCTTTCTTAAGATAAAGGCTTTGAGATATAATCAACCAATGGGAACGGATTAAATGAACAAAACAGGACTACATTTTTTATTATGTGCCATTAATTCAGAAACTGATTTTTTTACACCAATATGCCTGCATGCTGCACCATATTGAATATTTTATATCTTTATATATTACAACATTTAGTGTCAAGAATACATGTTGAAAACAAGTAGTTGAAATCACTCACCTTTTATGTAAATGGAATAATAAATAATAAATAGAATATTCCAGCAGTAACTAAAGGGATTAAATGGAATATCGGGTTTTTGGGATTATTTTTGCTTAAACTTTTTGTTACTCTTATGTAATTAAGAATCCTGTAAACAACAAAGTTTCAAAGCCACAAATAACTTCAAGTATGTATACAGAGATGCCAACCATTGCAATTTGAGCGTAATCATTACAATTCTGGTTATTAGTTACGACTATACGCTCATACAGACAAATATTACGACTTGTTGCAACTCCCAAATTATTACATATTATATAGGCCTATACAATAAAGTGATAAATTGTTCCCCCAGGGCTTGAAAGGAGTAAAAAGAAAATTTCTAGTGAGATACAAATAAATTTGATAATAAATAAAAGACATAGTCCAAATGGCTAGTTGCTATAATCATGTTTGTGCTTCAAATAATAAAAAATATTTGTATCTCCAACATTCACCAATAGTTGGAGTGCGGTGCTTCTCCATACTGGGTACATGGAGGAATGCATAGTTACATCATTAGTGCTTGTCAGCCAATCAGCGCTCGGGTAGATGGGTATTTCTTGTTTTCTGAGCTGCATAAAAACACCAATGTAATCGTTCACCTCGGTCACCAAATTGTCTTGTTTCTGGCAAATCTAAAAGGACTAAAACTGTGAAAAGGCTCTGTCTACAATCATTACGCTCAGTCATTTGAAATAATTGGCATCTCTGTACATAGTTTAGATAGAGCTGTTTGAAAAGACAATTGAGTCTAATGGATCTGTTAGGCCTATGGTTCCCATACTCTTTTGGCCTGTGGCTTTCTTTACGCGAATAGAAAAATTTGAGGCTCTCAACACATTGAAAATGCTTTAAAATGTGATTTGAAAATCCCTCCAACCACCTTAGCATGGTGATTGAAAGACAATGACACAGTAAAAACAATAAGATATCCTTTCAACATTCGGTACCATTAATTTAATCCAACATAATTTTCATCAACTTACTCTTTACTTAGAATTTAAATGAATTCAGTTTCTTTACTTCTAGTAATTTCACATTCCACAGTTGTTCAACACTGCTTTAGGCAATTTTAGGGTTTTATCAAACAAGTGAAACTAAAGTAAAAAAGAAATAATAACTGTATATTTTAACAATGTGCAACTTTCAATATGAATAAACAAACATACCCCTTCAAGTTGTGCATCAACACAATCTCGAGGAGTCCACATTGGAAGACTCGATATTCTGGGACTGCAAAGTAGTAATATTAGTAATTAATGACACAGGTGAATATGTAATAAAGGGTTCTCAAAGCCACATTCAACACACCTAAACCTATTTAAAGGTACATTTCTATGTAATTAACAGGCCTTAAATCATTATTTCTACATTTTCTTTTAAATGACTAATTAATATCTTTCTGTTGTAATTATTCATGCAGGAATGCACAACATATATTTTTCCTTGTTAATTGCTAGAATGCTTGTATAAATGTTTCCAATTCATTTTCATTATCACTTGTACTGGCTGGCATTTCTCATATTCTATACATAATAACATAAAGAAATGGAATTATAACAGTTTTATTTATTAGTAAAAATCAATGTAAATTAAAAAAATAAGCACCTTAAATATCCTCACTTAGTGAAAGAACCACTGATTAAAAAATAATGTTAGTGCTTATCCATTAAGCATCTTATGCATGAACACATATGTTCCATGTGGCTTCATATCAACTTATGACTAAAAATGACTTTTTTTTTTAAGTCATATCCTGGCAGATGTATCAAATCATGACAAAACAGAATCTTCCATCTTTTATTGCAAGGTTAATTACATTCCAACCATCATCACAAAAGAAAAAAATGGTAATTGGTGAAACACAAGCATGACATAAAAGTTTGAAACTTAAAATGTGCATCACGGTAGTGAATTACTTCAGCATAGTTCTTCTTCTATTTCACACAAATTCTAATATATCTTTTATACTTTCTTTCATAAATATGCAGAGCCTAATATATTTGTCTTTATAATATATATAGGTGGTGCTATTATGTTTACGTTTTACTTTAGGACACTAATTTATTTTATACAGTTCTTATGTACTGACTGATCTCTGCTACGTGTTTTTTTCTTGATTTCTATGCCTTCAACTGATTACTCGTCTTATGTTATCACCTGTATGACATTTCTTCCATGTTATTACTACATTTTATTTACTGAAACTTATACAGGTCCCAATATATTTTATTCTTTGTAGACACAGAGAGTTTGTGTATTTTATTTCATTCAAATTTTAATATTTTTTACATTCTCTGCTTCACTTAAGTTCTAACAGAGTAGCCCTTTATTTACTGTAGGTTGCAGTTCTGACAGGGTAGCCCTTTATTTACTGTAGGTTGTAGTTCTGACAGAGTAGCCCTTTATTTACTGTAGGTTGTAGTTCTAACAGAGTAGTCCTTTATTTACTGTAGGTTATAATACATATAATTTGCTAACACCTGGGGTAGTTAAAATGGTAAGTGTGACAAATGTAATGGCTATTCATTTGGTGTCAATGTGCTGTTACATGACTGTACCTGGTATTCCTTTCATAACATAAAGATTACATAATGTAATGTGCAACTTTGGATGTGTATAACAAAAAATAGGTAGCACAATTTTTCAAAAGCACACGTGCATAACGATCAGTTTAAATAGTGGATGATTAATGAGATCATGAACATTTTGCATGATTAGTAAGATCGTGAACATTTTGCATGATTAGTAAGATCGTGAACATTTTGCATGATTAGTAAGATGAAAATTTTGTATGATTAATGAGATCGTGAACATTTTGCATGATTAGTAAGATGAACATTTTGTATGATTAATGAGATCATGAACATTTTGCATGATTAGTAAGATGAACATTTTGTATGATTAATGAGATCGTGAACATTTTGCATGATTAGTAAGATGAACATTTTGTATGATTAATGAGATAATAAACATTTTGCATGATTAGTAAGATCGTGAACATTTTGCATGATTAGTAAGTTCATGAACAATACTAAAAACATTAAATTAACTACTTTACTCTCAAACTTCATCTTAAAGAAATATACTGTTTTTTCATAGTAGCTAACAACATACACCAACAAGAAGATATTATCTCTAACAGCCAATGAGTATTAACAGATACATGAAAAAAAGAAGTAAAATGAGTTGGAGGGCAACGCTACTCTTTACCACTAGTTTTATCATCATTATCCTTTCAATATCAATATTTTAACCATATAAAGTAGACCATTATAAACATTAATTAGTTCATACCCACTGAACTTACCTGTGAACTAATGGTAATGGAAGAAAGGACAACACTGATGTCATGTCTAATCCACAATCTAGCATTACAGCAGTATTTTTAAATTTCAGAATGTTGCAGGACTTGTTGGGGTTGTTACTTAGGCAGTACTATAATTAAATACATACACCTTTATTAAACTATAAAACTAACAAATGCAAACAAGTTTTAAAATAATTTTAGCAGAGAAAGGAAAGTGACATAAAAATTCATAATGAAATATTAGATTTTTAGAGAATCTAAATTTACAGATGTAACTTTTTTTTTTTAAATTAACCCTTTCACTGCAGCTGGAATAAATGTTCCCATAAATTGGTGCTTGTCACATATAGAAGTAAATTGAGATGGAAAATATTTATTGTCATCCCACCTAATGTTGATGTACAGTTGCCTTCAATGTTTACCACTCAGCCTTTCAATGACCAACAAGATGCCCAAGCAGAATGCACAAAAACTGTGTGCTAACTATTTTCATATTGTTAGAGCAATGAATAATAACTCTAACTACTGTGTAAATAAGCTCAATGTACCTGACTCCGAAAGCTTAGAAGATAGTGAAAGTGAGTCCAGTGTTATTTTAATGGATAATGATGAAGAGGCAATGAGACAAGAAGATGCTAGCTTTCCATCTAGTGATGATGGTCAACAGGATGAACACGCTTCCAACAGAGTAAGATATAAATCAAAAACATCTGTCCTAGTCATAATGTGATAGGAGCACTGGGAAGTACACATCCCAGCAAAAGTAAATGGGCTAAGAGTACTGATATTCATACAGAAATCAAGTAAAGACATAGAGAACAGCTAAAATGTACCTATCATCAGAGGAAAAAGAACTGTGAATCTAAAGCAGAACATTAAAATTAGTTGAGAAAAGTTTTCCATTTCTGTAACCATCATATTTACATCAATTTGGTCTAACTGAACCATAATAAGGAATATTTAAAGATTTGAGTAAAATTTTAAGGAAAGTTCCAATATATATGCTGCATTTTTTTGTCTATGAAAATCAGTCCACTAATTTCAGGTATTACAATAATATATAGACAACAAGGGAACATCTTGTCCTTGATTGGTCTTCCTCCAAGACCACCCTTAAGAAGTAAAAAGTTAAATCCACATTTATTTTTCAGTAAATCATCAAGTAACCTTTCAAACTATAGAAAATTGTTGACCTGCAATAGTGACTCATTTCCTAAGCCATCGATCCTGTTACAAAACAGTGTCCTAATGTTGTTGTTGTTTTTTTCCCAAATTGAATTTGGTGTCCTCATGCCTTCAGAATAAAGCACAAGGAAATCAGAGTATTTTATCATATTGATACTCCAGTTAATTTTGTAAAATTTTACAAGATCACATCTCAAACTTCATTCCTCATTGGTAAATAAGTTAAGAAATATTTACTCATCCCCAAAATGATATAATACTTCCATCAACCAATTGATCCAAGTCATTTTTGACATCTCAACATACTCAATACAACTATAAACATAAGAGACTTAATCATCTGTAAGCTATTAATTTACTAACTAACAGAGCTATAATTTAAATTACCTATTTTATCATAATATGTTGTATGTTATTAACATAACCATATAATGCAAAACAAATGGACTATATTCAATCTACTTTTATAAAAATGAAACTACAGTGAAGTGCAATGAAATTTATTTTTGTTTATAAATTTATGTAAAATTCAGAATTAATCAATCCTTACCAGCTTCATCTTCCCGACTAAATTCTTAATTTCTTGTTCTGTTCAGTTTAAAAGTTTGGATATTCGACTTTCAAAGTAAAAATAAAATGACTTTCTCTTAAACATTTACAAGTCGGACTGTAGCCTGAAAGATGGTTAATATTTTAAAAGGCACCTTTGGGCTTAACCAGCAATTCTTGAGTTAAAATCTGTCCTGTCAGTCTTATAAAATCAAGCAAACACTGATCCCGCAGTTACAGAACACGTCTTATCCAGGCTTGAGTTTCGTTTTTAAGTCTCAATCATAAGCCCTTAACCAAGCAAGCTCGTTCTGACAGTGCAGTAATTTAAATTTATCTTGATATCTGACACATACTTTATTAGTAAATACGATAATAAAGCATTATGGTATAATCATTTTAATAATTTAACAACTATTTAGATTTAAATCCTTCGAACAGTATGACAAAATTTAATGAAAAAGTAATTGAAAGAGAAATATAATCACATCTTGTCAACACTAGGGTACTATGTTCAAAAGTATATAGGGACCAACGGTTAATTCATAGCTTTATGTTATTAAATAAGCAGAGGTGCGTCAGGTATAGAAGCAAGAAGCAAGATGAGAAGCTTGTCTGATTTTTTGAATTTCGCACAAAGCTACTTGAGGGCTATCTGTGCTAGCCATCCCTAATTTAGCAGTGTAAGACTAGAGGAAAGGCATCTTGTCATCACCACCCACCGCCAACTTTTGGGCTACTCTTTTACCAACGAATAGTGGAATTGACTGTACATTATAATGCCCCCACGGATGGGAGGGCGAGCATGTTCGGCGCAACGGTGATGCAAACCCGCGACCCTTAGATTACGAGTCTCACGCCTTAACACGCTTGGCCATGCCGTGCCAGATGAGAAGCTAAATAATAAAAGGTGAACAATTATATTTTATTTTAGTGATGAAACCAATATTTCCCCTTCCAGAATAATAGTAAAAACAGGAATGTTTTGACTGATATTGTTTTCTTAATTAAGCACTGTTTATTTAAATGTAATGGGTGGTTGATATGATCGACTTGCAATTTGATGATTGGATTTGAATCCTCATACTTGCCCTTTCAGCCATGTTATGATCAGTACTCAGTGATGTCGAGAAACCTACTTGTTCAGAATTTTATATGCAAAAACGGCTCTTTTGGGTTCAGAAAATATTTTAAATAGAATATTTTCTGAACCCAAAAGAGCCGTTTTTGCATATAAAATTATGATCAGTACTGTTATTTGTTGGTCATAGAGTAGGCCAAAAGTTGGAGGTGGGTCGAACTAATAAGCTGTCTACCCTTCAGTCTGTAATTGCTAAATTATGAACAGCTAGCGCAGATGACTCTGGAATAGCTTTGCGCGAAATTCAGAACAAACCAATTCATTCATATGGACATTTTTGGCGCAATGATATGTTTCATATTACATTCATTAACATTACTGTTTAGCGTATTTACTATAATTGCTTTTAATATTTTTAATTTTTACATTTTTATAATATAGATGTTGACAAGAACGAAAGTACGCAACTGATGATACAATATATTCTTTTTTTTTCTAAATAAACACAGTGTACTAATTGTGTTCATTACCGTATTAATTTATCTTTTTGTTCTTTATAAGTAGCTAATCTAATCACTTTCATTGTTTTGCAATTAAGCACAAAGCTACACAATGGGCTATTTGTGCTCTACCCACCAATAATATCGAAGTTAGAATTTTACCATTGTAAGTCCACAGACATGCCAGTGTGCCACTAGCAGGTCAATCAGATGAAAAGTTAGAATTAGTGACTGTATAAAAACGTTTAGCAAGTAAGAGAAATGTTCAACAGGATATGATGTCGTTAATTTCAAATAGGCTCACACACCATGAGAATGGCCAGAAAATGCCTATGTAGTGGTACTTGTACTAGTTATTGAAAAGAAAAAAATCACAATTTGGAGAAGTATTAGTTTTAATTAATAAATGTTGTCTGGCAAGTGTTAATTGTGTACAAAAATGAAACAATAGCGGCTGACAGTTTTTTTTCTGAGATTAAATAAAAACTACTGAAACTTTTTCTGACGATGGGAAACGGACTACATCAACGAATTGGAACTATCCACCAAAAATATTAACAGTATGATACTCATTACACAAATAATTTGGCCTCCCAGTGGCTCAGCGCTATGTCTGTGAACTTACAACGCTAAAAACCGGGTTTCGATACCCGTGGTAGGTGGATCACAGATAGCCCATTGTGTAGCTTTGTGCTTAATTCAAAACAACATAAATAATTTGAGACTAATGATGCCACGGTTCTGCCATGTCACTAAACCCAACCCGACAAACAGATAAGATAGTGTTGTATAATAGCTTTTTAACGAACTTTATTTCTTTTAAATTAAAATTATAGACTAAAAAATTAAAAATACTTTATAATAAAAGGTAATTACACTTCGCAATTTTGGTTTGGTTTGAATTTTGAGCAAAGCTACACGAGGGCTATCTGCGCTAGACGCTACTAATTTAGAAGTTTAAGACTAGAGGGAAGGCAACTAGTCATAACCGCCAACGTTTGGGTTACTCTTTTTACCAACGAGTGCCATTATAATGTGCCCACGTTCATGTTTGGTATGAAGAAGGTTCGAACCCGCTACCTTCAGATTACGAGTCTAGCGCCTTAACCACCAGGCCTGCAATTTTGGCTTAAATAACTCATAAATAATTTGATTTTTTTTTTAAAAAAGGCTCCCTTTAGATTTTATCAAGTGGTACATTACATGAGTACTGTAATTCGTATGAGATATAATATCGATATGTCAAAGAAATTGGTAGTAAAATATCATTTATTTTGTATATAAAAATATGTATAATTAAAAGTAAAAATTTATTCATTGGTGTTACCAATACTGTTTATACTCATGAAAATATTATTCGTGTGGATAAGTAATAAAAGGAGCATTGATTAATACATAAAATAGCTGATTTACTAACTGATTATGCGTAATTATCGAGAAATAATGCACACATTTTAGTATCATACAAACGTAAAATTTGTGAATAACCTTTATTATTATTTTTCACACATTCATAAAAAATAATTATTAAACAATACAGTTGTTAGAGAATCTAACAGTTATCCCAGTCCCTGTGCTTTTACATGTACAGTCTACTGCGATTAAGGTTTAGAAATAAAAAAAAGGGAGTTCCAAAATAATTACTGAAATTTGGGAAAAAATCTTTCCTGTTTACAAATGCAGTATTAATTCAGTTGAAGTAACAATATACTTATGAATGAAAACGTCTGTTTAAACTACAAAAAAAAGTAAGATAATGATAGAAAAACTTCATTATGCATTAGCATTGCATACTTCAGAAAAAGGCTTATATAAATAACCATCAGATTGGAAATGGGTTTCTGAGTCAGTGGGATCACAAGTAATTACCATGAGAACTCTACACCAGTGTTCCAAGAGAATTAGCCTTCCAAGTGTCTTTCTGACCAAATAACCACTGAAAGTGTACAAGAATGACCTGGCCTTGCAAGTGGCACAGCCTAATCTTGAAGCACAAAGCCAACCCTTATCATCCAAATATTTATTAAGCCTTCCCTCAGTTTTATTGCTTCTAATTTTAAATCAGCCACTCTGTTAGAAAAGTAAAACTGTCTTTGCTGAAGATTACTTCTATCTTGCCAGAACTTTTGCATATTTACAATTAAATAAGTCAGCTGTCTCACAATCATCAGATATGATCCTTTCCTCAAAGGTTCTACTCTTACCATAACATTTTTTTACTGCAAACGTTTTACAGAAATTCTCAACCTCCTTTCCATGTAACTGTTTAGATTTTCTGTTCAACTAACTCCCATGATCTTTTGTTATTCTCTTAACCTTCATCATAGTAGTCAGTTTAAAACTTCTGAATTTGAAATTATTTCATCTTTTATATCTTTTTCAACCATCTTGTTTTTTTATCTGCTGCCACCCATTTTTTAAAAGGAAAATATCTTGAATGTTTGAAAATTTATTTTAAAACTTTTATGCATTTGATTATCATCTCCACTTAGCTCGGTTGCCAAACTCACAATAGATAATTCTTTTCATAACCTTTTGAAATTTGTAACAAAATCTTGTTATTCCTCATACATTAAGACATCAAACCTATTTCAGCAATGATTTGTTTCACCCAATCTCCACTTAGTCATTAATTTATATATAAGAAGTTAACAAAAAATCTAAAATACTACTGTTTCCATTTGGCCCCCAGATAAATTGGAAATCATCCTGAATTATTTCTAAAATCCACTTTCCCAATTTATATGCCTGTAATTAAAATTCTCCATAATTACAACTTCATTAACAGTTGAATTCTCTCTCTGTAGAGTCTCTCATTAATTTCATCAGTTAGTCTGCAAATGGTTCCAACTAAAAGCCTTTTCTCCTTATAACCACTAAAAGAAAACCAAATACATGCAATCTATTTGTTCTTTGCAATGATATTATGTTATATTTAGTTTTGGTTTTTTATCCATACTAAATAACAACTCTATTTGAGAAGAAATTCCTGTCTGCCAGTGATAACGAGAAAACCCACTTGTAAAGAAAAATATATATGTAAAAACCAGCCATTTTTACATATATTAAACCTGTCTGCATTTCACCAAGTTTGAGTCATTACCATTACACAAAAACCCCTTGTAACCACTAATGCTCTGAGGTCTTATTTTATTCCTTATATTTTTAGCATTACAACAATTATAGTTTAGCTCACCCTTGAAGCTACTTCTATAATTTTCTTTGTTTCTCAGAATAACTGGTATGGATATTAACACTTTTTACTGATAAGGAGAGAACAACATTCCATGGTCATACTTAGGTTTTCTTAACCTGAAGATGTCCTAGGAAGGTCGAAACATTGTTCTCTCCTTATCAGTAAAAGTGTTAATACCCATACCAGCTGTTCTGAGATACATTTTTATTTCAAGTAAGTTTCTCGTCATCAAGGATGTACTTTTCTTTATATCTGACATTTCAGATATAAAGGTATTTCAGGTATTTTATTCCTATCTTCCTCACTGTATAGTCCTAGTTTAAAGCTGCCCTTATTTATTATCCCTTATGTACAAGGCAGCCCCCATACTGTTAAACATTTGTTTCAAAGATTCTACTTTCTCATTAAACTGATCCAGTAAGTACTGCCTGCATATCCTTACCTATAACCTCACTCTCGCATTTTTTCTTTACGACTTTTGAAAAAAATGAAATTATAACTGTCCTTTTCTTTGTTTTATCAATCACTTACACTTATTAGTTCCTATAGCTTACACTTCCTAAATCATTAGCTCCTATGTACATTTCTACTTGTTCTGTTAGTCGAGCTTTAGTATGTTACTTGTTCTGAGAGTTTAACAATTTCTGCTTTGAACCAGTGTATTACGTTCAATTTTGTTAAGTTTACTACATTTGCCCTTAACAATAGAACATTGTAAATTTTTTCAAAAAATGCTATATTTAATTTCTTCATTTTAAAGCAGGATATGTTTAACTGTTTATGTGAGAGTAGCAATCAATCTTACTTCATAAAACGTTATCAGTTTAAATATACTCTTGTTATATATTTGTATTTGAGTACAATTCTATTACTTAAATTTATTGAGTAACCAGTGATCATGCTTATTAAAGTAAACACTTCAATAATTTATCTCTGTACATTAAAGTTCTTTAAACTAATACATTAAGAACTTAGTGAATACTTACATATGGAAGGTTTAACCACATCTCTTAGTTAATATATTGCTGCATCCAGAGACTGAACAGCAAGGCATTTTCATTCTTAACCTGAAGATGACCTAGGAAGGTTGAAACGTTATTCTCTGCTCATCAATAAGTGTTAATACCCATACCAGGCATTCTGAGATGCATTTTTATTTCAAGTGGGTTTCTCATCATCAAGAAGGCATTTTAGTTGCAATTACTTAAGAAAAACAGTTATATACTAGTTTAATACAGTCAAGTGGATTGTGTAATGAATGTCTTCATCACCTGATAGTAGTTTTCGCATTAGTGAGATCAGTGTATCAGACAGTACATTGTTCCAAAAAGTACACAAAGATGCAAATGATAAAAAACTTTGAGAAACAGAGGTGCTAAGTATAACTTGTGTACCTTTCTGAATAGCGATACTCTATAATGATACCATAACTTGACTTTCTTTAATAATGAAAAATATTTAATCAAATATTTCTTCATATTTTTATAAAATGCTTGTGTAGATCATCAAATCTAAAATATTTTGTACAAAAGGCCCTAGTTATTAGCTTTACATCAGTAAATTAACAATTTCTTCCAATAGATATAAATTTTAAAACATTTCAAACAGATAAGTCGACATCGAACTAATTCTGCTCTAGCTACGTGGTATGCTCATCTAAATTAAAAGAGCTTCCAAACAATGGTGTAATATCTTCATTCTTTGAGCTATTCCACTTCCAACAGTGGTATCATCAGTGACTCTGTCAGGTGTCTTTACTTTGTTACCCATTTTCATATTTTTCTATTGTCACACTTTCATATATTCAACTGTGCAGTAAAGCTAGAGATTTTAATATTATTGCATTTGTTAGCCTCTTTACTAGCTTATGAAAATTCTTACATAAAGGTTAAGTTCACAATTACACCAGTTACTAGAAGCCAACTTGTAGAACCTGATGTCTAGCCAAATTTGAGTAACTGGTAGGTCCAGCATCAGTTCTTATGTATAGTGTATAAATTGATATTTTTCAAATTACATTAAGTTATTTAACACATTACAACAAATAGTTAACAATGTCAAAGCTTTCCAGGTAGCATAGTCCATGCCAGTGTGTGAACATGTTTTACGAACACAAACAGCCAGTATCCAGTGGAAATCTTTAATGTTTTATCAAGGGGTAGACTGTGCTTGTAATCTGTAGGGTGTCTACTTCTTGATAAAGTTGTAGGTTAAACACTGAGGAATTAAAGAATTTTCACTGAGTATTGAGTGTTTTTCTTCATAAAATGACTTCAAAAGCTTTCTGAACTATTATGACACATCTCACTTTGAACACTAATAAAAATTAATCATATTGATTTACCAGTTCCTTTTTTGTCCTCATAGTTTTGTTTCTTCTTTAGTTATTCTCCCAGTTGAGATATGATATGAAGTGTGCAATTATTTCAAAGTAGAAAGTCAAATCAATCGCTGTTTCTATGAGTTACTTTATGTATTAGGACAAACTTCTGTCTTTTACTTAATACCTTTTCTTTAGTTTGTGTTTAATGATTGCTTGCTATAGTTTAACACTGTGTGTTTAGGTGTCTGTAGAGGTAGAATAATTCTTCTTTCAGAATCAATGATGGGCTTTAGTTTATGTAACTTTCTTTAATACATAAATGTGTATTTTTTTATGAAGTTTTAATAGCTGTGAACATTTCAATATGGTTTATGTGGTTTGTAGTATTATGTATCACCTGATTTAGACTGTTAATATTATTCCTCGTCTTGTATTTATTTAAAAGGTGATATTCATGTGAATCATGGCTAAAAGTTCGTGCCTTCAACAACACATCATGTTGATAGGTATTTAATCACAAGTCCTACAGGTATTAAGTTACACTGTTTACATTTACAGAAAAAAGAACAGTTCAGGGGCATAATAGACACACAAGACTGTATAATACAGATCTAAACAATAGGTTATTGTTGCCAAAGAAGAGCACATATATTGAAATAATAATATATGAACCATTCTTGGGAAAAAAAATGGTAAAATAAGCCTTCTTTATCCACCTAACTGAACCTAATTCATAATACACAACTAAATAATAAGTTGGACAATCGTCAAGTTATTTATATTTTTATTAAAAGTAGAAGGATGTTTCGAGTGAGTTCCATTTGTCAGATCGTTTATTACCTTTATGTTTATGTCACCTTTGTTTAATTATAAAAAAATGACGTAAGTTGGCAATCGTTCAACCTATTATTTAATTTTGTTATTTTCATTGCCTATGCAATTTTATCTAATTTGTCTGATTGATAATATATTAAACCAGCCAACAGAGAAATCAGCAAACTTAAATACCCGTCTTAAAACTTTCAGATAAGCTGGTTGATTCAAACTTGTAAAGTTGATAAACTTCTGAAGAATAGACAGCTCACTATTATTTCTATCAAGGTGACTCTGGTTTGAACCTTAACCACTACCACCACAGAAAGTCCTTCTTATGACTTCACTGAATGCAACAGTAGGTTTTGATTACAACCCAAAATGTAGGATAGAAAAAAGTTCGTGATTAAACAATAAATCAAAAATAAAATTATTTGCAAATAACTGATAATTGGATTTTTAAGTACACAATAAACAATCTGTGCTATCTCTGTCATTAACAAATTATTAAACAAAGAATAATCAGGTCACAGGTCTAGGTGATCATACAAGTTACTAGCCACGACAGCAAAGTAATATATGTGAATGAGATTAATACAGAACAAACGTTTTTGTCTTACACACTTATAACGCTACATTTAATCTGTGTTTAACAGTAATATCCCTACTTAACCCTCAGATAGAATTCTATTTCAGGTTATTGGTTAAATTTATGTTACAGACCATAGCATATTAGATAAATTTACAAATGTACTTTAATTTGTTTGGTGTATGCTACTGTTTAGAATGGTACGTTAAATTGTTATTAGTTGCTTATTTTTTAGTTGTGTTCTATGTAAATAGGTTGCTGTGACCTGATGTTATCCAGAAACCATGTACCAAAGTGTAAGGTCAGTTAAGATAGTATTATAATGCACTAAAACCATCTGGAGTATTCAATATCTAACCAAAATTCAAATTATTATTCAAAGGAAGTTGCCACTGACAAACACTATAGTCCTCAAAATAATATAATAATTCTTACAGACAGTTGTAGACTGGTTTTGTCTTTCTCTGCTGATTGGTCTATGTGTATATTAGATTCTATTTAGGTGGAAGAAGATAAATTCTGAGAATGGTTTGTTTTTAATAATCAGGATAAAATCACTCCCAATATTCCTGGAACTTTCACTTTAAATGCACAGCTCTCCAGTGAAGATCAATGGATAAGTCAACACAGGAACAAAATTAATGAAATATTTATGTAAACAAGAATGCTGGAATGCATATATTCCTAGTTCAATTATGTGAATAAGTTACATTTATATCACATTACTGTTAAAAGAAGTAATTTTCCACTTGTAATTATTTACAATTGTAATAATGTTGTTTTAAATGAAATAATTACTTTATGGTTTCAATATAAAGTTCCATAAGGACTACATTTTTCTGCATTTTGTGGAAATATATATATAAATCAAACAGTTTTTCAAAGTTAATTTTCCAATTAACGCATCACTTACAAATGTCTTGCTTTGCAGTAAGACCTTTTTTTTTTCATCCTGCAATTTATAAATGGATATAAAACTTACAGAAAACAATGTTGCATATACAAGTTTCTTCACTGGCTACTTTCAGTCAAGTAACTGACAGTTTGTATTTGTAGTAATTTATCCTATAATTAAGAATAAGACATTAATACTCATCTAGGAATACATATATATCTTAATTACTTACAGAAAATAATCATAATAATGTCAGATACAGAGAGAAATAACATTTAATTTGTAAAAAAAATTATTTTGATAATTCTATATGATTATCCCATAACCACACTGGAATACATTTTGAAGTATTTTTGAAAATTAATTTAACATTATTTTAGAGTAAGTTAGGATCACAAGTTCATAATTGTGTCATAAAAAACTTTATCCATCTAACTGTAAAGATTCCACACACACACACATGCTATATTAATTCAGTTTGCAAAATAATATTAGATGGATTCATAACAATTTATTTTTCTGTATTAACAGATACATTTCCCAACTCTTTAGCTCTCAAGGTAGCTGCCTCCACTGCTCGAAGCAAACCTGTTCTTAACCCTGCCTCTTCCAAAGCACAGACACCATAAATGGTAGTGCCACCTGGTGAACAAACTTCATCTCGCAACACAGTAGGCTGTTTACCAGTGTCTAACACCATTTTTGCCCCACCCTGGAAATGTCCAAACACACTCAAGTTCCATAGATGTCAAAAAAGTTTAACACATTTCAAATCATGCTTCATAAACACCACTTATCTCTTATATTGCACTATTGTCAAGAGTTGTATGCAACTTAACTGAAAATAAATGTTTTTCAATGAGTAAAATGAATTAAACAATATCAAGAATGAATGTTACTAACACAAAAGATAAACTACTGGTTACGGGCAATACCAGTAGTATCAAGTTCTCTTTCATACTAATTTAGGCAAGTTGCCAGGACACTTTATTTAAAAAAAATAAAAAAATCAGAACAGTATAACTGTGACATTTGTCAAAAGAAAATAACAAATATGAGAAACTTTAAACATGCTTAACTAGGCAAAATTTGTAAACAAAGAAAGAAATACTGAACTTTCTGCAAAGTATTTCTTAAAAATTACCATAAAATTTCCGACTAAAATTGTCAAAACAGAACAAATCACATCCTTGCAACTATCTCAGCAAAATTTTCCAAGCTAAGTAACCCTAAACTTTGTGCCTCACTCTGTTTGTTTCATGTTCATTTTTCATTGTCGAATTTCATATAAAGCTATATGAGGGTTATGTGTGCTAGCCATCCTAAGTTTAGCAGTGTAAGACTAAAGGAAAGGCAGCTAGTTACAGTCATCACCAACAACTCCTTGGCTACTCTTTCATCAACGAAGAGTGGAATTGACCACCACATTATAATTCTCCCATGACTGAAAGAGGGAGCATGTTTTGTCGAACAGGAATTCAAATCCATGACTTTCAGACTGCAAGTCAAGCACCCTAACCACCTGGCCATGTTGAGCTCATTCATGTTTAGTGTGTTACCTTTTCCTAACGTTTATTATATTTCCTTTTTTATTTTTTGGTTATATAACAACAAAGAAAATTCATATCATACAGTTTGATCTTCTTTTCTTACTGGACCAGATGTACTGTGAACTTAAGTTTAGTATGCATTCTGATCAGAATGATTAAGTACAAGCTGTTAATTGTTACAAGTATCAGACCTCAACACTTCAAAGAACAATTGTCCAAATAAAGTGCTTGAAATATTTAGATGACAAGTCTTCAGCTTTGGGTGTTTTTACAACCCTGAAAATTAACTCAAATAATATGTTTTACACGTGAGTTCTGGGTAAAAAATAAAACTGAGATTTCTTACAATTTGGTGTTTATCAGTTTTTTTATTGTTGTTTTTTTAACTTACCAGAACAGTTTGAGCAGCAAACTTAACAGCTAATGATCGTGGAAGACCCATCTTAACAGCTCCATCAGCCATAGCTTGTATAACTGTATAGACCTGAAGTACACATAAATAAAAACAAAGCTGAGAATAAAAAAATAGTTTCCAAATAACAGATTACTATACGTTCTACCCTCTACTCTAAACTGACCATTTAAGTATGATAAAAACAACAAGTCTTTGCATCAATTATATTGACAGGTAAATTGTGACAAAACTGTACACAGGAATTTGATTCAAAATTACCAAGCCAACTTGGAAAGAGGGAAGAGAGGCTTTACTATTGAGCTTTAAGCAACATTGCTTCAAAGATTCAAAGCTTTGAGCAGCAAAATGTCTACTGAACTTTGTTTTTAAATTTATAGTACAAAAGTCAGTTGAGAAGCTGAAAAACTCGAAACTCTACTTTCAAAGTTAACATTACTGTCTGCATAGCAAAACTCCATAAAATGATTTTTTTTGTTAATCACTGTCGGCTAAAAAAAAACATGATTATAAACAGAAATCTTTTTTTTTTTCATTTCTTTGTTTGTGGTTAAGTGTAAAGCTACACAGCAGACTACTTGTGCTGACCTCATTACAAGTATCACACTAAGTTTTAACTATTAAAAATAATTCTCCTTCTTTCTTTTCTTGAATGAATGAAAGATCATGACATGAGAACTGATATTTTCAAAACTTAATGAATGTGTAAATAAATATTCCATTCTCTAAACCTTAAAAACTAAACTTACTTTAAGAGAAAGAAAGACATCAAGAATCAACTAATCCACAAAATAAAAATTGTTGTCTTCTGTTCGTAAGGCAATAGAGATAAGCATAGAATGAAAACACCAACATGAAAACAAAGATGTATGTTGCACTTTAATGGAAAAGTCATAATATTAAAAAGCTAAATTTCAAGAAACTCGTGAAAATAATTAACTTGAATACATAATCCAGCATAACTTTGAAGTACACAATTTAAAATCTTTATTCTGAAACTGTCAATTATCTCAAATTTGTCAGTTTAGATGTTTCATTGTACAAAACACTTAAAGATAAGATATCCAGGGATATGTCAATATAAAGTAAGGTTGGTTTGTTTTGAATTTCAAGCAAAATTATTCAAGAGCTATCTGCACTAGCTGTTCCTAATTTAGCAGAAATAAATTAGAGAAAAGGCATCACAATAAACTGCCAACTCTTGGGTTACTCTTTTACTCACAAATAATTTGACTGACTATCACATTATAACACGACTACAGCTGAAAAGAGTAAATATGTTTGGTGACAAGGATTTGAATCCGCAACCCATAGACTGAAAGTTAGGCACCCTAACCTCAGGCTATACCAGTTCTCTACAAAATAGAGATAGTCATTTTTGTTACCCAATAGTCTTTTTTGGGTTTCCGAGTCTTCTAATATGTTGTACAGTAAACAAAATTAATTTCTCTAAAGGGAGCTGAAGACCACCTGGATGTCACCTGTTTTAACTACCACTGTGTGGTCTATTAGCCACTCAGTACACTAAAATGACATTACATAAGATAAAGGACACTTAAAGTTGAAATTTTTACTTATTTCAGTAAAATGTGCATGTGTCATGAATCATGAGAATAATTTATGCACTCTGCAGACCATAACACAGCATGACATATGAACTAGAGAAGTATGAAAGAAAAATATTTGTTACTCTTAATTTTGGCTTTATTTAGGGGACCCTACCCAAGTACATCTTGTTTAAGTTTATGAAATACACTTAATTTATTATTCAGTATTATATAGGAAACCAACTGTTTAATGATTATATATATTATAGATGTATATAATATCTATGGAGTTTAAGACTTTTTAGATCGTCATATATCGACCTAAGTTAATTTAAGCAGGTAAATAATATTACACTGTCCCCGATTCATTATCAGGTAAATAATATTACACTGTCCCCAATTCATTATCAGGTAAATAATATTACACTGTCCCCAATTCATTATCAGGTAAATAATATTACACTGTCCCCAATTCATTATCAGGTAAATAATATTACACTGTCCCCAATTCATTATTTGATGCACAGTGGATCATTTATGTGTGTTCTTGATTTTATTTTCACCAAAGATAAAATCATAAAAAGAATTTATAACTTAGAGACCTAATGCATTCCTTGGCTGGAGTTAACCCCTTACTATGGACTACAGTTTTGTCTATTCAAGGCTCGTTAATACAGCTCGGGTCAGCAAACCAAACTCATATTGATTTTTGCGCCCATAAAACCTGAAATATGAAATACAGTCCAACATTTTGCATACTTCACAAACTGAAAACCTTATACACATAATGTTTTGGTACAATTTCACAGAACATTTATTATTGCATTATTAGTCAATGAAGAAAAATGTCCATTGCTGGCAATGTTCTACCATAGCTGTTAAATCTTAAACTGAGTACTGAAAACCTAACAAAGACTGCATCACATTAATTCTGTAACAAGAAAAGAAAGTCGCTTAAAACTATGTTTTACCAGCTGTAATGTGTTTGATCAAGCCTGAGAAGCCTTATAAAACAATTGTATAACAAGTCCAACTCCAGGTACAGAATTATAGAAAAAAAAAAAAGATGCCACTGATACAGAAAATGAATTCTTAACTATAGCATTAAATAACCTAATTATAATGGTAGTCTAAATTTTAGTAAATCTATAAAAATGAATTTCAGTCTGCTCAAAGAAAACTTTTCAAAATTATTAATTCTTTTCATTCTTTCAAAATGTAACACTACTTAAGTGTTTTATTTAACGTACCCTTTCTTCCCATGACAATTGTTAACAATGAATGTGTTTTATCATTTAGATGTTATTGACAAGCAAATCTGGTACCATTTATAAAATACCACTGTCAATTTTATGGGGCCAGATTCTTTACAGTGTCTGTGACTTTATGGCGATACATTTAAACAATAAATGAACAGTACACACTTCTCTTGTTTTAACATAATACATATAAAAAACAAGTCAAACATGTACAAAAAATTCTTTACATAATATATCACAATTTATTTAAAACTCTAAATAATTCTCTTTTCTTCTGTTATCACAAAGTGAGTAGTGATGAATTCACATATGTTACTCTATGGGTTACTACAGTTGTATACAGAGCTTTAAAATAATTCTCTTTTATGCCAAAAATCCACACAAGCCAGTTTAGTTACTTCAGAACCCAACTGACAAGACAAATTATTTTTCCTTACTCTGTTGTTAATACACAGCTGTAAAACATGCTATAAAAATCATCTGTTAAGGTTAATCACTCACGTGTTAGCTAATTTTAAATAAGTTTTTTTTTCACTAACTACCTTTCTTCTGAATTTAACTTGCACTCTGTGGTCTGTAAATAAATATATGTACATATATTGTCCAACTGAGGTGTAAAACTTTCTACAAACCATCAGGAGCTACGATGAAACAATATTCTGTTCAGGCAATGAGAAAAACACAGAAAGTTAAGTAATGAAATGCCAATTCACAACAATTGAACTGCATATACAAGGTATGACTCTTACCTCATTACATAACTAAATCTGTCATTATGATCACTTTTAAAATCATTAAGATCTAGCACTCTTATGATAAAAACTAAATAATAAATCACTAAATAAATTAAATAACTCATATGAAAAAAAAAGGCTTTTACATCCAACAACTGTTAAAATATGTACTTCTTACACGTCTGAAATATGAAAGACAAAGCTGGTACATGCTTCTATAGTATCTTTAAAGAAGAAGAAAAATTTTCGTACATATGCTGGACCACTTCCACTGAGGCTTGTTACAGTATCAATGAGGTTCTCTGGAACAAGTTCACACATTGCAATTGATCCAATCAAATGGCTGACCATTATTCCATCCTCTTCAGTAGCGTATGTCCCTTGAACATACCCACAGACACCTGCCTGAACCAATGAGGGAGTATTTGGCATGGAACGAATCACACGTGTTTTTTCTGGCAATAACTAGAAAAATTAAAAATACATAAAAATTAATTGAACACTTTTTTATATCAGAATGCAGATATTAAACTGTGAGTATTAAGTAAAATTAAAATATTCACAAGGAAATCATATCCTTTACTGTTTGTTTTGTACCTTTTTTTCATTATGGTTTTATGTTCCATTAATCAAGAAATGAAAGCCACTAAAATGAATTGTTCATTTATCAGTGGTCAAATAGCTGGACAAAAAAAAAACCTAAATGTTCTCAAGTATCTTGGTTAGACAGTATACGAATATTCTAGAATAATTTACTGCCTAAGAAACATACAAAAATAAAGATGTTATTTAAAAGTAAAAGAAAGGGGAGAAATATCATAATATCTGTGAACTTCTGAGAGCCAATAAAAGGAAGAAAGATATTACAGAAGGTTAAATGGAAGGCAAATAATAAGATCCATCACCTAACCTTCATAGACTGCCTGATGGTAAGAAAAAGTGAACTGATCAGAAGGCCACAGGGGTGAGACTACTTAATCTCTCAGATAAATAACACATGAACAGAATAGCAGTAGCCCAAATATTAGTGGAAAACAAAATGTGGAAAAATGGTACATGTAATAATTGATAATGAGGTGAAAAAGAAGTAGCTTATAGGAATAAAAGAACCCAAACTTAGACAGAAATACCAAGAGGATTGAATTATGCTAGAAGAATTCCCAGGTCAAGAATGGAAATTATCAGGAAACATGAGAATTGTAAAAAGAAAAAGTCCTCATCAGACAGCAATGGCTAAGCGGTTGCAGCAGGAACTGTGCCAAAGTATAGGGAGAAAGGATGAATCCTGTAAGTTTGACATCTTGACACATGACAGCAGACAAATTCATCAATGGGGAGTCTGCATTCAAGGCCCATGAAAAATGTCAGTACTGGTGAAATACTCCCAGTGTGATATGGTAACTTCAGAAGATGTATATGAAAGTTTCACAAAAAAAAATAAGGAGACTTGATTTAACCGATAAATTTGAAAAACTGGGTGGATAATGACAAAAGTTAAAAATGCATCATAAAGAAAACAAAGCCAAACATGTAACGATAAATAAATAAAGTATTCAAACACAAATGCTGCCATATGAGAAGTAAAGGTTTGGCAGATGAAGTCACATGTATCATGTGTGCATACTGTGCTTCTATTGGTTAACAGATGATGTAAGAGAGATATGTTGGAACGTATTATTCTAATGAAAGGAGAGCACAAGGCTTGTGACGTGCATAAATAAAAAGCCTGCATACACAGCAACACTGAATGAGAATAGTTAATTTTTGAGGGAATAACACTTTAAAGATGGCTGGTCCCTGGGACTGACCTCGTAACCCTTTTGTACTTATTAGTTTTCATGCTGTAACTCTTAATATAGTACATGTGTTTTCATGAACTTTTGCACATGAACATTACAAGGATTTCATCCACAAAATAACAGATTTTAAAATCAAGTTTTACGACTTTTTAACTCGTGCTATTCTGATATTTTTATTTTTTCACTGCTTAAAGAAATTTTTATATTATGACTAATAACAATGCCAAGACTCAGAAGCTTTTAAATTTAACTAACATACAATTCTAAAATTTGATAATAAACTTGTAGACAAATTAAATTACAGTTATTCACAACAATGTTGAATAAAGGTCAACAAATGTGATCACATGGCCTTTCACCCATAATCTGTGTTGATAAGGTTAACATAATGGATTTTGATTTTCAAGACAAGTATATCCATTATATATAATGGTGTTAGAAAACAAAGGAATATGGATGCTTTGAAAATTAGGATCAGACAGGTAGAATTTGCAACAAATCGTTTCTAACCCCACCCATGGTAAGCAAAAGTCAATGGTAAAAGCTGCCTTGAGTACCAGGCAACATAATACAGAAATATTCCCATTTGGAAAAGTGATACAAGCTACATATACACAAGTTGTTTCCACAACATGTCTCAATCAGGTGAGGAATTAAACTGGCATTAATGTTATTATTTATAAGAAAACATACCAATGAAGCCACAAAGAACAATGCCTATGGATTACTGTTCAACTGGACTGCTTAAATGGCCATTGGAAAACCAGTGTCCTCCTACACTAAACAGATTATGGAAAGCCACAGGTCACGTGTGGTTGTGCTTTGGACATGAGGGCCTTAGGATAGAACATTTTGCAATGAACACTACACTGTAGAGCTGTTGAAAGATGTACAGTCAGGATGAGTATGACTGGACACTATGAAAGACTGCACCAACATGGTGAGGATCGAAAATAATTTTATTATAACGAACCAAACCACTACATGATGTAATTTTCCTATTTCCTTCCACTGTCTGTAGAATTAATGAAGCCCGATAGCTATAGATAAAAATGATAATTTATTGCAACCTCTATTGTTTGTTTTCCACCTCTGCCTCTTTTTACACAAAAGCAGTTTGCACAAGTTGAAGTGGATTTGAAACTATAATATTGTTAAAATATGTACCATACTAGAAATATTAGAAAACTGTTGCATTCATTATGAATAATTTTGACCTAAATGATGGATCTTATTTTATGAGAAAATTTTAAAAGATTTTCAAGTAATATCAAATATAATATACACAGTGGCTTTTCTGAAGAGATTTCTTCGTATGATTATTTTGTCATTAAATGCATCATATAACTTTCCAGTTCACTTAAAGTTTGTAAACATTTAAATCAGTACCCATTTAAAATATGTGACAAAAGTTTATCCTAAAACCTTTTTTTTAATGCATACATAACTATATATATTTAGCAGTAAGTTTTATTTTGGCCAATCAGTTTATTACTCCATATACAGTTTTTTGAAGGTTAGTGGTAATTTTTTTATCGAACAAGTAACAATACCATCTAAACTTCATCTAGTATATAATTAATTAAAATCTTTAAATAATATTTGATAAAAAAAACTACTTTTTCCATAAATTGAATTGAAATTCCTGCAGCAACAGACACGATAAGATGGTGCAATTTTATGGCATTTTTCTTTGTTAGTTTCTTCAGAACTTGGCATACTAGATGAGGTTTGACACACAGGAATATCACTGTACATGCCGAAAGAACGTCTTCATTTGCATGCGTTATGTGACATGTCATATCCTAAATACGTAAAAAAAAATAATAATTAAACATGCAACTAGAAATCTATGGTTAATACCAATGCTAGAATTGTTCTATAGAACTTACAAATAAGTATGCACATTTAAAGGATGGTAAACTACTAACACAGAGGTGCAAAAAACAGCTGCAATGGGTAAACAATAGCCCTTTCTTTAAAACAGTTTTAAGTTTTGTATGATATGAATGTAAAAACAGTTACTGGGAAACTGTTGTCTTTGTACATTATATGAAGAATGTCTGAGAGTACTGATGTGCTTTTGGCACAAAATCCTTATGAAGAGCCTTTTTTTTAAATGTAAAGTATGACACAGGACTATTTAAGATACAAGGTTGCCAGGCAGACCACAGTTAGATGTGGAAATGTGGGCCGTGAAGAGAGGCAAATCTTTAAATCATTGTAACACAAAGTGTTTAAATCTTTGTATTTTTACACAATATAATTTTTGAATCTGTCGAGTTTTTAAAATTCCAAATTTGGACATAGGAAATCACTTTCACTAAACAAATTCATAAAAAAAAATATTAAACCTTAAGTGAACAGCATGACCGTTTAAAATAAAGCAAACTATAGCAATTATGTTAGTAGAAACTAAACAAGTCATAAGTATATAAAAGTCAGATATGGGCATATGCAACATACAGAAATATGGTGTTTGAATAATGTCTCGTGTGTTCCCAAATTTGTGAAATATTCAAAATGTACTCATTTAATTGCCACAATTTACATTGAAGAAAAAATACTGAAAACACTATCATCAGAGGCACAAAGAATGCATGATTACAAACTAGATTTATTAATTGTGTGAAATATCCCGGAAGATACAAGCAGTTAATAAGTTGTACAGTGTTCTGGATGTGAGCTCTTTGCTTTAAACAAAACAATCAATGCAAAATTGTGGAAAATTCCTTTAAATATCCTGTATTACTCCCCACAGTTTAGCCAATTTGTTTGGTAGTCTTTTAACGTCCTATACAACCTTCACAATATCCAAATTAGAACAATGTGCAGGCTCAACCATGGTTATGAGTGTTCCATTGGCCTCTTTAGATTAAAAATATTATTTCATAATATTTGATACATGTTTGAGGTCATTGTTTTACAAGAAAATAAATCCTTCTGTCATGATATAAAACACTGTTTAGTGTAGATACTATTATTTAGTTTATTTTATGAATAAATATTGTATAATTGTTGTTTATTTGCTTTTCATCACATAGTAAAATATGGAAGTTGTGTTTGTAACTCAGTGATACCAAGACTATAGCAAGCAGACGATTTAGTAATAAATGTATAAATAGAAAGATAGACAGAAACAATAGAAGAGTAAATTAACAGCGAAGGAAAAGGTTGGTGTTATCTTCAGTAGAAATGATAGGCCTAGCATTTAATATGTTAGAATAATTCTAAAAGTTTGTTTGTTTTTAAATTTCACACAAAGCTACTAAGGGCTATCTGCACTAGCCATCCCTAATTTAGCAGTGTAAGACTAGAGAGAAGACAGCTAG
Organism: Carcinoscorpius rotundicauda; assembly: GCA_011833715.1. Taxonomy (NCBI): domain Eukaryota; kingdom Metazoa; phylum Arthropoda; class Merostomata; order Xiphosura; family Limulidae; genus Carcinoscorpius; species Carcinoscorpius rotundicauda. Next base: position 14,761,339 of record CM022398.1, on the reverse strand, counting down.
TTATCACCACCCACTGCCAACTCTTGGGCTACTCATTTACTAACAAATAGTTGGATTGACCATAACAGTATAATGCCCCACAGCTGAAAGGGTAAGCATGTTTGGTGCGACAAAGAAAGACTAAAAGTAGAAAAGGAGAAAAACAATAAATTAATTTCATCAAAATGTGATTTTAAGGTAACTGAATCATACTGAGAACACTTTGACAAAACAATCAGAGGATATTTAGAAGGAAGACCAAACAATTACTGAATGATCAATATATGACTGTCGTAACTTGTGTCACAATTATAAGTGAATTATACACAGACACTAATGTGATAGAAATAGGGAAAGGCAGTAGGGCTGCCAACTGAAATTCTGAAGTAACTGAATAGGCTTAAGTGGACTTTTAACAAGAATATGAGAACTATATATATCGTGTTTATGATATCCTTATGGACACCATAGCGTACAGAATTTATTGTATATATGTTAAACTAGTGTCAAATATATATATTATTTTGAAAACAAGTGGAGTGTATGTTGTTCATTTATTGTTCAATTTACCATTACCAAGTAACAAACACATACTGTAGAAGAATTCTAAGCTTAACAACAACAAGACTTTATATTTATACTATAATGAAGGGTAAGCAAAATCCTTTCCTCAGCAATTAAACATGCCTAAACATCTTACACACTCCCAGATAAGTCAAAATCCAGAGGAAATAACATGATGAAGTAAAATTTGCTTGTATTGGTCAACAGTCAGATTGCCACCAATCTTGTGTCGATTATTGACACTGCTACATGTAATGCATATCTAAGCATTTATTGGTAACTCACAGTGTTTTGGGGGAAATTGTGTACACTGACTATGATTCCGTTCTTGTCTTTTACTGAATGGAATCAAATGTTACCAAACACAATGAACCTAGTTTCACCAGTTAAAATGGCCATGGATAGCTTTGTAGTTTTAATGGCTAATCCAACTTTCTGGTTACCTCTTCTCAGCAGTGGTTTTTGAGCAACAGCACATCAACTGATTTTACTTCAGACAAATGTATATCTTACTATCCTTGAAGTAACATTCCCATTTATATTTACACAAGTGTTGGTGGCATGATCTTTCTCACAAAGAATCTCTCTTTATTATTATTATTATACACTAATTATTTACATATCATTCTAGCACTGAAGATATACAAAAATGACCATCACTGTACAGTTGTATTTTGGTATGAATGTGCTCTATAAGACTCTTAAGGTTAATGAGTTATGACCAGAAAGCTTTTCTTATCATACAGAAACAATATCTCCCTACTAATATATGTATATAAAGATATTGGGACAAACATTTTACTAAATTTTAAAAAATGATTTTTAATTCTGAACACGAAGAAAAATTATTCTATGTTAAACCATGTATCAGAAAACAAATCTTTACAACTACTATACCAATATTACTGTTTTCACACAATGTAACTTTCAAATAATTTTAATTTGTTACATAAATATGAATACCAAACATTTCCTCCCAAAGTTAAGTTTCATTCTGCAAGTCATTTTGGACTTAAAAATTGTGTAATACTGTTGAAAATATAAAATCGTATATATATGCATTTGTATCTTTCATTTTTAATAAGCTAAAATATTTTAAAGTAGAGGTTTCTCTTTAATATTTATCTGACAAAGTTCTTATTTTGAAATTCGTAAAGTAACCATCTCAATTAACTAATCTGTATTTGTTTAGAAGAGAAAAACAATACACATATAACATTGTTTTCAGTACTTTATAAAACTTACGTTAAGTGTCATTCATAATGCTAAATATTAGTTTCAAGTAATTTAATTTGAATTGATTAATAATCATTACTGAGTAGTTTAAACAGTCTGTACTGAGTGTTACTTTCAAGAAAAATGGCTAAAACATAACTACACATTTACCACCACTCTTTCAAGAAAACACTAGCAATATAGAAAGATGTCTGAGTTTACAGTTATCAGTTGACGAAGTAATAGAGATGACTGTACATCGTTAACAACAAAACTTGTATTAATTAGAAATATTCTAGAATGTTAAGGTGGTTCCCAATTACTTTGCTGCTTTCACTTTTGTCACATTTTACACAAACCTTGAATGTTTCTAAATTGGTCGTGGTCGGTGCACTTGCCCAGATTTGATTTGGTTTGAGCAAACCTGTTGAGTAATAAAATTTAAAATAAATCAGATCATTGCACACACACACACATTAACCACAAATTAAGAGAAGATGTGATTTTACTGAGATGTTACTGATTTATTGTTATATAAAAAACACTTTTCACGCAAAATTTCCATTTTGTAAAAGTGAGTTAAATGATCCGAAACTAACAGTACAAAACACATAATCATGGAAACTATTCCTCAAGAGTTTGTAGCTTGTGTGACATTTTCAGGTGAAACATAATTAACAAGAAGGAGATTTGTTCAAGATACTGATTACAGAGTAATAATAAATTTCTTACAAACTTAGTTAATGCAAGATGAAGTAATAAAATTGGATACAATCTCTGAAACACAATAATCAGTCTACATTAAACACTAAATATGAGCAAAGTGTGTGCACCTGCTTTTACTCACAAGGGATAATTGCCTTTACTACGTAATAGACCTTACTACTGAAGACTAAATTCCAGATTATAGTATCAAAACTAGCTAAACATAATGTCCCTTAGCTTCTTCAAAAACCTTTGCCTTTACAGAGGTGAACTTGTGCTACTCATATGACTGATCATTCTCATTACTAAATAGGTGGGGCCATAACCTCTAGGTGTCACAATGTTCTCCCTAAGTGGTAACATGTATCGCCCTCTACTGAGAACTGCAAAGGAACAAAGACAGTTTAGATTGAGAAACTTAATGACTTTCTCAATCGTATTACCTGTACATATACAGAATGAAGAAAAAATTTACAATGAATACTATAAGAACATAGAAACACAAGGTATACTCAAATACCACACAAGCATAATAGTCTAAATAATAACACAATTTGGATTACACGAGTGGCACAGTAAACAACACCCAACAGTTTCCACAATACAGCAGACTCCAGAAGTGTTATTTAGAGAATAAACTGAACACAGACAACAAAGGAAAAACAAATGAACAAAACAAAATATGTATTCTGATTCTAAAAATGCTTTGGTTAAGACTAACACTTAGACTATCTTCTCGTGATATTGAAAGATTATATGTACAGGGTTGCCCGTAAGTCCTTACCAATCCATATGTTATTATGTTATATTCAATTACATGTATTATAAATTTGTTTTTTTTCAGAGAAATATGGCCAATTTACACTTGAAGAGCGTATTGTGACAAGTACATGGGTACATGAATGAGGGACAGCACACAGGTACACTGGATACATAAATTATATGGATGGGTAGGGACTTATGGGCCACCCTGTACAGTAATGGCAATAAAAAGGGTGTTCACATTAAAACAAAAACTTTGAAACTTTATATACTCTTAGTAAATAATGTAAATAGAGGAATATTCACAAAGCTTTCATTTGATATATGGTACATATTATTCCAGTACTGCAGGGTACCTTACAGTAGATAATCAACATGTGCTCCATTTGAAGCACAAACTAGGTCACAACGATACTCAATTTCCCTCCACAAATTTTTCTAACATCTCTAGAGGCTACACAGGTTATAGCCACTCTTTCAGTGTTTGGCACTTTTGTGTTGTGTCCTTTGCACTTCACATCCCCCCCCCACAAAAAAAGTGTAGTAATCCAGCCATTCATGAAACATTGTTTTTTTCTTGTGAAGACATTACAATTCAATCTGAAACACAAAAAACAACCAAGCACAGAAACTTAGATATATGACATGGTAAACGTGCAAATTTCAACAATTTCAAATTTATTCAATAAAAATTTATATGTCTTTAAAATTGTTTCATTTCAATGTGGATACCCTTTGTAATATTGATTAGGCTATTCCTTGCTGTACTGAGCTATCATACCCAGTTACATATTTTTTCAATGCCACAATTATTACAAGTTGTATACTATATTACTTTCAACCATATTATATAATTAATTATTACACAGGTAATTTTATGACATCATTAAAGCTACGTCATACACTTTGAACAGTTAACTAAAAGGTAAACTTCAAGCATCTCCTATAAATGGGCTAAGACATGAATTAGAATATTCACAGGGCAATTTCAAATTTTAAACAAGTGGTGACCTTTATGCAAATTATTAATATTATATGTTTTTCAAAGACAAGCCTCATTTGTAAGATTGAAAATTACTGACACAGCCAGCATTGATACAATGTATCATCAGAAATAATAACTTATAACAATAATTTTATGAAAACTTGGCAAAAATTTAAAAACAGAGTAGGCGATTAAAGATCTGTAATTAAATATTTAAGGCTAAGCAGCCAATTTTCTGAATCTGGTTCTTTACAAAATAATGTTGCATATTTAAATGAAGGACATTTCAGTAAATAAGTGTAAAGAGTTAAAGGGAACCTGAAGATCAGTATACAGAAACTATAGATGAAACCTGCCACATAAAATAAACACACAGTTTAAAACAAACCTGCTTTTAGCATCCCATTTGCTAATGCTTGGGCCATGTGGCCTGCACCAATGAACCCAACATTGGTCTTGTTCAGGTCTATCGACATCTTGTCTTTTAGCAAAAGTCTGAAAAATAATTGGAAAAAGCAAAAGATTAACTGATTATGTGCATGGCATAGTTTGTGACAGCATGCTATCATAGTACACATTTAATACATGTAACGGTGGATTCCAGTGCACAGAATAGTTTGTGACAGCATGCTATCATAGTACATATTTAATACATGTAACGGTGGATTCCAGTGCATGGCATAGTACACATTTAATACATGTGAAAGGTGTAGTTTGGACAGCATTTTGGGTGTGCATTTTTTACATGTGGTGGATTCCAGTGCATGGCATAGTTTGTGACAGCATGCTATCATAGTACATATTTAACACATGTAAGGGTGGATTCCAGTGCATGGCATAGTACACATTTATACATGTGAAGGTGGATTCCAGTGCATAACATAGTTTGTGACAGCATGCTATCATAGTACATATTTAATACATGTAAGGGTGGATTCCAGTGCATGGCATAGTTTGCTATCATAGTACATATTTAATACATGTAGATTCCAAAGTTCTGGTTACTACATATATGCATAGTCATCCCTAATTCTGAGCAAACAATTAGAGGAAAGATTAGTAAACAGGTACCATCTCAAAGTTCCCACTCAAATTCACAATTTGTGCATGTTAACTGTGAGGTCACAACTAGATTTCTGAATAAAATGCAAACTTTTCTTAAATTTCAAAATAAAATTAACTACAGATTATAGAGTAGAACTAATACTAGGTAAACTTTACAAATAACTTAGTGTCCTTTGAATTAATCCGATGTGAATACACCAAAATATTGGTTTCAAGCCTTGTTATGCTGTGTACCTCTAACCAGACTTTTAAGACAGTAGCATAACTCTGATGCATATAATTTGAAAGAGAACAACTTAAAATGGTTTATATTAATAAAAAGACCAAGCAAAAACAAAATTCAAGCTTGAGCCAACAATATGTGAATACTTAGTGTTGACTAGAGGAATAAATTGGTAACACGTATTGGTTTATCCAATAGAAATCTGGTTTTAGTTCTTGTTCTAAAAAGATGCTTTTGCTGTAAAAATAATAATACATGTGAAACAATTTGCTTTGGTGAGTGACATTCCTCTTTATCTTTGACGTAAGCATACGTACCAAGAATTTAAACCCACTTATACTTGTCATCTTGCATTGGGCAGAAAGTGACATTAAAGTTGTCATGCTAGGTTTTGATGACACTGTGTGTGTGTTTGCAGAAGAGTGCCAGATATGTAGTCTAATGATGAATGTATCAATTTGTTGGTGCATTGTGTCCATCCAAGCCCACGTCTCACTGGTGTCTAAATAATTATTGTTGCAGTTACTCATCACTTACATTGAAAGTATTCATTCTTAGATGTAACTCCATGATGTAGCTTTTGGTGGAATTAGGATTCAGGTATGCTTTTCCTTTGCAAACTGGGTTTGAAACCTCAAATACCATTCTTGCTTGAAAACGATGAAACCAGCATCATTATAAAAAGTTACAAAAGTGAATTTGATGCTACAAGCATTGAGTGGACATATATGAAACAACAGAAAATTTTGGATAGGTTACTTAATAAGTTTTATAAGGGGTTGTGAAAATTGGCTGGCACGTTGCAGCTGGCTAAACAGAAAAGTGAAGCTGATACTTTTATACAGTACATTTTTGAGCTGTTGAAATACATCCAGTGGGTTGTTGATTCCAGAGACTTAGCATGAAAAAGATTTCAAAAAGAGAAAATAAAAAACAGTTTATGAAGCTTTGAAGTTTCCACATTCTTCTGAATAATTTCTGTAATCAACAACACTTTGTAAGTACCAGCTGGAATAAGTGGTATTAAAAACATAAGAACATCAGCCTAAAGACAGTCATATGTTATTTGGATTAGAAGAGAAAGATCTTGTCTTACTGGTAAAATCAATCTTGTCATGTTTTGTGTAAGGTGTACCTTATCTTAGTTTGTCATGTTAGTCAGAGAGATCAGCATTTTTTTTTAGCTTGCTGTTGCCTGTATATAGACAGTTAGTGGTATTTGTGAACATTATATTGTCGGTATCACAATCCAGGGGCTCAAATGGCATAAAGAACACAGGTTCACAATGTCACCTTCCACACCTGATGATGTTTGAGATGCTGCAGTAATCATCTTTGACATCTTTAAGAAACTGGACACTGATTGAAAATGAGATGTGAATACTTAACATCCTTAGTATGTGAAATGTGTCACTTATATGAATAAATTCAAAACAAAGTTGTGATTTTTTCAGTTTCCAACATTTGTGGTGTGAGGTCAACACCATATACATGTAGAATTAACTTGAAAATTGAGCAAATTTCTATTCTTAAGCCATAAACTGTTATTTTTCAAATGGAACAAGTAAAATGACAATAGATAGTTTCACACTTAAGAATCATATATTGTTGGTTAAGAAAAAACAGTGCAGAAAATAACATACAGACACCAAATTTTGGAATAAAATCTTAACCTTTGTAAAAGATATTGTGAAACTTTGTAAATAGTAGTTTTATTTGGAAGAGGAACTGCCTGAATAGTTTTGTATCTTTAATTTAGATATTACATGTATTTAGGACATATGAAAAACAATCTCATTGTGTTTTTGTTCCCTGTTAGTGATACAAACTACTACAATTTCAGATGATTTTAATTAACACCCGAAACTGAGTCTTGATTGTCCCTCTAGGGAATTAACAGAATTTTCACAAAAAAGAAAGATTACAACAAAATAAAAATTGATTTATCCTAAATGAAGAGTATCATGAGCTTATTAGTTGTTTTGTAACTTCTCCAGGTTTCCGATTCATTGCAGAATAAAAAACAACTTAGCCAGTAATACCATAACCTGATAGAACAACATAAGGTGTATATTCTCGAGGACTAATTTGCAAATCTACTTTGATAATTCATCACTAATGAAGTAATCTTTATCTCAAAAATCTATCAATGTCATTCTGCTGAAAGGGTTAGAAAAACATTTTATGGAATAACTTTACCGAGTTACTGATATTTTCGCATAAAGTTTTGTATTTATACATCTCTTATGTTTTTAACTTTGTTCCATTACTAAAATAGCAAGTTTTTCTCCAACTCTATATTTCAGTGTCATGAACATTAGTCACCTTTCAGAAGTGACCGAGTTCTCGTGTGATGGGATTTTGAACATTACATGTAAACACTATTAAAAAAACATTGAATAAATATCTCTTACATCAACATTCACTTACATTTTTGTCTTTTCTGTAAACGTGAAGAAACGTCTGAATGGGCAAACAAAAAGTAAATAACGTGAAGAGAGTGATTGGTTGTATGTAATACTTTGATGTAGTGAATTAAGAAAGTGAATGGTTGTATGTAATACTTTGATCTAGTGAATTAAGAAAGTGAATGGTTGTATGTAATACTTTGATCTAGTGAATCCAAACCTGTAATGTGTTTACTTACAGGCTATTTGAATATCTTTGCAAAATGCTAAAAAGAAAGTAATCCTGAATTTTCAACACTGAAGGAATCAATTACATACATTGTGTAAAAACCGATATAGATTTTTCACCTATCGCTTGTCATGTGTCAAATTTAAACTTGTTTTGACCAGGTGACTTCTGCAACACCGGATTTCAGTACAGATGACTTGAGTCCATACTTCATGTAGATAAACAGTCAGTTGAAAACAGTCTCTATATCTAATTTTCAGCCTTGTTTAAGAATGCATCAGGAGAGGAAAGTGGAGATTCACTGTCACCTGAAGAGAATCATTAGATACAAAATTTGAAATAACTGCACGATGTTGGAATTTGATATAAATGGTACTGCCTTTTGATAAACCTTCTTGGTTCGTCACAATACAATCCTGATATATAAAACTTTGCCCAGTAGATCCACACTTTACATGGATATGTTGCTTCTGCACTCCTTTGGAATGACTGAATAATGACTTACTAACAGTAAAATTACTTCAGTGTAAGCCTTACAGATTATCCAGTTCACAACATGACTAAATAATACTGACTCTACAAACATGAAAGTTTTCATTTTCACTAGATGATGTAATTTTAATGTGTATATTTGTTCAGTTGTTACTTTTAGCACCATAAAATAAAATATTTAAGCACTGAATATATGACAGATCACACGGTACATTGTCTCCTCTCTTTATATTGTTTTTTAAATTCTAACTATGATTAAAAAGCTGAAGGAACCGAGATCTGAAGACCTGCCCATATACAAAATAACAGAGAAATAATATTTCAATAGTCCCTATGATAAAGTGGCCAGCATATCTTAATAAAATATAATCATCTTATTTATAACATTTTCTAACAAATTTCTTCAGTAGCACTAAACAGCCACTAAAATCTTTAAAACATATCTTCTACTCTTTTTTTACAGTATGTAGCACAGATTAGGTTATTTTGGTTAATTTGCACATAATATTACCATTAATTCCAAGATAAGATTCTGTCATTTTGGTTTTGTACACTTTTCTGCTGAAGTTTACACTTCAAACACATCCAAATCTCCTGTTCTCTTTTCACTTACAGATGGGCTCAATGAATAGCTGTTACGTGTTTTAAATGAGGTGCAAAAAAAAAAAAAAAAAAGTAATGTAAATAAAATCAATAAATATTTTACTCCCTTGGAAACATTTTACCAACATAATAAAATGTTCAATTTATAGTTACTACATTTTGTAAGGAGAACCACATACCAAAGTTGTTTGGAGAAAGTATTTATATTAAATATACTCGACCATGGAAGTAAAGATTTGGCTTGCTTTGAATTAAATGCAAGGTACACGAGGGCTCTGTGCTAGTTGTTCTTAATTTAGCAGTGTAAGACTACAGGGAACAGCTAGTCATCATAACCCACCTCTACTTCTTGAGCTAATCATTTACCAACCAGTAGTAGGATTGTCCCCCCACGATTGAAAGGGTGAGCATGTTTGGTAAGACAGAGATTAAAACCATGACCCTCAGACTTGTAAGTCAAGTACCTGGCCATGTGAAGGAAAAACAAAACATCTTAAACTAGGCAAAACTGCACAAGACAGCCTTCATGGGTTGAATACTCAAGCTAAAACTAAAGATATGGCAACAGAACAGACAAGTTTGGTGTCATTTACAGGTACAGATTTATCAAAGCTCCCACTAAACCTAAGATCACCTCAATTTTTAGTTTTTTTTCATGTTCCAATCAGAAACAGTTAAAAAATTAAGTTATCCTAGTTTCTCTGTCCTTCAGTGCAAGTTTATTGTGTACAGTTTGTCATTATATAGAACTCCTCTAAATTTTACTTGAAGAATCACCTAACAAAGATGGAACACACGTTATGCTTTCCAACCCCTTTCAATTACATTCCTTAACTAACCTGTTGCAGTAAAGCTGCAAAAAATTGTGATTTGAAAACATACCCAGACACAAATAAAACAGCTGCAATTCTCTTGTGAACGTGTGAAATGCAACTTGATGCTTTAGGTGGATTTTCATTTTTGAACCAGATAAGATTTTAACATCTTTTATTTTTTAATAAGTATCAATTATTAGAAAATTGTAATAAGTATGCTGTAGTAATTTAAAACAGTTGCAGTACAATTCCCCATGTAAACCAAAAAAAACAAACTCATTATCTACTTTCGAAATCTAGTAACCCTATTTACATGTGAAATATTTTCCACAGTCCGAATTTGTTTTTTTGCCGAACAGATTACCAAGTTGCAAATAAAATTCCTATCACATTCTAGTAGCAACAGTAACACTTATAATCTATAATAGAAGTTACACGTGCCCTTTTCAGACAGGTGCGACGAATAATTTACAATATCTTTTAATGTTTCAAGAAATATTAAATATTAAAGTAAATCAAACATATCACACCTCTAACACAAAAATTCACTTCCACAGATTATTTTTGAGATGACACGCAGTACGAAGACGAACTCTTGAACTTCAGTATTAAATATTACACAAGTTCTTACGTAACTACTTCATGAACACAATCTGTATCAAGTTCGGTAAAGTCAGACATGTGCAAAAGTGCCAGAAAATATACACAAAATTATCTATGGGAATGAAATATAAAATTAGTCTTAAATTGGAAACAAATGGGATGGTGCCATTTGAACTTCTTAATGTTATTTTAGATCAACGTCAGATTGGTGTTTTTGGACCAGTTGCAAGAAATCGAACCCTGGATTTTAGCGTTGTAAGTCCGTACTTTACCGTTGTCCCACCCTATTTAAGAGAAGGGACCGTTTAAAGAAGCTTTGTACAAGTACAAATACAAAGGTATTTTATATGCAAAAACGGCTCGTTTGGGTTGAGAAAATATTTCAAATAGAAGAGCGAACAACGTTTCGACCTTCTTCGGTCATCATCAGGTTCACAAAATACAAAGGTAGTTAGGAATGGTCTGTACAGTAATAAAGTTCAAATGTGCTAGTCTCTTTATGTTGAACTTCCCAGTGGCTCAGCGGTATGTCTGCGGACTTACACGCTAAAATCCGGGTTTCGATACCCGTGGTGGGTAGAGCACAGATAGCCCATTGTGTAGCTTTGTGCTTAATTCAAAAAACAACAGCAAAACAAACTCTTTATGTTGAAATACAGCATATATTTTTTGTAATTTTGCACTACTGATATGCAAATTAATTATGTGTTTGTATTGCTTACCAAAAATATAATATTGTCATTGTTTTTACCACTATTTCTCACCTTGTAGCTCAGAGGTACGTCTCAAGCTTAAGACGCAAAATATCGATTTTCGAATGTGTGTGTATTTTCTTATTGCAAAGTCACATCGGTCAATCTATTGAGTCCACCGAAGGAAATCGAACCCCTCATTTTAGCGTTGTAAATCCGTAAACTTACTACTCTACCAGCGGGAGACTCGAGTTTCGATGTGGTGTGCAGAACACAGATAGTTCATTGTATATTTTTCTGCTTAGTAACAGCCAAACCACAATATGTCGGCAAAATTATAAAAGTATGTTTTATTATCAGAAAATCTTTATCAATGTTAAGAGAGTATGAAACTATTGGCAAACAAAGTACTTTATGGAATACCTACAAAAAGCAAAATATTGTAAAATAACAGGACAGTCTGCAATCATGAGTTTGGTAATACCAGCAAAGAAATTCTTCAATTCCTGCGAGAATATGGTTTCCATTAGAAGACAATTTCAGGGTCAGGGCCAGGTGGAGTAACCCTTGTGATTGTCATCTCGTACTTAACTCAATTTATAAGCCCTTAGTTCCATATTTTAACGGACTGTTTACGTAGAATTATAAGCCACACCAGCATCGTAGGCCTGTGTAATGTGTGTGAAGAAAAAACTTTCCTTGACGTTCGAACAGAAACACGAATATCGTATTTGCGACTCAAGTATAATAGCTGCAATATGTTTTGGTTTGTTTTGAATTTCGCGCAAAGCTACACGAGGGCTATCTGCGCTAGCCGTCCTTAATTTAGCAGTGTAAGACGAGAGGGAAGGCAGTTAGTCATCACCACCCACCACCAACTCTTGGGCTACTCCTTTTTCAACGAATAGTGGAATTGACCGTGGCATTACAACGTCTCCACATTTGAAAAGGAGAACATGTTTGGTGTTACGGGGATTCGAACCCCAAACCATCGGTTACGAGTCGAGCGCCTTAACCATCTGGCCCAGCAATATGTTAACTCTGTTGGGGAAAGTGGCCAATCGTTGTCCTATAGCAAACATTCACAGCGCCACTATAATGCAAATTTAATTTCTTTTACCAAGATACGAACGATAATTAGTAGACATAATGATGTACATGCTTTAACTTCAGTAAATGTCAAATTTGGAGGCTGCTTTGGGGGAATCCTCTAAAAGTGTTTTCGCGAAATACCTCAAGTAATTGGGATGAAAAGTTTTGAATTTGTGTAAACCTCGAAGCCGAGATTAAGATTATTTGTTTGGCACCACTTAGAAGTTGGTGCGTTCAACAGTTTGAGAGAAAGAATTTTTGGAAAATCTTTAAGTTTTCCAAGAAATAGAGTGAAAACATTTACTTTTGTACAAACCTCAAGACCGAGACGATTCGTTTTGCGCCACTTAGAAGTTGGTTCGACCAGTAGTTTAAGGAACTGAATGACATACACACTGAAACTTATGGTATATAAAAGATAGAAATAATGCTGTTTAATTAACGACCGTGAGATATGTTATCATGAGATGAAATCCAGCCAACGTTGACATGATTTACTACATGCACAATCTGCATGAAAATTTGAAAAAAAAAATGTTATTAATATAACGGAACAAAGATATATTCTCCAATAATTTGTATGGCAATCCAGTTTTCGCTAGGGTGACGAAACGTTCTTGTTTTGCCGGGACAGTCCCTAAGGACGAACAGAACACCCGGTTTTATGACAAAGACATGAAACTGAGTCACATGGAATAACGAATGTTACTGGCCTACTTGACTTGCTCGTTATTTTAAACGCAAACTCTCTCTAAACTTCAGTTTGCGTGTGGTGAAAGCCTACGTATGTGCAGGTCTGGATGTAGAAATATTTAAGGCGGTGCTTATTGTCAAAATACTGTTTACACAGTCATGTACTGAAATTTATGACTATTTCATTAAAACTTATGATCGTTATGTATCATTCATTCTTCACATAAATATGTCTAAAAAGATATAAAGTAATGCTAAAATGTAAAAGTAGTGTATTTTAAATATGTTTGTTTGTTTTTTAATTTGCGCAAAGCTACTCGAGGGCTATCTGCTCCAGCCGTCCCTAATTTAGCAGTGTAAGATTAGAGGGAAGGTAGCTAGTCATCACCACCCACCCCAACTCTTTTACCAACGAATAGTGGAATTAATCGTACATTATAATGTCCCTACGGCTGAAAGGGCAAGAATGTTTGATGTAACGTGGAGTCGAACCTGCAACCCTCGAATTATGAGTCAAGCACCTTAACCCACGTGACTATGCCAGACAAAATGATGTGGATTTTATAATAAATCTACGATGAATTAACATATTTTAAGGCAAATGTAGTAAAGTGATTGATTAAATATTTCTTGACTATTTTTGCTCAGTTTTTTGTGTCTATCACCAAAACAGTAGTTCAAATTATTTAAAAAACAATACAATAAACTAAAGATATATAAAGTATTTCAAAATTATATCAACCATTTTCAAAATTAGGGAAAGGGCGAGGCTCATTTGATTATGTTTATGTTAAAGTACAGATTGTAACAATTTGTTTTCCATCGTGTTTTTTTAAATTCAGTTGAAATCAAATAATTTATTTCTTTTGTTCTGCAAAACATTATAACAGGTATCATAATTTGTCTCGGATGAGTCTCCAATTGATTATGTTATGTAACTTACGTATTACGATTTCAAGTAGCCGAAATTTTAAGACCCACTGCTCCACATTCCATAAACTATAACCTTGTTTTGATCATCCCAGTAATCTCAAAAACATCTTGAAGTGTTGGATACACCAATCACTTAAGCAAATGTATCTACTGTGGTCACAACAAGAGATACTGAATTAAGACTTGATCATGAAAATACACACCTACATTTACTGATTATATTTGATGAGCACTTACTATTTTGTAGTTGGAAATTTTATCATCTTGTGCTGTTATTGGTAACTTAAATTTTGTATTTATAATTATATATGTTATTTAAGTATTATTTTCTATTAAATTTTCAACTTACGTTAATTTTCTTTCGAGGTTTTAACCGGTTAACATTTTTTTGGCACATTGTGGTATTGCTTAGAATAAAACCTGGACACAATTGAAATTTGAAAATTATATAACCTTTAGCTAATTCGGTAAAAATAGTATCAGTGACCCTATTTCTGATTATGGTAACTGTGTTTTCATAACCAGTTAGCTAATATAACTAATAAAGAATTTATATTTAATTGTGTCATAAATGGCTGTTAAGAGTCTTTTCGTTACAGTACAGATCCCGTTGACTTAGTGAAACTATCAGTGTTCTACACGTAATCTCAGGATGTTTTATTACAACTTTGACCTTATGCTTAACAATAAATTTAAGCATAGGAAGACCTATAAGGGAAATTAATGGTCAGAGAAATTTTATTTTTACACGAAAAATTTTGTAACTCATGAAGGATGAGCATATACTTATAAATATAAAAGTAAAAAATCCTAAATAGTTGTAATGTGTTTTACAAGTAGTAAACCTGATATACAAATGTAATAAAATTACATTAATACTTTTGTCTCAACAAAGGTTACATACCATAATGATTCTTACATGGAGCTTATATTTGCTTTGTCACTGGTTGGTAACTTTTATTGGTATTAGTTGAATATATTTAACTTTCTGAAAGATGTTTAACATAAATATTCTGTGACATAATTGCCAGAAAGAAAGAAACGTCCATGATACTGACAAAGGGCAATCTATTTCAATTCAAGATTTGTTTATTTACCATTTAATAAAACCAGTTTAAAACAAACAGCTAAAAAATTGCTTAAAATTAACATATTTTTCATCTTTTCTAGGGAAAAGAAACGACTTCATGGTACTAAAATACAATATTTGTTAAAAACATACAGAATGATATAATAAACAAACAATGAAAACAGATTAAATCAAAAATTCCACAAGCACATTATAACCTATACAATAACAAAGTAATATGTGAGGATGTACCACATCATCATAAGAAGGTTCACAAACCAAGTAGTATTTATATTCTACAAGTGTAAAGCATCATGGCCAAGCTTCTTAAACTTCAAAACCAATAAAGTGACAACAAATAATCAATATTAGATTGCTATTTGTGATTGATGACATACAAACACAAAATGCATATTTCAATATCTTGAAAACAGATAATTACTGGTAAACAATAAACTTCAAAGGCCAACATGTCACTTCATTTTCCCACTTTTAGTTTACATGAACCTTGCAGTATCCAACACATTAAACCTTCTTTTGAATTCTCTTCTTTAATAAACAGTGATATTAAAACTGAAATTTAACACATCTATGATGTGGAATCTTATTCTTCTGAAACATTTTGAACTTGAATACCATTTGGTTTGTATTCACTTCTTCAAAAGAAAAATGATGAAACCTCATAATCTTCACCTAATGTAACTTTCTTCTGAAACTTACTATATTTTGTGCAGACGAAACAAAGACAGATGCTAAAATGTCTCATTATCATAAACTTCATAACTAAAACGTGTCAGATAATAGCAGCAAATTCATTATAACTTATTTGTTTCTTATTTAAAAAAAACAGTACAGATCTTCTAATGTATGTAAGCAAATTAAAATATACAACATTAACCTGTTCAGTGCCGTAGACAAGATAACTCGTCCAAGCCGATCGATAACACAGTGCCACGGACGAGTTAATTCTCAATAATACCTAAATTTAACGCTAGATGTCAGCACCATACATGCATTTGTCCAACTTACAAATTGTTTCACTTTCGATCCAAAATGGCATTACAAAAAAGTTACAAAATGAAGAAGCATTAGAGTTGTATAGTAGCAGCTGAAATACTTGGCAGTCAACAAGTTAATATAACAAAATATTAATAAAGGCCATTTATTAATAAATATATATTCCTGTGATCCAATTTTTATAAAACTAATTGTCTGAGTAAAACTTATTCCATTGATGAATTAGGATCAGCCAAATAAACTCCTGAATTTTAAATTTGATGTGAATTGTCTTGACAGCATGAAAATTGAGTGGAAACAATTATAAACGCACGTCATAAGCCTAAAGTGAAATAATATTTAATTTGCTAAGCAGATCTTCAGAGACAGGATAATTTATTATTACACAGTGAAAAAACTGATGATTTTATCCAGCCTATCTTGAAATTAAAAGACACCACTCCTTTATCTTGAGCAATATTATTATTTTAACGCCACACTGATGACTTAATGCAACATGGAAAACCTGTTTGAGGTCATTTCCATTTATGATTTACATAAAAATCCTATTTATTATTGATCCTGTACCTTCTACCCTTTCAATATTGCACATGAGTCGGCGAAGGTGCTCTGATGAATTTATCTTTAGTTATTCTTCTGTCTTAGATACATATGAGGATATTTTTCTTTTGTCTTCTTTAAAATATTACACAGTCTTGGAACTTCTTCCCATAACCTTAAACAGCTTCTTAGCTCCAAATGATTTCCTAGATCAGCTTGTTTCATGCCACTCACCATAACTGGCCGTATTTTATAATTTAGACAAGCTTTATTAGCATACTCATTTTGATAATACTGGAAAATGTAACGGACGTGGAGGCTATCTGTAGTCCTTGTCTGGACATCAACAGGTTCAATTTCCTGCAAGTAAGAAGGGCTGACAATAGGAACGATGAAGTCAACACTTTCAAGCAGTTTTCTGATGTTTCTGTATGGATCGAAAGCAAGCTCAACGTCTAACTCCCTTGCAAAAATTACATTAAACTGCAAATTCATCTTTCCCTTGAGTTTCATGGCAACTTCTATGTCTTCTGAAGTATGAGTGATGAACACTGATGCAAATTTAGGGCTTAAAGGCCAATATAAAGTTTCACACATTCTGTCGGGTCCTGTGCATACCTGACCATCAGCTTTTCGACACACAATTTTTGGTATTCTCTTCAACTGACCCGAAACACTTCCTTCATCATCCCAAAAGTTATACAGTGTAACAGCTACATCGTGCGATATTTGTACTGGACCTCTACTGGAAAAGCCATTTTCATCACATGTATACAAGCCATTGTTATCAACTTCTTCACTGCTGCAACTAGAAATGCTTTCTGACTGGATAATGGAGCCATTACTTTCCCAGCTTAAGTTGCAGCTTCCTGCAGAGCTTTCATTTGGTTCAATGTTAATGCTCTCTTCTCCATCAGCATCAAAAATTGGAGTGGACTGGATGTTACGTTTGAAATTTTTATTACTGTTTCCATTATATTTTAAACTGAAATTGTTTGCAACTTCATTTTCTTCTGGTTTTATTGTTATGTAACAATTAGTTGCATGAAGAAAATCTTCTTCACTGGCATTATTGCAAATATCACTTCTACTTTTAGTACCTTCTAGATTGTTTCCTTCAAAGCTGTTATTCGCAGAGTAAACAAAATTGTTTGTACAGCTGGACAAGTCAGTCTCTCTTGTTGTGCTGTTTACTTCACAACAGGGACTGTCTTTAAAAGTTGGCTGCTTGCTGCAGAGGGACGACAAGAAATACGATGAATCATCTTCAACTGGTAACAGACTGATGGAATCATTTCTTTCAAAACTTTGCGGATTTGAATGTTTTGCTAAAAGACCGATTATCTCACCTTGTATTTTACGCAGTATGTCATAACGCTCGATATCTAACAATATTCTTAAGAGTTGTCCCAATGTTCCAGAACCTTTTGATAACTTTGATACAAAGAGAGTGTACAAAGGCCATTCATTCAAATTGCGTGAACGTTTTTCAATAATCTTAAGTTCTCCTATATTTCCAACACCAAGTTTGCTTGCAATATCCTTCCAGTCATCATCTGATCTTGCCTCTACCATTTCTGCTATTTGTTTAAATATACTGTGGGGCACATCTTCATATTTACAATTTCCTATTTTCATCAAAGCATCTTTATAAAAAGAGATCAGTAAGTAGATTTCTTCTTCCACCTCATTCATAACTCCATTAAGTATCTTGTCAATTTCTGCATTTTCTCCATGGAGCCTGTGATTAACTCCATAAGGCATATTTAAGGTCATTTCTTCGTGTACAAGTTAAAACCTATTCCTGCAAAATACAAGACTCTGTTAAAATCTTAAATTGAAAATCTAACACAAAATCTAATCACAAAGATACACAGAGTCAAGTAAAATTTGGAAGACTAAAATATTTTTTGTAGATTTGTAGTTTTAAAAAGATAAAACCTTCCAAATTGCAGGAAGGTACAAAATTATGTAAAACAGACTATCATAAAAACATATGACACATGATTGTTAACAGCTGTGAATGTAAGGTTTCATGCTTATATAATTAAAGTTTATGTGCTAAATAACACTATAAGATGCAATTTTAAATTAATTAAGACATTATTATCAATGGTACTTGTAATAAATGACATAAAAAATAGCACATCTTGACACACAATATGTGAGACTGGGTTAAGTGTAAAAAAATTCATAGTCACTTTTATAATTGATACTTTAAATCATTCTCTTGTAAGTTCCTCCAAAGAACCTTTGGACCATGAACCATTTCATTCATTTGAGGTTACAATCTAAATTCTGTAATTATAGTTTTATCAGCTCATCCAAATTCAGTTTCATTCCAGTTGTACAAAAAGAACAAAATGCATTTATCACCTGAAAAACTAAAGTAATACAAAATATTGAATGTTTCACGACCTTTACCACTATATATTTTGAGCAATTATGAGCTTTGTAAATAAGTAGCTTGGCAGTCTCAAGTGTCATTTTGAACTTCCAGGCAAAACTAAGAGTTAATACATTTAACTTGTCTGACAGTAAAAACATTTCTTTTAGATCAGAGTTGGTTTATTATAAGTTTCTTTAATTTTTATTTCAGGCTTTAGCTTGAGAATGAGCACATCCTTTATTCAGAAGCTTTATTCACCACTGGTTCTTTCTTCTACTGTAAGCAAATTAGATTGGCCAATAACTTTAGATTCTTTAAAAGCATATTCAACTAAAACAGACTTAATAAGGGATCTTGGGTTAGCATGTTTCTTTCACTCCTTGAGTTAAAGTTTTTCATTTTTGATGATACAGACAATACAAAAATTCTCAAATTTAATTACTGAATTTTGAAATTTTACAGTTATCACAATTTTCCATAGGAACATTTAACTTACTGGAAAAAAAAACAAACCCTTATTAAATCACTACATACAACTCTTGAAACTTGGAAAAAAAAATTAAGTTAAATCATCTAACATGATTGCAAGGTCTAAATTCACACAGAGATTGTTTTGATAACTTTTTAAATACTCCAAAGAAGTTTTGAATGATGTTGAAAAGTGTTAGCTCACAGTTTATAATTTAGTATTCCTAATATGTTTGTAAGGGTTAAACATCTGTAGTATTACTATCAATTCAAACTACCTGTTGTAAATCAGGTTAATAATTTAATAATATTAGTCCTAACAGTAGTGGTTCAACTCTTATTATATTCAAGACCAATGCAGTTAAGCACCAACCTGAGTTACATGTTCCCAACAACATGACCACTTGCAAATCACTTTTGCTGAGCTTAAATGAACTTTCAAGTTAAAGCATATTACCTTTTTCTGAATGGAAAGTCTTACGGTCATACTGATGGTGCTGTTACGGGTTCACGATTGGCATTACATCTGACCAATCTTTTCTTGCATTTATATAAATGAATGTGACTTTAAAATTGTCTGTAACAGTTCAAAACTCTTTACTATTACAGGTATATTGATGGCATACTTTCTCCATATTTACAAATTCTGGTCTATTCAATATTTGAATAATAGACATAGAAGTATAAAGTTTACATGTGATATCAGGAAGGTCATTAGCATTGACCTTTCGACCCTGTATTTTCATTTTGTGACTTTTAATTCCTAATTTGTTTTAGGTAAACTGGTTAAAATATTGGTTCATTGTATTTATAGAATATCTAATAAACATGAATTGTTACATAAGAAATTTGACAATATTAAAGAATATTTATGTGACAATGACTTCTATTCTTGTTAATGATAAAATACTTTATAATTAGCTGAACAACTTCAGTATTAATAAACCAAATATATTTGAAATATTTAAGTACCCCGTAATTATCAGTTTACCCTATACAGTTAAATATTTTGTTGTAATAAAAACTCAATTAAAAAATATTAAGTGTGTGTATCCTCAAGTACAATTCAGATGTGCATTTGAACTCAACTCTCATGTACAGTGTATTTTTTTTAGGATTTAAGAAACAAATTGTTGTTTTAACATCATCATTTGTACAGGGTGGCCCATAAGTAACTACCCATCGATATATCTATGTATCCAGTGCATCTGTGTGTTGTCCCTCATTCTCGCTGCATAATATTATGCAATGCCATGCTCTGTAAGTCATTTTCAAGTGTAAATGGGCTTAAATCAGCCATATTTCTATGAAAAAAT
Source organism: Carcinoscorpius rotundicauda (assembly GCA_011833715.1). NCBI lineage: Eukaryota > Metazoa > Arthropoda > Merostomata > Xiphosura > Limulidae > Carcinoscorpius > Carcinoscorpius rotundicauda. The sequence continues at coordinate 14,740,482 of CM022398.1, read as the reverse complement.
AAAAAATTTATAATACATGTGTAATTGAATATAAGATGATAACATATGAATGGCTAGGGACTTACAGGTCACCCTGTAGTTATATGTTTATCTGTTTTTACTGTCAGTAAGGCTGAACTGGTTCTACTGAAATATTGATAATGTTAGTGAGAGAACATACTAAAGACCCCTATTAAGTCTTGTATATGTGTCCAAAGAGAACTGACTTTACCATTCAATCTAATTTGTTTAAGACCACAGAAAGGATCAAAGCTTCCATATACAAAATATATTTTGCTCTTTCGCAAGTTGAGACCTGAAATGCTGTACTTTGATAGTAAGCAAGTAGCATGTAAAGCTTTACATTCCAGAAAGGAGTTGCTAACTTTTTATAAAGTTATTATCAACTTTCAGCATTAAGAATTATATGATCTCTACAGATAACTAAAGGTTATGTTTTGAACAAGGAAGAGAAAGAAGGTTAGCAGTTATTAAGCATAGTCAGGTCCACTGAAATATTGAACAGTTCAACAGTCAGGTCCACTGAAATATTGAACAGTTCAACAGTTAGGTTCACTGAAATATTGAAACAGTTCAACGGTCAGGTTCACTGAAATATTGAAACAGTTCAACGGTCAGGTTCACTGAAATATTGAAACAGTTCAACGGTCAGGTTCACTGAAATATTGAAACAGTTCAACGGTCAGGTTCACTGAAATATTGAAACAGTTCAACGGTCAGGTTCACTGAAATACTGAACAGTTCAATGGTCAGGTTCACTGAAATATTGAACAGTTCAACAGTAAGGTCCACTGAAATACTGAACAGTTCAACAGTAAGGTTCACTGAAATATTGAACAGTTCAACTGTAAGGTTCACTGAAATATTGAACAGTTCAACGGTTAGGTTCACTGAAATATTGAACAGTTCAATAGTAAGGTTCACTGAAATATTGAACAGTTCAACAGTAAGGTTCACTGAAATATTGAACAGTTCAACTGTAAGGTCCACTGAAATATTGAACAGTTCAATAGTAAGGTTCACTGAAATATTGAACAGTTCAACAGTAAGGTTCACTGAAATATTGAACAGTTCAACTGTAAGGTCCACTGAAATATTGAACAGTTCAACGGTTAGGTCCACTGAAATATTGAACAGTTCAACAGTAAGGTTCACTGAAATATTGAACAGTTCAACTGTAAGGTCCACTGAAATATTGAACAGTTCAATAGTAAGGTTCACTGAAATATTGAACAGTTCAACAGTAAGGTTCACTGAAATATTGAACAGTTCAACTGTAAGGTCCACTGAAATATTGAACAGTTCAACGGTTAGGTCCATTGAAATATTGAACAGTTCAACAGTAAGGTTCACTGAAATATTGAACAGTTCAACTGTAAGGTCCACTGAAATATTGAACAGTTCAACGGTTAGGTTCACTGAAATATTGAACAGTTCAACAGTAAGGTTCACTGAAATATTGAACAGTTCAACTGTAAGGTCCACTGAAATATTGAACAGTTCAACAGTAAGGTTCACTGAAATATTGAACAGTTCAACAGTAAGGTTCACTGAAATATTGAACAGTTCAACTGTAAGGTCCACTGAAATATTGAACAGTTCAACGGTTAGGTTCACTGAAATATTGAACAGTTCAATAGTAAGGTTCACTGAAATATTGAACAGTTCAATAGTAAGGTTCACTGAAATATTGAACAGTTCAACTGTAAGGTCCACTGAAATATTGAACAGTTCAACTGTAAGGTCCACTGAAATATTGAACAGTTCAACAGTAAGGTTCACTGAAATATTGAACAGTTCAACAGTAAGGTTCACTGAAATATTGAACAGTTCAACTGTAAGGTCCACTGAAATATTGAACAGTTCAACGGTTAGGTTCACTGAAATATTGAACAGTTCAACGGTTAGGTTCACTGAAATATTGAACAGTTCAATAGTAAGGTTCACTGAAATATTGAACAGTTCAACAGTAAGGTTCACTGAAATATTGAACAGTTCAACAGTAAGGTTCACTGAAATATTGAACAGTTCAACGGTTAGGTTCACTGAAATATTGAACAGTTCAATAGTAAGGTTCACTGAAATATTGAACAGTTCAACAGTAAGGTTCACTGAAATATTGAACAGTTCAACTGTAAGGTCCACTGAAATATTGAACAGTTCAACAGTAAGGTTCACTGAAATATTGAACAGTTCAACAGTAAGGTTCACTGAAATATTGAACAGTTCAACTGTAAGGTCCACTGAAATATTGAACAGTTCAACAGTTAGGTTCACTGAAATATTGAACAGTTCAACGGTTAGGTTCACTGAAATATTGAACAGTTCAATAGTAAGGTTCACTGAAATATTGAACAGTTCAACAGTAAGGTTCACTGAAATATTGAACAGTTCAACGGTTAGGTCCACTGAAATATTGAACAGTTCAACAGTAAGGTTCACTGAAATATTGAACAGTTCAACAGTAAGATTCACTGAAATACTGAACAGTTCAACGGTTAGGTCCACTGAAATACTGAACAGTTCATTGGTTAGGTCCACTGAAATATTGAACAGTTCAACAGTAAGGTTCACTGAAATATTGAACAGTTCAACAGTAAGGTCCACTGAAATATTGAACAGTTCAACAGTAAGGTTCACTGAAATATTGAACAGTTCAACGGTTAGGTCCACTGAAATATTGAACAGTTCAACAGTAAGGTTCACTGAAATATTGAACAGTTCAACAGTAAGATTCACTGAAATACTGAACAGTTCAACGGTTAGGTCCACTGAAATACTGAACAGTTCATTGGTTAGGTCCACTGAAATATTGAACAGTTCAACAGTAAGGTTCACTGAAATATTGAACAGTTCAACAGTAAGGTTCACTGAAATATTGAACAGTTCAACAGTAAGGTCCACTGAAATACTGAACAGTTCAATTTTGGAACATTACCATGATATTCAGTGATGTCAAAAAAACCCACTTGCAGAGAAATATATGTGTAAAAACGGCTCGTTTTGGTTAAGAAAATATTTTACGTAGAGGAGCGAAGAACATTTCCACCCTCTTCGATTGTCGTTGAAATGCTGTTCACTCCTCTATGTGAAATATTTTCTCAACCCAAACAAGCCGTTTTTACATACATATTACAATGTTGTTGTTTTCAGTTATCTTTAGAAAGTATAAATCTCTAAAACAGACATGCACCACTAGTTTGAAACAATCTCTGAACATGCCAGATTTATATGAACATGAATTAAACTTTTTCTGTAACATCTGAAGAGTATTTAGATGTAACCACAGTTATCATTTCTTAAACACTACAGCTATTACAGCTCAATCCAAAAAATTTGTGTGTAGCTACTGTAACTTGAAGTATATGTATGTTAAGCTGAAGAAATCCCAAATCAGTTGATTCAACACATTACTCAAAAAAAATTGAAAGTTTTATAAAATCAGACAACAATGATATAATAATGCTGTTAAAAGTTTTACTAAATTAAGTCCACCATATATATACATATTAAAGATGGCTGAGAGAAACAAACCTTTTATAATTGAAAGAAACTATTCTGCTTCAGTCCGAATTTCCTTTAGATCAGTTTATTAACCTCACGGACCCCCCTTTGAGAATCTAATTCAAAAGCTATGCATCCCCATCACCAGGAAAATGCACAGAAACAGATATGCACACACGCACATACATAAAAACTAATTGATGAAAAAATGATTTTTTTTGCCTCTGTTTTACAGACCCTCTGAAATTCCTTCATGACAACCAGTTAAGAACCCAAGCTTGAAAACAATAAAAACAATATTCATGAAGTTGGTCCAACAAACTAACCATGTACTAGAGAAAAAATATTGACTACAATCCACACTTTGCAAATTATATCTTTCAGTCAACAATACGAGTCTGTTGTACAAAAGTTCTCAGATGTGTTAAAGTTTCTGTACTAAAGATTTATCTGTGAAATCTCAAAATAAATGTTACTGGAATGTAAGGTAGTGTTCATGTGCAGAATAAAAAATGTTTTTGTTCATAATACAGTTTGTTAATTTGCATATTAATAACTTATAAAACCATATCTAACATTTTTCCATTATCTGTGTACATACCTGGTATTTTTGCTAACACGAGTTGTGCTGAAATCTGTAATGTAGGGTAACATGAAAAGTTGACAACTCTGACACCATATTGAATGACAATCTATACAAAATCTAGGGATTATGTGAACATAGATTTAATGCATATTTCTTACATTTTTATGTAAACAAGTCTCGTTGGTATGCAAACTGTCAAGCAGATTTTTTTTTTCCACCTTATTTACAAACTTGATATTTAAAACTTTTTTGGAACACTAACCCACCGAGAGAACAAGTGATGCATTTAAAATAAACAAGAAAAACTTATTCTTGCAATGCAACACATCTCCAAAAAGGTTTAAATATTTTTGGATGTGATAAAAATTATCTGAGTCATTAGTCTTGCATCAGCTGTGGAAATTGTTTCTGAAAACCTGATGAAAAATGTCTTATAAAGCTATCTAACAACATTTCAGGGTAATTTAGCAGTGCAAGACTAGAGGGAAAGCAGCTAGTCATTACCACCCACTGCCAATTCTTGGGCTTCTCTTTTACCAACAAATAGTGAGATTGACTATAACATTATAACACCCCTATGGCTGAAAGGGTGGACATGTTTGGTGTGACTGAGATTCGAACCTGAAACCCTCAGATTATGAGCTAAACACCTTAACCACCTGTTTGAGTAGTTTTTACACATTACATATACAGGGTGTCCCAGAAGTCGCGCACCATACGTACATATAATAATGTCAAAGGATTAGCACTGCAACCCTCAACAAAGTAAAAGACAGTTTTATAAAGAGAATTGATGAATGTATCAAAGCAGAGGGTGAACAGTTTGAGCATCTGTTATGATTATTATCAATAAAATTGTTATTCATATGTATTAACATAAAAATTTATATGGTGCACGACTTCTGGGACACCCTGTATAATAATACCATTGTTTGCATGCATTTCATTTTTTGTAACACAGTTAAATACACTAGTTTTATTTATTAATATTTTCTACCATAATTTCTGCCTTTTCAAATCTCATCACTCGAAATAATACATATTGTACAATGATGCTAATTATGTTTCAAATTTTAATTTCTGTTTCTAGATGCATACCATAAGTTTAACCAGTAAATCATGCTACATGCATAAATTCTGTGTTTTTTATATCATAGGGTTCAGAATAAAAAGAAGCAACATTCTTACATTTTAGGCACTCAATTTTTACAGTCCTGTATTTTTATATTTCCAGTTTTAATGAGACATACTTAGAAAACATAACAAACTGAATAAGAAACACCATCACAAAGTAACTGTCAAAAACAATTTCATACATCTAGGACATCATTTTAAACATTTTATATTCCCTTTAATAATGTTTATCAATACAACACAAACTTAAAAAGAATGGTCAACATAACACTGCCTAGCCACAGGTTCTGCATGTAGTTATGGCATTCTTGCTCAATGAATGTCAAAAGGTTGTAGATGTATTTATCCTTTTACTAGGGTAAAAGACACAACAGGGAAACAAGAAGCAGCTTATTTTACTATGGTTCTGTGGTTACTCCCTGGGGAAATATAATAATAATGATTCCGTACATCTCAATTGGTGACACTCACATCTGTCCAAGTTGATACAAGCTGTTTTATTTTTCCCTTTATAAGTAATTTGGAATAGCTATTGATGCGCACATCTATAGGTTATGAGATACGACACATGGAGTTTTATCTAATTTGAAAGTACAATAAGTGATACTTTCTGTCTCCTTGTAATGCAAACACATATTCAGAAACATTCCCACTTCATTTCAGCAGCCAGATGAAGTCAACAAGAGAACTCTAACCTAGATGTTGTACTAAATATAAAAAACTATATTATTGTGAATAAACATTTGCTCATTTATCTGATTGCATCTTTTTCCTCTGCTCTTCATGTTCAGTTTGTTCTATGTGTAATTTTTCTTAATCAGCATTCTTGTATTTTTTTAGCTATCTGTCAAATATCATTGTGTATTCTAATACCTGAGGCCCATGTTAATAATTTGAAATGAACTTATTGTCTGTGTGTTAATCTGTATCAGTGAACTTCAAACAGGACTGGTTAAGTACACAGTGGCCCAAATTTTTTTTTTTATTTTAAAATATTTAATAATCAAATAACTGTAAAAATACTGTCATTCAGTTTTCAACACCATGTAACCTTACCCTGTGAGTTTTTATTGACATGTTAGAAAATTTCCACATCCACCATTAGTGGCTCTTCGAACATTAGTCCATGTTCACTGCCATTTCCAAATTAGTAGTGATGGTATCCAATATTTTCATTTTCACTGGCTTTAGCTCCATGATTTTATATATAGATATGCAATTCCTGATTTTGTTAACATACCCTCAAAGATAGAAGTCCAGTGGAGTGATATCTGACAAATGCAGCATCCACATCACTAGCCCACCCCCACCAATCCACTGCATTAGCCTTTCCTTACATAGCTACCATTTTAAGGAGTAACATTACTCACTGGAGTAAAAAAAACACAATAGAACAAAAATGAAAATAAAAATTGAGTTTGGATACAAAAGCTGCATGGTTGTATTTCTTTAGTTATTTAATTATTAATTTTTTTTTTAGAATTGGAAACATAATTTTGGGCTACACTAAATTGTAATTTGGACATTAGGAAAAGGGGTTCCTCTAAGTCCATTTATACTGTTTTGGTACGTACAAGTAGCAGATGAGTCAGTCTGAGTCAAAACGAATGGCATCTTGTTATCCTAGCTTGGAAACAAAAGTGTATTATTTCAATTACACTGTGAAGTATGGTACGGGTATTGATATCGCCTACCATGCCGAATACATCTTTCAACTTCAGTTACAACTTGCATTGACATTCGCTCATTCAGTGTTTCACGCCTCTTTTCAAGTTTTACTTTAGGTTTTCAGGAAGTAAGATATATCAGAAACAAAAACTGATATAATGAAGCTCTTGAAATTCATTCATATGTAGTGACCTAAATAATTAGCTATAATCTTGACATGCCAAGTAAGACCAACGCCAGTTTCATTCCAACTTTAATTATAATTATCAACAGGCGTCAACAAGATTTGGCAATAGCGATGGCGCAATATTATGATTGGCTTACTGTCTGGTTCACCAATGTTTCTTAATGATTAATAGAATACTTCAATAAAAATTAACAAATACAATAATGTTGTTCTCAAAAGTTCTTACCCTAATTTGAGTGTGTGGTAAATAAATAATACTGACGAAAATTAAACTTACCAACATTATAGGATAGCTCATAACGTCACACATCACATGGTCTCGACCTCTGGAACTATTCATATGAAATGAAATTTCTATTTCCGTTGAAATAAAGCAATTTATTTCGGAAAAATGCCATTTTCTGGTATAATAAAATTAAAAGGTAATTTTTAAATCAGCATATTACTACTTATACTGAGAAATTCTCGCTTTTTACTTGTACTAAGGATGCCAAAAAGTTATTATAAATGGAATTCCAATATATACACATTTATTTACAATATTTTTGAAATTACACAGCGCAGACAATTACCAAAGTTTACATGCTCGCCCTCCCAACCGTGGGGGCGTTATAATTTTACGGTCAATCCCACTTATCGTTGGTAAAAGAGTAGCCCAAGAGTTGGCGGTGGGTGGTGATGACTAGCTGCCTTCCCTCTAGTCTTACACTGCTAAATTAGGGACGGCTAGCACAGATAGCTCTCGAGTAGCTTTGTGCGAAATTCCAAAAAAAAAAACCAAAAACAAATACTCCCGACGGAAGGAAAAAACATTCCGCTTTCAAAAAGCCCCTTCCGACATTTTATTTAAAATAAAAGTGTGCACAGTTACGACAGAAACTGTTCGTACCCTTGCGTCGTGAGTAGTTTTTGCTCATAACTTTAAAAGTATCACGATTAGGCTAATAACGTATAATATATTATAAATATTGCATTAACACACATTTACAAAAATTGTTATGTAAATTAAGTGACAAATAAACTGTTTATAAACAAATAACCAAAAATAGGAGAAGCAGAAAGTGTTCGTACAGTTCAGAACGTATGAAAAAACTGATATTCCCGTAAAAAATTTGTTTAGTTTGGTGAATAAACTACATTATACCGTTCCAGAACTAGACACTTGGTTCATAATTATTGGAATTTAGGCAACAAAACATTTACTTCCGGCATTTTAACGCCGTCTTCGTCATTATCTGCTTGGTTATCATGGCGAACAGGAAACAACTGTCCAGTGATTTAAAAAAACGAATTATTGTAAAATACAAGTTATGTGTGTCTCTTTCTGGTTTTGCTACACAACTTAATGTGCTGAAATGTACTGTTTAAAACATAATTGCCAAGTTTAAGCTTACAGGATCAACTGCTAACCTTCCTCGTTCCGGACGCCCCACCAAAATTCCAGAGAGAACCAAGATGAAGGTTCTCAAAGAAGTTAGTAGAAACCCTCGTTTAACACGTAATGACATACAGAAATTGGTTAGGGAATCTGGGGTTGAAATAAGCACCTCTACAGTTATGAACATGTTACGCTCTTCTGGGTTCAAAGCATGCCGTCCTCATAGAACTTCATATTTAAAACCTGTTCATTTAGAAGCACGATTAAGGTATGCAAGAAAGCATACAGATAAACCCTTTACCTATTGGAAGAGCATTGTCTGGTCAGACGAGACTAAAATCGAAATTTTCGTCCACAATGATGTTTGTAATATTTTCCGTAATGAGGGGGAATGAAATCTTCCAAAGAACACCGTCTTTTCAGTTAAACACGGGAGTGGCTCGATCATGCTATGGGGTTCCTTCAGCTCTTCTGGTGTAGGCAGCCTTCACTGCGTCAACGGAATCATGAAAAAAAAAAGTACTTTGATATATTAGGCACTTAAATCAAGAATCATACTCGAAACTTGCGGTTTGAGCGTCGTTGGATCTTCCAGCACGACAATTACCCTAAGTACACATCGAAATATATTCAATCCTGGTTGCAGAGGAACCATATAAGTGTTCTAGAGTAGTCATCGCAGTTACCCGATCTCAACCTAATTGAAAACGTTTGGCATGAATTGAAGACCAGGGTTCATAAGCGTCATCCGAAAAACTTGCAAGAGTTGGAAGCCTTTTGTGAAGAAGAATAAAAGAAAATACCAGTTGAGTACTGTCAAATAATCATGGAGGGCTTTGAGGAGAGATTGCACCAAGTAATTCACCTATAAGGCTACACAACTGACCATTAAAGTAGACGCACGAACACTTTCTGCCCCTCCTATGTTTGGTTATTTGTTTATAAACAGTTTATTTGTCTTCAATTTACATAAAAATTTATGCAGATGTGTGTTAGTAAAATATTTATAATAATCCTGATACTTTTTAAGATATATGAGCAAAAACTACTCATGACGCAGGGAAACGAACACTTTCTGTCGTAACGGTACCTGTACAATTATTTTCTCTTCTCGCTTTGAACTCATTTGAACGTTCCCTTATTTTACTCTAGATTTCCTCATGAATTTTCTATTTCTCCATCGTATGTAATGCCAGCAAAAACTAACATAACAGCTATTACCGATGATATCACTACAAAACGCGTCTTTATCATCTTTGGTTTGGCATGACCAAGCACGTAAGGCGTGCGATTCGTAATCCGTGGGTCGCGGGTTCGCGCTAAACATGCTCACTCTCCCAGCCGTGGGGGTGTATAATGTGACGGTCAATCCCACTATTCGTTGGTAAAAGAGTAGCCCAAGAGTTGGCGGTGGGTGGTGATGACTAGCTGCCTTCCCTCTTGTCTTACACTGCTAAATGAGGAACGGCTAGCACAGGTAGCCCTCGAGTAGCTTTGCGCAAAATTCAAAACAAACAAATAGTCATTGATAATGTTTGGTCATCAACGGGTCTTTAAGTTTTCTAAACATGAATGTGCAAATACACCTTGATGGACAGTGTACACTCGGAATTAGTAAGCAGTACTCATGAGATAGATGAAACCGTGATATATATTATGTTGACATGCACTAAAATTCTTTGTTTATTTGAAAACAAGAAGGAAGAAGCATTATTTAAGTGATATATTGCTAGGATTTGGTAAAATAACAGCGAAGTGTACACAAACACCTTCCAATCGTTGCATGTTGTGCTGAAAACACGACGACTGTATGTGTGTATATTTTTCTTGTAGTAAAGCCACGTTGGGCTACATGCTGAGTTTACCAAGGGGAATCGAACCCCTAATTTTAGCGTTATGATACGTAGACTTACCGCTGTACTAGCAGAGAACAACACACGACCATAAAAATCTCTTAATCTGCAGTCCGATCTCCTGATTAAAGTTTTTGAAACCTCCTGCTTTTGAGCCGTAGCTCTGTCTTATGTATGGAAGTCTTATTTCAAAACTACTAGTTGACGTGTCTCAAACTTTTCTGACGATTTTTGAAAGCCCGTGGATAGAAACTGCAAAATTTCTATCGTACAATTACTGACGTATTTGCTTGCAATGCGTGAGTAAGTAAGCGCTTCCATTACAAGCATGTTATGAGTGTTGGATCCTAATTGACTGGTGTCGAGTACGATTTTAAACTTTTGAAACAAAAGTGGGAAAATAATCTGAATGACTTTCATGTTTTAACTACGATAAATCCTGATAATAATTAAATTACAGTTTAACAAACCTAAGTTAAAGTCCCGAAGCTACAGGGCATTGGGCAAGTAGTTGGTCTGGAGTGAGAACTTAACTTTTAAAGTTTTAAGTCTTACAGTTGTTAAGTTGTAGAGGTCTCGGCAGTCGGCTTCAACATATTTGAATAAGGTTACCGGTTAAAGTTACAATAGACAATGTTAGATTAATATTTCTAAACGTTTAATGCATAAGTTATTATTGTATTTCCGTTAGTGATAATTTTTATTCTATGGCACATTACTGTTACTGAAGTGTTAGAAGTTATAACCTAGAGTGTAAGTGTTAAATTTTAAAGTTGATAGTTTTATTTTTGTGACATTAACACTACAAAGTAACTTACAGTTAAACTTATAAAATGTACTGCTGTCGATAGAACTCAGAACTTGAAAGTCATTACTGTACTTTGTTTTGACAAATAAAAGTTACTTTTTTTCTGTTGTATCTAACCAAAATCAAACAGAAAACACACACTTAGAAATCTAATATTAGAATTGTCATAAATATTTTAATTTGTTTTCACAGATTCTACAGAATGTGGGTAGTAATAATAACGTATTGCTATACTTGTAAGTTGTTATATGTAACCATAAGATATTTACTTGAAGAAGAGTGTTGGTGTTGGAGTGCCCTGGAGCTGTTGTCTAACACCTGAAATTTGATTAAGTCCTGACACTTAAGAATACTAAAAAAACAAAGAAACGTGTACACATAAAAGAAAAACATAATCATCTTACACCCGGAACTGAGTGTTTCATAACCAAGCATTCAAAAAGTTAAAGAAAAGATTAGCTATTTGTGATCTCCAGTGTCCATTGACAGAGCTCTCTTAGTCTGCCTAAGTCACACACGCTGTCACTTTTTCTCAGGTGTTTGCATCAGGCACAATGCGACCATCCTGGCTGATGAGTAGGTATCTACACATTGAAGTGGTGAAATGTTTTGCATTGTAGGATTGTTAGTAAGAGACATGAATATAGTATTAATGGACATACTAAAGTACATTTTACAGTTTTACTGGGCTAAAAATGAACACATTTTTAAAGGATGTAGTGAAGGTTGAGACAGCCCTTGAAAATATTGTTAGATTCTGAGCATTATGGCATACTGTGTAAAATATTAGATTCTGATAAAACATTCAAATCCACAAAGTTAAGAAAAAAGTGATTTTATCAGTCTGTTACCAGTTGAAAATAATTCATCATATTTCTCGTCGTCTCTCTGCAGTAGGCAGCTAACTTTTAAAGACAGTCCCTGTTGTGAAGTAAACAGTACAACAAGAGAAACTGACTTGTGGAGCTACGCAAACAATGCTGTTTACTCTGCTTGTCACAGTTTTGAAGGAAACAATCTATAAGTTACTGGAAGTAGAAATAATTTTTGCAGTAATGCTAGAGAATAAGATTTTCTTCCTGGAACTGACTGTTACATAACAATAAAACCAGAAGAAAATGAAGCTGTAAACAACTTCAGTTCAAAATGTAACGGAAACAGTAACAAAATTTTCAAACGTAACATCCAGTCCTCTCCAGTTTTTCATGGTAATAAAAAAGAAAGGTATGGAGAACAAACATTATCACTGAACGAGAACGAGAGTTTCTCAGGAAGCTCCAACTTAAGCTGGGAAAGCCTGCTTTTGATCTGAAATGAAGCATCAGAAAACTGCTTCAAAATTAACTTCATTATTTCTATTGTAAGCTATTCTTATTTGCAGGAAATTGAACGTGTTAAAGTCCAGACAAGGGCCCGGCATGGCCAAGTGTGTTAAGGCGTGCGATTCGTACAATGTTAGATTAATATTTCTAAAAGTTCAATGAATCAGTTATTATGCAAGTAATCTGAGGGTCGCGGGTTCGTATCCCCGTCGCGCCAAACATGCTCGCCCTTTCATCCGTGGGGCGTTATAATGTGACGGTCAATCCCACTATTCGTTGGTAAAAGAGTATCCCAAGAGTTGGCGGTGGATGGTGATGACTAGCTGCTTTCCCTCTAGTCTTACACTGCTGGCCCGGCATGGCCAAGCGTGTTAAGGTGTGCGACTCGTAATCTGAGGGTCGCGGGTTCGCATCCCCGTCGCGTCAAACATGCTCGCCCTTTCATCCGTGGGGGCGTTATAATGTGACGGTCAATCCCACTCTTCGTCGGTAAAAGAGTATCCCAAGAGTTGGCAGTGAGTGGTTATGACTAGCTACCTTCCCTCTTGTCTTACACTGCTAAATTAGGGACGGCTAGCGCAGATAGCCCTCGTGTAAGCTTTGTTGCGCGAAATTCCAAACAAACCAAACTGTCTACTTGCTGTGTATTTGGTAACTGCTAAATTACACAACGAATTTAAATAACTCTGTGTAACAATAGTATAGTAATCGTTTTCAATCATTGGCTATCAAGTAGGTGCATGTGAGCACTACTGAAATAACATGTTAGCATGCTTCGTTCTTCTGACAAGGTCAGGTGCTTTAGGCACTCGAATCGTAATCTGAGGGTCGCGGGGTCGAATCCCCGTCGCATCAAACATGTTCGCCCTTTCAGCTGTTGGGGCGTTAAAATGTCACGATCAATCCACTTTCGTTAGTAAAAATGTAGCCCAAAAGTTGGCGGTGGGTGGTGATGATTAGTTACCTTCTCTCTAGTTTTATACTGCTAAATTAGGGACGGCTTGAGTCGACAGTTCTTTGTGTAGCTTTTCGCAAAATTCTAAAATAAACAAACAATCCATTCTTCTGGTCTGTAAATAACTTACAAGCACTTTCAGTGTTGACAACAGTCATGATGATCATGTGTTTAATGTTAGAACATTCCGTCTTTCTTCGGTTTCTATAAGCCTCAGGCAGTTATTTAACAGAGGGAGAGCAGATGCCAAACGTTCACATTAAATTCGTGGCAGTATTTTTTTTACACTACAAAAACAGGCCGAACAACCTGATCGCTTATCCCAAGGCCGGATTAAGGGAAACTGATGCCTAAAGCACAGCCAAACGATGGTGCTCCCCTGGGCTCCTCCATTGCTTACCTGAAAAGACCTTAAGACTCAATAAGTGCTGAAAGTGAAATGAAAGTTTGAAAATGTATAACCCTTCTTCAGTTTTCTTCCAGTCCAGACCCCACAAGTATATTAAATAAAAACTTTATTTATTTTATTTATTCAACAGATTGGTCATAGATCAAAATCAAGCCATGACTGAGACCTTTGAATTAGAACTGATGAGGGAAATCACTTCTTTGTTTAATTATAATTAGAAATAATTATTTTTATTGTATATTTGTTTTCACGCTGAGTTCATTTTCTGAATTTGATGTTAACAGAAACGAAAGGTTTTCTCAAAACCAATTTATTCAAAAAAATTCTCACTTTGAGCTTGAAACCCTGTAAGCAAATTATTTACTTATACCTTATATTTATTTAAGTTTTGAAAAGCTTTCTTCTAGATTTTTTAATTGCAAAGTCTTTGATCAAGTCCCCAAAACTAATTTCACATATCAAATCTGCTTCTATACTTAGCAGAGACAAGGCATCCAGCCTGTATTGTCGCATAGTTGTTCTGTTTAGATTTTTTAATATGCTTGAGTTGAGAAAATGAACGCTCAGCCGTGCAATTTGTGACCATTAATGTTAAAAATTGGCCCAGCATGGCCTAGCGCGTTAAGGCGTGGGACTCGTAATCCGAGGATTACGGGTTCGCGCCCACGTCGCGCCAAACATGCTCGCCCTCCCAGCCGTGGGGACGTTATAATGTGACGCTTAATCCCACTATTCGTTGGTAAAAGAGTAGCCCAAGAGTTGGTGGTAGGTGGTGATGACTAGCTGCCTTCCCTCCAGTCTTACACTGCTAAATTAGAGACGGATAGGTGCAGTGGGCTAACAACCTACTCACTTAAAAATCTATTGAAGAATCCGCAAGTGATTGCGGCCCTATGTTCCTTGATGGAATCGAGTGGCAGATGATGATGATGATGAATGTTAAAAATATACGCAATGCAATGTCTGCGTTTGGAAACGCACACTCAATTTTGTCTCCTGAAATTATTTTATAAAGTTCAGTATGACTGAATCTGCTTTTTACAGTTTTGTTACATGAACTTATGGCACACATGTGAGTGAATCTGTTGAAGCTCGTCAGACAGATTAGTGTCCAAGTCCTTTGGATATCATCAATTAGTCTTTGGGAACACTTAGAGTACCTTTCAGCTTCAGCAGATGAAGTGACGTCATTTGTCACATCACTTAGAAAAGAAAATATGTTTGTACATCTCTTCTTCTCATCTGAGTTTCTAGTTTGTCAACAATCGTGTGGAAGGTGGTGATACGAAATTTATCTCTGACATTCAGACCTACTTCTTGTGCATGTTCATCATTGAGTATCTTGTTAATGACACTTCTGCGTGTTCGAGCTGCATTTTAATCAACATCTGGCAGTATTTCCTTTGCAACTGCTTCAAACTTTTCAAAGTCATCCCTTAAACTGCCTAGGTGGTCAGCTACTGACCCGTACGGATCTGCACGTTTTTAAGTTCACATTCTCATTTTGCAGAACTTGGCTTGCTTTACGTAGCTTTTACAAAATCTCATCCCACATGATCAACATAAAAACAAATTCTAGCTCTTTCATCTCATTGCAATGTTGTCTGCTTCTCTTCTGGTGTCTCCCTTTTGTGACTGATCTTCAACTTGACATTCTGAAGCTTCCAAAATCTTAAAGACAGACTTCAAAATTGCTGTTCTTCCCATAGCATGTGCTTCCCATCTGGTATCAGAGAAGTATTTTAACACACTTTCATTTCCAAGACAAGCTTTAAGAATTTTCTACCTGCTGGTCGAGGTTTAAAAAAATGTATTGAGCAAATGTATTGTAGAGAAAAAAATTAACTGCCACTTGATAGCAGTCAACAGCACTTCCACCTACTAGATTTAGTGTATGGGTTGCTCAGGGCACATATACGGCAAACTTGTTTTCTTCTAAAATATTTTGCTGCATCCCCTTACAACGCTCAGGCATGTTAGCAACATTGTTGTAAGACTGACCACTACATTTTGATAAATAAAGTTCACAAAATTCACGTAAGTACTGCAATACCTGGTTTGCCATTTCCTCACCGGTATGGCTTTTCAGTTCCAGAAAGATTAAAAAGCGTTCAATAGGCTGTCCATCTTTCAAGTGTCGAAATACAACACTTGACTGATCTATATGTGATGGATCTGGTGTCGAGTCAACTGACAAGCTAAGATAACCAGAAGAATTTACTTCATCAACAATAAACGCGTGGACCTTCTGAGCCATTGGTTCAATTAGTTCTTCACAGGTGATTTTGGACAAGTAAAAAGGGTTTCCTTTTCCAGAATTTCCATATTTCGAAATGTGCCTTGTTAAAAAAGGATCAAATTGACTTATGAGTTCAAGCAAACCTAAAAAATTCCCATTCTGTAGCGAACCAAAGTTTTCATCTATTCCTCGAAAAACAGGCCACATTCAGCTAACGTACGAATAATAGCTGTTACATGTTCCAAGACATGTTCACAGTAATTGGACTCTTCTTTAATTTGTTTTTCCAACTCTTGTCGCAAGCCTAAACCTCATCTGTGAGTTAAGTATGTTAGCACAGAGTCTCGGTGAGTAGTGTTTCTTTGATGATGATCAATTACAACAGTATTTCGTCAGTCAGTGAACCCTCCCTTGTCTTTCAACAAAACGCGAAGAAAATTCAGGGGCAAAAAGTTTACAAATAGAGTAGTAAACTGACCCTGTTGATGGTAAATACAATAACCACTCTCTCTTGTTTTGCTCACCACAAGCTTTTACCCTAAAGAAAAGTTTTTGTACACAGTATCTCGTTGGTTTGCCACTACTGAAAGTCCGACAAGATCTGCCAAGTGGCCCATTGTGGTGTTGACAGCTAGTGGGTCCACAAGCAATCCAAGAAGCCACATCATCAGCAAAGAACTCGAACCACAACCCTGGATCTTTTGCTTTTGTTTCTTCATTTTTTTGTAGACTGAATTCAACTTACACAACATGAACTTCCAAATCATAACTCATCTCTGTCATCATAAATCACATGTACTGCATCTGATTCTAACAAGGTTGAATTTAAAACAAGCTCCACACTTACAAGTATCACTCTGTCCACTTTAAGGTCAGGACATCATGATGACGTTGAGGTGTCACAGGCTGGCTCAATTGGCACAAGTCTTACAATTGATCTCACTTTGCCAATAAATTCTCCTGATATCTCTAGTGTTAATGTTGATGCAAATTGCACTACAAGACAGACTGAAGTTGAATAAAAATATTAGTCAGCTTTCCAGTCTTGGCCACTAAATCAAAAGCTTTTTATTGGTTCTTTTTTGCCAGTTTTCTCTTTTGTGCACTACTTAATTGAACAGGTTTCATCTTGTAGTCTGAAAAACACAGAAAAATACAAAAACAAAAGAACATAAATCGTATATAGTTATAATTATAAGGAAAACACTGAACTTCATGAAGAAAAACCTTGGTAAGAAGTCAAACATACTAAAATCTATGTAAAGGACCTAGGTCCATCAGCACATAAACATAAATTCATAAATACCTTTATTGATTTGCTGGATTCTGATTGGTCGAAAACGATTCGAAAATGGCTTCAATCTATTTTAGGAGAATAGTTTTGAGTCATTGCAAAAGTTTCATTGAGGTTGTTGTTATGGTTGCTGTATGCAAGAAGCAATGTTAATGGTAGTATGCAAATCCATTGTGGGCCAAAATAGTATTCCAAAACAATGTGATCAACAATACATACTAGAGTAGCCTATATACACAGTGATCATTCTGTAGTGGTTCACATACATAACATATAATCAATTGTAAACTGTACTGCACACTGAACTCCTAAATACTGGGTTAGGCCTAGGCTAGAGTACTTTAATCCTAATCAAATATCTGAAGAATGAGTTGTAACCTCAACTTTGAGCTCAGTTTTGACCTGAGGGCTTTAGATGAGCCAACAAACCATACAACAGTAAAATAAGCATATTTCTAAAACTTTATATGCATGCCTGGATACGAAGGCAAATTCTAAACCACAGCCTTAAATTACTAACAGTCCACTTCACTGTTCCAGACCACAGTAGCATTTCCAGCATACTTACACTAAATAAGTTACAGTATTTAGGCTTAGCGTTATTGTCACTCAGTTCTCAAATAACAACACTAACGTTAGGCCTAATGCTAATACTTGCAATTTAGTCCACTGACGTTAAGCCAAGTACTCAGTATTAACTTGTTTAATTCATGTACTTTTTCAGACAATTATAATTTGATTTTGCTGATTTGTCGGTTCTTTACAGTATTTTCGTACGACCAAGGTACCACATAACTGTTACTACTACTAGTAACATAGTGTATACATAACATTTAGAATAATGTCGTACATGTCGAAGTCTTACGCAATTTGACTTGAAAGGTTAAATTATCGCCTTTAGACTGCTCCGATCTATCATTTGTTTTCCCAGCTTTTCAGAAATGTAATAGAACGCATACTGATCTGAATTTATAGTCACAACATAATTGAATTACACCTAAAAGTATGTTGTTGCTTTCTCTGTGTTTCTGTCTCGGATTGTTAGTTCGTTTCATACAAAATATCATTAGAGGGTCGGGGCATTATGACGTCAGGATAGGATCAAGGAAGAAGTAAGGAGAATATAATTGTGATCTCCATTTTTGGCTCTAAAAATGGCACATCTCACAATATTTTGTTGGCTATTTATAAATCGGGATAAAAACAAGGTTGTCCGGTCTTAAATGTGATTTAAAACTAGGCACCCTTGTATTCATCCCCAAGTAAATCTCAGCTTCAGATATGTTTATATTATTACATGATCACAAGGGAATATATACATACCCTAATACTCTTATAGGTTAACCTATAAGATTTGTAACCTATGGACGGTAGCATTGCTACAGTGTCAATCCTTTCTAAATTTTTTTCTTGGTATGATAAATTTCAAAACATTTACTCACATACAAAGCAGTTTTTTTTACAGCAAGTTGTTTGGAGCCGAAAAAATTACGACTCAAAAAAGCTTCAGTAAGAAACACACTTTTAAAAACATTACAAAACACACATGAATAATGCAATACTAACAGGAAATAAAACTAAAACAAAGGAGACAATAACCCATATATATAACGTACGAAAACAGAAACCGAAAAAAACACACATAAAACTAGCATTCTCTCTGTACATGTCTGTTACCATTTCATTTGATTTATGTTCCTGTGGTATTATAATCTTTATATTTCTGTAGATGTGACTGAATAAAGCAGTAAAAGATAAAATAAAATAGTTCCACTGCCTGTAACTTCTTATAAATAGCCACAACAGAAGGAATGATTTAGAAAAATATTTTATATTCAAGGTCAAACATCTTAACATACGATCATCTTTTACCTAAAGTTTTATCAACATTTTTTTCTGCACTTTACAGTAATCTTTTGCAAATCAAATACTTCTTGCTTCAGATACATAGTTAAGTAGTTTATCGAAACTTTAGTCACTCATCGAGCCAAAGAAAACGTTTTTTGAACAATGCAGAGTAAAGTCGAACATTGTAGGTAAGGACAATTATAAAAAAATCGACGAAAGCTGAGTGTGGCAGTGAAAGAGTTGCGGCCATGATAACGAGGGAAAAAACTTTGTGGTGCCCCCTTCCGTTGGTGCTCTAAGTATGTGCTGATTTTGCTTAATGGTTAATCCAGGGCTGGCTTATCACTTCCGCACGTGCGTGAACACACCAGCTTATGAACAGTGATTTGTGATACCAGTAATAATTGAAAGAAATTTGACTTTACTGGACTTCATTTGTTTTAAAAAAAAAATCGGACTTCTGTCAAAATCTTGTTTGTTGATTGGCTGGTTGGCGTTTATTGGCGCAAAGCAACTAGGCTTACCTGCGCCAAACTACTGGTAAAAAAAAGTATATGTTGATAAACGCAATATTGCATTATGTGTTAACTGTGATTCTAACTCCGAATTTTACTGTTTTTAGTCCTGAGACACTGGGAGACGAATGATTTTATGTAACAAAAGTACGTTTATAATTAGTTTTATTTATTTGATTTTCTGTCTAGAAACATTTATTAGCCATTGTCACAAACATGAACATATAAAAGATATTTCAGTCTCTAACACTTGGAGATCGTTTCATTTAATAACTGTAGTAACTTTTCTAGCAACATTACGACTACAACCTAGAGGAGATAGAAAGAGGTATATAATAGCTTCCAAAGGAAGCGAGGACAGACAAATCAGCTTCTCAGGCACGTGACGTGTACGAGTTGTACTTAACCGCTCGTGTTGACGACAATAGGTCACGTACTTCAGGTGAATCGACTACGAACTATTTATACGTTCTCCTGGATTGTAAGCTAATCTCAGTTCTCATACAATATCGGCTGATCTCAGTTTTCATACAATATCGTGTTGCCATTCATCGCGATATTGGAAAAAAAAAAAAGATTTCGTTTCGCTAACAAACTAACTATTGTCGTATTAATAAGTCAGCAAAGCTTTGCTGGGAAATAAATACTAAAATAATTATGGAATCGACTGCCATTAGAATGGTAAAATATTTTTTTCAGCCGGAGCTCCCATCTAATCTTTATGCCGAGGTGCTAGAAGAGAACTGGAGGTAAGTTAATTGTAACATTTCCCCAGTCGAGCAAGAAAAGCATTAATATTAAAGTTCTCCAGTCAACATTTAATAAAACATAAGATACATAAAGTGGTAATTGAAAAGTGATGGTTAATAATCTGTTATTAAAATACAAATGTTAAGTTCAAAATATGAAATACTTGAAAAAGGAATCTAACAGGGATCTTCATAAAAATAAAAACTGTCTTAAATGCTCTGTTATTATTATTATTTTCTTCTATGAAATTTTAACAATAAGTTCTTGTCCTGCTTTGTATTTATTGCTTCTAACAATATTTGAGGCGCATCTTACAAAACCTGCATCTTAAGTAAATTAAAACTTCAATGATTCTATTTCGTTGTAAGTTTTGTTTATATTAAACGTGGCTCGTCTGTCAATATGAACTAAAAATCAGGTTTAGATACCATGGAGTGGGTCCAGCATAGATAGCCCATTGTGTAGCTTTTTTGCCTAACAATAAACAAACTTAGATCTGGTGACAAATTCTGTGTTTTCAATATCTTTTTGCATGCGTTTATAATTAGTTTCTTACACATCTCTTTGTGAACATGCTATGTTAACCGTTTCTCTCCCTCCAAATGACGTCTGTTTGGCGCTATTACGTGGATGGTGAAACTGTTGGAGTTGCTTCTCAACACGTAGAAAAAACTGGTTTTGTATTTTTATAATATTTAATACTTCATTGAAACTGGCAAAATGATTATGTTAAGGAAGATCAAATTAATTTGTTGTTGCAACATCGCGTTTCACTGTTAGGGTCTGTGTGTGCGTTATAAGAGTGAAGGTAAAGTCTCTCTATTCAAATAATAAAGAGCAGCCCAAACGTTGTAGGTGGAAACTATTTCTAGCTGCCTTTTCTATACACTGCGAGTTCAAAATTAATGACGTTATACGCAGGTAGCTCGTCTGTAGTTTCACGCAAAATTCTGAAAGGAACAAATCAATTTTTAAAAAAGTATTTTTAAATTCGTAGTAAAAAGAGAGCCTTTGGATGTGACTACTATAAATTTTCAAGGAAATAAACTATAGAAACTTTACTTGCATACTTTTTGTTTTCTTCCTGTAATCCTTAAGCCCCATAATTCTACTTTCTGAAGGTATCCAGAAAAGTGTCTTTTCTTTTCCTTCTAATTCTCACTTGCTGAATAAACAACGTGTTTAGGTTTTGTGTAAAACTCTTATTTTCAACATAAATATGGGAAGAAAATTTCGAAAATGGAAAAGTTAAACTCAACGACGTTTGGGAAATTACAACAAATAACGAGAAGGAAATTAATTCAACTAAAACACAGGAAGGAAAAATTGAATAGGAGAAGCTATATTAGTTAATTTGTTTGGTTCACTTTGAATTTCGCGCAAAGCTACACGAGGGCTATCTGTGTTAACCGTCCCTAATTTAGAAGTGCAAGGCTAAAGGGAAGGCAGCTAGTCATAACCACCCACCGCCAATTCTTTGACTACTCTTACCAACGAATAGTGGGATTGACCGTCATATTATAACCCCCCGCAGCTGAAAGAACAAGCATGTTTGGTGCGAGCAAGATTCGAACCCGCGACCCTCGAATTACGAGTCGAACGCCTTAACTCACTTGGCCATGCCGGGCCAGCTAAATTAGAAAACGTTGAACTTAGTTCAGCAAATGGCAGACCAATAAAATGATTCATACATCGGGGTAGGAATGGAAGCAATGAAAATAAAGGAGACGCTTAACTGGTAAATTACACACCAAACCAAATTTCTGTCTTGCGAAAGTACTTCACGAGTTAGTGTATAACTACAAAGGGGTTAATCGAACAACTTTTGCAAACATCTGTAGCTTATTTTTTTGAAGAAAAAGTTTCTATTGGAACATAATGAGTTGAGTGGTGATTGTAACTTGTAAATCCAAGGGTTTAAAGTTCGTGTTCTGTTTCTGCGAGAATTGGATTCTGCCTTTTAAAGCAGCGAAGTGCGTTATAAGAGTGACGATGAAACTCCACTATTCGTTTGGACAATCTGAGGGTTGCGGGTTCGGATCCCTGTTACATCAAACATGCTTACCCTTTCAGCTGTGGAAGTGTTATAATGTGACGGTCAATCCCACTATTCATTGCTAAAAGAGTAGTTCACGAGTTAGAGGTGGGTGGTGATTGACTAACTGCCTTCCTTATAGTCTTACACTGCTAAATTAGGGACGGCTAGCACAGATAGCCCTCGAATACCTTTGTGCGAAATTCAAAACAAAACACTCGTTTAGATAATGGTAGCTCAAGAGTTGGCGGTGGATGCTATTGACTAGTGCTTTCAATCTGGTCTAGTATGCTATTTTATAGTTAGGAGCACTATAATTAGGATAATCCCTGTGCAGCTTTGCACGGAAATTTAACAACAAATCTTATCCATGAAAATTGGAGAAAATTGTTAAATTCTCAAATAAAGAAAACAAACTTAAGCACCTAACCGACAGTAAAGATTAAAGTATTGTAAATACACAACTTCGAAACCTTTGTTTTTGATCTTTTTTTCATCGTGAGAAAAAGAGACAGTGTGAACTGTTCACTTTTCACCAACGATTCAGTGTATTAAATTACGCTAAATCACGTCGTATAAATCATCGCACGTACTGAAAATATCTTTGGTCAGTATGTGCTTATGAACATTATCTTGGACGTCTGTCCATGACCCCATTTAGTCCTTTACTACATAGTTCTTGGGAAATCGCAAGTTTGGTCTTCTGTTCACTTACCACAATGCCTCTACACACCTGGTTTAGATGCTTATAATTATAGGTCATGGTCAGATAAAGAAACGGTTATTTCGTCCCTCGTACCGAGAAAGGGGTAGGTCTTTGAAAAAGTAATATTATTAGCAACAAAGGTTGAAGCTCTTAAGTGGTCATCAGATTGGTAACAAGGCCACGAATATGACCTTCGAAGTTAACTGAGAATAAAAGACCTCTTGAAGCAGAGTACAAAGTGAGCAATACTGAACCACTTTGGATCAATTTCTGTCTGATATTTTCACGTAATAATATTTTATACTGTACGTAAGAAAAACAAAAACACTAAAACGTCTCCCAGTATCTCAACAGTAAATTTTAGGAGCTTTAAAAACCGGGTTTCGATCCCAGTGATGGGCAATGCGCAAATAGCCCATTGAATAGCTGTGCGCTTAATCACGAACAACCAAGCTTGTAGGCTCGGCATGGCCAAGCGTGTTGAGGCGTTCGACTCGTAATCTGAGGGTCGCGGGTTCGAATCCCGCTCGCACCAAACATGCTCGCCCTTTCAGCCGTGGGGACGTTATAATGATACGATCAATCCCACTGTTCGTTAGTAAAAAAGAGTAGCCCAAGAGTTGGTGGTGGGTGGTGATAACTAGCTGCTGCCTTCCCTGTAGTCTTAACACTGCTAAATTAGGGATGGCTAGCGCAGATAGCCCTCGAGTTATTTTGTGCGAAATTAAAAACAAAACAAAATTGGCTTGCATCAGTATATTTTGCAATCTCTGTATTGTACTTGCAGAATACTAATTTGCAGATAAAGAAAACTTCATATCCGATCTTTTTTTTATTTAATGCAACTTTAATTAAAATCCTTTTCAATCCGATCTTCGAGATTACGAAGTTTTTCTCAGCCAGAATCGAAGCAATAACGTAAAAAAAATCGATTATTTAAAGGTACGTATTACCCTTTTGTGTGTACCGTTTTAGTGACAATATTACATATCGCATTATTTTATTTTTTAGGGTTCATAGCTGAACCAATCATAATTTTTAAACAACACTAAAGATAAAAAAATAGTTATCGGTTTTTCTGTGAAAGTTTAACTTCTTGTCCCCAAGCAACAAACTTTAAAAATAAACAATAATTTACTAGAAACAACAACTTCAAAATGTATACTTTTCGTGTTACAAATACGTTTCTTACTGGGATGTTGCTAAGCCTTTGGATTTAAACTGTTTAAATTAGGGATTCTATTTTATTGGTATCGAAATCTGCTTTTCAAAAAACATGTAAATGCACAGACATACCTCTCTGTGATGTCCTGGCATGGCCAAGTGCGTAAGGCATGCGACTCGTAATCCGAGGGTCGCGGGTTCGCGTCCGCGTCGCGCTAAACATGCTCGCCCACCCGTGGGGGCGTATAAGGTTACGGTCAATCCCACTATTCGTTGGTAAAAGAGTAGCCCAAGAGTTGGCGGTGGGTGGCGATAACTAGCTGCCTTCCCTCTAGTCTTACACTGCTAAATCAGGGACGGCTAGCACAGGTAGCCCTCGAGTAGCTTTGTGCGAAATTTCAAAAACAAACAAATAAACCTTTGTGTGTTATTGGATAGCATATAAAATATAAACTGAGACACGGAGATGTATAAATAACTCAAATAGCGTATATTAGATATAATCAACGTTTTGTTAATTGAAATTAGTATAAAGTCTTGTACACGAGGAATAGAAGCTATTTAAGTTGTTTGTAGTGTCATCTGGTTGATCAGTGAAAAAGTGAGCTTGTTGTTGTTTTTGAATTAAGCACAAAGCTACACAATGGGCTATCTGTGCTTTGCCCACCACGGATATCAAAACCCGGTGTTTAGCGTTGTAAGTCCGCAGACATAGCGTTGAGCCACTAGGGGCGAAAGGTGAAGTTATGAGGCTAGAATTTAGGGTTTACTCCTCACGATGGACGCAGCTCTGGTAACCCATTATTGTGTAGCTTTTCACAAAAAAAGCAAAAATTAATAATAATTTTACGCTACAATATGCTACAATTAGTTTAAAGACCGAGTTTCGTGTTGATGTAGCTCTCAATATGTTACAATTAGTTTAAAGACCGAGTTTCGTGTTGATGTAGCTCACAATATGTTACAATTAGTTTAAAGACCGAGTTTTGTGTTGATGTAGCTCTCAATATGTTACAGTTAGTTTAAAGACCGAGTTTCGTGTTGATGTAGCTCTCAATATGTTACAATTAGTTTAAAGACCGAGTTTCGTGTTGATGTAGCTCCCAATATGTTACAATTAGTTTAAAGACCGAGTTTCGTATTGATGTAACTCACAATATGTTACAATTAGTTTAAAGACCGAGTTTCGTGTTGATGTAGCTCACAATATGTTACAATTAGTTTAAAGACCGAGTTTTGTGTTGATGTAGCTCTCAATATGTTACAATTAGTCTAAAGACCGAGTTTCGTGTTGATGTAGCTCTCAATATGGCTAATACATCAGTTGAAATGGTTTAATCTTCTGAGTCCAAAACTGTAATAAGGATATCAAATCGGCCAAGAAATGACTGAGCTGTGGGCTATAAATTTTTACTTGATTAAAACACACACAACTCATTTTATGAGCCGATTTGACGCGGCTAAAAATAAAACGTGTCCGTCATTCTTTATGGTTACATTTTGTACACAATTTAAAATACTGTTAGAATATAACAAAAGATGAGTGATGTACAAGTGTAGACTTGTTATGCAAGGCAGTGTAAAATGTAATTGGATTAAGCGAGGGGTGTATTTTAATGTGGAGGGGTCGTCGTCCTTCTGGACTCGGAAATGAACTTGAAATGATAGTTTCTGTGATACGTTTCCAATCAAGCTGGATTAACATACGTAAGTTTGTTTGTTTTTTGGATTTCGCACAAAGCTACACGAGGGCTATCTGCGCTAGCCACCCCTAAGTTAGCAACGTAAGAATAGCGGGAAGGCAGCTAGTCATCACTACCCACCGCTGACTGTTGGTCTACTATTTTAACAACGAATAGTGGGATTGACCGTCACATTATAATGCTCCCACGGCTGAAAGGGCGAACATGTTTGGTGCGATAGGAATAACATGTATAGTGTTAGTAGCTGAAACACCATTTAAATGTTTTAGGCTACAAAACTCTTAACTTGTTTTATTACTTAGTTGTATGAAAATGTAGGTGATTAGTTTCCTTCACTGGAATCAGTGTTTGTTTTACATATTTCCTGAAATTATTTACTTTTGTGATAATTTGTTTTAATTGGTTGTGTTTTTTCTTAACTTTAAATAACCTCATGCTTAAAATACACGATCTTTGAATAAACTATTCACATCAGCCAGATACGTTGCCATGCAACAAAGACGAAATACTGATTCTTTGTTTTTTAACGTGAAGCTACATAATGGATTATTTGTGCTCTGGCCATCGCGTGTATCGAAATTCGAGTTCAAACGTTTTCAGTCCTTAATTTTACCTCTGAGCTACAGAGACAGATAATACATTGTTGTCTACAGACTTTCGAATTTGTTGGTGATTTTGTTAAGTATTTTCGATCTTATGAGTATGCAAGTTTGATATCTTATTAGCTCTGCTACCGGTAGGGAAACTAGCTCAAAAGTGTGTGTGTGAAGCTTCAGTAGCTGGGTTACATATATCGGTATTCTCAGGTATGTGTGCGTGTGTCCCAGTAAGCAAGACTTTTCACTTTATTTATTGTCTATCGCGGCCTGATTATTAGAGTTGCTCGATTTGCAATCTACCGGCCACAGAATCGAAAATCATAACAAAACGTGTTCGTCCTTTCAGCCATGGGAGTGATATCATGTTAAGGGCAATTCCACTGTTGTTTGGTAAAGAGAAGCCCCAAGCTAGCAGTGGGTAACGTTGATCTGTTGCCTTCTCCCTAGTCTAGGTTAGTGACTGTAGCCCTCTATAGGAACTTGTGTGAAAGTACCACAGACATAAAAGACATTTACAGATGCACTTCAATGTTCCTTTACACTTTTCTCTTTTATTTCAGTCTATTTCGTAAATTCCGTTCATTTTATGCTGTCGAGAACGTTTTTAAAACAATGAATATATATCAATATATATAACCATAATTCTTTTAAAGGCCAAAACAAAACACATTAAAATTAAACAAAATACGCTGCATTTTTAATAAAAGATCCTAGGGTACAAGCTACAATGCGGGATTATAAAGTTATCCTCGGTTTTGGAGGTGACTGCGGAAGTAGGACCCACATTGCAGTGGGGATACATCGTCTATCAGTCTCAATCTCCAATTCGCTAGTCTCGCATGAGATATACACACAATTAGGCTAGAAATTAGAAGAGCTCAAGCCAACAACTCCGCACACGCACGCACATATATTTGCTGTTTTATATAATCATGCTTTATTAGTAGCTTTGATTTGTTGGACTGTATGTAATAGGTCCCAGAAATCAAAATACGAGGGTAAACATTGGTAGCATATTATTAATTTTACTATAGAACCCGACGCGTTCAACAGTTCTAAAGTGAAAGCTGGTAAAACAATTCCCGATATTTAACTTACATGGGTTGAGATGTGTTTCCAGGTTATTAAAGTGGGTATCTGGTGACACTGAAAACAAAATAAAGTGTGAAAAAAATTGGTTCTTCATTAAGTAAACGATTAAGAATTTCTTTGGTAAGCCTTTTTTTTTTTTCTCAGAGGGAAGAAGATACCTATAATAATCGAAGAGATAAGAAAACTGATTTTTCGCGAGAAAATAAATTATCACTAAGTGTTTGTCAATACCGTTATGACGTAACTTGTAAATCCGTTGTTTTTTTCAGTTATACGTATTTTGTAATGAAATTACCAGTGTTTTTGTAAGTGTAAAGAAAAGGAAATTCTCCATCAATAATACAACAGTTGTAAACTAATCAGTTGGACGCGAATGAAGAACAGAAGGGGAGGGTTCTAGTTTAAATGACTGTTATGGACAAGAGAAGATATTTTGAGACCCAAATACCGGATGTATTACTGGAGACTATGTAGCTGCGTCAAATAGATTCATACTTGTACTAAATGTGGCTGTTTTTTGAATATCGCGCCAAGGTACTCGAGGGCTATCCGCATTAACCGTCCCTATAACTGGGCCACACATGGTCAAGTGGTTAAGACACTCGACTCGTAATTCGAGGTTTGAATCCACGTTATATCAAACATGCTCACCCTTTCAACCGTGGGATGTTATAATGTCGCTGTCAATCCCACTATTCATTGGTAAAAGAGTAGCCCAAGAGTTGGCGGTGGGTAGTGACGACTAGCTACTTTTCCGCCAGTCTTACACTGCTAAATTAGGGACTGCAGGCGCAGAGTAGCTTTGCGCAAAATTCAAAACAAACCAAACCATCCTCACAACCCTTGGGCTACTTTTATTACACATGATACTGAGGCTGTTAGTTGTTACTTGAATAACGCATCCCCAACACAGTAGTGCGATTTTCATTTATCAGTATTATTATTTTTTGGCTACAAGCGACACTAACTACTGAACCTCGGGTGCATAGGGTGGCCCCGAGCCAATTAGATAAATATAGGCTTAACTAAGCTGGATTTATTAATTATAGTTTAATATCTTTTTTCCCTTAACTTAGGTGAGGAAGAGTGACCTTTAAATAACCACACAAAGTGGCACAACTAAGTTTTGTGTGCAACAGACGGTACATAAATTGTTGGAAGAGAATGGATTTTAAATAACTCGAGACTTAACTGTGAATGCAAACCAGCTGATGGAATTTAATTTGTTTTAGAGCAAAGCCACTTTGGGCTGACTGTCTTGTCCATCCTGGTAAACTGAACCCTAGGTTTTAACATTTAAATCCTTATACATACCGCTGTTCCACCAGGGGGCCGGAGGGAATTAATATTTCAAAGCTATTGACGGTCAGTTTGAATTTTTTTTTAATTATTGTTGAAAGATATTGATGATGATATGCTTATCAGTTTAAAAATAATCATTAAATAAATTACATGTCAATTATTTTACTCGTAATTTATTTCTAATAAAATTAAACTACAAGTTGTTGTGTAAGTATATGGAGCTATTTTTGGTTTTTGTTTCGTTTTCGTGCGCCCACCGAATGGATCGAACCAAAATATTTAGTGTTATAAACTCTCGAGATTACCGCTGAGATAACTTATAGAAGGTTAACCGGCAATCTTAAGCCATGAATTGGATTTTTACTTTTCTAACTGCACAATAATTAAAAACAGTACTGTCGAAAAGTTTCAGGACAATATATTTTATTGTTATATTTTATGGGGCTAATTCTTACATTTCATTACATTACATTTCATAGTACAGGGTGGTCGCTAGAAAAGCGGAAAATTTGACAAACAGCTATTTATTTTTACAAAGAATAACTTTTACAAAGTTTTTTAAAGGCATATGTTATATTACACTCATAGATGCTCAAAATTATTAAAATCATGCATTTTATTCATGATGTAAAGAAATCAAAATAGATATGAGTAAGCACGCATTTTATTCATGATCTCATCTGACCCTAAAATTTTCCGCTTTTCCAGCGACCACCCTGTATTTCCAATACTATGGCAATATTTCACTGATCCATGTTGACAACTGAATGAGCCTGGGTGAGAATACTTATAATTCGTTATAATTCCCATGTACATATGTGTCAAGAGTGTGTCGTAAGGACTGTGCTTGAATTAACTTGCTTATCAAATTTAGGGTCTGAATATTGTATATTAAGTTTTGTTGTCATGCAAGGGCCACGTTGATAAGTGTCAGTTTATAAAGCAGACAGTTCGCTTAAGTTTTTTAACGTGCTACTGGTCACTCTTCGACAAATTGCTGTCTAATGGTGTCAGTGGTTAAAACATGTGGTTTCTTCAGGCTCCTTCAGTCCTCTTCCTGAGAAATTGCTCTACAGATAGTGTTTAAAAACTTTCCAGGTGGCACTGCTGTTTCTGTTCTAGATCATCATTCTATCGGCCAGAATCTCTCACTTTCATTATTATGTGACGTTTTAATTTATTTTTTAACAACTAGATACGAATTACATTTGACACATGCTCTTCCATTGATGTCCCAAATACTATTCTTGTAAGAAAACAACGAAGTTCAGTCCCTGGCATGGCCAGGTGGTTAGGGCGCTCGACTCGAAATCTGATTATCGCAGGTCCGAATCCCCGTTACACCAAACATGCTCGTCTCTTCAGCTGTGGGGCGTTATAATGTGACGGTTAGTCCCAGTTTTTGATGCTAAAAAGAGTAGCTAGATCAGAGATGGCTAGCGCAGATAACCCTTGTGTAGCTTTGTTCGAAACTCTAAAACAAACATGCCACAGGCCTCAAAGTTATATATACGTAACCTATATGTCAAACTAGTGATGAAAACTAGTTTCGAGTGTGACGTTAAACGCAGCAGACAAAAGACAATAGAGCTTTGATATGTGAATATGACAAAGTATTGAAAAAACCGTCTGAAGTAAACCGTTCATATGTAACGAGGAATGACTCGGGATGGTGTTGAAAGGGAGCTTTGTTGTTAAAAACAACAACAACAACTAATAAAGAAGAAATGTGAAGGAGACACAGTTCTCTATGAGACTATTTGACGAAGGAGTTCCAAGAAGGACAGAAAGAGAAATGTACTTCTGAATCATCAGAAAGATTTATACTTCTTGGTTGAGATAAATGGAAGAGAGATAGAAACACTGGAGTTGGAGGCACTGAGCCAAGAACCTGTCACTTATCAGGAAAGTTGATAAACAGTGGCAAGATGTTACAGTCCGCCAACTCGGAGGATAAAGAATACAAATAACGTCTAAACTAGTGAAACTGTAGTGAAACAACATTTTTCATCGAAAGGGCATTACACAAAAATATGAGTGATATTTTTGGCTGGTTGGCTAGGTATAATGGTTAAAGATACTAAAGAGAATTTAATACCTTAATTATGTATATATTTTTAAAACCTACTTACAATGAGAGCTCTTAAATAAATATCCCATTGTTCTTGTTAAACAGGGATCAGAGGTCAGAATTATCCAAAGGAAAAGGAAAATAGAGTTGTTTTAATCCTTGAGTGAACAAAGTGAAAACGTCTTGAGTGTATCAGATGAATTTTCTGTAGACTGCTAAACATCATTCTTTAACTTAATCTATCTGTTCGTAACATAAGAGGATTAATAGAGACAAAGTGAAGTTATGCTTTAATGTTGTTTTTTTAATGTCTTCAAGAAAACATTAGAAATGTGAAGTCTCGGAATTGCGGATACTTGATGATTACTGTAGCGTGTGTGCTTCCGTGTTTCCAAAATTATTTTGTATGTTTAAAAAGAGTAGAAATAAGCATATGTTGTTTCATAAGCTAGGACTAAACCGGAAATCAAAGTATTTAAATTTTTATTGTGTTTTACTCGTATATGAAGTGGTTACCGTAATAGTACATTCCCAAGGGGCACAACAACAGGTCTGCGGACTTGCAATGCTAGAAACTAGTTTTCGATACCTGTGTTGGGCAGAACATAATAGATAGCCCATTATGTAGCTTTGTGTGTAATTACAAAACAACCAGATAAAACTGAGATGGTTGACTATTTAATAAGATTTATTTAAGTCTTCAAGCTCTTAAATCTTGTGTCACGAATGGGGCCCGACATGGTCTAGCGCGTTAAGGTATGCGCTTCGTAATCTGAGGGTCACGGGTTCGCGCCCGAGTCGCGCCAAACATGCTCGCCCTCCTAGCCGTGGGAGCGTTATAATGTGACGGTTAATCTCACTATTCATTGGTAAAAGAGTAGCCCAACAGTTGGCGGTGGGCGGTGATGACTAGTTGCCTTCCCCCTATTCTTACACTGCTAAATTAGGGACGGCTAGCACAGATAGCCCTCGAGTAGCTTTGTGGGAAATTCCAAAACAAACAAAGTGATGCTTTCAAAAACAGTTAACACAAAGACTCGATTCGACTATCAGGTATTATTAAATATATTATTTAACTTTCTCTTTTATCGCCAATGTCTGACACTTAAAAGCTACTGTACTCTGTTAAAATGTGTCGATATTTTAACATTAAATCAAAGGGCAATATGAATCCTATGCGTACTCTAGTGGAGAGTTCTGAAAATACAGGCGTGGATAGAATTTGTTTGTTTGTTTTTGGAATTTCGCACAAAGCTACTCGAGGGCTATCTGTGCTAGCCGTCCCTAATTTTGCAGTGTAAGACTAGAGGGAAGGCAGCTAGTCATCACCACCCACCGCCAACTCTTGGGCTACTCTTTTACCAACGAATAGTGGGATTGATCGTCACATTATACACCCCCACGGCTGGGAGGGCGAGCATGTTTAGCGCGACGCGGGCGCGAACCCGCGACCCTCGGATTACGAGTGCACGCCTTAA
Source organism: Carcinoscorpius rotundicauda (assembly GCA_011833715.1). Taxonomy (NCBI): domain Eukaryota; kingdom Metazoa; phylum Arthropoda; class Merostomata; order Xiphosura; family Limulidae; genus Carcinoscorpius; species Carcinoscorpius rotundicauda. The sequence continues at coordinate 14,707,882 of CM022398.1, read as the reverse complement.
CGCGCTCGGCCATGCCAGGCCTTTCGTGGATAGAAATTAATTATTAAAAGAACATTAGGCGCAATTACTTCATTTATATTAACTTTCTAGTTCAGGCCATTTTCTGTCCTTCTGACTCGACCTTCTTTTGGGAGGTGATGGAGATCGTGGATGATGATAAATTAAAGTTTGATCCTTTCGTGTAATTCGCGCTTTCTGTATCACAAATCAACTGGCTTCAGAAATGCAAGTTGTTGTTTTTTCATGTTCGTATGGCAGGTCCAGGCTTTATTGGATAACTGCTCCAGAACTGTTTGTCAGAACTTCGAAAATGACATCTCAACTTAAACAATCAAACAAAACTGGCAAAATCCACTTACAGGGGCCGTAAAGTTTTCATTAATATTACAACTTTCTGTAGACGGTGTAGTACCTTATTGAATAATAAAGTATAATTTCCTCTGGTGACAGAAGCTAGCTAGGTTTTCCCCTCAGAGTGAGGTAGAAAATAAAGAGGGAAATAAATTTAAAAAGCTGAAATTAATTTAAATTTTGAAATTTTAAAACAGATCAAATATAATGGTGTTTATAGAAGTTTTTATTCTTTATTAAATGCTACAAAATTAGTTTATTATATACAAAATATGAAAATAACACGTGACCAATATACCTGAGACATTCAGGGGGCCTGCCTTCCTTGGACCTCTGCTTGGCTACGCTTCTGTTGCTCGTTTGCAAAACACGAGCGCCGAACGATGGCGAACTCATGTTATATGCACTGAGAGAGCAGTAATATAATTCACTCTTCATCGTTTGTTTCAACTTTCTCTAGTTTTTCACCCTTTTCCTTTCTGACGAAGCCTTTGTAAGACATGAATCTCCTTCAGTTTTCCAACTCTGTATATCATCTTAAGTTTTTCAAATATAACTGCGATATGAAACCCAACTAAATGGAGAAAAAATCCCTCTGTTGGTTCAACGGTAGATGTGCAGGGTTCGTGTTGGACACAATGCAGATAGCCCATTGTGTAATTTTATATTTCACAAAAAACAACACATTGTTTATCGACTAGTTTTCCTGAGACAGTCAGTCGACCTAGGGTTCATGATCTGCAATGGAGGTTTTCTTCCTTTGTTGTTCACAATTTACAGGTAAGCCCATAAAAAGTCTCTTACTTGGTGACTGCGAGATAGTTCCATGTAGTCTCCTGCAACTTCGTAAACCAATAGGATTCAATGTGGTATTTTTTTGTCGTCAAAATAGTCATTACCGTCTTTGCAATATGATAATTTTCAATTACCCGTTGAGGATTGACCTGGCTTGTTTCTGATCGCCTTGCAGAAACTAACCCCGTTTACACCTTGGAACTAAGACGCTTGTATCATTTAATGCTCAGGGTTGAGCAGGTATATTTTAAAACCTCCCCTTGCGTTTAAGGTCTATGTGGGGAGACTGAGTATTTACTGTTGGTCTCTTGCTATAAAAGGGGAACATTACTGTTTGCTGGCGGCATTTGAAGACTCTTCTCTTGTCTTGGCTACTGTACTGAGTACTCGCGCAAAGCTACACGAGTGCTATCTGCGCTAACTATCCTTGATTTGGCAGTGTAAGACTAGAGGAAAAGCAGTTAGTCGTCACCACCCGCCGCCAACTCTTAGACTTTTCTTTTACCAACGAATAGTGGGATGGACCGTAACATTATAACGCTCCCCACGGCTGAAAGGGCGAAGCATGTTTGGTGGGATGGGATTTCGAACCTGTGACCCTCAGGTTACAATCAAATCTCCCTAACCATCTGGCTCTTTCCGGCCTTAAGGTTTTGTAGGTGTCATAGCTCGCCAAGCTTTAATAGAAGTTGGGAATGTATTATATTTAAGTCTATCTTGTTAACTGAGTTGTTGATAGAAGATTTATGAGTCTGTCTTTTATACAAAGTGCCTTAAGCCATAGAACCCCATGCAAGCAATGTGATTAATTTCCTTGTACTAATAATTTTTTTTCCTTTAGAGGTTTTCGTTAATTATCTAATATTTTAATCAAATCATTTTTAAATTACCACAGCCTATATGCGATTGTTTAGCTTATTTAGTGTTTTGTGCAAAACTTCAAGTGGGCTATCTGCACAGAGTCCACTTTAATTTTAAATTAATAGTGAACAGTACCCATAAAAACCCTTAAGTTACTCTTTTCTACCCAGGTTGTGAGATTTGACCCTATCATGCAGACAGCTTTATTTTGTTTGTTTGCAGAAAAGGGCATGACTGAAGTTAATGGTATTACTTTTATTGTAAAAGAGTTAAAATACAAAACGCTCTCTAGCATCAAACTACGAATTTATGGGGGTTCATTTGTGTTGTTTGATTCAGTTCCAGGTTTGAGAAAACGTTGAGGAAGTACAATATATATATATAGAGACACCTTTCGGTTTGAACTTATAATGATATATTAAACGAGCTTTTAACCAATATTAAGAGTTCCTAGAACACTGTAATAGATTAATAATGAAATAATAGACAAATGAATAAGTTGTTGAATGTTTCACAAAGATATTTGACGGATATCTGCAAAAGCTATTCCTAATTTTGAAGTGTTAAAATAGTAAATACCGTTTACCGCCATTTTCTGAATAAACCTAATCGAATAGCGGAATTTGATCATAATCTTTAAAAAACACAAACCAAGACCCGAAACTGAGGAGCGTGATTTTGTCTCTCTCTCTCTCTCTGTATATGTGTGTAGGGTGGACCATTACATTTGCAGCGTTAAAAACCAGGTTTCGATACCCGTAGTGAACACGACGCAGATAGCCTATTGTGTAGCTTTTTGCTTAACAACAGAGAAACAAAATTAGCCACAGTTTGCTCTCGACATTCAAATTGATAATTACTTAGGTGATTGCATAGTTTACTAATTAATTCTGTATTTTATTTAAAATCTTTCGAGACTCATTATGTTTTTTTAAAAACGAGAAATGTAACTTTTAGTTTCACGATTTTACAAAATATAAATGTTTCATAGAGAAAATAAGACTGCAAATTGCTTCAGTTAATTAATAAACCATTATAAATTGTCTTCACTAATTTGCAACAAAGTATTGAAATACTTTACAAAGTTTCGTATATAAACCACTAGAGGGCAATACTAACCGTTCTTAATATACTGGAATAGTTATCCTATAGGACGACAGATGCCGCGTTTCGTAAGTTGCACATATATAAATATTTTTAAATGTTAAATGAACTGGGTACAAAGAAAAAGTCAATTTAAGAAAACAGTGAAGCTGTATTTTATACTTAACGTATTAATTTGTTATATTAAAAGAATTTCATTATGCAAAAAAGGAAAAAGAGTCACGGACGATGGTACAATTTTAGTTAAAATGTAATGAAAACATTACGATTGAACAAATAATAAAGAAAAAATAAATTGTCTAGTACTGTTGTCCATTGATTTGAAGAAGATAAACTGCCCAAAACGTAGCTGAATAAAACCTTTTTTCAGAAGTTTATACTAAAATATATTTTAGATAGGTAAGCGTATTTCACTAGTTTTTACAACTACTACTAGATGGCAGCAAAGATGCTGAAATTGGCGTCTGGCCAGTGGATACTTATCGAAGTTCACCTGGTCGCTTAGTGATAAGATTAATGGCTTATAACGCTAGAATAAAAATGCAGTTTCTTATTACATGCATAACAGAGATAAAATTTGCAATACACAACTGAAATTGTACACCCGCAGAAGGGAGAGTAATTTATAATGTATGAGTGTAATAAAATGATTTTATTTAAAATTATTTAATTCGTTTCAGAAATCTGTTTCATTGTGTTTATGATGAAATTTGTATAAACCGAAATGTCTTTCAACCACATATTCCCAACCGTCGCTGCGGTGATACTGTTTCCAATATTTAACCCATTCGATAAACATATTACATGTGTGTCCACACACACACGGAGATCTAATTAAACTTTAAAATTCTATTTTTTTTCTTCACTTAGATTAAAAAAAAGTCACCTACGTTACACAAGGCCATGTTGTAGAAAAACATTGAAACATACTTGTGTATCCGTGTTGTAACAGGTTGTTTTATGTCCCTTGGTTACAGTTAAAAAACACCTGTATTAAAACAGGTGTTGTTTTTTTCTGCGTGACGATCTTTATTGTGTAGATACTGTGTTACAAGAGATCATCCTGTAGGTGATGGTTTTTATTGTGTAGATATTGTTCGCCGTTTCAACAATTTTAGTTTCGGATAATATTGCTTAATTAAGGGTTATGTTGTATTGAATACATTTATAGGAATACACAAAAAACTGTCGGGATGTTAAAATACTTCTGTGCCCTTTGAACAAATGGTGGTTAAGACGCTCGACTTGCAATCTGAGGGTCGTGTGTTCGAATCCCCATCAACTAAATATGCTCGCCCTTTCAGCCGTGGAGACGTTATATTGTGACAGACAATCCTACTATTCGTTGGTAAAAGGGTAGCCCAATAGTTGGTTGTGGGTGGTAATGAGTAGCTGCTTTCCCTTTAGTCTTACACTACTGAATCAGCGACGGTTAGCGCAGATAGCCCTCGTGTAGCTTTGCGCGAAATTCAAAAACAAATTTTTCGGGTGTATGAACTGTCATTTATTTCTCCTGCACATAAAACCAAGTACCTTATATTTATAATGAATTTCAGAGCTGCAAGTGAGTTATGGGTGAATAAGTAAAAAAAAACAACAACTGAAAGAACAACAACAACAACAGCAGAGAACCAAAACAACAATTACGCGTTAGGCACGTGATCAGTAAATGATTTTGAGGTTCTTTAGATTTTTTATGGTGTTTATAAAATCTCGATTTTATATTTGACATCCGTCCTTCCGTATCATCTCTGCCAAGGAAAGCTCCCTCTTGAGAATGTGAAATGTCTAAAGGGTGTGGATAGTTGGTTTAATACTCGTAGCAAACAATACAGTTTTGGAGTGAACAAGATAACATGCTCGACCTTTCATAGCTGTCTTGGGTGGGTCTCGAACACTGGTTATCATATCGACAAACATGGAGGAAATATTTGTCTTATGGTGACGTCAACTGTGTGTACCTTTCATTTGATCAATATAAAATATGAGACTTTGTTTTTGTCTTGGATGTCGCATTTCGAGAGGTGTGTAAGAGAAAGAGAGAGAAAGATACTCATAAAACTCCAGTTTTATACAAACTGTTCTTGATTGATTTATTTTAATAAATCATTAAAGCTGAAGATTATTTTTCAGAATGCTTTTGAAATGACTTAGTATATAGTTCATATAAACTTGTACGATATACATATGCTCTTAAACAAAGTCACTTTACAATTATAGTTTCAGGCGTTTTCAGATGTGACCTGTTTGTGAATCTGATAGTTTTATGTTCGTGTCCCATTGTCGCAAAAATGCACAGCGTACTGCAATATCTTTAATCGAGCAAGAGAAGCCGTGAACTTTGCGACACATTTTTGCTAAACATTTGTTGTCTTTGAAATTACGGACGTCTGTGCTGAGTTAGCCCCTGTGTAGCTTTGGAAGAAATTTTTAAATAAACAAACACTTTGGGCATACAAGTGAAAATAGAACAAAGCGTATCTATTTTCCAGAATAGTATGTTTTTAAAGGAGAACTACAATGAATGAAATCAGAATTTTCAAAAAGAAAATAACAGTTTAAAGAACACGAAATAACATTCAAAGCTTTAGGGGTAGAAGTAACAAGATGTGGACAAAACCTAGTATGTTAACAAACCAAACTAATAACTGTAGTTAGTCTTTTAGGTATTGTTGTGACATATTTAACCAAAGTGTCCTTTGGTATGTTACTCCAAATGCTCCTAATACACTCCCATAAAGTGTCTTTGGAAGTAACTTTTAATTTGTCAAGTTATAGGTCTATCAAATTGAGCAGATCTGCTCAACTGGGTTGACATCATGACTCTGTGGTGGTCATGGCATCGTTTGAATGACTCCAGCAGCTTCTTTCTTAGCTAAGTTATTTCTGTATAGGTTAGATAAATGTGTGGGGTCATTATCTTCTTGGTAGTAGAATCCTTTCCAGTAATACATAAATCACTGGGTATACCAGTGCCCTAATGGATTAGTATCTGATGGTACTTGCGCGGGTTCATTATACCATCTATTTTGCAAATATCTCCTTCTCCTGAGCAACAAAACACCTCCAATCCATCGTATTGCTCCTCTCCTGCTTCGTGGTAGATGTTATGTATTGAGGTAAGTATTTTTCACCTTTATTTTACCAGACTTGCAACCTACCTTTTGAACCAAATATTTCAAATTTGGACTCTTCCATTCATAACACCTTTTTTCCAATTATCAACAGTTCAGTTTTAGTACCTCTTATCAAATTTCATTCTCTTGACAATATCTGTAGATCGAAGTAAAGGTTTTTAAACTGCTACACAACTAAATATTCCGTTCTTATTGAGTCTTCTTGATAATGAAGATCTGAACACTTTTCTGTTATTTGATACGTGGTTGTTCATCTCATACTTGAGATCAGTGGCAGTCTTCCTTCTGTTCAAAAAGCTGTAAAAAACAGGCTTAACATCAGTACTATTCAGTTCAGGTGTTCTGCCTCTTTCTTTCATATTTTCAAATATGCCTTCTCTGTCTCATAATCTCGGGTGTACTTAACGGTGTTTGGGGAACATTTCAAATTGTTACACACTTGAAGTCCAACCAGCATCACATAAAGCTTTTATACAAACTCTCTGTTCTATTGACAATTCTCTGTGCTTTTTGGGCCCTGTCATAGCATTATATACTGTATTTTTTTTCAAGGCTTACTTGTAGAGTGCTATTAACTTGATTTCTTCTATTATATACCGACACCGTATATCTGCTCCTCGCTAACTTTTTTCTGTATACTGAAAAAACAGTATGGGGAACCATGACAGTTATTTCGGACTCTAAATTTGATCAGTATGTACATTGTTCATTCAAGCGGAATCTTTAATATGCCCTTGGTACAAGTGTATGGGAATTCTAAAAAAATAAGTATTCTCAGCTTTGTTCATTCAGTTGTTAACATCTCGAAAACAGTGACAAAATATTGTTTTTCACAGATGCATACACACTGACATGTCCTGTGATTTAACATTTAACCGAGTAACAATTATCCGAATAATTCCATTCAGCAGTGAGTGGCGTAGCTAGGGGAAGGGGGTACATCTGTCCCCGGGTGCAGCATCGAGGGTGGGGGGACGCCAAACTGATGTTACACAATTAGGAATTATGGCTTACATTTTGTCACGAGGGGGCGCGAAAACTGACTTTCTCCTCCCAGGGCACTGAAAACCCTAGCTACGCCTCTGCCATTCAGCAGTGATGAAAAAAATGTGTTAGCAAATATAAAAATGCGTTAAAATAATGTTATTTACCAGAACGGTAAACACTATACTAACACTTTAATTATTCTACAAAGTTTGAAACGTTTTCGTGGTACGTGTAATTATACTCAAATGCTAACTTTAATAAATTACGTTGAGTTTAAAATTCGAGAAACGCACGTGTGCGTGCCATTCTGAGAAAAGTGAGACTTGAAAACAAGTTTGTCTAATTTTACCTTTTAAACAGTTCGCATTTGTTTGACTTCTCCGACAAAAAAAAAGTGGTTATTCTCCCACGTGTCTGGCAATAGGGCCATTTAAAAGGTCAGGTTCAAGCTCTGAATTAAGTGCGTAAGTATCTCGCGGACATTGTTAATAGTTTGAACTTTGTTCTGCCTTCACGAGGGTTAGAGCACGAAAGCTGGGATGAAAGTTGGAAGAGTTATGATGTAACTGTTGAAGTTCTACTAAGACACGTCATGACGTCAAACCTATCGCCACATGTAACAAAAACAGCACCAAAAGACTGCTCGAAATACGATTACGTTTTGAGTTTCACACCACAACTTTGTGGCAGTTTTTGGAATTCCTAACGTCGTGAAGATAAGATTAATCAAATAGCTGCGAATAATATTAATTACGTTATTTTGTTATCGATAGTTAAATGAACTAGCATCATCTGACGTACGCGAACTTTTGCCGAAAATGGGAAGTAATTTGTATCAACCTTGTTTGTTTGTTTTAAGTTTGTTCAAAGCTACACGAGAGCTATCCGCGCTAGCCGTCACTAATTTAGCAGTGTAAGACTAGAGGGAAGGCAGCTAGTCATCAACATTTACCGCCACCTCTTGGGCTACTCTTTTACCAACGAATAATGGGAATGACCGTCACGTTATAACGCCCCCACGGCTGAAAGGGTGAGCATGTTTGGTGTGACGGGGATTCGAACCAGCGACCCTCAGATTACGAGTCGAACGCCTTATCCCACCTGGCCATGCCGAGCCGTATCAACCTTAATGGTGATTTCTTCAGTCTGCCATACTTAACAAGAATAAACCGGGTTGGGCGTGTCAGTATGCCGAGAGGTCCAAGATTCGATTCTCGGTATGCTACTGATGGAGTCTCGCACTTTTAGCTAAGGGAAGCGAGCTTTACAACCATGACAGTAAATTGATCTATTTGGTTAAAGATAGTTGTATAATAGATGGGAAATACTACTGACTGATTGACCGGATGTTATCGACTGGTTTACCTCGCTCTGATCAGCAGCTCTGAAATATGCATGGTTTTATCCGTGTTTTTACGCGAGATGTTGCTCAGGTTGAAAATACTATTTACGATGTGTATATTCTAAAACACTCCTTGCAGCTAACTTGTCGGTAACCCAACAGTAAGTCTAGAAGGCGCTTAACGCTAAAAAAATGGATTTCAACAGCGACGGAAGGCAGTTTTGACAATGCACTGCATAGGTTTACACTTAACAGAAAACGAACAAATCATTGCAACTAAATATTTTAAGATTGCTGTATTATCACAATACAAGATCACAAAATAAATACAGAATTTTGTAAGTTGCAGAAAATAAAGCGATAAACCAATGCATAATGTTGTCTGATGTTATTCCCAAATCAATATGGACCAACGTTGGTTTATTAACAGTTCACTGATTTGGACCAACGTTGGTTTGTTAACAGTGCATTAGTAGCTTACTTAACTTTCTTATGTACACATAACTAGAGCTACGATAACGTAAATTTGCAAAGTATTGAAGAAAACGAGCAGTGTTTTGTCTGTGACAATTAAGAAGACAAATCATGGAAGGCTTAACCGAAGTATTTCTTTAGCTTACTGTTTTATGTTGGTTTTTTTAAAATTTCACTCAAAGCTACACGAGGACTATCTGCGCTAGCCGTCCCTAATTTATCAGTGTAAGACAAGAGGGAAGGCAGCTAGTCATCACCACCCACCGCCAACTCTTGGGCTACTCTTTTACCAACGAAAAGTGGGATTGACCGTCACATTATACACCCCCACGGCTGGGAGGGCGAGCATGTTTAGCGCGACGCGGGCTCGAACCCCCGACCCTCGGATTACGAGTCGCACGCCTTACGAGCTTGGCCATGCCAGGCCAAGACTAGAGGAAAGGAAGCCTGTCATTACCACGCATCGCCGACTCTGGGATTACTCTTTCAGCAACAAATAGTTCCATTGACCGTCACATTGTAACGGCAAGCGTGTTTGGTGTTAGGTCAAACACTGGCGAATACCCAAGATGATTGTTGTATAAAATACAATAAAATGTTGACGTTGTTTTCATTCATTGTTTTAACAAAGTAAGTTTCGAGTCGAGCTTGACAGTAACAATAACTTAATGTTTTTCCGTCTGTTAGCGATATGATTATTAAATAATAAATACATATTAAATTAGTTCTAAGCGCAACATTTTAAATCTTTTAATTACTAAATAATTAAATAAGATACTTTAGGGAATATATTCAGCTATTTTGAAACAATGTTTTCAAACCGGTTGAAAAATTACGAGACTAGCCTATGAACTCTTAGGTTGAAATTTATCCTATCAACGAATGAAAAAATATTTGTTGTGTGTAACTCGTTCGTCAGAAACGTGTAAATTCATAACCAGAGGATAGTGGAAAGATATATCTTTCTTCTGTGGTTCGGCGATGTGATAGTGCCGAAAGTTTCTAATGCCACTAATGGTGGGTACAGCACAGATAGCCAATTTTGGAGTCTTGTACTTAATAAGAACCGAACAAATTAACTTGTATTATATATATCCTGATGTGTGTACTAACTTGTAGGCCCGGCATGGCCAGGTGGGTTAAGGCGTTCGACTCGTAATCTGAGGGTCGCACCAAAGATGCTCTCCCTTTCAGCCATGGGAACGTTATAATGTGACGATCAATCTCACTATTTGTTGGTAAAAGAGTAGCCCAAGAGTTGGCTGTGGGTGGTGATGACAAGCTGCCTTCCCTCTGATCTTACATTGCTAAATTATGAACGGCTAGCGCAGATAGCCCTCGTGTAGCTTTGCGCGAATTAAAAAAACAACAACAACAAAAACAAACAAACAAACTTGTAAAGTGGTTACAAAAGTGAACTATAAGTGTTGTTTTCTGATTATTTATCAATTGGCTTCATTTCAGTTATCATTAAATATTCGTACTTGTCGTAAGTCGTTTGTTTTTATTCTCTGAAATCCCATATATTTAACTCTACTTAATTTCCTGGTGTCTAAATAATACGATTGCATTTCCAAAAACAAAACTCTTTCATACATAAAGACGTTCCTTCGTTATCCCGTGGTGGATATTTATCTAGACAAATAGCCTACATGGTCAGTCTGCGTTAGGTCACAAGGTCGTGCATGCCTGCTAGTTTGGAAGGTGTAACTTGCAGTCATTAGTAAGAAAATAAATTTCAGTATCTTATTATTTAAGACAATTACGGTGTTTAATGTATCATATTAAAATATTAAAACTATACAAACATACGTAACTCTGTACGAATACATCTATAAACTGTTTGGTTTGTCCCACGTTTATTGTAATGGAGTTGTTGTAAACCTGCAGTTGTTCTTGGTACAGATGTAGTTTACTTGATGAAGGACATACGGTTCTCAAAATTATTCACTGTAGAAATTTCGTATACAAGCCGTAGTGAATTTGTTACTTTAAAAAAAAAATTATAATATAATACTATTTTTGTCTGCACACTTTACATGTAGCTAATAAACGGATTCTGTAACGGTCAGTTTCAATACAATGTTACTATGGAAGCACCATGGAGAACAGTGGCAGTGACTAGTTGAAATATGTCTTCTACCTGGTGGTATTATGTATCCTTTTTTGGGTTGTCTGAACGCAACAGCGACGTTAGCGCCACACAGAATCCACAAAGAATATTTTAAGCAAGGATGACTTCTTCTTACAAAAAGTACATAATAAGGGGATTTTGTTTGTCGGAGAATTCGGTTTATGAACTTAATAATAAATAATGAATAAAAGGCTTAACTTTTCTGAATTAATTGTTAAAAGAAACTTGAACATAAGTAAAATAACTTATTGATATTTTGTGACCAATACTTACCCTAAAATCAGACTTTAAAACTACTTAAAATTGATAATTACAATTCATTCGCCTAATCTATTTTATACCATGAGTTTATTTTCACGTAAATAGTGCATAGACTACCATTATGTCTGCAGTTTACCAGTTGCCCTAATGAATCTTGGCATCGAGCGAAGCAAATGGCAGATGTATATATATTTATTTATATATTATAACATTTGATTTCGCTCACAAGCTCTTATAAATTATGTAGTGTGCCTTGTAACTCCTCTAGCAAATTTTCGCCCCTAAATGTAGGAATATTTATTTATTTAAAATGTGACTTTTTTCCAATTAAATATTTTTCCTTGTTTTTGTTTATTAAGTTGACAAAATATATTAACCTTCAAAGAAGGGCTAACTGCCATCGACTGTAATGGGTTAAGTTGTGATGCGTCAAAATTTCTCTGTAAATGTTGGGAGGCCAAGTCATCAGTTGTCATAAGAAAAAGAATGTTCATAATTCCAAAGATGTTATAAATTTAATCCAATTTTGTTGATATACAGTAAAAAAAATGTACAATAATGATTATATTTGTCATAAGACAATAATTGTATTCGGCTTATCGTATTGTTTCAAATACAATCTTTATTTGTTCTCTTAAGGTGTTTCCATGAAGAAGAGTACATAACAGTATTTCAACCACACTATGTATACCAAATTCATGGCTTGTGTAAATAGCATTCCTACCACTAACATATTTCTTATAAACCAACTGACCTGATAAACTCTGTAAGTGAGCGAAACTCTTTGTTGGCAATAGATATGGCAGATATAGCGTATTTTGATTGTGTTTCTGTTTTTCATAAAGTTACACAAAGAACTGTGTGTGCTCTGTCCATCACGGGTATCTAAACCCAGTTTCTAACAGTCCAAGTTCACAGACATAAAAATGTGACATTTGGGGTGGGGTTGTGTGGTTGAAATACTATTATACACTTCTCTTATCAGAAAAAATCTTAAATAGAATAACAAACGTGGTGTTTAAATAATATAATAACCTTAACACCATTGTTTTATCAGACATAAGAAACCGGGTTTCGATATCCGTAGTGGGAACAGCACAGGTAGCACATTTGTGATGTCGAGAAAACCCACTAGTAGAGAAATATATGTGTAAAAACGGCTCGTTTGGGTTGAGAATTTCTTTCTTTTTTTTACGTAGAGGAGTGAACAACGTTTCGACTTTCTTCGGTCATCGTCAGGTTTACAAAGAAAGAAAGAGGTAACTGACCGGAAGCTGACCACATGTTTGAAAGGGGTTGTTACACAAACATAAAAACAAGCCGTTTTTGCATATATAGATAGCACATTGTTTAGTTCTGTGCTTAATTACAAACAATTTGTTGTTGTTTTGAATGTAGCAAAAAGCTACTCAATGGGCTATCTGTGCTCTGTTCACCACGGGTATCGAAACCCGGTTTTTAGCTTTAGGATTCTAAAGCGTAAACGTGGTTTAACTCAACACTTGAACGGAAAGCAAGTTGTACCAAGTTGTGTAACACAAGGCGTGGAGGGTTCTGGTACTGAGACTTGTTTTTCTAACACCTTGTTTCTGCTTATTTGATTCACGAGTGTAACGTGATTGTAGAGACAAGGGCACATCTGGTTTATTCGGAAACGCTTTCGTGTGATATTTCGCATTTTACAGGAATCCTAAGCCTCATTTTGCTAGCGTATTATTTTGGCGGTTATGTAATGTGATTGGTGTGGAAAGTACACTGTGTTTGTGCGATTCAAATTCTAAGAAAAACAAAAATATGTATATATCCCAAAGCCGCACCCGAAAAGATATAAACTCAGAATTAACCAGAATTCTAAACCTACTCCATGAAATAACTTTAGCTTTCACAACCGTGTTTTAACTGCACGAAAGTTTCAATCGATTTATAGGAAATTACGTGTAATACGAATGACATGGACAGAGAAATAACACGATACTCGAAGTATTAACGTCTGACATGTTAGGTAGAATATTAGATTAGGTTTCTTTACTTCTCTGGGTGTTAAGATTTTTCATATTAGTCTTTCAGTCTCAATTTATTTTACCGTGATAATGTTTAAGACTTTAAATAATGTGTACTTTGAAAATAATATTTTTATCTTATTATCTTCCACCCCTCCAAACAAGCAACACAGACTAACAGTACCGAATAAAATATATTAAGTTTACAGACTTTTTTTCTTATTTTTATTCAGAAATTCTGTTTATGTTTTTAAATTTCGCACAAAACTTTTGTTTGTTTTGAATTAAGTTCAAAGCTACACAATGGGCTATCTGTGCTCTGCCCACCACGGATATCGAAACCCGGCTTTTAGTGTGTAAGTCTGCAGACATACCGCTGAGCCACTGGAGGGCCGCACAAAGCTACTCGAGGGCTATCTGCGCTAGACATCCCTAATTTAGCAGTGTAAGAATAGGGGGAAGGCAACTAGTCATCACCGCTCACCGCCAACTCTTGGGCTATTCTTTTACCAACGAAAAGTGGGATTGATCGTAACATTATAACGCCCCCACGGCTGGGAGGGCGAGCATGTTTGGCACGACGCGGGCGCGAACCCGCGATCCTCAGATTACGAGTCGCACGCCTTACGCGCTTGGCCATGCCGGGCCAGGGCTGGAAAGAGATCAACTTTGTAGGAAAACGGTCTGTGTATTAAAGCGCTTTTGATTCTAGAAAGAAAATAATTGACTTGTTTTGAAATTTACGCGACGCTACAGGAGAGCTTGTTTGTTTTGAATTTATCGCAAAGCTACTCGAGGGCTATCTGCGCTAGCCGTCCCTAATTTAGCAGCGTAAGACTAGAGGAAAGGCAGCTAGTCGTCACCACCCACCGCCAATTCTTGGACTACTCTTTTACCATCGAATAGCGACTTTGACCATCACATTATAACGGCTGAAAGGTCGTGCATGATTGTCACGGGGATTCAAACCCGCTACCCTCCGATAACGTGTCGAAATCCCTAACCACCTAGCCATGCCGGGCTTTGCGGTTATTATTAGTCTAAGTTTTGTCAAACAACTTGTTTGACTTTTCGACGTAAAATTCGTATTTCTTTCATTTAACAGAGCAGCAAAAACGTTTAGCTTTTTAATTTATGATGCATTTGAGGGTGTTTTTTTCGAGATACAAATATATCATTGTTTGTTTCAGCCATTTAAGTATGAAATAAATGATTTACACGTTATAGAGATGTCATATCTGGCATTGTCAGCCTCCCTGTGGAGTTTTTATGCAATACAATAACGAACTTCAAGTTGTGATCAGTTTCCTTATTTCTTCTCAGTAAGTAAAAGTTTTTAGTTTCCTGTTTCGTCCGTTGATTTCGTTATTTTTCAGTGGAGAGTTCAGCGTCCTCAGATGAAAGGAAAAGCGATGTTTACTCAAACGTTGAACAAATGGGTCATGAAAAAAAATGAAGGTCGCGGAATTCTCAACCCCTGCTCAACATTTTCTTTTTTGTGCTAGGGGGATAAAAGGTAGAATTAGTGTTTTTTACAGCTCATTGGGCTGGGATATTTTTCATTCAATCCATTTTAAAGAGTCGCAGAACTATAGTAAAGTGAAGTAGCCAAAGGCGTTCGAAATTTGGCTTTCAAAACGTTCTTTGTAAGAAGAACTCGATACCCAAGTTTGTGCTCGCGCTTGTCAAAGAATATTTTGCTGTCACCTGGTGGTTGACCGGTAAGTTTACGGACTTACAACGATAAAACTCAGGACTCGATTCTCCGCGGTATACACGGTGGAGACGTATGTAGCCCATTGTACAGAAGACAACAACAACAAGTGTTGTCGATATCTGATCGATTACTGGAAACACACACACGGAAGAAAGAAAGAATAAAACATTGAGAGCAACAATCAGTGATGTCGAGAAACCCACTTGTTGAGAATTTTATATGCAAAAGCGGCTCGTTTGGGTTGAGAAAATATTTTACATTGAAGGTCGAAACGTGAGTGAGGATCTGTTTGTTCTTTTACTCCGTTATTACTGACCGAAGGAATGTGATTGAAAAAGAGAAACAGTTTTTAAGGACGACTCATCATGAATACCCAGTTTCAGGCATCGTAACGGCTTTAGACGTTATAGTTCTGTCGAACCAGCAGAATTGGCTGTAAAGATAACTTCTACAGATCAAAGTGTAGGTGTTTGAGGAGTAGATAAACAAAGCAATGAGATGATTAAATTAAATCGTTAAATGACTCCTCCAGACCACGAAACGAAGGTTACAGAGCATGAAGTGGTTAAATGATTACTCCAGACCACGAAACGAAGGTTACAGAGCATGAAGTGGTTAAATGACTTCTCCAGACCACGAAATGAAGGTTATGGAGTATTAAGTGGTAACATGACTTCTCCAGACCATGAAACGAAGCTTACAGAGCATGAAGTGGTTAAATAACTTCTCCATACCACGAAACGAAGGTTATGGAGTATTAAGTGGCTACATGACTCCTCCAGACCACGAAACGAAGGTTACAGAGCATGAAGTGGTTAAATGACTTCTCCAGACCACGAAATGGCATTCAATGGTTACATGACTTCTCCAGACCACGAAATGAAGGTTATGGAGTATTAAGTGGTAACATGACTCCTCCAGACCACTAAACGAAGCTTACAGAGCATGAAGTGGTTAAATGACTTCTCCAGACCACGAAACGAAGGTTATGGAGTATTAAGTGGCTACATGACTCCTCCAGACCACGAAACGAAGGCTACGGAGTATTAAGTGGCTACACGACTCCTCCAGACCACGAAACGAAGGTTATGGAGTATTAAGCGGTTAAATGACTCCTCCAGACCACGAAATGGCATTCAATGGTTACATGACTTCTCCAGACCACGAAATGAAGGTTATGGAGTATTAAGTGGTAACATGACTCCTCCAGACCACTAAACGAAGCTTACAGAGCATGAAGTGGTTAAATGACTTCTCCAGACCACGAAACGAAGGTTATGGAGTATTAAGTGGCTACATGACTCCTCCAGACCACGAAACGAAGGCTACGGAGTATTAAGTGGCTACACGACTCCTCCAGACCACGAAACGAAGGTTATGGAGTATTAAGCGGTTAAATGACTCCTCCAGACAACGAAACGAAGGTTACTGAATATTGAACGGGTGGAATTTAAACGAAACGCTTCCAGCTAAATTTGTGTAAAATTCAAGTAAATTCTGATCGTATTAGCCTAGGTGTGGCGCTGTTTAAAAATATACAAGGTTGAATCGTATCACATGAACAGTTACGTCATCATAATAAGAAGTACGATATGAGGTGCTGGTGGTTTCGTAATTTTAAAAGTAGTTTTTGTTTGGAAGTTTTGTTTTCCCGATATATCAATATGTATCGCTTTTAAAAATGGGAAAAAATATACAAAATTTGACAACCATATTTATGAATATGTGAACTTAGCATATCATTTTAAAAAGCAGATAAAATTATAACAGTTTAGGCTTAAATAAAACTAGCACCACATGTGGGAGCTCAGGAAACTGTCATTAGCAATACGACTCAAAAGAACTTCAAATTCGTATTTTATAATTATATTCAATCATTGAAATATTTTTAAGTCAAAGAACTGGTAAAAGAAACACTTCGCATTAAGATAACATAAAATTATTGCTCATTCGTTGCAGGTTACACTCTAACAAAAAATATGATTTGTTCTTTTTCGTTTTATTTTACAAACCTTTTTTTGTACTTTTTCTATCATTGGAAATCGAACTCCGGATTCGGCGTTTTAAATACGTAAATATACTGTTGATCCCCTGAGAGATTATAGAAATATACGAAACAATTAATAAGTTGTGACTATATTTTCTAGCCCAAATTCTGCTCCTTCAGGTAAGTAATCCAAAATCATTTTCAAAAGCTATCGGCGTCTCATGCAAGAAAAGTGTCTAGAAAGTTCTGAAACTATGAAAAATGGAAACTTCTTGAATGTTGCATAGCTGTGAATTGTTAAAAAGAAATTGCATGCGTCTTATATAATCATATCCTCTCCCCTCCCCTTGTGGCACAGCGGTACGCCAACGGATTCACACCTCTAGAAACCGGATTTCGATACCCGTGCGGGGCAGAGCACAGATTGTCTATTGTGTAGCTTTGTGCTTAATTTTAAACAAACAATTTTTTTTATAGAGGAAAAGCGCCCCTAGCGGCACAACGGGATGTCTGTGGACGTAAATATGGTTGGCAGAACATAGATGCACGTTGTTTAGCTTTTGTTTTTAGCTTCAAACAAATAAACAAGTTACAAAAGCAACAATTCAAACTCATCCGTTAATCTCGCCGGTAATCAACTTCTTGGTGTTGTATAAAAAAAAATCATGCTAATTCTTTGTAATTAGTACCCCCCGGGGCACAGCGGAATGTCTGCGGACTTAAAACAGTAGAACCCGAGTTTCGACATCTGAAGTCGGCACTGTATAGATATCTCATAATGCAGTTTTGTACTTATTTATAAACAAACAGACGAAGAAAACTTATTAATTCTATATATTTGACAAAAAAAAAATTACGCCCCTACAAAAATTATTCTAAAGTGAAAAATACTTCAGTTGAATGGTGGACAACACGAAAACCAGAAATGTATGAAAATAGTTATTTCTTTATGATATTCATCTCGTTATTGCTGTTCTGAAAACCAAAGGGAAATTATGTAATTTTCTCCCAGTAACGACCTTTCTACTGTAGCTGTGCAGAAATCTTAAAAAATGATAATATAACTTCTTTTATGCGAAAATATTCCCGTTATTTCTGTGTAGCGAGACATGACCAGGTAGTTAAGGCACTCGACTTGTAATCTGCAGGTCGTGGGTTCGAATCCCCATCACATCAAACATGCTCACCCTTTCAGCTGTGGGGGCGCTATATTGTGATGGTCAATCCCCCTATTCATTTGTGAAATAGTAGCCCAAGTATTGGCGGTGGGTGGTGATGAGTAGCTGCCTTCCCTCTAGACTTGCACTGCTAAATTAGGGAGAGCTAGCGCAGATAGCCCTCGAGTAGAATTGTGCGAAATAAAAAGAACAAAAAACATTTTTGTGTAGACTAAAACAAACAACATTTACATCAGTGAAGGAACTTTATTTTCAGAAATATTCTTTACTATTAATACACTTAAATACACACATATAAGAGATTCTGTACTTGGAAATTTACACGCCTATGATGATCAGATTTGTACATACATACACATACTTAAGAAACTGCTAAACTAGGGACCGAAATACGTACACACACTATGTAGATATTCACAGACACAGTTTACACATGTGTGCTTGCAACAACAACAATACAATTACCACATTCGTTACACTTGGTATTTTTAGCTGTAAACACAGTACTGTTTCTTTTCGTAATGATACTGAGAGAGGCTGAGCTTACTCCACAAAACGTTTAATTAAGAAAACTACTTTTACTTGTAGGCGAAGAAGCGTCTATATAATTTACACCTAACTACTCAAGTGCTTCTTTGAAAACTGTTATTTAGTTAATTAAAACATTTGTTATCGGCGTCGGTACTCACACTCATCAGCCGAGTTCAATGACCGTTTTTGTTATATCCCCCCCGGGAGACACCTGGCGGCGACTTGAACTGTTCAGTTTCACCCTGAGTCCACAGGTTAGAAACTAATGCCCTGTTGGTCGAACAGGTGAAAGTCGGAGAGTGACCACCAAGGACCAAGCGTTTAGATGGAGCGTAAACAACATTGTCGGGTATTATAATAAATCGTACACTTCCGTACAAAGCTCCTCTGGTGTTGAAATGTCTTGATTATTCTAAACGGTAAAATATTTCACCAGATTTGGTTATGAACAGCACCTTTGTAAAGGTTTAGTAGAAGATTTATTACTGATAGATTTAAGATTAAACAGTATTAAAACGTTTTGGTTTCTTTTTTATCTAAAGAGCAACAACAAATAGAAGCACTTAGTGAAACTCTAAGAAAGTGTCGAAAAAGAAAGTTGTGGATTTCTGTTGAGGGGTGGGGAAGGAAATGTGAGTTTTTTTTTTAAAGATAATTTCAACATCCAGGTCCCGCAAAAAAAAAAAGAGGGGAGAACACCACTAGATTTTATGACCCCGCCCTGGTGGCTAAAATAAGAACTTTTGTCATTATTATCTAGTGAGCAAATCAGTGATGTCGAGAAACCCACTTGTTGAGAATTTTATATGCAAAAACGGCTCGTTTGGGTTGAGAAAATATGTAAATGTGTAAAATATTTTCTCAACCCAAACGAGCCGTTTTTGCATATAAAAAAAATCTAGTGAGCAAAATCGTTTCCTTCAAACTTCCTTCAAAGTTTCTAAAGAACGTAACACTTCTAATTTCTTTTTTTTGCAGCATATCACGAGGACTTTCATGGCTTCAAACACGAGCTAATCAATTTCTCGTAAGCAACAAACAAAAACAAAAACTTTCATTAATATTTTATTATTATTAAATGAAACCATTATATATGGATTAAAAATGCTGGTGTTAAATAAGGATTAATTGAAATGGAACTATTTTGAGTATTTAAAATGTAAAATATGATATATATTGTAAATGTGTATTTGTTCTAGAGCAAAGCCACGTTGGACTATCTGCTGTGTTCACCGCGGAGAATCGAACTCTAGATTTTAATATTTAAAGACCTTAAACTTACTGGTGGTCCACAAGAGGTTATAAGGATGTATATAAATAATATTTGTATATAGTGGTTCATAATAAGGATTGCAAGGAATTGTATAACTATAATAGAACGTTCGGACAAAAAGCACATTACACGGTAAATATTCAGTTCAAACAACATTTTAAAACCTTTAATATTGACTAATAAAGCTGTACATAAAAAATGCACAAAAAAGCAAATGTGCTAAATATACAAGGGAAAGAAAATCCGCTCAAAATGACCAGTTTGTAATTATCATTCTTTACTTTCCAGCCCACAACAAAAACAACTTGATACATTGCACTCAAACATTTCGTAAAATACTAAACAACACACTGTAAAGGTCGTAAAGGTATTGAAAAGTCGAGTCGTTCTTCTGTATTTTAGATAAGCTAAGAAAAATCACAATTGTAATGTAAAACAGTGTTATCACTGCCCCTTGAAGTCAGCTTTTTGACAAATATATGGTGTTATTGTAAAAGGCTTCCGTACAGGGTGAAACGAGAATTACCAGCCGGTAATAGATGTGCATGAGATGAATAACAAACAAACATTTAATGCTTTGTACACTATACAATCCGTGTCTTTAAGGAGGCAACCCCTATATTATGTACGAAGTGAAGGAGTGGAAAAAAATGAATACACATAATATTAAATTCTTGTGCACACATTCGAAGGATGAGTACTTCAAAAGACAAAGGTTTATTCAAATTGATGTTTCAGACTTGTATATCTTATTTGAAAAGACTGCTTTTTTACCGGTAAAACTTCACTCACTTAGTGGAGGTTGTATGCTAGTTTAGGCATACATTTACCCATTGCTATGCATTATATATAGAGAATTTAATTACACAGAAACTATAAATACTCGCTGTTCTCAAACAAATCTTTAAATTTTCTCAACCCAAACGAGCCGTTTTTGCATATAAAATTCTCAACAAGTGGGTTTCTCGACATCACTGATTGTTATTTCAAATCTTTAAATGCAACTTAACACTTTACATCTCGAAATAATGTGATCAAATAGCCAATAGATACAGTAAATTATCATGAACCGTATAAGCTACTTACTAGCTGTGTTTATTATCATTACAATGTATAAGGTTAGCTATCATATCAAGTAATTTTTTTTGCCAGTAGTTGAGCATAAAAAGTATAATTCTAGGTACCAGCATAGAGTCAGAATAGTTTGTAGTTTGAATAAATGATGTATACAGTTTTTTTCCAGCCTTGTTTTATTATATTCTTTTTGCGATTCCTATTTACAGGGTTTTAAATTCTCATTTTATTTATTTATTTCTACATTAAATTAATTGTCAAGCATAAAGTTTTTGGCAAAATATATTCTGAGAAAAAAGTGTCATTCATAATGAATTTTACCGATATATATGTATGTATAATGAAAAATACCTTAGGTATGGAAAATGATGCGACCAGAAAAATTAAACATGCGAGTTAAAAGAATGAAATCAAAGCTGGTGGCGAAACTGATAGTTACACTTATAACACTGATCAAAAATGCTACAGCAAACATTCATTCACTAGTTAACCCTAATATGAGTTTTTTGTTCAACTTGGAATATGATGGACGGTCCTCTAGTGGCCGTACTATACACTACCTTGTGTTTTGTTTTTTTTGGAATCAAGCACAAAGCTACACAATTGGGTATCTGTGCTTGCTCTGCCTGCCACGGGTATCGAAACCCGGATTTTAGCGTGTAAACCCGCAGACATACCGCTGAGCCACTGAGGGGCCACTGCCGTGTGTCTTGATTTAAACTATATAAAATACGGCTATACTACGAAAGTTTGTGTTTATAAAGTATAGTTACATTGAGTTACATGCTGCAACCTCCATAAGCCATCGAATTTCGGATTTAGCGTTATAAGGGCGTATACTTACCACAGTTCCACAGGCGGACAAGTGTTAACGACTCTATTAATTATTCACCAAACAAGTAAGTTTTGCCAGTTCAGTGACCACGGAGAAATTACTAACTTGAAACAGCCAAAGCGTTTTGAGAGAGATGCTTATTTCTGTTAGTATAATGCAAATACCCTGTTAGTATAATGCAAATACCCTCTTGCCTAGTACTGAGCGTTAGAATTACTAAGAACAAACTTGCATCGCTGGCTGTCTGTGTCGCGCTCCCTACAAGAACCTAAACCCTGAATGTTGACGTTGTTAGCCCTGAAGCTCACCGCCTGGTACTCGCTTTTCAAATACGACCTCAACTATTCTTCCAAACGCGATGAACGTAAATAGCTTGAAGATTAGAAATAATAAGTTTATTTTTATTCACTAGTATTCATTGTATCGTCGTTTTGTTGTTGTTTTTCGTACAATAAAGCTCCCCTAGATGGACTCGGTAGATAGAGCTCCATGTGGCTGTGTTATAAGAACACACGACAGTAAAGAATGTTATGTGAAGTTTTGAAACTGTTTTACAAAGTGAAATATTCGTGTATTTTTTTATATATATATTTTTTTTTTTTGCTTACAACACACTAGATTTCTTTATTTCGTTACTACCATTGGCAATGCGAAGACCCCACCCATTAAGGTTACAAAGATTTATATGTTACATATCTATAGATAGTAATAACCCATAAGCCTACATTTGGCAATAGGCAAGACGTCGCCAACTGTTTTAAACATAATAGAACAGGTCTTACAAGTCAAGCTAAGTTCGTTCACTTGTAATGCGCACGAATTTTATTGTCTGTAGCCTAGAGATTCAAAAGTTACATTTTAGCCTACTGACCATCTTTGGTCTGAGGGTAAAACAACCAACAGTTCGTAAAGAACAAACAAAGACCTTTCTTGTTCATCTTTAACCGTTGTTTAACTTTGAACACGATATTGACCTTGGAATAGCCCTTTAATATCTTTAAAAAAATGGGGTTTCTTAATGACTAGAGTGGCAAAAACCTTGTTAATTTTAACTTATTGTTTGTTTCACTTTCTTCCAGTGAAAAATATTTGTGATTGGTTTAAGCATGATAAGAAGTTAGATAAATGTTTTCGTGTGAAAGAAAAATAGCAGGAGTAAAAAATATTCGTAATCTGAGGGTCACGGGTTCGAATCCCCGTCGCACCAAACACGCTTGCCCTTTCAGCTGTGGGGACATAATAAAGTTACTGTCAATCCCACTATTCGTTGGTAAAAGAGTAGCCCAAGAGTTGGTGGTGATGACTATTTGCCTTCCCTCTAGTCTTACACTGCTAAATTAGGGACGGCTGGCACAGATAGCCCTCTAGTAGCTCTGCACGAAATTAAAACAAACAAAGAGGGGACAAAACATTAAATTATGAAGAATATAAACAATAAATTCAATCTGATAAACTTGAAACAAATGTTATAGAGAAATAAAAGGCATTAAAATACTTAAGTTTATTTATTTATATGTTTTAGGGAAGAGATATATTGTTATATTATAGTTATATTTCTACTGTTTCTGGCAAGCCATTTTAAACAACATCTATGCAACGTATCCGTTATGACAGTAATCGTTAAAATGTTGCTAGTATTTGTTATTTCAAAAAGATCTGTGAAAGAGTGTTAACACATAATGTTAAAAATCACCCCAGACAGAATGTTATTCTTCTCCCCAACACTTTTCTTTACCAGTCCATTTGGTATATCTGTGTTTCGTCTTATTCAAATGGCTACTCAGGAAGACTTGTTGAGAGTATTTATCAACTGGACTAGAAAGTGATAGAAGTCTTAAAGTCCACTTGGAATGGTATTGTGTAAGCTGTAAAAAACGTAGTGTTACACACACGAAACACTGGTAACACAGTAAAACCAGTGTTACTAATATTAGTCATGAAATAATGATATAGTGGAGATTTTTTTTTCATGCCCATATTCGTTATGCGTTACCAACCGCCAATTACTGTTTTATCAAAATTTAAGTGCCACATAAAGGAACTTGCAACCAAGCTGCTTAATATTATACAACAAACATCCAACTGAGTTGATGTCATTTTGTTTTAGTGGCTTATAAATATTGAACATAGAATGGCTCAGGTTTTCGTAGAAACTGAGTCGAACTGGTAAATAAAAAAAAGCCACTTTCTTTCTCGCTTGTACGTTCTCCCCCATGGGTCAACGTGCTACTCCGGCTTTCCTGTTACGCACTTTCACTATAGGACAGTAGACCCCTAGCGGAATTTGAGACACTTACGTCGAACATAGGTAACGCAACAAAATCAGTGATGGTGAAGATTTTCCAACAGTCATTCCACTGAAAGCCAGGCGTGAAACATGAGACTTTTCCGTCAGAAGAGGGACCAGAATCGGTGAGCTGTTTATAACGTTTGTTAATACAAGATCTTAAAAAAAATGCGTACGTTCAAGGGTAACAAATGAATATAGATTATTAAACAAACGAGTAATACAAATAAACGGTTGTGATATTTAGCATCTTCATTTTAGAATTCATGCAAATATGGATTTTTTTTTTAATTTGTCATTCATGGAAAAGTTTCATTTTCTTATCCTTCGTTATGAGATTATTTTTCTACCTCTGTACGAGTATATATATGTGTGTATTTCAATTCGTTTACCTACGATATATAAATACACAAACTATAGTTGTTCATTATATTGTGTTTTTTATTTTATTTACAATACGTAAGTCAGTGAGTACGGAATATTTCTACTAATTCTTGTTTATATGTTACCCATTGGTACGTGTTGTTGTTTTTTCTACATTCATGTATGAGGACATCGATAAGCACTGTGTGTTGACTAAGGGTCTAAATCGACAGATATTCAACGAGTTTAAACACCATCTGTTCTTGTTTTTGAAATACTTATTTAAGTGTACACAATTCATGTAAAACTACACATTATATTTCAATGAGTAAAAGTTCTTCTAATGCGTGGCCAGGTGGGTTAAGGCGTTCAAATCGTAATCTGAGGGTCGCGGGTTCGAATCCCCGTCGCACCAAACATGCCCGCCTTCTCAGACTTGGAAGCGTTATAATGTGACAGTCAATCCAACTATTCGTTGGTAAAAGAGTAATCCAAGAGTTGGCGATGGGTAGTGACGACTACCCGCCTTCCCTCTAGTCTTATACTGCTAAATTAGGGACGGGTAGCACAGATAGCCATCGTGTAGCTTTGCACGAAATTCAAAAACAAACAAACAAACAAAAACAATCTTCTAATGTGGAAGGTGTGTATCAACTTTTTCCACTTCGTTTCGTATCTCATGCAGTACGTCTTTAGAGTAAGTGGAAATACTCCTTCGAAATGACCTCGTAATATCAACTTTAACACTTTGTTTGGATGACTGAATGGATTCGCCCAATTTTGAGAGAAAACTTAAGGATGAGTAACTTACATTTCTATTGACACTAAACGATAACATTAACGCTACAATAAACATCAATTACGAGTATAACATCCTATTTCTATTTATAAATGACTCGTAGTTATAGGACGCAGTCAAGATAAAAATGATTCTTAACACCACGCACATTCGGATTATATCGCAATTCTGGAGGTGGGTCTGTGGAATCCCTTTTATATGCACGTCATGCCTGTTGGCTCAAACAGCCTTTCACGAATACATGTAGAACCTTCACAAGGTCATGCTAGACAGAGAACTATTAAAAACCTCAAGTTCTTTAACGTTCAGTTACGTTATCAATCCACTTTTCAGCGCATTCTTTCCAGGTAAAAGTCTATTTGTATTCTGCTTGTGTGTGTGTTTAAGGCTTGTCCTTGAATTTTAATCTAATTATGCAAAAATCCAGCGTTTTGATTGGACTTTACGTTTCTGTTTTGATATTTTGATTTGTCAGTAATTAGCAACAAAAATATTCAGCTGAATGAGGAATGAAAATATAAACAGATGGCCACTGATCATCTCATGTTGTAATTCATTAAAGAACCGTTAAACTAACAGAACAAATACATGAAATGGAATAGGCGTGGTTTTGTACATAAAGTCAATTTGTAATTTTTGTATAACGCTTATCTAGTGTTCTTAATATCACATCGCCTAGTGTCCACAATTTTATGGGAGAGAGTATGCTACTGAGGTTGCGTTTTAGTGTCTGAAGAACATTGTTTTCAAAGTACATCTCGTGGTAATGTTGGAACGGTGACTAGTGGTAGGATATTTGTTGCACCAATGTTTCATCAGAGACTACGCTACTAAGGCTGTGTTCTAGTGTTTGAAAGACATTCTCTCCCAAATACACCTTATAATCTTGTTGGAACAGTGACTGATTTAGAACCCATTGCTATTAGTGGTAGGATATTTGTTGTACCTCTGTTTTATCAAAGATTACGTCAATAAGGCTGTATGCTAGTGTCATTACTTCTATTGTCCAGTTTTATAGAGATCATTATATTTTTTGTGGCTCGTATAATATATAAGCATATTTTTATAACCATTTAGAAATTGTGGTTGTCGAATTAATTTAATGGCAAATTCATAAGAAATGGCACAGTTTTTTTTACGTATGTTCTAACAGACTTGGAATTTGATTTATTGCGCTATTGTAGTCTGATATTTGTATCGATTCTAGATGTGAAGGATAGTTTGTTTTTGTTCAGGATCATCAAAAGGAACATTAAGTAGAGTATCTGTATTCTCTAACCTGTTCACTAATGCCAGATAAGCACCAGTTTAGAAATACCGGTTGTTGTTTAGGAAACCATTTATCATTATAGGACATTATATATATATATAAAAAATGGTTGGGAAGAGTGTTGTGCCCGGGATAGCCAGGTGGCGCTCGACTCGTAATCTGAGGGTCGCGGGTTCGAATCCTCGTCACACAAAGAATGCTCGCCCTTTTCAGTCGTGGGGTCGTTATAATGTGATAGTCAATCCCACTATTCGTTGGTAAAGAGTAGCCCAACAGTTGGCAGTGGGTGATGACGACTAGCTGCCATCCCTCTAGTTTTACACTGCTAAATTGGGGACGGCTAGTGCAGATAGCCCTCTTGTAGCTTTGCGCCAGTTAAAAATAACAAACAAGCAAACAAAAGAGAGTGTATGAGATTCTTGACAATCGAGGAAAGGCAGACAAGATACTACGTTACGTCACTATCAGAGCGCTGCAGTCAGATACCTTTTAATGTTCAGTTTAGCGAGTGTTTTCTCTAGTGCAGTAACTAGCATTCTCTGTGTGATCTTTCCTTCGCCCGAATGATACCTCGCACGTGCACGGTAGCTAGCAAGGAATTCAGTCAAGGCCGACTCGGTGAAAAACTCTTCACACGAAATCTGGGTCAGGTTTAGCAGGCTCTGAAATCCCAACGGAAAGAACAAAAACTAAAGAAATAAACGAAATAGCACGAGAGCGGGTTAGGTTAGTATTCGCAATTCTCTCGTCAGTCTCGTCATTACAAGTCGTTCAGTATGGCTGCTTCGTCCGCTTCTCGCTTCATTGTGGGCGGCACTGAGGATATAAACAGGTTGGTTTCTCCTTTTTTCTCTAGCACAGTGCAGCATTCTCCGTCTTTAAAAAAATCCACTTTATTTTATTAAGACACGATAATACTTCTTCATTTTCCACAATTGGATCTCCGAATTGTTTAAAATCTGAGTTTCGATACGTTTTAAATATTCTCGCAAGCCATTCGAGTGTGTACCCTGTGCAAGCTGTCTCTTATTTTTAACTGATGGATTATAAACGAGACAGCTGAGCAACTCGCCCACCGAAGGCTCTTGGAGTTGTTACTCTGATTGAATTGTCTAAGTGGTTCTCAAACGTTTTAGGTTCGCACATCGCTATTTGTTTATTTTTTTGTAATTAAAAGCCCAGACATAATTTTAAAAAAATAAGAACTTAGCAATAAAAATTATTTTTAACACTTGCTCATTGAAGCGAAATGTCCTGTTGTTTGTTTGTTTGTGGTACGACTGAAGAGTATGTGACACCAGTTTTGATCAACTCAACCAAAGAGAATAGCGGGTCTATGTAGGTAACGGGCGAGTCTACACGTGAGAGAAGCAGTGTGGTACATATATAGAAGGAACGCTCAGATACGGCTTATTACACACTTTATAATTTTGTGTGTTAATTATATCGTATATCACCGACATTAGCTCCACCTGCCACCAGTGGTACGCCTACCGTAATTTGAAAATCCCAATAGTGGTGATGTTTGAGCGTTCACTAACTGTTCCAACGTTTAAGCCACGACTTGCAGCCCACAGTTCGGCACACCCTCCGCTAGTTTATGCCCGAACAAGTTAGAATATTGAATTAGTATGTTTTTTTTAGAATTGCTGTACTATCTGCGATGTATACAATGTGGAATCGAACCTCGGATTTTAGTGCTGCAAGTCCTTAAACTTCCCGCTGTCCCACCCGCTATTTATTACACTTGGAAATGTCCCAAGTGATGAAGTAATTTTTTTCTTTTTTTCCCCCCTGTTTTTGTAGAAAAGAAAAATTAAAGTAGCATACAACTGCTACAACTATATATGATGTTTTATGTTATAGGATTAATAACACATTAAACCTGCTACCTTGAGAAGATTGATTGTTGTAACATTTAGACCGAACAAAGAGGGTTTAACTTCGAACTAGAAGTACACAAAGTAGGCACATTTCGAAAACGGATTTCTTTTCTTTTTCTATAACTCTCCCGTCCTGGAGAGTATTACGTGTTTGTAAGGTTTGGTTTGTTCTGAATGTCGTGCAAAGCTACTCCAGGGCTATCTGCGCTAGCCATCCATAATTTAGCAGTGTAAGACAAGAAGGAAATAGCTAGTCGTTACCACCCACCGCCAACTCTTATATCAACGAATACGGGGATTGACCGTCCATTATAATGTCCCCACGGCTGAAAGGGCGAGCATGCTTGATGTGACGGGGATTCGAACCCACGACTCTCAGATTATGAGTCGAGTGCCTCAACCACCTGGCCATGCCAGGGCCTAGTTTGTGAAGTACGTCTATATTTGTACTTTTTGTTGTTTTGAGAAATTTAACTTTTTAATATCGGATTAGACGCAACGATTCAGATCATATGTTTGTATCATGTGTGTGCGTGCGTGTTTTTCTTATAGCGAAGTCATATCGAGTTATCTGCTGTGTCCAACAACGGGAATCAAATCCCTAATTTTAGCGTTCTGAATCAGAAGACTTACCGCTGTTCCAGCGGAAGACGTTTGTATCATATTTCTAAGTTTGTTTTCGTTGTAAGTCCTTGTTTAGACTTGTTATATTTATTCATACTTGATAAGAGCTCAGAAGTTTCGTGAAAAATCGTTCACCAAGTTTCCAAACATTCCTGATATTTCTGTGAGTGTAAAAATTCAATAAGCCTCGCAAAACATTTAAAAAAATATGTGATTAAGTTTATTTATTATTTCATGCTTTATTCTATATGAAATGTCGAACTGGGTGTAATTATCCTGTCTGACTGTGTATTTAAGTGCCCATAGCTTAAGTTTCACTTATGCAAAATAATAATGGCTAATAAAAAAACAAGAAATAAAAAAATGTAGGCTTGGCATGCTCAGGTAGTTATGGAGCTCGACTCGTAATTTGATGATAGCGGGTTCGAATCCCCGTCACACCAAACATGCTAGCCTTTTCAACCGGAGGGGCGTTATAATGGTACGGTCAAACCCACTATTCGTTTGTAAAAGAGTATCTCAAGAGGTGGCAGTGGGTGGTGATGATTAGCTGCCTTTTCTCTATTCTTACACTGCTAAATTAGGGACAACTAGCGCAGATAGTCCTCGTGTAGGTTTGCGCGAAATACAAAACAAATATGAACTGAGGAGCGCGAATTTCGCGCTTCTTGTTATCGTTCTTGTGCAGTTGATGGTTACTAGAAGTTAGGCCTAATTCCTTAACTTCCTTTTAACTTCTTTAAATTTCATTTTTGTTTCCCAATGCCACAGCGGCACAGTTTACGGACTCCTAATACAATAAACCGCGTTTCGAAGCCCGTGATGGGCACGACACATACAGCCCTTTTTGTGGTTTTGTGCTTAACATGAAATAATTTACTTCGTAATTTGTCTCGTTATCAGTGACTTCATATAATTTTATTTGTTTCACTGTCGTTAAGACAAAATTAAGGTAAAATCGTTTTCTTCTAGTTCTTTTTATTAAAGAGATTTTAGACTATTTAGGTTTATCTCTGTGCTGAACTGGTTGTTTAAAGAGAGCCATATTGAAAACAGAATACCTCCTTTTCTTTAATAGAAGTTCTGGGTGAAGTCAAGGATCGAGGTACCTTCACAAATTTGTTTATGTTCCACTTTAGTATTACGAATTCGTCACTTTGACTGATCGTGATGCTAGTGATTGTTTAGCTCCTGTATAAATAGGAATACCAATAACATGAAATACGTTTCCCATGCCTTTTATAACTGTTTATTAGCCAATCATAAAATCAAAACGAATATTTTAAATAAAATGACCCAAAATCAAGTCGTATTTTCTCCGCAATAACAAAGAGCTCTTCCTCTTTTTTTTAAAGTTTGAATTTTTACAATTTCTTAAATATTTATAGATGTATAAACGAAGATTAAGACAACGTTATCGCATTCGTTCTCTAATGAAACCTATTTATTGTAACGGAAAACAAACATTTCACTGACACAAAACAAATTCATCTCCCAGGGGCAAGCAGTAATTCCAGGGACTTAAACGCTAAAATTCAGGGTTCGATTTCCAGCAGTGGACAGAACGCAGAGAACCCGTTGTGTAGCTTTGCACCAAAATTAAGTTAACAAAGTCAACATTTTAAATTGTAGTTTGTTATACGAAGTTGTCGACAGGTGGCGCTTGTGCATTTGTCTTTGAAGCAGGAAGACTTTCATAGCTCTGTTTATTTGTTTTAAATAATTGACATTTTGTTATAAGTTGAAGGAAATGCTACAAACTAGTAATATTTCAAAGAACTTCAAAGATAAGTGTATAGTTATTCAATAAACAGGAATTAAAATTTAGTTGCGATTTACGGAGAAAAGGGTTAAGTTAAACTCACACTCGTGTTATGCATGTGTAACATATCAAAAACAGGCATATATATATCATTTGTATCGAAATATACAAAATTATACTTACTAATGTAACCTAGTCTGGAAACATAGATTTATGTGAAAACCGTGGTTCTTACCAAAATAACCCAGTCTCTACGCATAAAGATCTTGGGGAGACGATCTCTTTGCCTTTCTTGTACTTGCTTCTGTTCAGGGTGATTTTAAGCAGTACAGTGACTTATATACAACAGTAGTTACACTGTTACTTTAGAGTATTTTTCAGAAAGCGTTTCTGTGAACTGTCTTTGTTTTATATGAGTTTATAATTTGAATTTTATTGTTAAGAAAACAAAGGTTAGATCTGTAGTACATGAAAAATTATTTCAAATGTCTCAGATTGTAGAAATCTGACTGACTGACTTGTTACTTCAGAGACAGAGTAAGTTCTTTATCCGTACTTCCTTTAAAACAGCTCTCTAGTGGCTCAGCGGTATGTCTGCGGACTTACAACGCTAAAAACCAGGTTTCGATACCCGTGGTGGGCAGAGCACAGATAGCCCACTGTGCAGCTTTGTGCTTAATTCAAAACAACAACAATCCTTTAAGAAAAGCAACAAAGACAAACGACTGGTTCGGTTCTCGCGCCGCTAAATCTCTCGAATATGTAAGATGAAAAATAATATTTAAAATAAAAATGTTCATTATCACTATCATAACATTATGTACAGCATCAATCCCTTAGAACAGCGGCTGAGTACTTAATTTAAACATTAATTAAATTGGGGGAACGATTCCCCTTAATTTTTGCTGCTTGTGTTGGATCGTGTTTTTTTAAAGTCAACACTGACTCTTATTTGACAAGTGATAGTGAGGTTTTCAAACATCGTTAACGAAAACAGAAATTAAAAGATATTGGACATCACCCTAGGATTTACCATTCATCAATCTTCAGGTACGTGGTATCAACAGTTATTTCTCATCCTTCAAATAGGTAGTTAGTTTATGATGTAATATTTAACTGTATAACTACCTATGGCAGCGAAACTGAAAAATAAAATTTTTGTGGGGTTATGCGCATGCTCATTATTTATTTCCAGTTAGGACTGAAAGTGAAAAGATAATGAATCTGTTTGTCGTTCTTAATATATATGTTAAAAAAAATGTTTTAGTTCTGTGAATTTAAGGCAGTCGAACGTACCATTCTGACAACATTAGCCTTGTCTTTTCTCTATATTTCTAGGTGGTGTTAGTTCTTTGAATTTTACTGTTTTAAATGACTTTAAGTAATTACGAAGGCAGGTTCTCTAGGCTTCGACCCCACATAATTCGTTAATTGTATACTACAGAGTGGCTTATGTCTGTATTTCTGGTTTAACATTTACTTCTGATTAAAGCAAACCATCCAAGTATGTCCCAATTAAAAATATATTCATCTGGTAAAGAGCAAAGCTAATTGTATACAGTGTTCAAATTATAGTAAGTTAGGCTGTGGGCTGTGCCCACCACAGGTTCGAAATCCCGTTTCTATCATTATAAATCCATGTCCACACTGTGATTAAATTGTAACTTGTTTAGGCCGATGTCCAAGTATGAATTATCACACTGTGGTAAAAGTTGTACTTGGCTCGGCCAATTTAAATGATATAGGGTAGTCACGCATCCATACACCAAGTTTACACTGTGAAATAACATTGTTGATAAGAAATAACAAAATTGAAATTAGTAATATGTAGAACAATCACTGCAGTAACGTTATTAAGATATAAAAATAAAAAATTATAACATCTATTAACACGTTGCCAGTAAACGATATCTTCACATATCTCCACAACTGACCACTATAAACATTTTATAGGTTCTTGGGTATGGTCCAGAGGGATTCTCAAATTCATAGGTTCTTGGGTGTGTCCAGAGGTATTCTCAAATCTATCACTTTATATATTATTGTATATTTATTTACAGTTATTTTAATTTCTGCCTACACTACATAGTGCCGGTGAATGACTCACACGCACACTGTCCCGCCATCCCCGTGTAACCAAGGCAATACACACAATACCTTTATTCGTACACTAATATTAATATGACATCTTAGGGCAAATCAAACAGCTATTACAAAAAGTGGGTGGTGAATTTACATCTTAAAGATTGTTTAGTATGTTATAAAATGAACATAAAATTATTATGCCATTATGTTATCGATTTTTTCTAGCCTAATGTAAACGTCAGTATTTTCTAAATTACGACAGGTGTTTGTATAACGTTTGATACTAAGCCTAAAACTGAAACGAAATTTGCTTATAAATTACCGTTGTGTGAAAATAATGATATGGTGTTAGGAGGACATGCATGTCCTAACGAAAATCTAATTAGATTCTGGTTTTCTTTAAAATAGTCGAAAGTTGTGTGTTTAACGCCCAAACAAGCGAAGCGATTGATTTTTACGATTAGTAAAACAATTTACTTGAACGAAAATGTTTGGAAATAAACACACAAAATTTGCTTTAGGTTTACAATCGTGAGTTAGGACATTGGAGTAAAAACTATGACAGGAATGTGGACACGAATAACACTTATAAAATGGATCCACCCCCGAAAAAACTTGTAGGTCAAGTGATTCAAAGCAGCATAAATGAAATATGTGACGAGTTGAAATTAAACTTTCGTGAATGTGCTCTTTGTTTTAGAAATACAAAATGAAAAACACCAAAGAATATTCAGTGAATTATTGGAAACTAGAAAATCTCTTTTACACGGTAAATTAACAGTGAGTTAGTTTCAATACTGCTAATACAACAAATGTAATATGATTTAGTAGGCAGTAAATTAGCAGTCAAATAAATTATTTATAGTACAAATGTTCTCTTCTTTACAGTAAACAAAAAGCCATTAGACTTTGTTTTTTTACAACAATTGTATTTTTTTTCCACACTGAACACTGTTATAAGACAAACTCTTGGTTTGTAGATATAGTACTGATTAATAGGGAACTGTACTGAACACTGTTATAAGACAAACTCTTGGTTTGTAGAAATAGTACTGATTAGTGTGGGACTGTACTGAACACTTATAAAATATAGCTATTTCTCCACACTTTGTATATGAAGAACATGGTTATTTATCCACACAGGACCAGGTGGTTAGGGCGCTCGATTTGCAATTTGAGGGTCGCAGGTTCGAATCCCCGTCCCGCCAAACACGGTCTCCCTTTCAGCTGTGGGGACGTTATAATGCCACGATCAATCCCCCATTCCTTGGTAAAATAGTAGCCCAAGAATTGGCGGCAGGTGATGATGACTAGTTGGCTTCCTTCTAGTCTTTCGCTGCTAAATTAGATATAGCTAGCGTAGATAGCTCTCGTGCAGTTTGGCGCGAAATTCAAATCAAGCAAACAAACGTTTATCCACATCAATATGGGTATTTCTGCTCACTTCATATTTGGATATTTCGTATGAGTTGGTGTTACTGATATATTGTGTTCGGTTTAGTACATTTCACATTATTCCTAATGAACTCCTGATATTGTTTTCTCTCTGATTAAACGTATTGAAGAGAATAACAGATGACTTGATAAAAGCGGCCTGGCATGGCTAAGCGCGCAAGGCGTGCGACTCGTAATCCGAGGGTCGCGGGTTCGCGCCCACGTCGCGCTAAACATGCTCGCCCTCCCAGTCGTGGGGATGTATAATGTGACGGTGAATCCCACTATTCGTTGGTAAAAGAGTAGCCCAAGAGTTGGTGGTGGGTGGTGATGACTAGTTGCCTTCCCTCTAGTCTTACACTGCTAAATTAGGGACGGCTAGCACAGATAACCCTCGAGTAGCTTTGTGCGAAATTACAAAACAAACAAACAAAACAAAGACTTGATAAAATATTTAGAGATTATATATAGCATGTCAGCACGACGTTGGTTAACTAATGTTAAAGAGAAACTGCTATAGATTAAAATATAACTAGTTCTCTAAGTCGGGCTAAAGACCACAGCAGAACTTTACAACGCATGTGCGAAAGTGTTGGCATCTGGTGCAACGGGAACTAGATGAGTGCTCATGGAGTTAACGTGTCGCGTGCCTAGTCTTTAATAGGCCGAGCCTGTAACCTAGTTTTAGTAACGTCTGTTGTGACGTAAGCATATGACGAGGTGGACTGAGTGACGTTACGCAAGCGCTTCTGCGCATGTGCTGGTGCTACACTATAATGTGGCTTTGGATATACAAACTTGTTGTACTGAACGGGCTTTTAGCCCCGTAGCCCAGCAGCTTAGAAGAGTGTAGTTAGGCGTAACGGCTCTTTTAATCTCTCGAGTGCAAGGTAGGTTTAGAAGCAGAACTAAAAAACATTAACTTTGGTAACCACATGTAAGATGTTATTTTTAAGATATCGATGTGTACATACATAGTCAACAATGTGTTAGTTATTTCGTGTTGGTAATCAAGTTAGTCAAAGAATAACATCAATGTTAGTTTACAGAAATTAATTAATACCGCAATAGGTGATACTGGACTCATCAAGTTCATTGTCGGAAAATGGACAGTGTTTGGTTGTAAAATGGACAGTGTTTAGTTGTAAAATGGACAGTGTTTGGTTGTAAAGAAAGTGCTTCAGAGTGTTTGTACGGGACGTTTTGTAATTAGATGTACCCAGGATTAATGATGACTTAAATGTGTTTACTGCTTCCCAGTAACTCAACAGTACGACAGAGAGCGTATAACAACGACAAACGGATATCGATACGTGTGACTGGTACAGTACTGATAGCTCGTTGTGTAGCTTTGCCCTTAACAAACCGACCAATGGGTTTATTATTTTAAACTTTAGTAACGTGGCAGTATTTTGATAAAACAAGTGTGAATTTCTTACAATTTAATTTGATGTGATATACGTTTAACTACGTTCGTGGTGTTCTAAAAATACGTAGGTCCAGAAAGTCTTGGTAAAAATGAAAGAGAAACCCTGTACCCCGAGCGCTTTCGAAAGTGCTCGAGTTATAGAGTTTTATTTAATATTTAATTATGGTTAGACTTTCAAGAAGAACACCATTGTAAAACTTAGTTCGATGTCAATTATTTTTATTTTTGATTGAATTCCTGTGAAAACAAAGAAAAAATACTTGAAATAACATTTTGAAATGTTTTACAACCAAGATAAATTACGTGTTTGTTTGTTATCCGTTCCTAATTTAGCAGTGTAAGATGAGAGAGAAGGCAGCTAGTCATCACCACCTACTGCCAACTCTTGGGCTACTCTTTTACCAACGAATAGTGGGATTTACAGTCACATTATGACGCCCACACGGCTGAAAGGGCTAGCAGGTTTCGTGTGACGGGGATTCGAACCTGCAACCTTCGGATTACGAGTCGAGTGCCTTACCCACCTGGCTATGCCGGGCCAAACTACGAGTCAAGCTTCAACAGTAATTAAATATGAAATTTTTTTGAAAAAAAATGTTAAACACCTGCACTTAAATCTCATAAAGAAGAAATAAATTTGGAAATAAAAACATTTTTCAAGATTTAAAGGAGTATTTCATTCATAAACTTTCGGTTGCAGTTTCATCAACCGTCTTCAGGTGTGTCCAATACGAATAATGTAAGGCTGTAACCGAACCTTTTGTGAAACAGTAACGGGTTGTAGACAATGTGTCGTTTTTACGTCTGCTGAAGCCCGGCATGGCGGGTGGGTTAAGGCGTTCGACTAGTTATCTAAGGGTCGCAGATTCGAATTTCCGTCGCACCAAACATGGTCGCCCTTTCAGCCGTGGGGGCGTTATAAAGTTAGAGTAAATCCCACTATTCGCTAATAAAAGAGTAGTCCAAGAGCTGGCAATTGGTGGTAATGACTAGCTGTTTTCCCTGTGGTCTTACACTACTAAATTAGGGACGGCTAACACAGATAACCCTTGTGTAGCTTTGCGCAAAATAAAAATAAACAAAAACAAAAAATCTTCTCCTTGCTGTGATGAAGTATATTTGTGATTCTGCGACTTAAAGAATTAGCGACCTTACGTATTAGCTACGGCATAACGGTCGATAAAATGGCTCTGAGTGTTTTTTTTTTCAACAACAAATTTTATACTCGTGTCTCTATTCCTTGACCGATTTGAGATCTAATTACAGCCACAAATATTGAGGGTTCCCTGTCGTTTCATCACGGACTTCACAAAACATTTGTTTTGAGATCGTGTCGTGACCAACCCAAACGAAACCGCGAAAAAATAAATCAGACAGGGTGCCCACCCCTTCTCTCTTCTGAAAGTGGAGAAAACATGAAAGATCCAACGTTTTTGTAGAACAATAGAAAACAGATCGTAAACAAGGGTTTGGTGTAAAGACCCGGATAAGTGTCTTCCCATAATATCGGCTCTACCAGAAACAGTTACCAGTTGAAAATTATACGGACGATGTTTACTTTGATATTATAATTGATGGCTCAACGAACGTGGGTGAAGGGTCATCTGATTTTAACCATTACGAATTGTAAAAGAAAAGTAAAAAAGAAAAAAAAAGTCACACAGGTGGTATTTAATTCTGAAGAGACCAAACAACAAATACACTTTCTGTTTCTTTTGGTATGTGGGGGAGTCAGCAGCTACAAAGATGTGAATGAAAATGAAACGATTACTGGATAATAACATTCTTCGGCAGAATGAAAATTACTGACAAACTCCTTGAAATGGAAAAGCAATTAGAGCGTGCGAGAATTGGTGTTAACGCCTCACAACTAAAGTAGAATATAAAAGAACCGCAGGTTTGGAATAATAACGTTATTCCACCTGGTGGCTGTCGCTCAAGTTAGACGGTGTTTCTTTCATCGGTCTACTCTTGTAAATATGAAACAAATGACAAGGTACATTGTTTTATGTGTTTTGGTTTTATTTTGAAGTAAGACTAACATTATGCTATGTTAATCAGAGAACTGTAACACCATGTAACAACATTTTTACTTTTTCGTGTTCCTGGGCAGAAAGTGTTATTTCCCAATTGCTTATGCCTAAAGTAAATGGAAAAGACTGATTTTTTTCTCTTCAAACTTTGTTTTTTGTGACCTGGGAGTGTATAACGAAAACATGATGGGAGACTATATTTGGGGGCTGATACGTGAAAGTGATTTACATTACAGTTGCAAATCTCAAAAAGCTATTCACTTCTAAACATTTTTGTTCATTTTTGTATAACTTTAGAATAAATACATGTAAATCTTGATTCATGTATTGTTTTATCCAGTCCTTATGTGAATGAAAATATGCAAATTTGCCCGTTTTTACAAAGAAAATAGGTTAATTTATAAATTTCATTATATATATATATATATATATATATATATCAATTATATATACATAATTTGTATATAATTAGCAGAATTAATCTAGCTTGATTACAAGTACCTTTTTGTTGTTTCGTGTATAATTAATATAATTAATTTAAGTTTATTATAAATACCTCTTGTTATTTTGTGTATAATTAATATAATTAATTTAAGTTTTATTATAAATACCTCTTGTTATTTTGTGTATAATTAATATAATTAATTTAAGTTTTATTATACGTACCTTCAGCGATTTGGTTCTATTGTTACTATTCTCGAAACAGACTGTTCTTAATTAATATAATTAATTTAAGTTTTATTATAAATACCTCTTGTTATTTTGTGTATAATTAATATAATTAATTTAAGTTTTATTATACGTACCTTCAGCGATTTGGTTCTATTGTTACTATTCTCGAAACAGACTGTTCTTAATTAATATAATTGATTTAAGTTTTATTATAAATACCTCTTGTTATTTTGTGTATAATTAATATAATTAATTTAAGTTTTATTATACGTACCTTCGGCGATTTGGTTCTATTGTTACTATTCTCGAAACAGACTGTTCTTAGTTCAGGTATTCACACGCACGACGTTTCTGAAGTAAATCAACAGAAAAAGATCTATTAAACAGATAGAATTTGATTGAAAAAATACGGAAAACTGTTTTGTTAATTTTCTTTTGTTAGTTATGAAATTCAGACTTTATACTACAGTAATAACGACATGTCTGTGTTCACTACGCGCATTTTGTGACCAGACTTCTCGCTTAAAGGCCTAACAGTAGTCAGTTCGTGTTCACTCATTTTCCGCGCTTTATTAGAAATTGAATTTTGTAGTCACATTTTAAAATCTGTTTGATTTTTTTTTAACTTTTACTTCATATCTAAACATAATTATATAGTTGTTAACTTAATGTTACAATGAAAATGCGTGATTTAATGTTTCTGCTGCTTTTAACCAACCTTGAATGTCATAATCTTTTGCGTGGAACCTTTAAGTTACGTGCACCATTTTCCTGATGTGATTCACATCTATGGGAAACAAGATGTGGAATTTCATTCTTACGAATTTCTTACGTAAATGTTACAAAATAAGTATTATTATTGGCGTGTGAGCAGAATCGTCTGAAACATTTATCCGAGCGTAGACTAAAAATATATATCTAGAAACGGCTCGTTTGGGTTGAGAAAATTTTTTTACGTAAAGGAGCGAACAACGTTTCGATCTTCTTTGGTCATCGTCAGGTTCACAAAGAAAGAAAGAGGTAACTGACCGGAAGCTGACCACATGTTTGAAATGGGTTGTGTAACTGAGTAGACTTTAGCATCTCCATAACCATGGTTACTAGGAAGAAACGTTTTTTTCTGTACAAAGGAACAGAAACAGACGAAACAAATACAATCCAGCATAAGGGATTTCAGTTTGGATCACCAAACTTTAAACTTTTCTACATTGGGAAGAAAAGGTGATTTTACGAGAAAAAGTTCATATGAACATTGTAAACAGTTTGTACTCTACGTTTCTGGGACGCCATTTTGTTTTCTGTACTCGTATTTATAAGACTTGATTCCATTTTTAAGAGTTTTAAGCCTTCGGAACTTGCACTTTAAGAATGACAATGGTTTTAAATTATTTTAAGTAGTTCATTTAAACCTTTGGATCTTAAAGGATATTTCACTATATAATTAAAAAAAAAAGTAATCTTCGTGTTTAATTAATTCAACTAAATCAAACCCGTAGAGGTTTGGTGACTATTTTAACACACAATTTTCTAAGACACTCCCAACTCTTGCAGAATGATTTTCGTAACACCACTGTTTCCTTATATTGCAGCTGTGGACCGGAACTGGATAGGGAGATGATAAGCAGGAGAAGAATTCTCTCCCGCTCCCGGGATGAGCTGAACGTGGACTTCGGTCTACTAGAAGAAGAAGAAGAAGACGTGTGGTATCAAAAAGAGCGGCTTTACAAGGTAGGTCAAAAGCAGCGCGAGGTATAGCCAGGTGGTTAAAGTGCTCGACTCGTAATCTGAGGGTCGCGGGTTCGAATCCCATCACACCAAATATGCTGGACCTTTCAGCCGTGGGGACGTTATAATGTTACTGTCAATCTCAATATTCGTTGATAAAGTGAAGTCCAAGCGTTGGCTACACTGCTAAAATTAGGGACGGCTAGCGCAGACAGCCCTCGTGAAGCTTTGCGCGAAATTAAGTAAACAAAGGAACAAACAAAGGCAGCACTTGCGCGTCGACTTGTAGCCACAATAGAACGAATGTTCTGTTTTATTCGATTCTAAAATTTCGCAATTGTCAGATCGCTCGTTCCGTAATTAACTACAAATGTTACGCGCCGGTTTTCACGCATTGTTTACAGAATCAAATATGTAAAAAAAAAAAAAAAATGATATGTGTTCAGTCTCAAACAATCATCGCAGTAAAAACATGTTTACATTGAGCCAACCTTTTTACTGTTGCTAATGGTTCTTTATCTTGTTGTTAACAGTTAACAGACTCTGTTGCACGCTTCTGTTACAAACTGTATTATAGATGTTAGTTAAAGGTAGAATTTCCAATAAAAGTCCAGAAGAAGAACGCGTAACTAAGTCAAAATTAGGATTAAGTAAGTTTTGCCCCTTAAGATGATAGCTCCTACAGCTGCAGACAGCGACCGTCTGATTTCACTAAAACGGTAGTCAAGCCACGTGAACAGAGAACCAGTTTTCGCCCCTCTGGGAGGGTGAATGTTCCCGGCCAGGTACAGTTTCACCCA
Source organism: Carcinoscorpius rotundicauda (assembly GCA_011833715.1). Taxonomy (NCBI): domain Eukaryota; kingdom Metazoa; phylum Arthropoda; class Merostomata; order Xiphosura; family Limulidae; genus Carcinoscorpius; species Carcinoscorpius rotundicauda. The sequence goes on along the minus strand of CM022398.1, from coordinate 14,666,675 downwards.
CGTACTGTAGGCGTAGCTTCTTAAAAAGAAAGGAATAACGCGCTAATCGTTTCCATAGAAATATACAAAACATCTGAAAAGTGATAAATATATGAAGTTAAATATTTGCCCTTATGGGTGCGTCTAGTTTGATATTAGACGTTTGAATAGCTTTAAGGTTACATCGATAAAGTGTCATTTTCTTATGTTTTTATTCTGTTGTAAATTAACGGGTAATCATAAAGTACCTTACAAGAAGGGGCGTAGGTCCTGGGGGATATGGGTGGGGGTATGGTGTATAAAATCATGCCCCCAACAGTTTGGCCTATTGGATTGTTTTATTGCATCACAGGCCCACAAATTGTGTGTTTGTTTTTGTGATTCTCGTGTTTTACCAATGGAATTACATAATTAGGCCTAGATGTAGGCTTTTTCAGTAGCCAATATGCCCATTTTTGATATAGGCGTGCTTCCAAGGTTTTCGATCTAAGTGATAGTTCGTAAGTATCAGTCAGTAGGCCTAAGTATATATGCAAGTATCGTGGCAACAAGATTACTCTGTGACTACATGTTTACAGCTTTCAGGTTCGTGCAATCAGATATTACTAATTTGCAAATTGAACAGTCCACATAAGTGGTTGCAAAAATCACCCCTCCCCAATTGGGTGTAAAAAATTCACGCCCCTACTTACAAGATTAATAAAACAGTTTGTTGACGGTTAAGAACCGTTCTCGTTAGAAATCATTTAAAACTTAACGGCATATCGTTCTCTGTACTTTCAGCAAGTTTCGACATATTTACAAACACTACAGCGAAGCTAAGCCTAAAACTGCCATCTGATAAACTGTTGTCATAGTCGTAATCCTACAGTTTTGCTTCCGTTTCACTGTCGTTTTTTTATAAGCAGCGATCATAACGCTATACTCAGCAGGTGACATTTCTGGGTTACCTGGAGCCTCCGGGTGAGCGCGATGCGTACTTCCGCCGTGAGGCGTCGCTTCAAGGAGAATACTAAAACATTTATTTAATATTTCATTATAAGTGAGTGAAAACAAAGTTTCTTTGTGTTGTCAAACTTTATATTTTTGTGTCATTAAACGTTCCTGTCTTATCACTTATTTTGCTTTTAACGATCGCTTTTTTCTCATGGTGATTGTGTTATCTGAAGAAAGTGTTTTACCGTTGCGCTACACAGTCTATACCATATTTTACCGTCAGATTTCTCGTAAAGGATTGGGCTCCTTTTTGTTAAACTACTAATACCTCACCAGACTTAAATAAATAAAAGTACTGTAGATAATTTTCTTAGAATAGTAATTTTAGTTATACAGTATTGTGTTGTTCTACCTTAAATCATTTTACTTTTTGTTAATTACTTGTTTGTTGTTAATGCAAACCCTACAGCACGGGCTATCTGCACTGTGCCTCTCGAAGTATTCGAACTCCGGGCTATAGCGTTGTAATCTTACTGATGAGTCAACGATATATTGGTTCCTTCACTAAAACCGAAATCCCGCCTCGGACTCGATGGATAATTAAATACACGTTTTTACAATTACTTGTATGCAAACAGAACCACTTAGTTTTAATGTAATATAATTTAAACAGAGTAGTTGCAGGCATGCTTTTTCATACTTATGACAAGTAACAAAGAGAAGTTTGTAAACGTAAAATGATGTAAGGTTGGTAGTACTAGAAAGAGTACAAACCTTGATGATACAACTGTACACAAGTCATCCCTACATGACTTTCAATATTAAAATTTAATATTACGCTATGAAATGCTTGAGTACAAGTTGATCGACCTCTTCGTAATAGCCTGTAAAACGCTGTGGTGGTCAAGTCACGTACAAGAATAACCAAGTTGAATTAAAACATAAGTCCTAGATTCTTGGTTACTGATGTCCACTCTGGCATGACCACCATATTATGATAAATAAACTGTATACCACTAGTCATGAATATATGAGTATTCATTCTATAGTGTAACATTATAATTTAATGTTGAAAGTCATATAAGAATGATCTATGTATAACTGTATCATCCCTATACTCTTGTGTCATTTCTTTTTGTCGCTACCATCTACACATCATTCTAAGCTTACTAAATGTTTTTTATTTGTTTTGTGACGTTTTTTTCTGTAAAATTTTAATATTATGTAAATTATTATTATTTACTCCTTCATTGATATGTATAATGTACGGATTAGCCTCCTAATTATATCGATTGTATGGTATATAAAGCAATGAGTATTCTACGTCTTATAGTCATCTGATGCTCATCTGTTATCTGTAACTAGTAAGGACTATACAGACCCTATGGTACTCTATCTTATTTGAGGATTGTTTTGTTACACATTGTTATCTGTAACTAGTAAGGAGGCTACAGACCCTATGACACTAGATCTTATTTAAGGATTGTTTTGTTACACATTGTTATCAGTAACTAGTAAAAAGTGTACAGACCCTATGACATTCGATCTTATTTAAGGATTGTTTTATTAAACATTGTTATTAATAACCAGTAAATAACACGTGTTATAATTATCTCGTTGTTACTAGGCTCCAGATTTTTGATTATCATCTTAACTCATAATTTCAATAACGTGAAATAGTTAAGAAATTTTTAAAATAATTACATCGAGTAACATGAGTGTTTGGGAGTGATGAACAAACCAGATTGTTTCAATATGAGGGGGTTAAAAAAAACAGTAACATTTTAGGGTTGCGGTTTCAGAAAGAGAATACTGTACATTTTTGTATTTAGCAAAATTCAACTGAGTTTTAATAGAACTTTTACCAATTTTAGTATGAAGGCTACTAAAAATTATTAATTTGGTTTAATAGATAGTCCTAGTTCAGTTTGAAAGTTTTCTAATGGGTTAGAACTTCTTGGCCTGAAAACCAATTACGTGTATATTTGTGTGTAAGGATCTGAATCATTAAAACGAATTATAAAAAAATAGAACACGTTAGTGTGAAAGAAACATCTCAAGGACTCAACATTTTGTATTAAAGAATGGTACCAATGGCCTGAGATAATATGGATAGATTTCATTTCACTAGGTGACCCCCATACCTACGAATTACGGGTGAACAGTCTCAAACCTAAATACCAGACCAGACCACACCCTTGTGTTAATACGCCTTCTAGAAAATATAGTATTTCTTCTTGTGGAACTTATTGTTCAGAAATATTATTCAAAACTGAATTATCCGTTCTTCAACATCGACAGATTGTCCCCGAATTGTGTTGTGCTATATTAAAACTACACATTAATAGTTAATTAGTGAGTTCTACTTTAAAGGAACAAAGAAAGTGCACGTGTTCAGATAGGCTTTTTTTTATATTCCTTTACCAGGTGTGGCTCAAATTTTTAGGTACGGCGGACAAGAAGATCTGTCTTAGGCCTAGTTTGATTTCTTAATATAGTGAGAAAACAATGGACTCTTTTATTCAGTATTACCATAGTTACCATGATTGCTGGGAAATGACTGTCGAAAGTGGGTAATTATTACCTTAATTGTGTTTTCCACACACAATAGAACTGTTCAACTTTCAGATCTGCTAACTGGATGAAAACATATTGTAACCTCCAGGCTGGACAAGTTCTGAGGAAAAGATGTTGGTTTAGCATATTTCTCTATTTTCGTAGATGCTTAACTTGAAACTGATAGCGAAATTAACCCATCACAAGGGATTACAGCTGTTTTAAAACATTATTTTAAAAGCGATAAACTAAAAAGGTACGCGCTTCTGCAACTTGACGTCTTCATTCATATACAAAATTCAAAACGTACCCTTAAGAAATTCCACTCTTTTGGTAATTATGAAAAGCAATCGTTAAGTAATTTCTGTAGTGCATATTGGTGTACCGATGCCACATTAATGCTGGAAATAAACGATCTTATAACACCAATATTCGAATATATTTTATTTCTTGAAATCGTTTAAGATTTTTACTGTTAGTGTCGGTTTGTGTTCAAGTGAATGGGTCCCAAAGAAGGTGTAAAGCGAAACGCTGAGAGTCCAATTGAGAAAAAAATCACATTTTGGTGTTATAAGGTGTATTTTTAGGAAATAATAGTCGTTTTTAAGATTGTATGTGTTGCTGATAAAGCCAACTCATTTCACATGCTAGACCAGACCACATTTATACGTTTTATATGCGTTTTAGGAAGTCACTGATAGCTGTCCACCTTCCTCCCTAATGGTTTAGCAGTGTCTGAGGGCTTACTACGCTGAAAGTCGTGTTGTCGATATCCGTGGTGGGCAGAGCACAGATAGCCCATTGTGTAGCCTTGTGCTTAATAACATACAAACCAAACCACCGATACTTCACAGCTACAGAAATATACTGATTACTTTTAATGCAGTTCTTAATCACATATTTTTTCGATTTTGGTTTTCTCCATTAATAGGCCCGTCATAGCCAGGTGGATAAGGAACTAGACTTGTAATCTGAGGATCGTGGGTTCGCATCCCCGTCACGCCAAACATGCTCGCCCTTTCAGCCGTGGGGGCGTTATAATGTGACAGTCAATCCCACTATTCGTTGGTAAAAAAGTAGCCCAAAGAGTTGGCGGTGGGTGGTGATGACTAGCTGCCTTCCCTCTAGTCTTACACTGCTAAATTAGTGATCTAGCGCAGATAGCCCAAGAGTAGCTTTGCGCGAAATTTAAACCAAACCATCTCCATTAATCAATAGCCATGTGGAGCGAAACTTATTAAAGTCTAATTCATGTGCTAGTGGCTAATGGAAAGGCAAAACTAGGCTTCGCGCATGACAGATTCACGATTTTGACGATGAATGAAAAAAACAAACAAATTATGTTAGCGAGCTAGTTGAATAATTGAACAAATGAATAATTAGTAACATCAGTGTTACATATTTTTGAAACGCAAGGTTCACATATGTAGGTTATCTATGGTGAGGCGAGAGGAACCCAAATACCTGACATTTTTTGTTTATTGTCCTAGTCCGTTGCTGAATAAGATACATTTAGAAATCCTAGTTGTCTTCTTATACAATGCCCTCACATAACCGTCTTCACCGGTCTCTACCCTCGAGACAAAATGGGTCAAATTCAATAGTGGGGGGAAAAGAACTCAATAAAAAAACAAAAAATAGCAACCCTAAAACATTCTTGTATCTAATACTACAACCGACCCACTTACGTTAGCATTTTATTTTTATAACCTGTTGGCTGTATTTGTATTTGTTTAACTTTCGTCTTCCACAAGGAGTTATTTACGTAAAGAGTCTATATCTCACAAATACCCAGTCTAGCAAAACTAGATAGACAATTGTATCTGTTGTAACGGATGATTATAAAGCGCGTTCAGGCGGCTCGAGCAGGAAAGAAATTACGTACACACGCGTCTTAATTATTGTACTAAAATGTGTACGTAACTACCCTGCTCAGTAGAGGAATTTTCGTACTTGGATTTATACTTCACGGAATGAGCCACATAATGTATGTATTTGTATCTACGAAACTCTCTGTTGTCAAGGTTGGAGGTTTTTTGTTGTTTTTTTGCCGACTGTTCCCACGGCTTTTGTTCGACTGTTTTCACATTACGATTGTTACAGATTGAATGTGTTCAAGGCAATATTGTGAGGCTTAGTATACGTGGTTTACGTGATTGTATATCTTTAATGGCTGCTATGTTTAGTTTCAAAGTTAAAGAATGATTCACGCTAATAAAACTATTCTATTTCAAACGAACATTACGATAGTAACTAAATTTGTTTATCACACAAAACGCGAATTAAAACATAAATTATGGATAAATGTTGCCATGTGCAAAGCTACTCGAGGGCTATCTGCGCTAACCGTCCCTAATGTAACAATGTAAGACTAGACGGAAGGCAGCTAGTCATCACCACCCACCGCCAACTCTTGAGCTACTCTTTTACCAACGAATAGTGGGATTGACCGTCAAATTATAACGCCCTCACAGCTGAAGGGGTAAGCATGTTTGGTGTGACCGGGATTCGAACCCGTGACCCTCGGATTACGAGTCGAACGCCTTAACATACCTGGCCATGCCGGGCCGACCTTTAGAAACGTTGATGATAAAAATTTCAGCATGTTCTATTAAAACATGGGCTATTCGTTGTGTTCGTTGCAAGGAATCGAACCCTGGATTTTAGCGTTAAGTACTTAGACTTAACACTGTTCCCCCCAGAGGATGATGGTTTCACGAATCATCAACGAAAACTTATCAACTTTTATTATATTTTTAAGTACAAGGAAGAATATAGGACACGAGCAAGGTCGTGGTTCATGATACGTAAAATGCCAATATACCAAAGCAGTATTAAGATTCATTGCCAAAATAAACTTCGAAAAGTATAAAATCTGTATTTAATTTTGAGTCAACCTAGGTTAGACGTGTAGATTTGGTAGAGACAGGAACACTGTGTTGTTTCTTAATTCTGAGTGTCAACCTAGGTTAGACGTGTTGATCTGGTAGAGACAGAAACACTGATTCTTAATTTTAACTCAACATAAATTGTGATAATTGAGTGAAACCCAATCCTATAAAGGTTACCCTACGTAGCTATAAAAAGGTCTTGCTAAAAGTGATAAACATGTTCGTTTATTACGATCATGCTAACGTGGCAAAAAACAAAGTTAAATTATGATTTTGATCTAGGCCGGAGACAGTTCTACTTTTGCAACTGTGAGAATGACAAAGAGATTTAATGTTCGTTTGATCCGTAGTTTCATTTCTAAAGAACCGGTGTCAGACAAACAATAAAAATTCGGTCTCTAACGTGTTGTTCTGCGCAGCCGATCGTGTTCTCATTAAGAACATTCGATTAATCTGGAACATTTTATAAAAGCCAAATGGCAGAGATTGTATAGACTTGCGCTGGGCAACATAGTATTGTGAATAAAGTGTAGAACAGCGAATATTTTATAAGTGCGCGGATAAAAAAAGTTTTTTTTTTGTAGAATAAAAATTATAGCTTTGTAAAGTATGTTAAGGACATTTTACATACAAAAACTCTGGCATTTAGGGGTAACAAAGTGTTTTGATTATTATTATTTTATAAGGAGCTATTCAGCTCGGAAGTGTGGTTTTTCCTCTAATGCATGACGACTTATTTAATTCGATATTGTCGTATTTCACTCTGGAACTGACATATTCCTGTCATTAGCGTAGTACGACAGAAAGAACGCAAACAACTGACACAGCTGTCATTATAAATATCATAATTCGTGGAGCTGTGAACATAATAATTGGTGTTGAAGTAATCCACTGCTAATTTCTGTTTCGGTGAACATTATTTTCATAAACTTTTTAAGCCGGTAGGTGGCGCTTTAAAATTTGCGGCTGAAGAACAATCCAAATTGGTTTTTATAGTTACTCATTTTTTAAACTAAATATTATCCAGTTTTCCGATGTTAACACATTGGATGCTGTTAATATAAATATCAAGTATTTTGTGCGTATTTTCTTAAATTTGATTGGATATTCCTACAGTACTTTTGTTCAGCTGCTAATCTCAAAATGATCATTTTTTTTCTCTAGAAGGAACAGGTGATGCGCAAGTGATTACATCATAATTTTTTGGTAGTGATGATGAGTGGGTTTGTCTCAGTGTGGGTGGAGAAAGTGAACTCTGGTACGTTAGCACGAGGGCCCCACGAGTTCCGTCGACGAACGCCCTTCATTGTGTTGTGCAAACAAACAAACAAAAAAAGAATTCTGTCAGACCACAGTGTTTTATTTTATCTTTAAAATGAAAAATAAATAAACGCGTCTTAACCTTAACATAATGTTTTCAATAATAGCTTTAAATTCCGAAGCCTAAACTATTTTCAATTATCTAAAACTGAAATCGAGTAGGATTCGAACTCTTCTAGCCCAACCTGATAGGTCATCTGGTTCAAGTGGAAAAACGTGTTTGGTTGGTTTAGAAGTTAAGGTCTAATTCCTTTAGTCTGAGCTATTTTTACTCCGTCGGACATTTATAGCAGGTGAACATAATGTTTGTCGCCATATTTTAATGTTTGTCTAATTATCATTTTCTGGTTCTGGTTTAATGGTAGTTTTAGGTTTAGTAGCGAGATTTAGAAACTCTGAGATTAAGTTTTTTGTCTCTCTTTACTTTATGTAATCTCACGAATTTTACGATAATCTCGTAATTGGATAATCTTAAATATTCTTGGTTATGCATGTATTGAGCCTAGTTAATACAGTGCTAAAATCAGTCTTGTTTCGATAAACGTCTTGATATACGTTAAGTTACATAATTTGAAATTAGTTCGAGTTAAAGATCTAACACGTGATTGATAATATGTGTATTTGTTTGTGTTTCCTAGCTCAATCACCATTTATGTTTTATTTTTTAAATCAATGGGGCCATTATATATCAGGATAACAAAATAAGTTCTACTTTTTAGAGCGGATGAATTAGTACCAGTGACAAGTGAATGTTGAATAAGTAATGCTTTCATAATAATTTCAACGGACCCAGCATAGACACGTGGTTAAGGCGCTCGACTCGGAATTTGAGGGTTGTGGGTTTGAATACCATTCATACCAAATATGCTCACCTTTTCAAAGCAGAGCGTTATAATGTGACCTTCAATCCCGCTATTCGATGATAAAATAGTAGCACAATAGTTGGCGTTGCATGATGATAATTAGCTGTCTTACACTGCTAAATTAGGGACGGATTGCGCAGATATCCTTCGTGTAGCTTCTCGCAAAATTAAAAACAAACAAACAAATAATTTCTGTATCAGTTGTCTGGACTTTAGTTCCACTTTCATGGATTCTTATACACTCTAAATCTACTGGAGTTGCGATTTTTTTTTTTTTGTTAAGCGCAATGCTTAACAGTGGACTAGGTGTGCCATATCGAAATTGAATGTTTCGCAGTGTAAATCCGTATATCTACCGCTGCGCCACTGTGGTTAATCTGTTAACTACATATACTTGTTTTTAATCACATGCTTGTTTCTATGTCAACCTTTCCTACTGCACTGGGGTAGAGAGTAATAATGAGAGATTTTTTAAAAGCTGTGTTTACATATTTTAAGAGCAAAACTACAATGGACTGTGTCTACCGCGGAGAACCGAACCTCGGATTTTAGTGTTGTATAAATTCGAAAGTAAATAATCGGATTGCTGTGGGCTGAAAATGCAATTTAAATGGTTGCTTAAAAATGTCTATATAAACACTTCATCTTGACCTTATGATTATATAATTTATGAACTTACGTATATGCTTAACGGAATTTCAAGTTCGGGTTTTTTTTTTTAAAAAAAAGACCAAAAAACAAACATTATCATGCTGTTCATAGTTCAAACCAAGCTAACGATTTTATCTTCAAAGCTCAATTGGTGTCAAGCGCACATCTTCTTAAACATGTTTTCTTATTTTAGAGTGTTTCAACAGAAGCTTTTTGTTTCGAAGATGAATATGCGCACATAGCCCTAACGTAGTTTTTACTCATTCTAAACAAACGAAAACAAAATGTCGATGTGGGGGAGGTACTAAAACGCCTACATGTCAGAACAGATTATAAATGTCACTTTTCATTTGTGTTCTAAGAATGGAGCAGCTGGTATCGTATTTTTATTTGTCTGTCCTCCTACGATGAAATGTCTCTTACGGTCTCTCCTCCAACAGGAGTTACCAATGCGCTACCTACTGGATTTAAATGAAGTGATTCATATGGGCAAAACTCCCTTTGAATGTGAGTTGTATCATCAGACATAGAATATCCTAGACGCCTTGTAATAGAGACAACAAGAAGCTATGTGGTTGATAAGTTGTTTATTTGAAAAAAAGTTAAATTTAATAGAAAATTGTGAGTACACAAATCTAAATAAATGATTTTTAGCTGTTCTATGACGAAAGCACACTGTCATGGTCTCTTGGAACTTGGAAGTTTTGGGACATTCAATTTTGGTGTCTATACGGTCAGGTTTTTAGGTGACACTCTTGTGTGTCTTCGCAAATGACACTTTAGAGAAGCTATAGCTTCGAAACAGTTAAGTCACACTCTGATAATCTGTCAATATTTCATAGCGGATTTGGGATATAACGGGTATGTTCTCATTTGACTTACCTTTGATAGATGTGGTTCGAATTGTTACTGGGGTGAAATATTCATCAAGTAATTAAAACTCTGTTTCTGGGGGGGATATGATAATTGCTTATCTTATTGTAGAGATGGTTCGAATTGTTACTGGGGTGAAATATTCATCAAGTAATTAAAACTCTGTTTCTGGGGAGGGATATGATAATTGCTTATCTTATTGTAGAGATGGTTCGAATTGTTAATGGAGTGTAATATTCATCAAGTAATTAAAACACCAAGTTTTTTTTTGGGGGGAGGATTATAGTTGGTATAAAAGTACTGTATCTTGAGAAAGGGATTTTTATTTACTCTTCGTGAGGAAAGATTATTTTTATGAGAATTGTAGTGTGGAAAACGTTGAACTTCATTTTTTGTGTCCTGTATGGATCTCTAAATCCGTGAAATAGGTTTAAAATGTACCACGTATTCACATTATCGGTTTAAAATTGAGAATGGAATTTTGTATTGTTGTTGTTCAAATTGTTTCACTAGTTGAACTTTCATGGTAAGCACATCATATTAATTTGAATAAAATGCACACCGATACATAGAAATGTTTATTGTATAGTAAGTCTGAATGAAAGGACGTGGATTACTGATGATTCGTACGTACACATGATGGGCTTCACGGTGGGTTTATCCGAAAGAAGTATTCCTAAATAAGGTATTACGAATAAGGTGTTACAAGTTCCACAAACATGACGTGTTTGGGGGGATTCTATTTCAGGACAACATTCAAATATTGAGCAAAATCCACCACACCTATCTCCTCTGTAAGCTCACGCGCAACGAAAACAACAGATGAGCTAACTGTAAGCTATAGCCATCGTACCAGAGAAACTAAAACGTGTGTTTGCTGATGGTACAGTATTTCTGGATATTTCTCTCACTGATCTGGTATTGTGATCATCCTGCCTGCGTGACATTTCTAAGACATTATAGGTCATTGGGATATTCATGATCGAGTACAGTTCTGTAATATTATTTGATGTTAGTCCAAAATGTATTCCAGCTTCACGGCTGTCAAATGACCTAGTATAAAACCACAAACTTTACTTACCAATTATGTCAACTGACTTAAACGTTTAGAATAACGTTAGTGTTATTACAATTGCATATATTTTCATCCACAATTTGGACAGGTAGTTATGTGTTTTGCCTCACGATTGTTTGTTCCTTGGAATGGAGTTTCTATTCAGGGTTACTTAATGTTAACGACCTTCGCAGTATTATCAACCTTTAAATGATACATAATTGTAATACGACACGTTTCGAGGACTCCGGGTTTGGAAAAAATTAACAAGGACGATTATTTACAATAGGAACCAAAATAATTATGGCACTCGATTTTTTTGAAAGCCATGGAAGCCATCCTATTGGTAATTTTCTGAAGGAGTAAGGTCATGGGCATGGTGCAAGCAAATAAAGAACAGTGACCCACGAGAACAAGCTAAGCCTAATGAGTGTACATCTTTAACGCATGAGCGAAGGTGTCTAAATATTTCTTTGCTTTACTTGGTTGAGGTCTCGGTGACCTAATATAACTATTTGTGGAATGTTCTTCGTATCCTGATGGCTGTCACGCTCTACACACGAAAATCGTTCTTTTACTGACAATATTTCTCTGAGGTAATCATTATTTTTTTTTTCGCTGTACAGTTCTCACGAATTTTAGGGTTTAGTGTAAAATTCGTAAGCGTTCTTATTGTAATTTGAATATATCGAACACGGAGATCGCACCTAGAAACCGTCTCTCTTTTCATCTTCCTCCCCAACCCCCTATGAGACAGGGGACTTCGATACCCTAGGCAGACAGAACATTGCATTTAATTACACAATATATTTTTTTTAAACTACAGACTTCTAATTATATTTTGAATGCTAATTTCAACAGTTGATTAACAACCAAACGCAAGATAATTTTATATTCGACCTTAAAACTTAAAATGGTTCATAGAAACCAAAGAAAACAAAGCAAACCTTTTTTTACACTGCCACATTAATTTATGGAACAACTAACAACGAAACACTAAGCCTCCCTGTTGGCTTAATGGCAAGTCTGCGGACTTACAATGTATGAAAACGGGTTTCGATACCCATGGTAAACACAGTACAGATAGCCCATTGTGTAGCTTTGTGCTTAACTTCAAACAAACTATGGAACAACAAAGAAACATTTGGCCCCCTGGTGGCTAAAAGGTAAACCTAAAGAGATATAACGCTGAAAGTCTGATTTTGATACACGTGGTGGGAATGTCATAGATACCTTATTGTGTAGCTTTGCCCTTAACAACAAACAAACAAAGGAGATTTGACGCCCTTAATCTCCGATTTTGAAGCGAACACCATGTCAAATGGTAATTTATGCCAGTCATAAATTGTAAACAGAGAAAAAGAAGGTGTAAAAGTATTGTTTAGCATTGTATCACATATCAAGTAAAATGAATGTCGGTTTTCAGTTATTGTAAAATTAGCTTTCTGAGATATTTAACTTTACATATTATTAGTGAAAAACGTAAGGCGGTTGAAAGGCGAGTTTTTTTTCTTGAATGCAAAATTTTCTTGGTCATTGTTGCAACCTGTGTATTATGAATGATTAAAATAGTGCAGTTGAGAGACTGGACAGCTCGGAAAGGGTTTGTTTGTTTTTTTGAATTTTGCGCAAAGCTACTCAAAGGCTATCTGCGCTAGCCGTCCTTAAATTTAACAGTGTAAGACTAGAGGGAAGGCATCTAGTCATCACTACCCACTCTTGGATTACTCTTTTGCTAACGAATAGTGAGATTGACCATCACATTATAACGTCCTCACGGCTGAAATGGCGAGCATGTTTGGTGCGACGGGGATTCGAACCTGAAACCTTCAGATTACGAGTCGAATGCCTTAACCCACCTGGCCATGGCGGGCCACGTGAAAATAAGTAGCTAGTGAAGTAACTAGTAAGTGGTTGATACTGTCTCGTGCACGAAAAAAATGTTTTCAAAAAAACGAGCGAAATTAAGAAAAAAGAACCTTTCAAACACAGGACGTTTCGCTGTAAAATTACGGTTTCCTGTTGTAAACAACTGAATATAGTTTCTTCAATATTTATTCTTACCAATAGAAGGTGTTTAACCAACTGCATAAAGTGAAGTGTAACCACTAGAGAACCTCTTCGTGCACTGATGAACTTGTAAAATTGAAGAATTATTGTATACACAGTAATATGCCCAATCACGTAGTCGTAGAATTGAAGATTTGTAAATAATTCTTTCCATATCTCATGATAAAGCTTCTTTTATAGTTTATTTTTCGAATAATAACGTCCATTGCTCTATTTTAGTGGGTTTTTTCAACAATGGCGTCCATTGCATTATTTTACCTAATTTTAATGACTGAAACTTTCCTTTCACCAACCGTGGAAGAGATAAAAAAATTGGTTTGAGACGAAGTTTCCCACTCCTTTTTGTTTTTGGTTTGTTTTGAATTTGGCGCAAAGGTACTCGTGGACTATCTGCGCTAGCCGTCCCTAATTTAGCAGTGTAAGACTAGAGGGAAGGCAGCTAGTCATCACCGCCAGCTCTTGGGCTACTCTTTTACCAACGAATAGTGGGATTGATCGTCACATTATAACGCTCCCACGGTTGAAAGGGCGAGCATGTTTGGTGTGATGGAGATTCGAACTCGCGACCCTCGGATTACGAGTCGAATGCCTCCCACTCCTTTTGGTATGACAAATTTATGAAACATTATTACAGAGACAATGACGTAGGAAACAGGGGATAGTGGGACACTTTTCAATTACTTCCAATACAAATGCATGAAAATTAGAAAAATTGTCCTCAGGAGTAGCAGGGATATGCATAAGATTTAATTCAGAACCATAAGCTTCTAGGGCGAGCCTTGGGTCCTAGCCCTGGGTCCCAGCCAATAATGAACGCGCCCGTGGGTCACATTCCCTCGCTTTGCGTTAAAATAAGCCTTTTTCTTCTACACCTGTGAAAAACGTCCATCTGATAACTTCCGTTTAGGCTTAAAAAGGACAATCTGATTAACTTTATTTTTATATCGTTCTTAGCGCCCTCTGACGCCAGGTTCTATCAGTTTGTGATCTTGTGATTTGTAGTATACTACCTTTACAGCTATTACTTATGTGCCTAGTTCAGAACATTGCGGGAATGACTAAAGAATTAGGTCGATAAGGTGAAGGACCCGAGAAAGATAGGTATATAAAACAGACGACTTTTCTTGGCATGGAAACCTAACAGCTTTTAGCTTCAGTGATCTTTCATGGCTACTTAACCACTGAAAAGCGAACTCCTTCCCTCCCCCTATATCCACACTAAAAAAAAACAAACACATATTAAACAAGGAACTGTAGAGTGAATAAATGATACAAATTCCGAAGCTTTGAGAAGGTGCCAGTTTTAAGGGTTTAGTTCAGGTTGGTTAAAAGGGTACGAGGAACTAATTCGTAAGTGTCTAGAAGGTTGAAAGCTGGTAAAATTCTGTGTTAAGCAATGACCTTTAGGATTTGTCCTCAGCATGTCTGAAATAAACAGAGGCGACCTCTACAATGAATATCAAATGTAAATAGTTTTCTTGCATGAAACAGAAAACCGAATTTCGATTACATCTATAACCAGTTAGGAGTTTGTATCACATCTCAGGTGTTTCTCGCAACACTACTGGGCACGTAAGTTTAAATGTTTTTAATTAACACGTGCAAAGACGGTGGAACCCCCTCCGAACATTTTGAAATGTTAAAAAAGTGCTCCTATAAATGTGGAATAGAGAAATGCGTATACTTATTTCAGAAAATTGCTATTTCAATGTTGAATTAAATGGTCGCAGTACACACATACTTCCGCTGCATAAAGTAGTCACAGTAAAAACAAGCACCCCCAAAAAAGATATAATTGGCTAAACACTTAATCCAAACGTTGAAGTATTCTTCAATGTATATACATCACAAAAAACAACAACAAAAACTCAAGTTCCTCTGACAATGCGTGCTGTATGGCCCGGCATGGCCGAGCGCGTTAAGGCGTGCGCTCGTAATCCGAGGGTCGCGGGTTCGCGCCCGCATCGCGCTAAACATGCTCGCCCTCCCAGCCGTGGGGGTGTATAATGTGACGGTCAATCCCACTATTCGTTGGTAAAAGAGTAGCCCAAGAGTTGGCGGTGGGTGGTGATGACTAGCTGCCTTCCCTCTAGTCTTACACTGCTAAATTAGGGACGGCTAGCACAGATAGCCCTCGAGTAGCTTTGTGCGAAATTCCAAAACAAACAAACAAACAAAAAGCGTTCTCTGTAGTCGTTGTATGACATGAGAAAGACTTGTATGTTTGTTTTTTGAATTTCGGACGAAGCTACTTAGCCGTCCCTAATTTAGCAGTGTAAGACTAGAGGGAAGGCAGCTAGTCATCACCACCCATTGCCAACTCTTGGGCTATTCTTTTACCAACAAATAGTGGAATTGACCGTCACATTATAATGCCCCCACGGCTGAAAGGGCGAGCATGCTTGGCGCGAAGGGGATGCGAACCCGCGACCCTCAGATTACGAGTCGCACGCCTTAACACGCTCGGCCATGCCGGGCAAGAAATACTTGTGAAACGCGTGTCGAAAAAAAATTATTAAACAAACGCACAGCATATAAGCAAATTGTATTCAACACGAAACTTATTCATTTCTGTGGTAACTGCATTTAGAACTCGTCAAAGAATAATGAGTGTCATTAACCCTTTCTGTTCTTTAGAATAGCAGCTGATAGGTTGCGCTTCAGTATCGGAAAAAAAATATATGAAGAAAGAAAACAATAAGATCATTTATAACTGTGCTTTGAGATAAACTTTTAAAGATTAGTGAGGCTTTCGAAAAATAATTTTATAATGTTGAACCTAAGTAATTAAAACAAAACTTTAACAACAACGTACATGGGGAAATGCGTTTATGAATTTGAAAGTAAAGGTAACTTGAGTACGTTTTCTTTCGCTTGTTTCAGGATAAGTAATATGTAAAGTAATGTCGGCGCCAAAAAACAATCTCTATATATCTTCTTTGCTTAAAATAAATTACAGTCGTATAACCGAATACTGTGGCATAATATTGATGGCCTGGAGGAGAGCACTGTTATTACATGTGTATCATTGAATTTGACCTCAATAGAAAGCGCGAATGATTTGTTTACACTACGTACGAGTTTCTACCTTATAACTTACGACCTTCCGCTGCATAAAGTAGTCACAGTAAAAACAAGCACCCCCAAGAAAGATATCATTGACTAAACACTTTACCCAAACGTTGAAGGATTCTTTATTGTATACATGTCTTTATATAATAATAATATTTAACCACAACCATATTCTTTCAGGCTTTGTTAATATATGTTGCTAATGGAAACCAGTTCACATTGTGCCCTTTTCGTAGTTTAGCGGATTTTATTTTTTCTGTGGTCATTTTAGACACTGGTTAGTAAACGGAAAGAGAAGAAGGTTTGACATGTAGATATTTCTCATTTGTTTGTAAACCAAAAGATATTGTATACCTTTAGTATACAACCAATGACGGCCAAGATTGTTTGTTCACTCGGCGTATTCACTATTTTTATAATAAAGTATTTATGTGGTTTAAAGGCCAAAGGTTATTGTTGCAGACCTTTTCTAGAGCTTGTATTCACTTCTTCATAGTAAGATGTAATTACACTTTGTGGAGTAATGCATACAAAGCTGGACTGGACAGTTTATTTTATGATAACCGGAAGCTTGATTATTTGCCGCTAATTATAGCGCATTTTCTGAACTATTGTTTATCCATGTGGAGGAACACATAGGTATCCTGGTTTCCGCCTGCGGTTATACTTACGCCCTTTATCGAGTAACATGATTGTACATGATTCCTCATGTAATACATCTGTCTTTGTAGTTGAATATTGGATTGTTAAAATATTCGTAGTCATTTCTTTGTTGTCTACTATTGTCCGGCGTGGCTCTGTAGTCAGCATTGGCGGACTTTGAATCTCTCGTATCGTTCTGCGCTGAAATTCTAAAACAACAACAAAAATGTTCTGTAGGCATGTTACCATCTGTGTTACATATTTCATGAAATATATTTCTATTTCTTATCTTACACCTCTTATACCAAGCATAGGGGTCATGTTCTTATTTCTGGCAAGATCTTAAAAACGTTTCTCGTCGTCCCTACTTCTAAGGTACTGACCAGAAGGAAGGCAGCCATTCAACAGAACCCTATCACCCACCACCCATAGGAAAGGGTTGTCTGTCACTGTTATAACGCATTCTGTACGCCCCGTGGGACAGCGGTAGGCCTTCGGACTTATAATGTTAAAATCGGAGTTCGATTCCCTTCAGTGAACACAGCAGATAGCTCGATGTGGCTTTGCTATAATAAAACACCCACACCCACAACGTATCTCCGTTTTAAAGTACGGGTAATATTTTGCGATGTGACACGGATTCAATCAAATCTTGTTTGTCATATCCGCGATCCAGATCTGCACCATAGGGCTAACACACGCCCAAATCGTGTCGCGTAAATCTGGATTTACTTCCAGATTTCAACTAAACGAATACTGCTGCTGTTCATTGTGATAACAGCGATCGAAACGTAAGTCTTGCTGTGTGTAAAGACCTAACCATTTGTACAAAGCATTTTGTAACTGAAGGTGTTTCACGTTCTTACTAGAATTGTCTGTATTCTACAGAAGCTTCGATACCTGTCGACAAGATATGCCACACGAAGGCTATCTACGCTTGGTCGTTTCCTAACCTTGAACTGGTCAACAACATTCACTGTCAACTTCCGGGTTACTTTTGTTCGAACGGAAAATAGGGTTTTATCGTTATTCCTGTAATACAACCATGACCCAAAAGTGTGAAAGTGCGGAAACGGGACCCAAACCGTGAACCTCTGGACCCACAGCAGGAAAGTTACAGGTCTATGGATTTATATTGATAAAATAGTTTAACCAGGAATGTTATTTTCGGTATATATCTTCAGATGGCGTTGTTTCTTAGGGAAATATACCAATAGATTATATTCAGTCATGGATCACACTGAGGTATTAGCTTTTCTCCGATTTTGTTATAAACGAAAGTAAAATAGTTTACACCTCGTAATGCAGTTACGGTGTAATTGTTCCATTTATCATTGGAACTAATGAGCTCGCACAAGCTGAACGAAAGAGATGAGTTTTTCATGGTGTTTCACACCAACTGAAAATAGGTTATAAAGACCTGAATAAACAGGTACTGGAACACGCAAGCTGGTCGTAATAACAGGTCTGGTGCTCGCCCTTTCAGCCTTGGGGGTGTTATAATGTTACGGTCGGTCCAACTATTCGTTGGTAAAAGAGTAGCCCAAAAGTTGGAGGTGGGTGGTGATGACTAGCTTCCTTTCTCTAGTCTTACACTGCTAATTTAAGGACAGTTAGTGCAGATAGCTTTCGTATAGGTTTGTGTGAAATTGAAAAACAAACAAACGAACGAAACAGGTCTGATATACACTACTGGCCACGCACACAACTATGTCATCCTGTAAGTCGATTAATCATTCACTTTCTCAACCACCGTGTAGTGAGGTTAGTTTAAACTCAATTAAGAGTTTTCACTTGCTATTTGCATTCGGAATACATTCACTCCCTCCCCTATCCCCCTTTTCCAACTTGTGCCACGCCCACCCTTGAGGCTTGCATATAAATGCTAGCCCGTTATCTCCTATAACCTAACCTGGCAGCTATTAATATTGTTGATCTTAGCTCCACCTAGATTTTTGAACCGTTTTGCAGGACGAAAAGGAGAGGAGAATGTTCCAAATAGTTGATATATATTATTTCTTACCATGGTTACTATTATCGTTTTAATCTAAGATTAACACACACACATACATATATATATATATATATCTTATTTTCATGCAAACTTGTATGTTTGGTTACAAGCGGGGAAAACAGGATTTCACCTTTCGTAACTGTAATAGTAAACAAAGTTTTTATGCTATGTGAGTGGATGTGAAGTTTTAACATATTTGGACTTTAATAAGCTAAACGCCAATAACTGACTCGTTTGGTATCACCGATTTTTTTGCGGATTTTATCTGCATATCTATTAATTGTAAGGTAGTAGTTATTTCGCTGGGAGATAAACGTTTAAGGAAAAATTTGATTTGTTTTGTTCTGAAGCAAAGCCAGACCTGGCTGTCTGCTATGTCCACGGTAGGGAGCCAAACCTTGGATTTCGAAATTGTAAACCAGAAGATTCGTTGCTACCCCATCGGAGAATGCCCAGTGTTGATTGATGGGATGTTCTGTAGTGGGCAGAGCACGGACAGCCCATTGTGTAGTTTTGTGCTTAACTGCAAAGTTAAATCAGTGTCGAGACACTGATTCTAATTTTGGAAATAAATGTTTATTCTTTGGCATTGCAGGTATTACTCAACATAATACATGTCTACGAAAAATGAAGGATTTCATGTTATATTTATCTCGAGTCTGATGTCATCTGGTGGATTGCATGTTTGGACTGTGAACCCAAGGGTTCGTATTTCACAGTCCGCTTACACAAAAACTCACTCAGAACTTTGAGGTTGCGGGTGCGCTGTATGAGTGACAGTTTAATTGCTATTCGATTTGAATAGCGCAAGAGTTAGTCCTGAATTATTTAGACTTGTCGCTGTTTATCAACTCTAGCATATTAAAATTGCTACGGCTACGTGCAGATGGGCCTTTGTGCAGTGTTTGTAGGTAAGCACAAGGATACAGAATGGGCTATCTGTGTCCGCCCCTGGTATTAAATCCAGTTTTAACGAAATAAGAATTTCGGTTTACCACTTAGCCACCATATGTTACTCTTATGCAACCTTTGCGCAAACAGGCCCAGCAAGACCAGGTAATTAAAACACTAAACTCGTAATCTGAGGGTCGTGGGTTCGAATCCCGGTCACACTAAACATGCTCGCCCTTTCAGCCGTGGGGGCGTTATAATGTGACGGTAAGTCCCACTATTCGTTGGTAAAAGAGTAGCCTTAAAGTTGGTGGTGAGTGGTGATGACTAGCTGGCTTCCCTCTAGTGCAAAATTAGGGACGGCTAGCGCAGATAGCCCTCGAGTAGTTTTGCGCGAAATTCAAAACAAACAAACAAACAGTCTTGCTCAAGTGATGAGTAGACTTCATGTGTTAAATTACAAAACCTTTCATTGCTACAAGTGCTGATTTAATAAAGAAAATAATTTTGGAAAAAATGCCTCAAACCTTGAAATTTGAGCTTTGAGTAAGGAAGACATTAGCAAACTCTTTTAAACACACACTACATCAGTTCGTCTCGTAGACGACAATGTGGGATTTAGGGCAGAAGTGCCAGGTATGTGTGGGAAATCATGCATGTTATCATTTTAAGAAAATTAGGTCAAGGAACAACAAAAAAAAACTGCTGGCTCGATGTGGATAAACCGTAGATATGACCATACTGAAGGTCGCCTGTTTTTAGAATCTGAGGATGTCCTTCAGCGGTCACGAGCTATCAACCTCATCAGGTGTCTTCATACACCTTGTCGCTTGATGTGTAAAGCTAATGTAGGATAGCGTGTTCTTCCTTTCTGGCTTTGTAGTAGAAATATAAGCGAGGCACGGCCGTATAAGAGAGCTAGATCTTGGTTTCTATCAGTTCGAATTTTCGGCCCAGTGACTCCAGTGGTGGAATTTTTCATCATTTATAGTTTCTCTGCGTAATACGAAACGATAAGAATCTGAAGAAAATGTTTCAGGACAGAAGTGCTTATTTTGATACTTGAAAACGATTGATTCATACATGATCACGTGGATTATGCTGAATTACTACACAATGTAACACAAATTTTGTTCCTGGATAGCATGTGTTATTTCTTAATTGCTTATGTTGTAAAAGTACAGAAAATGACCATTATTCCTTTCAAACTTTGTGACCTGGATAATGAAATTTAGAAATTAATCTATTTCATATGTAAAAACAGGCAAACTTGCACATTTTCATTTAATTATGGTCTGAATAAAACAACATATGAATCCAGATTTACATGTATTTATACTAAAGTTATACAAAAATGTTTAGAAGTGAGTAGTTTTCTGAGATTTACGACTGCAATATAAATCACTTTCACGTATCAGCTTCCAAATAGTTTCCCATCATGTTTTCGTCATACGCTCCCAGGTCACAAAAGTAAAGTTTGAAGAGAAAAATAAGTATTTTCCATTCACTTTGGGCATAAGCAACTGGAAAATAACACTTTCTGTCCAGGAACAAGAAGAAGTAAAAATTTTGTAACATAGTGTTGTTGTTTTTTGACAAATGTCAAAACTGGTTGATTTGAAAAGTGTATTGCACTGTAAATATATTGAAAATCACTTAGTACGAGTACTTTTATAAACAAGTACGTATAGATAATTTATCCTGAGTTCTACATTATAATTCATAATCCTCTCTGTATAAAAAAAAACAACAACAAAACTTTTTGTCACAACATGCAGCCAGAAATACGTTAAGAACAACTGGCCAATTACAACTTGCAGCCAGAAACACGTTGACAACAACTGGCCAATTAAAACATGCAGTCAGAAACACGTTGACAACAACTGGCCAATTAAAACATGCAGCCAGAAACACATTGACAACAACTTGCCAACTACAACATGCAGCCAGAAACACGATGACAACGACTGGCCAGTCACATTATAAAGACATTAAGAACAACTGACCAGACGAATTAAAGTGGACCAAGATGAAAGACAACAAGCCAACAAAATAATGTACAGTGGAGTCATTTCAATAGCAAGGTAGAACCTAAAGTTCCGGAGATGTGATAACACTGGGGAACACTCATTTTGTTGCATTTAAAAAAAGACTTTTCTATAGTCAATTTGAGTGTGTTGATTTCAAATCTGAAGTCGGTTTTTGTCTAAAAGCTACAGATTTTATGCAATTTGACATTTATACTTATTTTTTAAAGCTCTGCTGCTTTCTTTGAAATACCTAAATCCCGCACTAAATCATTCAGTTCAGCCTGGGGAAGAGGCTTGGGGACGGGGAAAGGTTCAGTGTCTGAAGAACAGTTCTCCGATTGTGTGCACTTTTCTGACAATTCACTGTCACAACTGTCTTGTTCGCTTGTATCATGTCCAATGTCTTTATCGTCCAATGAAGGCAAGCCTTTGAAAACTGGAACAGGAACTTCTTCAGAGTGCGGAGCAGGCCGAATAGCTGAGGGAATGTTCGGATACGTAATCTTATGTCGGTTTTTCTTCCCAACACCCGTTGTGTTTACCATGCAGAAATAACAGTCAGTTACATGGTTGGTGGGTTTGCGCCAAATCATTGGAACACCAAAAGGCAGACCATTGCGTTTTCCTTTGGTCCAGTCTCGAAGCATTTCCTCACAATTGTGGCACACAACATGAGGAGCCCATTGCTTGTCTTGATCACCAAGATAAACTTCAAAATATGCCTTGTAGGCACGCTTGACGAACGAGGATATGTTACATCTCTGACGATTGAGTGTGTAGCATCCACATATGTAGCAGAAGTCATCAGGCTTGTTTCTGCAATGATATCTATTTTTGGAAGCCATGTTTGATCTGAAACAAAAGAAGAATGATCAAAATATTAGAAGCTATCTATATATATATGAACGTAAAAATGCTTATACATGGTTTACGCAAGTTCACATTTGTACAATTTCATTAACCTCAAATTGCATACAAACTAGAGCTTGTAGAGAAAAAACTAATTTCAGATTTTAAATAAGCGCCTAAAACACCTTCAGAATAAGTTAAAATATCCGATGCAACTCAAAGTTACTGAAAAAGTGTTCCCCAGTGTAATAAATGAAAAGCAACAACAAACCCATAAAAAGTGAAGGTACAGAACAATATGTGCGAGTTGCACATGCACACAAAGCTTTCCATTCTATAAATGCTTTCTTTTTATGAGCCTGACCATGAGGTCTCAAGTGCATCATAACAATTTGTGCTAGATTATAATGTGCAATTTATGGCTACATATTTCAAGGTTCCCGTCATCACTGTTACCCAAGAAGCTATAAATCAGCTTATTGTGAAAGTGTTATAAAAGTGACTGTTAATCTCATTATCGAGTTCGAAACCGGAACAAACCCATCTCTCCGTGAATCTTGCAATATTTCAGTCAGAAACCAGACTAAGCCCTTGTAACCGTGGATCCTGTTTACTCGACAGATCGCAAACTCTCACTACTAGTTCGAAATCAGGGACGATTTTACTTCAGCCTTAATCAGGTTGTATAGTGATTGTGCCGGGTCGTTGTTTTAATATGGGAAATTGAGAACATTTGTGAAGACACTATTAGGATTTTATGTTAGTCAAACTAAAAATGTTATTCTTAAGGAAGTATTAGAACATCATACATAATGTTAGGCTTATCATATTTTTTTCTAACATTGCATTCCAATCTAATGCGTTTCGAGTTTTCAAGAATTTTGAATAATATGTTATAACTGGTATTTCAACCACACGATAATTGTCATATATGTGATTGTTAACATTACATGATTTTATACGTAAAACTGTACAATAATTTTTATTTTTCTCAGATTGCATGAACATTTTAAAAGATTCTGTACTAATAAATTGTTACAACACTGACAACCCGGATTGGCCAGGTGGGTTAAGGCACTCGACTCGTAATCTGCGGATCGCGGGTTCGAATCCCCGTCACACCAAACGTGCTTGCTCTTTTAGCTGTGGGGGCGTTATAATTTCACGGTCAATCTCACTATTCGTTAGCGAACGAAGACACTTAGTTGCACTTTACCACTGTACTATCCATACTTTATGGTAATTTAAGGATTCAAACCCCGTTCACTCTCTCCGAAATTCATAGCTGTATAACCCGGGCTGTCGGGTGGACAACTTCTTAAACACTGTTTAACTGTTGTAGGCGTTTAGTTAACCGTGTAAGTCGACTGGTACTTGTATTTAAGACAAAGCTACTAAAGCTACCTGTCTCTATCTTTAATTTTGAGCTTCTGACCTGAAGCAAGGTTGGCAGTCAATGAAGTTAATTCAGGTAAAAATGAATAATAACAATCGTAACACTATGTAACAAAATTTTTACTTTTTCTTGTTCCTGGGCAGAAAGTGTTATTTCCTAACTACTTAGGCCTAAAGTAAATGTAAAAATACCTGTTTTTCTCTTCAAACTTTGCTTTTGTTACCTGGGAATGTATAACGAAAACATAATGGGAGACTACATTTGGGGGCTGATACGTGGAAGTCATTTACATTGCAGTCGCAAATCTCGAAAAATTACTCACTTCTAAACATTTTTATTCATTTTTTATAACTTTAGTATATATACGTGTAAATCTTGATTCATACG
Source organism: Carcinoscorpius rotundicauda (assembly GCA_011833715.1). NCBI lineage: Eukaryota > Metazoa > Arthropoda > Merostomata > Xiphosura > Limulidae > Carcinoscorpius > Carcinoscorpius rotundicauda. The sequence goes on along the minus strand of CM022398.1, from coordinate 14,642,201 downwards.
TTGTTTTATACAGTCCTTATGTAAATGAAAATGTGCAAATTTGCCCGTTTTTACATAGAAAATGGGCTAATTTGAAAATTTTATTATCCAAGTCACAAAAGCAAAGTTTGAAGGGAATAATGGCCATTTTCTGTACTTTTACAACATAAGTAATTAAAGAAATAACACATTCTATTCAGGAACAAAATCGGTGTTATATAATGTAATAAATAATTCGTGTCCGAACGAGTACCAAGTAATCTTTGCCCTTGTTCTGATTTGTAAACGATTCACATAAGATTGATAAAGATTGCACTTCCCTCACTTAATCTGGTTCGTATTACAACAGTTATTGTCCGTTAATTATGTTTGTCATAAGACATAGTGTTGAGCCTATTATATTTATAACACTGTGTTCCCAATCTAGTAGGCCCGGCGTAGCCATGTGGTTAAGGCACTCGACACGGGATCTTAGGGTCGCGGATTCGAATCCTTGTCACACCAAACAGTAAAAGAGGGTCGTGGGTTCAAATCCAAGTCACACCAAACATACTCGCTCTTTCAGGCGTGGGGGCGTTATAATGTTACAGTCAATCCCACTATTCGTTGGTAAAAGAATAGTCCAAGGGTTGGCGGCGGGTGGTGATGACAAGTTGCCTTTCCTCTAGTCTTATACTGTTAAATTAAGGACGGCTAGCGCAGATAGTTCTCGTGTAGCTTTGCGCGAAATTCAAAACAAACTAAATCCCAATTTAGTCCCTTCAAGTGTTTAGAGTAGTTTATAATAATAATGGTATTTCAACCACACTATGATCGTTATATTTATTGCCGACGATAGGTTTCATTTATTAGAAAGCTCTTCAGTTGTGGTCGGAACACTGTTTTTGTAAGCAGTTTGTTAATAATAAAGCTGTAGTGGTTTAAGATACGACAAAGAGTTGCGATACTGTTTGTATGTACTTTTCTAATATTGAAAATCTCTAAGAGACATGATTAGGAATGTAGTGCTAAAAACATAATAGGCCTAAAGTTAAGCCTTGTTTGCCCACTTCTAAAAGATGACCACATTCAGCTATTGTGGTCGGAACACTGTTTTTGTAAGCAGTTTGTTAATAATAAAAGCTGTAGTGGTTTAAGATACGACAAAGAGTTGAAATACTGTTGTATGTACTTTTCTAATTACTAAAAATCTCCAAGAGACATGATTAGGAATGTAGTGCTAAAAACATAATAGGCCTAAAGTTAAGCCTTGTTTGCCAACTTCTAAAAGATGACCACATTCAGCTATTAATTATCCAATTTGATAATATAAGTAGGGTCTGAAACTGGACCGTGACTGTTATATACCAGGCAGCACGAGCCCTGATAGTGGACGAAAAGTCTTATCTGGCTATTGAAAATTTAGTGAAGGTGACAGATTGTTATACATTTGACTTTACTTTGACTCATAAGCTCTTAGAGTTTACATAAAACTCTTATCTAATGTGCAACATGATCATGAGCATAACCCGAACAAAATCAAGACCGGTTTTTCATCTTGACAGGGTGTACTCACTGACAGGCGATTTTTATTATTTTTTGATATCAATGCATCACAGTTGAGCCTTTAAAATAGCTGTAACACCGATTTTCTAATTAGTTTACTCCAGTTGTAGTCTATAATTTGATAAAGAGAAAGTTTTCAGATCAAAACTGAGAACTTGTATCTCATATGGTGTGTAAAGTTGCCGTTTAGTGATAAAAATAATCTGTTTGATACTCAAGGTAAACGATGAAGGACAATAACACGTTTATCCACTTTCTGTAAGTTAAAAAATATTAAGAGATGGTTGCTGTTTCTTCAACTTGATGTTTGTAGAAGCGTGATAGACCAGTCACGTATCCAGTGGTGACCTCTGACGGGAAGATTGTTTTCTTACAACCTGAAGGGGTGGATAAATAACAGATGGTGATTCATTTTTCAGTAAATTAATGCAAGGAAGCTGAACTGAATAAGAATGGGCAATGTTTCGTGACGGCTGGAGTCTGTCCAGCCAGCCATGCCCATAATGGGTGTTGTTTCCATAGGGTGTGTTACGACTCCCGTGGAATAAAGTCAGACAGACGTTTCTTGAAAACGTTTCTTCATGTCATTACCGAAGATAAAAAAAGCATAATTTCAAAGGCGTTAGATTCAGCTATAAATATTTAAAAATTTAATATTTACTTTAAGTTGAGAGAAAATAATCACCTTTATATCATTGCCATGCCTGTTTATGTCGTAGCTTAATAATAATAATAAGCAACACCAGGTGTAATTTGAAAAAAGGATGCATTTAAAAGATTTTCGCTTGTTATTTCGTCTTCCGTCGGTATATGGGTGTATTATTGATAGCCTAGCTAAAAAGTTATATTGTAAGTTGGTTAACTTTTGATGGCCCTAGCAAGTAAACGTTATACAATCGATGGATCTATTCTTTATAGCCTTGTTAAGTAAACGTTATACTATTAAAGTGTGTATTCTTAATGCCCCCGCTAAGTAAAAGTTATACGATCGATGGGTATATTCTTGATGGTCAAGCTTAGTAGAAGTTATACAATCGATAGGTATATTACTGATGGCCCAGCTTAGTAGAAGTTATACAATCGATGGGTATATTCTTGATGGCCCAGCTGAGTAGAAGTTATATTTTCAAGATCCTGAAAAAAAAATGTAGGACCAAAAATCAAATGGATTGAAATTCTGAAAACAAGTTCTCCTGTTGTAAAGAGTAGAACCCGAAGAAATCTTACTGAAAACCGATTCGCCTGTTGAAAGCGCTAGGATTTCTTCGTTTTTTTTTAAATTTAAAAGTTACTCAATGTTGCATACACTGCATCCTAGTCTTGGAACATTCAAAGATTGGTTGAAATCGTAGAATTACGATACACATATCCACTCTTTACATGATCTTGTGGTTATAAAGAGGAGGTTTATGTGTATGTGTTTTTGTATAGCAAAGCCACAAAGGGCAATCTGCTCAGCCCACCGCGGGGAATCGAACCCCTGATTTTAACGTTGTAAATCCGGAGACAAACTGCTGTACTATCGGGGGGGGGTTGTAAAAAGAAGAGGATAAGTCTGTTTATATAGAAATGAATAAGTCGTATAAGAGACTTGGATACAGCACGAGTTTTATATGTTCACTCCTAAAATCTTATTGCATTGAATACTACACAAATGATTTTGTTATATAGATTATGGAATTATTTAACTATAAACCAAGAGAGCCAGTAAGATGAGATAAAATTCAGCACAAAGCGTATTTTATTTTCACTTATTTTGAATAAAGTTGCTTCTAATGTTTTGGACTTGTGTATTATACTTGGATTAACATTCTGTGTTTTGTACATCGAGTGTATTCTAATGCGTATATTTGAGTTTCTAAACTTTCATTCTGTTTTCTTCAGGACCACATTCAAGAGGTTCTGAACAAATGGCAACAGATTGACGATGAAATCTGGGCTAAGATTATCTGTATGGAAAGGAATCGCCGGGTTGCCAAAGCTTATGCAAGAACTCCAGTGCTAACAGTCAATGGATCTGATGATGGATTTGATGGCTACAGGTAATTTACAATGTTCTATCTTATCAACACTTAGATTAAGATGTATTCGTGTTAGCAAATCGAGTTATTTTAGTATTTTTATACAATATTTATTTACTTCGTTCTCCAGCTATTAGAACCTGGTTTGACGATTGTCCCTTTTGTTTACATGGCACTGTTATAGTAATTCATAAAATAGAATTTATTTTGGCGTTCTGTGCTATGCCCGGCATGGCCAAGTGGGTTAAGGTGTTCGACTCGTCATTTGAGGGTCGCGGGTTCGAATCCTCGTCGCACCAAACATGCTCGCTCTTTCAGTCGTCGGGGCATTATAATGTCACGCTCAATCCTACTATTCGTATATTATAGTATATATATAATTTTTTTTTATCGGATTTTGGACAGACTTATTTCTTTTTTTTTTAACTAACTCACAACCTTGATCTTTTAGGATTGGACTTTGTGGTTTTGACAATCCCATGAGAGATCCTAAAACAGAAGAGGTCAAGCGCAACATTGGATATGTGAGTATATTTGGTTTTCTCTTTGTAAATCATCGGTTTCAAATAATAAAAATTTGTGACGCTCAGTTTTTCTTAGGTCTTAACTGCAAGATTAACTCACAGCATTACAAAACATTACAAAACACTTAAGCCATCTATTATGTCAAGTAAGGCATAAGATGGTGTTTCCTGAAAACAAAACAATGAAAATAATAAATGTTAAGCTGTCATTAAAACAGTGTAAGTTTACCGAGGCTAGTGATGTTTTGTTAGGACTATTTCTTGAGTCGTGTAAGACACATTGGTTCCTCGCCCATCTGTCATTGAACTGAAAATATCCACCACGTAAGTGGGTCCAGGAACTCAATTTGTCATCATTTACAAGTATAGGTGTTTAACAAACGTGGTGACGTCACTATCTTGACAGCAAATGTTACTGCATCCAATACTACTTAGATATTTACACATTAGGAAATGAATAAAAACAACAACACATAACAAAAACAACCATCATTTGTAGTATTTCCACCATGTTGTACTCGTGAGAAACAGTTAGTGTTAACTGTCATATTTGCATAAAGATCCGGCCTAAATCTCTGGTTCATTAACGATATGGTCTAAGCCTTTTAGTTCAATAAGGATGTAACAATGTGAACGTTTTTTTGTTTTACAGTTTTGTACGAATAGATTAACTACAATAGTCTTGGAGATCGGATTCGACAAAACCTCTTTCCGGGTTAATACTGACATTAATGTGTTAATACAATGAACTGTTCGTGTGACACATTAATGTGTTAACACAATGAACTCTTCGTGTGTTTTTTTACCGAGTATAAATCTAGCTTTACATATTCCAGTTAATTCCTTATTGAAATGTTTTAAAATCACTGACAATTCCTTACAAGGCAAATTTGTTTTACGGACGAGCATGTTGCAAACAGTGACGCAGCTTTAAGCTTGAAGAATTATAGCGCTAAAATCCGGGTTTCGATGCCCTTGAGAGGCCTAACATAACTATCCTATTGTATTGCTTTGTGTTTAATTGCAAACGAAGAGAACCACCTTCATATCATTATGGTCGATTGCAGCACAGTTTTACACTGACGTAAGAACAAACGAACAAAAAACGTAACAAAGTTTTTATTTAACTTGATATGTATTTGTGTTTTCATGTCGTTTCCGTACGTAACCGTTTGCTTGTTTGTGAAAAATCGATTATTGATGTGGATTGTTGAGTTGACTCTCAAACAAACATGGTTTTCTCGTACTTTTGTGTCTTCTAAATTTAGCTGCTTCCCCCGCTAGTACAGCGGTATGTCACCGGACTTACAACGCTAAAATCAGGGGTTCGATTCACCTCGGTGGGCTGAGCAGATAGCCATTTGTGGCTTTGCTATACGAAAAACACACACAAACGCACTGAATTTAGCCGACGTATGAAGAATTATTAAGATAATGGCTTCCGAAAAGGTTGAGGGGGAAATAAATACGTAATTATGAACATTAGTTAAGTAACAGGTTCAACATAACTGCCTTAATTAATGTTAGCCAGTTCCTTCCCGAGATGAACAACCCTGCTTCAAGGGAAGCGGTGGGCGAATTTATTGTGATGGCAAGTCCCCTGCGTTCACCGACAGAGTTCACCCCATCCTCGTACGGACGTAGGAGGTAATACCTGATTAACTAATACCAATTCACCTCCACCTGTAGGTGAACGGCCTTGTCAGAGCAAATTCCAATAATAAACACTTCGCAGAACTCTGTGCCAAAACAGTTGTAAGTCGTGCCAAAATAGGAATCGTGTGAATGTTTCATAGAAAAAAAATAAGTGATTTTATTTTTATCTTAAGGTTTTTATAAACGTTCTTTGTCGGCAGGTGTTAAACGTTTATGATTGTCGTATTGAAAATATACATTGTTTATATGATTCTATATAACCGAGAGAGGAAAAGTATAGTAAAGAACTCTATAAAAGACTTTTCCTCAGAACAATGAAATCTACAAGAATTATTATTTTCTACAATTGTATCACAATAACACACAACCCGTGCAAACTATTTATTATTCAGCAATAATGGTTAGTTCGTAAATTTTGTTACCATTTATCGTACAACAGTGTTAAACCTGAATCTCTAACAAAATATCTAAATTTATGGCAAAAGTTAAGAAAACAAAGCATTAAAAAGATGCCAATCAGAACAAGTAAAATGATAATTTGTTAAGGTTAAAAAAGGGCTAATTTTTTTCAAAATCACGTCAACAAAGTAATAAATCAAACACATAATTCATTTATTAAACACCATCTGGTGGAATAATGATGACATACGCCAGTAAGTTATCGACTTACGTTTATAAATGGTAATTACTAACATCCAAGATTATCTAGCATGAATATTGAATTTTTGTTTGTTTAAGAGCAAAGCCACATTGGGCTATTTGTTGTCTCCTGAGAAGAATCGAATCCCCGTGTTTTGGTTTTGTAGGCCCGTAACATTCTCACTTGGGGATATGCATTTTACAATAATTTTATCAGGCAGCAATAATACGAGCATTATCAATGAAGGATATATGGTTGTGTACTGTTTATAATATACGTACTAAAGGTAGTATTACGCGAAATTCAAACCAAACTTTTTTTGCTTCTTGAGGTGAACGCTGTATGTATATATATATAATTTAAATATATAATTAATTTAAAAATATTTAAAAAGTACCACCAACGAACTTGACATCTTGCTGATAGGACAAAATAATACCCATATATGCATCCCAATACATAGACATTGCTCTGAAAAGGGTCGGAGAAAATATTCAGTTCAATCTAACCCAAAAATGAACTATCACAATCAAATACTGCAAGACTGCATAAGTTCGGGAAGAAGGAAGAGGTCAAAGAGTAGCTGACCCTCCAGGGTACGAACATATCATACTCAAACACCGAGAAAGAAAGAAAGAAGGTGAACGCTGAACCTAACCCTGACTCTCCATGGTCCAAAACACGGATCGAATTCCAAAGAAGAAGAAAACAACTTGCTTTATGATGTGTTACAAGGATTATTGGGAGTGCCTGTAATTAGTACAATGACAAAACCGGCTGATGTGCAGTGTTAGTTATGTACAATGACAAAACCGGCTGATGTGCAGTGTTAGTTATGTACAATGACAAAACCGGCTGATGTGCAGTGTTAGTTATGTACAATGACAACTTATCAAAACCGGCTGATGTGCAGTGTTAGTTATGTACAATGACAACACATCAAAACCGGCTGATGTGCAGTGTTAGTTATGTACAATGACAAAACCGGCTGATGTGCAGTGTTAGTTATGTACAATGACAAAACCGGCTGATGTGCAGTGTTTTTGGAAGTTTTAGCATCTTTGTAGTTTCAGTTGGGTTAGGTGGAGCCAATAATTCCGAACTTTTAAGAAAAGCATAAATAAAAATATGACAACGTTTGTCAGAATTAAATGAAACAGAAAATTATCTTAAGAGTCTGGAGATCATGAAAACAAAACAATTGTGTTCGTTTATTGTTTCGAGAAAACCTCATTTAACTTATATACATGTCTACCCTATGGTAATCGAACCCCGGATTGTTGCGTTATAAATCCATAAACAGTTTTACCGGGGGACATATTTGCTCTTACGTCAAATTTTGGGCAATTCTGCAAAGGGCTGCAGAATTTTCGCTGAATGTGTGTGTGTGTGTGTATAAACGTAGTTGTTGTTTTTTAAACGGGCTTAATTTCAATACTGCATTTATTTTCTACATAGGGCGTGAAAATCAAGATGGACGGTGCTGGTAATATCATGATAAAGCGTTCCAGCAAAAGTAATGTATTTGTTAAGGAAATCTCTACTGAAGAAAATACTATAGCTTCTGACGTCATTAAAAAGAATGGCCTGTTAGAACTCGATAAAGCAGTCAAGGTGGGTGATAGTACAGTGTGAAACAGGTGTTACAACGTTTACAATAATCCACTTCCCTTCGTCGTAGTCGAAAATGTAAACGTAATGTTTAATGTAGTTTTAAACACATTTGCCTCTTTGAATAACTAGAAATTGTGTTGTAAATATTTTCAGCTCTTTTGGTAAGTACGTTTTTCACTGACAAATAAATCCTTCAAACAATATATGGCACAGATGATTGTGATTTTAGTTGAGTAAGGGTTGAAGACGTTATATTAAAATTACTTTTAATATACAAATCAGCAATTCACATGACAAACACATCCATTTAAAGTTGTGGTGGAACAAAATGTATCAGAACTACATTTTGATATTGTTTGGTTTTCTGGAAGGGTATGCAATAGCTCTTTACATCACAAGATATTCATAAAAACAGATAATAAAACTGTGTTAAAATCAGTGGTTTGGGATTTCCAAGCCTTTATGTTAATGTCATTGAAAAACAAAGAAGTATGGATCAAACTGGGTCTCAAGGTCCATCCAGAAAGAGATCTGTAACAAGATGCGTGTCCCCAAAATTGTATAATTGTTCCATGCAACAGTACTTAACATAACCAAGAAGGATCTCCATCTAGAGAAACGACGGAGTTTGCTTATACTATGTACCAGTTCAATCATTACATACCTTAAGCAACTGGAGAATGAAACGAGTATTTGTATCATTCCACACATAACCATTTCATACATATCTGTCAGATCTCCCAACGTATTGTTTATAGATCGCTAAGTGACAGGACTGTTGAAACGAACGTTGGGAATCACCATTATTGTACGATAAATGGATTACGGAAAGCTGTAGGCAAAGGGAACGCGCTTGGGACATGACAATGTTATGAAAGAGTATATTGCACTGGAAACGAACGCTACAGGCTATTGCCAAGATAAACGAACGGTTATCGTATAGAGCGTGCTCAAACATGCCAACTATGTGGTGAAAATCGTTACAATATAACGTCTTCAATCTCTGTACAGTTTGTACTACACAAACAAAAATTTTCCAACAATAATAATTATATAATACGCTACAAAATTTGTATATTTTTATTTGAGATAAAGGGGACAGTAGATTCAGAAACCAGTACATCAAGTCATTTTTCATTTGATAATCATTTCCAAAGAAAACTGATTTTATTTCTGCTATATATATATATATATAAATCTCTTAGTGTTTTTTTAAGTACAGGTAAGTACAGGGTGTTCGGAAAGTCACTGTACACTTACGAGTATATATTTATTAACAGACAAAGCTGCACAGTGACTTTCCGAAGACCCACGGATCGCCATTTAACAATATTTGTAAAGTTTAGTACAACGTGATGACGTGTGAGGGGTAACTTAGTGTATCTAAGCGACCTAATGAAAGAAATATCCTAAATAAGTGTTGTTTACTATAGAGCTAAGTACCATCGAACTTCAAAAGTTGAGAAACCTATTCGAGATGAAAATCGCGTCAGGTTTGTTTTCTTCCAAAGCACGCTAATTTAATTTTGTTTGTCTGTTTATATAAAATTATTTACAAGGTAACAAAAGACCAATCATCCACTTCTCCTTCTAGTTGTTCGACATGAAGAAGTTTCAACAAAATATTTCGAGAGAGTTAAAAAGAGCTTATCCAGACCGCAGGAAACTGGAGAATCAGTGCATATCTTCCGTATCGTTTGTTAAGGATTCTGCCGAGCTCCTGGATTGCTCCTGCTGGATAATGATCATTAATATTGTGGCACTGGATATGCTGAAGTCCAAACTGCCACCAAGTAAGTTAACTCTAAGGTTAACTTCGTTTTAGGAAGCCACTCGTGTTCCGACATATTTCTTGAGAGTAATGACTCGTACTAGAAATGTGAGTTTATGTACGTGTTACGTTTCTGGTGTCTCAGGCTCTTCTCACTCGGAATTAATTACCTCGTACATTTTACTGTGACTTTAATGTACCAAAATTTACGATACACAATAAACTGCGTACTGATGTCTGTGTAATTATCATGGCTCGAGATATTGCGTCAGATGGTGCTAAACGCTCGTGTTTGTTCAGGGAATAGTGCTTCACAGTGGGATTAGAAAATTGCATTCCTGTAAACGCGTCTGAAACGTTAACTTTTACATTATTAGTGGATTACATATGGTACTTATCATGCTATTATGGGATGTCGTGGTATTGAGCACGTTATTATGGGAATACATAAGGAACTGAGTACTTTACTGTGTGACTGCACACGGAATTGAGTACGGTATTGTGCGAATGCACGCGGAACTGACTACGTTATCGCAGAAGTACACACTGAACTGAACACGTTAGTATAAAATAACACGGAAGTGATAACTCTGCAAACGCTACACTGATGTTGTTTAGTGGTTGTTGTATATTTTTTGTCAGTTACAGTTTAATAAAGTCAGTTCTAAGAGTGTAAATAAATATATTTCAGAACACTACCTCCGAATTCCATATCCAGTATACGAACAAGGTGAGCAATAAATTTTGTAAAAGATTGTATGACTCACGCATGCGCAACATGAACTTCAACTCGATTCTTTACTCTTTCTCGGTCTGGTATATATATTTGTATGCTCTCTGCATTGAAATCTACTTCTTTCAACTTTTACTTCGACTACTCAACTGTTGTAAATTTATGAAAGTTGATGAAAGAAATCCTTAATTATTAATAGCTAAGATGTATTTTCTGATTCTTAGTAATTTCTATAGGTCTTGTCATTTTGTGAACATGCTTACATTATTTTTAAATATTTTATGTTCGTTATGCTCTGTGATTTTTAGGCTTAAAGATTTCACCCTGTTTGTTCAGGTTTTTAATTGCTCGATGTAATTATATAATTTAAAAGGATAGATCATGTATGCTCTTTTAACTCTAAATGTTCTTTTCATTTTTAAGTTTTATTCTTTTCAAAATAAGTACTGTGAAACAGATTAAAATAAAACAAATGTTGATATTAATTCTGGTGAAAAATTTAGTTTAAGAATATAACATAAAAGTAATAGAATGACAAACATTACTCAAATTCAAACAGGAAAGAAACCCATCTAATCTACCTTTTATAAACTTTCTTCATTTTTACGATATTTTCTGTGTTTCAAGAGTTTTATTGCTGGAATTAATAAAGTTAAAAAAGACGAACATTAAAAGTGAGTTTCATTATTTTTTTAAAATCAGATTTATTAGAAAACATAAAAGAATTTGAATCAAGGCTTAAGAAAAACGTTTGTAGAATTTCAAAAATTGAGATCCATAAATTATGGCCAAACTACACTGTGTATTTTTGTTGAATGTTAATTACTGAATTAATTAAATATTTTATTTTCCAGTTTCCAAAAGGCGAAGCGCCCCCAACTTAGCGAGTTTATTCGAAAGAGGTCGTCTGCAGGTTCCTGAAGAGAATCCTTACAGTATACCATCGAACATCCTGAACAGCACATCACGTAACTACAACTCTTCACGCGAAAAACCTCCTAAGCTACCACCACGTGACCTGTTACATGTTCCAGTGCCTACAGTAAGTTGTAAATTCATGTAACGAGACCAACGATGGCACAGAATAGTAAATAACGCAGATAGCCCCCGAGTAGTTTTGCGCGAGATTCAAAACAAACAATGTTTCGTAAATGATTCAATCGTATAATACAATGTGCTATCTAACAAAACGAATAATTCTCAAACAACATAGGCCTGTGGTGGGGTTATTTTATTGTCTTAACATGTTTGCACATTCTGCAGTGATTCCTGTACACTGAATCCGAAAATAGTGTCCATTTTTCTCCATCACGTGTAGAATATTCACAAAACGTCATAATGCAATAGATAAAAAAAACAACAACAAATTACAACACATTTTGAGACTAAAAGATGTAGATTTCACAAAGAAAAATAGGATGGATGAACGGCCCGGCATGGCCAAGCGTGTTAGGGCATGCGACTCGTAATCTGAGGGTCGCGGGTTCGAATCCCGATCGCACCAAACATGTTCACCCTCCCAGCCGTGAGGGCTTTATAATGTGACGGTCAATCCCATTATTTGTTAGCAAAAGAGTAGTCCAAGAGTTGGCGGTGGGTGGTGATGACTAGCTGCCTTCCCTCTAGTCTTACACTGCTAAATTAGAGACGGCTAGTGCAGATAGCCCTCGTGTACCTTTACGCTAAACTAAAAAGAAACAAAAAACAAAATATTCCCTTCAGTTTGTTTGTGTCAACAAATATAACACTGAAAGTGCTCATCATGGTAAATGTTTATGAAATTTAAATTCTGTGTTATTAGACTGTCATGTGTTATTTGTGTGTTTCTAATTCAAACTCCTTTGGATATCAGCCCGACTACGAAGATGACGATAACGAAAACAAAGCCAAAATGGTGCCAGTTTCACATAACGGCCGTGCCAGAAAGTCGAGTACGTACGGTAAGTATGTTCGTTTTTGTTTTTTAAGGTTTAAGGACTGTATGGCAGGACCTGGTCCAGTGTTCAGCATACCCTTATTGTGAATCTGATTATATGTGGTTTTCGAGCCGTTTTCATAAAAAAATCGCGTTGCCCAAGTCGTTTCCATGGGTGCGTCATAAACTTAATAGTCAAATCTCTTTCTTCGGCCAGGTAAAAGTAGCCAAAGTTCTTGGAGGTTGGCGCACTTCATCTGTTGCCCTTTCTTTGGAAGGTCATATAGGCAACTTGGTGTATTTAGTCTTTGGATAGTTTTGGGCCAAAAAAAATCTTAAACAGAAATAACAACAGTAACAAAACGTATGCTGAACCACTGTTGTTGTTGTTGTTGTTTTGAATTAAGCACAAAGCTACACAATGAGCTATCTGTGCTCTGTTCACTACGGGTATCGAAACCCGGGTTTTAGCGTTCTAAGTCCACAGACATACTGCTGAGCCACTGGGGGGCACTGAACCACTGTGCCCATGGAGTAAACGAATTAAAAATAAATGGGACTGCGTGTGTTGTTTCTTTTGGCGTTTCATTGGTTTACCTTCCACAATAAATTACCCATAAAGTTACCCTTGCGCGTGACATTTGTGCAACCATAACAAAACATCACTGTGCGAAGGTCATTGAAAGATAGCGATATTGACTTGAAAAATTTGTCTAAATATTACCTAGATTTAATTTACTTAAAATTTGTTTCACTAGTGTGTTTTTCTTATAACACAGAGGGGAATCGAACCCTTGATTTTAGCGTTGTAAATCCGTAGACTCACCGCTGTACCAGCGGGGGATAGGCAGGTGTGTTTGTTATTTGTTAGAAAGCACAAAACTGCACAATGGGTTGTCTGTGTTCTGCTCATCGCGAGTATCGAAACCCGATTTTAAAAGTTATAATCCCGCAGATTTACCACTAAGCCATCGAGGAGGGGGATGCGACCAGAGGATAATATATTTCATTCAGTCACGCATGGTTCAAATTTTTGCATACTTCATTTTACACAAGACATTCAAAATAAAATATTTATCTTAATTATTGGAATGTACTCATATCTATAAAACGCCAGTGGCAACGATAGAAAACAAGACGCAAAGTGGAGCAAAAAAAACACTAGATTACGACGAATAAATAGGACATTTTATCACAGTTCATATAAATATTTAACAGCAGCTACAAACACATTTTTTATCTCACAAGCTACACTTGTTGGGTTTTTTTTATATTACTGAGAGATTACAAACCTATGGCACGCAAGGTTATCTACTGTGACACGCCCGTTCAGTGAAAAAAAAATAAAAAAATCGACTTTTATAACGAGGACAAAACAAAAACAATTCAGTTGTCTAAGTGCTGTAAGTGAGGTGGCGTGTGTTACGAAACATTCATTATACGTTTTATACAGGAGTCACGTGACCAAAGTTTTTTGTGGGAACCTGACGCTGAAGCCATCGCTAAACGTTGGGAGGTGCTAGTGTAGCAGGTAGTAATGAAAACAAACACGGTTTGTAATTTCTTCATTAACCTCCATTTTGAATGTTTCAGATGTATAAAAACAAACGTGTTATTTAGTTAAAGGACGTATAATATCCGCGTTAAAAGTTTCAAAAATTCTTTACCTTTGTGGGGGGGGGAGTGAATGACAATCACTTCCAGAGAGTTTTTTTTTAATTTCGCACAAAGCTACTCGAGGGCTATCTGCGCTACCCAAATCTAATTTAGCACTGTGAGACTAGAAGGAAGGCACCTCGTCATCACCACCCACCGCCAACTCTTGGGCTACTCTTTTACCTATGAATAGTGGGATTTACCGTAACATTATAACGCCCCCACGGCTAGGAGGGCGAGCACGTTTGGCGCGACCAGGATTCGAACCCGCGACCCTCAGATTACGAGTTGGACGTCTGAACGCGCTTGGCCATGCCGGGCCACTTCCAACTAGAGCAAATATACTTAACTGTATTTAGCGGAACGGTTCAGATGGTGTATTACATTCAACTACAAATACACACAACTGTTTGCAGCCGTTCGGTTCAGGTTGTCCATTACATTCAACTGTGAATATGCTTGACTGTATGTAGTAGCTACATAGTTGAGATTATTCGTAGGCTCAAATTGTTCCTTCTCGTTCTTTTGAAATAATTCTCCTGCTGGACAACGGTAAGTCTACGGACTTACAACGCTCGATGTGGCTTTGCTCTGAGAAAGCAAGGGCTCACACCTGCCTCTAGACCATACAAAAATAATTATTGTTAGAACTTGAATAGTTTGATTTAATTTTTGGTTAACTTTTTCTTGGTTAAACATGTTAAAATAACGTGTGTGCATATAGTGAAATGTGACTGATATTATATTGTTAAATATTTTCAAAATAACAAACACACACACATGTATATTTGTATAAATATAATATAGTGAAATGCGGTTGATATTGTTCTATGCTAAACATTTCTAAATCAGCCCCCCAGTGGCACAGCCACATATCTGCGGAATCACATCGCTAAAAACCGGCTTTCTCTTCCCGTGGTGAGCAAAGTACAGATTGCCCATTATGTAGCTTTGTGCTTAATTCCAAAATAACATGTATAATATATTGAAATTATTCTAGAGACAAATTCAACATTATCCATCTTTACTTTTCTAATTTTTAACTCTAACGAGAAAAGAAAACGTTTAACACTCCTACGAAAATTGGGGCCTAATAGGCTCCAGAGCAACTTGAAAGGTTATTAATATTAGGCTAATAATTTTGTATTTAAATGAAATTGCCATTAACTGACCCTATCCCTTTATATTTTAAGGAGCAATAATATTTTGACTTTTCAGGCATTTGCAAAATAATATTTAACTTTTTTTTAAAAAACATCCACTAAGGGTATCACTTTAGTGGATATAAATATTTTTTTCGTAGGAGTGTTAAAGGAAGTATTTTTTTCTGATCAATTAGGCTTAATTATGTAAGACAACGGACGGAATGTTTTAAGGTCCCCCTATCTTATAACAATCGTTTCGAATCAGGAGACCATGAAGTTAAAACCTCAAACATGCCAGGAACACTAAATTCTCCACTCTTTACCTAACAGAACACACATCGTGTTTGTTCATTCACTTACACCGAGAATTAAGATTGGAGATCAAAACATGTCGAAATTATTTATTGACGGTTTGGTTACTCCAAAATAAGAGATTTTTTTGTGTGTCTACACAATGTTTAACACATTTGGCTTTTCGCTAGCCGCTGTATCTAATTTAGCAGTGTGAGACTGGAGAGAAGGCAACTAGCTAGTCATCACAAATCACAGTCAACTCTTTTGGCTACTTTTTTACCAACGATTAGTGGGATTGACTGCATATTGTAGCGTACCCAAAGGCGGAAAGGGCAAGTATGTTTAGTGGGAAGATGGAATCGAACTTGCAACTCTCAGAGTAAGAGTCCAGTGACCTAACCACCTGGTCACTTGTATAGTTATCACTATATTTAATTGTAGTTAGTGATATCATAATTAGAAGACATTCACAGAATAACTTAAGTTGATAAAATTTTATTTACGATTAACAGCTCATTTCGTGGTACCAATTCAGAAATTTAAGCAAATTTGAAAAGAAAATTATCTAGATAGTTCTTTTCTTTTCCACCATCCGTTGGAGGAGGTAGTAGGTGGCTAGCTTGACCGGACTGTGAATTCGAAGGTTTGAGGTTCGTTTTCCGTTGTCAAAGGAAATGCCCATCCATCCCGTATTTTGGGGCTCTTTTATGTATTTAAAGAAAGATGGTAAAATGCAAATATTTAGCCTAATAATAACATCCAAGAGTTGGCATTGGGTGCTGGTAACTAGTTGTCTTTTTTTCTAGTTTGTAGCTTTAAAAAATAGGAAGTAATGCAAGTAATTCGTGTGAAGCTTTTGCAGGGAAAAGATAAAGAAACCAGTCGGATTACACCAGTATTTGTCTAGTTATTACGAAACTTTTTTACATACGTCAACCTGGTTGGAATGAACCGCGTTTCTTTATAAAGTAATCCTGGAGTCAAAAATAAGCTATTTTGATATAAACTGTGTGTTTGTGTCAGGATACCAATATACCAAAATTCCAAATGCATAGATAACTGACATTTCTGTTTTCATATACTATAGCATGTTCAGGTGGTTAACGCGCTAGAATCGCAATCTGAGGATCGCGGGTTCGAATCTCCGTTCTTTTCAGCTGAGCGGGACATTATAATGTGCGATCGGTCCATCTATTTTTTGAGAAAAGAATAGTCCAAGAGTTGACGGTGGGTGTGAGTGACTAGTTGCCTTTTCTCTAGTCTTTCGCTGTTGTATTAGGGATGGCTAGTGCAGATAGCCCTGGTGTAGCTTTGCACGAAATTGCAAACAAACCAATCGTACATTTTGCATACTGTGATATTTATAAAGTAAACCTTTAAAATTTTATATTTCAGACGACCCTTACTACTGTGGATTTAAAGCCAGAGTGCCAAATTATTCGAAGAAAAATGTGGAACCCATTAGAAAAACTCACAGTTCCAGTTACTTGAGTCTCCTCAGATCTCAGGAAAAATCTACGTACCACATCAGTTTAGGTCAGTTCTCCTGACCTTTTATATTGCCTATTTTAACTTGTTACTAACCTAGGTTCTTTACAGGTTCACGAGTGAAGCGAGACATTTTAAAATAATTTATCTTGCTAAGTTTTTTTATTACATTCAAAATCTTTTCATGTGCGGGTAAAAGAACACCATCGAATCTATATCACACTCGTTACAGACTTAGTTATTGTACAATTGACTAGTGATGTACCTTTATTTTACATTTCCACGTGGTTTTGTAAAAAAAATACTTAAATTTTCGCCTAGGTTTAATGTGTACTCTTTGCCTTATCTAAGCTCGAGTGCTTTGTTGAGAAACGTTTCACCTCTAAAGCCTAAACTCGAGTTAAAGCGTTCTCTTAAGAAATGTTTTATCTTAAACGAAACGTTTACTGTTACTTAAAACAAATAAATTCTCGGCCTCAAACTGCTTCATCAGTTAACGTCGACATCTTTCAAGCAAAGTTAGTGTAATCTGAGATATCTCTAAAAGTCACGAAGCAAACCCTAAACTGAAAACATCCTATTCTGCAGTTCAGAATTCTCACTCAGTTTTAAGGATACGAGCTACCAGTAATGATGTTCTTGTTTCATAACGCTGTAGCTAGTGTCCATCAGCTGTATAACGCTGCAGCTAGTGTCCATCAGCTGTATAACACTGTAGCTAGTGTCCATCAGCTGTTAGGATAGTATGATACTTTTGAGAGATTTTTTGGGCAGAGTATCCATGATGAAACTTTGTATAATGGACGATAACTGCCTTTACGAAACGTCATTTTTCAACACTTGTGTCTCCACAACAGGCAGTTGCCGTCCATTCTATAAAGTTTCATCATCATGATATTACTTTATTCTGTGCCAGTGAATCCGAATTCTGTTTGTTTTTGATGTATTTATTGCACGTTTCTCGAGGTCGTTTACTCAAAACTCAATAATGGAAAAGAGCGTGAGACTGGACATTAAGAAATGACAAATAAAGCCTTCCAAGTCCAGCTGTGTATAAGCTGTATTTAAGTTATGTTTCACACATTTTCTGCTAAAATTATTACAAAACACGAACTTTCTTTTTTTTTTAGGTTCGGACGGTCTCGACTCTAACGAAGACGACTATGCTCGAATCTATGGACCGCTACGTGGACCACCTCACCATCATTACCCGCCAAAAGAACTGTACGTAGGGAGATGGGAGTAAGGCTCACGTGAACACGTGCTCAGAGACCAACTGAAAGAAGGGCAACATTGGTTGACCCACATCTCTTCATGTGTATAGGCTCTCTAGGTCATCTTTAACCAGATCGTCTGCAGAAGAAGATTGATAATAGTTTTTTTTCCCATTATGATTTGTGAGTCACTTTCATACAGATGTGTATGTTAGTTTTGTAAATTTGTCTCCTTTTTTCAGATAAACAATTCTATTTGTTAGGCTTAACAGAGAAAGCAAATTTTGTGTTTTAATCTTTTTTGTGTGTTTTTTTTCTGGGTAGAATTGGTCAGGGGTATCGTGTGTTTTCTTCGGTTATTATCTGGGTAGACACGGAAAAAAACAACCTTAATGCATCTGGTTTGTCTTGTTTACTATAGTATTAAACAGCATGATGAAAAAAAAATGAGTTGGATCTGAAAAAATCCATTCATGGGCTCTGTGAAGCTTGTATATACTCGTGCAATGGTAGTGGCTTCCCAGACAGCGCCCTCTAGAGGTTTTAGGTGCAGAGAAAAGTGTTTGTGTCGTGTACAACATTCGTTGTTCTTAATGTAGAGTCTTAATATGTTCACGTGAAATGTATTGTACAATCGCATCTTTCATTTGCGTCGTAATTTGTTTTACAAATACCAAAGAGACTGGACAACCACAAACTTCCACATCGAGAGAGTTTCTCTTCTCATCCATAGGTAGCTTAACAAATTTAATTTTGTGTGTGGGGGGGTCACTTTCTTTATTATGTTAACAATTGACTCTAATAAACCTGAAGCTCTTAAGTCCCAAGATAATGTTACAGATATATCTATTTCTCATATAAAGGGCATTTTGCTACCAAGTCAAAACCATTGAGGAGGGACGTGTCCCCAGTATAATAACTTATAATGTTTCTTTCTGGATAGGAATAACTCAAATGAAACTATTTAGGGGGACTGAAAAAATGTTAGCCGTTTATGTTTCTTCAAAACAGAACTTTTTTTTCGATCGGATGGCTCGCAATCAAATAAAACTGAGCAGCCACGTAAATTTAGGCAGTATACACATTACAGTGGAAAAACTTCTAAATGAGTCGGTTCTCGCTCTGAACCAATCACGCGTCTTTTTATTTGTAGGTATCACTTGATAACACGGCAACTTAAAAGAGATAAAACGTTTTAAATACAGTTACTCAGTCTAGTTCGAAGATCCAATAAGTCGATAACAATGGATATTTTAAAAAATATATATTTAGATACATTTTTAAGGTGTTGAATTTACATTACACTGTAATTACGTTGTTCGAACATAGAGCAGGCTCAATATAGACACGTGCTTAAAGATTCTTCGTTGAAAAGCATTTTTTTTTAGTAATCGTAATACGTTAGTACGAAGTTAATATACTACCTACACCTTGTCATAAGAGCAAGGACCTTACCTATAATTTTATAAGTTAGTTATTTTTGTGATTGTGTGTATGTATATATATATATATACATATATATTATTTGGTTTGTATGTTTGTAATTATTAATTTGTGTTCGGTGGACTGACTGGTAATAAATATAATTTTTTGACTTCTCCATGTCATCGAAACAGTTTTCTCTATTTTGATTCGGGCACACACACATATATCTATCTATCTATCTGGGTGTGTGTGTATATATATATATACACCCTCCCTTACTTACATATAAATAAACTATTACTACACATAACTACGTAATTAACAAATGATGAAACATCGACCTAAAACTGGTTATGTTAAGAGTGAATACAATAAAACTGTCGTTACAACATCGTTGTTTAGAAAAAATCAAAACAGACCCAGTTCACACAAATCAATACAGATCAAATATTCTTCTGTTTATATCTCAAAGGCCAAACAATTAATATAAAATGGCGAGACCAAAAGGACGTGAAGGATATTTATCACGACTTCATGACACAACTATTCCAGTTATCACCATCGGAATCGACATTTTAAGTAAAAATCTAACTTCATTTTTTTTTCAACGTTAATGAGTCCAGTAAAAAGCTACATACCGTTACCTTCTTCATTACTTAGGGCATTTAATTTACTGCAGACCTGGCATGGCCAGGTGGTTAAGGTGTCTCACTCGTAATATGAAGGTCGCGGGTTCAAATCCCCGTCGCATCAAATACGTTCGCATTTTTAGCCGTGGGGGCGTTATTATGTTACGGTCAATCCAATTATTTGTTAGTACGGGACGGCGAGGTGCAGATAGACATCATGTAGCTTTGCGTAAAATTTAAAAACAAACAATTTACTACGTTAGGTCAGTTTTTTGTTTTTTTCTTGTTGTTGTTTTGAATTAAGCACAAACCTACACAATGGGCTATCTGTGCTCTGCCCACCACGGGTATCGAAACCCGGATTTTAGCGTGTAAGTCCGCAGACATACCGCTGAGCCACTGGGGGACGTTTTTCTTGCACTGGAATAATATATTTTTATGTTTCGTTTCGTAAAAAAAACACACACACAACAAAGATGAACACGTGTTACTACTCCATTTTCTTATTATTGACCCCAAACGGATTTAATACTTAAATTACTTAAACAATAGAGCTTCGTAGATATTGTGAATGTTCCACGTGCAAATCTATTGATTTAACACTAAAGCTTAAATTTTTGTTGCGGGTTAATTGCAATAAATGTTCAGTGATAGAATGAAACCTTATTTTAAAAAACGAACAATCTTGTCGAAAAAACATTTCCCGATCGTAAATATACTTTTCACAAGCAAAAATTATTCAAACGTATTTTACGGATCTCCGGTGATACAGCAGAAAGCCAACCAATTTAGGATGTTAAATTACGGTGATTGAATTTTTCCGGTGGACAGAGCGAATAGTTTTCTGTGGCCTTTCTTTTATGGCTCAGCGGTATGTCTGCGGACTTACAACGCTAAAATCCGTGTTTCGATACCCGTAGTGAGCAGAGCACAGATAGCAAAGATTTGCTTAATTGCTTAATTTGCTAACAATCGCTTTTAGAAGGTTCGAAAAATTGTAGAGATATAAGTACCCTTCTCTAGTTGTAATATGCCACAAAATAACCGACAAGCAACATGAATTACCTAATTAAGTTATTTTTGTTGAATTTTGTGCAAAGCTACTCGATGGCTATCTCTGCTAGTTATTCCTGATTTGTAAGTGAGGAACCAATCAACACTGCCAAATCTCTGGCTACTTTTCTACGAACTAAAAGTGGGATTAACGTTAACATTAAACGCAACCACTACTGAAAGAATGAGCATGCTCTGAGACGGAACTCGAACTTACAATGTGATTCGAGTGCCCTAACTACCAGACCACAACTGACAATAACTTGCTATCATTATGAGCAATTTTTGTAAGATTTAATTTTGCTACACAAAAATAGAACTTGAGTGGAAAACTTGTCTCAGACTGTAATCAGTCCATCTAAATTAAAAATGTTTTTCTTTTTTAAATCGAAGATTTATTTCGCACATTTCTTAAACTGTGTTACTGGTGGATGTGCATAGCAAAGATTTTTTTTAATATTAACTGTGAAAATTGTTTATGCAGATTATGTGTCCTTGGATAATAGCCATAAAGGATGTCGCGTCCAAGGACCTTTCCAATGCTGCGAGACTTAAGAAGTATTTCAGCTTGCTGATGCGCCATCTAGCGCCAAGGTCTTATTCAGGAATAAGTTGTTCTCCTTGAATCAGAGCATGTTATTTTGTACATTCTTAGATAACTCGTCCAGTTTTTTTTGCTCTAGTTGATAGTAATCGAATGATGACACACCTGTGACTTCAAGGTTATAGGTGTCGCTGCCAAACCAATGAAGAATAACGACAGCTCGCGCATGAGCAGTAGTAAGTGAAACTTGATAACAATTTACCATGCAAAGTCAGCTGGTTTGCAAAGTATAAACACACGACTATCATTAATTTTAACGACAAATTACATATGTTTAGAATAATTGTTTACAAAGTGAACAGTCGTATTGTCCAGTTTTGGATTAATAATAACATTTTACATGTGGTTGTTTTGTTGTTGTATTTCAATCTCACACAATAGCTAAACAATAGTATCAGATATTTCAAACAAGTGTCTAAAACATTCGGCTGTGTCATATAAGTAAAGTACAGGAACAGCACACAGGTGAAGCGTTCAATGGCTTGTATAAATCTAGGCGTAAGTGTTTTGTAAGAAGGGAAATATATAAATGTATTTATCAGTATGTTTAATAGATTATGAATCGAAAACAAACATCACTGTCCTAACTGCCATTTACTTGCAAAAATATAAAGTTCTTTTCACATTTCAACAAAATCGTCTTTTTTTTTCCCTTTCGAAATACATCACAGGTCTCAATTAACAAATTACCTTTCTTTCTTCGTGGTCACACTTAACCCTAACGATAAATATAATAAACCAATATAAAGGAACGCCATTATACCTATATTAATATTATAGATTATTATATATTCAAACATCTAACCGCGCCCTCTACATTGCGACACTCAGTTATACAACCCCTTCCAAACATGTGGTCAGCTTCCGGTCAGTTACCTCTTTCTTTGTGAACCTGACGATGACCGAAGAAGGTCGAAACGTTGTTCGCTCTTCTATTTAAAATATTTTCTGAACCCAAAACGAGCCGTTTTTGCATATAAAAATTCTCAACAAGTGGGTTTCTCGACATCACTGATAAATATTACAACGTGTTTGTTTCGATGACCAATAAGTAGTTTAGCCTGTAAGCACGTGACTTGGAACAAATGTCCCCTTTTTGTTAAATCTAACAATGGATCGTTATGTTTTCTAAAGCGGGTTGTGGTCACGTGAAATAATCAACATCACCTTCAACGCCCGGAATGGCCAGTTGGTGAGGATGCTCAATTCGTAACCTGAGGGTCGCGGGTTCGAATCCTGGTCGCACCAAACGTGTTCACCCTTTCATCCGTGGGACTGTTATAAGTCACGGTAAATCACACTACTCTTTGGTAAAAGATTAACCCAGGAGTTGACGGTGGGTGGTGATGACTAACTGCCTTCCCTCTAGTCTGACACTGCTAAATTAGGGACGGCTAGCGCAGATAGCCCTCGAGTAGCTTTGCGCGAAATTAAAACAAACAAACAAAATAAAAAAAACACCGTGACAACAAAATACCACGTGAAAGAGATTTTTTTTAACTGATATAACTGAAAAATAATATTTTCACGAAGAAATACTTACATGCTAATGATTAAAATAGTTACAAAGCATTTTCTTCATGATTGTAATGAAATATATTTTCTAATACACAGTCTAATCACATATCCGCAAGACTGATTGTATTCGAGATGATTTTGTTCCACTGTAACAATCCAGCTATTGTTATTGTAACAGTTTGATACATTTTACGAAAATAAAACCTTGAATTAAAGAAGAGAGATGTATGTAAGTATGTTTTTCGTATAGCAAAGCCACAAAGGGCTATCTGCTCAGCCCATCGAGGGGAATCGAACCCCTGATTTTAGCGTTGTAAATCCCGAGACACACAAAGAAGAGAGAAGCGTAATGACAAATGACAAAGCGTAAAAAGCAAATGTAATAATTGACATTTTTAAAAATTGTTCTGAGTATAATTTTTGGATATTTTTCTTTGATTTGAACAAGGAATTATTTGAATTGTGAACGATTAAGATTTTAAAAAAATTGTTCGAAGTATAATTTTTGAACAATATTCTTTGGTTTGAGCAAGGAATTATTTGAGCTATCATAAACAAACATAATTAAACGTTTTCTTTTGTTGTAATCTATTTCATAAATATTGACAAATGTTCTGATTATTAGATAAATAGAATGTTTATGAAATGTTTTATTACACATTATTTTATAATAATGTTTCTTTAAGACTCGATTACGATTAGTGACCTGAACAAGGAAATATAAAAAAACACACTATTCATTGCTGTACATGTAGGTGTAATATATGTATAATAGAGTAGAAATTTCAACAGAGCAATCGTGAAAAGAATCTCATAAAAATTATTATTTTCGTACGCTTAAAAACGCGTATATATAAATAAATACATAAACCCACAGGCTTTGTTATAACTCATCAAAATATTTCCGTTTAACACTGAATCACCCAACAGGACTTAAGCGAGCGCAGTTACACGCACGAAAATAAAGTCATAAAGATGTCACAAAGTTATGCTGCTTATTGTTGCAGGCTTTTCAGTTCACACGATTACCTGGAAATATTTCATTCGTGTGCGAAATATTTCTTTAGACGTTCCCTTAGGTCATTGTTACCGTTTATTGGGGTAAGCTCTCAGTTATCTGGGCC
Source organism: Carcinoscorpius rotundicauda (assembly GCA_011833715.1). Classification (NCBI taxonomy): domain Eukaryota; kingdom Metazoa; phylum Arthropoda; class Merostomata; order Xiphosura; family Limulidae; genus Carcinoscorpius; species Carcinoscorpius rotundicauda. The sequence continues at coordinate 14,617,653 of CM022398.1, read as the reverse complement.
AGGGAATTACACACTGGGGACGATTGGAAAGTGCCGCAGAAGTTATAAGAAATTTGATGTGTTAAATTGGACACTTCGGGTCTAGACTTTCTGGTGCTAATCTTCTTTACTTTTAATTTATCACGAGACATTTTTATCGATTCAAAAGTAATCAGAACACTGTTGTCTCTTTTTCATGAGCTTATCTGAAGACGCATATTCCAACATTTGTTTGTTTGTTTTTTTAATTTCGCTTAAAGCTACTCGAGGGCTATCTGTGCTAGCCATCCCTAATTTAGCAGTGTAAGACTAGAGGGAAGGCAGCTAGCCATCACCACCCACCGCCAACTCTTGGGCTACTCTTTTACCAACGAATAGTGGGATTCACCGTAGCATTATAACGCACCCACGGCTGAAAGGGCGAGCATGTTTGGCGTGATCGGGATGCGAACCCGCGACCCTCAAATTACGAGTCGCACGCCTTAACACGCTTGGCCATGCCGGGCCTATTCCAAAGTCAAAAATGAAAGATTCACGGAAATCGTAATACGAAATGTTTGTACCAACAATTTAAATTTATTTCTGACTTGTTTATTTTAATATTACTAATTATATGTATAAAATATTGTATGAATGATATAACTTTGAAGTCATATAAATAACTAAAATACAATGTTTTACACTTATAAATTCTATATTTATGTTTTTTATAGCAACCAGGTCCGGCATGGCCAGATGGTTTAGGCACTTGACTCGTAATCCCAGGGTCGCGAGTTTGAATTCCGGTCGTACCTAACATACTTGCCGTTTCAGCCGTGGGGGCCTCATAATGTTACGGTTAAAAGATTAGCCCAAGAGATGGCGGTGGGTGGTGATGAATAGCTGCCTTCATTCTAGTTTTACACTGCTAATTACGGATGGCTAACATAGCCCTCGTGTAGTTTTTCGGGAAATTCAAACCAATCTTACATCGGGCTACTGGTGAATCCACCGAGGGAAATCTAACCCCTAATTTTAGCGTTATAAATCTGTAGAATTATAGCTGCACTAGTGGGGGACTACAAGTTTTGTAAAATGACGGACAGAATGTTGAAACGTTTTTTGTTTTTTTTAAGGCGACTTCACGACATATTTCACCTAGCGGTACAACTGTGTCATTGCGGACTTACAAGCGAGACATTGCGCGTCGATACTCGCGGTGGTGAGAGCAAAAATATCCCATTGTGTTCCTTTACTTCAAACAGTCCTCCCAGTGGCTCAGCGGTATGTCTGCGGACTTACACGCTAAAATCCGGGTTTCGATACCCGTGGTGGGCAAAGCACAGATAGCCCTTTGTGTAGCTTTGTGTTTAATTCAAAACAACAACAACTACTTCAAATAACGTTAATAAATATTTTCCATTGTGTAAATGTAAAACATTTCATACGTTCTTATAAAACGTTGAGTCATTAGCATTACGTAAGTTTGTTTAAAGAAAGTAAAGTGTTGAAAATAATGGAATATAACTTTTAAATTCAAAGTTATTTATAATTTATTCGAATTTAACTGATTTTGGTTTTTACAACGGTGGCACATGATTATAGAAAATAGACAAAGCTGTTTGAAATAAATAAATGGACCCTGAAATAAAAAATTATATTTGTTATCATTTACAAAAGGGAAAATCTATTATTCTTTCCATTATTGGTAATAACAGCATTTCTGAGGAACGTATTGTAATAATAAACGTATTTCGGAAAGCGTGATAATTTTATATATTTTTAACAGAAACGATTTTGTGATTCGTAGAATTTGAAATGCTTTCCTTTATTACTAAAATAACATTTTCATAGTTTGGTCGAAAGTGAAGTGTAAACAAATCATAAACGACTTTTTGTTTTAAACATTTTTTTAGTATGTGTTTGAAAGAGGTGACGACACGACTAATTCTCGGGAAAAATGTAGAATGCTTGTTTAGTTAGGTTTTCTTTAACGTCGCGCAAAGCTACTCAAGGGCTATCTGCACTACCCGTCCTTAATTTAGCAGTGTAAGACTAGAGGGAAGGCAGTTAGTCATTACCACCCACGCCAAGAGTTGGCAGTAGGTGGTGATGACTAGCTGCCTTCCCTCTGGTCTTACACTGCTAAATTAGGGACGGCTAGCATAGATAGCCCTCGAGTAGCTTTGTGCGGAATTCAAAAACAAACTAATTTAATATTCTTGGAAAGTCTATAACATTCAGTTGTAAGACTAATACAAAACGTGCTAGTGACTTTGTAAACTAAAAATTACAGCTTTTGGGGGGAATACAGTCTTTGTTTTTTTCCAGAATAGAACAGGTTTTTTACAACGCAGATATGTTTATGTTCTTCCAACTAACTATTTGTAATGGTAATTATAATGGATGTAGAATTAACACTTCCCAACGAGATGAAGTAAACAGTTGTGTGGAGCATTTAAATAAACCTGATATATGCCAACCTTCTACTGGATATAATACATTCGGTTACTTTAGAAAGAGTGTTAACATGTTAATATTTACCTGTGGACCGATCCTGCCATCTGTCTGGTCTGGGAACCGGTATTTCAGACACGATGTTTCCAAAACCTGACAGAAGACAAGAGTAATTCATTGGAAGTAATTAGACATTTCTTGTTAAATAATAACTTGGAATTTAATATAGAACTCATGTACAGAATCATAAAACTGGTATGGATATGAAGATAATATCAGCTTATGTTAATATCTTCATGGAAAGCATGACGGGAAACTTATTTAAATATATATTTTGTTTTAAATAGTATGCTTTATGTATATTTATTGTTGTTTTTTCTCGACTGTACAAAAGGGATTGAGTGATAAAACTGTGGCAGACTTCTGTACTTAGCCATAAACTAACTCCAAACCTAACACTGCGACGTATCAGGTCCTCCTATAAGTAATGCTTGAAACTTAATACAGAAAGTGCATTTTCATATCTGTTTTGGAAAAGGCTTTAATGACTAAAATATGTGGTAAGACTATAACAAAATGTTCAGACAAATATAAGGAGCTATCTCCATTGATTTAGATCATTTATCAAATAGACCCTTATGAAGATGGATGTGTTTGAGGAGCACATTAGGCTTATAATGCTTTATGAGTTTAAAAAAGACAACAGTGCAGCAGAAACTACATGAAACATTCAAGGTGTTTATGATTTGGAGTCTCTCAATGAAAGAAAATGTCGGAGGTGGTTTCAGAAGTTTAGATCAGGTGACTGCAGCTTAAGTGATGCACCACATTCAGGTCGTCCTGTTGAGTTTAATGATGAATTGCTGCTGGCTGTACTTGATGAAGATTGTGCTGTAACAGTTGAAGAACTAGCACAGAAGTTTAATTCAACCCATTCAACAGTTCACTGTCATCTGCAACAGCTTAGGTATTAAAACTTGGAAAATGGGTCCCCATGATTTCTCAGAATCCAATCTCAGAGTAAGAGTGGACATTCTCACTTCTTTGCACTCTCGTGAACGTAACTCATCTTTTTCGGACAGGTTAGTCGCTGGAGATGAAAAGTTCATATATTATAAAAATGTTAAGCGCCGCAGACAGTAGCTCAGTGCAAGTAAACTGCCTAAAACAGCCCATAATGGACCTCCACCTAAAGAAAGTCTTGTTAAGTGTTTGTTGAGATATTTTGGTGTGATCCTCTTTGAGTTCCTGCCACTTAATATAACGATTACATCAGACTTCTATTCTCAACAATTAGAATGCTTAAATGTTGCACTGAAAAAAAAGAGGCCAGCTTTGTTCAGTCGTAAAGGTGTTGTGTTACACCAGGATAATGCACGTCCCCATACAGCAAGGATCACATCTGCAAAGACTGAAGAGCTAGACTGGGAAAAACTTCCACATCCTCCTTATTTTCCAGATTTTGCCTCATCTGATTATAATCTATTCCGAAGTTGGTAGAATTATCTTGATGGAAAAGAGCTTGGAACACATGAAGATATCAAAACACCCTCCCTTCCTTCTTTTCCTCAAAACACCAAGAATTTTTATAGAAGTGACATTCAAAAGCTTGTGAATCGTTGACAGGAAGTGTTTAATAATAATGGAACAAACATTATTGGTTAAATAACATTAATAGCGTTTGAAGTCCCTTATCTTTTTCTGAGCCCAACATCGGAAATTACTTATGGGATGATTTGATATATACAGGGGTGAAACTTTATGATGATGTATCATGATAAATAATCAGATGACAGAATGTTTGATCCGCATGTAAGTAAAAACTCAAAGAGAAACAGGAAAAATATGGTTTATTCACAACCAAATGTAAAGAGAAAAGTAGTCCGGACCCAAATCCTTTATCTACTAGGGAAGAGCTTTACTCTTGATGATAATATTATAACATGCTTTACCGTGCATGTAGTCCAAATATCCTAAAGAGATCATGAGTTCAAACCTATAGACTGCTTTACTTGTCATATTAAATAAGTGGTCCAAATATTCTAAAGAGATCATGAGTTCAAACCTATAGACTGCTTTACTTGTCATATTAAATAAGTGGTCCAAATATCCTTGAGATCATGAGTTTAAATCTATAGACTGCTTTACTTGTCATATAAAATATGTAGTGCAAATATCCTAAAGAGATCATGAGTTCAAACCTATAGACTGCTTTATTTGTCATATGAAACATTTAATGCAAATATCCCAAATATATCGTTGGTTAAAACCTACAGACTGCTTTATATTTCATGTGATGCATGTAGTCCAAATATCCTAAACAGATTATGAATTGAAATCTTTAGACTGCTTCACTTGTCATATAAAATATGTAGTGCAAATATCCTAAAGTGATCATGGGTCCATATCTTTAGACTGCTTTATTTTTCATGTGAAACATGTAGTCCAAATATTCTAAAGAGATTATGGTTTGAAATCGTTAGACTGCTTTACCTGTCACATGAAACATGTAGTCCAAATATGCTATAGAGATTATGGATTTAAATCTTTAGACTGCTTTACTTGTCATGTGAAGCATGTAGTCCAAATATCCTAAAGAGATCATTGTTTAAAACCTTTAGATTGCTTCTCTTATCATGTGAAACGTGTAGGGTCATGTACAACTTTTCACCAACGTAAAAGTTTATATCAGGTAAACGTATGAAGTGAAACATAAAATCACACGTATGACATAGAACGTTATGGATTCAAAACAACTGATATGGTGTGACTGTCTTTTTTAAACTGGCTAAGGATGGTTATATAAATGTAAGTAGCGTTCCGACCACAACTGTGTTCTTGCTGGCCAGTTAAGCTCTAGATTGACCGAATTGCTTCGTCGACAATGAATATAGTTGACATAGTATGACTGAAATACCATTGTAAACCTTTTCTACCTAAAAACCCGCAATAAGCTTAACATATGACGCAGTGTTAAAATATAGCTAATGCAATTGTTTTGGAACAATTCCTGAACGATATTTAATAATACAGGGACTTGTTTAATAATATTTAGCGCTTGTTCTGTCTTGTTCAGATTGCGTATTTCGTAATAGACATTCGCCAGCCAAACAAATAAGCAGTCAGTCTTCGCATTAGTAAACACGGTTCAAACCAGAAATGTAGGATTTGTTTGTTTGTAGTTAAACACAAAGCTATACAATGAGCTAACTGTTTCTAAATCCGATTTCTATTGTAAGACGTGTGCTTTTGATGAGAGGCATTCATTGATTTCTATTGCTTGACTTGTGCCTGTGATGAGAGGCATTCATTGATTTCTATTGTTTGACTTGTGCCTGTGATGAGAGGCATTCGTTGATTTTTATTGTTTTACTTGTTCCTGTGATGAGAGGCATTCATTGATTTCTATTGTTTGACTTGTGCCTCTGATGAAAGGCACTCGTTGATGTCTATTGTTTGACTTGTGCCTCTGATGAGAGCCTTTATCGAGTGAAAAGCTAAAGCTCCGAAAAAGATATTTCTGAAATTTCACACTTTTGTTCTGAGGCGAAGAAACCTAAAGCGAATTTATGGGATCAAAGTAAAAGTACGAATTTGAAGGAAGCTGTGATCCATGAAAAATGTTATAAGAATGGCTGAGAAATGAGATGGATTAAGCAGTCCAGATAGATTACATATGAGGACACATTCTGTAACTGACTCATCCAAGGTTGAAACAGGTAAAGTAACGGAACTCGGAAAATTTTACTAAAGAATTCAAACAGCAACATTACAATAGAAGATACCATGCATGACACGCAGTGGTTTTCAAACTTTTTCGTCCAAGGACCAATTCGACGAAGCAAAAGACCTCGAGAACCACCTACCGGTCTTACTCAATCAATTCTGTTCTCTCGTATACCCTTAGCAGTCGCGTTGAGCGTCAGCGACTTGAATTTCAGTCTAACCAGAGGATCACATGAAGAACTCTCTCGAACCACCCCAGGACAATGGACCTCACTTTGAAGACCACTGATTTAGACTTTTGAATGCAATTTGTGTATTTTCTGAATAAACATAGCTGTAACAAAGTTCGAATGAAAAGTGTTTAAAAATAGAGGGAAAAAAGGGGGGGGGAGATAAAACCTGAAGCAGATATTAGATCTTTACAGTTCTCGCTGGTTAAAATTTCTGACAAAATAAAAATTCTTTTGAGTATTTTCAAACGTATTCGTTTGTCATCTGCTACAGCTGGTTCAGTATACAATCATTACTCGTATATGAGCGTGCGACTCGTAATACAAAGGTCGCGGGTTCGAATACCCGTCGCGCTAAACATGCTCGCACTCCCAGCAGTGGGGGCGTTATAATGTGATGGTCAATCCCACTATTCGTTGGTAAAAGAGTAGCCCAAGAGTTGGCGGTGAGTGGTCTTACACTGCTAAATTAGGGACGGCTAGCACAGATAGCCCTCGAGTAGCTTTGTGCGATGTACAAATACACTCATTATAATATTTTAACAAAGAATAAACCGTTTCTCGACCGGTAGTGCGATGTTTTTAGGGTTAAGTTTAAAACTTAGGTGAACGAAAAAGCTGATAAAAACATATTGTGAACCATGATTTGGAATATTTTTCTTTTTACGTTCATTAAATTAGGTAACATAAAGAGAGAACGTTTGGTAACTTGATTAGATGATGACGAATTGTTAGTTGTAACTTGTTTTTCAAAGTTTGATTGCAGGCTATCAGGTGTTCGTTTTTGTAAGCAATATAGTTTTCTTTAAAAAACAATGGAACTTAATCAAATTTTTGTAGTTTCCTTAGTGCCTCGTCTTCAATAAATAACATTATGTAACACAAATTTTGTTCCTGGATAGCATGTGTTATTTACTAATTGTTTATGTTGTACAAGTACAGAAAATGTCTGTTATACCCTTCAAACTTGGCTTTTGTGACCTGGATAATGAAATTTAGAAATGAACCTATTTTCTACGTAAAAACTGGCAAGTTTGCATATTTTCATTTGCATAAGGTCTGAATAAAACAACATATGAATCAAGATTTACAGGTATTTATACTAAAGTTATACAAAAATGATTAGAAGTGAGTAGTTTTCTGAGATTTACGATTGTAATATAAATCACTTTCACGTATCAGCCTCCAAATATTGTCTCCACCATGTTTTCGTTATACGCTCCCAGATGTTACACGCTAAAATCCGGGTTTCGATACCCGTGGTGGGCAGAGCACAGATAGCCCATTGTGTAGCTTTGTGCTTAATTCAAAACAACAACAACAACGCTCCCAGATGACTAAAGCAAAGTTTGAAGAAAAAAATAGGCCTTTTCCATCTAATTTAAGCATAAGCAACTGGGAAATAACACTTTCTGCTCAGAAACAAGAAAAATAAAAAAATATGTTACATAGTGTTATCACATCCTAACTGACATATTAGCCTGGGAGTCATCTTCTAATTTCAAGAAACATAAAGTTAGATTTTGGAACATTATGTTACTGTGGTCTTTTAGCATAACTTTTATTTTACTTTTAAATTACGTGTTGAACTAAATACTGAATATATAGATTTAGAATTATGCAATTAAAACTGGCGAGAAGTAACCTACAAAGAAAAATCTTTAAAAATAGGTTAACAAAAACATTTAGCCTGAAATAAATAAGATTGTTTATTTTTTGTTCTAAGCACATAAAAACTCGTGACACTTTAGATGACGTGCTACGTTTCTTGCGTTATCGCTACATAATTTATTTCTTTATTGGTTCGTGTTGTTTTCAATAACTGTACTTTATTTAGAATTTTTCAAGCAAATTAAATATTAATTAACGAAATTCCATCTGTGTTGTTTCTTGTGTTTCTTTTCACGGTCACGAAGTAGGTTTGTTCTAGTTTTTTTGAATGTATTATCTTCACACAGTTGGGGTCGACAGATTCGTGATAATTTTAACCTGAAAACACCAGTCGAGAATATGCACAAGCGACCAAGTAATTTGGTTTTAGTTTTGGTTCTATGGGCTGTAGAGTAATAAGTTTGTCGGTTTGTTTTTGAATTTCGCGCAAAGCTACTCGAGGGCTATCTGCGCTAGCCGTCTTTAATTTAGCAGTGTAAGACTAAAGGGTAAGGCAGCTAGTCATTACCACCCACCGCCAATTCTTGGGTTACTCTTTTACCAACGAATAGTGGGATTGACTGAAACATTATAACGCCCCCACGGCTGAAAGGGCGAGCATGTTTGGTGCCACCTCAGATTACGAGTTGAACGCCTTAATCCACCTGGCCATGCCGGGAAGAGTAGTAAGACGTGGACACTGCTGTTTCTAATGGTTGAAAATATTTGCTATTTCCGCCTTTATTTCTTATATGTCTTTCACAAGAAAGCCAAAGATGATGACGTCAGATTCGGGTGTCAGTAAATGGGAGAGCTCGTACTACTTACGTCGGTTTAAAAGCACCTATTTTTTTATTTATATATCCCGATCTCGAAAACACTCGCATGACAATACTCATGAATATTTATAAAGTTGAAAATAACTTCGAAACGTATTAAAACTTGGGTTTGTCATACGCAATTCACAACGACACGTAATGTTACAGTCCTGGTTCAGCAAATATTGTGACCTATGAGAAATAAATATGTAAGTAATAACTGAGCAGCTTTAAAAAAGAATGTCATATCAGATCACTCATTCAAGCTTTACCTAATATGGTAAACATTCACCCCATCGCGTACCCAATTTCAAAACAGCAGTTTTTACCCCATGCACGAGAATGCTTTTTTGTTATTTTTTTAAAAAAACAAACCGTTTTGAAGGTCACTTCAATCTTTCAAAGTTTATGAAATACAAGGCAAAATGAAAATAAATTACGTATTCCACCTCTCGAACTGTATTATTAAATATAAATATGGATGACATAATTTAACATTATCAAGAAGAAATAAACAAGGTATTGCCGTGTAAATCTTTCAAATCGATTTTTTATTTTTTCGGACTCAGCACTTGGAACAACTTTGTCCTTGAAATAGGTCATACGAATGAACATGACTCGAGTTCGTAAGTCATCAATCTCCTTTTGCTCATGAATTAAGTAACCAGTTTCACTTGTGCATGATCCATGACCTCTTTCGTTGGAACGTTTGCAGATGTACACCTGGAAGGCAACAAATACGAATTTATACACCATCGCAGACTCATTTATCTACCTCTGATTTTCAGCGAAAACACTCTAATGAAAATCAAAAACGTGTTACTAATCCCATACTAAAGATTCACCACAGAACGATCGCGCAAAGCTTCACATTGGACGATATGAATCATCTCAATGCGGTATTGGTGGTTAAAATGTTCGACATATTTCAGCCCTTAACTAGTACTCAAATTCTTTGTATATGGCGTGCTGAAGAAATGGAACGCCTCCTATATGTATGTCTTCTAATGTGGAATACCACATTAGATTTTTTTTACTTTCGTAAAACGAAAGGTAATATTGGTTTTAATTTCACACCGAAGAGTTTAGTTCAGGGGGTTGTAAACCAGAAAGTATACTAGATTTAGGATTCAGGTTTCATAGACGGGACGCAGACCACGTGCCTCTCATACGCTATCAGGTTTCATAGACGGGATGCAAACCACGTGTTTCTCATTAAAGCCTTGAATGTAAGAGAGTTTGGGCTCTTTTGGCTATGGCTGTGTTGTCCAAATCATGAATAGTGTTGAAAGTATTGCTAGTCTATTTCAGCAAGCTTGTTGCTGGTTTATAAATATCGGTTAAAAGAGACACATTGAAACATTTGACAAAATACTCTACTGGCTGCATTCATGGGAACATTAGGGAAACGAGCATTGCTCCTTCAACAAGAAATGCACGTGTGTTACGTCACCAGTAACGCTAATAATCCGACGGACAGTCCACAGCCATGACTGAATTCACACAAAGTTTAAGCCGTTTTGGAAAGGGGAAAGACCCCAAAATTTCCATATTTTTAGAATAACGTTTGCAAGGGGAGTTTGGGCCTATTCTGTCAGTTGATTTTTATCAACGCTTACTTGAAAACAAATATCAGAATAGAGTACAGACTGCGGGTTAAATTTTCCTGTGTCACATCTATAGCGAAATGACTCTTTCAGTGCCGGATTTAATTTCAAACACATAATAAAAACAATAGAAATAAAACACGATTTAATATTGCATTATTTATCTGAAACTAGTAAACGATGAATGTTTTTAAGGAAAACATCTCCCTCTTGTGATGATACGGTATTCTAAAAACCACATAACAATTATCTACGCGTAGGCTCCCTAGTGGGTCAGTGGTAACAGCACTAAAATTCGGGGTTCGATTCCACTTGCGAACAAAGTTCAGATAGTCTATTTTGTAGCTTTGCAATAAAACAAATAAATATAAAGGTCGACATGTGTATGGGTGGCAGTACAAGAATCAACGCCAAAGATGGGATTAACAATTGAATGAAATGGAACAATCTCTTCTCAAGTCTGGTTTGGCCACATGGTTACAGTTTGGTGGTTTGACTTATAAACACACACACTTGACTTCCAGTCTTCAATAAAATATGTCTAATATATACAAAGGTTCTAAATATCACTGCTTGGTTTGCTTCTGTCTTTTCATTGGCTTGTTTGTACCTAGTGACAAGAAAAGTGACCTCTCCTAGCCGCTAGTCAGTTTTCAAATAGAGATAAAAAACAATGATATATTGTTGTTCTCTGCTTATCAATAAAAATGCTAGTACCTTTACCAGCCGTTCTGAGATACAATTTTATTTCAAGTAGGTTTCTCGTCATTAAGAATTACAATCGTCAATCTAAAGTGATTATTTGATTGGAGGGCTTAAAAAGGTGACGCTTGGTAAACATACTGTAAAATCAGTTAGTACAGAACCTTACGTGGTTAGAGCGTTCGGCTCGTAATCTGAGGGTCTCGGGTTCGAATTCCCGTCATACCCAATATGCTTGCCCTTTCAGCCTCAGCTGTTTTGTTATGTTTCGAACAATCCCACTATTTGTTGGAAAAAGAGAAGCCTAAGATATGGCGGTCAGTTGTGATGACTTGCTGCCTTTTCCTGCTAAATTTGGGTTATTTAGCGAAATAGTCCTCGCGTAGGTGTGCGCAGAATTTAAAACAGACCAATCACCTACTCAAGATGTGCTGTACAACATTTTCATATAAACAGCGTACACATAATTTCTTATTTTTATAACATCTGTTAATGTCACACACATTAATCTTTTGTGATGTATTTAACATCAACGGATGCAATATATATATATATATTTACCATGGATTTAACAAAACTAGTCTTTCTATTTGGGAAAAGAAATTTATCAGGATAGAAACTACTTGAAAACTAAAGGTAATATTTTACACTTTATGATCTAGTAATATGTTTCTTTTTTGAATTTCGCGCAAAGATACACGAGGGCTGTAACATTGAAATATTTATTACTTACATATGGATATACTGCACAAAGTTTGTTTTCTTGTTTAGTCTCTCTCTGGGTTTCTTAATTATCAAACTCTATAATGTTTAAAATATTTTCAATCGTAGAAATAATGCATTATCATTAAGCAGAATAATTCTCTTTTTAGTATAGGTAAAGTTACACATGTATCTAATTATTCAAATTTAACATGTCTATCAACCCCTTCAGTTCTCGTCGGGAGTGACAGCGTGTTCGAACCGTGAATTCGAGAGTTCAATGTTCGTCACCCATTGCCATAGATAAATACTTCGCTATCTGAGGCAGCAGGCCCACTGTAAAAGTGACACTCTTTGCTTGTTCGTTTTAAAACAAAGCCACATTAGGCTATTTTCTGGGTCCAACGTGGTGAATCGAACCCCGGAGGCAGAAAGAAACAGTCAAACACCATGAGTTGGAGGCGGATGCTGTTTTGTTGTTTATTTCCCTCTGGTCGGTTGTGATTAGATAACCCTTTATGAAATTTTTTGTGTGAAATTTCTGATCTAAAAACAACTTAATAATAAACCATCTAAGGAAGCAGCTAAAAAATTAAAGAACGACATAGACTGACAGGTTTACTCACTAGATGTCGTACAGTTTACAGCTCGAGACAGTTTGTTAAGTGATGTCCAGGCTGCGGAAAAAAGTTGTTGAGCCAAGTTAACTAAAAAACATTAATTTCGCACCCTCCGCCAACATTAATGAGAACTTTTACCCAAATTAATATTAACCGAATAAGTTTCTCTACGCTATTTAATCGGATCACAATGAGACTGAATTGTTCACTTTATTTGAAGGGTTACCCTGTGTTCTTTTCCAAAAGCTCTCCCAATGGGAGCAGACAAAGTTTTCGAGTTTATAATACTAAAATGAGGAGTTCGTTTCTCCTCGATGGAGACAGGTAATAACCTGATGTGTCTTTACTATAAAACAACAACAACACATTCGAGTTATAATACTAAAATGAAGAGTTCGTTTCTCCTCGATGGAGACAGGTAATAACCTGATGTGTCTTTACTATAAAAAACAACAACAACACATTCTTTCACAGCTAACACTTAAAACGAACGAATCATCGCGGAATTCCTTCTAAACATCAGGGAGACATTTCAAGAACCGTGGTCTTATCAACATCTTATAGATGTTGCACCTGCATTATTACTTAGAAACCCAACTCAAGAAGATTACATACACGCAAACCCGACCAACGTATTTTTTAACTATCGTTTATTCCCTCCCTCGCTTGAAAAGTATTTTTATGTGTTGTACCCACGTCACCTGATTTTGTCATAGGACAAAAATCTTAAATTGTGTCGTCTCTTCTGGGAACAGTGCAGGGAGGAAGGAAGGGGGGGGTTCACATATCATCCGCCGCTGATGGCTCCCGACTGTCGCAACATGTGTAACTGCTGGTCAATTTGTAAACTCTTGGTTAAAAAAATCCATGAGAAAACAGGACCAAATAGGTTTCCTAACCGCGTGTGAGTGTTGCTGATTATATCAGAATACCATAAAATAAATGCTGGGACCACTTTTAAATACGTTTTTTTTTATCTTGTCTTGTACGCTCGACGACGTGAGGGAAGCCCGTGTGACTTCACTGTAGTTATCTCTAGAAATACATTTAAACGTGAATATAAGAAAAAAACATTTTTTTTGTGTTTTTTTTAAACGCAAACCTACACAATGGGCTATTAATATCATTAGTATCCGTCATTGTTGTTGTTATTTTGAATTAAGCACAAAGCTACATAATGAGCTATCTGTGCTCTGCCCACCACGGGTATCGAAACCCGGATTTTAGCGTGTAAGTCCGCAGACATACCGCTAGGCCACTGGGGGGCTAGTATCCGTCAACCACGGTGAATACCAATCCAGATTTTAGCGCAGTAAGTACGTAAACTTAAAGCTGGTCCATCGGAAGGAGGAAGACAAAGTTCTGTAGGTTAGTCACTCTAGTCTACGGTTAACGTAACTGAAACTAAGATCCATGATTTGTAGTTTCACTAGTCCTTTTTTGTTTATTGTTAAGCGCTAAACTATACAATGGGCTTTCGAAATCTGACTTTTAGCGTTATAAGCCTACACAGTTACCACTGAGCCACAGGTTCGTAATCTGAGGGTCGCGAGTTCGTATCCCCGTCGCGCCAAACATGCTCGCCCTTCCAGCCGTGAGGGCGTTATATGTGACGGTCATTCCTACTATTCGTTGGTAAAAGAGTAGCCCAAGAGTTGGTGGTGGGTGGTGATGACTAGCTGCCTTCCCTCTAGTATTACACTGCAAAATTAGGAACGGCTAGCACAAATAGCCCTCGAGTAGCTTTGTGCGAAATTCCAAAAAACAAACAAACTGAGCCACAGAGAAGCGTTCCTCTAGTGAAACGCAACAAAAGCACGAAAGGAAATTAGAATACAGTAAGAGCACAAAAAAAGAAACAGAAGAAAAAATGCTTATAAGTTGTGTATGTTGTACCAAAATACAACGTACGACGTTTTATCTAATAAAGCCACAAGAACTTTTTGAAACAAGTCTGGAATACAAGATTTGTTTGTACACTTTAGATACATTTAGAATGTTAGAAGTCTATAAAGTACATAAGAAAAACTATATATATATATATTGTTTCACGTAGTAACTATAAATAGATTTGTGGATGACGTGTTTTTATTTGTCGATATATTATAATGTAATTTAAGCCGTATTAGGTGGCTGAGCTGTTAACTTGGGATTCCCTTAATTTTTTCGAAATAGACTATTGACGCCAATTGGCTACACGAAATTTTCCTTCTCCAGCTGACCAATGAGACGCGCCAGTCAGAAGTTGGACATTGCGAGTTCTTTAGTTTTATTATGAAGATACTGCTTCCAAAAGATAGGTCTTGGTTCAGGTTATAAACAATCGACAAAATATCAGTGAAGATAGCGTTGTCTGGATAAAATATATATTGTTTATGAAGAAATTTATTCAGCTGACTGTGGCGCCACTGCACGGTACTACACCAGATATTTTTATTTTCAGATTAAACGTCATCTTACGCGCATATGAGTTAAGCAACAAAACTAAAAAATTATGGAGATCAGATACAAACATCTATAAATTTGATCTACTGATAAAAGAGAAGGTAGTAAGCTAGCAACACCCACCGCCACAAGGGCTCTGTCTATTGTCAGCCGAAAAACGGGATTTACTGAAATTCCTGCATCATCTGTAAGTGCACAGTGTGTTCAGTAATATATTACGGCTCGAGCCTTGGATCTTCTAGCTTGCACTTTAACCATTAAGCTATGTCTGGCCTGTAATATATTAGACGGCGTTTCTTATCCATACAATTTGTCGAGAGCTATCTGTGTTAGCCGCCTCTAATTTAGCAGTGTAAGACTAGAGGGAAAGCAGCTAGTCATTACCACCCACCGCCAACTCTTGGGCTGCTCTTTTACCAACAAAAAGTGGGATTGACCGTTACATTATAACGCCCCCACGGCTGGGAGGGCGAGCATGTTTGTCGCGACCCTCGGATTACGAGTCGAGCGCCTTACGTGCTTGGCCATGCCGGGCCTTATCCATACAATTTGTAGAAAGGTTTAAGTAACTCATTTGAAACTGCTTTAGTATAAATAAAATACAGCGAAAAACCCAAATAAAGAAAATGCTTTAATCCGTGAACCAGTTTCCCCCTGAAGTTAACGTTTTCATCACACAAGTTGCAAATTTTAGGGTTTGCAAATTAAAGATTTAAGGTTCAACTCCTGCCCCTAACATATCCCAGACAACCCGTTGTGTAGCTTTGTGTTAAAACAAGCAAACAAAAAGACAACGATAACAAAAAAGGAGGCGAATATTTTTTACATAATTTCCAAAAAAAGAAAAAAACACAAAGGGTTGGACGTTTTCTTTTATCCGCAATTTATAAAGTTATTCATTAGATCTTGAAGAGCCACGTGTACCGTACTGCGCGTGGAAAAATGATAAAGTTGTAATGTAGATAAATCTACAACGTTTTCCATGAACACAAATCTAGACAAGGCGCCAGACGTGTTACGTTAATACCACCATAAAACATGTTCAAGATATCTCAAACGTATTTATTTGATTATTTTTTATACGATGACTATCTTTAGTGTTAAAGTAACACCATCTGTAAATATTTATCATGCTAAAGTGTTTCATTTCAATTAGCCAAAAGAAATATATAAAAAGGACCAAAAAGTAAACCTTAAATATTAATTTCGAACTGAAATCAACCTCTGGGTACGCATAAGATTCGCGCGAACCTGGTAATTATTAATCTACTGACGACCTCGAAACGACAGATATCTGATGTTCTTAGGGATAAGCCTGAAGCCCTACAAATAGCAGCCTTTAAACGAAGTTAATGTATTATTAAATAAAAACGTTTGCACAACAAACAACACATAAGGTTTGTTTTTTTGTTTGTTTGTTTGTTTTTGAAATTTCGCACAAAGCTACTCGAGGGCTATCTGTGCTAGCCGTCCCTAATTTAGCAGTGTAAGACTAGAGGGAAGGCAGCTAGTCATCACCACCCACCGCCAACTCTTGGGCTACTCTTTTACCAACGAATAGTGGGATTGACCGTAACATTATACACCCCCACGGCTGGGAGGGTGAGCATGTTTAGCGCGACGCGGGCGCGAACCCGTGACCCTCGGATTACGAGCGCACGCCTTAACGCGCTCGGCCATGCCAGGCCACAACACATGAGCTTAACTTACAGAAGTATTGGGTATTCAATCGTTTCAATGTAGACGTTTCTCAGAAACGAAGTCCTAGCATTTATATCAGTTGTATCTTTTCCCAAGTAGCTTTCTAAGAATAGTTAGTTACATTTTACACTGCAAAAACTAACATTAACCACTGACTGACTGCGGTTTCTAGTAATACACTTATTCCTAACATTGTTACACGGATTACACAGATGCCACAGAGAAACTGGTTTGTCTTTCAAAAGTTATAATGCACACCAGAGGGACTTACACACTTTTATAAAAGAGTTAAAGAAAAACGACATTTAAACACCAGATAATTACAAAACAACTTTTTATTTGAACTAACGTTTCGCCTTTGCGGTTTCATCAGGGCTTTATAACCATTATTTAATCTAACAAATATTCTAACACCATTCAGTTGTACGTATCATCCCTGATGAAGCCGTAAAGGGGAATGTTTGTTTGAACAGTTATTTTATAATTATCTTCAGTTTAAAGTTTATTTTTCTTTAACCTTTTAGGAGAGATTGGGTTGGTTTGATTGTTTTTAAACGCTAAGCCACACAAAGGGCTATCTATCCATGCTGAATGAATTTTGACATTTTAACAGCAAAGTTACGAAAAAACGACCTTTGGTCTCCACTTTTTCTTGTACTAGTAGAACAAGATGAAACCACAATGGTGAAACGTTAGCTGAAACGCTATCAAAAGCCTCTTAGTTTTACTTTCAGGAGTTTTATTCAACGTTACACAAGGACTATCTATGTATAGATAAGCAGGAAGAGAGTAAGTCAGAAGTACCCACCGAACTCCCACATTTGAACGACTGATGTCTGACCGAATAGAGGAGGCTGATCGTCATTCTTGTGGCGCACGCGTGGTTTCAAAGTTAAGAGCGCTGTTTAAGCAATGGTAACGAACAGTGGGATTGACAGTCACGTTATAACGCTCCAACGACCGAAAGGGCGAGCATGTTTTGTGCGACGGGGATTCGAACCCGCGACAATCAGATTACGAATCGAACGCCTTAACCCACCTGGCCGTGCCGAGCCGAGTAATAGGACCGTGAGACTGGCGAACCAAGGCTAAGACCGATAGATGGCGTGCTCACAACACAATGCAGGTCTTACTTCCTCAGTCACCTCCAAAACTCAGGGCAAATTTCATATCCCACGTTATGAGCTAGACACTCCAGTGGTACAGCATTATGTCTGTAAACTTACAAAGCAAGAGACCTAGTTTCGATATCCGTCGTGAGCAGAATACAGATAGCCCATTATGCGTTTGTGCTCGATTATAAGACAAACAAATATTACACTTTGTACTCTGTGTATCCTTTCAATTTATGTAGCGCCATTAATTTAATTTTGTTTGGGCTTGTTTTTTCGTTTAAATGTCACATACGAGGGCTGTTAAAAAAATACGCGGACTGACGTCATAAAACAAAATGTACTTTATTTATAAGTTATAGGTTTGGGACCCCTTCAAAATACTCTCCTCCCCAACGCACACACTTATCCCAACGGTGTTTCCACTTGTTGAAACAGTTCTGGTACGCTTCTTTTGTAATGTCCTCCAGCTCCTTCGTCGCATTTGACTTAATCTCGGGAATCGTCTCAAATACTTTTCCTCTTAAGGGTCTTTTGAGTTTGGGGAACAAGAAAAAATCGCAAGGAGCAAGGTCAGGTGAGCAGAGGGGGATGGAGAAAAACAGTGATCGAGTGTTTGGCCAAAACCTCACGAGTTTTGAGCTACAAATTTCGCAGCAACGCGGTGCATCATCAATTTTTCGATTAAAATCTCGTAACAAGACAGTCAGGTGTCGACTTGACCACACCAGGGTGTTGATTTTGTCGACGCGTGGGTCGTCAGTTAACGTGGACGTCCTGGACGCTCATCATCTTCAATGGACTGTCGACCATCCTTAAAACGTTCATGCCGTACGCTTCATAGCAGCATCACCATAAGCCGTGTTAAGCACAGCAAAAGTTTCAGTCGCAGATTTTCCAAGTTTAACACAAAATTTCACAGTAAGTCGTTGCTCCTTCAAATCATTCATTCTGAAATCCGCCAAACGAAAAAAATCGCACTTCACTTAAAACCGCGTAGCTAATAAACAAATGAAGATATCTGCAAACGGGAAATGGCGTCGTAATCAGCTGATCTGTGCAAACCTAGCGAAACCACACGGATTCCCCTGAAACCAACTGGAGCCGTGCAATTCAAACAGTCCGCGTATTTTTTGAACAGACCTCGTACATACATAAAACAATAAAGAAACAAACACACGTATGGTAAAGTACGATTGGCTTCCTGCTTTTTAAAGCAGTTTAAATTATTGATTTGCAACCTCTGCGTGCAGCTGTTGTGTAATTTCAATTTTTCGGCATGCCCAGGTGGTTAAGGCACTCGACTCGTAATCCGAGGGTCGCGGGTTCGAATCCTTATTACTCCAAATATCCTCGCTCTTTCAACCGCGGGTGCGTCATATTATGACGGTCAATCCCACTATTCGATGGTAAAAGAGTAGCCCAAGAGTTAGCGGTCGGTGGTGATGGCTAGGTGCCTTCCCTTTAGTCTTTCACAGCTAAATTATGGACAGCTAGTGCAGATAACTTTCGTGTATCGTTGCGCAAAATTTAAAATAAACATAATTTCAAACGAGTTTTTAGCTCAATAAGAGGCCAGTGCTGTTCCAACAGCCAAATTAACCGACTTCTCCGACCCCATATCCGGCTCTGCTTTTAGACGACCTTTTTTTTTTTTTTTCATATCAATGATCTGATGTCCAACTTACGAGACCCAAACAGTATTTTATCGTTATTATTGTGTCAATCCAGTTTATTATTGCTGCTAGAACCTAAATATAACACTGGTCAAAATATTTGTAACTGATTAAATAAACAGAACCACAGACTTTGTAGGCAAGCTTCATTCTGTGAAAACATCGTAACATATAGTGGTGTTTCTCAAA
This sequence comes from Carcinoscorpius rotundicauda, assembly GCA_011833715.1. Lineage (NCBI taxonomy): Eukaryota > Metazoa > Arthropoda > Merostomata > Xiphosura > Limulidae > Carcinoscorpius > Carcinoscorpius rotundicauda. The sequence continues at coordinate 14,598,060 of CM022398.1, read as the reverse complement.
ATGTTGTCCGAAAGAGCCCTCTAGGTGGGTCCAAAATACAAGTCATTAAAAGCAGCTCCATTCTTCCAATTAATTCTGTTGTTTTTGTTTGCTATTTTGTGATGGAGAGAGAAAGCGGGTGGGGTGCGACCAGTAGGTGGTCCACGGGGTCTTTTGTTCCGCCCTAAGTAGTCCAAAAAGAAACAGTTTAAGAGCCACTGCTCTAGACGACAATAATATATAGTTGTAATAGTTTTCGGGTTAATATCAGTAATTAGTCTTTACAAAGTAGTTTTCGTCATCATATTTTACTGTTGCACGAAAAAGAAATCATCAAAGATGCTAATTCCCGAGTGACCCATAAGTCAGATAACCCATAATGTAGCACTGTGCTTAACAATGACCACAAGAACGAAAAGGATAAAAACTATGTTCACCCAAACAATTTACTAAAAAAGACTGAAGTGTGCTTAGCTCAGTACATACTGTTGTCCCTGTAATGCACGAAGTTCAGTACATACACTGTAATACACTGAGTTTGAAATATTCGAAAAGTTTTGTTTGTTTGTTTTTGGAATTTCGCACTAAGCTACTCGAGGTCTATCTGTGCTAGCTGTCCCTAATTTAGCAGTGTAAGACTAGAGGGAAAGCAGCTAGTCATCACCACCCACCGCCAACTCTTGGGCTACTGTTTTACCAAGGAATAGTGGGATTGACCTTCACATTATAACGCCCCCACCGCTGGGAGGGCGAGAATGTTTGGCGCGACTCGGGCGCGAACCCGCAACCCTCAGATTACGAAGCGCACGCCTTAACGCCCTAGGCCATGCCAGGCTTAAATTCGAAAAGCGCATGTCACTAAATTTGTCATTATGTACACTTTGCCCGAAAAGTTTGGAACCATAGGCACTTCAACATATTGTACATAATGTGTTCCACGTGCTGTTCTTGTAATCCGAAACAAGTTTGGGACGATATTTACATTCTAGTTGAACACTGGGAAACATACGTTGTCGTTGTGAATGGTTCGACATTCGTCGCGAATTCGTTGTTTCAGATGTTCCGTGCACCTCATTTTTTCTTTGTTCACACGTGCCTTGAAATCCATGAAAGTTCAGAGATCTTGGGGTTCATTCCTAGGGACAACGTCTGCTAATCCAATGTCATGGGAAGATGTCATTCAACTAAGATATTAAATTATAAAAAGCGGCAAATCACCTATGATTCCAGGTTTTTAAGATCACGATGACACCTGTCGTCGATATCGGGTATGCAAATACGATTAGGTATCACAAAACAATAACTCGCGAGTTTCTGTTGCTGGTTTATTTAGAAATTTCGTATACAGAGTTACAGAAGGGCTATCTGCGCTCATAAACAGCGAGTTTCTGTTGTTTTATTCAGAATTTTTGGATAGAGTAACAGAAGGGCTATCTGCGCTCGTAAACAGCGAATTTTTGTACAGAGCTACAGAAGGGATATCTTCTCACAGTCATCCTAATCAACAATTCTCACCATCAGCTATTACATGACTGAGTTATATTATCCTTACATAACTCACAACATTATTAATTGTCTTATTTTACCGAGTTCAAACGAGTATTCTGAGCTTTACCTTTAATAACAGAGACAGAAATGAGTTTCAGAACTAGGGGTACGGCCCCCAATCGGGATTAAGTTGGAGAAACGGGCATGGGGTATGAACATAAAAAAACAAATAAAGACAAAATAGGCTTGCACGAATTTTCCATCCTTGGTTAATAACAATCATGTTTATCACGCTCGAAACGGCGAGGGAATGCTACCATAGGAAAAATTAGTGTCTGAAATCTTACATACTATGAGAAAACCTGCCTTTACAGCAATGATTCTCAACTTGTGTGCCGCGAGAGATTGGCAGGTGTGTCGCGGTGTTTTTGAAACACATTCAACTTTCTTGGGATTTTACGTACAAGTCAAACACATCAGTCAATAAAAGCTACTATAGAGACACTCTGAAACCTTCCAAAACATTCGATGGTTTTCATTGAACTCGAGCACTGAGAAGTTCATACTTAAATTTCATTCTCGACCGCAACGGTTCGACTGTTGGTTTAATTGTGGTGCAAAAAGCGCTTCCTACGTCATAAATGATACATCAAACTGCTTTCTGGAACACGTTCTCATTCTGCGGTAAGCTACAGTTACTACACTGTAGGTAGGAATGTTATATCAACTGTAGAACTTCGTGCTTGTCGTGTATGAATTAGCTTTATCATTTATCCATGGAAACATATTTAAGTAAGTCTGGTGCTGCTAAGGAGAATGTGTTGAATCATAAACAAGGAATCAAACGAAAGTACAAAAACGAATACATCGAATACGGTTTTATCACTTTGTAATCGGAACATTCTCAGTTACCATTCTGCCTACTCTGCAATGCAGCTTTATCGAACGAGGCGCTTGTTCCGAGCAAACTGAAGAGACACTTGGAAACAAAACATTCAGCTGTGAAGGATAAACCAAAAGAATGCTTCGAGAATCTCTCGGCTCAACAACACGAAGAATCAAGGAAGCTTGTGAACTACATGAAGCTGCCCGAAAAAGGATTGATTGCAGGTTATAAAGTTGCTCAATTGTTGACAAAACGCATACGGAGGCTGAATCAGTCATTACGCCAGCGTTAGCAATCATCGTTGAAACTGTACTTGGAACGGATGTCGCCAAAATGGTTAAGCAAGTTCCACTGTCCAATGACACAATTTCGCGCAGAATTGTAGACTTGTCATCAGATTTGAAGGATCAAGTTTGCGAACACTTCGAAGTGCCTGAAGATGAATTGTCTCTTCAAGTTGATGAATCTACTGACGTTAGGGGAAAAGCTCAAGTTCTCGCTTTTGTTCGATTCATAAAAGATGGAAAAATCGTAAAAGAATACTTATTTTGTAAAGATTTAAAAAGTGCAGCAAAAGGCCAAGACATTTAGGAGTTAGTGAATGAAAACATTTTGATCTTCAAATTACATTAAAATAACTGTGTCAGCGTTTGCATTGATGACTGTCCTTCAATGCAAGGAAAAAAGAAAGGATTCGTTACCCTGGTGAGCTAACAAAATCCAAACATTAGGATTGTTCACTGCATGATTCACAGAGAGGCGCTCACCTCCAAATCTTTGCCGAAAGATTTGCAGTCTGTTATGAATCATGTTATTCAAGTGGTGAATTTCATCAAGTCTCGGCTACTTCAATCTCGACTTTTCTCTCTTCTCTGTGAGGCGATGAATTCAGGCTACAAAAAGCTACTGTATCATATTGAAGTTCGATGGCTTTCGAAAGGAAAGGTGTTAAATCGTCTTGTCCAACTACAAACTGAAGTAATTTCTTTCTTGGAAGTTGAGGAAGCAGGTTTTAAATTTTCTTTTCACATTGATATCTGGTGGCTGAAGGTTTAATTTATCTCCGACTTGTTTGACAAATTAAATTATCTGAACTTAAGACTCCAAGGACCATCTGAAAACATTGTTACTGCAACGTCCAAACTGAAGTCCTATGATGAAAAGGCGACGCTGTGGAAGAATAAGATCTCAAAAAGAGTCCTTGATTGTTTTCCTTCTGTTAACGAATGTCCGTCAAAGAAAAAAAATGTCCCTCAAATTTTGAACACATTAAGCGACCTGCACTATAAAACATTACTTCCCGTCACTTGCTGTCAATAAATATAATTGGGTGACCTATCCATTCGGAATCAATGAGACAACAAATTTTACAACCGAGGAGTAAGAACAGTTCATTGATTTACGAAACAAGATTTACAACGAAAAGAACTTGGATGAGTTTTGGATCTCCATTAAAAATTCATATCCTGCAATCAGTTCAAAAGCAGTTGAAGTTCTGCTTTCATTTGCATCTTTGTAGTTTTGCGAAGTCGATGATGAAACGCGAGCTTGTTTGCCTACGTTAGAGCCTCGCCTCAATTTGATTTGCTCTCGAAAGCAGGCAGAAGCGTCACATTGAAAACATATGTAAAAATAAAAAGTTTTGATTTTTCTGCTATACCACAATATCGTTAAAAAGCCTGAGAACGACACTCATGGCCAAAGCAAGCGATAGTATTGTCAATGTGCAGATGACATTATTATCGCTTGCTTTTGCCGTGATTTTCGTTCTAAGGCTTTTAACGCTTGCAGTATAACGTGTACCTAAGAAAAAATCGTTAAAGCTTTCCAGGTGTGGCGCGAACATTTTCAGATTGTTGTAGTGTGCCACAAGTCAGAAAAGGTTGAGAACCACTGGTTTACAGCAACACAAAATGAGTCTTCTCTCAAGATACACTAAGTATATATAGATCGGGTGTTGACTGACTGCTAAACTGCGTCCACTCGTGATGAAGAACAGAAATTGACTAACTAACAGAAAACCTGACTTTTGTTGATTAAAACGTTCCACAAAGTCCTGATTTTGTGTTGGAACTATTGCAGATGTTTTGTTGTGATCATTTTTTTTTTTTTTAATTTCGCGCAAAGCCACACGACGATTATCTGCACTAGCTGTCTCTAATTTGGTAATGCAAGATTAAAGGGAAGGCAGCTGGTCGTCACCACCCACCGCCAGCTCTTGGACTTCTCTTTTACCAATGACTAGTGGGATTGACCGTAACATTATAACGCCCCCCATAGTTGAAAGTAGAGAATTAGAATCCACGACCCATGGGTTACGAGTCAAGCTCCCTAACCACCTGGCCCTCAGTAGAATATTTTAAGGCGTAATATCAAGAAAAAAAATCATAATTTATTACTGGAAGGTTAGTCACACAGTGGAACATTTCTGGACAGGCCCTCTGGCGTTTCGTAAATATTTATGTCGTGAGAATAAGCATAATACTTTAAAGTATAAGCAATTAACACGTCCAACCCACTGTTTCTAATTTTAATGCAGACGAAGTTCAACTACAGTTAGAGCCGAAATGAAACAAGATATAAGGTGGGGCCACGCTCTCACTTCTACTTTCATATCCCTCAAACATCCAGGGCCATTCTACGCCCACAGGAAAAGTCAAGTGATAGGACAAGGCGAGACACTCGTGTCTGATATAAGAAATCAGTACAGACGATTTCATCTCACATTGCTGCACCTGGAATTAAAGAAACAAGTCTCTCGGGTTTACTCAAGTCACTTTAATTTTTTCTTATCTTAGCAAACCGATTATGATTCTCCCAATATGGGAATTCCTTCTTGTTTCACCGTATCGAATACTTTTACCTCGCAGTGAAAGTGACATAAGCATGCAGTACACGTGGTTTGACGAACCTTCACCCAGAGACGACTAACAAGTCTTCACTATCCTGTATTTGATCAACATATCTTTATCATTTACTGTAAAAAGATCAAAATAAAACGACTAAATGCAAAGCTTTGTTAGGGTAGGATTAAAATATAGTTGTCTAAGGCAAGCCTATTATAAAATGTGATACCTGGGCGCTACCTAACGAGAGGAAGGAGAATTAATACATTCCGATATAGCCCATGATCGCACATATCGGAAAATTCACTAAATTTGGGCTGATTTCAGAGCAAGCTTCTAAAATCTAAATAACCACACACAACGATTTAGTATTATCTTGAAGAACTGATTAACACGTCGTACTTTATTAACGAATAAAACTGTTACACCAGTGATACTAAATTCACATTGACACTGTCGAATAGTTAGTCCGGGATGCATCAGACGCCATTTTGTAGTTTAAAAGAACGTTTGTGTGAAAGTTTATCTCAAAACGGCTGGTATAGGTATTAAAACTTTTATTAAAATAAAGCAGAGAACAACGTTTCGACTTGCTGAGGTCATCTTCAGATTGACCAGTTACTTGCGAGTATCGCCACCTAGTGACAGAACGACGAGTTAGGAAACAGTATGCAATGACAAGTGTTTACAATTAGGCCGCTCGGCTTTAGATACCACAGCAATCATTCCGTAATAATGTTGACACAGTTTCTAAACCCTACGATATTACTTCATTCACGTTGAACCAATTTACTCTTCAAAGGTTGGAAAATACGTCATAGCTACAAAAGTGTAACACCGTAAGCCTCGGACAAACTTGCATCGGGTTTTATTTCTACTCGTGGCTTGAATTATGACGAAAGTTACCCAAATTTGGTTAGGAGAACGTTGTTAATAAGAAATAAAAAAATCTTGCTTGTTTATTTAGCGAGCGAGTAATTTACGTTTAATGTTTTAGTTACTCGCCATAATTTTCATTTAAGAAATCTTGCTATTCAAGATTATGCAGTCATGTGGGGTATAATAGAAACAAGGTCAAATTTGTGTATCTACATTTTTGACTTCAATTATAAAAAAGAAAGAGAATTTTTGATAAGCATGTTACTACTTTCAAAATGGACGGACTGGGACTGAAAACGTGCCTTGTGTTAGTCGTGTTGAATCAACGTGGAAATATTTTGTCTGGTTGAAACAGTTGTTTCGTCTCATGTGGTGAAATAGTAGCAACCACAATCTGTTTTGCTTTTGAATTTCGCGCAAAGTCGTCCCTCATGTAGCAGTGCAAGACTAGAGGGAAGGCAGCTAGTCATCAGCACCCATCGCCAACTCTTGGGCTACTCTTTTACCAACGAATAGCGGGATTAACCGTCACAAAAAAATCGGTGACTTCTTCACATCCACTATTAACAGGCACCATCCACGACGTCCCCTCCATGAGGGGGAGTATTCTAGTCATAAACTACATCTAAGAATACATGAAATAAACCAAAGGTTTTCAGTCTTTTTCTGGTTAGTAAAGCCATTAAAACACTCAGTCACAAAGTATTTATTATAAAGAAATTCTGTTGCATAACCGGACAGTGAAGAGATTGAAAAGAGGCCACCTCCTCTTTTAATAACATGGTATTTATAAAATGCAATGACAAGACAACTTCAGAGAGGTACATTGCATCTTTCCAACTTCACAGTCAATAGTTTGAGAGCACCTAATACAGACTACCTGAAACTGAATTTTGACAACAGGTTGGCTATCTCTGACAGTTAAAGACAAGTAGAGAATTCAACTATGACTTTTAGGGGTGTAGGACACACCCAAGAAGTGTATTAAAATCCAAGATATCATTAAAAATGAAGATACCTCACATTAATGTGATCCCGATTTTATGGTTATTTCTTTGTTATAAAACAAACAAATTATTATGTCCAAAAATATTCTAAGGCTAATTACTTGTTACCAAAGAAATTCATTATTACATCAGAATACACCTTCCTGGAACATGACCAGCCAATCCAAATTTGGTTAAAAGTAACATCGTCAGCTGACAATGTTTTGTAAACAATGGAGATGAACAACTGTTCACCTCCTCTTGCTGAAAGCACTCCTTGAACAATCCTAGTAGTTGCTTAGCACAGTTAACACTTACGACCAATGTCTCGATATTGTTGGTGTCACGTTTTAAATTCAAAGTTCGGAAATGGAATAGACCAAGTTCTTAATGATTTGTAACGTGATTAATTTTTGTCAAAGATGTATTCCAATTTGCAGATGAATTAAATATTGATTTTTTACATAAGTTTTCGGTACACTCATGTCTCCACAAAACACAGTGAAGAACAATACATCATTTTAAGTTATGATCAGACTTCCCAATGTAAAAACCTATATAAAAATATGATTCTAGTCTCTCAACCGTTACCTCCTTATTTTTTATGTGCCATTTAAGTATTATTTTCAGTTGGAATATTCTTCTAACAGTTTTTAATATTCAGTCAACTCAAATAAAATACAAGTCACCAAATTTTGTTTATGTTAAGTTTCTAGTAAAGTTCAAGATAAATCCCCTGAAATGTTTTAAGAAAACATGTTCCAAAAACAGTTCATGTGAGATAAAATCAACATATCCTGTGTGTATGTAATAGGTTTTAATCTGTGGTTGACCAAACTTTTTAAAAGTATTGTTTCTGTTGAAAAATTTTCAAAGAAAAAAGAAAAAGGTTAGAGAAAAAAAAAAAGTTTTATAAAAACTCAATTCTTGTTTTCAAAACTTCTGTTTGCCTTTAATAAAAATCTTATTTATCTGACAACTTTTATTCTTAAAGAAATATTAAGGTTAACAAATAGTGGTAAATGTTTTTCACTTACATACAGTTACCTTTATCAAACCTGTTACAATTAAAAAACTCTTGCATTTCCAAATTCAATTTAAGGAATTTATTAAACACATAATTTCATACAACCATTAATATATGTATATATATATATATATATATATGTATGTGTGTATCAAGTTACAAAACTATATAAGCTAATAGGTTCTCAAGTGTTAGAAAACTCAACTTTTAAAAGCAGACTTTTATGGAAGTGCTGCCTTACAAAACATTACATAAAAATTACCAAACTTAAATCACTTATATAAACATCAAATTGTGACACAACAAATAGAATAGTAATACATCCAAGTCTTATATTTTCTCAAAATTAAACATTTAAAGGATCAAAAAAGTAAAATACAGTTCGGAATGCAGAACAGCTCTTGTTCCTCATACAGACATAAAGTCCATGATAAAATAATCCAAGAACTATTTGACAACGCCCAAATTTTTAATATCACAGAACCACCAGAGATGCTGCATTATTACAGTGTAATTAAAATTATACTTTATAAATTTCAAGGCACAACAACAATCAAAATGATCCTAGCTTATATATTCCAAAACATTTCAGGCTTTTAAGACCTGTGCTTAGTTAGTTTCCTTGTAAAGGAGATCAGAATATATTCATTATGTTGCTGGTTTTCACCTTAATGCATGAAAGCAATATTACAACAGGTTATTTCCTTTATAAAGAATCGCTCTATAGAGCTGTGTGTTATTTCTGAAAACATAAAATGCATGTAAAAGAGAACATTCAATTATTACTATAAATCTGAACAACTTCAACATTAACAAGATCTTTCAAACAATACCTTCTGTTCTAACCATCTTGTAAGGAATGACACTTAGTTACTGTTTCTGAAAATTTTTTTGCCTTTTACATTTCTTACAACTAATGAGTTAGAGTAAACAGAAAATTTAAAATAAATGACAAAGTTTTTTTTTTTCAAAGTAGGGTTAGCTGAGTGCCTAATTATGTAGCATACTGCATCTCCTAGTGTTACAAACAAGGTGTTTTAATTCTGGTCCCTCAATTATGTTAAGTCCTAGTTGGTTTATAATATTTCCTGTAATATAGAAAAAAATAAAATAAAAATAAGTTAAACGATGAAATCCAGTATACTGAATGCAATATTTGAAAATTCAAAATTTACAAACACTGACATTTCTTTACACAAAAACAAAATAAAATACCAACAAATTAAATACATTAACAAATCACATTAATAAGCAAGACACCTAATAATGTAAACACAAACCTGAAATAACTGAAGTTTTTTGAGTCCTTTATTAAGTTTGTGGAAAGAGTTTTGTTGTAGTTCCCAGTGTCTGTATAGCAAAAGCTAAGCCTTCCACTACAAGACAAAAAAGTTTTGTTTTTAACTTGAAAAACAAACAAACCAACAAAATTATGGTTCAAACTTAATTTATATAAATTAAGTTTAAATTAAAAGCTTTTATATCATCATAGAGCATTTAAAACAAAATAGTGACTTAAAACTGGCTTGAAGTTTGATGTTTCATTTTGTACAAAGTTTTATAAACAGATCTGATGTTTTAATCATTTTATGTAAGAACAGGATAATTAATTAGCTACTTTTGTTACTGGGTCGATCTTTAGTTCTCACCCGTGCAGGTTGCTTGATTTGACCAGAATTTAAAACTAACTAACAGCAACATGATCAATTCAGATATATACAGGTTTTAGATTTAGCTCAATGGTGTAGCAAATGAATTCTTTAGATCATAAAACATTATCTTCACTTTAAAAAAAACAACCCAGGTTCTCTGCTCTAATCGATAAATAACAATAATAAATTCACATACAGCTTATTAAGGTGGGTATCAAAACCCAGTGATATCTAAATTAGTAGTCTATGTAGTTACTTAGCATTAATTTCAGTATCTTAGAGCTGAGGAAAGAAGAGGTTGTCTTTTAGTCAAACTTCTTTACTAACAAGATGTATCAGCAATTGGAATCACGAAACAAAGAAGCACAAATAAAAAGAGAGAACATTCAGGAAATTTTAATTTTTCAATAAATAAATCAGTTTGTTTTTCTTTTACGTTAAAGCTAAAAGTATTTTGTTCTTCTCTGCACACGTGTTTACTCTTGTAAAGGCTGTGTGGCACATTCCTCCTGTCTAGGCTGTCACACAATATTTACACTTCCTGTTTCTTCCTTTCTTTTAATCTTTCTTTCCCAGTACTTAACCTGAGATAACAAAGCACACAAGTGACAGCATTTTGCATGGGGATTACTGAAAACTGACCACCTGTATGGGCCAAGTTCCAAAACAAGAAAACAATATCAGCTTGCCATTTGTCTTTGCTCTGACACCCTGAAGATACCATGGGTAGTTAAAAACAGCATGTAGTAAAAAAAAACAGAGGTCTAGACCTGAGTATCAGCTACAATAAAAGGTCATTTTCAAGGACACTGAGGACAAGGTCAGGTTAGTTTCTTCCATTATCAGATAAAATGTAGCTGATGTTTTGAAAACAAAACTACACTAGAGGCTGTAAAAAAATTCCAGTGGGATCTTCAATGGTTTTTCTTGCTTTCTAGTAAGCGAACCTGGGTACAAACATGCAGTGATTATGGTCAGTTATCTGAGAACATTCTGAAGTGTAATCAAGTTGTCAAGATAACATGAATAAATAAACACATGTTACAAACACCATATTCAAATAATATAGGGCAATTCCATTGGTGAGAGTACATATCTGAAAAACTGAATTTTTTGTTTGTTTGCACTAACAATATCTTTTTTAAATTTATCACACAATTCAAATATTTAGTATTAAAAAAATTAAGGTTATTTTTCTGTCTTTTCAGGAAATGGAACTTGTCCTATAATGTTTATTTTGGTGACCATCTCTCTAACATGTTGTATTTTGAGAATAATTTTTATTTCAGATATTGTAAACTGTGGCAAGTTCTGTATAATATAGTTTTGTCATCTGTGGCAAAACCAAAAACAGATACCAAGTAACCTCAAAATAAAAGAAATAAGATGCTACTTACTATGAGGGAATGCACCTTTCCGAGTAGGTCGAGCCAGGTAGGACACGAGAAACTGTTGACAATGCCTGAAATCTTCCTCTATGTGCTCGAGAGTTCTAACACTACACGTGACAGAGAAACAAAAAACTACTGATTACTAAAATGAAACAATAATTTAGAAAAACAACTTGTCCTACATCAGCTTTTAAATTAACTAAAATCACATGTAGTTATCAAAGTGCAAGACAGATCTTGTGTTTCCATATCATAATCATGATGACACACAGTTGTCAAGAAAGCTGCTTTGAATAACAGTTAAAACTTAAAAAACAGTATCCAATCAAAACCAAGTTTTACAGTTCACTGATGATACATAGTTTACATAACTGTTCTCAAGCATTAAAAATATTGGAGTCTAATATGCTTATAATCTAAATATATCTAATATATAGGTTGGTTTTGCTTTTATCACAAACATACTGAATGATGTATCTACTCTCTATGTAGACTTTTGTGTTGTAAGTCCATAAACTTATGGCTAACCCATCTAATTAAGATAAAAATAATTCACATTTTTAAAATTGAGGAATCATATTTGGCTTAGGGAAAATAATTTTTCTAAGATATATACCTTTTACTTGTTTAATTATTACTATTTCCTTGTTCACTCGAATTTTCAGCTGTTACAACTGGTACAGGACAACAACAAATTTTAATAGATCTTTCCTGATTCATTATTATATTCAAACTAATCTGTTTGATTGTTTATATGAGGCAACAATAACATTTAAATCAGTAATACAGAGTTCTGATTACTTTATGTTTGCAGCACCCTCTAGCCAGCAGTGTTGAAAGATCGGAGCTAAATTCAGTACTCGGCTGATACATTTGTTTAGCACTGAGAGATGTGGAGATAACAGGCAATGCTCTTGGAGACGGCACAAGTATTGATTGTGGGTAGATATCAAGTGGTCAAAGTTTACTGCTGATTTGAGAAGATGAGCTAGTTTTTCACCAGCAGGTTGTAAAACCTAAAATTGTTCATAAGAAGAGTATCCATAGGAATTTGATATACATTTACAAAAACTGATATAACTGTTAACTTATTCAACATGTAACAAGTACAAGTACACATGTGTAAGATTCATGTAAGATTCTTATCAGATTTACGTATGCATTTAAATAAAACTCCAAACATATATAACAGGATACAGCCTCACTTAATGTTTTATTTCATCTGATTTATTTTAATCAATGAGAGCCAGTTCGTGTGTTTGACTACTGCATTTAGAAACAAATTATCTTCAAAACAAGATTAGGTAACAACTCACAAACACGAAGTTAGCACCACAAGTCAGCAGTGTCAATAGAACATACTTTAAGGATATAAACAATTATAATACCTCAGAAACAAATAATAAAATGAATAATTTAATCAGCTAGGTTTTCATTCTGTTGGTACACCATAATCTATTGTTTTATGTTACTTATTTTAAAGTAAAAACATCTATGATTTATATAAATGACAAATTTGTATGATTAAATATGTGACTTCAATTTAAGAAGAGTGGGTTGTATTATACAAAAAATTCTTGCAAAAACACAAAACAAATAATAACCAATCACATACACCTACCTGTGTCATAATGTACGTATGTATGCTGTTGATGAAATGGAGAATCCACATTCTTAACTGAATCATCCCACGGACTTTCTGGAGATGAGGAATGTCAGGTTTTGTGTTTGCTGTCAGAATTTTCAGTTCTTCATCACTGTCTATTTCTGGTTCTTTTTCATTTAGATCTAAAAAAAAACAAAACAATTCACCCTTTCTGTACGTAAACGACCATGACGAATATAAAAATTCTTCTGAAATGCATGTTTACGGAGCAAATACAGAAGATAAAACATATCCTAGAAATGCTTCCAACCTTCTTAATTTTGTTTGTACTTAATCAAAAGAAAACAAAACAGATGTTTCTTATACAACTTAAGCACCATTAATCAAGTTATTGTAATGTGCTTTCCCATAACACTAGTTAGTACACACTTATAAATATGAACAAGTGCTTTGAGAAAGCAATACATACACACTAAGTTACAGTTTAACACCCCAGTTTACACACTTCCTAAACCAAGAGTTAATAGATTATCCAACATCAGTAGGTTATCTCCATGCGATAATGTTCCAGTTAAAAGACAAGTTAGTACAATCAAGTTGTCCTTATTTTCTGTTGCAAGAAAAGGGGTTGGTAAACAAATCAATTTTAAAACATATACACACAAAGTGCCTTACACGTACATATAATCTCGACATTCCCTATGCCTCTTGGTAGAAATATACCATAGTGAAACATAATTGTATGTAAAGTATTCCAGACTCTACCAATAAGGCCAGAAATCATTTGAGAATATTATAAATCCATTAGATAACTTATTGTTCCAACCATAATTCTTTGGGAAAATCAGTTACAAACAGACTCTGTTAGCTGGGTCAGAGATACTCTGATTCTGGTATAAATCCATGAGATAACTTATTGTTCTAACCATAACTCTTTGGGGATACTAGATTCAAACAAATTCTTCGACAAGATCAGAAATTCTGTAATGCTAGCACAATCCTATTAATTAACTTACCCAAATACTGTTTTAACCACAACTCCTTAGGAAGATTAGCTACAAGATTTCCTTGAATAAGTTTCAAACTGATCCAATAGTTTTTATATACTTAAAAACTTTGGTGTTTTGTACAGCAGTCAACAACAAAAAATACAATGTTTACAGTTTTTATAAAAATCACAACTTATGATTTAATAATAAACAACTAATAATAATAAACTAAGTTTATAAGTTATTCTATATTAAAACATTAAACTTGATAATTATATCGTTTAACAAGTTGTTCAATAATCAACATTAAACTTGGTAATTATATTGTTTAACAAGTTGTTTGATAATCAACATTAAACTTGATAATTATATTGTTTAACAAGTTGTTCAGTAATCAACATTAAACTTGATAATTGTATTGTTTAACAAGTTGTTCAGTAATCAACATTAAACTTGATAATTATATTGTTTAACACATTCAGTAATCAACATTAATCTTGATAATTATATTGTTTAACAAGTTGTTCAGTAATCAACATTAAACTTGATAATTATATTGTTTAACAAGTTGTTCAATAATAAACATTAAACTTGATAATTATATTGTTTTACAAGTTGTTCAATAATCAACATTAAACTTGATAATTGTATTGTTTAACAAGTTGTTCAGTAATCAACATTAAACTTGGTAATTATATTGTTTAACAAGTTGTTCAGTAATCAACATTAAACTTGGTAATTATATTGTTTAACAAGTTGTTTGATAATCAACATTAAACTTGATAATTATATTGTTTAACAAGTTGTTCAGTAATCAACATTAAACTTGATAATTGTATTGTTTAACAAGTTGTTCAGTAATCAACATTAAACTTGATAATTGTATTGTTTAACAAGTTGTTCAGTAATCAACATTAAACTTGATAATTATATTGTTTAACAAGTTGTTCAATAATAAACATTAAACTTGATAATTATATTGTTTTACAAGTTGTTCAATAATTAACATTAAACTTGATAATTATATTGTTTTACAAGTTGTTCAGTAATCAACATTAAACTTGATAATTATATTGTTTAAAACGTTCAGTAATCAACATTAATCTTGATAATTATATTGTTTTACAAGTTGTTCAATAATCAACATTAAACTTGATAATTATATTGTTTTACAAGTTGTTTAATAATCAAGAAACTTGATAATTATATTGTTTTACAAGTTGTTCAGTAATCAACATTAAACTTGATAATTATATTGTTTAACAAGTTGTTCAGTAATCAACATTAAACTTGATAATTATATTGTTTTACAAATTGTTCAATAATCAACATTAAACTTGATAATTACATTGTTTTACAAGTTGTTTAATAATCAACATCAAACTTGATAATTATATTGTTTAACAAGTTGTTCAGTAATCAACATTAAACTTGATAATTATATTGTTTTACAAGTTGTTCAATAATCAACATTAAACTTGGTAATTATATTGTTTAACAAGTTGTTCAGTAATCAACATTAAACTTGATAATTGTATTGTTTAACAAGTTGTTCAGTAATCAACATTAAACTTGATAATTATATTGTTTAAAAAGTTGTTCAATAATCAACATTAAACTTGGTAATTATATTGTTTAACAAGTTGTTCAGTAATCAACATTAAACTTGATAATTGTATTGTTTAACAAGTTGTTCAGTAATCAACATTAAACTTGATAATTATATTGTTTAACAAGTTGTTCAATAATCAACATTAAACTTGATAATTATATTGTTTAACAAGTTGTTCAGTAATCAACATTAAACTTGGTAATTATATTGTTTAACAAGTTGTTTGATAATCAACATTAAACTTGATAATTATATTGTTTAACAAGTTGTTCAGTAATCAACATTAAACTTGATAATTGTATCGTTTAACAAGTTGTTCAATAATCAACATTAAACTTGATAATTATATTGTTTAAAAAGTTGTTCAATAATCAACATTAAACTTGGTAATTATATTGTTTAACAAGTTGTTCAGTAATCAACATTAAACTTGATAATTGTATTGTTTAACAAGTTGTTCAGTAATCAACATTAAACTTGATAATTATATTGTTTAACAAGTTGTTCAATAATCAACATTAAACTTGATAATTATATTGTTTAACAAGTTGTTCAGTAATCAACATTAAACTTGGTAATTATATTGTTTAACAAGTTGTTTGAGAATCAACATTAAACTTGATAATTATATTGTTTAACAAGTTGTTCAGTAATCAACATTAAACTTGGTAATTATATTGTTTAACAAGTTGTTCAGTAATCAACATTAAACTTGATAATTGTATTGTTTAACAAGTTGTTCAGTAATCAACATTAAACTTGATAATTATATTGTTTAACAAGTTGTTCAATAATCAACATTAAACTTGATAATTATATTGTTTAACAAGTTGTTCAGTAATCAACATTAAACTTGGTAATTGTATTGTTTAACAAGTTGTTCAGTAATCAACATTAAACTTGATAATTATATTGTTTAACAAGTTGTTCAATAATAAACATTAAACTTGATAATTATATTGTTTTACAAGTTGTTCAATAATCAACATTAAACTTGATAATTATATTGTTTTACAAGTTGTTCAGTAATCAACATTAAACTTGGTAATTATATTGTTTAACAAGTTGTTCAGTAATCAACATTAAACTTGATAATTGTATTGTTTAACAAGTTGTTCAGTAATCAACATTAAACTTGATAATTATATTGTTTAACAAGTTGTTCAGTAATCAACATTAAACTTGGTAATTATATTGTTTAACAAGTTGTTTGATAATCAACATTAAACTTGATAATTATATTGTTTAACAAGTTGTTCAGTAATCAACATTAAACTTGGTAATTGTATTGTTTAACAAGTTGTTCAGTAATCAACATTAAACTTGATAATTGTATTGTTTAACAAGTTGTTCAGTAATCAACATTAAACTTGATAATTATATTGTTTAACAAGTTGTTCAATAATCAACATTAAACTTGATAATTATATTGTTTTACAAGTTGTTCAGTAATCAACATTAAACTTGATAATTATATTGTTTAAAACGTTCAGTAATCAACATTAATCTTGATAATTATATTGTTTTACAAGTTGTTCAATAATCAACATTAAACTTGATAATTATATTGTTTTACAAGTTGTTTAATAATCAAGAAACTTGATAATTATATTGTTTTACAAGTTGTTCAGTAATCAACATTAAACTTGATAATTATATTGTTTAACAAGTTGTTCAGTAATCAACATTAATCTTGATAATTATATTGTTTAACAAGTTGTTCAGTAATCAACATTAAACTTGATAATTATATTGTTTAACAAGCTGTTCAATAATCAACATTAAACTTGATAATTATATTGTTTAACAAGTTGTTCAAGAATCAACATTAAAACTAATAAGTATACTGTTTTACAAGTTACTTAAAACTAATAACTATATTGTTTTACAAGTTATTCAAGAATCAACAATAAAATTGAAGATTATACTGTTATTGTTTAAACAGGCTGTTTAGCAATCATCATAGAAACAAAACATTAAGCAGTAACAATCGATCAGTAAAGTAAATTTTGAGTTAATCTGAAAATATTGCATCATAATTTCAAAACTAAATTTTGTTGATGTGAAATATTATAATTTGAACAATTATCATTTTACATCAGAGGGAAGCCATGATTATTGGTCAGGGTCGGACTTGTAGTTCCATGATAACTTAAAGGTTTAAATTACTTCTAAACCAATACGGCTACAATTTAGTTCAAAAACGACTCTAAACTTCCACTTTCTTTCATTTTCTAAATGTTTTAGCAGAATGACCAAAATAAGTTAACACAGATCTTACACAACAATAAAAACAGCAACAAATATTTACATCTATGAGGGTTAAAACAATCTAATAAAACTGCAACTCTCAGTTATATGTATTGTTAAAGTACTGTACTTCTTATATGTGATTTGTGTATGCGATTACTATATATTCAAATACACTCACATGACAGTCTTGTAGTTATATTATCATGGCTTTGGTAATGAATCCAAATGGTTGCTTTAAGAAATAAATATTGTTGGATGTACAAATATCCTATGTATTATATCTGAATAATATTTAAATACGACATGTATACCCTATTCTTACCAGAGAATCTCAGCTCATCCAAGAGGTATTTAGCACATTTTATTTGGAGTAAAAAAGTAAAGATTTGGTTGTAGATTTGTAAGGACTTTGAAGACAGGAGAACATTCACAGGCCATGTTACCTTAAATGACAGAAACAATACATATTTCAAATTTTTATTTTCGTTTTTTACAAATTACAAACATTTTTTATAGACTTATGTATCATGAATAACAGAACATACATGCTAAAAACCAGAACTGCAAGTCTTGAAAATAATTTTTAAAATTTATATAATGCAAAATAACTTTCCTTTGAAATTATAAGTAATTCACATAAAAAAGATGATGAATGATGTAATATTCTTTATCTTCTATAAATACTTTACCCAACTGATTAAGCAGATAAGACAGAGAATACCCATCACGTTGTATAACAATTATGGTCAAATAAACCTAATAAATTATTTTCAACGTCTAAATTTCTACCATGAATGTTTATCTTTTGAATATTCAATAACCAACACCATACTGTTACTATGATCACTGAAAGAAAGAAAAATAAAAACATTCCAAAGTTCTACTGGTATTTCCAGACAAGATTACATGGGTTAACCTGTAATCAGTGATCCAAGCCTGCTGACTAGAGGCTGTTGTTTGTTACTAAGCACGAAGCTACACACCTCTATGCCATTTGATGAAAGGGGGACAGAAGTAAACGTAATGAAATGTAAAAGTTTCACGTGTGTTATCATGAATTTTGTATGAATACAATCACAATAATTTCATGAGTAAATTCGTGATGTAATGTTTCAATACACTATTTATGTTTCTTCCTTGGATAAGTACATTAATTGTGGTTGTTATAAATGTTCAGCATGCAAATGTCTAATGTGTGGGTATATGTGGAGAGAAAGAGAATAAAAACATATTTAAAAACACACTATTATAAAGCAATGGAAAGAGAAAAATATACTGTTGTTAAACAAAACTTTGAATGTTTTAGTTCCATGTTTACTGTCAAACTGAGCATGCCTAATGGACTATTGCTGTAAATACTATGTTATGTAGTTATTCAAGTCTTGAATGGTCTGGTTATGCTGTATTAAAGACAGTTATTCAAGTCTTGAATGGCAGGGCTATGCTATATTAAAGACAGTTATTCAAGTCTTGAATGGTTTGGTTATGCTGTATTTAAAACAGTTATTCAAGTCTTGAATGGCAGGGCTATGCTATATTAAAGACAGTTATTCAAGTCTTGAATTGTATGGTTATGCTGTATTTAAAACAGTTATTCAGGTCTTGAATGGTTTGGTTATGCTGTATCAAAAAAGGTTGAGGAACCAAACAAATAATTCTATGGTTTATTTAAACTGTTACCTAGAAGTAAAAATATTCAATAATAAAGTTGAAGCATTTGTATGCGTATCAAGTAAGAAAGACAGATTTGTTATCTGTATATCACAACATGCAACAGAACAGTATCAGTGAAGGAGTATTGGAAACACAGATGATTTCTCAATAACATTACAGGAAAAATATCAAACAGGGCGAGTGGATATAATGAGAGGTTACTTTCTAGTTAAATACAAGACTGTAAAACACTAACTGTATTATGGCTTAAGAATATTTCTGAGCTACTTAGTTTAATGTTTTAATGAATTACTATTCTGTTGTTCTTAGCACTGATTGAATTTTCGTCCACAACTGGCTTCCAGTCTTTAAAAAACATTCAAAGTGTGTTGAAAAGATAGAAGCAAGTTTAAAATTCCCACCTGATATTGCAAGATGACATTCTCAAGAATGTTTAGAGACAAACCATTCTGTGGTAGATAGTCTGGATTTATAGTCACATTCAACCTGGATAAACAAGAAACAGTTATACACATTTAATACAACTTCCAACAGGGGGTTCTGGTAAACGTTTTCCATTTCAAAGTTTCAATTTTATTAATGAATTATATCATGTTCATTACAAACAATAAATGGCGAAAAAATTCTTTAAAAAATTATACAGAACTTACACTTATGACAGAAGTCAAATAATAAATAATTCTGCAAAGACAAACAATTGCTATTGCACAGATTATGTGAAACAATTCAATAGAACTTTCGTTATTTTCTGGATAACATTTCTTTCATTATAAGGAAGCAAGTTTATAGCTTGTTGCAAGGTTCAAATAAAGGAAGCTACAACACAGTATCAATCAATCCCAGTACATAATTACAGCATCTGTATCATTTGAAAATTTTCATGAAGGTGTGTTGAGGTTACATATAAAACAGGTAAACTTATTTATTGTCAAATATCCTCCTATAAAGTTTTTAAATGACTTATAACTTTTATTTTTAACTGTTGGAAATTGAAAAAAATCAAGCAACCTCTACCTTAATATCCTGCCATGTGACCACAGAAACTGATAATGTGATAGTTTATAAATCTCAGTATTTTTTAGTGTGATTTTTGATAATATTTACATTTCTGGTATCTCACTGAAATAAAAATTCTGAGGCTGTAAAGCTTTCCTTCTTATTTCTCAAACAAATTCTAAGAGCACTGGTCACAATTTGTTTGTTTTGAATTTTCCACAAAGCTACACGAAGGCTATCTGTGCTAACTGTCAATAATTTAGCAGTGTAAGACAAGAGGGAAGGTGGCTAGTCATCACCACTGCTCTTGGGCAACTCTTTTATAAATGAATAGTGGGATTTACTTACATTATAACGATGACAGTTTGAACGCATGACCTAAATACAGTTATCAAGTCAAAGATACTATTTTCAATAAATATAAAGTTACACTCCACTTGAACTTACTCATTTAACAGAAAATACAACTTCAGTGAGTTGTATTCACCATCACTGATTAAGTCAATGTAAGGTGACAGAATTCAAAACAGCTTAAACTGAGTCAATGAAAGGCAAAAAACCCACAGCTGACCATGGTATGGGTTATGTTACAAGTGTGGGCTTGTTGTTTCATGTTGCATTATACTTCTGAAAGAATTCCAAGAATCAGTCAAAACATTTCATGTAACTCTGTCATTGGTAGTCCCAACTTTGGTTGAGAAAGGATGATGAATGCTGTCAGAGTTTACAACCTGGGTGTAAAAACTTTACAAAAGAAATAAAGAGGAGAATCACATATAATACTACAGAATCTTTATTAAAAATACCAAATTAAAAATATGACTGTTTGTAAACAAAACACTTGCAATCTTTACTAAAAGTCTACAAAATTTTGTGAAGATACACATTGTATCAAAAGTTATAGTGTAAAAAATAACGTGCAAATGTGTACAAGAATTCATGTATGCTGTATCGAGCTCGTCACAAAAGGATTGAATCATCTGTCAAAGAATAACTATCAGAGTAACTTGGAAACTAGAAGTTTAACCAAAACTCTACTTGAAATGAGTGACAATGGATGGAAACAAAAAGACATGAGCATTCTTTCCACAAACAGAAATAGTTTGAGATGGTGAAGTCTGTATCTCTCTTTCATGACAAGTCAAGAAAGTGTACAAACTGTTGAGTCATCCTTAAGGTATATCTGTGTAAAATGTAAGTTATTTATTCAATGTCCCAAGAAACTTTTGAAAACAAAATGTGGATTTCTCATACCTATGAGACTCCTTGAAGACCCTCCAAGATAACGCATCTTCAAGTGCAGCATTCAGAAAGAAAGGATCGATAACACTTTCCTCTTGTGACATCTGAGGAATAACACACATGTGCACCATCAATAACGAGGTATCTTTATTGAGACTTTTACACATTTCTAGTCATCACTGATTTTGTTTTGAAAAATTCCTAATAATAAAAACTTATTAAAATGTTGCAGTGACCGGATATTAACCGTTGCCATGTTTTAGTGGCCTGTATTTTACACATTGCCTAATTCCAAACAGGTGTTACAACTTGTCAACTATAAATGCATTATATGATGAACAGTTACTTTCCTTACCTGATCAAAGACTTCCGAACAGAAAGAAAACATCACGTCTCCTGCAGCCATAAAAAAGAAATTCTAAATGGAAATGGTAAAAACCAGTTAAAGTTTGTTAACGGAAAAAATAAAGCCTTACAGAAAACAAATCTAGCATGTACTGTTATGAACAAGAATCAAAACCTACTTTTAATACATCACAAGTAACATTTTGTTTGAAGAGTTTC
The DNA here is from genome assembly GCA_011833715.1 of Carcinoscorpius rotundicauda. Lineage (NCBI taxonomy): Eukaryota > Metazoa > Arthropoda > Merostomata > Xiphosura > Limulidae > Carcinoscorpius > Carcinoscorpius rotundicauda. Next base: position 14,575,990 of record CM022398.1, on the reverse strand, counting down.
ACTGATTCTGTGAACTTCTGTTTTTCAGGTCAAACGTACAGTTCAACTGAACATTTCAGTTGAATACTTTATAGTTATAAATCAATAATTGTTTATTTGATTTTTGTTAAGTTCAGACTCGCACAACTGATTATCTGTTCTGTGCTTACCATGAGTACTAAAATGCAGATTATAAATCACAAATTTAATGTTCAGATAAATAACAAAACAAACTTCAAAACCCTTTATCCACTTCACCCATTTCAGAACCATTTTGTGACACTTTGACTCAATTGTTGACAACCAGAAATGATTAGACAGAGGAACAGTCAATATTTTTGTTAAAACTAGAGCAAATCATAAACACCTGTTTTCACATGTCAGTTACCTTTATAGATTCAAGGTGGTAAGGAAGATGATACTCTCTTTTAAGGATCTCGATAAGACACTGGCAGGTCTTAGTGCACTCTTCTTCCACCAGAGGTCTCAGTGCATCTTGTATTAAGTGGGTTAATGGTAGGGTGACACTCGAATGCACTGAAATATTTTGACTGGAGAAAATTTCAATAGTTTAGCATTTATAAATTTTGACACATTCTACCTTTTATATTTTGGAGTTAACACCTTTTTTTTAAATGCTGAGTGTTTTGAAAAACAAATTTGTTTTCATTATGGTAGAGATTACATTAAAAAGAAAACACCACAATATTAATGCTACAACATATATTAATTATAAAGCTCATTCATTTAGTTTTACAAAATTTTTGAGATTTCTCCAAGGTTATCTGATTAGTGAAAAATTCATCTTTGTGGCACACATAAACAGCTAACAGTGAGAGAAATGCATAGTACAACCATTTTTGAATAACAAGAGATTTACACTAGAAACTAGTTATAAGAAGGTAAATATCTTCTAACATCATTGGTCCAGTAATGAATTTAGGTAATTTAACATTATAATTTTACTGGGCAGAAGCAATATCATAAGACACACATGTATAAAGATTAGAATGCATTGGTTCATCAGTTGGAGATTCTTGCTATTAGTAGCTGCAATACCAATGTTAGACATGAAGAATTCCTTGTGCCAAAAACCTTCATGACACAAAAGCTATAAAATGAATAAAAACAATGACAGTTGAGGTTGAACTTAATTTAATGATTTTGTTTTGTTCACCAAAATCAAAGGTTAATAAACTGCTAATTGGAGTTACAATTAAACAAAAATAAACAAGCTACTTAATGTTTATTTCAAAGAGATGTTCTGTATTTCATGCAAAGCTACTCCAGGGCTATCTGTGCTAGCCGTCCCTAATTTAGCAGTGTACGACTATAGGAAAGGCAGCTTGTCATCACCACCCACCACCAACTCTTGGGCTACTCTTTTACCAACAAATAATGGGATTAATCATCACATTATAATGCCCCCATAGCTGAAGGGGAGAGCATGTTTGGTGCAATGGGGATTCGAACCCATGAACCTCAGATTATGAGTTGAGTGCCTTAACCACCTGGCCATGCCAGACCAAATCAATTAGTTAGGATAGAAGGTGAAAATCATGAAGGGAAGAGGACTGCCAGGGGATAAAGAATTGGGAACATGTACTCCAGAAGGAAGCAGGATGGACTATATAACAAAGACCCCTGACTGGGCACAGAAGCCTATCCACATCTGACTGAGGGTAAAGAGAGGAAATAAATGGAAGGAAAACAGGAACAAAGGAGGAACCATCCTCCTGAGCCACTGATGTCTTAAAGAGAAAGGAATTTTCCAGATGAAGAACAAGGTAGGTAGGGTGACAAAGTGTGCATGAAACATCAGTGGAAAACCTTTGATGTCCACAGGTTAAGAGAAGAAATGACTAAGTTTTAAAGGAAAGATGAAACATGGAACACAAGGAAAGTGATTCAAACAGAAGCAAGGTATGGGAATGTAGGACCAAATTAACGTCCCAGTTGGGAAAGGTAGGAGGTATGGGAGGGTTATGTATACAGAGGGAATGCACAAGCATGGAAATAATAAGGGAAGAAAAAACTATGGCACTTGGAAAAATTGAAGGGATTGGGTAAGACTGTCCAATATCTGAAAAGCATGGGGATTAAAGACCAAGGTAAAAAATTCCACTACATGAATCACAATAGGCCTGTCAGTGGGAAACCAATTGGTTGAAGACAAACTGAAGAATAACCTTGCATTAGTACATCTTTACAGAAAACAGGTGGATGGAACCAGCTAACAAGGTAGCAATGTGACATATAAAACTAGATATTTTCACCAAGGACCAGACAAAAGTCAGATGTAAAGATGCAGGATTTGAATGCTGAGATGTGGGACATGTCACTGAGGCTGATGAAGAAGAGACAGAAAATATGTGAGAGCAGTAGACACTGTAACCATGGAAAATAGTGTTGAGCTGGCCAATAAAGAGCAATCAAGAGGACCCAACAAGAAGTAAAATAGATGAGAGAAGTCACCTGATGAAGCAATCAGATGGGTGTGTACACAGAAAGATACTTGTGTGAGCTCATTAACTGCTAAAGCCTATGGATGAGGTGCAAGTGACCAAGAGAGAGGTAATTTGGCATTAAAGAGCGTAGCAAAGGCATCCATATGAAAAGAACCCCAATGAAGAATAAGAGCTCTGAAAATGAGGGGAGCTGATACCCACTCTGTTAGATATTTCTGGTTGGGGTGCAAAAGATGATCTAAAAGCTCCTGGCACATGACATACATTAAAGCATATGTGATGTGAATGAGCCCAGAATAAGTGATACGAAATCCAAAAACAGTAATCTCTAGATCAGGTGTCCTCTTGATGGTTGATAAGTGCCACCTATGTATAATTGTCCAAATGAACCATCACCACACAATGTTAGATAAGAAGGAGGAAAATATGTAGTTCAAGAGCAATCTGCTGACTGACCTATGCTCCCATCCCAGAAGGGATGTGTCTATGAAAAGATATGGATTCAGATGCATGGGAGAAAGTGGCATATCTGTTTGTGTGTTCAAAGAAAAGATACATAACAATTAATGTATCTTTCTTTACAAAAATGCCAAAATCATTCCCAAGTTACAAAAACCTTTGGCCTCAGCTTGTGAACGAGTCCCAAGATTAATATTATTGGAACAAATGTGTTGTTTTTATCATTACAAAACTGTTGTCATTTGTTGAGGAAAGTTTGCAAAAGCATTTAAAACATAAATTTATTTAGCCAAAATTATATTTCTTTTTCAGTTCAAATATTAAAAACATTTGAGACCCACAAATATCATAAGCATGATGCTACTATTAACTTAAGTCTTCTGGTGAAGCAAATTTAAAAACTTTAATAGATTCTGTATGTATGTCTTCTTAGCAAATCACACACAATATTAACTTTAGTTTTCTGGTGAGGCAAGTTTTAAAACTTTAATAGATTCTGTATGCATATCTTTTTAGCAAATCACACACAATTTTTTCTGAAGTAAACCTTTTCCTCACAAACCTGTAACATGTATGCATCTCAGTTATCAGGTGTGATGGTACAATCCTTATGAGCCATCAAGTTTCATGTAGTGCAATTGTTTCTAATCTGTGTCATTTAAAACTATTAACTTTATCCAAAAAACAAATAACTTCCTTACAATGATAAATCAACTTTCTTTCATACACCCTGTTAATCACAATATCAAGACTTTATTATAAACTACAATATATGTTCTGGTAATGAAAAGTAATCGACAAAAATCTTTTCGTGTTAATTTCCGTTAGTCCTCCTGGACTGATTAGAAGCTTACCACCACTCATTCTGCTTTGTATCTGTTTCCAAGTCTGTTGGATAAGGCTTGAGAAGGCACTGAAAGTTGGTCTGAAGAAAAGGATTTTCTACACCTGTCCAGGTCAACCAGTGGTTAAATCTTGAAGTCAAAAAATCAATTTTTTCAACATCTTTTCTTGTTTCTTCAGTTCCATACTGACCCTTCACCCCTTCTGATGACACCTCAATGTTAGCAACTTGGTTACTACTGGTTCTTTGCACTTGACTGTTTGCATATTCCAAACACTTAACAAGGTTAGATAGAAATCTGGAATACAGTGAACCTGTAATGTTCAAGAATAATCAGGAAAAACAGGAATATGTGGACAAAAGCAACTGTTTCTAGTTTTATGGACTGCACTGGCATTAGATAGTGTATGGAATTCTATACTGAATGACTAATAAATGTGTAACAGCTGTTTCAAAAATATTATGTTTACTGTGTGTGGGACGTTAAAAATCAGCGAAAACAAACACCACTGTTAAATCAAAATTTAACTCTTATATACAAATACATGTGTGTTTTTTAATTACAGCAAAGCCACACTGGGCTATCTGCTGTGTGCCCCTGATTTTTAGCATTGCAAATCTGTATATTTATCACTGTCCCAGCAGGAGACATACTTATTTTAATGAAATAAGTTCGAGTAGAAATTATAAATTTGTCAGGCAACTTTCAGAAAACAAACAGACAAACAAAAACAAAGTATAAGAGGGGTGAAAAAGAGGCTCCAATATAGTAAAATCAGATTTCAGTGTTGCATGGGAAACTCAACAATATGCAACAAGAGAAATCATATAGTGACAGAGGAAATAAGTATTACTGAAAATACATTTTAAATTTAGAAAAATGTTAACTTCCAAAACATACTTACCATCTGCTTATACTATAAAAATCCTACACTGAGAAGACAGATAGGATGGTGAGGGCATTATCCATATAGACAATACATGTTTAGAACAAGGGTGTAACAAGATAATGGTACCCAAATGATGGAACCACTCTGCACCCAGAAAAACAGATAAGCTCATCACTCTGAGCACAGTTTATGTATCAAGGATGGAAACAGTACAAAAATGATTACATTATGTAACAGAAATTGTGTTCCTGGATAATATGTGTGATTTCTTAATTGCTTATGTTGTAAAAGTACAGAAAATGGCCATTATTCCCTTTAAACTTTGCTTTTATGACCTAGATAATAAAATTTTCAAATTAGCCCATTTTCTATGAACAAACGGGCAAATTTGCACATTTTCATTTCCATAAGGTCTGAATAAAACAACATATGAATCAAGATTTACATGTATTTATACTAAAGTTATACAAAAATGTATAAGATCACAGGAAAACTTGGCAAAGCCTCCTTGGATAGGTCTATGTGTTCACTTACGCAGCTAGAACTAAACTGAAGTGGTGAGCCCCTGTATATACATATTACTATGGAAAGTTCCAGAAAATTCTTGTAAGTTCTACAACATTCTGGAAAACTTTTGTTAGTTCTAAAACATTCTAGAAAGTTCTTTATCAGCTACTCAGCACTGAATCCACCTGGAATGTTCTGGAAAATGGGTAAATTTGGATGTTTCATTACTCACGTCACAAAAGCCAAGTTTGAAGAGAAAAATATGTTTTTTCCATTTACTTTAGACATAAGCAATTGGGAAATAACACTTTCTGCCCAGGAACAAGAAAAAGTAAAAAAAAAATTTTACATAGTGTTATCACTTAAGGCCAATCCCAATTAGACAGCTGAGGCCTCACAACTTTAGGAAGGAATTAAGGAGTGTTGGTCCCCGTATTCCATGTTGGTAGCCAGAGCAATTGGAGCACAATGCTAGACATAAACATATGTGATCAGAACTCCAGCTGCAGCCATGGAATGAAGAATTATAAACCACTGAAATCATGGTGAGAATGTAAGTGGCAATGAATCAGACAAACTTTCCACATCACCTTTCCACCAACAGGAACACAGTATACTTGTGACACACGTGACTCCCTTTACGCACCACTACCAAACTATTACTTTGAAAGTTTGCAGTGAAGCATCAGAAGAGCGAAGAGGAATTGGGTATTGGAAAATTATAACTCCCGAGTGTCAAAATATTGAAATTTTTAACAATAATTACAATTAAGTATCAGTTACAGCAGAAGCCACTGGGTGATTATAAAATTGCAACTAAGCACATGAGTTATGACAGCATGTTTGTAAATTAGCCCTTATCTAAACCTTTTGTCAAAAAAAAGCATTAACATTATATGTATGAGTGCTTATATACAGTACCAGGGTATGTTTTTCTTATTGCAAGCCACATCGGGATATCTGCTGAGCCAACCAAAGGGAATCAAACCCCTGATTTTAGCTTGTAAATCCGTAGACTTACTGCTGTACTTGCGGGGGTCAGAAGAAGGTTCATTGGTGAGGATATCACCAAAGGCATTTGAGAGGGGTATAAAAAAAAGGGAGAAAGCAAGAAAAAAAACTTGATGAAAGCTAAAACCCTAGGGGTTGAAGAATAGCTACAATATCAGCAGATGCTAAACATGTTAAGCTGAAACCCTAGGGGCCAAAGAATAGTTACAATATCAGCAGATGCTAAACATGTTTCGGAACTGAAAATATTCCATGCATTATCAGTATAACAGTGAATTAGAAACTATTCAACAACCAAACATACTTAAGAGTAAACACACTTTAGTAATGGACATGGATTCTGGCAGTTAGTTAAAACTAAAAATAGGGAAAAAAAATATAAGGTTTCTTGATTCATAAAAGCCCGAATAAAAATTAATTCTGAAGAAAGCATTAGCTTTAATATCTTTGATTTTAAAAAAAAATATATATACATGTAACTGTACTTTTATAAATTAAAAAATAATTATTAAGCCAAACAATTAAAATGGTTTAAATTACTTCATTCCCACATGAATTAGTTAAAATGACACGGACGTTACAAAAACCTAAGGAACACTAAAAATTTGAGTTAAAATTTTCTTTTAATCTAAAAGTTTAGCAAAATATTCCAAGTCAGATTTTAACATAAATAAATAAACACCAAAACAAATATCTGTGCTAACCTTCTGACATGAATATTTCACACTTGTAACCAGTTCTCTGTAGCAATTCCATAGATTTACTGGCAGTAACAACATCAGCTAAAAACGGAGACAAGAACAAAGATTTTTTCCAGATATTTGGAATATCTCTAACTGAAAGAATTTTCTCCCAAAAGTCTTCATCATCAGTACTCACTGTGCTACTCCTATTGACATTATGAGGAGAGGGGAGAAATGAAATATTTTGAAAAGAGGTTTTCAAAAGTGAACACAAATATTACGCCTGCAACATTTTGCTATAAAGTTTTCATAATAAATTCAAATAAATTTATCCTGAAAACAAAAATGGAAAATTGAAGAACTAAGTAAATTCAAACATGATTCAAAAAGAAATTATCTTTGTTGCAAAATATTAAATTACAGATAAAACAACAACTTAGATTATTATCTTATTAGATAATAAACTAATTACCTGCTAATTATAAACTCTTCATCGGGATCCATAAAAGAGTGGTTCTTACTTATTATTCCTTCCAGAAAGTTCATGTATGGTTTGCAAGTGTGAATGAAAAGTAGAAGAATAATGTTTTTCTGTAAACACAAGAACGTTTTAAACAGAAACTACTTTCAAAACATTGCAGCATGTTTGATTTTATACTGTAAACAAATGTAAATCAACTGGGTTATTATAAAACGATCACTTCTGATGAACATTTTAAGCAATTTTGCCTTCATTGAAAAAAAAAATCTCTTTGTAAGTAACTGCACAAATAGAAATAATATGTTAAAAACTAACTACAAACAGCTTTGATCGGCTTATTAGCTATTAATGAAGTTCTACCAAGGCCTATTTCACTGCACCTTCCTTTGGTGCATGCATATTCAGATTAACAAAGGCAAAACTTATGAAGATATATAGTGGTGGGTGTCAATTTCTGAATAAAGCAAAAAATAACCGCTAAGTATGTGTGTGTCTACATGTTCATGATACATTATGCAAAGGCCTCTTCAAATCAGAGGATTATAAGGGGTCACTCTGACATACTGAGGTGTTGTAATTTTTCATGTAATGATATTTTTGAAAAGCCTTATGCTAAGATAACATGTATTTATACCTTGTATTTATGTGCGATTTTCATTGTAAAAAATTTTGTTTTTGACATTTGAGTGTCAAAAGAATGGACAATCTATATTTATACAACATGGTCAACTTGTGATTAATTTAGTAATCTGGTACTTTTTTGTGGTATTACAAGTTCTATAATAAGTTTTGTAATCTTTAGAAAAATAATGATACATCAGACTTTAACAGAAGTAATGGCTCTTCTATTATTATATGCATTCAAATTATTTTGTCTTTCACGTGATTTTTATCTGATCACTACAACTTCCTAATTTATGTTTATCTTCTGTTCTGTATCTTAAATGATACATGGTTTAGAACAATATACAGTTTTCACCTTCAACATAAAATGTGATAGAAGTTATGTGCTTGTCAGCAAAATTTCTTGAAAACAGCTAAATGGATTTGGATGAAAGTTGGTATACATTTAGGCTATGATTTGGGTTAGGTGCGATTAGTGTTTAGAGGTTCAAAGGTCAAGGCCACGAAAATGTTCATACCTGTTAACTAATTTTTCACATTATTTTTTCTCTGTAATTGAATAAAAAATAATCAGATTTTGAAGAAACTTGGTTGATATATGTAGAATATTATTTTTCACTGTCCTGCTAAATATGGTCCATGTTTGTTAATAACTACGTATACAGGGAAACATTTTTGCATTTTCTGAGTCTCCATTTAGTTTATCACTGTTCTAATGCTTACAATACTACATTAATAACTTTCTACCTTTACTATATGTCAGCATTTTCCTACATAAAATATATAAAATAAATATAAAAATTACAATCTACTTAAACAAGAAACATTAAATTAGTCCACTAAGTGCAGGAGAAACACTTAAAATTTTTTGATAGCAGAACATACCGGTTCAGTCTCATCCTTTGGTAAGGCATCATACTGGTCAAGATGGGCATAGATTGTTGAAAGAAGACAAACGGCTCGCTGCCATGCTGGAGAGTCAGCTGATATGTTTTCAACAGCTTCAGAATGAAGTTTTCCCAGTGTTGCAATATCTCTTAGTGATTTTTGAAGTCCATGAAGAACCATACTCAGGGTCAAAGTTTCTTCTAAGAAAAGATAAAAACATTGGCTTTTGACTAAATTATTAGTTTTCACAATAGATAAGTTTTATACATGAATTATTCCAGTTTTTTATATCATACCTTTTAACTTAAACATCTTTGTCATATTATTTCGCTTCATATGATAATTCACTTTGCTCTAATTAACTAAATTGTTGAAATATTAGCTTCAAAAATAATTCTGATACTTATTTACAACTGATGTTCATGTTTTGTTTAGAACCGAGTAACATTCAGTTGAATACGGAACGCAGAGATAAAAGAGTAAATCTGCTTTAAAGACTTACTGACATGTAATAAAATTTTGAATACAATTCTGAAATGATAATACGATGAACACTTTCACAGATTCACTCACCTTGTTTTATCAATATTTTTTCATATGTTCTAAGAACGCATGAAAACGTTCCAAGCAAGTGACTTAGGGCTGCAGCATAAGCTTGATATGAAGGACAGTGATTGGTCGACGAAAGTGACCAGGAGGAAACTTCCTTCACAAATAGGGATAACTTAACAACAGTTGTTCCATAATCACAGAATTTTTGTAAAAAGGCTGTCAAACATTCCTGTTTTAAACAAAGCTAACAATATTTTAACAAGTCTAGCACATGATTATGGCAACCTACACAACACTTTCAGAACATAATTACACATAAAACATAAAAATACATATATACATGTTACTTACAGTAGTGTTTAACATGCCAACAGTAAAATAAATGGTATAATTATTTCTAAAATTTCAAAAGAAAATCATCTAATAATAATAATAAAAAACAAATAAATAGCTGAAGTGAACATTTATGAAAAATACAAGCTGAGAGAAAATACTCCGTATTGTATTAAAGAATACCTGAGTTATGTGAGACAACTGCACACCTTCTTGTACACAGAATTTGTTATCTTTCCACACAAATAAAAAAAGGTCTTGAACACCCATCAGCATCCTGTGAAAAATAACAAAGTACGAAAAAACGACAAAAACAAATGAACGAAAAGGAAACAATAACAAATCCATTATGAAAGCATGTAAAGCTAAGTATTACAGTTACGGTTTTCTATCATCTTTTCATTTTTTATTATTATCATAATAATTTGTTTTTTTAATTTTGCACAAAGCAACACGAGGGCTATCTGCTCTAGTTGTTCCTAATTCAGCAGTGTAAGATTAGACAGAGGCAGCTAGTCATAACCACCCACCACCCACTTTTGGGCTACTCTTTTACCAACGAATAGTGAAATTGACTGTCACATTATAACGCCCCCATGGCTGGGAGGGCGAGTATGTCTGGTGCGATGGGGATTCAAACACGTGACCTTCAGATTACAGGTCAAACACTTTAACCCACCTGGCCATATCAGGCGCTAATAATGTGTGAAATGATAAATCCAGGAACAATATTTCAAAATCTCTGGGAGCTAATATTGAAACAACAACACTAAATAAGAATTTATTCAATATAATACATAAGATATTTTCTTTAATAGGTGTATACTCAACATGAACTAAAACTAACTGGATTAGTAAATAGTTGCAAAATTTACAGTTTTGATTTCAAAATTCTTCATTTTCTTCTATCAGTAAGATAAGCTACATCAGTGCAAAGTGGAAGGAATATTTCTCTAAACATTGCAAGTTTATCCTGACCCTCACTAAGTAAACCCACAGAACATAAATTTAACTTGTATGCATAGTTTGATACTGACAGCAGAAACAAACAAACAGAAAATAAATGCTTATTTCACATCTATTTCCATACAAAACAGTAACTTTCTGTTTTTAGTACATTATTTTGTGGTTTACATAGCATTATAATTTGAAACGTTAAAATACAATCACGTTGGCAGATTGATTTAGAAATATTTGTGAAATCGGTTAGAACATTTTGAAATCCATTTTAAAACGACCTCATCTCTTCATCTGGAAAGGTTTACCAAACAAATATGCAAATGAGATTACAGATATGTGGCAAAACATTCAGAATTTTCAGTTTTAACATTTTTGACCAATGACAAACCTAATTTAATACAGTCATCAAATAATAATTCTGATTTTCAATCAAAACAAGTTATAGTTATTCAATTTTAACGTGTATTTAATTATGAATCTGAATGACTGGTGTTTTTATTTTTTTTTAAATGTGCAAACTCTGTGTTTGATTTTTTAGAGAAAACCACACAGAGCTATTTGCTGTGTCAGCTGCAGAGAATTGATTGTAACATTGCAAATCCACAAACTTACCTCTGTTCCACCAAGGGATATACAAAGTAACTTAAATTTTTTTTGTTTGTGAAGATACTGTTCACAGTTTTGTATGTAATTCCTAGAAGTAGAGCCCTATTATTCAGTTTTCATGACTGCATTCATTCACAGTGAAACTGGAATTTAGTTACGTAAATGACTTTTACAGTAAATGTTGTGCAGAGAATTGTAGAGGTTAGATTTAGCAAAAAATTATTTTGTACTAACTTCAAGTCCTTGAAGTCATTGACACAGTGAAACACTTCTAAAATAAAAATGCACAAACTGAAAAAAAAGTAAAAAATGCATTTTGTATAATTATCTGAAATAAGAAATCATTTATGTGAGATGCTGTTAAATGAGATAAACCAAAAAACAAAAATGATAATATTAAATAATTTAAAAGTAAACTTTCAAACATTTACATAATTCAATCACTTCTTACACTCATTCAGCAAAGTAAATCAATATAAAATCAAAGCTCACCACAACAGCTCTCTTATCACTTGTCTTTCTGTCAGAACAATGTTTTGTCCTTTCACATAAAATTCTAAAGTTTGTTCTAAATACTGTTCCCTGAAATAAAAACCAGTGTTGTTAGATAAACATACTTAACTTTTTACAAAGGATAGGAAATTTAACAACCATTAAAACTGTAATTTGTACAAAAAACTTCAGAAGTTTCGAAGTCTATTACACAATTGTGCCAACTATGTACTGTTAATGGATAGCTACCAGGAGTTGAAAAGAATTTTCAAATATTAAATCTGCTACACACACAGAGAAATGTGTAATACACATAAAGAGTGGAACTGAAAAAAATATAACCACATAGAGCAATGAATGACTAACTACATTAGTGTCTGTGTACTTATTTGTTTCTGTACATACATGAAGTAACATACATATTAAGATTTCAAGGAGTTACTGTACAAGAAGACATAAAACCTTGGAAAACTGCTTATAAGCATTTCCTGAATTTTCATTTGAATGGGATTTTATGTACTACTCAAGTATATCTAGTATTACTATCATTAATTTATATTTTGATATAAAACACTGAAAAAAACTTCAATTCAAAAACTGAGGTAATTAAACAGAATAATAACTGTTCTGGTGGTGATTTATTCATACCAATCAGTATTTTTGTTTGGAAATAATTATGATAGTTCATAAATTTAAAATTTCTTTTAAATAATTTGGAGTAGTTTTCTGTTATAAGGTTGGACTGAAATATGTATCATCTGTTGATATCTCGAGTCATTTGTGGGCGTGTTTTCTTATAGCAAAGCCACATCAGACTATGTGCTGAGCTCACCAATGAAAATTGAAACCCTGATTTCAGCATTGTACATTTGTAGACTTACTACTGTACTGGCTGGGAATTTGAGTCGTTTGACTTCTGTTTCAAATAAACAGATATTATGGGAAACGTTTAGTGATGATACCTAAAAATTTCACATTTCTTTACAGTAATATTGGGATAAACATAGAGTCTATCTACATAAATAAATCACATACAAACTACTAAAACATACTTATGTGTTAAAAGTTCAATTGCTTTCAATAATATTAACTCCAAGCAAACAGAAGATCACAAAATACACTTCTATTAAACACAGTGAAACCTGTCTAAGGTGGAATTGCATGGGACTGAGTAAATTTTCTGGCTTACAGGCAGTGAACATGCATTTCATTAATTATATATAATTTTTTGAGTGGAACATTATACTTGTTTGACTCAAGAAAAGTAAAACTCTTAAAGCAAAGATTGTGAAGCTGATACCTGTCAGACACATTTAGATAGACAACAAACCATCTTGAAGAAATGACAATTTGTTCTTCACAATGGGTTTCCTAAAAACAACAGCAGAAGACATGCATCCAAAATTATTACAGTGGAAAACGATGTTTTAGTTCTTAATGGAAAAAAACTCGGGCCTGTAATAAAATGGCTTAAGTCTTAAGCTAAGGTTGTTAAGTTGGAAATTTCTAGAAAGTTAATATAAAAAAGCAAACATCATAGAAATGTGACAATATATTTCTGAAAAAGGAATTTCAACCATAACTTGAGTTTACTGTCTTCAGCTTGTTGCTATATCAACCTTTACTATCTCTCTTCAATGAGGTTAACTCCCATTATTCCTTATCCTAAAAGCTGAGTAAAAGAATCATTTGTAAGTGATCAGTAATGAAATAAACTCATGTAAATTACTTTTTCATTTACATTGGCTTGTTTTAGTAAATAGCAAGCATTACTGATAAAGATATTCTATAACTACAGTAGTGCAAATCTCACTATATTGATAACAAGCAACAGTATACAACAACATTACTGTTGCATTTCTCTAAAATTTAAAACAAAAATTTGATATTATTTCTTCATTAAGAGGATGCTACATTACCATTCTTTAACAAAATTTGATACCGAGGAATTACTAAGAGGCTCTGAATGTTGGGCTGATGCTTTGGACCAGTATGAAGGTTGAATGTTTTGTGTCAACCATGAATAACCAGATATACAATGAAGAGAAAAAGTAGAGTCTATTTCAGGAGTTTCTGGAGAAGATAATTTTCCTTTTCCATAAGAACAAATGTCTATTCCTGAATCGTCCCTTCGAGGAGGGTATTTTGGTATATTTACATCTGTCGGTTCTTCTTTTTCACCCTCGAGGTCTTCATCATCAGTGAGATACTCCTGATAAAGTTTGAAAATGTAAGTTCATTATGAGACATTCCAATGTATTTGCAACTTACCTGGACTATAAAGTTATAATTTTCTAATACTGCTAATGTATCTGATAGGTACTTACCTCTTCTTACAAGACTAGCTATTCTTATCCAGTGGTGCTCATCTATATGTAAACATTTTTTTTATGCATACCAAAAATTTCCTACTCCTTTCAACTGGAATCAACTGATTACAGCATGTCTCACATGCAAATCACTGTGCATCACTTCTCAACCAATAGGAGTGTGACATACTTGTATGACTCCCTCTATACACTTGTACTGAATTATCACTTTGAAGTTTGGTCGAAGATATAAGTAACAGAGGAAAGTGGTGAGGAAGGGAGAGAAATGTGAGAGAGATAAGTAACTATCAGACTATCAGAAATACATTTTCAGTGTTGGAAACTTATAATTTCCAATATGGTTATTCCTTCCTGTCACAAGATTAGTTGGAAATTTCATGCTGAATAGGAGGTGGAACGTTTACAGGGAATGACAAGTAACATTCAATGAATACCCCTTAAAATGAGAGTCAGATCAAAAGATCTCCTGATAGGAACTACAACTTCTGAACCAGGTATGCTCCACACCCAACTGTAGCAGTATAGTGTTCCCAATCAATAAATGGTTGTGCAAATCAACCCCACACTGTATAAAAGTGGGTAAATTAATGGATATGCTACTAAGTGTAGAGTAACTAGAATGTGTATTTGGTAAGTTAAGTACATTGAAAATCCATGCCACTGGGAACTGACATTCACATGAAGGAAGAATAAAGATTATAACATCTTCATCTGAAGTTCAAGAGAGGGGTGGGTAACTAATACCACTTTGAATTCTAAGCATAACATGCGATATCTTAGATTTATCAACCAGGGCATGTGACTCCAGCATCAAAGGATGCTTATATAATAACAATAAACTTCCCCCAACAGCAAAACTGACCAGAACAATCCCCCTCACCTCTACTGTGACCAATAATACATATTGAGTAAATATAATTTTGGGAAGAATACAGACATCCATAAACATATTGAGGACTTATTTTAATTGATTCTATTCTACATCTAACTCCTTGCCATGATGTACTGACATCCATGTTGTGGTGGGGGTAGAATGAGGGATCCCAGTCAAAGGGTGAACTGCAATTTGATGTCTCACTCTTTTCTGCTTGTCTAATGCATATTGGAGGATACTACATAATGTACACCTGCAGAGCACCATTGCTCTATTCTGTACTGAGTAGTTATTGCCATCTTTGTGCGAAACCCGAGTTAGTTCAATGGATGACCACAGAACCCTATTTTGAAAAACAGACTGTACCGATGTATTCAACATAAACCATGGCAGGAAAAAGAAGCTGTCTTCTTCTGTTTTACCCATTGCAGTCCATGGATGGTATGGTCTAGAATGAGCAAGTTTATAAAGCAAGAACATTGTTAGGTCATTCATCTATGAGCAATCTTGCAGAATGCCCCACCTCAACTGTGAGCACTGTTGAGTCAAAGATGTTAAAGCATGGGTCAACATAGTTATAAAGTGTGGATTTCTAAGAAAAGAATAGCTGGTCAAGCACCACTCATTACAGATCAAGATCCATATAGTTAAGAAATGAAGCAAGGACCCCTAAAAGAAAAAAAAAATACAAATACAAAGAAGAAATCACAATATGGCATAAATAATGGGAAACGAACACATTAGGCACAATCCAAATGCCTAACTATAGGATTTCCTGTGATGAAGATGAGAAGTGAAGTTGATATGTTGAACCTGATGAGAAGTCACCTTGAACTAATGCTAGTGGGAAGAAGACAAGGAGGAAAAATCCAATTGAATTGAATGTTAAACTGAACTGGTGAAAACAGAAAAAGATAGAACATGAAGAACAAGGGATAAAGAGTCAGGAACAGGTACCATGGAAGAAAGCCTTGCAGCAATACAGGACAGGAACGGGTACCATGGAAGGAAGTCTTGAAGCAATACAACAAGGAACAGGTACCATGGAAGAGAGCCTTGCAGCAATATAACACAGGAACAGGTATGATGGAAGGAAGTCTTGCAGTGATACAACACAGGAACAGGTACTACGGAAGGAAGTCTTGCAGCAATGCAATACAGGAACAGATAAGATGGAAGGAAGTCTTGCAGTGATACAACACAGGAACAGGTACCATGGAAGGAAATCTTGCAATGATACAACACAGGAACAGGTACCATGGAAGGAAACCTTGCAGCAATACAACAACAAAGTCGATCCAGATTATGACAAGGGTATAGATGAGAAATAGAAGGGATATGGGTGAAAATGAGGAGGTACCTTTCTTAGCTGCTTAGGTCTTTGAGAGAACGGAACTATCCAGATAAAGGAAAAGACAAATAGGGAGGTAAAGTGTATGTGAAATGTCAATAGCAAATAAATCAAGTCATCAACATCCACAGGTTAAGAAATGAAAGAAATAAGTTTTAAAGGAAAAGTGAAACATGAAATACAAGGAAATAGGTTCAAACAAAGGTAAAGTGAAGAAATGGAGTACTGTATTTTGATCCCAGTTTGGAAGATGGCCATCTGGAGGGGGATGATGAACCCAGAAGGAACTCATTAACATGGTAAGGACAGGAAAAGCCTTAAACTCAACGGTATTGGTAAAAACAAAAAAAGTATTGGACAAGGCAGCCAAATAACATGAGAAAAAAGAGAATGAAAACCCCATGTCAAAAAACAATGCGAGGAACTCAGTAACATGAGACACAGTAGGTCAGTCAGTGGAAAACCCTTGTGTTACAGACCACCTGTAAAACACTTTCCATTTATGCTGATACATCTCCACTGAAGAAAGATGTATGGAATGAGCTAAAGGTTAAGCTACACAATGGGAGAAACATAATCTCCTGATCAAATACCCATTAAAAACCAGATGCAAAGATGAGGGACAGAAATGGTTGGATATAGAACTGGTGACAGCATTTGATGAAGAGAGGGAGACAAGAATTTCAGTTGTTTTAATTTTGGAAATCATGGTTTAGAGTGAAATAAAGAATCAGTCTGAATAAACTTGGAAGTAATTTAAATGAAAATCACTTCAGTGGTAATCAAGAGAAGAACATGAAACTTGAAACAAAGGAACACTTCCAAGCATAAGTGCCGTCAAACAAGAAGTGATAGTTTGGCAGAGGCATACAGAAGGAGTCAGATGCATTATGTGAATATATCATGCTCCTATTGGTGGAGAAGTGACAAATGACGATCTTCATGAGAGACACTTTGGAATAATTTGATTTGAATTGGGGGGAACAGAAGGCTTGTGGAACGTATAAAGAAAAAGGTTCATATATAGAGGGCAGCAGGAAGAGAATGGCTAATCTTGTAAAATGAGATAAATACTGCATCAGAATATACAATTTATATTCAGAGAACTATACATATGAAATTTATTACCATGTAAATCTTTCATTTTAAAACATGCAATAACGAAGGAAGTGTGTGTGTATCAATGTGATAAATACTTTTTATTCTTATTAAAATTGATACAAGTATGGTAAACTGCAGTTCTTTTTCAACATTTCTAAAAATTGGTAATGTACAACAATACCACATATCAAGCAATCCAGGCTTTTGACAGTTTATAACATAACTTCTGCTCCAGTAAGATACAATGTACAGCAACACTATAAAAATGCACTTCATTATCACTAGCTTTCTAGCTTGAAAAATATTTTCAAATGCAGTAGAAATTTGCATGATGAAATTATTATTAAATTAGTTGACCACAAACACACAAACAGAAAAATAGAATACTTTGTATACACAACAAAACCAAAATTGGACAGCTGATTTCAATGACAAATGCGATGACCACCAAGGAATGCTGATTGTGAAATTTGCACACAAGGAACTGTATAAAACCAGCAAGTTGTCTGTTCATTGAAATTACTGTAGTTACAGCATTAAGATTCTTTTAATGGGGAAGGGGGGAATCATGCAACAATGAGACTTATTGGAAACTGATAAAAAAAGAAAAGAAAGAAAGAACAAATATTATGGGATGTTGATTCAATCTGCAATGGTGCACCACATCATCCTTTGAAACTAAGGCAAATGTTAGATAAACGATGGTTGTTATCAGAGAAGAAGATGGTTAAGAGAAATCTAGTAATTAGTCCAGTAGAAAGCACACTAGATTCCTATAGTCAGTAGCAGGAAAGTTCCTGAGTCAGACATTGAGACTGTAACTCTATTGATTGGAGATAATCCTTGAATTGGTACAAGTATATGCACACAAATATTCAGGCTTTGCACTCCAATTCTTGGTTTCAGAAGAAAACACCAACATTGGTGTTTCCTAACCTTCTTTCCTGCCCATAGAATTTCATGATAATGACAAAAAAAAGAATATTTGTATGTAAATCAGTGGCCCACAACAGGTTAGAGAGGTAATGAGCTGGTTTCTGGTTGATAAATGCTGGTCTAGAAAACATCTTACGGAATGATGAGATTCACTCTATATTCTATGGACAGATTAAAAATCAGCAACAGTGTATCTTGAGATCAA
The DNA here is from genome assembly GCA_011833715.1 of Carcinoscorpius rotundicauda. NCBI lineage: Eukaryota > Metazoa > Arthropoda > Merostomata > Xiphosura > Limulidae > Carcinoscorpius > Carcinoscorpius rotundicauda. The sequence goes on along the minus strand of CM022398.1, from coordinate 14,557,416 downwards.
AACATGTCTAAGTTTCTTTCATTGTAGTCTTTGAACAACATCATTACATGATGAGAAAGTGTACTGTAAGTTGAGTTTAAGAGCAGGTTTGTCAACTGATTTCAGTTCCTTGAAGTACCCATACATAATTTATGAAAGCAAATGCCCTCAATCCATTTCAAATCTGGTACATTCCTCCACTTCGGGGAAGTGAAATTTTAAACAAACCAGCTGTCAAGAGATTGCTTGGACATTTCCAGGAATTTGGAAATCAGCAGTAATTTTCAGTACACACATACACCATTCATAACTATCACAATCTACAGATCTCATCCATGCTGGTTTTGTTTGAGCTTAGGGGCTAGATTACGTCAGTGACTTACTATGACATGCCTGATACCTCAACAGTACTAAGATATATAACACCAAGTTAAGTGCAACTGTTAGAAATCAGAAAATATTGTTCAACTGCATACAACATTCTCTGAGAAACACAAACAACAACAGGATGGATGGTTGTCACATCAAACACTGTCGGGTTTATGAATTTATTGATCCACATCTTCTGGGAACATTTATTAAGTTTTTGAACCTTTTTTTTAAACCCACCTTTAGGTAACCTTAGTTAATATAGGGGTGTGAATAATATTATGCCTAAATTACTATATAACATTATAAAGCAGACCAAATGTAATGAATACATAATAGATGTCTTTTGTTTTTATCAATGGTAAAGTTGAAAATACAATCTGTGATGTAGACCTAAATTGATTTATGTTACTAATTGATAAGTCAAAAAGAACTTAAAGACTCCATAAATATTACATACAGATCATCATACTGAGAGGCCTAATGCATTCTTTGATTTGGTTTACCCTCTGCCATGGACTGGTAGTTTTGTCTATTTGTGATTCATCAACATAGGGTGAATGAGCAAACCAAAGCAATACATCTAGGATACATCAGAGATAGTATTTCTAATTCTATCTTTGATGAGGAAAATATGTGTAATATAACTCTCTGAAAATAATTATTTTTAGTCAATGGAACTGTTACTTCAATCATTTTTTTAGTTAACCATCAAATATAATATTATTCAAATTAGTATAGTAGTTTTAAAATTATGAATGCCAGAACTGGCAAAGAAATTTTATAAGTCTATATACTAATACATTTAAAATAGAAAACATCAGTGTTTCAGGTAAGATGCATATTTGCATTAATATGCATTTTTTACATTAAAAGATTATTAGTTATATAAATTGTACCAAGTATGCACAGTGTTTGGTGGTATGCATGCCATTTACATATAAGTGTGTACTTGCCAGTTCAAAAGAAAAAAATCTTCACCTGTAATAAAACAAAGTATAATATAAACTGATTGACAAGTCATACAGTGATTACCTATAATGTAGGATTAGTGTGGAACTGAAATTTAAACCAGTCTTATTTCACTGATTCTCCTATTTATTGGTGTACAAGATGACCAAGAATTTTTTCTAAGCTTATTCAGTGTATTTCTTCAAGGTTCGATGTATGGGAGAATTTCTATTGTCAAAAAAGTCTAGGGCAATACTTTTGTAAAGAAATTCTAAGAAGTTATTTCTGAGTTGTTCTAACCTGTACTCTTATGTAATCAATATAATACATTTTTTTATGTTTTTTTAAATGCTACAGATAGTTCAGTGCAGCATAACTTAAAATCACAACAATGTAATAAACAACTTCTTGGTTCAATTCCTTATTCCAAAAAATATCTACAACAAAAATGTGTAAAATTTACAAAACTTAGAAAATTATTGTAAGTTACATAAACTAACTTCTTTTGATATAATATTAACAATGTTTTAGTATGATGGATGAGATTCATACAATTCAAACAAAAAATGTCTTGATTAATTTTAATTAGCATGTGAGATAAAAAACTTCTAGTTACAAAGAATCGAGACAAATGGTACAATTACAAATATAATATTGTAATGCAGTCAAAGTCACAATGTCAAAGTAGTTACTCAAAAAACAACAACAATAAAAATGTAAGTAACAATGCAGTTTTGATTGAATATGCAACTAACTGAAGAATTATTGTTCAAACTCTATATTTGAACCTACATACAATACAAGTGGTAAAATTAGGCATTGTTTTGAGAGTATCAAATATTGTCTTATTCACCAACAAATATGGTAACACCTATATAATGCTTAAGGTATTTAATTTATGCTGTAATTTCTTTGAGAGGTTCTTAATGGGACATTAATACAGAACTACAACTAAGTACCCAGTGGGGCACAACAAAAGAGAACCACAATATCAGATGTTCGGATGGGAAAGTCACCAAAATCTTAAAATATGTGTTTTCAGCAGTGACTTTCATTGTCAGTAAAACATTCATGATTTCAAACACCAACGTGAGGAACTGAAGCATTTTATAAAATAACTGGATAAAATGTTAAAGTAAACTGGAAATTTAGCAGTGTCCTATTTTATATGTTTCTTCTTACAGAAATAAATCTTTAGTTTGTGCACACTTTCTGATGTTTCTGAAAAATGAATACAAATTCCATGTAGATGTGCTTCTAAAAGAAAACACTTATGTCAGATTAATGTGCCACCAAACAAATTACCATGAAATGTGGTAACTAAAGATATATTTTATTAAAAAACATCAAGAAACATACGTGTGAAAACTAACACTGTTTTAACACAACACTGAAAAAGAAATTAAAACCTCATAATGATCCATTTCTGTCCGTGATCACAGGTTTCTTTCCAAGATTTTCATCTCGTCAAAACATTTTACTTATTTTCACAGTATATCATTTATGAACATCACGACATCTGTCACTAACACATAATAAATTGTTTACATTTCACACACAATAAAATAAATTCTTTTTTGTTTACCTCTGGGCTGTCGGAGAACTTTGACACTAATTCTTCACCCTCCAGCAAGTAGGTACCCCAATCAATATCTTCACTGACATTAACTGCACCTTTAGGAATCATAGTCTTGTATATAGTTTAAAATACACACTAAAAAACAGTAAAAACTTTTCTTTCATAGATAACAATTAATGGTCCATTTTTAACTCTATGTAAAACAAACAAAAAATACTGTTGTCATGAAAACAGAAATGTTGACATTTTAATTTTTAAAAAATATAAAAAGCAGTACTTTAAATAAAGTTTTGACCTAAACACTTCATGGTTTACAATGTTTTAAAGGCCTCTTTCACAAATTTTTTCAAATATTCTAGAAACTAATAGAAATAGTTTATTTCAATAAGCCATGATCAATGCATCATTGCTCAAAATGTATTATTATGTAAAACATACAACATAAAACAGTTATATATGAGATGATCTTGAAACACTTACACCATCAAATCTGAAAAACATTTTCAAGCTTTATTAAAGCATGTTTTTCTACCTGTTTTTGGTAACAAAGTGCAGAAAATGTTATTGAAGAAAATTCAATTGGTTTAGTTTGTTTTCACACAACGTTACATGAGAGCTATATGCACTAGCCATCACTAATTCAACAGTGAAGGATCAGAGAGAAGGCAGCTAGTCATCACCACTCACTGCCAACTTTTGGGCTACTCTTTTACCAACGATTAGTGGGGTTGACCTTCAAATTATTACGTCCCCACGGCTGAAAGGACAAGCTTGTTTTGTGAGATTAGGATACAAACTTTTTGCCCTCAGACTATGAGTTGAGCACCCTAACCACCCGGCCATGTCAGGCCAGAAAATACAAGCAGCAGAAAGTAAGTCTACTTATTATTAATAATGATTTTGGAATTATAAACTCCTAACTATTAATAATAATTATATTATTTTCAACCAGCAAATATCAGGTTTCATGACAAATGAGCACATTCTATCAAATATCACTCATATTTTAGTACAAATTTTCTTTCTTAACAATTAAACTGAATCTAACTTTTATTTATTTTTAAAATGGTTAAAAAACGATTTAGGGATAATTTACAGTAGATATAAGAGTCATAGATTACATTACATTTATCCTTGAACACCAATCTTGGTGTATAATTGCAGTTCACGGGAGACTCGGAAAGACAGAGTAACAGAGAAAGGACAGAAAATATATCATCTTTCTGAAAAAAAAGAAGAACTTTCATGATTCAGTTAAAAATTTAAAGTTATAAATTATAAGCCTAAACATTAAATAAGGAAGAACATTTAAGCTTATTCCTAAAATCAACTGTTATCAAAGAGTCACATTTTACTACTTTAAGAACATTTTTTATACAGCATAAAATGTAGTCAGTCAAACACTGAATTTAATCCCAAATATACAAACATTTTATTTTATTTACTATCAGCAATGATTCAATGGACTTTTACAGTCTAAATGGTACATCACTATGTGTATTAAGTAAATACTGGTTCTGGAGAAAAGCTAGGTCTACTTTAAATACCAAAGAACATACGTACACTGACATTCTATACCATTTTAATATAGCAATACATTCTCTACAGTGATGAAATAATCATTTGATCTCATAAATCTTTAATAATATCAAAATTATTATTCTGCATTTAAACTACAGTCTTCTGAATTGTGTTTAGAACACAAACTCAACACGGAACTAATTCTATAAATAATACACACAGTTTAATTATATAAACATAAGGTACTTCACTCGTATTTTATAGACAGCAATAAGTTAAATAAAAAAAGCCAAATGTGAAGATGAAAAATAAAATTTTTAAAGTTTCTCGTTTGCTGTATGATAAACTCACCAAATTAAACAAGAGATAAAAAACATTAATTTCCTTTAAGAAAACCTGTGATGATTTATGTTTACAAAGTATGTTTACTGGTTGGAACTCATTGGGCTGTTTTCAAATATGCTACGAGCTAATCACACTAACTGTTAAAAAGTTGCATTTATGTTACAATTTAATTATCCATAATTTGGAGTACTTCTGTCAGAATTATTTTCACAACATCTAATAACTATCACCATATTTTATAAAATATCAAACTTGTAAAAGGTCAATGACAACATGGTTAGTTTTCAGCCACAGAAACATAAATGTTATCAGATGCTGTCATCGCCTGATGGTAAAAATCGAGATTTTTGCCCACTTGGGCAACTTGAGTTAATGTAACTTCTACTCAACTGTTGCATGTTACATGCTAATTATAACAAATTACTGGATTGTTGAAAGTATGACAGAAGCAAATCACAGCAATGACAAATACACTGAATTATTTGAGGTGTGTACAATGAACATCAAAAACATTGTTTCTAATTATTACTATTTTTGATTCTCTAATTTAAGTCCTATGAGAAAAAAAGACATTGGTTGAATATAATAATTTAATAAGTCTTGAAATTAATTATTTAAATTAACTATTAATCCAGCTCTAGTTAGAAGCCTATTACACCAGAGGGCATTTTAGGAATGTCACCATTATTTAAGTTTTTGTTTTTATAGGCTGCATAATAAATGGGGGGGGGGCAATATGATATGACTGGCAGATATCAGAATTCCTACGCTGATCTGAAATATACATAATTTTATCAAAAAATAAAATTTATCAACAAGTATTTAACTTACAGAATACCTTTAGCACAAAATTTAATTCGGAAATCAGTAGAGCTGTCAATAATATCAGATACATTGAATTTACACATTTTATAGTATGATATACACAGAATAAAATATAAAGAAAACATGGATCTAACCTGACTGAGGTGCAATATTCTCACACTATCCAGAAGTTGGGTAGTTAAGCTCTTAATGGATCTGGCTTTTTGAAAGTGTCCATGAATGAGAAATTTTTCATACAGACTGAAAATTATTAGAACTCTTTCTCAAAATGACTTCAAATTGAGAAGCAAATCCACTTTACATTTACTAAACAAATAACAATTGTTAATTATAGCAAGTACTTTTAATTTTCATACACTAACCATATCATACACCAGAATTTGATTTTTTCACGAGACAAAATAAATTAAGCTAGAAACTAGTAAGTTAGATGATATGTCTATAAAACACTGTTCAGACTAAAAATCTTTATTTTTTGGATTGTGATGTTTATCTTAGCTCAATAAGATTTTGTACAACACTTAAGGATTGTAACCAAACACACAACTAAAAATCAATATGGAAGTATGAGAAAATTTAAAAATAAATATCTATATCTTAACAGTAAACAGAGAACATGAAAACTCGGCACTTTATTAAACAATGAAAGTTCTGAACCATGTAACAGTTACATGTTAATAACAAGTCATGACAAAGTGAACATCAAATGTAACAATCATAAACAAAGTAGTCATGTAATAATAATATTTTGTGATTAATTTTCATGTAATAACATTCGTCACATTACTGTAACAACTTAAAACTATATTTTTCAATTTCTAGGTTTTATATGAATACAAACAATGACCAGACGTGCAAGCAAATATAAGGCATCAGATTCAGTCTTAAATTTGGTCATAGACCAATAGTCATGAAAAATGTTATTAACTGTTGGCCACGACAAAAATTCTGATGTACATCAGACATACAACATGGTAAATATGTAACATCATCAAAACTCATGTACATAATCCAACAACCGGTGTTTTTAAAGTCCTTACAGTGGTATCAGAATGTTGTTCAGTATAGACACCACATAGGGATCACTTTAATGTAATTTTAAGCACCTAGGCACAATCCACTCAACATGATCAAGATGAATTATTCTTATTGTGTTATGAAGTGAACATAAAAGGTGTTGCTTACTTTTGTATAGATTATTATTACGTACATATGTGTAATGGTGTTAAATGTCATAATTTTTTGGGTTATATCATGACTTACCCATCTATAGTCTTCTGTACTTGATGACTATTGACGTCTAAGAATCGATGATATTTGAAATTGGAATCAACAAACTCAGTACAAAGTTGAAAATTCTGGTCATTATCCTGAATACAAAATCTGTATTACAACACTAGGAACTTAATGATTTTAACATACTGTTTAGGGACAACAAAAGACTTATTGGACCTTCTATGCTGTCTTAATTTCTAAACTAAAACTATTAAATAATAATAAAGAAAAAACAGTTAAAACTAGTATTCCCAATCATCACTGCTTTCAATCATTTCAACAATTCTGTGGTCATAACTGTGTCATTATGAATTTTAATTAATTATAACTTGTTAAAGGAAGTCAATTAATTTCAATATTCAAAAAAATAATCAACAAATCAAAGTGTTTCTGATTATTATTATTTATAATTATTCTAACCATTCATGTATCATGAAATAATAACTGACCAGTTGAATGTTTTTGATTAATACGACCAATAACTTTTTAACTCATTTATGATTGCCAAATTTTCAAACTGTCCACATAAGACTTAAGAACACAGCAATCTAATTGCTCCAGAAACTGGGTGGATGGAAAAAAGCAAAGGGTTGTTATTAATGTGGTTCACACAAATTTGATTAATGTCACAAGTGAGGTACTTCAGTTTTAAGACCTTTATTCTTTTTGATTTAATAAAGTACACAGTTGAAGGGAAGGTCAACAAAATTATTTAAAACTGGTGATAAGATTATGGCATAGTCTGTTAGTTGTGATGAGTATTGAAAAGAGAATGTTCTTTTACACACGGATTTAGTTTATTTGGTGAGTTGAGAAATTAACAGGTGGATTTTCTATTAAAATACATACAAGGTGACGAATGTGAGAAAACACCAAAATCTACAACATCAACAGGATGGAGCTCACATTTTAAATATTCACTACATAACCAATATTACCCTTTTTTAAATTTTCGTACTCTAATAATCTACGAGCCTATATTTCAAAGGAGTTTCTGTCATTAAAATAGTCTAAACTTAACCATATTTCAATTACACCGCTATACAGTGTACTCTAATCTTCACTCTTATAACTCAATGAGCAATTTATTCGACCATTAAGATACGTATTATATTACTATTAATACTGTCTATGAATTACATTGTCACCTTCAAACCAGTTATTCTTTCAATAAGTTTACGTGAAAATTTTTCAATTTTACATCTCTATTTCTTTTAAAATTCTCTCTTTTGGAAAACAACGGTGCCATATCTTAACTTGATAGACATTTAATGTAAAAAGATATTTAATTCGAGAACACCGAATATCCTAATTTTATTGGAATGGTCCCGCTGCAGTTAAAATTTATTATTAAAAAATTACTAAGCATAACAACGAAAAGTTAAATTAAATGTTTGAGTTCAGATTCTATTATTTCCGCGCGTTGGAATAAAGCGCGTCCTCTACTAATTCGTACCGTTTTGCCAAATTGTAAATAATAATAATAAAACGCAAAATAATTAAATACACCAATTGCAATAATCTCTTAAGATAGAATTTTTAAACATTATGATGTGAAATAGAAAAAATAAGTTTTTCGATCAAAATCCATCATAATCCTTTTAAAATAACTGATTTAGACAAAGTTATTTGTAATGTAACGTGATTTTGATAAACAAAAATAGCTTCATGGTTGACAAAGCTTTCCTGCCTTTCGTTTGGGGTGTGTTATAGCTTGGTCGTTGAGGCTCGATGCTATGTTAAATTATGTTATTTTGAATCTTGCGCAAAGCAACTCAAGGGCTATCTGTGCTAGCCGTCCCTAATTTAGCAGTGTAAGACTAGATGGAAGGCAGCTAATCATCACTACCCACCGCCAACTCCTGAGCAACTCTTTTACCAATGAATAGTGGGATTGACTGAAACATTATAACGCCCCCACGGCTGAAATAGCTAGCATGTTTAGTGTGAACAGGATTCGAACTCTTGGATTACGAGTCGAACGCCTTAACCCACCTGGCAATACCGGGCCCGTTGAGGCTCTATCACCATTCGTTGGTTAAAGAATAGCCCAAGAGTTGGCAGTTATTGGTGACGACAAACTGTCTTACATTTCTAACGCAGATAGCCCTCTAGTAGCTTTGCGCGAAATTCGGAACAAACCATAAACCTTCCAAAAACTCGAATTTAAGCAAGCGAGTCATACAAAAAAATTTCAAAGCTTGAAATATATTAAAATTTTTATTGATTATTAAAGATAATATTAAGTAAATGATAAGTATTAAGCAGACACACAATCTTAGAACATGTCTTATATATTAGTTTAATAAGGTTTCATCACAGGTATTGTTTGCTGCACAATAGGTTGTCTATGTTTTTCCTACCACGGGTATCTGAACCCAGTTTGTAGTGTTGTAAGGTTACAGGAATACTATTGTGCCACTGGAGAAAGGATCCCTTACAAATGTTCTCCTCATACGAGTGCATCGATTTTTGTTCAGTTCTGTTTTTTGATACAGTCACATATATTTTTCTTTCCATAATCAGACCCGCAGCAATGCGAGAGTAGATTTTGTGATAAGTTACATCAATATTATCGTGACGAGAAAGTATAACAATGGGGACATGATACAAAAGTAAATGCTGACGTGAAGCCTTTAATATCAGTGATTTATTATCACATTGTGATTTTGTGCAAGAAGTACTTTTCCAGTGTTCTTAAAGAAATATTAAATTTTATATGCAAAAACGGCTCGTTGGGTTGAGAAAATATTTTACATAGAAGAGCGAACAACGTTTCCACCTTCTTCGGTCACCGTCAGGTTCACAAAGAAAGAGGTAACTGACCGGAAGCTGACCACATGTGTGGAAGGATTGTGTAACTGAGTGTCGCAATGTAGAGGGCGGGGTTAGATGTTTGAATATACAATTTTATCTATAATATTAATATAGGTATAATGGCGTTCCTTTATATTGGTTTATTTTGGGTTTAAGTTGCTCTATAAGTGTAAGGCTTCTTTAATTTTGCGTTTGTTTATGTTTGTTTATTTAGTATTTGAGTGTTTTCTATGGTTATGTTGTGTTTATTTGACTTGCAGTGCTCGAAAACGTATGAAGGTGACTTTTTATGTTCTTTGAATCAGGTTTCAATTTTTCTACTTGTTTCTCCAATATAGAAGTCGTGGCAGTTATCACATTGTATTTTATAAATAATGTTGGTGTGGTGTTTGTCAGTGTAGTTCTGTTACATTTTTTTTCATGTTTTATGAAGACTGAACGCAACAGAAAGGCACAGATAACAGCTTGTATAATTTATTACAATAAGCTATTATATATATGACAGATATAACATAAATTACATAACAACGATGATAGATATTCAGTTTCAACATTCAAAATTAATTGCAATACAAAATAGTACTGGTTTCAACCTTCAAAGTTAATTACAATACAAAATGGTGCTGGCCTGTATCTAATATAATGATCTAAAATGAAAGTCCAAAAGTCCAGATCAGAAATCCAAAATTCCAGTCTAGGGTGTGAATTTGGTCCCACGAAGAAATTCTAAAGTTTAAATGAAGAAGTTCAGAAACAATTCACAGTTCAATAAATTCGACGAAGTTCTTTTCACGATGCCTCCGATAAACGTTTCAAACTTATCGCCTTCCAATTTTCCCGGTTTCCCGTAAATAGTTCTACACGTATTGACTTTCAGTATAACCAGTAATTCGAATGAATCGTAGAGATTGAAGAAATAAAATCACAGCTTTTGTAGATCTAACTTCAGTCACAAATCACAGCAAACACTTAAACTTTCTCAAACGAATGACTGACTCTCTTCTTTTGAATAAAACTAATGTCTGACTCTCTTCTTTCTCTCATCTTCGTCTGTTTATATATTTGTAGGCCTCTTTTCTCGAACCATCGCGTAACTTCCCAACATTCCAGTGAAATCCGCGCATGTCCGCTCTTGCACGAGACTTCTCGTCTAGACACTAGGCCGCCAACATTTCATTTACATATACATATGATTGATCTACCTAATTCTAGAAAATTCTAAATGTTATTTTAAATGAATAACAACGTATTTTATTGTTTAAACTTTGAAACAATAATATTAATGTGGAAATATAAATAATAGAAATGAAAATCCAAACACAACACGACATGTTGTCGTTTACAAAACATTTACACGACATTTACATAACAAGTTCTTACATAGTATAGACTTCAGTTTTGTGCCTGGTTTTTGAATAAATTTAGTATTAACTGGAATGTCATATTTTGTTATTAGTTTTTGCCAAATGTTGGTTATTTGTTTGCTGATGTCAGGAATATATGGTATATATGAAATATATGTTGACTTATCAACAGTGTTGACAGCAAACTAATGACACATTATGATGGACTAGCAGTGTTGACAGCTAACTAATACCATATTTTTATTGATAAGCAGTGTTGATGGATAGCTAATGACACATTTTAAATGATCAGCAGTGTTGACTTCTATTTAATTAATAACACATTTTGATTCATCAGTAGTGTTGACAGTTCACTAATGACACATTTTGATAAATTTGCAAAGTTGACAGCTAACTTATGACACATTTTGATAGATTAGCAGTGTTGATAGCTCTCTAATGACACATTATGATTGATTAGCAGTTTTGACATCTAACTAATGACACATTTTGATAGATTAGCAAAGTTGACAGCTAACTAATGACACATTTTGATAGATTAACAGTGTTGACAGTTATATAATGACACATCATGATTGATTAGTAGTTTTTATAGCTAGCTAATGACACATTATGATTGGTTAGCAGTTTTGACAGCTAACTAATGACACATTATGAGTAATTAGCAGTTTTGACAGCTAACCAATCACACGTCATTTTGATTAGCAGTTTTGACAGATATCTAATGATACCTTATGATGGATCAGAAGTTCTGACAGCTAACTAATGACACATTACTCCGAATCATCTCTTATAGTTAACTAAAAACACACTGCGATGGATCAGTGGTATTGAAAATATTTGTTTATAATTAAACACAAAACCATACAATGGGTTATTTGTGTACAACCAACCATAGGTTTCGAAGCCTGATTTCTAGCAATGTTATTCCATAGAACATCATACTGTTTTATTAGGGAGTAGTATTTAAAGCTAACTAATAATAATTTTGTATTATCTGTGTTATTTTATAGGAGCTTTCATTTACACTAATCGTTGTCACTTGTAGTTAAGTAGGACAAAAAGTGATTCTCAACTACAATTTTATTTTAGTTCACGTAAGTTTATTTCGTTTGTTTGTTTTTTACTTCGCGCAGAGCTACACAAGGGCTATCTCCATTAGCTGTCCTTAATTTAGTAATGTAAGACTAGAAGGAAGGCAGCTAGTCATCACTACCCAACGCCAACACTTGGGCTACTCTTTTACCAACGAATATTCAACTACGGTTGAATTGGCGAGCATGTTTGGTGTGACGGGGTTTCAAACCCGTGATCCTCGGATAACTGGTCGAGTGCCTTAACCACGTGGCCATTCATGGCCTGCGTAAGTATATCGTTTAAGTACATTCGCACAAGTGGAGAATTTAAGTAAATGAAAGTCTATTAATCAGCTTTTATACACGTATCTTTCCACACCCTCTCTTAGAAATTATTGTCCACAATACTGTCAGAGGATGTGTGAATTAGTATTGTCGCATTTCTTTGTAATTGGAAATATATATTCGTAAGGTAGCACACAATTGTGACGATACACCAACTTTTCTTTACTTCTTTATAGCTTTACCTACACAATTAAATAATACTAACTGAAAAAGTTCTTATATTATTGTCTCTTTTCTTCAAAGTCAAATAAACTTTGAAATAGTTTATCGACATCTAGCATCGTCTCCCTTTGAGAAATTCAACTGATTTTTGAAACAGTTTTGGTTTACCATCATCTAGTATCGTCTTTGTTTTCGATGAAGTAAACTGATTTTGAAACATCGCTTTATCACCATCTAGTACCGTCTCTCTTGGTCAAAGTCCACTGACCTTGAAAATATTTTCTCTTTTTCATCAGGTGATTTCACTAATCGGCTATTAGACGTCCCACTACCTGAAGGGATACTTAATATAGTTGAAGGAGACACACAGGAAAAAGATCTTTGTCGGCACGTGTCATCAGGTCCAGTGTCGTTGATTGAATGGCTACGAACTGTGGGTTGAGGCGGCAATAAATTTACCGAGACAATGCTTTTTCCGCCCAAAACAGCCAGACAGATGAACAAGGGTAAGAAAAAACACAGCATAATAAATCCAATTATAATAGCAACAATTCCCCAGGCTGTGTTTCCTGGAGAAACGTTATCTGAAACGATAGGATGGTAAAGGGAAATATCAAAATTTTGTCTTATTGGATCTTATAAAAATTATATTATTCCAAATAAAGTAAAAGGATCATATTAATTTTATTAATCGAAAATTAAACTAAACGTTTATCAAACTATAAACATATTTTTAAAACCTAACTGTTATACAAGAGTGGACTGAAAAATTGGCCATCCTTGAAAACGTTGTTGATTTGTTATATGTGTTATTAGGAAATATAACAATATGTGAAAATATGTTGTTAGACAAAAACCTGTGTAATATTAAGATTTAAGATAATATTTGAACCCACATAAACTTTTCATGATTTTAGTTACATTTTATCATTAAAGGTGTTGTGCACTTTCTGTAGTTTCTTATTCCAATTAACCTACAAAATGATCAAATAAGATTATCCGCAGTTGTGGAGACGTTAAAAGATATCTTAGAAATAAGATAACTCTCGTTATCTCAATTGCCAGGTTAATCACCTGATATAAGTCAAATTGAAAACTTATGGGCTGAGTTAAACAAATCAATGAAAGATCGCAAGCCGAAGATGGAAGATGAACTTCTTGAAATACTCAAAGAAGAATGACACTCAATCGCAAAGAATAGCTGTACACTCTCACTGAAATCATGCCACGTCGATGTAAAGCAACACTGACATCCAAGGGAATGGCGACTAAATATTAACTTGTGAAACTGGTTTGTGTATTTTGAGATTCATTTTTACGTTCGAGTTTTTGTCTTTAATTTCCCAACGTTATACATATATCAGTGTTTGATATATGATAAATTATGGAGTGCCTTTAATCAACCACCTAGTAAATTTTAAAATAACACTATCTGACACATTTTCAATTATATGTTGTTGTTTTCGTCAAAATATTAGCCACATTATACTCAACGAAAGAAAGTTAATAATAAATATCTTAATGCCACCAAGATAATTCGATACTCACGAGAACAGCTATCTTCGTCGCTAGAATCGCCACAATGGTTCACACCGTCACATCGAAATCCGTTCCACACACAGCGTCCGTTCGCACACTTAAATCGTTCTTCACCAGAACAAAATCCACTGGTCATATTAACTACAGTAAAACACGTGTAAGATGATTTTCTACAACAACCAAGCGTTTTCGCCATGCATTCAACAAAATAAATATTACGTATCAATAAACTGTTAGGCCCTCGTATGGTTTTAAATGCATAATATAATGATTTCTTGACTTCCAACGAACACATGAAATAACTGCTATCATTCTATTATTTTAGCTCTATTCATTTCTATGATAGGATATTCAGTATTTATATCAAACTGGGAGATTTTTAAAATTTAAGAGGTGCAAAAATTTAGGCGTTCAAAATCATATACCTAACTTTTTAAATCATGTAAACAAGTTAGAAGCATTACTGTTCAGTCTGAACAAAATAGCTGTGTAAATAAATCCTAGAACTTAATCGTTTTAACAATAAGTTTATGACGCCACCATTTTTAATTATCTTAACTAATGCCATGGGTTTGAATCTCCGTCCCAACAAACATACTCGCCATTTAAGCCGTAAGGATGTTATAACTTTATAGTAAATCCCACTATTTGGTGGTTAAAGAGTTGTTGTTTTTGTTGTTTTGAATTAAGCACAAAGCTGCACAATGGGCTATCTGTGCTCTGCCCACCACGGGTATCGAAACCCGAATTTTAGCGTGTAAGTCCGCAAACATACCGCTGAGCCACTGGGGGGCATGGTTAAAGAGAAGCCCACGAGTTGGCGGTGGGTGGTGATGAATAGTTGCCTTTCCTCATGTCTTACACTGCTAACTGCAGTGCTAGTGCAGATAGCCCTCGTGTAGCTTCATGCGAAATTCAAACCAAACTCATTGAGATTTAAACACAGTTTTTATCAACACCGAAACATATCGAATATAAATTAAACAGAACATTTTACTTAAACTTCCTTACTACTGTACGACACTGTAGACTATAAATAAGCGTCGGACATCTAGGTTAGTCCTAAATCCTTAAACTAAACTACTGATGCGAAAGAACCTCTAATGAAACCATGACAGTAATAAAGAGTAGATATACAAAACATTAGATGCAGTACACATATTTTAAATAAAAGTGATAGCAAAAAGCTAACTTAGAGAATACATAAACACTATAGTTGTTTACTTCAACAATTCGTCCTAAAAACGAATGATAACCTGTTAAACAGTTCCAACAGTGCAAACATTAGAACTTGAAAGAATCCGGATATTTAAAATGAATTTTTACGATACGTGATGCTGTTTAAATGTAAAGACGTTTCCCGCTGGAACAACGCTAAAATCAGGAGTTTGATTTCCCTCGGTGGACTCAGCAGATACCTCGATGTGGCTTTGCTGTAAGAAAAAATCCACACTCACATGTAAATACAACTAGATTAGACAGCCTGGGTTTGAGACTATGATAGAGCATTTTTCTTCTTTTTCTGCATGGCGTGTACGAAAAATAACTAAACCTTAGTTTGTTTGGAATTAAATTCAAAACTACACAATGGACTAGTTATGCTCTGTCCACCATGGATATCGAACTCCGGTTTCCAGAGTGTGAGTCCACAGACATTCGGCTGTGCCACTAAGGAGGAATAAATGAAGAAAACAATTATACTAGACCTAAACAAACTACCAGCAACTACAACAATTAACGTCAATACCTAACACAGGTAGAGTATCAAAAATACATAAGATTATTCAACTCTACCCATATTAAACACTGTGACGACGGCATTGAATCCTGTGAAATTTGGTAGAACATGTCCTTCAGGCGAACTAGCGAAAACTAGAGTCAGATTTGGACGAGACTGCAATGAGAGAAACTGTAGGTTATCGCAGTTAGCAGCGGGACAAGAATATACACCTGATAACGTCACGTTGTTGTCTACAGTCACGTTGTCTAAATTAGATCTTGTGGTGATAGACGTAAAAGACAGTAGTAGTTGGAAGCTAACAGGCGGAACTAGTATAGCGACACATTTGGTATTAGGTGTATATGGTGTCTTCAAAGGAGTTAAACTCAGGATACCTCCAGACTGTTCACCATTTTCAGTAAAATTTAGCACATGGTTACTTCCATTACCCTCACATAGGCTGTAGTGTGCATCTAAAGACATAAAAAAAGAGAATGAGTATGTGTGACACCTATATTTCCACACACCAATATATATATATCTGTTACAGCAGTAGTTCCCTGAAAGATGAAAGGCACCATAATTGAAGCCGTTTCATCAAACGTCTCAACATTTTGGTTGTCCTAATATTCAATACACTTTATGTAATTTCTATATAAAATAATACAAACATAATTCAAATAATCTTTGTATACCTCCTATACAAAACAGTACAAACAAGAATTTAAATAAACTTGTATAATTTCTATATAAAATAATACAAACAAAATTGAAATAAATTTTATGTAATTTCTATATGAAAGAATACAAATAAAATTTGTATAATTTCTACATAAAAGAGAAGAAATAAAATTCAAATAAGCTTTACATAATTTCTATATAAAAATAGAAACAAAATTCAAATAAACATTATATAATTTCCATATAAAAGGAGTACAAACAAAATTCTAATAAACTTTATATAATTTTTACATAAAAGAATGCAAATAAAATTAAAATAAACTTTATATAATTTCTATATAAAATAGTATAAATAAAATTCAAATAAACTTCGTATAGTTCCTATACAAAATAACACAAACAATATTTCCATACACGACTCGTGGGTGATTTAATATCTGTGAATAATACGAATAAAATAAGAAGTAAAAGTTAAGCTAAACTAATAGATCTTTTCAAACTATTTATCATTTATAATTAACATGTTTCTTGTTTTTACTAATCTTTCAGAGATGTATCATGATATAATGACAAAAAACTGACGCTATTCCCTGTGTTACAATACTAATCAAATCTATCGCTATATTCTACAGTTCTATGATATCCAAAATATTATTGTAACTCATCTTGAATCATTATAGATAATTGTAACATACGATGAGATTAGCAATCTTAGATTAATGCAGGCTAGTTAAAATATCGACGTGAGATGCTTAGGACACTTATTATATATCAATGTTATCTATGATATTTGTATATCTACTGGTCTGGAACGATCTATTAATTTCTGAGTTGTAATTTTACTTAACTCTACGTTTTCCACTGGTTTTTAGATTTGAAATGTGTTCATTATAAATTAACGAAAGTATTTCTGCGCTTTCATTTTGTGCAAAATTACATAATTATTTTACCTATTTATAAGCTATTGTATACAAGCAGAACTTGGTGTTATAAAAGCTTAAAAAATGTGTGAATACGAACGAGTGCTAAAAAGACGGAGCATTCAGGGTTGGAGAAAAAAATTAGAAAAAAAACAACCCTAAAATGATTGTTGACGGAATAATCTGAGATGCAAAAACAAAAGCTTGTAAAGAAGATGAGAAATAGTCTGACGGAGTAATCTGAGATGTAAAAAGATGGAAAGAAGATCGGAAATAGTGTGATGGAGTAATCTGAAATGAAAAAAGTTGGAAAGAAGATTGGAAATGGTGTGACGGAATAATATGGGATGTAAAAAGTTGGAAAGAAGATTGGAAATAGTGTGACGGAGTAATCTGAAATGAAAAAGCTGGAAAAAAGATTGGAAATAGTCTGACGGAGTAATATGGGATGTAAAAAGTTGGAAAGAAGATTGGAAATAGTGTGACGGAGTAATCTGAGATGACAAACGTTGGAAAGAAGATTGAAAATAGTCTGACGGAATAATCTTGTATGTAAAAAGGTTAAAAAGTAGACAGAAAATAATTTGACGGAACAATCTGAGTTACGAGAAGGTTAAAAAGAGATCAAGAAATAGTTTGTGAGAACAATCAGAGTTAGAAGAAAACTTGAAGAGAAGAGGTAGTCTGACGGAGCGAGTAAGAGTTTCCGAGATGAAAATGTCTGAAGTTGAAGCAACTACATATTTAATAAAACTTAAAGGTTTGTCATCATCAACTAGTCAATGACAGTTGTTAGTTGAAAAAGAAAACAAAAGTTGCAACTAAATGTTACGCACCGTTCAAACGTGTATCCGACCACATTTCACATTTTACATCAATATAAATCCATCTGTTCGATGGAATTTTGTAAAACTGTTGAGCTACCTAACACACAAATATATTAAAGACAGCTTTCGAATTACATTTATGTGCTCAACCGTCATATAGTTTTGCTCTAAACTGCTAATCTGGTTAAGGTTTTGATCTGAATCAGATTTACGTAACAAAAAGTCGTGAGTTTGTCCAGAACAATCTTGACGTTATTCCATAATATATACTTGCTGCCCCCTCTGGCTCAGTAGCAAATGTGAAGGCTTATAACACTTTCCGTCACGTTTCGATACTCGTAGTTTACACAGCACAGATAACATACTGCGTAGCTCTATGGTTAACTACAAATAAACAAACAAACCATCCTTGTTAGTTACAAAATTTAACAGAACATCACTCACCTTTTGCTACTGATGACCCAACACTGTAAAATGGCTCAGATAAACTAGCTTTTTGTAAGTACAGGAAACATAAAGAGATCACAAGAGTTGATTCTGCCTTCAGCGTTCTTGGCAGAGCCATCCAGAATATATTATGTTTTACGTTGAATCTTTACTTGATGTGTATTCAGAAAATGAATGATAGAAAACGTAATCCTTGCAGACAAAACAAATAATAAGCTTTAACAAAATAGAAATAAAATACAATTTATAATCACAACTTTTAAATTATTTATAAACAATAAGAAACTTTTAGCTTAGCTAGACATTAAAAGAGTTTTTATGTGAATCGCACGTATAAGGTTAAAGCTAGAGATAAACTAAGTAAATAAAATTAAGGTATTAAAATTTCTAAAATATACTTTCAGAAAATGTTAAATAATCCTAGTAATAAGCTATTGAGAATATTACGTAAAATCTCAGGTTCTAGTATTGTTCACTTGGGATTTACTTGTAGATGGCGTTTGCACCTAAATTTACTCAAGAAAAATGTTGGAATGAACGTATCCTAATATAATACCTATATTATATGTTCTACAGATTAGTCTTACTTCATACATTTACCATTAATAGGATCTGAAAGTGACCCTAGGTTTGTATATGGGAAGTAAAATTTTTGAATATTCAGGGATTCACTGTTATTCTTGGTAGAATGCTAAAATCTTTATAGGTATATAACAACACAAACATAATAGTTTTTGAATCATGAAATTTCAAGCACGCAAATATAAAACTATTTTATGTTTCAAAAACATTAAATTTATAATTTTATTATTCGTGCTTAAGTGACATATTTTATGACATTTGCTTAACTTAAAATCCTATTATTAGATTATTTTTATCTGACTACCTGCTGCGTAGTTCATCGATGTTAGAGATCTTAGAGTAGAGAATTACCATAATATTTTCTCTCATTATATATATACCTATATACATGTAAAGTTTCTCATTTTATGTACTCACCAATACACTGTTCAATTTTTACCTATCTGCACCTTACAGCTCAGTATTTAACTTAGTATTATGATCAGTGTTTAATCTAAACTGCTCAGTTAACCACTTAACGACACGCGACGTTCAACAAAACTACACCCACTGCACGTGATAGCACAAACTGATCTTTGAATCGAAACGAGATATGAATAGTAAGAACTGTGCGTGAATCATTTTCTGTCACTCAAAATTCAAAAAGCAAGTTATGTCATCAGTTTATCACCCATGGTTACATGTGATTTTGGGTGTGTTTTTTTTCTTTTTAGAAAAGCCAAGTCATTTCACCCTCTCGATAAGGGTAAGTCAAAGTGCACGTGCCACGATGTTTTACAGTGTTAAATTCAAAATTAAAGTTACCTACTTTATTACCAACGTAAACGAATAAAGTTAGCATCGAATCGTGATTCATAAACGAAAACTTAATATTATTTAAGTTTTAATGTCTTAATTTTAAAAGAAAATATTTGAGTATATTGCCAAAATGATCTTGTATGTATATCATGACATTTGTTCTTCCGACTTGACCATAGTCTAATGTTTCCATCATATCTTACTGACGTTCTGATATTTGTTATTGCTTTGAATTTCGCGCAAAGCTACTCGAGGTCAATCTGCGCTCGCCCTCTCTAATTTAGCAGCGTGAAACTAGAGAGAAGTGAGGTAGTCACCATTACCCACCGTCAATTCTTGGACTACTCTTTTACCAACGAATAGTGAGACTAACAGTCTCAATTTTACTCCCCAACGGCTGAAAGGGTGAGCATGTTTGGTGTGACGGGGATTCGAACCCGCGACCCTCAGATTATGAGTCTATTGTCTTAACCACCTGGCAATGCCGGGACCTTCTTTTTGATGGTATAAATATTGTAAAGGCGCAGTTTAATGTTTATAGCTTTCAATTTTTTTTGTTTAATGAGATATAAACTAGAAACTCAGACACACAAGTCGCATCCTCCTATCTCTTCGTCGCCAGACATGGCCAAGCGCGTAAGGCGTCCGACTCGTAATCCGAGGGTCGCGGGTTCGCGCCCGCGTCGCGCTAAACATGCTCGCCCTCCAAGTCGTGGGGGTGTATAATGCTACGGTCAATCCCACTATTCGTTGGCAAAAGAGTAGCCCAAGAGTTGGCGGTGTGTGGTGATGACTAGCTGCCTTCCCTCTAGTCTTACACTGCTAAATTAGGGACGGCTAGCACAGATAGCCCTCGAGTAGCTTTGTGCGAAATTCCAAAACAAATAAACAAAAATCTCTTCGTCTCTTTCACAAACTGCCAATAGTAAATTATCTTTGAAGTTTGTTACTACCTCATTTATAACCATTGGGAAACCAAAGTTTTAATCCACCAAATAACATATAATGCTATATTTTCTCGTTAGAAATTGTTAGTAATTTCACCTACAGATGTAAAGTTGTTATCACCGAGTTGAGTAGCTAAAAGAGCTATTTTAAATAATTTATAAAAACCCAATTAAATTGTAATGGTTATAGAACGTTATTCAATTTATTCGTAATTGCTTTGTGTTATAAAATGCATACTGTAAATAAGTAAAAATCATTTAATTACTTGTGCCACTATTACAAAAGAACAGGGTTAAGTTTTATAAGTAGGGCCTCTCAGTGGCGTAGCGGTATGTATGTGGTCTCACACCGCGAAAAACCGGATTTCGATACCCCTGGTGGACAAAATTCAGATATCCCATTGTGCTTAATTCCACACAATTCATCAGTAGGCTGAAAAAAATAAAAATAAGATGTCACGTGCGAGTGATTTAGATTTACAAATTAGGAACTTATTAGGTTAAATTAAATGAGGTAATTAAAAGCACTAATGAAACTTACATGCGTGGTACGTCATTCAATAAAATAACTTATTCTCCGAGTGATTTACAACTTTATTGTGGATAATTAGTTAGACGTGGTTTTAAATTATAGGGCAACAAAACAATGGAAATAAGGGGAAACAGATGCAGACTGTTAACAGCCTTATACTATTTAGAATAAACAATTATTGTTTTGTGTTATGATGCAAGATAAGCTAGAAAGAAAAAAAAGGGTTTAAATTTATTTTGTATTTCTGTGGTGATACAAGGACGGTCAAATGTACCGAGTCCGTAAATAGTTATGTTAAAGAAAATAATAGATGAAGTTAAAAGTTTTAGTGCAAAAACATAGAAAAAACGTTTGATGTTAATGTAGAAGGTTTTAGAGGTTAAATGATGTTTTAAAACAGTAATACGAAAAGGTATTTTAACCTTATTGTAAAGTTCTTCTTATACTCAAACTAATCATCACACATGATTTCTTTCAAAGACAAATATTTAATAAAATACTTAGTTTAAAAGGCTAATACCTTGTGCACAAACTTCTTGTAATGTTTACTAAAAGCTTGCCAAATTTCATGAATATTCACGTTTTTCATTAGAAGTTGTGGTATGTATAATTCCATGATCATCAGAAGGTTACAAGGCCTGCCAAAATGGCTGATCCTATGTTGAGAGAGTTTGTACTACTCAACAAAGACTTTACAAACATTATTTTGAAAGATAAATTCTCATTTTTATATTTTTGTTTACCTTTAATACATCAAGTAAAATTTTTGCTGTTGGTTTTAACATCAACTGGCTGATTCTCACAAAAACATTTAATTTCCTTATTTGTTTCAAACTAAATTCTCAGATTTTCTATAATTCTGTAAATATTTTGTCTTATACGACAGTTTAAATATTTTTTTAAACTTATGATGTCTATTGGTGATACGTGAGTTTGATGTTACTTGTTATTTTTATCCTTATTAAGTATTTAGCTTTAATCTTTCCAGAAACATATTTAAAAAAAAATCATAAATCTATCTCATCAATATTTTTCAACCAGTTTTTCCGAGTTTTTATAACACACGTTGTCTCACGATTGAACCAAAACCAGTTTTTCAAAATCAAAAATTAAAGTTGAAATTTTATTTCACTTGAAAATGAAGCAAAACATCAAATTCAATTAACGTAACTGAGATGGCGCTGAAAGTCTGATAAGTTTGCTTGAAATTTAAAGATATAAGTTTAATTCATTAGCATTATAGACTATAAAAAATCGACCCATAAAAGACGTCATAATATTATTGATGTTTATAAAGATTCTAAAAGATTGAACCGTAAGAGAGTTAAATAATATTTTTGATGTTTATTGACAGTCTAAAAGATTGAACCGTAAGAGTGGTGGGTAATATTATTGATGTTTATAGACATTGTAATGACTTGAATGAATTACGTTGATTTCAACAGAATACTGAACATCGACAAGAAAAGTGTTTTCATTTAGGTTTCTTAATCAAATAGGTTTATATTACAAAACAAGTTTGAATGATATTTGTAAGATATAAATCTTCGAACTCGCGACCCTCAGATTGCGAGTCGCACGCCTTAACACGCTTGGTCATGCCGAGTCTTAAGAGGGAGAACCATCAACATAAATAACACGCTTGGTCATGCCGAGTCTTAAGAGGGAGAACCATCAACATAAATAACATGTTTGGTCATGCCGAGCCTTAAGAGGGAGAACCATCAACATAAATAACACGCTTGGTCATGCCGAGCCTTAAGAGGGAGAACCATCAACATAAATAACATGTTAGAAACTCCAGTCGGAGTTCATTTCATTTTACTAATTCGTTTCAGTGTTTATCAACAGATCTGTTTGTTTGTTTAGAATTAAGCACAAAGCTACCCTATGTGTTATCTGTCCTCTGCACATCACGGGTATCGAAACCCGATTTTAGGCGGTGTGAATTCTAAGACATACCTCTGTGCCACCGGGGGTGCTTTATCAACAGAAAGCAGTTATTTTACGATGGTCATTCTTATATTAAAAACTAAAGTGCTTTTAATACAATTTGAACAAACTGCGAATTCTTTATGTTGCAAAATATATCATTGCTTACAAAGTTTAATTGTTTATGGATTTTACGTAATGCGTAATTATTACTTATTATAGGTTTTGAAAATATTCCCATTGAGATTTTAGGAATTTTTTGTAGGTAATTTTTATTTCAATACATATGTCATGTTAAATATTGTACAAATTTTATGTATTGTTTTAGGAACCGAGCGCGTTAGGGCGTGCACTCCTAATCCGAGGGTCGCGGGTTCGCGCCCGTGTCGCGCTAAACATGCTCGCCCTCCCAGCCGTGGGGGTGTATAATGTGATGGTCAATCCCACTATTCGTTGGTAAAAGAGTAGCCTCAGAGTTGGCGGTGGGTGGTGATGACTAGCTGCCTTCCCTCTAGTCTTACACTGCAAAATTAGGGACGGCTAGCACAGATAGCCCTCGAGTAGCTTTGTGCGAAATTCCAAAAACAAACAAACAGGAACTATTGTTTTTAATTTGGTTGACTAAAGAGCGGCCTCTAAACTGCGAAATCGCAACCAACCGTGATGATTCAGAATGAAAGTAAACACTGGTTGGAAGTGCTTTAATGTTATATATTTGTATTAAGTACGTTCACAAAACGTATATACAGTTTTGTTTGATGTATATATGTACGTATATTTTATTTACTTCATACTGACAGAACTTTTCGACTGGTTAACTACACATGTAATTGGTAATTATTAAAATCCTCGATAGAAACAGATTTCGTTCTACAGGGATCAAATCATGTGTATTATTTGATTCCATCTAAATTGTTTTTTTTTTAAGTGCGTAACTTATATTTGAAACGTTGGAAGACTAGTGAAACGTTGAAGCGACCCAATGTCACAATTTTATTGAACTCCGATAGATACAAATCAAATATTTGAAAACTTAGTAAAAGAAAAACAATTCGTACAATTACCTTTAGACACGTCACTTTTTACTGGTTTATAATTATCTAAAACCATATACTTATATATATATATATATTACAAACTATTTTTGTACAATCTTAAATGAACCAAAACTTTTCTATATACATGCATAAAAATTTGTATTTATGGCCGTCGATAATTTTGAGCTACTTGCCAAATGGAAGGAAGCTCGCCAATCAGCAGCGTCCTACCACCCATCATCTACGCTGAAGGATTAATACTCTTATAACGCACTGATACCCTAAAATGAGAGAATATTTTATGGTAATATCTGGATTCGAGCTCGGATCGCCAGTCCCGAAATCAGTTCTACTACAGGCTACGCCTTCGTACAAAAGCAAAAAATACAAGTTATTAAAATATAACAACTTTTTTCCTACATAAACAGAAGGAAGGATGTTTAAAAAGAACTAGTTCAATGGAAGTAACAAAATTTAAATATTACAAGTATTATTAACAAATACACGTAAATATTATTAACAAATACACGTAACTTTTTGACTGTTTTCCAATATACTCAGTAATATAAACGCCCAATTTTCCTTGTATAATATTAACATTTGTTTTGTTCCTGTTGTTGCTCATTACGCTGTCTTGTAATCAAAACAACAATTTTAACATAAACACCCAATTTTCCTTATACAATATTAACATTTGTGTTGTTCCTATTGCTGCTTATTACACTGTCTTGTAATTAAAACAACAATTTTAACATAAACACCCAATTTTCCTTATACAATATTAACATTTGTGTTGTTCCTATTGCTGCTTATTACGCTGCTTTGTGATCAAAACAACAATTTTCTGTAACTCCTTAAGAATAACAAAACGTATCTTCAGTTAGAGACCTCACAATAATACATGCATCTTTTGCTGCATTATATTTGTAACAATAAAAAAAAACTTTGAAATAGGTGCAAATATTATACATAACATCTACACTCGTATCTGTTACTAAGATATAATCGAAATAACATCACCTGATTACACTCTACACCCAACAAAGAGGTTTGTTCTGACATAAAGACACTTGAACGAATGATAACAAAAACACACAAAATTTACATGTTATAAAACAGAGTGCGCAACGAACACACGCAAAAGCAGGTCTGAATTACAAGGTTGTTGGCAGATCCTAAAAGAATATTTCGGTTCTCGTCCATGTATACAAATTCCCAAGGCTTCATTTTCATTGGCTTGCATGTCCACTTCTATAGTTCATTAATGAAGAAAGAAAGGAAGAAATGAAAATTTGAAAAATACTAAAATAAAAATAACTACACGAAAAACCGTTCTAATATCATACGATGTCCTGCAGCAATGCCTATTAAATTAAGTTTTAAAAAAACTGGTTTCACTTACAACGATAATAACACAAGAACAGCCCAAATATTCTACAAGTGAAAACGTTGTTTGAAAGAAGTACAAAAATTAAATCTTATTTGAAGTTTTAAAAAGCTTGTTGAAGTGTCGTTGTTATTTCTTGATATTCTGTTTGTTTGTATTTCGCGCAAAGCTACACGAGGGCTATCTGCGCTAGCCCTTCCTAATTTAGCAGTGTGAGGCTATAGGGAAGGCAGCTAGTCATCACCACCCTCCGCAAATTCTTGGGTTACTCTTTACCAACGGATAGTGGGATTGACAGTAACATTATAGCGTCCCCACGGCTGAAAGAGGCGAGCATGTTTGGTGCGATGGGGAATCGATCCCCCAACCCTCAGATTGTGAGTCAAACGCTTTAATCCACATGGCCATGCCGGGCCATCTTAACATTCTCTAGAAAGAAAAAAAAACCTTTTCAATGATTGTAACACACGTGTTCCAGTTTCTTCAGTGGTTCTAATAATTATTATTATCTAACAGCAATACATAAAATTAATATCACACTAACTCTACTTAATATGTATTACAACCAATGATAAGAATTTTAATAATTATCTAATGTGCTCAAATTGCAAGAACATGTTTTATAGAGGTCTCCAACTATAAATATATTAGTAGAAATTATAATATAAAAAGGCATCGGAATAGTTGTAGTCTACTGATGAAAGGTTAACTGTTAACTGTTGCAATATATTATCATTCATCAGTTATTTTTCACCAAAATCTTCCATTATTGGCTAATATAAAACTTAACCCAATCTCTTCGAGGTTTCGGAGAATCTTTTTCCAGTTATGGTTCTACATTTCGATGAAATCTTTAACGGGATGACATATCGTTTTTAACAGCAACAACTAATAATAATCATTCACGTGTGACATTGATATGGATTTGTTTGGTTTGTTTTGGAATTTCGCACAAAGCTACTCGAGGGCTATCTGTGCTAGCCGTCCCTAATTTAGCAGTGTAAGACTAGAGGGAAGGCAGCTAGTCATCACCTCCCACCGCCAACTGTTGGGCTACTCTTTTACCAACGAAAAGTGGGATTGACCGTCACATTATAACGCACCCACGGCTGAAAGGGCGAGCACGTTTGGCGCTACCAGAATGCGAACCCGCGACCCTCAGCTTACGAGTCGCACGCCTTAACACGCTTGGCCATTCAAGAAAGAAAGTTATAAGATTCACGTAAAGGTACAGACATCGATCAAAGTTGTTGATTATTCTGTTATCTATGGTGATGAGTTAATAATGTAAAGCGTTTAAATCAGTTGACTAATATTTATATACACATCCTGATTCCACTATGAAGTAATACATAGATGACACCACATCTTCCTTCCCGAAATCTTTGGATACCAGCAGTTATATCACAGGTTCCTGTTTGTTTGTTTTTTGGAATTTCGCACAAAGCTACTCGAAGGCTATCTGTGCTAGCCGTCCCTAATTTTGCAGTGTAAGACTAGAGGGAAGGCAGCTAGTCATCACCACCCACCGCCAACTCTTGGGCTACTCTTTTACCAACGAATAGTGGGATTGACCGAAACATTATACACCCCCACGGCTGGGAGGGCGAGCATGTTTAGCGCGACGTGGGCGCAAACCCGCGACCCTCGGATTACGAGTCGCACGCCTTACGCGCTTGGCCATGCCAGGCCATTGATATGGAATCCATTTTATTTTTTGTTGTAGTTTTATTTATCTTGTGACAAAATTCAGTTATCCTGGAGTTACATAGAACGTTGATATTTTACTGATACTGTTTCAAAGATTTAATTTTGTTGAATAATTTATTTGTTGTTTATTTTGTTTTTTATTCCTTGAGTAATAGAGAGTAAGTATGTGATAATGTTTGCTGTATAAATTATTTTATAGTTTAATTTTCAAACTTCATTCAAAATAATCATTAGTTTTTGCTGTATTAACCTGTTTAGTGCCGTAGACGAGTTAAATCGCCAAGCCGATTGGTAACACAGATGTCAGCACCATACATGCATTTGATCTACTTACAAATTGTTTCACTTTCGATCCAAAATGGCGTCACGAAAAAGTTACAAAATGAAGCATTGGAGTTGTATTGTAGCAGCTGAAGTACTTAACAGTCAACAGGTTAAAACGGTGTTTTATAAAAAAAAAGTTTAAATGACTTATTTTCAAACTTAATTCAAAATAATCATTTGTTTTTAATATATTAAAACGGTGTTTTATAAAAAAACTTTAAAATAATTGCATTTTGAAGAAACAGTTTGTAACACTCTGAATAAACATAGTTTTTTCAAAATTGCATATTAACATAAAAAATGGAAAAAGTTATTGCATAATTAGAAAATGTTAAATGCCTGCAATATAAGTAATTTACAGTTCTGTGGATCACGAGAAGCATTTTGCAAAACTCTGGTATAAGAGTAGTATTTTGTTAACTTACCTGCCTCTCCTTTAATGTTCTGTAAAACCTTTAACTATTTTAAACATTTTGAAAAAAAATTATGTTTTATATATATATATATATATATATATATATACCTTGTTCCTCTGACGACAGAGTTCATCAGGTCGTACCTTGCCAAATACCTTTTTAGAACACGTATTCAAACAAGTAAGTCCTGTAACTTCTTCAGGAAAAAGTATAGTTTTCCCTTTCACAATATCACCTGTGTAGAAAAATAAGGTGTGTAAGAAGACCTAAATGGAAAGGCAAATAGTAATTTGCTACTCAAAATAAATCATTCCTGTGGTTTAGCCAAACATTAAAAGATGTGAAAAACATGATGACAGAAGAGGAAACTGGAATTATCAACATGAATGTCATCTTCTTCACATGTGGATCAGGACAGAAATTAAAAGGCTTCATGTGTGGGTGATTCTAATGTTGAACTACTGATCAGGGAAAAAGCCAATAGTACCCACTATGAAGAGTTTTGTCCGTTTTGATTTTTTTTTAAATAACGTGACTGTTTGTTGTTTTTACAAATTTCACATTGTTAAAAGTGTGAATCGTGTTTACAACCATCGAGTCTTGAACCCTGAACTCTTGCTAATTACCAACCCACTGGTCTGCGATGAATGGGGATGTGGATGTGGGTAAACAAAATAAATCAGATAAGTAAAATATTAATCATTGAAACAGGGGTTCTGTCATACTTCGATGATGTATTTTCAAAAATCAAAAACTGGTTTGAATTTTAAGCGAGGCTACTCAAGGGCTATCTGCATTAGCAGTCTCTAATTCAGCGGTGAAAAACAAGAGGGAAGGAAAGCCAGTCATCATCAGCCACTGCCAACCCTTTAGTTACTACCTTATCAGCAAATAGTGGGATTGGTTGTAACATTATAGTTTTTCCTTTTACAATATCACCTGTGTAGAAAAATAAAATAAAAATAAAGGGCGAGCATGTATGATGGGGCGAAAATTCGTACCCGCGACCTGCAGATAGCGAGTCGAACGCGCCCTTACCACCTGACGATGCCAAAGCCCAGCAAGAATTCAATTATTTGGAATGAAATTCTAGTTTCATTCTTTTATCAAGCAATAACTCTCTTTAAGTTCTACTTAATAAACGTGTTTTTTTATTAAATTGTTGTTGAATGTTATTAAGCACAAAGCAACAAAAAGAGCAAATTGTGCTCTGCCCACTACTGGAATCGAATCCCGGTTTCTAGCCACTGTGGGGGTCACTTTGAAAGAAAGAGAGAGAAATAATAAATTTATTCTACTATGACATCTCACATCAACCTACTTGTTCGCCTGTATTCTTCAGTGTTGGCTTCACAGTTCTCATAAACAACAGAATTTATATGAGTCTCATCTTCGGCCTGTCTCTTGCTCAACGTGCGTATCGCTGGTTGCGACTCTTCAGTCTGGACAAGTTCAGAGGACATCTCAATCGTTCGAAAGTCCAGCGTTGGAAAAGTGTCGTTTCCAAAGAAAGCGGTGTCATTCTCTTCCATATCTAGATAAATTTCCTCGATGTTTGGAAACGGTGACTCGATCGTTGCCGTTGCGTTAGCTCAAAGAAATGAGAAATAATTTATTTATTTTTTAAATCAGTAATATTATAAATTAAATCATTGTTTGTTTATTTAGCTTTTGAATTTTGCGCAAAGCTTCACGAGGGCTACCTGCGCCAGCCGTCCCTAATTTAGCATTGTAAGACCAGAGGGAGGGCTGCTAGTCATCACCACCCATCGCCACCTCTTGGGCTACTATTTAACCAATGAATAGTGTGATTGATCGTCACTTTATAACGACGCCTCCACGGCTGAAAAGGCGAGCATGTTTGTTGTGACTGGGATTCAAACCCACAACCCTCGGATTACGAGTCGAGCGCCTTAACCACCTTAAATCATTACAACTATGAAGCCCTTTAAAATGGTGAGCAAATGGAATATGAGGCACTTTCGAAAAATACATTAGTTTATCTGTGAGCATTACCCCACGTGCTTCGTTCGTGTTACCCCAACGTGCTTTGTTCGTGCATTGTGAATTTATATCAAGTACCAAAATTCCTACAACGTGCACGATATGGAATAAATTGAATATCGAAAT
This sequence comes from Carcinoscorpius rotundicauda, assembly GCA_011833715.1. NCBI lineage: Eukaryota > Metazoa > Arthropoda > Merostomata > Xiphosura > Limulidae > Carcinoscorpius > Carcinoscorpius rotundicauda. The sequence goes on along the minus strand of CM022398.1, from coordinate 14,526,879 downwards.
TTTCTTAAATCTAAACTTCTAGAGGGGGTAGAATTAATCTGACTAGCATGTAGTGAGTTTTCAACGACACCAACAGACTTGAGTAAATAACAACCCGGTAAGTATTTAGTGCGCACATAAAACAAAGGGTGTTGTAAGCATCTATTGACAGAAATCGCTGGTAATGTAAAATTAAATAGACAGAGATATCACAGAATAAGTGTTCTGATGATTGCGTTTCTTGTTGTCACAGGTCACTTTGAAAATCTGGTTAGTTATCAGAAGAATAGCAAGATACCAATGTTAACACTAACAGATCGGTATTAGCACGTGGTTACATATCACTGATTGCGTTTAGTAACATGTTAATATCGGTGAATAATAAAATATCTCTATCAGCGTGTAGCAACAAACCGATATTAGTGAGTGGTAAATGGTTACTGTCAGCCTGTAGCAACATTGTATAATAAATTAGAATTAGATAACACACAATAACAAGTCACTTTCTGGATGTAGCAACATTGTATAATAAATTAGAATTAGATAACACACAATAACAAGTCACTTTCTGGATGTAGCAACATGCCAGCACTTAATTACAAGCTAGTGTTGACACGTTCTAGTAACGAGTCAACGTATAGCTTGCAGAATACAGAGCTCTGGTTATTACTAGTTTTAAAACTATCTACGTAAACGTATTTTGGCAGAAATGATGTCTTGCTGGTTTATTTAATTAAATGTGAAATCAGTTAGAGGCACGTTTTATTAACAATGCTGCAGCCACAAAGCGTAACCCAGTGTTTACCTTTGCTTCTGATTTGTTTGATTTTTTTGTTTGTATGGTGTTATGTAAATATCATGTAAATGTTGTCGAGAGTGTTATGTAAATGTTATGTAAACGACAACCATGTCGAGTGTTATGTAAATATCATGCATATGTTATGTAAATATAATGTAATGTCGTATTTGAATTCCCATATTTATTATTTATAATTCTATATTTATATTATTGTTTCGAGGTTTAAATCGGTGAAATTTAAAATAACATTTTAGAATTAATTAGAATTCATTTAGAAATTTTTAAAACTAAATAGATTGATCACTTGTATTGGCCTGGTGTTTGTGCTGTGGAATTCTGGGAAGTTACGCGATATAGTATATAAACAGATGACGATGCAAGGGAAAGAAATCATCCATTTTTACTCGGGTCAGGAAGTAAATCATCCACTTTTCCACGGGTCAAGAAGTAAGTCATCCATTTTATTCGGATCAAGAACTTTGTCTTGTTTGAGAAAGTTTAAACTGAATTTGTGAATAGAGCTAGATCGACTAAAGTGGTGAAATTTTTATTCCGTCAATCTTAACAATTCAGTCGGATTACGGATTATATCGAAAGTCAATAGGAATTGGACTGTGAATTTTTGTTTGAAATTACCCATTCAAACTTCGAAAATTTCTCCGTGGGACTGAATTCAACGCCTAGATTGGAATTCTGGATTTCGGATTTGGACACTTATCCTGGATCATATTATTAAGCACAGGCCAGTATTTTTTGGATTGTAAGTTGTTTTGATGGTTGAAATTGGATATCTGTTATTGCCATTGGATAATTTATTTTGTGTCTATCACATAAGTAGATAATTATAATAAATTATACAAGCTGCTATCTGTGTCTTTCTGTTGCGTTCAGTCCGCATAAAAAACGTAACATATGGTCACACTTAAGAGTTACACTTTATTGAATTCTCAGGCAAAGCTACTCGAGTACCATCCGTCCTAGTTCGCTAGCCATTTTGTATTCTGAAGTAATACACTAGAGGGAACTCTTAGGATACTTTTCATCAACAAATGATTCAATTGATCATCAAATTACAACACCAGTGGCTGAAATGAAGAGCATTTTCCGCGGGTGTTTCGATCCGGCTACCCATAGAGGGTGATCGAATGTCCTGACCACTGTATGATGTCACGCCAATAACTGTTGTTGTTCTAGCGAAAAGCTACGCAATAGGGTGGTTGTGCTCTGTCCACTATGTGGAATCGTATCCCGGAATTTAGCATTGTCGACGGAAAACATGTTTTATTTTGTGTTTGAGCACAAAGCTACACAATAGGCCAATTGCGATTTTTACATCACAAGCCTTCACTTAGACATACTGTTGAACAACTGCGGGAGGAAATATGTATTTGTTTTTGAATTTCGCACAAATCTACTATCTGCGCTAGCCGTCCCTAATTTAGCAGTGTAAGACTAGAGGAAAGGCAGCTAGTCATCATAACCCTTCGCCAACTCTTGGGCTACTAATTGACCAACGAATAGTGGGATTGACCGTTACGTTATAACGCCCCTAATGCTGAAAGGGCTAGCATGTTTGGTGCGGCTGGGATTCGAACTTGCGACCCTCAGATTACGAGTCGAACGCCGTAACCCACCTGGCCATGCCGGGCCGGGGGAAGATGTAGAAAAGAATAATTGTAATGAAATATATATTATAAGTTATAATGAAATATATGTTATAAGTTATAATGAAATATATGTTATAAGTTATAATGAAATATATGTTATAAGTTATAATGAAATATATGTTATAAGTTGTAATGAAATATGTGTTACAAGTTGTAATGAAATATGTGTTACAAGTTGTAATGAAATATGTGTTACAAGTTGTAATGAAATATGTGTTACAAGTTAATTGAAAATCCTTCAGTTTGTAATATAATTAAGATGAACATCTTATTTAACTGATCTCAACTTAAAATTTATTTTAGTCATACGACTTTATTAAATACCGATAAGTCTGACATTTTACCTCACGTCAAAAGCAGGCTAATCATAACTTACCATCTTCTTCGTTACATTTCAAATTCATTACGGCTAACATCTTACTTCAGGTCGAAAGCAGGATAATCATAACTTACCATCTTCTTCCTCACAGTTAAAATTAACAAGGAATAAGTTCGGGTTGTGGTTTCCTTCGTACGAGTCTTTTATTTCAATACTGAAACCATAGTTCCTCTGTGGCATCTTTGACCAGTATTGGAAAGATGAAGTAACATCAAAATCAATCCAGCCTTTGTAGTTACCCGCTATTATCCTGGAGTATAAATACGTCTTGTCACCTTAGAAGAAGACAGTAAAGACAAGATTACGTGTTAAGTCGGGTAAGTAAAAATATCATTTATTCAATAATCTTTTATTTCATTACTTAAAAGATTAACTATTAGTTTTAATAATTTTCAGCTTGGAGGCGCTGATACTTTTTAAACTCTTTAACTCTCATACAAGTTTCAGTGTTATCGTTTATTTAATTTATACTAAAATTCAATCACATGAAAATAAAAATAACATCCTTTATAATTGTATCACATGTTTTAAATAAATATTACAAAGGAAGTCTGTTCATGGTAATGGCAGTAATAAAGCAGAGAACAACGTTTTGACTTTCCTAGGTCATCTTTAGGAAGGTTAAAACGTTGTTCTCTGCTTTATTAGTAACAGTGTTATTACCCATATCAACCGTTCTGAAATATATTTTTACTTTAAGTAGGTTTCTCGCCATCAAGAACATTGTCACCTTTATCAGATTCGGTTATAACAGAAATAGACCATTATACTTTCGTGCAAAGATTCAGAAAGGATAATAAGATACGTAAATGAGAGCCACCAAAATAAAGGGATACGCAATTTGGTAACACATGGGTCATATAAATTACTAAGCACTGTATTGCCCCCAATCCATACCCAATCGGTATTTTTATAAAGCTTACCCGATGTGACATCACCAGAAATCTACTTTTATTGCCACAATTTTCATTTGAAAAAAGAAGAAGAAAAAAACACACAAACAAATGTATTTAATAAACCTATTCTGTTGAGTAGCAAATATCATACTTTGGCTTCTGTGGATGAGGAACTGTTGGAGGGAAGGAAAATAAAAGGGCTATAGAAAGATATGGATGACACGGAGGTATAGTCATAGGTGATTTCTTGACAAGGCATATGGATAGGAGAGGTAAATATGGAGAAAGAATTCAGATTATGTTACCCAGGGGCACAGAAGGAGAATATAATTAACAGAAAATGAGATATAATGAAGGGCCTAGCAGAGATATAATTTTTGTGGTGCATATAGAGATAATGATGTGTAAAAAGATAAACCAGAGGAACTAATTAATAAGTACAAATGGATGTGGAAGGCATTTAAAGAAAAATGTCATAATTTTGTCAGGTGTACCGCTTAGAATTGACTGTGCGGATGAAGTTAAAACTAGGCCACTAGAACTCAGGTTAGTGTGTAAGGATACGCAAATAGATTAGTTGGGGTTGTGAAATCGGTTTAGAGGACTACTTTTAATTTCGCGCAAAGCTACACGAGGGTTTATCTGCGATAATCGTCCCTAATTTAGCAGTGTAAGACTAGAGGTAAGGCAGCTAGTCATTACCACTCATCGCCAACTCTTGGGCTACTCTTTAGTCACTGACTACTGAGGTTGACTGTAATATTATAACGCCCCCACGTATGAAAGGACGAACATGTTTGGTGTGATGAGGATTTGAACCCGCAATCTCAAATTACAGGCTAAATACCCTAACCACTTGGCTCAATGAAAAGAAGGAGCATCTTCTGAAACGTATGGCTTACATTTAAATAGTGCAGCTAGTAAATTAGCTTAAGTGAAGTTTTAAACTAAGGTCAGACAGTGGTGAGAAGAAAAAAACAATTAGAGGCGAAAAGAATAAAAGACAGAGAAATCATTTAGCAGAGGATACGAGTATAGAAGTAATTATAAGGATAGGCTGAACTGTTACTATTGTAACGCTAGATACATAAGAAATAAAACAGTTGATTTTGGAGAATTAGTAGAAATGGAGGATTTTGATATGATTTTGAGGAATAACTAAAGCATGGTTAAACAAAGATGATTTTGATGACATGATTTTTTCTAAATACAGGATTACAAGCTATTTAATATGGATAGAATATTAAAGAGAGGGGAGGAGGTGTGGCTTTATATGTAAAATGTGAGTTACACCCTGGTGGAAGTTGAGGATATTAAAGATAATAGCAAGCAGATCGAATCCATTTGAAATTTTGTTTGTGGATAACAAGGAAAAGGCTTTAGTGGAAATTTGTTACAGACCACCAAATGATACTGATGAATATTCAGATTTAAGCTGCTAATAAAGTCATAATTATGGATGATCTTAATTTCATGCATATGGATTGGAAATGTTCTGGTCAAACCATGAGGGAGAAAGGGTTTCAGAATCTCTTCAGGATGCTTTTCTTTACCAAGTTGTCAAGATGCCTACTAGAAACAATAGTATTTTAGGTTTATTATTAATTCCTAATATAGAAATGGTTCAGAAAATGGAAACTAAGGAACATCTGGGTGCAAGCGATCATCTCTTCACTAGGTTTGATGTTTTGGTGCATATGGACATAAAGGGTAATAATAATTTGGTTAGAAATTTCAAACAATCAAATTTTGAATGGATGCGAAAAATCGTCTCTTATGAATTGAGCACTTGAGTTATTTGAATGCACCAATCACACGTGGAAAATGTTTAAATATTCAAAATAAACATATTTCTTTCAAGAAAAAAGGTATTAAAAAACCAGGCCTGCTCACAAGAGTTTAAGAAATAAAATTAAAGAAAAACATAATAAATACAAGAAAATTTTATTTGGTGGTACGACAGAAGACACAGAAGATTATGTTTGTTTGTTTGTTTTGGAATTTCGCACAAAGCTACTCGAGGGCTATCTCTGCTAGCCGTCCCTAATTTAGCAGTGTAGGGATTAGAGGGAAGGCAGCTTGTCATCACCACACACCGCCAACTCTTGGGCTAGTCTTTTACCAACGAATAGTGGGATTGACTGACATTATATACCCCCACGGCTGGGAGGGCGAGCATGTTTTAGCGCGACCCTCGGATTACGCGTCACACGCCTTACGCGCTTGGCCATGCCAGGCTCAGAAGATTATGAAGATTATGAAATATCAAGAAAATTTTGTGAACCGGGAAATTAGGACATCAAAAAGAATGTACGAGAAAAGATTAGTTGAAAATGTAAAAGTTAACAGTGATGATTTGTTTAACATAATAAGGGTAAACAATATCTCATAATAGGGGTAGAACCCTTGAATAATTAAAAACGAAGGATTATATTGAATGATCATGAAACGTTAGGCTATTAACTTTTGTTTTTTTTTATTCTTTTCACTAACAAATGTTTAAACATACTGAACAGTTTATAAATTGAAACGAGATCAAACAACGTGAATTCTCAGGTGTTAAGAAAATATTGGGAATTTAAAAAAAAAATAAGGCCCTGGGCTAGGTAGTATTTCCCCAAGGTTTTTGAAAGAGGTTAACAAGAGGATATGTAAGCCACTTAATACTATTTTCTGTCAGTCCATGTTGGCAGGTACCGGAGGATTGAAAGTTAGCTGATGTCACTTCTCTTTCCATAGGAGGTGATAAAATTATCTCAGAAATCATTACAAACCCATCAGTTGTGGAGAATGTTTTAAAAAGTCTGTTAAAAACCCTTTAACAAAGATTAGAATTTTATTCGATAGTCAACATGGTTTCACTAAGGGAAAATCTTGCCTTACAAGTGTTTTGACATTATTTGAAAAGTTTATGTAGATGAGGGTAAGGGTGTAGATTTGGTGTATCTGGACTTTCAGAAAGAATCTGACAAAATACTACGTAAAAGGATCGTATAAAAATTGTATCTGTAGGTGTGGGAATAAGTTAACTAATTGGATAGAAAGGTGTCTGGAAGTAGGAATGTATAGAGTTATTACACATGTAGTTAAGTAAAACTGGATTTACGTCAAAACCGGGGGTCCTTCAGGGTTCAGTATTAGGATCTTTGCTGTTTTTGATTTACATCAGTGATATAGGTGAAGGAATGGCCAATGGCTTACATAAAGTTACTTATGATATCAATGTTTTGGGTGTTTCTACCTGTGAAAAGGATGATGCTATTTTACAAAAAGTTTTATAGAGTTGGGCTAATGAATTGCAGATGGGTTTTAATTATAATAAATGCAAGATAATACATGTGGGTTATTATGATTTGGATGGGATGTATCTTTACAGTGTCATGAAACCAAAACTTTGGTTGAGATATGTGGAAGGTAAGTTGAAACAGTAGAGCCACACTGACTTCAATTTGATTTTTATTCCAATTAAACATATCACATGATGACATTAGCTTTACGACTCAAAACGTAAATTTTTTTATTCGTTTATTTGTTTTGAATCACGCGCAAAGCTACACGAGGGCTGTTTACGTTAGTTGTCCCTAATTTAGCAGTGAAAGACTAGAGGGATGGTAGCAAGTCATTACTACCTGCCACCAGCTCTTGGGATACTCTTTTACCAACGAATAGTGGAATTGACAGTCGCTTTATAACATCCTCACGGCTGAAAGGTTTTGTTTGTTTGTTTTTGAAATTTGCTCAAAGCTACTCAAGGGCTATCTGTGCTAGCCGTCCCCAATTTAGCAGTGTAAAACTAGAAGGAAGGCAGCTAGTCATCACCACCCACCGCCAACTCTTGGGCTACTCTTCTACCAACGAAAAGTGGGATTGACCGTCACATTATATCGCCCCCACGGCTAGGGGCGAACATGTTTTGGCACAACTCGGGCGCGAACCCGCTACCCTCAGATTACGAAGCGAACGCCTTAACGTGCTAGGCCATGTCAGGCCCCGGCTGAAAGGGCGAGCATGTTTGGTGAGACGGGGATTCGATTCCGAGACTTTCAGATTATAAGTCAAGGACTCTAACCACCTGGCCATGCCGGAGCCAATTTTTTTTGTAGCCACCATATCGCCACATATTGATGATCGTTACCTTTTTCATTTTCTTAGCAAGTTTACATCTTCTATATTCTCGTTTACAGAGCATATCATATTTTGATTTTATGATGTTGGCCTTTTTAGTGAAATCAGTGATCACAGATCCAGGATACATCCCGATAAACACTGGTAAAATAAATGTGTTTAATCTTACTAAACTTTCATAAGAAACATAGAAATGTTCACCTTGTTTAATTCCCTGAGATCTCAAATGAAACAGATAATTTTTTTAAATATACGGGCTATCAAATTCCATCTGGATCTCTTAACAAGATTTCTAATATTCTGCCTTCATTAAAAGATAACACTTTCTAACAAAAACAGAATTTATGAAGTAAAGTGTGAATGCAACAGAGTGTTATATTTATAGGTCAGATAATTCATAAAGAAAAACGTTGTGTTAATGAACACAGACTTGCTATATATCTGTATATATCGGGCTTGAGTATCTCACAAAAACAACACCAAATAATAGGACAACTTAATGCTGACGACAACAGCATTAGTAGATCTCACTTTATTTCATGAGCGTAATATAGCCTAAACTCATGTTTATCAACAGCAACTTCATGTAACATCAAAAAATGAAACAATCAAGAGGTCAAACACGTGCGCCAAGATTCGAGTTTTTAAGATTGTGAAAAAATACGTTAACCTGCTATTAAGACTATCTGTGAGGAAAACTTTGAGACACGAAAGTGAATATTTGTAATTCAGATGTAATACTAAGTTCACTTCAATGCCTTTTATCATCAGATCTACTCACCCTTTATGTGATACATTTTTCGTTCTAATTTAAGACTGGTTTAGTCTAAATATTAGCTCGTCTGTGAACGAAAGTAACGTAATTGCAAATCTTTTTTTTTCCTTCGGCAGAATAACATTCATATATAAATGACGTAAAGTGGTAATAATTATAATTCACTTGCTTATTCTAGTTCACACCCTAACAGTTGGTGTTTATGAAAACTGTATTAGTTAAACACAAATACTACACAATGGACTATTTGTGCTTGGCCTACAACTGGTATAGAAACCCGGTTTAAGCGTTGTAAGTCTCTAAAAACTAATGATATGTGTGTGTATATATGTAGCACCTGGACCACTGTTGTGTCTATCGTATTCAAGCTAGATTAATGAGCCCAGGTAAGTTGGGAAAGGCCTCGTCGGCAATGGATATTGCAAATGTAATATGACTGGTATGGTTTAAAATATTCCTATTTTCTTTCACTCTTATGTTTTTAGATGAACTACATATGAAAACTGACTCAGGACACAAAATACTAAGTCATTGGTCTTATAGTCTTCTAAACATTTCTGTTAGTAACTGAGGTTTTAAGATACTGTAAAATCGTATCTGATCCTACGTGTAAGTTGTTTTGAGTTCCTACATAACTGAAACGCATATTATACAGTGTTCCCTCGTGTATCGCGGTAGATGCGTTCCAAAAGCCCGCGAAGTGGCGAGGGAACACTGTATACAAATACATTTTATACAAAAGAAAATATATTTTAAAAATTCCGCTCTCCTTCTAACAATTTCTTTTTTACAACAGAAAACTTGTTTACTAGAAAATAAGTGTTATTATTCTACTCTAACACGTTGCCTTCCTCAATGACAGTACAATAACCAGAATGCCATAGGGAAGTTTTAGTTTGTTCAGAAGTTGATTTATATTCAGTAACTATTGACGATAGTTTGTTGTTTCTTTTTTGTTTTTCAATTTCGCGCAAAGCTACCTACACGAGAGCTATTTGCTCTAGCCGTCCCTAATTTAGCAGTGTAAGACTAGAGGGAAGGCAACTAGTCATCACCACCCACCGCCAACTCTTGGGTTACTCTTTTACCAACGAATAGTGGGATTTACCGTCACGTTATAACGCCCTCACGGCTGGGAGAGCGGGCATGTTTGGTGTGACGCGGATGCGAACCCGTGACCCTCAGATTACGAGTCGCAAGACTTAATGCGCTTGGCCATGCCGTGAACTCTTGACGAAGCATAAAAGTAAACAAATAAATAAAAGATCATGACTTACCCTTAATTAATACATACGAAGTAAGTGTGCGTTACCTTACAATAAAAACAGACACTAAGCATTAAGAACAATCGTCTTTAATAAAAATAGCAAATAATTTAACAATATTATTATAGATCTTAATGTGACGTAATAATACAGTTTTGCTTCTTAATATCTACCTTCTTTGTTAGCTGCTAGAGGTCGCGATGGTTAGAAACTATCAAGTTTCTTGTATTGCGTGCAACGCACTATATTGCTCTTACCTTCGTTGGACACGTTATTAAGAGGTCTTTTGTACTGATATAAGGACACAGTAAGTCCCGTGTTTCTCTCAGACAGTCTCGGGATTTTCAGATGTGGAAGAGGCAAGTGACGCAAGCCAGAGTTTTTATTCAAGTCAATGACCGTCAAGTCTTTGTTCTTGAAAAGGCGCAACTTTGCCAACTTGATTTTGGCTTGTGACGTGGTCTTCATAAAGCTCAGATTGTAGTAAATGTTGAAACTCCGTGGGTCATTCCACAAATTCCTATCAATATCTTCTGGTATCGAACCTAAAAGGACCAAACAGAATGAAGTCTTGACTTCTGTAGTTTGTTTCGCAGTTGCAACTTCCATATGGCAGAAACACAAAGCTAAAATAAGTTATGTTACTTTTCTGTTCCAATAATACGAAGACATTACCAATTATATGTCAGTAAGAATACCATGAAATTTGGTGTTAACTTAAGACAACTGACTGTTTCACAAATCTTGCAACTTGCGTCTCTCAACTCAAAAAACTCAAACTGAGAACTTTAAAAATTGTAGTTAGTTATTGTGATAAGATAACTCACAATGCGCCAACTACTAATTTTAGTGCGTTTTTTAGGTTTTGAATATCTTTTTTGATAACAGACTAAAAAACTGACTATATTGCTATAATTTATTTTAAAAAAAAGAAAAATAATCCCGTGTCTAAGCGGTCTCGCGCTTTTGGGCTCATAATTGGATAGCAAAGAAGTTAAGACTTTCCTGAGTCATGTCCGTGGACAAGATAGTGTATTTCGTGTGTTCCAGTCTGCTTAGCTGTATGATAGATATCGGTTTGTTTGATGAGGACCCGTTAAGAATGAGTCACCATTGCCATCAAGTGAAGCTACTGGAACTGGGCTTCAAAAGTACGAGCCTTGTGTGGTTTGAACACGATAACGATTTTGATGAGATTTTAATCTATCTCAAAGTACCTAAAGTGGTCTTTTTTAACATTTGAATTTCTATTCATCTCTGCTAATTAAAATAAGTCTTGTTTGTTGGGTAATTTAACGACGTCTTAAGATACCCTTTTGGTTCAGGTGTGGTCGTCCTTAGATTTGAACTTGAAGGAGGACAACCACTCGATAACATTCGCAACCTGGAACACCATGTCTCAGTTGGACAACGGAATTGACTTTTATAATATGCCCAGAAATGAAATTGTGAAGTGAACTTGGGAGCATCAGACTTCGAACATGGGACTCTAGGATCTCAATTCCGACACTCTAAACCCCATAGGCTGAGCTCCTTGTAAGCATCTAGATCGTACCTATGTAAAGCAGTTACGTCATTGTACAACCAATCATTAAAAGGTAGCCAGTGGATATGGGTTGTTTGATACGTGCAATTAACAAGATGGTCACGTCTGTATGACGTTAGAGATATTTGCGATGCATGTCTTGCACAGAAATATCTTGTTGGTTGGTTGACTTGATGTTTTATGGCACAAAGCAGATAGGCTATCTGCGCCAAACATCTGGTAAAAAGTTAAAATTAAAGTAAATATAGTAAAATTCATGAAAGGAAATTAAGTTTAAAAAAACATAAATGGCAGAAAACTAATGTTTACGTCTCGTCTACAGCGTTAAGGTAAAAACTACAATAATTCAAGTTATAAAGGGCTCTCTGTAGCATAATTGTAATTATCATAACTCGCCAGGAAGACTAACAGGTAAAACGTACATGAAACGTTCTGACAGAGAAGTTATAACACCTTCCCCCCCAAAATATTATTTGTTTATTGTATTTACAAATGTGTATCCGAAAGCAAGCACTACTCTAAAAAATTACATGCTCTTTGATACCCTTTGTTAATTATAGTTGCATATCAAAATTTTATGGGAAACTTAACGAAGTCTAAAATTAAAATGTTCAAAATATAAGTATTTCTAAATCACCTTTACAAAATGCTAGTAACAATTTTGGAATGGTTAGTTACATCACTTATAAAACATTGCGAACATTAAACTGTCACTCACACGAAGGGTAAAAGCTTTGCAACTTCTCAAACCGCATGGAATCCTCTTTGGCATTGATTTTATCAATTTTATCCACAGCTTTTTCGAAGTGATGAAGAATTTTCTTTGGATACGTTGTTGTGACATTCGGTTCTTGGGATATTCCAACACCACGAAGTATAAGACTTTTAAGTCTCTTGATCCAGTTCTGTCTCATCCTGCAGAAATAAATAAACAACTCAAATCACACGAACTCTAGCATAAAAGCGAAAATAAAACCTGTATCTCAAAACGAAGAAAGAATCGAATATTATTTATGGGATAATAACCTTTACAAAAGGTGTGTTAGTATCTAATTGCACAAGGTAAAACTTTTGTTTGTTTGTTTAGAATTAAGCACAAAGCTGCACAACGGGCTATCTGTGCTCTGCCCACCACGGCTATCGAAACCCGGATTTTAGCGTGTAAGTCCGCAGACATACCGCTGAGCCACTGGGGGGTTAAGGTAAAACACTGATAACAATATGAGTAAGACTTGGTAAGCTACAAGATATAAAATCGTGCACCACCAAATACAGATAAAATTTGCAAATATCGTGTTAAACCAATATTATATATTTTACTGTTTTTCATAAGATATAGTATTATATTCGAAGTCTTTATCCTGTCATAAAATCATACCTGTCTGTATTTTATTCAGTATATTGAATTTAGTTTTATTTCATAGGATAAAACATTATCACTGAGTGAAACGATGCAGTATTTAAACTCTGATTTAATGGTTTTAGATGTTATAATTTCAATTTAGATGGATCGTACTTTAGTTTGTTAGCGTTGTACGGAATGATATCTGTTGGCAAATGTGATATCTAATGTAAGTTGCATTTATGAAATTATCTACCAGTGTTTTTCCCGCTAGAAGAATAATTTAATGATATGTTATTGGCTAATTAGCAACACACTGTTAACATACTTTGTTTATATATTTTTTTATTATTATTCTTATACTCAAAAATTATTCTGTAAAAAGAGGAAAGTTCAGACACTTGATTACATCGAAAATGTATTATTTCATTTTGTTTCTACAAGTTATGCAACTCCTATGAGTTGCCAGGTGAATTAAGGCATTCGACTCGTAATCTTAGGGTCGCGGGTTCGAAAATCCCCGTCGCACCAAACATGTTCGTCCTTTCAGTATTGAAAACGTTATAATGTGACGGTCAATCACACTATTCACTGCTGAAAGAGTTGGCGGTGGGTGGTGATGACTAGCTGCCTTTCCTCTAGTCTTACACTGCTAAGCTATGGACGGCCAACGCAGATAGTCCTCGCGTAGCTTTGCGCGAAATTCAAAACAAACAAAAACAAAACTGCTATGAATTTTATGTAACTAAAAATAGGGCTAATTTGCTTCACAAACACATATTTCCCCTACATACGATACTTCCGGCGTCCCTAATATTTCCTTAAAAGTACTACTTGTTTTTTAGAGGATGTATGTTATTACATACAGTACTGAGCTGACTTAATAAGCCATCAACAATATGATCTAGTTCTGTTTAACTAAAGTTTTATACCTTTAAAATCATTCCCTAAACTTTTAGGAAAATTCTAGCAATTAATTTACGTGCTCATCGGGTGACGTGTCACTATGCAACACAAATTTTGTTCTTGGATAAGATATGTTATTTCTTAATTGCTTGTGTTGTAAAAGTACAGAAAATGGTCATTACTCCCTTCAAACTTTGCTTTTGTGACCTGAATAATGACATTTAGAAATTAACCTATTTTCTATGTAAAAACGGACAAATTTGCACATTTTTATTTACATAAGGTCTGAATAAAACAACATATGAATCAAGATTTACATGTATTTATACTAAAGTTATACAAAAATGTTTAGAAGTGAGTAGTTTTTCGAGATTTGTGACTGTAATGTAAATTACTTTCACGTATCAGCCCCCAAATATAGTCTCCCATCATGTTTTCATTAAATGCTCCCAGGTCACAAAAGTAAGGTTTAAAGAGAAAAATAGGTATTTTCCATTTAATTTAGGCATAAGTAATTGGAAAATAACACTTTCTGCCAAGGAACAAGATAATGTAAAAATTTTGTTACATAGTGTAATCTGTGCTCAGTCGAAAAAGAGTGAGCATTACGATTGATGTAATGTAAGGTTTTATTTTAAATTCACTTTCCCTATTGGATAGTGAATTCACAAAGTGCCCAATGAAACAAGACTAGCTAAATCTGTTTAACTGTGACTCAGTTGTACGATGAAAGCAGATTTTATTTGAAACTGGATTTTGCTAACAACTAATTAATTTTTTATTTATTTATTAATTAAACTATCGTTATTAAGTTTTATTGACCAAAATAATCATAAGTTGGGTATTTTCTAAAGTTTATTTATTTGTAGTTGCACACAAAACCTCCAGGATCGTAGCTGTGCTACTGATGGAGTTGGATTTTGACTTTCGTAAAGAAACAAAATTAGTTAAATTACGTGTAATAAGTTGGTAGTTGTTTTTTGTCTGTAATGTCAAATTATTCATTTTGTATATACTTTAAATGAAATGTCTCGGATAGGTCAAATGACTGTATATATAGTTTACAAAACATCTAAGATTCCGTAATAAGTTCTCTGACAAAACGTTTTCCCCACATGCGTATTTTTGACTTAAGTAAAAAATAATTTGTTAAATTGTCACCAAAAACAATGATATTATAACATATACGTTTATCTAGAAATATTTTGCAAGTAGCACATACCATCAGAAACACACACACAAAATTATTTCATAATAGTCCCATAAGAAAGAAAAATATTTTGAGTGGTTTGTGTGATGGAAAAAGTCCCATTGTGACGCATCCTAAGAATCTAGGATACAAAAGACAATAAAATGTAGGTTTATGTTTAAATTGTTTGTAATCATAAGCCTTAAAGAAATGCTTATAACTTTGTATCGTTTAGATAAAACGTTTAATTCAACTAAGAATTTTATAAATATGTGTATATTTTTAGAATGTTCTATTTGGTCATGATTGTGATCTATCTTTTAAGAACTAATATGCATCAATAAAACTGACAAACTTTTGCCAAATTATCGTCAAGATTGACTCAAAGCATTCAAGAAGTTTTAACTCCTTCACCCTTTGTGTTCTATTAACATTCTGCAAAAAAGCCACCAGTATACGACTGATGTCTTAATTTTTACAGTAATAAAGGATAATTAAATTATTTCTAAAATAGTATTGTTGATTGCTATTAATCACAATGTTACACAAAGGGCTATGTGTGCTCTGACCAACACGGACGTCGAGACCTGGTATCTAGCAGTATAAGTCTGCACGCACACCGCTGTGTCACTGAAACATCCTATATCAATGACCATCTATATTCTTCATCAGTGAAGTAGTTTATAAGAATATTTTGTATATCGACAAATTATAGATAAAGGATTGTGAGATACTGCACTCAGACTTCTATCCGACAATAAAAGTGCGAGTATTAGAATAACCCTCTTTTACTGAATGTTTCTATTCATTTTGGTTCCTTCTGTTGTAGATTCTTCTGATTTCTTTCAGTTTTGATGTTCAATCCAACAGTCAACGAGCAAGAAGTTAGTCGATTTTAATATTAAAGGTTTCAATATTGAAAACAAGGGTTTTATTTATTTGTTCATTGTTGTTCACTTGTTTTCATTTGGCGTCTGTATTCAATTTATTATCTTTATAACATTTTCTAAGCCTGTGTTTAACAGATAACTCTGTTGTATTTCAATATACCTGAATATCTTGTCTTGTTCCAAAATTTAAAATCAACCTTACAACCACACTCAGCAATAGGAACTTTTTGTTTTGTTTTGTTTTCAACTGTTTTAATGCCTAAAGCCCCCCGCTAGTACAGCGGTATGTCTTTGGATTTACACTGCATAATTAGGGGTTCGATTCCCCTCGGTGGGCTCAGCAGATAGCCCGACGTGGCTTTGATTTAAGAAAACACACACACACACATTTAATGCCTAAAAGTAAATATTAAAAAAACAACACTTCTAAGTACCGATTTTGTGTCACGTGATATGTTCAATGCATCATTGGTTCAAATTTCGTGTTTGCGATGATCAAGTACAAAATCTATAGTTTCTTACAAATTAAGAACTCAAACTACTAATATTGTTAAGTTAGGATATTAGGTAAGACCATCATATCTTTCCAACCTACTGGGCCTGGCATGGCCGAGCGCGTTAAGGCGTGCACTCGTAATCCGAGGGTCGCGGGTTCGCGCCCGCGTCGCGCTAAACATGCCCGCCCTCCCAGCCGTGGGGGTGTATAATGTGACGGTCAATCCCACTATTCGTTAGTGAAAGAGTAGCCCAAGAGTTGGGGGTGGGTGGTGATGACTAGCTGCCTTCCCTCTAGTCTTACACTGCTAAATTAGGGACGGCTAGCACAGATAGCCCTCGAGTAGCTTTGTGCGAATTTCCAAAAAAAAAAAAAAAAAATCCAACCTACTGAGATATCACTAAATGTACTAAATCAAACACAGTGTACAAATATTCAGAATTACTTTCATTTCATCTGAATCTTCTAGAACCGTCTTCTTTATTAACAAAGAAGGTTACTCTGTGATTGTTTTTTTTACGGTTGAAAGGTAGCAAGGCTTGTTTCGTTAAAGTTTTCTTTTCAAACGCTGAAATGAAACATAAATGTTTGTTTGTTTTTTGAATTTCACACAAAGCTACTCGAGAGCTATCTGCGCTAGCCGTCCCTAATTTAGCAGTGTAAGACTAGAGGGAAGGCAGCTAGTCATCACCACCCACCTCCAACTCTTGGGCTTCTATTTTACCAACGAATAGTGGGATTGACCGTTACATTATAACGCCCCCACGGCTGAAAGGGCGAGCATGTTTAGCGCGACGGGGATGCGAACCCGCGACCTTCAGATTACGAGTCGCAGGCCTTAACGCGCTTGGCCATAGCAAAACCACATCGGTCTATCTGCTGAGCCCTCCCGAGAATAGGACCCCTGATTCTAGCGTTGTAAATCCGTAGACATACTGCTGTACTAGCGGATGGGGGGGGGGCAGAACATAAATGCTGGAAATTTAACAAATACGCACGAGTCTTCATAAATATGACAATTTGGTGCAAGAAATTCATCACCATTTCTAGTGTCGCTATAAGTCTTACGAAGTTAGAATGCGAATAGTCCTCAGTTAACTGTAAATATAATAACAAATAAATAGTAATTTTAAAAAAAAAATAGAAAAAAGAAGTTTCTCTAATGGGCAAAAAATCAGATAAATATAACTACAGTTACATAAAAAAATAACAGAGTGCAGGTGGGTAGAGAATTACTACACAGAACACCATAAATCAAACAAACAAAATGTGAGATTGAAAGACTCATGAAAAAAATAAACATATATAAATAAATAGATACATGCCGAGAAAGATAAAATTTCCAGTGAACAGTTAAAGAAACAGACGAATCGACACATCCCAAAACAGACAAGATTTCCAGTGAATAGATATAAAATAATACAAATGGGTACATACCAAGGCAGACATAATTTCCAGTGAATTGTAATAGAAACAGATGAAGTGATGACAATATATTAGTAGACAGACAGTTATATACGTGCAATCTACAAACACAGTGAAGTGATGACAACATATTAGTAGACAGACAGTTATATACGTGCCATCTTACAAACACAGTGAAGTGCATACAAATAATGAAACGTGAGGTGTTCAGATAAGAAGAAACGATAGGTATTTTTATTGGTAAATGAGTCCTTTTTTAGTATACTCACCTTTCACGTTTTCTCATCTGTTTTGTATAGGTTATGTTCATCAAGTGTGAAAAGCTAGTGTTTGTCACCAACGTACGATTGTTGGCCAGCGTTTCCATCTGGACAACGTCCACTTCTGAGGGATCGACATCTCTAATCGGAAAAGGTGTCCGCCTGCTTACATGCTGCAAGTCTTGAGAGAAAACCTTATTTGCGACCATCTGTATAGGTTGACCCATGAACCGGCTGACCATTTCAGCCACTAGTAGAAGCTCGTAACAGCTTCTACACCAAACTTTTAAGTTTAAGAGAAACATGTTTTAACTTATTTTGAGAAGATCTTGAGGTTACTAATCACTTTATCTGTGCCCAAGTAGCTAGTTGGATCTCTACTGCTTATAACTATTTACTATGCAAATATAATGTGCATAAGGGCTTCTTTAATTCTTTCTTTAGAAAAATATATCGTAGGAGAAAACCTTTTAGTTTCCGTTAGAGTGAAAAACGTTATTTCCCAGGTTACTAATACAACATTCTCAGCGAGAAGACCAACGTTGAATATCATTCTTCAAGTTGGTGATGCAACCAATAAGCAGAATCCTCTCCTTCGACATACAAATTAGAAGGCATCTTTTCTTTTTATCGACCCACAGTTTGCACAATAAGCACACGTGTAATCACACCCCAATAAAGAGACAAATTAACATTCTCACGCTCCCTCTTTCTTCCAAGAGCCTATCTGTCTTTTATTTCAAACGCAGCACTTGTCCAATTACGATCATGAACTAGTTTGTGACGGTTTAGCACGTGGGAGTAGGGCTCTAATTCGGGTATTAAGTGCTTCTGTGTGAAAGAGTCTAATCTAAAGGTAGATATGGAAGGGGTTGACCTGAGAATCTTTCTGTTTCTTCAACAACCTTCCGTCAGTATACATGTTTGGTGAGACGTGAGTACACGAAGAGGAAGGCCTTTATTAAACGAGCAGACGAGGACGGGTGGGAATGTCTAGACGTATTCATTACTGAATACGCAGAGGTGACAGGGAAGTTACATCAGCTGTATTATCATC
The DNA here is from genome assembly GCA_011833715.1 of Carcinoscorpius rotundicauda. Taxonomy (NCBI): domain Eukaryota; kingdom Metazoa; phylum Arthropoda; class Merostomata; order Xiphosura; family Limulidae; genus Carcinoscorpius; species Carcinoscorpius rotundicauda. Next base: position 14,507,883 of record CM022398.1, on the reverse strand, counting down.
GTGTGAAAATACTTTTCTCGTTCTAATTTGCTACAGGAGCGAAATGCCACTTGTATTTAAGTGTCGTCTGTTAACACAGAAAATTACAAAATTAACCAGACATATGGTACACAGGTGTTCCTTTAAGACATACTTTACGGAATTTGACATCTGTTCTTGGAACATTAACATTCGAATTTTTACAATTTTGTGTCAATAATCATTCACGTAGTAAACGTAGTGGTCTGATCACGTGTCTCTATTTTTATATATCAATGATCCTTCGCCTACATGGTAAACCCAATGGATTGATCTTTATGTAGCAATGATCATTCACATTTGTGACAAATGTAGTGATCCGAACACGTGTCTAGATCCTTATTTATCAAGGATTATTCACCAATGTAGTAAACCTAGTAGTCTGACCATGTATCTAGATCTTTTTCCCACCAATAAAATTCTATTAAATACAGGGTGGTCGCTAGAAAAGCGGAAAATTTGAGGGTCAGATAAGATCATGAATAAAATGCGTGCTTACTCATTTCTATTTTGAATTATTTACATCATGAATAAAATGCATGATTTTAATATCATAAAATGCGCGCTGTGAGTGTAATATAACATATGCCTTTGAAAAACTTTGTAAAAGTTATTCTTTGTAAAAATAAATAGCTGTTTGACAAATTTTCCGCTTTTCTAGCGACCACCCTGTAAATACAGTCATGTCAATAATAAATATATTTGTATACATATATATATATATATCGTAATTATTTTTCTTTGTTTTATTTCTCATTAATACTTGTTCTTATATGTTCTTAAGGTAAAATACATCTCTTTATTTTACTGTAAATTAACAATCGAATAAAAACACCCGGCCGGGTTAGGCTTGCATAGCAGGTCGGAACGTAAATGTGAACTTCCATCGCTTGAGATCCATTTCAGTAAGGGGCCCGGCATGGCCAAGTAATACGAGGGTCACGGGTTCGAATCCTGGTCGCACCAAACATGTTCGCTCTTTCAGCGGTGGTGGCGATATAATGTGTGTTCAATCCCACTATTCGTTGGTAAAAGAGTAGCCCAAGAGTTGGCAGTGGGTGGTGATGGCTAGTTGCCTTCTCTCTAGTTTTACACTAATAAATTAGGGACGGCTAGCATAGATAGCCCTCAAGTAGCTTTGTGCAAAATTCGAAACAAACAAACAAACCATTTCAGTAAGTCATTACAGATGAGACAGGGTCTTTGAGATTGTTGGTACATCGTAAGAGTGACAGTTCTCACTGTTCAGTAAGAGTAGTTTTGGGGTAGTTGGTGAGTGCTACTGACCAACTGCATTCCCTATATTCTATCAATTCAAAATTACGGCTGACGGGAGCAATTAATCCTTCTGAAACACTTGGGAATATTTTCAAAACAACAGAATAAAATCACCAGTCTGAGTGTGAGGTATGTTTTCAGATCAAGATGACACATTTATCCTGATTCTTTATCACAGTTCTGATATTCATTACTCTTTATATAATTTCTAACTGTATAAATTATTAATGTTACACACTCATTTGACACATATTATTGTGCTATCTGGTTAGATGTTTAAAAGGAAATTACACCTAGAAGTTTGTTTGTTTGTTTGTAGCTAAACATAAAACTATACAATGAGTTATCCGTGATCATGGTATCGAAACCTAGTTTCTAGCGTGTACCGTTGTGCCACTGTGGGGCTACACTGAGCAGATCGGAAGTGTTGATGGACTCCAGCATCACTGGGAGACTTACTTTTATGACAAGGTTCACAATGAAACCAATTTTTTTTTTACGCTTTACGCGTTTCTTAACGAGACACGGATTGGTTAATTAATTCCGGATGCCAATAAAATAACCTTATCACCGACATTTTAAAAGAGTAAACAGTACAATACTATAAACAGAGGAAGACGACGAAAAACACAAGTTTGTGAACAATAGCGTGAAAGAGTGAAGCTCCACATGTAATTGGTTGATAAACATTTGAAAGTTAAAGGACCACCAATCAGCGTACTAAAGCAATTTGCTGAAGATTTCTTATTGAGTCTGTTATCATGGTATTAGTACAAGTTTTATCTAGGATGTCAAGTGCGTCTACTGATACTAATTCTTGCATTTGCTTGTTTGAAGCTAAGCACAAAGACACGATGTGTGCTCTGCCTACGACGAGTATCGAAAACCATATAACTGTGGTGTAAATCCCCAAACGTACCACTGTTCTTCAATCGTATGATTATTATACTATCAAAACCATAAAACTCACCTCCGTCAAGTAACAACTGTAGATTCCGAATGAAAATGAATTAACAAACAAGTTCGGAATTTATAGTTCGTTGTCTTGTTTTAGTGAGTCCTAAGTAATTATTAATCTGACTTTTCCGATTTATCAAACTTTTTAGAGAGTTTGTCCGTAACCTCCTAGTGGCACAGCGAATGTCTGCGGACTCACACCGCGAGAAACCGGATTACGATGTCCTTAGTGGTCTCAGCACATTGTGTAGCTTTGTGTTTACTTCCAAACAAACTAAAGTAGGTCCACGTTTCAGTTTTAGGTAATTGATTCTGTGATATTTTAACTTTGTCTTCTTTATTAAAACACATTTGATTAACGTTCCAAAAACCATTAAGAGTTAAGTAAGAAACAGCTGGAAGTAAAAGTAAGTGACTGTGTGATGAATGTATCTTAAAGACCTAATTTATCTTTAGTGTACTATATTATCAAAACAGAAGACTTGGCAATGGGTATCGGAATTTTTTTGCTTTTACAAAGTTTACAAAAATAAGTGTTTTAAAGCAGAAATAAAATACTGACAAAGTCGATGCTAAATCTTAGGTAAGATGATGTGTAGGAACTGGTTAGTTTGACTGTCACCGTATAAGGGTATTACTTGGAGTGAAAACACGGTTAGACGTAGCTATGTGGGTTAAGGCGTTCGACTCGTAATCCGAAGGCGCGGATTCGAGTCCCTATTACGCCAAACATGCTCACCTCCTTTAACCGTGAGAACGTTATAATGTGACGATAAATCCCACGATTCGTTGGTAAAAAGAAGGAAGTCCTTTTTTTTCGGAGTTTTCACAAAACGTCATATGTACTTTGACACAAGTGAATCATTTATCATTCAAATAAGGTCACATTTTGTTTAGTTTAAACTTTAAATAATGAAATTGACTGGCTACAGATTTCTCTAGTTCAATCGCGACGTTGGAGTCTTATTCCTTGTTCTGAAACTCACCAGAAATACACCGCGAGTACATAAACGGTTAACAAGCCGCATAACGTGTCATTTGTGGATAATATTTGTTTGTGCGTATATTTTTACATTATTTTTTCTTTTCAATATTATTTATTGTGTTATACGTGTGGTAAATTTGATTCACGTAAGATTTTTTCTTCGATTTGTAAAACTTCTCAGGTGATAGAAAAAAAATATTTTAGAAATCTACGTGGGTGAATTATCAAAAATACGTTATCAAAATCACAACTTTTATAACGTTTACAATCTGTAATTTTCAATACACAACAACCTAACCAAAAGTATACTGAGTTTTATATTCTTTATTTCGATCGGCTTGTACTGACAAAGTGGAAGAAATAGAAGTCCCTAACTGTGGAATGGGCGTGGCCGAACGCGTTAGGCGTGCGACTCGTAATCCGAGGGTCGCATCCGCGTCGCGATAAACATGCTCTCCCTCCCAGCCGTGGGGGCGTTAAATGTAACGGTCAATCCCGCTATTTGTTAGTAAAATAATAACCCAAGAGTTGGCGGTGGGTGGTGATGACTAGCTACCTTCCATCTGGTCTTACACTGCAAAATTAGGGACGGTTCAGGTTTCTCCTCCTGGTTGGAGGCTGCGCAGTAGGCTAACAATCTACTCACTTAGAAAACCAGCCTGTTGATGAAGCCGCTGGCGACTCCGGCCTTATGTTCCTTCATGGAATCGAGAGGCATAATAATAATAAATAAATAACTGTGGAATGACAGGCTACAGGGAAGGAACCAAAGCCACCAAAGTAATGTTCGAGTCCTGATATTATCGAATATCACAAATTGAACACTGTTCTTACAGCATGCACAAGAGTGCGGGGTGCGTCTGGGTGACAAGGGGCCATAAAACCTCGGATTTATAGTCCAAGTACACTACTCACTAGGGTACTCCAGTTGGACTTTCTTATCAACTTAAAAATACGGTAGTGTAACATGTTTTTTACTTAAAACTTCACTGCTTTAACCATGCTTGACTTTAATTATTAGTTACACGTTAAGACATTTTTCTGTCTGCCTGTCAGAATTGTAAATGTAAATAATTTCTAACTGTTACTGAATCATTTCTATGTTCTTATTGAAACAGCTTGGTAATAATTATGCACCGGTAATTTGACTATAATGTAACACATTGAGCTCGGTAGTGATGTTATTCGGATAACTTGACAGTAATGTTACGCATTTAGCTTGGTAGTAATGTTTTACGGGAAGCTTGACTGTGATGTTACATAGTCAGTTTGGTAGTAATGTTACACAGGTAGCTTGGTAGTAATATTACACAGGTAGCTTGACTGTAATGCTACATAGTCAGCTTGGTAGTAATGTTACATAGGTAGCTTGACTGTAATGTTACATAAGTAGCTTGGTAGCAATGTTACATAGGTAGCTTGACTGTAATGTTACATAGGTAGCTTGGTATTAATGTTACACAGGTAGCTTGACTGTAATGTTACATAGGTAGTTTGGTAGTAATGTTACACAGGTAGCTTGGCTGTGATGTTACATAGTCAGCTTGGTATTAATGTTACACAGGTAGCTTAACTGTAATGTTACATAGGTAGTTTGGTATTAATGTTACACAGGTAGCTTAACTGTAATGTTACATAGGTAGTTTGGTAGTAATGTTACATAGTCAGCTTGGTAGTAATGTTACATAGTCAGCTTCGTAGTAATGTTACATAGGTAGCTTGGTAGTAATGTTACATAGGTAGCTTGGTAGTAATGTTCTACAAGTATGTCAGATGCAATGTTACACAAATTGCTTGAATGTAAAAATTTGTACATTTATTACTTGTTAAGCTCTTGAATTGTTTTTAATAATAATATATATGTATATAAATCTAGGTTCTCCTTTTATTTCCATTTTTCCACTTGGAAATGGTGTGATATTGTTGTTCTCGTCCATTCCTCTCAATACGTATTTCTAACAGATGCTTAATGTATAATGTTAACCATACCTTGTTTTAGAGGTAGAAATGAAAATATACAATTAAGGATGATTTTTGTAACTGTTTGAATAAAACAAAAGACATTAAACACAGAATCCAAACGAACAGAATAAGAAAGGTCTCTCAAGCAATGGAGTTATTTCTTTGTTGAGTTTCATTCAAAGCTACTGGAAGGCTGGCTGCCAGTGCAAGTAGGAAACCAGAGAGACAACAGCTAGTCAGCGCCACCTATCGCCACCTGATCTTAAACAACTAAAAGTGAGATTGATCGTTACAAGTTCACAACTAACCAATAGAACAAAATGTGTATTTTTGTTTCGTATATGAAATGCAAAAAACAAAATAGTCTACTTACAAGGTATTGAAGTAAAGAACATTTCTTAATGAAAGGAGTAATTATCTTAGTTACTGTAGAGAGCTATCTCTAAAGTGTCGAGAGGCAGCCGTTATTTGCTACAACGCAACAGACAGTAAGTTCACCATCTCCATATTTATATACAGCGAATTTTATGGGTGTTCGTCCATACGGTGCCACAACGGGTAACACAAGACTGGATGTCTGAATAACAGTCCTTTCCAAAAAATAGATATTTATAGAGCCAAAAATGTAACATTTCAAAGAGGACAGCACTTAATGTTGTCTAAGCAAGCCGAAAATTTGCACAGTCGGGTTCCAGAGCAGCTTGTGCTATGAGACAATGATTCAACCTAGTCTCGAGCAGCTATGTTATCCATAAAAAAACAACACACTTATTTCCAGTCTAGAGCAATTATCTTATCAAAAATACCACGTTTCAACTTAGTTCAAAGCAACTATTCCTTGCATAAAAATCCACACACTTCAATCTAGTCTAGAGCAATTATCTAATAAAAAATACAACATTTCAATTTAGTTCAGAGCAACTGTTCCACGCATAAAAACCCACACACTTCAATCCAGTCTAGAGCAATTATCTAATAAAAAATACAACATTTCAATTTAGTTCAGAGCAACTGTTCCACGCATAAAAACCCACACACTTCAATCCAGTCTAGAGCAATTATCTAATAAAAAAATACCACATTTCAACTCAGTTCAAAGCAACTGTTCCACGCATAAAAACCCACACACTTCAATCCAGTCTAGAGCAATTATCTTATAAAAAAACACATTTTAACCCAGTCGAAATCAACTATGTTATCTGTAAAAAAAACTGAAATCGCATATAAACCTCATCAAGAACAATTACCTTATTGGTAAAAAATAAAAACACATTATGGCGAGACTGGGAGCTGTTAACAGGACAAAATAAAATATCTGAAGATACAGACGTTCATCAGCCAAACGTTTACAAGGCTCTTGTCACAGTAAAGAATCGGCCATGTTTTTTCAAGAGAAAGAAGGCCGAATACACTGGAGCTACAACAATCGCATTCGATCATCATACTCGTTAAGCCTCGCCTTTCTAATTAGTTCTAGTATAGTTGAACTAAATAAACACGTTTTTGAAAGCCGACTTCCACATAGTGGAAAGATTGTTAAAATGTGGGGTAAGATCGAAATTGCGGTCCATCGAATAAGCATATTACAACAGGGTATAACTGTGACCAGATGACTGATCACAGTCAATGGTGGATGTATTGGTTGGAAGAAAAGCACCAGACCTTAAACAACAACACCGAGAGAGTATTGTATACTAAAGTGCCATATAAAAAAATTTGTTTGTTTTGAATTTAACGCAACGCTACACGAGAGCTATCTGCGCTTGCTGTCCCTAATTTAGAAGTATAAGACTAGAGAAAAGGCAGCTAGTCATCACCACACACCGTTTACTCTTGGGCTACTCTTTTACCAATGAATAGTGGGATTGACCGTAACATTATAATAAGGGTTCAAATCTCTATAACACCGAGCATGTTTGTTATTACAGGGATTCACCCTAACTACCCAGTTATGTCTGATATTACGTCATTTATTTAGAAGTCAGAAGGTTTTATTTCCTTTGTCGTTTACTATTATTGAAAGATTCACTAACTGCAAGATCAAACAAAGTAAAAACAAGTAAAATAACGCTGTATATGGCAGTAAAATTAATTATTTACTGGACTGTGGATTAAAAAGTTAGAACGATAAACATTCAAAGTTCAGTGAAAAGATGGCTACTTTAAAAGCAAGGTAAATTTGTTTAAGTTTCGTTATTGTTAAGCACAAAGACACACAATGGCTTTTCTGAGCTTTTGCTGCTACTGGTATCGAAACCTGATTTTAGCATTGCAAACATATTGCTAAGCCACTGAAAGTAACAACGTAAACTGAAACTTATGGTAATTTAGACTAAAATACAGTTCAGTTATTCCTCAGTGTTTAAATTATGCATAAAATAAAAACACACATAACTATAAACTAATAAAACTTTTGATTTTTTTAATTGTCAGTTAACTTAAACTAAAAATGGTTTGTTTGTTTTCTTTGTTTTGGAATTTCGCGCAAAGCTACTCGAAGGCTATCTGCGCTAGCTGTCCCTAATTTAGCAGTGTAAGAATAGAGGGAAGGCAGCTAGTCATTACCACCAACCGCCAATTCTTGGGATACTCTTTTACCAACGAATAGTGGGAGATTGACCGTCAAATTATAACGCCCCCACGGCTGAAATGGCGAACATGTTTGGTGCAACCAGGATGCGAACCCACGAATTACAAGTCGCACGCCTTAACTTACCTGCCCATGGCGGACCTAACTAAAAATGAATAATTATGATTAGTAGTCATATTATTAACTTCCTCGCAAATATAGTGGTAGTTATCACATCGTATTTTGTAAATAATGTTGGTGTGGTGTTTGTCAGTGTAGTTTCTACATATGTAGTATAGAATTTAGTGTTCTGCATGGTTTTTGAAGGAATTTGGTATTAACTGTAATGTAATATTTTGTTAGTAGTTTTTGACAAATATTGGTTATTTTTCTACTGATGTCGGGAGTATATGATATGCAGCAGTATATGGTTTTGTGATTTTTTTAAATCGTGTGAAATATGCACTTTTGTTTGTTGATTTTTGCTTTCTGTCTAGGTGTGTGCATATTATGTTTTCTACTGTTTGTGGAGGAAACTTATTGATGTTGATGAAGTATTGTTTTATTTTGTCTAATTCATCGTTAATTTTATCTGGTGAGCATAGTTTTATGGCTGTGTTTATTTGGTTTCTTAGTATGTTGAGTTTTTGTTTTCTTTCATGTGCTGAGTCCCAAGAAATGTAGAGTCCAGTATGGGTGATTTTTTGGTGGATATCTGTTTCAAATTTTGTATAGGTTTTTGTAATTTTGTGGAGGAAACTTTTTGATGTTGATAAATGTAGACTTTCCATATAGATATTTATGCAATGTTTCACCAGTTTCTATACTTTATGTAAACTTATCAGTCCTAAGTACAGATATTTATACAATGTTTCACCAGTTTCTGTACTAAAAGTGTACTTGTCAGCCCTGAGTATAGATATTTATACAGCGTTTCACCAGTTTCTATACTTTATGTATATTTGTCAGCCCTCAGTTTTAGATATTTATACAATGTTTCACCAGTTTCTATACTTTATGTGTACTTATCAGCTCTCAGTTTTAGATATTTATACAGTGTTTCACCAGTTTCTATACTTTATGTATATTTGTCAGCCCTCAGTTTTAGATATTTATACAGTGTTTCACCAGTTTCTATACTTTATGTATATTTGTCAGCCCTCAGTTTTAGATATTTATACAGTGTTTCACCAGTTTCTATACTTTATGTATATTTGTCAGCCCTCAGTTTTAGATATTTATACAATGTTTCACCAGTTTCTATACTTTATGTGTACTTATCAGCTCTCAGTTTTAGATATTTATACAGTGTTTCACCAGTTTCTATACTTTATGTATATTTGTCAGCCCTCAGTTTTAGATATTTATACAGTGTTTCACCAGTTTCTATACTTTATGTATATTTGTCAGCCCTCAGTTTTAGATATTTATACAGTGTTTCACCAGTTTCTATACTTTATGTATATTTGTCAGCCCTCAGTTTTAGATATTTATACAGTGTTTCACCAGTTTCTATACTTTATGTATATTTGTCAGCCCTCAGTTTTAGATATTTATACAGTGTTTCACCAGTTTCTATACTTTATGTATATTTGTCAGCTCTCAGTTTTAGATATTTATACAGTGTTTCACCAGTTTCTATACTTTATGTATATTTGTCAGCCCTCAGTTTTAGATATTTATACAGTGTTTCACCAGTTTCTATACTTTATGTATATTTGTCAGCCCTCAGTTTTAGATATTTATACAGTGTTTCACCAGTTTCTATACTTTATGTATATTTGTCAGCCCTCAGTTTTAGATATTTATACAGTGTTTCACCAGTTTCTATACTTTATGTATATTTGTCAGCCCTCAGTTTTAGATATTTATACAGTGTTTCACCAGTTTCTATACTTTATGTATATTTGTCAGCCCTCAGTTTTAGATATTTATACAGTGTTTCACCAGTTTCTATACTTTATGTATATTTGTCAGCCCTCAGTTTTAGATATTTATACAGTGTTTCACCAGTTTCTATACTTTATGTGTACTTATCAGCTCTCAGTTTTAGATATTTATACAGTGTTTCACCAGTTTCTATACTTTATGTATATTTGTCAGCTCTCAGTTTTAGATATTTATACAGTGTTTCACCAGTTTCTATACTTTATGTATATTTGTCAGCCCTCAGTTTTAGATATTTATACAGTGTTTCACCAGTTTCTATACTTTATGTATATTTGTCAGCCCTCAGTTTTAGATATTTATACAGTGTTTCACCAGTTTCTATACTTTATGTATATTTGTCAGCCCTCAGTTTTAGATATTTATACAGTGTTTCACCAGTTTCTATACTTTATGTATATTTGTCAGCCCTCAGTTTTAGATATTTATACAGTGTTTCACCAGTTTCTATACTTTATGTATATTTGTCAGCCCTCAGTTTTAGATATTTATACAGTGTTTCACCAGTTTCTATACTTTATGTATATTTGTCAGCCCTCAGTTTTAGATATTTATACAGTGTTTCACCAGTTTCTATACTTTATGTGTACTTATCAGCTCTCAGTTTTAGATATTTATACAGTGTTTCACCAGTTTCTATACTTTATGTATATTTGTCAGCCCTCAGTTTTAGATATTTATACAGTGTTTCACCAGTTTCTATACTTTATGTATATTTGTCAGCCCTCAGTTTTAGATATTTATACAGTGTTTCACCAGTTTCTATACTTTATGTATATTTGTCAGCCCTCAGTTTTAGATATTTATACAGTGTTTCACCAGTTTCTATACTTTATGTATACTTGTCAGTCCTGAGTATAGATATTTATAAAGTGTTTCACCAGTTTCTATACTTTATGTGTAATTATCAGCTCTCAGTTTTAGATATTTATACAGTGTTTCACCAGTTTCTATACTTTATGTATATTTGTCAGCCCTCAGTTTTAGATATTTATACAATGTTTCACCTGTTTTTATACTATAAGTGTACTTGTCAGCCCTGAGTTTTAGATATTTATACAGTGTTTCACCTGTTTTTATACTATAAGTGTACTTGTCAGCCCTGAGTTTTAGATATTTATACAGTGTTTCACCTGTTTCTATACTATAAGTGTACTTGTCAGCCCTGAGTTTTAGATATTTATACAGTGTTTCACCTGTTTCTATACTTTATGTATAATTTTCAGCCCTTATACTTTTATTTTCATCTTAAACAATCGCACAGAAAACATAGTTACATTCTTTTTTATTTACATAATTATTGTTCAGAAATATTATACAATAGGGTTTATATATATATATTCTTATGCTTAGTAAAACTGTCATGAAAACAGAGTACCAGCTAAGCTTTCTGTAAGCATAAGAAAAACACATATTCATGAGTACATTTCACTGGTTAATTTCACAAACTCCTATACAGATATATGTCACATGAAATACCCTTCCTGGGGTTTTTACATTCAGTACACTCATTGATATTTACAAAGTAACCAACAAAAATATATTTCACACAAAGTGAAAACCATTAACTATTTAGTTATTTGAGGTAATTAACAGAAACATTTATACTTACGTTCATTTAATTATTTAAATCATTGTGAATATGATGACATCAGTGATAACCTCCACCATAACCCCCAGTGTGTTTACTGTACCCGAGCACAGTAAATACTGGCACTTTAACCCCATAACTTCCATATCCACCACCATAACTACTGTGGGTTTTAATAGAAGTATGAGTGGGGTAATGGCAGAGAATTCCATATAATCCGCCATAACCATAGCCTCCACCACCCTTACCACCTCCATAACCTCCAACACTCTTCCCATATCCTCCCCCATAGCTTCCGTAACCTCCATAGCCTCCACCACTATAACCACCATATCCTTTACCACCGCCGTGTCCACCACCATAACCTCCATAGCCTCCACCACCATAACCACCATAGCCTCCATATCCGCCACCGCCATGTCCACCTCCGTATCCGCCACCCCCATGCCCACCTCCATATCCACCACCGTGGCCTCCGTATCCGCCGCCACCATGACCACCTCCGTATCCGCCACCACCATGACCACCTCCATATCCACCACCGTAGCCTCCGTATCCGCCACCACCATGACCACCTCCATATCCACCACCGTAGCCTCCGTATCCGCCACCACCATGACCACCTCCGTATCCACCACCGTGTCCTCCGTATCCGCCACCACCATATCCTTTTCCTTTACTACTATATCCCTTTCCTGACGCTAGACAAACTGCTGCTAGGAGGAGAAGCAGTCTGATAGCATTCCTCTGTAAAATTATAGGTATATATAAGTGTGGGTACATTTTATCTATAGGAGAAGCAGTCTGATAGCATTCCTCTGTAAAATTATATGTATATATAAGTGTGGGTACATTTTATCATCTAATTCGTTTCGTTACTTTTTCTTTATATATAAGATAAACCATGTGTAATGAGCTCAGTTAATTATTAGCATACTCAGATATGTATCAGAAGGTCTAAGGTTCGACTAGCAATATGATAAGGAATACGTTCCGCACTTTCAGCTTTAGGGACGTTATAACTGTGATAGTCATTCTTGCTATCAGTTTAATGAAAGCAAATATAAATTATGGATGCCCAAAACTCTAATTCAAGGGTTTCTAATTTCCCGTTTGTGGCCCACGCATGTGGTGAGTGCAAAACAGAAAATACAAATACATATGATTAAAACAGTATACTTGGATATTTTATTTAAAAAATGTTATTTTGTTTCTAGAAATATAGGCGATTGAAGAAATTGTGTGGACCTTGTGTAAAAGATTATAGCAGCTTAAAATCGTTTTAGGCCTCAAACCTCATAAGTTCGTAAACCTTTAAAGCAGAAATAGCAAAACTTCTGCAAGGCACAGAATGAATCACACAGATGATACCCAGAGAAAAATGACCACGGAAAAGAGCACACCTAAACAGTGTCGTGTCACCTGCGCTCGATTTTAATGTTAGGACTAAAGTGAAATTTTCTTAGCATTATTATTTACGATGCATATAATCCTACCCAGAAGAATACACGGTCACAAATGATTAACAAAATTAAGGCATAATCCGTAAACACAAAATAAGCAGTTTTTTGAAATCGATATCACTTGTAAGGTTTACGAACAGATACGAAATCTGTATCATTTGTGAGGCTTAAGAATAACTACAAAACCTGGCACAGGGGCTATATGTGAATTATAAGAGTAACAGTCAAGTAACACTGTACATTTAAAATAATTACAAATCGAGGATGGGTGCCGCTCAATAGATGTTCTTCCATTAGTCTCTTACTTTAAACTTAGGGACTGCTAGTGTAGATAGCTCAGTGGGAAATTCACAAATCTTAATAAGGTTTAACCCCACTTATGAGGCGAATTGCATAAGCTGTTACCTTTCGAAACATGATTTCGTTTATTCTGTTCCTCGTGCAGTGGTTTTATTTGTCTATCATTTATGTTGATAAAATTACTTCGGATATCTATGACATGTTTCTTTACTGTAAACGATTAAACTCGGTATTTGTGACAAACACTATGCACATTAAGGTGTGTGTTTTCTAATAGCAAAGCCACATTGGGCTATCTGCCGAGTAGTAACTCTAACATTTATATTCAATTTGTGCTTAAATTATATTTTCTAATCTTTCAGGTTCTACGTTCTTAAAAGACGAAAACAACTAAAACACTCACCCATGATTTCATTTTGCAAAGACAAACCTAAGGAACAGGATAAGAACAAACAGGTGTGAATCGATGTGGGACGATTCTCGGACGCCACTGATAATGATGTATCTGCTCTCCCCTTTTTATATGGATGAGAAGATGAACCATAGCAAAGGACATTCTCCTTTAATTTTAGGCTCTACACGTCACTGATGAACCAGCAGTCGAATACATTTTTTTTTTTTTCAGATTCCTACGTTTGCGTTTATTCATAGTGTCGATAACCTGCCTATCAATAACCAACAGCCATATACATTGTAAGGTTAATTCTTATCCGTGTAATATCCTGGTCTTCAAAGTAAACCTTGCATCGCTTGAGGTGGCATTGGTTTTGTGTGTGTGTGTTTTTTTTCAACTTTAAAACTGTTTTTCAGGTTTCATTGTTTATGTTTATTTATGACAAGCCAGATGTCGATAACCCTCTGATATTATACACAAAGTGCAGAAAACATTATAAAGTTAGATCTCGTACTTAACGCAAGAAGTAAGATAGCATTGTTGAATTTATATTGATTTTTATACAGCCAGTGTGTTCTATTTTTATTACATTGATCACCACGCCTTTATGGCAATCATCTCAGGTTCATCCACTAGATATTGTGGAATGTTTTTGATGTTGTTGTTTTTTGTGTGTGTTTTTTTGCGTGACTAAATGAAACAAATACAGTAGAGTTTGACTGATGCACGATGAAACGTGTTCTAAATATTCGCTACAACTGCCATCTCTAGAATTTAGATGTATGTCACGGTCACGCCTGTCCGCGGTATTGTCCCTAAAAATCTTATATTGAGGTTAACACAAGCAGGTATACACATAGCTATCATCACTGTTAAGGCTCGCGGGCAAAAGTGGAGAACGCGCGCACGATGCGTAGAAATTATAATTACACGGTTAGGAATATCTGCACTGGCGTTTAAAGTATATTTCTGATAGCACGTGGTCAAGGACATCTTCTGGTTTTGTTTTAAATTGTTTCGTTTCAATAACCGAGCCGTATTGAACCAAATTATAGTCCATGTGAACATACGATCTAATTTGTCTCTAGATTTTTTATACATACCATTAAATTTCTAAATACTTAGATAAATAAATGTTTGTTTGTTTGTTTTGGAATTTCGCACAAAGATACTCGAGGGCTATCTGTGCTAGCCGTCCCTAATTTAGCAGTGTAAGACTAGAGGGAAGGCAGCTAGTCATCACCACCCATCGCCAACTCTTGGGCTACTCTTTTACCAAGGAATAGTGGGATTGACCGTCACATTATACGCCCCCACGGCTGGGAGGGTGAGCATATTTTAGCGCGACGCGGGCACGAACCCGCGAATTACGAGTCGCACGCCTTAAGCGCTCGGCCATGCCAGGCTTCACATTTTCAGGATCAGCTAACTTAAATAACTAAATTATTGAGACACATACGTATAAGAGCTAATCAGAAACGTATGTTTACGAGAACTAATAATAAATAAATAAACCTAAGCAAAAGCGTAAACCTCTGTATCTGAAAACAAAAAAGAGACACGTTGTATAACATTGCGAACAGAATTATTTTTTCTAAGTATTTTGTTTATTAGCAATACACACGGCATGAGTAGGTGGGTTAAGGAGTTGGACTCGTAATTCGAGGTTCGCGGGTACGAATCCCCGTCGCACCAAACATGTTCGCCCTTTCAGCCGTAGGGGCGTCGTAATGTTTCAGTCAATCCCATTATTCGTTGGTAAAAGAGTAGCCCAACAGTTGGTGGTGGTTGGTGATGACGAGTCTTACACTGCAAAACTTGGGACGGCCAGCGCAGATAGCTCTCGTATAGCTTTGCGCGAAATTAAACAAAAACTTATTAGTATTACCTTAAACTGTTTCGAACATACTTAATGTAATATGTTCCTCTTCCGTTCCTACTGATGTGTTTCTCAACCCATAGGAAATGAAAGACGTCTTTTGATATTTAAGAACGAAGTCCAAATCAAATATTTTGGAATATCAGTTTGACGAAAATATACCCTGTACATTACTCCGTACAATAAGGTAGCCAGTAATTTTTAAATCTTTGATTAAGCTAAGAAAACCTTTTTAAGATTAATTCTACAAATAGGTGTCCTTCATGTAGTTAAATCTAACTCTAGAAAAAAAAATCTGTCACATTTGTTCATGTTGCCCCCCAGTGGCTCAGCGGTATGTCTGCGGACTTACACGCTAAAATCCGGGTTTCGATACCCGTGGTGGGCAGAGCACAGATAGCCCATTGTGCTTAATTCTAAACAACAACAAACGACAACAATTGTTCATGTTGTTAAGCGTATCTCTGTAGGCTGAAGTCCTATCACGTGGTTCATTTAGTTAAACGTATCACGTGGTTCATATTGTTAAGCGTATCTCTAGAGACAGATGTTCTACCATATTGTTCATGCTGGGATATTTAAAAGTCTGAAATGAATTTTATGCTAGTTCTTCTAAATTAAGATAAATTGTAATATATTGTGTCCCAATCGTTTATATCTATTATATTTTATGTCAGTCTGGAGTCTGTTTTGTCGTTGTTGTTGTTGTTTAGAATTAAGCACAAAGCTACACAATGGGCTATCTGTGCTCTGCCCACCACCGGTATCGAAAACTGGATTTTAGAGTATAAGTCCGCAGACATACCGCTGAGCCACTGGGGGCGTCTGTTTTGTCACTTTTTAATTTGTTTTTCAAAGAGATAAATTGGAATTTTCAGCCTTATGTGTGCGTGGGCTAAACTACAAAGTCAGAAGACCATAAAATATAGGTGTAGTTCTAATTTGGAACTAATGATCACAGGAACGCTAACTGGCAACACCAACCGCCAAATAAACTTTATCCGGCTACTTTAAATAGGATAGCATGATCGGCCGTTTCTTAGCGCGCTTGTTGCTAAAAAGTGCATAGGGTGTTCGGTGAGATCGTATCTCAAATCAATTAAAACCCAAAGACACATAGAGCTTCAGAGTTCTACTATGATGACGAGTGAAATAAGTCAAGTGCACGTGCGAGTGAACCTAAGACTAGTTGGTCTAATTAAATTATAAACTCCAATATTTATCGCTGACCATAATACGCAAACTGATTGAACAATTGTTAACTACATAGATTAATGATTCATATTTTGCGATGCTTCATTTAAATATATATATACAGATTTTTAATGATATACCATTAAATAGAAAAATAGATATTTAAATTTTGACAAATATTTTCTATTTGTATTTTTATTCTTATTTAAGTAATCTCTACGCTTTGTCACTTATGATTTTTTTTTTTTTAGTTTTAATCTTGGACTCTCAAGGGGAATGTCTGAACTAGTTGTCCCTAATTATCAACTGAAGGATCAGAAAGAAGGCAACTAGGGAATGTCTGAACTAGTTGTCCCTAGTTATCAACTGAAGGATCAGAAAGAAGGCAACTAGGGAATGTCTGAACTAGTTGTCCCTAGTTATCAACTGAAGGATCAGAAAGAAGGCAACTAGGGAATATCTGAACTAGTTGTCCCTAGTTATCAACTGAAGGATCAGAAAGAAGGCAACTAGTCAGTTAACAGCACTTCCTACCAACTACAGGGCTACTTCAGTATGTTCAAATTGTAACTTGTTAATTTGTAGTTAATAGCACAGCATTACAGCGGGCTATTTGTGCTCTGTCCACCACAGGTATCGAAACCCGGTTTCTATCATTGTAAGCCAGCAGACATACTACTACGCTTCTTGGTTTCGAATGGTGGAAATTTATTTGTATAGAACATTCATATCTCCAACCTGCGGAGTATTTCTGCATCCAGTAATATCAAATTTGTAACATACTAATTACACATCCGGTAAAACAAAATTTCTAACATGTTAATTATATATCCAGTAATACCAAATTTGTAACATATTTGTAACACGTACATATTACATCAATAACAGTTCAGTTTAAGCCTTCTTGTTTAGTGTTTAGTTTGTAATACACTATCATGTCGTGTTTGATGATAGTTGTTTGGAATTATTCACGAAACCATATTTTCCTGCTGGCTTCGAATCTGCGTTAACAGTTAGTGGCAGCGTTGTATATATGCTATCGGTAGCAAGCCTCTAAATACACGCAAAAAAACAACAACTGTCAACTGTACTCCCTTGTGCAAATTAATTGAATCGAATGATCATTTTACAATAATTTCAACATGGCAGCCGGTGTAGGCTCGCTGGACCCACTGATTTCCTTTAATAGTCATTTTTTTTCGTACAGACGGCGTCATTAGCTATGTTTTGCAGTACGGTCGATCTATTTTTGGGATGTATGACGAAATTTTTAAGAATATTCAAAGCCTACAGTACATTATCTGTAGCAAACCAACAATATTAAACTGTCTCTCCGACTTGCGATTGCAAATTTTAGTAATTATTAGATGAGGTTATCGAAAGTTCAGTTGACAGCAATATAAAACATATATTGTTGATTCTTATCCTAGAGAATCTTCTACAATTTATAGAACAGACAGAACTTTCGCAATAAGTATTTCACATTGTAAGTTACGTGTATTTCTAAATATATGTATATTAAACTGAAACAAACATAGATATTAAAATAAATAATATAATGTTAAGTCCGTTACAAACATAATATTGTCTACCACTTTTTGACTGTAATTTTTGTACTCGTTGCTCTATATATTAACTGTTAATTATATTAATTATATATTAACATTCTTCTTAATAGCAATCACTTTTTGTATCAGAGATAAATATTCTACACCTCATATTTCATACATCAGAAATACTTTTGATATGTCTGAAAAATGGTCGCAGATTGCCTCTTTGACTACACTTTTTTATAATATGAAAATTATGGGAACACAGAATTATATGAACAAACAATGTTAAAGCGATTGGTTTTGTCTAGTTATGAAAAGGAGACATTAACTTGTACACACTGCAAAAAAAAAGAGAACAAATAAATTTTGAAAAGAAAAAAAAAACGTTTTGCTCATAACTCTCTCAGAATGTTCCCTGTTTAGTTCCTGGAAACCTATGTTTGAAAATTTCATATTGAATAATTTTGGTGGACAAAAAAAAACAATGTATGTTGAAAAGTGTATCTAAGGCACGTCAGTTTGACAGCACAAGTCTCAACTTGTAAACTTAATCTATCATCTCTTCAGAAAACTGTGAGGCTTTGATATGAACTAGGTAAGAAACAGATTTAGACTGTCTTGTTTACTGCACTTAAGGTTCTGGCACAAGTGTCGAGTCTTCAAATAATAAAGGTGTGCGGGTTTGTTTGTTTTTGAATTTCCCACAAAGCTACTCGAGGGCTATCTGCGCTAGCCGTCCCAAATTTAACAGTGTAAAACTAGAGGGAAGGCAGCTAGTCATCACCACCCACCGCCAACTCTTGGGCTACTCTTTTACCAACGAATAGTGGGATTGACCGTCACATTATAACGCCACCACGGCTGGGAGGGCGAACATGTTTGGCGCGAACCCTCAGATTACGAAGCGCACGCCTTAACGCGCTGCAGAGCCCTAAGGTATAATAAGACTTCAATTTTAATGTTGGCAACTGTCAACACAACAGTCTGTACTTACCTTAACATCAAAACTTTACACATAAGAGGAGTCCTTTGGATATATTGTTTTTCTAAAAATGAAAGAAAAGAAGCTTACACAAATTTAAATTTAGGTTTAAGGTTGTTCACTTGAGAAGTAGTAATTTACATTATAAGATATTTTGGTCTATTACAAGAAACATAATATTTTAGATTTCCAAATCGTAAGTCTATTGCTGCTGTAATTGAGAATAAATTTATTTATTACTGTCTAAAAAAACAGAGTAAAAAAACATAAAAATTAGTTTGGTTGTTTTCTGAATTTCACGCAAAAATACAAAAGGACTATCTGCACTAGCCAGCCCTGATTTTGAAGTGTAAGGTTAGAGGGAAGGCAGCTAGTCATCACCACCCACCGCAAACTCTTGGGGTACTCTTTTACCAACGAAAAGTGGGATTGAGTAGCCCAAGAGTTGGCGGTGGGTGGTGATGACTAGCTGCCTTTCCTCTAGTCTTACACTGCTAAATTAGGGACGGCTAGAGTAGATAGCCCTCGAGTAGCTTTGTGCGAAATTAAAGAAAAATACCTTAATTATTCTGAGTATTATAATCTTTTATTTTATATAAATAAACTTGTGTGAGCTAAACCGTTTGTATAAAATTTCAAAATTGTTTTGAAGTTGTTCGCATAATAATATGTTCAGGGAAATGAAACTTGTGATAAAACAATTTATTCCTAATCCAATAATACATCAGCACAGAACTCATCCAGTACAACAATGCTATCGAAACGGAAATACGTTTATACATATCGATATATGTATATTATAATAATATGAACGTAAGTACTATTAAGTTATTTACAATTTAAAACGTTATTTTGTCTGCTATAATATTATCTTAATGGTGATTCACAGCTATGTTATTGTCATCAGCCTTTCAAAATGTTTTGTAAAATAAGAAATGACACAATAATAAAGAAACATTTAAAGACAAA
This sequence comes from Carcinoscorpius rotundicauda, assembly GCA_011833715.1. Classification (NCBI taxonomy): domain Eukaryota; kingdom Metazoa; phylum Arthropoda; class Merostomata; order Xiphosura; family Limulidae; genus Carcinoscorpius; species Carcinoscorpius rotundicauda. Next base: position 14,487,842 of record CM022398.1, on the reverse strand, counting down.
AGAAGATATGAAGCTAATAAATACTGAATATTCCTCCATTTTTTAAAGTTGCTTTATTTTTAACTTGTTTATGGAATAGTTTTATTTTCAAAGTTCTTTGAGATAACCGTATTCTTTTATTTGTATATCCACTAAAGTGCTTATAATAGTCAAAAAATAACTCCACATTTATAACAACGTGGATTCTTAAGCTGGTGTTATTTTGCTTCATTGTAATTGTTCTCGATTGTTTTTTTTATGTTTATGTACGTATATGCCAGGTTTTTCTTAACATGAGTTAAAATTATCTAAAACTAGAAAGATTCTGTAACCTTAAATTCCTATTTCAAACGCCATCAAAATGTTTACACTTTTCACAAATCCAATATGATTTATTTTTATATCATGTTACCTTTTTCTTTTGTGGATGTAGCGTTTTAATAGAATAACAATTAATATAATTTATTTCTATTTTTAACGTAACTTAATACCTGTTGGACGATTGTTGTTGTTGTTGTTTTGAATAAAGCACAAAGCTACACAATGAGCTATCTGTGCTTTGCCCACCAAGGGGATCGAAACCCGGATTTTAGCGTGTAAGTCCGCAGACATACTGCTGAGCCACTGGGGGGCCCTGTTGGACGAACTTGACCCGATTAGTTAGTTTGAATTTCGCGCAAAGCTATTCAAGGACTATCTGCGCTTGCCATCCCTAATTTAGCAGTATAACACTAGAAAGAAGGCAGCTAGTCATCCCCACCCACCGCCAACTCTTGGGCTACTCTTTTACCAACGAATAGTGGGATTGATCGTAATATTATAACGCCCTCACGGCAGAAAAGGCAAGCATGTTTGGTGTAACAGGGATTCGAACCCGCGACCCTCAGATTATGAATAGAGTGCCTTAATCACCTGGCCATGCCGGTCTTTAGTTGAGTCGAAAACAACGGGTTCCTAAACGAAGCCCTCTAACGTCGATAATTAAATGAATACATACACTGCCCTCTTTATCTCAAAATGATTTATCAATCAGTAAATAATTAATCATGGACCCACTTCCAAACAAACCACAAACAAATTTATTTTATCATATTTTGAAAACACAACAGCTTTATACAGTAACATATTTTAACAGTTCAAGTGATAATGGTCAGGGCATGTCTTTGAAAATAAAATAAAATTGTTTTACTTTCATAAATTTCTAATTTCATTTTGTCGTTGTTGCTGTTTTGAATTAAGCACAAAGCTACACAGGGAGCTATCGATGCTCTGCCCACTAGAGGTATCGAAACCCGGATTTTAGCGTTGTAAGCCCGCAGACATACCGCTGAGCGACTGGGGAGGGGCTAATTTTATCTTATCTTTAACAAACATGATTTATCACGAAATATGATATATTTGCAAAATTCAATGCGAAGGTGGTATTTTACAGTTTTATTTTTAAGGTAAGATTTAATTATTTGTCGTCATAATTAAAAAAATGTACTTTTAATTAGTTTTGGTCAATGTTTGAATAACCTCTGAGATCATACATCGTCTGATTAGTTTGTTTGTTTTTTTTAATTTCGCACAAAGCTACTCGAGGGCTATCTGTGCTAGCCGTCCGTAATTTAGCAGTGTAAGACTAGAGGGAAGGCAGCTAGACATCACCACCCACAGCCAAACTCTCGGGCTACTCTTTTACCAACGAATAGTGGGATTGACCGTTACATTATAACGCCCTCACGGCTGAAAGAGTAAGCATGTTTGGCGCGACGGGGATGCGAACTCGCGACCCTCAGATTACGAGCCGCACGCCTTAACACGCTTGGCCTTGCCGGGCCCCGTCTTATTGGAATGAACTTGTAGAGTTTAGTTCAAATCTCTAGTTGGCCCTCCCCTGGTACAGCGGTATGTCTCCGGATTTACAACGCTAAAATCAACGGTTCGATTCTCCTCGGTGGGCTGAGCAGATAACCATTTGTGGCTTTGCTATACGAAAAACACACACACGCGTCTCTACTTACGATCATTATATTCACATTGTTATAATATATGTATGTATACATTCTTCACAGAACATAAACAAGGTATATTTAACTTCGTTAATAAGGTTATATTTATGGTTACTTTGTTCCGTTTCAGAAACCAATATATAATTAAGGTTAATATTTTTCCCTTAATTTATTTCAGTATCTATAATTAAAATGTTTACTCTCGTACGTGTATTTTAAATCTGTAACTGCAGTACATGTAATTTCATATACATTTATATATTTATTTATTTCAAAATATTTTGTGCAAGCTAAGAAGCAGAATCACACCAGTCCAAACATTTGTTTTGAAATTTGAACTATCACAGCTGAAAAGAATACAAGGATGACTGCCTGTCTTTCTGCTGAAACACGGCTGGCTGTTTACTTATAAACTTAAATGTCCAAACTCATAAGAATCATGCAAAGATGTTTGTTGTAAAACAATGTAGTCATCTTCGATGTTGACAACAATGAATTTTCCCTCAACAGCAAACGAATCAAATTTTGTCAAACGTTCAGTAAAATTTAACAAGATCACCCAGTTGAAAAAAAAAAAAATAATTCAAATGATAATTAAATAATCGTACGTTTATATATTTACTGATTATTCTATTACAAAGACTGGCCATATTAACAGTTCCTGTTAAACTTATTCCAAACATCTACGGGGTGTTTATTCTCCCGTCTTGGGACTTCAATTGGCGTGTCTGTATTCCATCATAAGCAATAGTGAACAAGCTTTTCTTCTCTAAGAAATTGTTCTTTCTCATGTTTATGCTGGCATTTCCTCTACCAATACCAGAGTCCGAATCGTCACTCAACGTTTCGTTTCCATGACTTAATCCAAGATTGGTTTGATTGTCCATTAGTTCTAAAGATGAATCTAAAGATGCCCTTCTAATCTTGCGTGTTTCGACATGTTCCGATTGTAGGTGTATTTGACGTTGTTGGAGTTTTATGTCGTCAGAATCGTTGTTGCTCTGCATACTGTTGTTCGTTGACCCCACAAGGACATTGACTCCACCATCTTTACTAGTAGCATTGCTGACCTCACTCGTTCCATTCGAGTGTCCGTTATCCACTTGGTTATAAGTTTTATGAATGTCGTCCAGTTTGGTTTTGTTCTGCAGTCCTTCATGATTGGGCGTAGTTGTCGCGTGCAATGGATCAAATTCTCTACGATCGTTAGATTCATTGGTTGTTGATGAAATTACGGAATTTTCGAATTTGCGCGAATCTTCCTCGCTGATATTCTTCGTGACTTCAATACCATTAGTGTGACGATTTTTAACAGAAGGGTCGATAACAGTTTCGTAAACGGTGGTTCTGCTTTCTTTTATTGTTCGTATAACAGTGTTATCTTCTGTGCTCTCTACTTGTTTGTTCTGATCTGAAGAAACGTGCTTTTCAACATTATATTCTGAGCTTTGATGGACAGAGTTATAGTTATTTGTGTCTTGCATTTGTTTCTGATCAATTTGACTGTTTAAACTGTTTCTTGTATTCATTTCGTTTTGGCTCTCTGAGGTTTTCGTCGAGCTCTGGCCTCCAGTTTCGAGAAATTCCGACTGAGGTAGATTAACATTTGACTCAGAAGCACTATTGTTGATTGATGTTTTATCTTTATGAGATGCTGGGTTGTTAAGTGTGTTACTACTGTTGGTTTTATCGTCGGCTTGCTCCTGAATGGACTTGATATCATCAGCATTGTTCCGAGAGTTTTCAACAGGATGTTGTCCGTTGCTGTTATGATTGTGAGGTTTACTACTTTCATGTGTCGTGTGATTTCCATCTTGACCACGAATTCCATTATCGGTGTCATCTGTAAGGTTTTCTTTATTTACCTCTCCACCACTATTATGATAAACAGTGTTGTTGTATACGTTAGAAGTACTGTTAGATGAAAAGTAAACAGGTTGACTCTCGGGCAAATTTTTACCCGGAACATCATTTCCAAGATTGGACATTGTTTGATCAGTTGATGAGGTAATCGTATTGTTGATATTTTCTCGAGGACGTTTCGAGTTGTATTCCTCATTGGCATGATAATGTTGTACATTAGACATTTCAGAGAATTCAACTCGTTTTCGCTGGTGGTTATCTTTCCATCCATTTCCTTTTTCCATTTCATTATTTTCTTCCGTCTGAAGGTTTCTTTGCATTGTTTCTCGTCTTTTATTTTCATTGCCTATGTTATGGTTTCCTGATCCCGGTTGTGGAAAGACATTCGGAGGATTATTGGTTCCAATCCCCATATTTGGCTGACGTATTTGGTAAAGGTTGTTACTGTCCTTTTGATTCTCAGAATTACGTTCAAAACTGTCCATACTGGCCACGGGTCTTTCTTTGATAATGTGTATTTCACGAATAAATTCACGATTTACGTCTTGAGTGTTATTTTCAAAAGAATTTAGGTTTTCTCTTCTGCTCACATCTTCATCTTTAGAAACATAATTCATTCCACTAGGTGGATCTGGAAGTCCTGCAATATAATGCCTATTGCTTTCCATTTCTGCCTGATAAATATTACCCTGATACGCCTCGTTAACTCCTGAAGAAGAAGTCACGTTTTGGTTATTCTGTAGACTCAACTCTTTTCCATCGTTAAAATACCTATATTCTCTATTAATTTTCGTTTGATCCTTTGAATCATCGTTTTTGGGAGTCTCGTATTTCACAGGTTCGTGAGAACTGGTCTCCACAGCTGACTGTTCAAGATTTGTGTCATGAAGAATTTGACTAGACGGTCCTTGCTGTTCCATCTGGTACCTAAAAATTTCTGTTTCTTCCCTTTCTTGAATGTTGTTTTGGATATCGTAGTTACGTTGGTTTCTTCTGTTTTCATCAAACCTTTCTTCCCAGCGTTCCTCAGCTGCCCATCTTCCTCCGACCTGATCGTTCGAATCTGGTTTTCCTTGTCTTCTGTAATGTTCTTCTGGCAAAATAAAGTTGCCAGTCCAAGCTACCTGCGGCCTGCCGTTTTGTATATGTTGACCATGGATATCATAACCTCTGTTTGGCAAATAAACATCACTATTCGTCCTATGATACCTTGAAAACTTCAACTGGTTATCTCGAGGATCTAAGCGGAAAGAGTCATCCCTGTACAAAATCCTGTGAGGGCGACTTCTGTGTATGGCATTTTGATCTTGGATATTTACGTACTCCCGTCGTTCCCTATAGAGATCTGGCTGACTGTTGCTACGATGGAGTCCATCGTCGTTGTGTTCCAAGTACCTAACGTTTTGGATGTCATGTTCATGTATAGGGCTTCTCAGATAAAGAATCTCTCTTCGTCTCGGTTCGTGTCCTCGTCCATCTTGGTCAAGGTAACGCATGTCATCAAGTTCTTCTGTTCTGTACATTTCGTATCTGTCTGTACCTCTCCGACGCCGATTTGCAATATTTCTGCGAACCACATAATTATTTCCCACAAGCTGCCCGCTAGCGCCATCTCTTGGCAGATCGTCAATTCTGACTTGGCCATCTTCTGAAGTGCCCCGCGTATCACGATAAATTCGTTCCTCACGATCTCTTCTATACCCCATGTTATCACGCCCACTATAGTCTTCATTCATGGTCTCTTGTTGGTGAGAGTCTCGAGGTGTCCCCCTTTCTCCTTCGTGTTCAACATATCCTGTGTCTGTTCTGATCAGCTCTTCTCTGTCGTAATCAGGGTGTTTATTGAACCTCCAAACGCGCATGTCACCTTCATTCGAAGCCTGTTTTCTGAGGGTCCTAGCAGGGAATGTGGAAAATCAAAATTAGGTGTGTTGGTAAGAAACTCAACAGTCCAACTCCCTACATTGGTGCATTGCATTTTAATTATTTCTAAATTATATTTGTTATTTAAATTACCAATAACGTAGAACATGTTTTTATTACCTTTATCATTTAGCTGAAAACACTGCATAAATATAACTGATATTTTGTTTATTCACACGCATGCTCACATTATTCAAAATTACTTAATGTGCACGACATACACACGCGATTTATTTATATTTTTCTTCCTATGAAATCGTTCATAACTAATAAGCATCAGCTGCAGTTCTCTTATTTCTTTTTAAAAAACATCTATTGATTTGGTAAATAAGTATGTTATGACACCACCAAAACTCATTCATTTCAAACCTACATTTAATGTAAATGCATCTTATAAGTTTAATGATGGGTTTTTAGTTACCAAAGATGGATAATAATAAAATGCTAAAGATCTACGTTTGTTCAGTAATAAATTATTTCCGGCACTGAGTCGAACTAACAAACAATTTTTATAACAATGAAATAACCAAACAATCTTTATTAACTGAAAGAATCAACACATATTATTTATAACAATGGGTTCGTCAACAATAAAAATAAAACCATCCAGAAGGATTCACGTAGCTGTTTGTTTGTTTGTTTTTGGAATTTCGCACAAAGCTACTCGAGGGCTATCTGTGCTAGCCGTCCCTAATTTTGCAGTGTAAGACTAGAGGGAAGGCAGCTAGTCATCACCACCCACCGCCAACTCTTGGGCTACTCTTTTTACAAACGAATAGTGGGATTGACCGTCACATTATACACCCCCACGGCTGGGAAGGCGAGCATATTTAGCGCGACGGGGGCGCGAACCCGCGACCCTCGGATTACGAGTGCACGCCTTAACGCGCTCGGCCATGCCAGGCCGATTCACGTAGCTTAGCGCACATTGGAATATTTATTGAAGAGTTAGCATCCACAAAAACTAATTTATTTCTTCAACGTTTTACCTTACGGTTTCATTAAGACCCGGAAACCGCAGAAAACAAGTCTTAACTGGAAAAACAGCTGACGTAATTTCGAGTAACAGCAACAAGTGTTTACGAATCATCTGAAACGAGATCACCTGACCTACCAACAACAAAAAACAATTCTAAATGTATGACAACAATATAAACACTGTGAGCAAAATGTTTATTTAAAGACAAAAGGTATCTACTGAATCTGGGAGATAAACAGCACATGTGATCAAAGTATCTACTGAATCTAGGAGATAAACAGCACATGTGATCACAAACATAAACATAAGCTTTTTTAGGGATAAAATATAACAGAAGGGCCCCCCGCTAATACAGCGGTAAGTCTACGGATTTACAAAACTCAAATCAAGGGTTCGATTCCCCTCGGTGGGCTTAGCAGATAGCCTCATGTGGCTTTGCTATAAGAACATACACATACATAACAGAAGGTATATCCAAGATGTCCACGGTCAACATTTAAAGTGGCAACTGTTTATTTCTGTTTACCGAAGTTTTCTCACACCTGATGAGGAAGGACACTGTGATATTTATTAAAATTATCAAACTATGTTGAGCCTTCTTTGCTAACCTAAAGGTGACCTAGGTAGGTCAAAACGTTGTTCCCTGCTTTATTACTGAAAGTGTTAATACCCATACCAGCCGTTCTGATATACATTTCGGGTTGAACTTTCAGAAGTCCACCAACTTCACCCATCATTGAAGAACTAAATCGACTTGCATATGCAAAATACATTGTTTACGTGATTTGTGAATCTTTACAAATGTGAATGTGTAGCCACTAAATCATTGAAAGTTTACACACACGCAAAAATAGCTCAAAAGTATGTATTCAAAACAGTTGGATAATACATGTCCATAAACATTAAAAATACACTGTTTCTTTGGCCGCTTGTGCTGTGACGTTTTTCTATTACGTAGATTTAAGAGTAGCTAGCCATTGGGTCATAATGCCGAAATAGATTCTGCCATAATTTTCACGAACCATATCGATACTGGACCAGTGCACGACTGGACACTTGGTAGAGGAAGTCTCCTGCATAAGTCCAGTTAGCCTTTAAGTATTAAAATAGGAATTATTTGCCACGGTTTCATAGACAGAAAATATCAGATTCGAGAAGTCTTCTGTCAGTAGGGAGAGAGGATGATCGTTGTAAATGGTGGATTTATATACATATTATATGTACATTCTAAACACATTCTACGCTATATTTTTTTCTAAAAAACAGTCTATATGTGTGGCTGTAACTAGGTTTACGGTTTACCTTAGTCCCCGGCTGGCACAGTAATAAGTCTACAAATTTACAACACTAAAATCAAAGGCTCGATTCCATTCGGTGGAAGTTGCAGGCAACCCGATGTGGCTTTGCTATAGGAAACGCCCTTTGATATTTGTGCAACCTGTTTAACTTTACAGGTTTATTATGTTTCATTGAGAGCATGTCTCGTCTTTTTGTTTGTTTGTTAAATAAATATTTTATTTGCAGTTTTATATTCTTATCACACATTTATTATTATTTTTTAATTCTTGATCACGTGATACATAAGGTCTTATTGTTATTGTCTTTAATTCCATTGTTTAATTGTTTGTTTTGTTAAATGTTGGTCTTGTGTTTAGTTGGACCTCTATTTGCTGATAACCCGTCACACCAGATATGCTCGCCATTTCAGCCGTGGAGAAGTTATAATGCAACGGCCAGTCCCACTATTCGTTGGTGAAAGAGTAGACCAAAAGTTAGTGGTGGGTGCTGTTGACTAGCTGCCTTCCCTCTTGTCTTTCAATACTACATTAGGGACGGCTACCGCAGAGAGCCCAGATGCAGCTTTGTGCGAAATTCTAAACAATCCAAACTACTTTATAGTCATAACATTCAGAAAATAAAGAATTTTCACCGGTAACTGACTGTTCATTTTAATTTAATAATAATAAGAAACATATCTTTCTTTATAAAAACAAACAGACCTGGCAAGTTTTATTTATAACAACAGGTTTCGTTTTGTTGGTTAACTTCAGTTAAAGCCAATCCAGAGGTTTCTGTGCTAGTCGTCTCTAATTCTGAAGTTTTACTTTGTTTTTCTGTAATTAAACACAAAGCCACACATAGGATATCAGTGCTCTGCTCACCACGGGTATCGAAACCCAGGTTTTAGCCTTGTAAATCCGCAGACACGCTGCTGTGCCGCCACTTATACAATTTCCACATGTAACTGAGATTAGAATATATTGCAAAGTATCCGTACATCGATACACATGTATCACACGAAAATTACAAATAAAGTCCGTTCTTAAAAAAGATCCATCAAGGATTGTGTAAATAAAGAGCTCACTGAAATGCCGACAATATAACCTAAACCCATTTATTTTGCTTCCGCTGTTAATCAAGTATTTAGAGTAAAAGTAATGTATTAACTGTAATTACAACTTAACCAGACACTGACGTAAAGAAGATTACCGGAAGAACAGGTCTAACACAATCACACGTATGAACAATAAATACAACCAGAAGCTAATGAAGATAAGATTCCCGGGTGAGTAAGTCTGATAAATTCAAAAGTATGAACAATAAATACAACCAGAAGCTAATAAAGATAAGATTCCTGAGACAGCAAGTCTGACACATTCAAACGTGTGAACAATAAATACAACCAGAAGCTAATCAGAGCATTTCAACAGTTTAAACAAACGAGTCAATCAACACTGTTTTACTCTTTAATCAACGATGTTTCAGTTCTATCGCATACAAAAATGACCATTAATATTGTCTTGATTAATGCACACCTTCAAGAAACGAAGTAGAACAAAACTTCAGAACAGTTTGTCAGGTATAACCTCCATATGTTTGTCATAAATAGCCTTCATGCCAGATAAAACATGCTATGGGGTAACCAGATAAAATCTCCATGTGTTTTTGACTGTTTCCCAGTTATAACCTTCATGTGAAAAAAAATTCAAAGTTTATTATCCATAATACGACGACAAAGTAGAAAATGTTTCACATTATTGAGACATAGAAACTCAAAACCTCATTAGTAAAGACACTGCAATACTAAATACAGTAAGGTACACAACTTAGAAACAGTTTAAATATAAAATACATTACGGAGCATACAATACAAATAGATTATATTCTAGAAACATTATTACTAAAATATAATGTCCACAGAGAAAACAACAGATCACCTGGTTTGTTTTTAGATTTTGTTCCTTTTTAATTCGAAATTATCAATTTTATCTTTAGTTTCTTATATTTGGATTTTTTTTTTGTTTATTTGAAAAAATACTGTTATGTGTAGTTAACACAATGACTAAGAACGAAAACATGGGAAATTTCGAACCTTTGATCTCATTTATATGTGTTTATTAGCTTACTTCGTCTTACTTTGAACTCAAATGTTAATGTTTGAGTAAAGAATATTTATTATTCTGAATAGTTACTTATGTTTTTAATTATTTATCACACATAATATAATTCTCCAAAATAGTTTTAAAATACAGCATTTAACCATAGTTTCTAAGTAGCATTACAATAACTATTTTTAATAGCTGTACTTAGTTTTGTTACTTCCGATACTTGTGTGTAATGTTATGTTTTTCGAACATCATATTTTTGTCTCATATTTCAAGTAAACAACGGACTAGTTCTTTTGTACCCCGCTGATACAACGTTAAGTCTACGAATTTACAACGCTACAATCAGGTATATTAATCTCCTAGGTGGACTCAGCGGATAGCCCGATGTGGTTTTGCTACGTGAAAATACACACGCTAATGTACTGACAAATCAGTAATCTATTTGTTGTAAGTTCGTGAGTTTCAGTGGAGGTTAGCTACAGAAGTTTCAACTCACATTGTTCTATTTCAACGTGTGTGTGACCTTACCTTCGTCCATCGGTTTCACTGGTTTCTTTAATTGTTATAACTTCTTCAGAGGGACCAACTTTACTGGGTGAGGTCACAGCATCATTCTTCCTATTACGTGATTGACAAGAAATTCTTATAGTTACTTCTTTACGCAAGCATATAATGGCTGAAGTTAACAAAAGCCAGTAACTGTGTAAGTAAATTAGGAATGAAAAACAGAAAGTTTTAACATGTTGTTATCACGCAAAGTGATATACATATCATCTCTGAAGGAACAAAGCAAACAAAATATCAGTTCGCGTTTTTCAATAATTTAAAATGTAGTTCAGATATTTAGTTTTACCTTGTGACCTATCAAATAAAAAGACGTATTACATTATAACTAGCAATATTTACATGCAATAAATACACACACAACTCAACGAATACCAAATAGAAAACATACCCATTACCTTAGTTACAATTACTACTCATTTCTCTGTTCACTTAACCAATTATTAATCAAAACCTTTAAATAATAAAAGTGTGGATTCATACATCAAAAGTATCACATACAACTTTTTTCAACAGTTAACTGTAGATATACATCAGACCGAGAAACGACGTAACTATTTGTGTGCTGACTTTACTGAAAACTTACTTAGAAGTTATGTACGTTTAGATTAAGATTTTTGTAAGGCGATATCAACATGATATTGCCACAGTAAGAACACACAACAGAAAATATGAGTTCAGTATGAGTTAAAGAAGGACATCGCAGTACAATGGAGTTCTTAAAGTGTCGTGCATTTCTGAGAACTATCGAAACGATCGTTTCGTCATAGTACATTTATCTTACCTATTTCGTCCTCTGTAGTAACAGCAGTAACACATCAACCAGATTAAAAGCAGTAGCAGCACTAAGATAACAAAGACGATGAGAAACCAGAAAACAATGTCGTAATCTTCCTGTCTCACTTCTCTTACCTGTAAGAATTATTATAAGTACAAAATGTTTCGTTGAAAGATACCAAATCAAAGTGGTTTCTAATTAGGCTTAATTAAAACCAGCTTTATATATTTTTTAACCATCTTATTCTTACAAACGTAACCGTTAAGACTCAGTTATCAGGTTGATAATTACTCTTGTGACTTTAAATTGTTTACAGGATTTAATAAATTTAACGACTGTTTGTTATCTGTCAACAGCATAAGATGTCCAGACATGTCGACAAGTGATTAGGTTTAATTAACCACCTTTATATATACTCTTCAAAACAAGAAACGCAAAAGGGATATTTTTGTTATTTTAAAGAGAAATATATGTAATAGGGTTACAAGCTCAGAGTATGTGATGTTACACGCGTTAAGGCACTGATTGTCAGACCAAAATGACAATAAAAGTTGTGCACTTTAAAAACGGAGGAAAATATCGGATTTTTCACCAAAACGCATGCGTGTCCAATAAATTTGTTTGAGAGATCTGCATGTTCTGCAAGTGCAACATGTACAAAATCCCTATAAAAGTGACGGGTTCTCGGTTTCCACAGCTCAGTGTTAAGTCACCGACACGCAATACAGTTAAGCCAAGACTGACTGAAGCACAACAAAACAACGCCATTGGAAGAAGGCGATTCTCGATCAGATGTTGCCAGAGCTGTGAATGTCCACCCAAGCACCATCACAAGGCTATGGAATCGTCACCAACAACATGGATCAACTCGTGACCGTCCACAATCTGGCAGACCTCGTGTGCAGGATGTTGACAGATTTGGTGGTGGCAGCGTCATGATGTGGACTGCCATCGCCTACAATGCCAGAACAGACCTTTTGCACACTCGAGGGAATCTTACGGCTCAACGATACATCGACGGCCCCATGTGCAACCCATCATGGTGAACGTCAACGACGTTTTTCAACATGACAACGCCCGTCCTCACACAGCAGAACTCACCACTGTCTTCTTGAGACCTTACAACATCAACCTTCTTCCCTGGCCCTCCAGATCACCAGATTTAAACCCCATTGAACATTTTTAGGACGAGTTGGACCGACTTCTGCAACAACGACAACTTCAACCGCAGACTCTACCTCAGCTTGCAGCAGCTTTGCAGGCTGAGTGGACAGCCATTCTACAGGATGTGATTCGTCATCTCATCGCTTCCATGGGCTGGAGATACCAAGCAGTTATTGATGCTCACGGGGGGGCATACTCGTTATTGGCGTTAAACTTCAACTAGTGAGCGTGGACTTCGCCTTTCCAGACTTTGGATGTTCAGCAGTGAATGTGCAAAGTTTCACACATGTCATACAGAACTACCCGGAATAAACTTGTTAACAATTTGTCTCATATTTTGCATTTTGCGTTTCTTTTTTGAAGACTATATATTTTCAGGTGACCAAATGATTAAATTGTATTCCTTTGAAAACCTACTCTGATACTGATGACAAATATTCATCAAATAAATGAAATTGACATTAACATTGATCAGTGAGATTATAGAGTAATGAAAACTCTCCTTTTGGACGAGTAAAATTATTTTCTGAAAATTCATAGTATAACATCCCACCCTCTCGAAATTTTAACGACTTCTCGTAAACTCATCTTTACTAGAAATGTATTCCTAACAGCTAGTCGGGGGAATTTGGGAAACATGTTTGGTAGAATGATTATCGAATAAAGCATTTCGGTACTCCCTCTTTGGCCTCCCTCTCAGTGACACAGTGGAACGTCTGCAGACTCACACCGTGGTGGGCTGAGCACAGATAGCCCACTGTGTAGCTTTGTGTTTAGTTCCAAACAGACAAATTCTCTCTTTTAAAAAATTAACAGAGATTTGAGCATTTTGAGATACCTGGAATCTGAATTACCCATCAACGTGGAGTGATTTCCACTAGTTTCTACACATAAGACGGTGATTGCGCAAAACCAGATCTGGTTATCTGGAATCTGAGTTACCCCTCAACGTGGAGAAATTTGCACTAGTTTCTATATATATAAGACGATGATTGCGCAAAAACAGATCTAGTTATCAAGAATCTTAATTACCCATCAACGTGACGAAATTTGCACTAGTTTCTACAATAAGACGGTGATTGCGCAAAAACAGATCTGGTTATCTGGAATCTGCATTACCCATGAACGTGAGTGCACGAGTTTCTATATATAAGACGGTAATTGCGCAGAAACAGATCTAGTTTATAAGCTCTATAAAACCGTTTCTTCGCGGTTTTCGCGACTTCTGTCGATGGAAATGACCAAAAAAAGCTTAACAAAGATTACTTGTCGCTCTAAAGTAGATAATTGTATTACCTGTCTCAACATAAACACTTTTACTATTCTTTGCAAGAGGAACACATTTCGACCACGCTGTTGAAAGGTGAGTTTTTCTTACAATAATGGAGGTTTCTAAGCCTAACGGATGAAACTTTTTTTTTCTTTTCTTGGATATTTCTTTTTGTTCTAGTTTTAATATCACAAACAGTGACGTCACTTCATAACCAACCCAACATCCCGAATCCTGTCTTACTGATTTGTATACTGGAAGCTAAAATACATTTATCTCCAGTCATTTCCGCTCAAATTTCTTTTCTTATAAAATAATGTTCTGAAATTTAAATTAATATTCAAAGTAAAATTCGCAAACACCTTTAATTTTTGTAAATAACGAATGGTAAACACTACGGAATCTATAGAAAGTTAAAAACTCAGTTTTCTATAAATATTTTCTAATCTTAAACTCTGAAGCTCAGTTTTAGGTTTGCTCAGAACTGATAGAAGAGTTTTCAGCTCAACTCAGTGCAATTTTTCTTCTGACGAAAATTCCTCGAATATAAGAGAAATGGGTCAAACATTACACAAACCAAATACATTTGGCGAAAGTTCCAATGATTGTGAAAATATCCAATTTAACTAGTTTTAAATATTTTGAATTATTATCAAATACACGCTAGAAACACTTAACAATTCAATACCGAGGTCATAACTCATTTATTAATCGAAATTATTGTATATGCGGTGATAAGAAATTATGTAACGCTTAAAGTTTCGAAACTCACCTCGGTTTTGTCTTGGAGGACGTACTGCCGGCCATAAATAGCACTGAAAAGATACACAGTAATGTCATATATTTTACAAGGCGTATGTATACAGGGTGGCCCAAAAATCACACATCCTTTAAGTTATGCAACTTCTGTGTTTCGATTTTAGAAGTTTTATTTGTATTTCAGATAAGATCGGATGATGCGTAAAAATAAACCCACAGCACTGACGAATTAAATCAACTGATTACAAATGCTTTCTATCGAATCAGAGTTGAAAATTCTGTAACAGAACATCAGGTACTCTGTCGTAGATGTCGTGATTGTTTGAATGCTAGTTTAGCCCACTTTAAGCATTACAAATGATGTAGCAATGTATGTATACAGTTTATTTGTTGTATGAAATATTAATAAAGATGTTTCTTTCTGGCTTCTAGGCTTATTTATTACAGCCAAACGAGCATTCGAAATGTGGGTACAGTTTTTGAATAATCCTCGAGGATTATAAAGCTACTCGATGGCTATCTGCGCTAGCCGTCCTTAATTTTGCAGTGTAAGACTAGAGGGAAGGCAGCTAGTCATCACCACCCACCGCTAACTCTTGGGCTACCCTTTTTCCAACGAATAGTTGGATTAGCCGTTACATTATAACGCCCCAACGGCTAAAAGGGAGAGCATGTTTGGCGCGACCGGGATTCGAACCCGCGACCCTCGTATTACGAGTTAAACGCCTTAACACGCTTGGCCATTCTGGGCCAATTCTGTGATGTTATATACGGAGTAACCATAAAGTCCTTGTGCATTTTGAATCTTTTATAATCTCACTTCTATATAAGATATAAGAAATCTACCATATGACAAACAAAGGAAATGTATTCAGAACCTAAATAAAAGTGTTGAAGATTCATTTGTTCTAATTTCTTTCACTTATTTTTTTAGATAATAAACCCTTTACTAAACTCAATGGTTTCGATCTTGGCCACTTCGCTCCCCAGACTTGTCCCCATTAGATTTTTTTCCAGTGGGGGCATGTAAAAACTGAACTTTATACTACAAAGCCTACCTCTCTGAACGATCTTAGTACTAGTATAACAAATGTGATCAGTGCTATAACTGATACATTACTACAGAATGTGTTCGGGGAACATCGAAATCGCGTTCGGTTTTGTATCCCAAACGATGTTGGATATGTTGAAAGTTTACATTCTTACAATTAATTATACCAAATCTTGAATAAGTTCCCTCTTTTCCCATTTTACAGACTGTTTATATCTTATATAGAAGTAAAGTTATGTTGGGGGTGTATAGCTAAACCATATCGAGCTATCCATGTCCATCGAGGGGAATCGAGCCCCTGATTTTAGCATTATAAATCCGAGGACTTATCGCTGCCCCAGCGGAGGAAAAGTGAAGTTATTAGATTCAAACTGCACAAGGACTTTATGGGCACCACGTATTTTATTTTTTTTGCTATAATGCGAGTTTGTGAAGACAGACAATAGTTTCCAACATGTATTTGCACAATATCTAATTAAATCGAGCCCCAGTAGCTTAGTGGTAAGTTAGAATACCTTTAATGCTAGAATTCGAGGTTTGATCCTTACAACGAGCACAGAATAGATATACAATGTTGTGTATATTTCTTTAAAGAATTCGAGGTTTGATCCTTACAACGAATACAGAATAGATATACAATGTTGTGTATATTTCGCTAAAGAATTCGAGGTTCGATCCTTACAACGAGCACAAAATAGATATAGAATGTTGTGTATATTTCGCTAAAACAACAATAGCAACCACTGGGAATTTCTCTGATATATTTAACTGTAATCTCGGTAATTATAGAAAGTGGAATACTAAATTAGTATTACAAAAACATATATTGAACGGCTTCAACGATCGATTTTTAAGCAATTCCGCACTTGTTTTTCAGTTTAACCGGGCTTATTATTTTGTAGTTGAGCCAGTAATAAAACTACACGCGTATTATGAAAACACGTATCATTATACTACTTACTTTACGTCAAGTTTTATAGGGCCGCGATTCTTTACAGTAGGTGTCTGTAAGTTGTTGGCGATAATTGGCAACAATAAACGGACAATATACAATCCACTTGTTTTAAAATAATATATTCAAAGTAAGTCAAACGTATGTATAAATATTTTTTACACCATAAGTATTCACAATTATATCAGAGTTTTAAATAATTGTCTATTTTTTCCTCAGAGTTCATCAGGTAGGTTCGATCACTTTAGCAAACCCTTTTACAAGGCAAATTACTTTCTTCTATCTCTGTTATTATAATAAATACTGTGAAACCCCCTTTAGAAATTACCCGCATATAAATACTGTGAAACCCTCTTTAGAAATTACCCGCATACTAGCTTCACATTTACTTTCACTAACTTAATTTTTCTCTTGTAATCTTGGTCGCCTATAGATATACATGTCCATTTTAGGTCTAGACCTTTCTACAAATTAAGAGACGTTATAGTGTAACAATACTCACATAAAACAACGAGAGAATTCAAGAGACTCGAAAAACATGGAATCAATTCACAGCTACTGAACAACACAACAATGATTCGTCAAACTATTTCATAAGCAAACCTGCGATAATTTATCGCTTCTAACAATACTCACGCCCTATGACTATCTACATCGTAGCTCTTGTATCCAATGTAAAAGAAACGAGGCCCGGCATGGCCAGGTGGGTTAAGGCGTGAAACTAGTAATCTGAGGGTCGCGGGTTCGCCTTTTCATTGTGGGGGTGTTATAATGTGACGGTAAATCCTACTATTCGTTGGTAAAAGAGTAGCCCAAGATTTGGCGGTGGATGGTGATGACTAGCTGCCTTCCCTCTAGTCTTACACTACTAAATTATGGACGGCTAACACAGATATCTCTCAAGTAGCTTTTCGCGAAATTCAAAAAGAAAAAAGAAAAAACAGTCCTGAATTTTACAATGATCGTTAAATGTAATAAAAATATTTCTTATTTCCTCTACTTACGTTATCGCCTTCTGTAGCTTTAAGTGTTAAATTATTTTCAAAATATATTTCACTTCATCATGATGAAATTATTTTAGTATACCTGAGAGCATTCTCCAAGGTAGCAACGTTAATCATGGAACTGAGAGGGTACGCGACCCAGGCAAAGGCCACAGACCTAGAAAAAGAGTTACCCTTAGATGAAAACTTTTATTGTTTTTACGTTTTATTTAAGCCAGGTTTACAGCTACGTCTAATAAATCATTTTTATCAACTTTTATAAACCTATAATATTTGTCACAAATATTGGTCTATTGTACTTCAATCACTGATTATTCTATAAAAATACGCTATTTTAAATTTTTACATACATATTAATAGTCTGAAAGTCATTATTCATTCGATAATCGTCTTTGGTTTATTATATAATTCGCTTTATTATAAAAACTACTTTTCATTAAGTTTGTACATGAATTTAGGCCTAGCCTAATTCTTCTAAACTGGCCTAATGTCATTAGATGCTATTGGAATTACGGCCAAAAGTATTATTGAGCAGTGAGGGTACACTGGTAAAGTGTTATAATTTTATAAGCATGAATGATATATTAAAATAGTTATATTCATTATCAGCTGTATTTATAAATGAGAAGTTACCGCCAGCCTGCTCGTGTATGTTAATTAAACAAAGGAAAAATAAACACTAGGTTGTTACCTGACTCGACTGCCGTTATAAGGACGTGTTGAGTAGATACTGACACTCGCTCCAGTAAGGGTATTGAGAGCTCTTGTTTGTCAGACAAACAATAAAAAAATGGTTATTTCCAGCTATCTACGAGTTTTTGTTTACTTCAATTAATCATTTAAAACATTATTACTGCTAAGTCAGAGGTCACGTGCAGTTCATTTAAGAGAAAACTTCACATGTATCAACTTTTAAGGTATCTTTAGACAACTTATACCAATGGAAAACGTAATCGGTCCTGAAATTACTGACAAAAACTAAAGATTCCCTATCTTAAAAGTACGACTGAGTCTTTAAAGGCGCATATCTGCTGTTTACATGTACATTTAATTCATTGGATAATCAGAATATTTACCTCTCTATTTCGTTCTTTCTATCCAAAACGTCCTCCACAGACAAGGGGATAATAAAGCTTAGCGTTCTGTTGAGATACTCCTGAATTACAGAAGAAAAGAAGTTCGTGTATAATATATTATATCGAATCTTGTTGTGTTTTGTATATACGTAACTTTTGAATAAAGATGAGGAATCTTTGTCAGGTTTTATTAGTAACAGAAATTGTATTGGTTTTGAAGACACCATCTTTCTTTTGAAAGTCCAATTTAGCTGACTGGAGGTTATTTGAATGACTAAATAGTTTAGCGTTTGACCAGTCTTCGAGGTTCAGTCGCTGAAATTGACATTCGTTTAAACATTTGAAACACCACAATTTGTCCATTGCGGAATCAAAATGAGATTCCTGTAAAAAGAATAATTTTCTTCTGCCTTTGGTATGATACGGATCATTGCCCAAGGATCCCAGATAACGAGATTTTGTATCAACGAAACGCGTCTTGAACACTTACTTGTAAAGAAGACAAAAATTAATCTGAAATACTATTCTTACATCCTTCTTATTTCCAGTTCTAAACTGACAAATTATGAGGATTTATTTGTTTGTTTTGGAATTTTGTACAAAGCTACTCCAGGGCTATCTGTGCTAGCCGTCCCTAATTTAGCAGTGTAAGACTAGAGGGAAGGCAGGTAGTCATTACCACCCACCGCCAACTCTTGAGTTACTCTTTTATCAACGAATAGTGGGATTGACCGTCACATTATAACGCCCCTACGGCTGAAAGGGTGAGCATGTTTGGTGCGACCAGGATTCGAACCCACGACCATCGGATTAGGAGTCGAACGCCTTAACACGCTTGGCCATGCCGAATCAAATTGAGAAGAACGGGTAAAACATATCTGCTGTTAATATGATTTTCATCAAAAGTTTTAAGCCTATTGGCATTTGCTTCTTCGCTAACTTTTGCCCTTTGAACTGTAAAATGCTTCTAAACAACAAGCTTATACAGTGTAGGATATGGAATCATCGTAGAATTACCTGGCCCTGCATGGCCAGGTGACCAAGACGTTCGACTCGTAATTTGGGGGTCGCGGGTTCGAATCTCGGTCAGACCAAGCATGCTCGCCCTTTCAGCCGTGAAGGCGTTATAATGTGATTGTTGATTCCACTATTCGTTAGTAGAAAAGTAATCCAAGAGTTAGCGGTTAGTAGTGATGACTACCTGCCGTCCCTCTAGTCTTACATTACTAAATTAGGGACAGCTAGCGCAGATAGCCCTCGCGTCGCTTTGTACGAAATTCAAAAAAACAAAACAAACAAATAGAACTACCTGTATTATGATGAAAATATCTGTGTTTTACAGAAACTTCACATTGCTCATGATACTCTTTTATTTCTAGTATTTCTTAAAATAACGATTTTATAAAGTAAAAAAAAAATGTGATCAAGTACACCTACAAAGCAATATAAAAAAAAATTCTAATTAAAGTGTGCCCGCTTAGATAACATTTTTATTATCACACGTTGGATGTTCCTTCTGTGAAATAACCTTGTTATACCGGCTTTGATAAATAAAATAAAGGATATGAGCTTTATGCTAAAGCGGAAGAATATCTCTCTATTTGTTCAATGTATTGCAAACACAACTTGCCTGATTGTGCACCTGAACATCCACAGTGGAGGACTGTACTGGTACGCCGTGATCGTGAGCTCTTACATTTAGCGTTATTGGCGGAAGATTACTTTTGCTTGTATCTCCTTGTTGATTCTTAGCTATCAGAGGCTCCTTCAACGTTATTTCACCAGTTAGGGAATTAATGTGAAATTTGTCTTCATAATTTCCACTCACTATTTCGTAAGTCACGTTACTATTAGGTCCTGGACCGTCTGCATCGTAAGCCTAACATAAGAGAAAACTGAGGTTAATATTCACTTTAGAATATATGATATACAATAAATCTTTTAATTTTTTTTTTAAACGTAAAATTAAAAGTAACGTGTTATAAATACGAAAATGAAGCATTAGAGAGAAAACTTAGTTTTTCTGAGAATAATTATGTAAATAAAAATATAAACCTTACAATAACGAACGTGAAAAAAATAGAACCTTTTTTATACTGATTTTAAAGGCTGTATCACAAAGATGGCAAAAATATGGCTTCTAATTCTCTGTAGTTAGATAAATAATTCTCATGTAAACCGTATTAAAACACTCTAATTTTAGCCCTTTCTACCAAACTTGGCCCGGCGTGGCTAGATAACCGGATAGGGTTTCGACTCGTAATCTAGTGAACACGGGTTCGAATCCCTATCACACCAAACATGTTAGCCCTTTCATTGGTGGGGCCGTTACAACGTCACAGTCAATCCAACTATTCGTTGGTAAAAAGAGTAGCTCAAGAGTTTTGGTGGTGATGACTAGTTGCCTTCATTCTAGTTTTACACTACTAAATTAGGGATGACTAGCGCAGACAGCCCTCGTGTAGCTTCGCGCGAAATTCGAAAACACACGAACAATAATCTAAATTTTGAACATTAAACTAACAATCGTACTATTGTATTTTTTATTACATACAATAATACCAGTCGAGGGTGAAACTTTCTGTGTACTTTTTTAGCCATTTTATAAAATGTCTTTTTTACCTTTACTATTAATCTCTGATTAAATGTTTTCATGTCGGTGTTTAACACGGCATCGTAACGAGGTTGCAAAAACGTCGGTACGTTGTCATTAGCGTCCACCAGATGGAGCAGTAATTCAACAACGTTCTTGTTGCCTTTACCAATATCATCACGAGCTTCTACAATCAAAGTATACTCCGGAATTCTCTCCCTGTCTATCCCTTCAAGACTTTGTAAGGTGATGACTCCGGTTTCTGGATCCAGTTTTAAACTGTGTAGATAAAAATCGCAGGTAAATGAACTACTTAGATTATGTATGCATAAAAACTTCTTTACGAATTTCACGATTATCCGAAACAAAAGAATATAATGTAATATGCATGTTTATGTGAAAATAAATACACTTTAATGAAGTTAAATAGTAAAATAATTAAAATTATAAGGAAGGACTGCATTAGAAACAGCAAATACAAACCTCTGACAAATTATATTAGTTTGTTATAACCTAAAACATAAAAATACTGCATCAATTGAAAGTATCCCAGGGTACAAACTACAATGTGGGATTATAAATTGTACCCTAGATTTTATAATCCCAAGTTGTAGTTTATACCCTGGGATACTTTCAACTGGTGCAGTATTTTTATGTTTAATTTGTTTTTGTTTCTGCTTGTTTTCGAGTTATAACAAACGAATATAATATGTATATATGTGTGTGTGTGTGTGTGAGCTAGATTATCCAATTAAGAGTTATTTACACAACGCGCCAGCCATATTACATAAGCGATAACAAGATCCAGATCACTTTACTTGCATGAGATTAACTGTTTATCGCTTTATTGGTACAATTTTCTGAGAGTTCCTTTGTGGTAATTTTATTTTATATTACACTAAATAAAGCTTTCTCTAACTTAGTTATGTTTGACAACACTTAACGCTTTCAGTGAACACTGTTTGTTTGTTTGTTTTGGAATTTCGCACAAAGCTACTCGAGGGCTATCTGTGCTAGCCGTATCTAATTTAGCAGTGTAAGATTAGAGGGAAGGCAGCTCGTCATCACCACCCACCGCCAACTCTTGAGCTACTCTTTTACCAACGAATAGTGGGATTGACCGTAACGTTATAACGCCCCCACGGCTGGAAGGGTGAGCATGTTTGGCGCGACCGAGATGCAAACACTGAATTATGTTTGGCTGTTGTTTCGAGCTCCTGTTGCTGTAGTGACCAGTTGTTATTGTTGTTGCCCCCGTTGTTGTAATGATCAAGTGTTATTGTTGTTTTGAGTTCCTTTGTCTTGTGCCCCTCAGTAGCACAGCGGTACCCTTTGTGGATTAAGAATGTCAAAATCTATGTTTCGACACCCGTGGTGAACAAAACACAAATAACTCATTGTGTAACTTTGTGCTTAACTTCAAACAAACAAAACACATAATCCTTCTTGTTGTAAAGTCTATGTGCCTCCTGTCCAAAATAATATTAATATATTTTTATAATAATTTTGATACACACTATAACAGGAAAAAAAACACCTCACGTATTGTAAATACATAACGTATTAAGCTTTTAAACTTAGACGATTTTAAACTTCACCAACACAGAAATAACTCGTTTTCTTCAAGTAAATGGACCAAACAAAGGAACAGCATGTGATTCGTTAAAATCAATACAAGGAGTTTCTTATAAATAATAAAACTAATTGCTGCACAGAGAGGAAAAGGTCGACATCATTTTAGAAACTCTGGTACGACCACAAGTACACCCCCACCACTTGTTCACTTCTCTTAACCCACAATCTGACCTCAGACTCAGAAGTTTTGACTCGTCACTCAGTTCTCCTTGCTTTTGTAGAAAGTTTGATAAATTATTAAATCAATATTAAAGAAGTTTAGAAAAATGTTTATAACCACACATCTTGTTACGTTCCATACAATAAGGTATATTTTGTTCATCACAGAAAGAAGACATTCCATTAACAATTAAAGTTCAACTCATAACAGGAACTAAAATATGATTTCTTTTGTTGTGCACAATCTTATATGAGTTCACATCATTGTTATTTGTTCTAGGTTACAGCCTCCATGTTGTTTTCGTACCTTTCTCCTAGCCTTTTCGCATTTTCATTCAAACTTTAACGTTTGTCTTGTCCTTTGCCTTCTTAACATATTTTCTGACAGTGAAAACTCACGTGCGTATGGTGTTAATATATTTATTTAAACTCCAAAACACCTTTTTACTGTTTTCACTTCTCTCTTTTACCTCTTTCAAATGACTAATTTCTTATCAAAACACACAACTTTATTTTCATAAGTACTCACAACATTAATGGATGGCAGCAGTGTCTTCACTAAGCTGGTGAGCGTTTGTAAGTATAATAAATGTGATTTGAATGTAATTCTAACCACTCTTCACTTAAAGTGAAGGAGAATATGTTATTTCAATCACACATCGTGTCACACTAATGACCTCGAGACCTTTCTCCCAGTTACTAGGTCGGTTGGCATATTATATATATGTAATCAGTTTTCACGAACAAAGTCTACTCAGGTGTGGCTCGTAATAAACAATTAAATCGTAAGCATTATCAATTTTATTTAAGCCATTTAGAGTTCGGATTTTAAGAATAAGACAACCATATATAATACTTATTACAATTTTGTACATGAGATGGCGCCACGTAGCAGCCATCTCAGCGTGGACAGATTATTTTGAGCAGAATTATGAGATAAATCGTAGAAATATGTTTAATATAATACGCTGTAAGAAAATAATTATGTCGTTTATTTCTTTTTCTTAATTATGTACACTAAACATGAACTTTTATTTAATCATAAATTGGAGCTGCTACTGAAATGTGTAACACTGATTGCTTACATTTGATGGAAACAATGGATGACTGTAAGGCGTAACATTGCAATGTACCATTCACTACTTTTAAACCTGGAATGTAAAATAAGGACTTTGGAAATGGTATGAGCTCTTAGTAGTGATTTAAGTATTTTCACTTTTAACTGTACAAACGAAACACAACATATCTTATTTTAAAATTACGCGTTATACTAATTAAACAGTAAGAAACATTAGAAACTAAATAAATAATACATGTAAATAGAAGGAGTGATTTAGATAATACATTAATGTTTTGGCATTATCTGTTCATATCTGAATAAGATATATGATATATTCTAAGTATATATATATATATCACAAGTTACAGTGGAAATGGGGCGGATGCATAATACATGTAATACAAACTACTTACTCATATACACCTTTAATAACCAAATAATAAATCTTAAAAAGTATCTGAGAGATAACGTTAGATGCTAAACAAGTCACAGGCAAAATTAAAAGTCACAGAACCACTTGAGAGTCACCAGTTCGCAACGTCACAAATTTCTCAATCTGACTGGCTGAAATTGTTGAACCCTTGTGGTTGTGTAACAAAACAAACTTACCACAGTTATAAGTTTACCAAGTAGAACAATAACATAGGGACCACGTGCCAGTACCACCGTGAAGTTGTTGTTTCATTAACCCTTATTATATTCACACAACCGCGACTCATGCTTAAAATTGCACACTATAGAATGTGTGCTGTTACATTTACAGCACAAATGCACGCTCATTATGTATACACACAACGTAAGTGAAGCGAATGCACACCATAGATATACCATTATTTGAACATACCATATATTATGGAGCACACCCACACTGATTATATAAACATAAACTGTAAACACAAATGTCACCTTTTATGAAAAAACTGTACGAAGAAAAGATATTGACAGTGTGGGAATTCGCGCTACAAAAAGTGAGGAAACAAGGTAGGAATGGGCGTGGCTTAATAAAACCTCCTTTGTAAGGGGGCGTGTCCCACATCAGGCTAATGCCCATTTTATATGCAAAAACGGCTCGTTTTGGGTTCAGGAAATATTTTAAATAGAAGAGCGAACAACGTTTCGACCTTCTTCGGTCATCGTCAGGTTCACCTGACAGTAACGAATCTACGACGTCGATAAACAGGAAATTTGGTCTTTGTACTTTAACTCACCAATAAAACTAATGTATGAAATCCTGTTACCTAATCATGAAACTGTAAGAGGAAATATAAGTTGCAAGCGAAAAAACAAAACATACAAGTTATGTGTCCACACAAATATCTGATTCTTATGATGTTATATAAACAGACTTTAAGTCGATTTACAAAATGCTCCAATCAGTGTATGACAAGTATAACGAAGTTTGATTGGTCCAATCCATCTGGTAAAATGTATAAAGGATAGAAAAAAGTTTACGAGATGTTGTACATAGAAAGTTTTATTAGACAATCAATGCCTTATTTCCTTACATTTTGATGCACCCGTTTTCACACTTTCGGTTTTAAAATATTTTTTCCCACTTGTATTCAATGTAAAACTATAGAGTCCAACGCATTTTTCATGTACGTTGTTTTATTTACAGTAAACCAATTTTTTTTAATTTTTTTTTAACTATAATGTTTTTGTTGATTACTGGGAACGAGAGAAATGGAACAGCCATAAGACCTTTTACACTGAATTTATACGATCGTAATAAAATAATACGATCGTATTATCCAAGTAGTCAAGATCAGAATGAAACCACCTTCAAACAAACTTGGGACTTGTTTATAGTTCATCGTACTAATGTACAAGTTTCTATACATATTGCAGTTGCCAGGGCTTTCCGGTCTCTGTGCGAAGGCTCTTGACAAGACTTCATTACACATATGAATGAGTTTTCAGCCTCTTTGTGGAGACATTCATCAAGACTTCGCTTCTCAGGTTCTCGTATCTCTATACTGATTTCCTTATTCAGATATATGACGTTTTGTATTACGTATTGAGACCTTGACCAATATTTAACTTCTCAAGTGAATGACGTTTCGTTGTCCCTACTGAGATCAAGACTTCATTTTTCAGACAAACAACTCCTCAACTACTTTGAGGAATATTTTCTCTGCGAGGGTCTGGATATTAAAACTTCCTCGTAATAATGTTAAAATATATTTTTATTAGATCTCACGTGCTGCTATTTCCTAAGCATCATAAGATGTTTCCTAGCTGTTTCAGATGTAAATAAAATGTCTAACTTACTTTTGCGCAATGGGTCCATTGATTGATGTGTAACGAACCTTTCCAAAGTTTCCAGAGTCTTTATCTGTAGCCTAGAAAGCAGAAACATGAGACGGTAAACTACAATATTGAAATGTTATAAAGTTATACGTTAGTTGGTAAGTTATCAAAACAGGAATAAGGTACAGTCTTGTGTTAGATGGTAAACTAATAAAACAGTATAATCGAAGAGTCTTACGTTAGATGGTAAAAGCTAAAATCAAACGGGGTAGTAAGCTAACAACATAATTACCACTTCAATTTTCTATCCTTTCGGAACCACAATCAAAAGCATTTTTACAATAATTCCTATTTCAAAACTCAATGACATATTAACTAAACATTGTTATGTTTTAATTTTTCATATAAAACGTATATATATCTTTTGAATGATTTGGCAAATTCATTTCTTTGTCTAATTTTACCAGCATTTCTGTCAACATGTAATCCAACTTTACATGTTTTACGTCTTAAAACAGTAGGCGTTAAAGAGAAATAGACAGAAACACCAAGAAAAGGTTCAATCTCTGTATTTCATGTTTCATGTGAAACTACGACAAGAGCACAAAAACTGGTATCTAACTGTGCGCATCACTTTGAATCGGGCCCGGCATGGCCGAGCGCGTTAAGGCGTGCGCTCGTAATCCGCGTCGCGCTAAACATGCTCGCCCTCCCAGCCGTGGGGGCATTATAATGTGACGGTCGTTGGTAAAAGAGTAGCCCAAGAGTTTGCGGTGGGTGGTGATGATTACCTGCCTTCCCTCTAGTCTTACACTGCTAAATCAGGGACGGCTAGCATAGATAGCCCTCAAGTAGCTTTGTGCGAAATTCCAAAACAAACAAACACTTTGAATCTACAAATAAGGGCGTTCTTTTTACGACTATTTAAAAATTTCTAAGATGAATTTACTTTAAAACAATTTAAAATTATTATATTTACATGAAGGGTTACACTACTAATTCTAGTGGTTTCCTCGTTCGTTGACGTAGAATTTGTTCGAAATCAATCGTAGTGTTAGCATGATGTGATCTTAAGTTATTTGAAAAATATTGGTCTTCACGCATTATTTATATAAAATGACAACAGTCTTGTTTGTTTGTTTGTTTGTTTTTTGGAATTTCGCACAAAGCTACTCGAGGGCTATCTGTGCTAGCCGTCCCTTATTTAGCTGTGTAACATTAGGGGGAAAGTAGCTAGTCATTACCACCCACCGCCAACTCTTGAACTACTCTTTTACCAACGAATAGTGGGATTTACCGTCACATTATAACCCCCATGGCTGATAGAGCGATCATGTTTGGTGTGACGGGGATTCAAACCTGCCACCCTCGGATTACAAGTCGAACGCCTTAACCCACCTGGCCATGCCGGGCCCCCAAAATTATTTCAATTTAATTAACCACAAAATATCTAAGACCAAAGCGGTCAGTATGAACATGCGCGCCAAATGAAAACAGTGGGTAGAACTTGTACTATCAATCCTAGTTTATTATACATATATATACGATTGTACTTATTGCTTAGCCAATGGAGAGATTTTTACTTCTGATAGAAAGTGATTTAAAATGTTACTCGTGTTTTGTTTTTTCTTGCTGTCTGAACGCATTTGTCCAACCCTAAAATATTCAATCACCGTAAACACTAACTCTTTAATGGAGCTTCACTTTAAATTTTGTTACATGAATTTTGAACAAGTGATGTCATTAAAACACTGCAAGGTGTCTTTTGTGAACTTGGCTTCCTAAGGATTATGATATCTAAAATATAGAATACTTTATTTACTTATTCAAATCCTTGCACTTGCTTGTTATTCCGAATTAACTTCATTCTGGTTTTAGCAAATTCAACATCACCAGGTGTCGCTAATACATTTACTGGTACCGTCACGTGTCAGTAGCTAACGTGCCAAGCACTTTCAGGGAAGAACTGGTGACCAGTGCTGTTTATTAGTTACTTTCATATCACTTCAAAATTAGAAACTATTACTCGTAGATAACATTTATAACCTTACGTGAAATTTTGAAACAAATAAACGAGTGAACTTGTTAAGAAGGGAAACAAACTGACCACTACTTTTGTCACTAATGTTCCAGGCTCAGCATTCTCAGATATCGAAGCTTCGTAACGGATGTTATTAAACTGAGGAATGTTGTCGTTAGCGTCAAGGATGTTCACTCTGATATCAGCTGTGGCTGATAGAGGAACTGTTGCCTGAGTCTCACGAGCCAGAATCTGAAATAAGCACAAAATTAAGTTAATTGGTAAGTTCTTGTTCACATAACTAGGAATGTGCTTAATAGAATAACACTTTCTTTTTAAATAGTGTTATGATACACACACACACACACAAACGCTTCAAATCGTAAGTAACTTATTGTTCGTTTGTAATTTAGCACAGAGCTACATTATGGGTTATCTGTGTTCTGCCAACCACCGGTATCACAACCGGATTTCTGACAGTGGGAATCCGCTGTACCACTGAGTATATTGATAAATAAATTATTAAACATATAATAATAAATAATATACCATGTTTTGTTGAATTTACAATCATCATTAAATGCGTAATTGAAATATATTAAGTTAATATTTACTCAACCTGTAACATAAAACATGGATTATATCAAACCAGCAGGGCAAATATACGATTTCTATAGTTATCAACCGCGAATAGTGCTGAATTCATGTTTGTCAACTAAAAACGCATCTTTACAGCTGATATTACTTTAAGAAGGAATGGCTATTTCTGAACAGAAAGCGTTGCTAAGCAACATTACGATAACAGTGACGTCAAGACTATTCACAGAATTAAACACATCACGACGTGACAGTCTCACAATAAAACAAACATAAGTTAATCAGAAAAATAGCATGTTATGTTTTCTATCTTTCCGAAACTCAGCAGTGTTCCAGAAACCAGTTTTTATTTGGAAATATTCACGCGTAATGTCAGTAGTTGTAAAAATAGGCTTTCCACCGTCACTGTCTTCGGCTTCTCTCTTACTGATAACTGACATAGAGAAGCAATTAAAAGTATTCTGAAACTTTGTTACACTCGTCTTGTCAGTCAGATGTGGATATTAGTGTGTACTGCTAATAATGGAAATTATTCCCAGTGATGTATTACTCCCTATTTTTAACTTGTAATAGTGATAACAGCCAACTGAGTTAAAGCAATGAGATGAAATGTTATCACCTTAAGTTTGAAATCACTTATAAGCGTAATGAAGTGAAGGAAATAAAAAGAACAGAAGTGTAAGTTATAAACCAGAAACCGATCTAATTGGTGTCTTTTGTATTATTATTTACATCAAACAGGTATAGCGTCTTCATTAATATCGTGTGATGAAGTTTGAGCAGAACGTTAACACAATATTCAAAACTTTCAAGTTATAACAATAGTCTTAACTTCCTAAACCTAAAATTCATGGATGTTTAAACTGTCTGATAAAGATAT
Source organism: Carcinoscorpius rotundicauda (assembly GCA_011833715.1). Taxonomy (NCBI): domain Eukaryota; kingdom Metazoa; phylum Arthropoda; class Merostomata; order Xiphosura; family Limulidae; genus Carcinoscorpius; species Carcinoscorpius rotundicauda. Next base: position 14,457,903 of record CM022398.1, on the reverse strand, counting down.
TAAACGGGTTTAATGGGCTTTATTATAATTATCAATGCACAAACAACTATTTCGACAAATAAAATTGTACCGTCCCTTTTAGCATGTTCGTTTCTTTTTTTTCAAATTTTGAGGAAACATTTATTTTCCGTGAAGCATTTAGTTTGTTCCATATCTTCTAGCCTAATCTTTTAAAAATCATTAACGATCCTGACACTCAATCAGGAGTTCTGAATTAACTCTCTTTTATTATCAGGCGTCAAGTTAACAAACGGAAATAGTATATTATAATTTTGAAAGCTAAATAAAAACTATATTTACACGGAAATCCAGATACTTCCTGTCGCTGTTTTCATAATCAATAGCAGCCGGATTTTTTACTAAAATGGAAAAGTCTACTTCGTTTGATCCGGTAGATGGCTGTACGTTGAAGGTCCCTGCGTCGCCTTCCAGATACAGCTGGAAGGATCCGTTTTTACCCTATAATCAAAATCCAAACCTAAATCCTTCAGTCCAGGCAGAGAATGTGGACGTTTCTAGTCAGACAGAGTGCGATTTTGTAGTTTTTCACTAAAACAACAACTAGATCTCTGGTCAGAAATGAAACTATCGTTGATTAAGGGCCCAGAGTCAAAGTATTTAATAATATAACAAATGAGGCTAAGATGGTTTTAACTAGTTTGAGATAAACATATATTGTAATTTAATGCAATACGCATAAAACTGTTTAATATTGCCCTTTGAAAGATACTCATGAAACTGTTTAATATTGCCGTTTGAAAGATACCCATGGAACTGTTTCATATTGCCCTTTGAAAAATAACCATGAAACTGTTTGATATTGCCCTTTGAAAAATACGCATAAAACTGCTTAATGTTACCGTTTAAAAGATACCCATAAAAGCTATTTAGAAGTATCCTTTGAAAAGTAGCTATGAAAACTATTTAATAATCATATATTACCCTCTAAAAGATACCCACGAAAGGTATTTAATAGTCACGTATTACCCTTTCGAAGATAACCGTGAAAACTATTTAATAGTCACATATTACCATTTAAAAGATACCCACTAAAGCTATTTAATAGTCACATATCACCCTTTAAAAGATACTCAATAAAGCTATTTAATAGTCACGTGTTACCCTTTGGAAGACACCCATGAAAACTTTTAATATTACCCATTGAAACATACGCATAAAACTGTTTAATATTACTCTTTGAAAGATACCCATAAAAACTATTTAGTAGTATTCTTTGAAAAATACCTGTGAAAACTAGTTAATAGACACATATTACCCTCTGGAAGATACTCACGAAAGTTATCCAATAATCACGTATTACCCTTTGAAGGATAGTCACTGAAGCTATTTAATAATATAAATAGTTACGTATTATCCTTTGAAAAGCACCCATGAACAACATTTAATAGTCACATAATACTCTTTGATTGGCATCCCTGTACACACTGAAAGTCACTCAGTATTATTTCAAATTTAAATCAAATATCCTTTTAGTCACAAACAATCCTTTTTAAAGTCAAATACACAGTTATAAAGAAAACCACATTTGTTAAAGTTTGATATCATATATTCTCAAGTAAATATCTCACAAATTATATGACAGCTAAGTTCAATGTGAGATGTGATATGAAGTCCTTTTACTTTAAAGAAAAATGTTTAATTTATTTGAATTTCATTAAAATATATTTAAAGAAAACTATTAAAACACTAAATGCTTTTGCGGCGTTAATAAAAAAATATTTTTTTAAAGAAACATGTTAACATATGTACATAAATTTACTAGCTCATAATAAACGCATTCAAACGTCCTATAACTAAGATAAACCTTGCAGAATTAACAATAAAAAACACGCTGATGATATTTTATCTTGCTTTTCGATTTCAAAGAATCTTCAGCCATTAAACGAACTAATGAAATATCACACGAAACTGATGACCGGCAGATGACTCGCCTGATCTTCGTCGATCACTCGAGCGAAAGTGGCGCCCTCCCAACGAACAGCGGTGAGTGTTGGACTTCCTTCTTCAATGGAACCTACATAACGAGCGTTAGCAAATTTAGGTGGATGGTTTTCAGTGTTAACTAAAACGAGTGCTACTTCAGCCTCTATGAAGGCTGGGGGAACTCCAGACGAAAATACTTCTCTTGCCTGAAAGAAAAAATAACGATAAACGAGTTATCAAACTGACAAACAAAAACAATTCGTGATGACGAGAAATCCACTTGAGGTAAAAAAGTATCTCACGACGGCTGGTATGGGTATTAACACTTTAATTAACATTTAATTAAAATCAGCTTCAAATTAACCAGAAGATAATCTAAGAAGGTCGAAACGTTGTTCTCTGTTTAATCAGTAAAAGTGTTAAACACCCATACCAGCCATCCTGAGATACAAATAAAAATATTAGTTACAATTTGAAAAAAAACTAAATTATTATTCGATGTTATACAGCTGTCCAACTGTTTAATAAATGTATTAACATGTTAAAGATTTCTTTTATTTTACAATCAAAAGTTAAATTGAAAAAACAGAATACCAGACGTACAGGTCTGATGTGTTATTTGATTGGTTTTATCCTCTGTGCGAACTGCAGTTTCGCACATTCAAGCTGTGCTAATGAACCTCAATTAACTGTGCTTAACTAAAAAGTGTTTTTCGTACTTTTATTAAGTGTGTTTAGAAAATCCTATCGAAACCTTAGAGAACTGTGAGTGAGAGTATTTAATAGCGGTAAGTCGATTATATTCTGAACTTACTCTAACACCAAGAAGAAGTGGTAAGCCAGTTCCGTACTGTTGCTTCAACTCGCTTATCGGTTTGGCTAGCGTTATATCCCCAGTTGTAGAATTCAGGGTAAAAAACGTAATCCAGGGTATGTCTAAAAAAATTAAATATAGTAGCGAAGAGGCTGAATCAAAATTAAATATATATATTTGTGTATATACATATAAATAGAGAGAACGATCCACAAGAGGGCCTGTCAAGTCTGCCGTCGGAGACACTAATTTTGTATTTCATATCTCAATATTCTAAAGTTATCTTTACTGTAATTTTTCATAGCCAAAATGCTACTGTTGAAACGTTTTAGCATTTTACTTTCAGGACAAAGCTAAGCGACATCTCAAACGTAATGAATTCAAAACGTTAAAAACTGAATACCGAGTACTGTTTTCAGATTATCATCAAATACCCAGTAAAGTGTGTATTTCGTTACCTAATGTAGGACCTGTTAATGAAGTTGTACGATTACCACAACAAATATTCAGTAACTATCTCATCCAATCAGAGGTTGGATTAACATTTTAAGAAGCTAATCTATAAAACAACGTCATGTAAAATTTTTCAACTTGTCAGTATACTCTGGATATAAAGGTTGTTAACAACGTCATGTAAGATTTTTCAACTTGTCAGTATACTCTGGATATAAAGGTTGTTAACAACGTCATGTAAGATTTTTCAACTTGTCAGTATACTCTGGATATAAAGGTTGTTAACAACGTCATGTAAGATTTTTCAACTTGTCAGTATACTCTGGATATAAAGGTTGTTTTTTTTCCTTCGACCAAAAGTTGAACATATATTTCAAATAATTTAATTTGCGATGTTATCATGTCAGAATATTACGTGTCTAGAGATCTGTTTTTTCGGCACACTTCACCTGGTAGAAAGCTGTACAAGATAGCACGCTGATCCCCGAAGTCTCCATCTTCAGCACGAATTTGTAAAACTTTGTCACCCTAATTAACAAAAAAAAAAAACACTTTATAGATGAATGAACAAGAAAGTTGGCAAATATAAAATAAATCCATTCTTTTCTCAGATGACTGACCACAGTTTAAACATTTGGTAATTAGTCTGAACTAACCGGCTTTTGAAACAACTTTGTACCTTCTGCATTTCTTCTTCATATTAATATTAACCATTAATGATTTTGATCTAGATTTGGGCGGATTATTTGTTGTTCTCACTACTTATTTACGTATCAACTTCAAAACTTACCGGTTTCAGACTTTCTGACACTCGAACTACATTCGGAAGTTCAGTGAAGAACGGAGGGCTGTCTTGGACATCCTCTACAACCACGATGATGTCTACCGTGGCAATGTTTCTTGTGTCTATTGTCTCATTGGTCCAGGCATTCTGTCACAGAAACAATTTATCACTTGTTATGGTAACAGAAGAAGCTAAAGATCTTATTTAGATTTAAAACAAACTTTGTATTTATTTACAACATATATTGTAACAATCACGATTACAATGACTAACTGTTCTGCCTTCTTAGAGTCGCCATCTTTCATTTGATATCATTATGATGGCTCCAACCAGCATATATTAGAACGTTAACAAAAAAATGAATTTACTCTCTATTTAGATCCATAAATATCCGTACTAAATTACCAGTAGAATTCTGAATTAATAACTATAAGTTAAACAATTTACTGACAATATAAATATTCAATACTTTTAGGACCTGACTTTTTCAAGGAGTTAGTATTTTGTCTCCTTAACATACGAGGCTACATATAGCTAATGTTAATGTTTGTCCAACTTCAGACAGAAGGATGACTGTTAGCAGTTGTCAGCTTTTTATTCAAGTAAAAATGTTCATATTGTATACCCATTATTGACAACTGAATTGTACAATCAGAACACTCGTATGTTATCAACTTTGTGAATATCAACAGTGAGAACTGTCAATACTGGTAACATCTGTTCTAGTCACTGGTCAAAATACATTAACTTCGATACTGGTAACATCTGTTCTAGTCACTGGTCAAAATACATTAACTTCAATACTGGTAGCATCTGTTCTAGTCACTAGTCAAAATACGTTAACTTCAATACTGGTAGCATCTGTTCTAGTCACTAGTCAAAATACGTTAACTTCAATACTGGTAACATCTGTTCTAGTCACTAGTCAAAATACGTTAACTGCAATACTCCTAACATCCGTTCTAGTCACCGGTCAAAATACATTAACTGCAATACTCCTAACATCCGTTCTGGTTACCGGTCACAATACATTAACTGCAATACTCCTAACATCTGTTCTAGTCACCGGTCAAAATACATTAACTGCAATACTGGTAGCATCTGTTCTAGTCACTAGTCAAAATACGTTAACTTCAATACTGGTAACATCTGTTCTAGTCACTAGTCAAAATACATTAACTGCAATACTCCTAACATCCGTTCTAGTCACCGGTCCAAAATACATTAACTGCTATACTCCTAACATCCGTTCTGGTTACCGGTCACAATACATTAACTGCTATACTCCTAACATCCGTTCTGGTTACCGGTCACAATACATTAACTGCAATACTCCTAACATCTGTTCTGGTTACCGGTCAAAATACGTTAACTGCAATACTCCTAACATCTGTTCTAGTCACCGGTCAAAATACATTAACTGCAATACTCCTAACATCCGTTCTAGTCACCGGTCAAAATACATTAACTGCAATACTCCTAACATTCGTTCTGGTTACCGGTCAAAATACATTAACTGCAATACTCCTAACATCTGTTTTGGTTACCGGACAAAATACATTAACTGCAATACTCCTAACATCTGTTCTAGTCACCGGTCAAAATACATTAACTGCAATACTTCTAACATCCGTTCTAGTCACTGGTCAAAATACATTAACTGCAATACTCCTAACATCTGTTCTGGTTACAAGTCAAAATACATTAACTGCAATACTCCTAACATCTGTTCTAGTCATCGGTCAAAATACATTAACTGCAATACTCCTATCATCTGTGCCCCCTGCTAGTACAGCGGTATGTCTTCGGGGTTACAACGCACAATCAGGGGTTCGATTACCCTCGGTGAGCTCAGCTATATCTCCCCATGTGGCTTTGCTATAAGAAATCACACCCTAACATCTGTTCTAATCACCGGTCAAAATACATTAACTGCGATACTCCTAACATCTGTTCCAGTTAGATGTCAAAATATATTAGCTTATAGTCTAATTACTGGCTAACGTACTTATGTTTTAACTGTCAATACTGCCAGCTTCTGTGTACTTTACAACTTACCAGTGCCAGTATTTGAAGTCGGTAAAGGTTTTGTTTCTCATAGTCGACATTTTGAATGAGAACAATTTTGGCTTTACTTGTGCCTCGTGGACCAAACACATACTTTATGGAAAACTTATCTGACCCCTAGAAGAAAAGAATTTTTTTTTCTAACACTTGTAGTGAAACTAATTTTGACAACTAATTTTTCTAAATTAAGTTAACGAATGAGGTGTTACTCTGATCGTCGTCTAAAACTGAAAGTTTTTTATTCCAAAATACACATTTTAAAAGTATTCTTGGCAAAGACGTTACACATGTTAGCTACTACAATATATTTGTATATCTTTGAATTTAGTGCGAAGCTATACGAGGGCTATCTGCGCTAATTCTCCCTCATTTAACACTGTAAGACTAGAGGGAAGACAGCTAGTCATCACTACCCGTCGTCGATTCTTGGGCTACTCTTTTACCAACGAATAGTAGGATTGACTGTCACATTATAACGTCTCCACAGTTAAAAGGACGAGCATGTTTGATGGGATGAAGATTCGAACCCGCGATCCTCAGACTACGGATCGATCGCCGTTGCCACCTGGCCGCTACAACATGCATTCATTCTGAAACCTGTCTAGTTTAAATTTTCTCCATATATTAGCAAGCCTGAACTATAAGAAACCATATATCATACTACACAATACAAGAAATCTTTAACAACTGGTAATTTATATTTTAAAAAAAATATGATCCACAAGATAAGGCAGCAAAGACTAAACCTGGTTCCTACTGTCCATAAAATTAATACGTTTTTAGAAGCTTAGCTCTAACAGTTAAACTCAGAACCTAACTTACCCGAAGTTCAAACTTTACTGGAAGGTTGCTCGTGTCTTTATCTTTGGCCACTACAGAAGTAATGGTAGCGTTCTGAGCTGTATTCTGCCAGAATTAATAATTATGAAATTATTACTGACCGAATATCTTAAGTAATGCAGTAGTAGGTGTTTAAAATTAGAGTAAGGGGTAAGAAACTAAAGGGAATTTGATAAACTATTTAAAAAAAGTCTATCCTAGAATTCTTACCAATCAGACGTGTAATCAAGGCGTCTTGACAAAGGAGAGCATCCCAGAATCACTCATACTTGGCTCGTAGAATGTATTACAGGTTGTAGTTACACAGCGTAACTTTAGAAACTTCAGTTTCACACTATATTTTACAGGTTACGTACAATAAAATGCTGCAGTAACAGAGGTACTAGAAACTGTTCACAGGATGTCTCTGTGCGTGTAAAAACTGGAAACATTATTATTAGACTTTAGACACACAAGGTTTTTACGTTGCTCGTCTGTTGAATTTCACGTCAAGCTATTCACGAGCTATCTGCGCTAGTCATCCCTAATTTCGAAATGATTACCTGTAAGAAAATCAATTGGTCCACCCAAAATTATTAGACTAGTGGGATTGGCAGGTATACCACGGTTGAAAACATAATGATGTTCGATAACGGGATTCAATCCCAAACAATTCTTTACTGTGTTATTGTTAACTCATTGTTGGGATAAAAGGAACATAATATTGAAAAGTTTGGTCTGATGTGGAGCTTGAGACAGGAATATTTAAAAAAAACTTTTCTCTGATGACATTCAATGAAAAATACTAAGAATGTTGCTTCCTCCACACTAGTACAGCGGTAAGTCTATTGAATTACAATGCTAAAATCAGGGGTTCGATTCCCCTCAGTAGGCTCAGCAGATAGCCCTATGTGGCTTTGCTATAATAAAACACACACAGAAATGTTCATTTTCGTACGTTGTATGTGTGTGAAACTTCATGAACATTCCAATTAACTTACTCATAGATTTTTTTAAATATGTTTATATTTTAATCCTTGTATTACCTTTCCCCCTGTTATTACTGTATAAGTTTTATTTAATATGTAAAGCTTTGTTGTTCTTGCCTCTCAGCGGTATGTCTGTGGATTTACACCGCTAGAAACCTGTGATGGGCAGAAGAACAATTAGCCCATTGTGTAGCTTTGTACTTAACGAGAAACAAACAAACAGCTCTTTATTAAATGATAACAGAAACATATGTTTGATTCTCTGTTATAGAAATTTTCTGATGGAAGAGTGTGTATGTGTTTTCTTATAGCAAAGCTACAATGGGCTATCTGACGAGCCCACCAAGCGGAATCGAATCCATGATTTTAGCGTTGTAAATCCGAAGACATACCGCTGTAATAACGGGGGCTTATCTATAGAAATATTGTTTGTTACTTTATTTGTTGTTAAACACCAACTTTAATAGATTTGCTTCTTTGTTTGTTTTAGAGCATTAACTCTTTTAGTTATTTGTTGTGTTCACCTCGAGGAATCGAACCCCGGGTTTTAGTATCGTAAGTTAATAGACTTGTCGTTGTACCAACAAGTGACACACTCATAGAAAATTAAATGAAAATTTGAGCACCAAGACATATAAGTTTTTGTTTGTATTATTCTGGGTGCGTTTCCCCAATTGCGCTGACGTTAAATACCCCACTGGAAACTACCAAGATCACACGATACAAAACATGAAATTATATCCCTTGAATTTTAAAGCAAGTTTACAACACATGATAAATTACTCAATTTTAAAAAATAATTTCGTAAATACGAAGTAATGTACTTATTATCATTACGGTGGTGACCTCTCTTTCAAAAAGAAGGTATAACTTATTTGTTTTGAATTTCGCGCAAAACTACTCGACAGTCACCGCCAACTCTTGGGCTACTCTTTTACCAACGAATAGTGGGATTGACCGTCACATTATAACGCTCCCACGGCTGAAAGGGCGAGCATGCTTGGTGCGACCGGATTTCGAACCCGCGACCTTCGGATTACCAGTCGAACGCCTTAACACACTTGACCATGCCGGGCCAACAAGGCATAACAACAACAAACATCGGCCATTTTCATAAATGAATTACAGTTTCATTGGTACCAGCTTCCATTTTTGCCGTGTACGAAAGTTAACGTAAAAAATATTTTCTAAGTTTGTTATAAATGTAAAATGGTAAGAACAGAGACTTTACAAAATGAAACAAAACATTAAACTGTTGTTTTCCGGATATTAAATACTGTATTTTTAATTTATAATTCTAATACAAATATATATATTTGTTTTGAAAAATAAAACAACAAATTCTACTAATACAACCGTTTGAGAAGATGCAATTGCAGACAGGTTAAAACTAACCTCAGATAGTTTGATGACTGAGTCGTACTGCAAAAACGGGGACAAAATCCTCGTGGCGTCTGTGATGACGACCGTCGATTCGTCTTCAGTTGTCTACGTAAGACGTGTAGATAAAAGATTACCTGTGTTACTGTTAAACTTGTCGCTCAAACTCGATTAATTAGAACCACGAATTTGTTGTTAGTTTTAGATTGTTTTAGGTTAGATTGTTCAGGCAAAACAATCAACTTGTTGAAAACCCAGAGATTAAAAACGTGAGTTTATGAGCAAGAATGAAATTCTAACAAATAATTATAATTGACATCATTAGAGGATAACATAAAACTAGACGTAATCGTGTGACTTGAAGCGCACGATGCACAAACAAAAGGTTAACTTTGAGACGTAAACTAGTTTTTCGCATACGAAATGCCTAGTTTACAATGTTACAAGATGTATCAGTTACAGTGCCCAACCTTACTAGAAGTACTCCAGGTAGTACAAACAAACTGCCATTCGTTTTTTTAATTATTTTAACAGCAAACGTGTGTAACGATGACAACTGAGAAAGAAACTGACTTACCTCAACTCCATCCGTAACGAACACTGTAAACCTGTATTGGTCTTCCTGTAAAAAAAACGTGAGGCGTATTTTAATATCATGCAGTGTATAGAATGTTTTCTTCGTCAAATTAGGACAAACTTATAAAATGTGTAATTAGATTAAGTTATAGTAACATCTGGAACGTGCAAACTAAAAGGTGTCCTTTACATTTTTAGTACTTCTATCGACAAGTTTTCTTCACGAAAGTGTATCTGTGATAATCGCTTCACGGACACGGTTGGTGTATTGCACGAATGTTTTATTTCCAGTAATTTGCTGTGAGAAATAATATTTGGTTTTAATGGTAATTAATGTCAATACGTTAGGACATCTCTTACGTAAATTATTGCATCTTTTTGAAAATATCGATTTCTTTGACATCAAGATTTATCTTACAAAACTCATTTGCATTTAGTGACGTTGGTTAATCAGTTTGACAACTTTTGACAGGTGAACCAGCTGTCAACAGCTTTACAGCTCGCGCATGACTTATCCGCGTGAGGCAGCATAACGTTCTGCCTCGTATGAAACGTGGCTCGTGTGTAATTTAGACCTGTGTGTATACATATATATACGTACTGTATTTATCACAAAGCAATCACTCGAAAAGAAAAAAAAAACTGCAAAGAAATAAATGTGTGCGCATAAACCCTTTTTTTTAAAGACTTCGCGCATATCAAGATAGGGCATGAACATTTTCGTGTTATATCACGAATACAGTTTGTTTACTTGTCTGTTGTTAAGCGCGAAGCCACACAATCGGGCTATCTGCGTTTCGCCTAAAAAACATACCGCGTCAGCCTTCCGTATCTTATTGCTCCCCAGTGACACAGCGGTATGTCTGGGGACTCATACCTCTAGAAAATTAGTTTCGGGGAGAGCAAAGATAACCTTTTCTGTCGCTTTATGCTTCATTCCAAACAATCAATCATACCATATTATTAGGCATACATTTAATTTCTCTATTATGTAAACATATAGACGCTATTATTGTGTTTCACGAACAGCGGACGAGCGATATACTGATTTTTACCTATTTTTCTTATGCCTAAGCTTTCGATAAACGACGTATTTCACATATATTGCAATAAGAAGTTTGCGGAAAGACTTACACACTTAACACTTTTAAAGCTTGTAGGGCATGAATACACAACTTGGATAAAACTTCACGGTATGCGGGTGATGTTTGTACAAAGATATGGTGTTCCATTACATTTAAAGAGGTCCACGTATTTGTATTTTAAATACTTGACATGTCTACCTCTATCCTATGAAATCACTCTTACCAAAGTTAACTTCTTTTCTGTTCTTGTAACACCCATGTTGACAGAGAGTAAATTCTCTAGAAATATGTATTTATAATAATAGCTTTTCTGTAAACGTTACCTAAGCAAACCTCGTAAAGGAAGTAAGTAGGATACACATTTTATAGTGCAATTCTAGTCAGCTAAAATATGTTATTACAGCAAACTTTAGAGTATCTCTGTGTGTTTAGTTGAATAGTTTATACACTGATACCTCGCTGGTGAGCCGAAAGAGTGGGGTGAGGAGTTACAACCCCTCCAGTCTTATGAACTATGAAATAAATTATTTTTAAACCTAAAAAAACAGAATTATTCTTAAACTAAAAAAAAGAGAATTTTTCGAAAGGTTTAATAATGACCTGTGGAAAGAGTTTCAGTCAAATCAAAACATAGATCCACCCCTTCAGTCACATCAAAATATAGATCCGCCCCTTCAGTCACGTCAGAACATAGATCCACCCCTTCAGTCACATCAAAACATAGATCCACCCCTTTAGTCACATCAAAATATAGATCCGCCCCTTCAGTCACGTCAGAACATAGATCCACCCCTTCAGTCACATCAAAACATAGATCCGCCCCTTCAGTCATGTCAGAACATAGATCCACCACTTCAGTCACATCAAAATATAGATCCGCTCCTTCAGTCACATCAAAACATAGATCCACCCCTTTAGTCACATCAAAATATAGATCCGCCCCTTTAGTCACATCAAAATATAGATCCGCCCCTTCAGTTACATCAAAACATAGATCCGCCCCTTCAGTCATGTCAGAACATAGATCCACCCCTTCAGTCACGTCAAAACATAGATCCGCCCCTGCAGTCACGTCAAAACATAGATCCACCCCTTCAGTCACATCAAAACATAGATCTGCCCCTTCAGTCACGTCAGAACATAGATCCACCCCTTCAGTCACATCAAAACATAGATCCGCCCCTTCAGTCACGTCAGAACATAGATCTGCCCCTTCAGTCACATCAGAACATAGATCCGCTCCTTCAGTCACATCAAAACATAGATCCGCTCCTTCAGTCACATCAAAACATAGATCCACCCCTTTAGTCACATCAAAATATAGATCCGCCCCTTCAGTCACGTCAGAACATAGATCCACCCCTTCAGTCACATCAAAACATAGATCCACCCCTTTAGTCACATCAAAATATAGATCCGCCCCTTCAGTCACGTCAGAACATAGATCCACCCCTTCAGTCACATCAAAACATAGATCCGCCCCTTCAGTCATGTCAGAACATAGATCCACCACTTCAGTCACATCAAAATATAGATCCGCTCCTTCAGTCACATCAAAACATAGATCCACCCCTTTAGTCACATCAAAATATAGATCCGCCCCTTTAGTCACATCAAAATATAGATCCGCCCCTTCAGTTACATCAAAATATAGATCCGCCCCTTCAGTCATGTCAGAACATAGATCCACCCCTTCAGTCACGTCAAAACATAGATCCGCCCCTTCAGTCACGTCAAAACATAGATCCACCCCTTCAGTCACATCAAAACATAGATCTGCCCCTTCAGTCACGTCAGAACATAGATCCACCCCTTCAGTCACATCAAAACATAGATCTGCCCCTTCAGTCACGTCAGAACATAGATCCGCCCCTTCAGTCACGTCAAAACATAGATCCGCCCCTTCAGTCACATCGAAACATAGATCTGCCCCTTCAGTCACATCAGAACATAGATCCGCCCCTTCAGTCACGTCAAAACATAGATCTGCCCCTTCAGTCACATCGAAACATAGATCCGCCCCTTCAGTCACATCAGAACATAGATCCGCCCCTGCACTTAAAAACACTTGAACTGACAAGTGATTTGAAATGCTTTTCTTTCTAATTTGTCGTCGCTTGAACGTGACAGTCTCGTGTTATTTATTACATTACAATACTATTTTTGTTTCTATTTTTAAAAACGCCATAGCGTCTTCAAAATTATTAGGAACGACTTACGTTTATTTTGAACTAAACTAATTTGTTGTAAGGTTAGAAAGAATTAATTAAACATACAACAAACATACCGTGATCATAAACACTCGATTAAAATGTAATTTCACGAAGATTTCCATTAACAAGTAGACACCGTTTATAATATTTCTAGAACTGATGTTACTTATCCTGTATGGTTGTGTGTTCATCGAAAACTTTTGAACACAATAACAATGTAGGTTCAGCATTTTAACTTCCTTGGTACCCCAAGATGATGAACCACTTCGGGTATCTAAGTATTCATCAAACTAGTTTTTACGACAACTATATGATAATCCAGGCCTAATGAAAAGGAGTTTATACCGTAGGCCTTTTCGTCAAAATCACATCCGCCTCGGTAAAACTTGCGGAACGAACTTCCAGAAAATCGGCGCCTGATCCACGAACTCCGAAAGTCAGGACATCAGGGATATCAGAATCGTAACCTTTCAGGCGGTAAACGATGCTTCCTAAAGAAAAGTAAGGTTTCACGTCACACGTCGGCTTCAAGTCTTTATTAAGGTAACCACGCGTATGGAAAATAAATAGGAACATTGAATGAAGCGTTATTTCGTGCTAACACAAACACAAATGTGTTATTCGATAATATAGAGTTAAAACATTTTTCGTGTCAAAGTTTGTGTTCTTGACTTGTATTTCAAATTATTTCTGTGATCACTGCAGTACGTACCTTGACAACATTAATCTTAAAAAATACATTAAACATAATACGTCAGAAATTAGCAGGACTGACAAATGATGTGAGAAAACACAATAAATACTTAAGTGTGTTTATCACTGTATCATACGCTTCAAATCTTGTAACACCTTTTTATCACTGGTCTATTTTTCATCTTTGAAACATGAAACTGAATGGAAAAACTGAATAATACCACCGTTGGTAAAGGTGTTATCATTATATATATATTGCTTCTGAAGTTTCTGGCATTTATATGATTACATAAACTTTTGCAACGTGCCTCTAACCTTTCACCTTGACCCCTGTGAAAAAACATGAAGCTTACTTAAAAAGAAACGTGCAAATAAATTCTTACTCAAATTACTAACGATATTATTGTGTCATTATAGCATTAAACAAATGTTTTGTAAGGTTTGATATTACTAAAATTAGCAGATGGGCTTGAAACAAAAGAATGGGCTTTATAATTATAAATTGAGCAATAAACAAAATAAACAAGACGTCTTATAGGAACACGTTTTCTATATTGTCATTTCACTTTTGCGTGTTAAAACAAAACAACAATAACTTAACATTTTCAACATAAATGTTCTCTATACTGGCATTTCACTTTTGTGCGTTAAAAACAACAATAATAGGTAAAAGTTCCAACATAATAACAATGGTTGACCTCTTTAATTTTGCTAAGCTTACCTATTTTGGTTTCTCTGGGCAGTTTCAATACTCGCATGTTGTGTGAAACTTCAATATTTGGAGCATTTCCTAATAAAAATAACATTATTTAATCGTGATTTCGTTATGACAACAACATTACATTATTTAACAAACATTATAAAAAATAACATTATTTAATCGTGATTTCGTTATGACAACAACATTACATTATTCAACAAACATTATTAACTTGAGTGTAAAGGAAAATGGGCAACAATGAAAAATACTCATATTCTTACTTTTAATATAACATACAAACAGTGTAAATATATGTATATGTAAGAATAATTTTAGAACCTTGTTTCAACTGAAGAATATAACTGTTTAACGTTCATGAAAGGTACGTCTTTGCAGTCAACTAATATCATACGCTGTGTATATTTCACTGCAAACTTTAATCGAATATGCATTATTTTATTTATATCTGATATGTTTTGATAACAATATCTCTCAGTGTCATCGAAGAAAAAAACTCATATTTTGGGTACTAGTTACCATTTGTTTTGTTTTTTTACCAGTAAGCCACACATTTTTTTTTTTCAAATCATGACTTGGTTTGTTTGGAATCTGGCATAAAAATACACAAGGTCCATATGCACTAGTCGTCTCTAATTAAGCAGTGATTGACTGAAAGGGAGACAACTAGTCAATACCACCCACCCCCAACTCTTGAGCTACTCTTTTACCAACGAACAGTGGGTTTAACTGTAACATTACAACGCCCCCACGGCTGAAAGAACAAGCAAGTTTGATGACGGACAGAATGGGAGCCGAGAACCCGAAACCATCAGATCTCGCCAGACCTCTTCCTCCAAATTTGACTCATATGAGGTGAAAATTGTAAAATATTTTAATAAAATCACTTCGTTTTCACGAATTTGGAAAATCTTAGTTTCAGGAATTCCATAATAAAAAGTCACACAACCCCAATAACATAAAGTAATATCAAACGATCTATTTGTTTTAAAATTTGAGATTTCTCAAAGGGCATTGAGCATTATCCAAATCTTAGCAGTGCTTTTCAGGTTTTAAGTAAAGGATTCTGTGATTTAATCAAACGAAGTAAAAGCAAAATACTTTTCATAACGAAAACTGATTCTTTAGCAGACCTACAATATTAAATCATCAACCCTTACACTGATTTTATTCTATACTCATTATAAGTGATCGATTTGTTAACCTCAATCCAGCTGCTGATCACGCTATAAAGTGATTTGTTTCTGTACCACCAGTCGATTGGTGTTCCTCTTCCATTACTATTAACTATACTTCATATCACTACCAACGATATTTTTCTATATTTAACTAGTTAATAATAAATTAAACGGTCTATTTTTGTTACATAAAATTTGATCTTACGACGCTCCATATTTACTAATTATGTTCTCCCTTGAACGAAGAAATAATTTATAATCTGTTGTTCTGTAAATTTCATCTGACGAATGATCGTTTATTAAATAAGTAAACGTTATTTAAGAAATGAAAAAATATAACCATATGTCACTTTCAATGGTTATTAATTTTTCACACACACATTTTAATATAAAATAATATATAAACTTTTTCCTAAATTTATTTTTTCACACTATTTCCTGCCATACTATGTGCCCGTATGTGAAAATACTTTCCTAGTTTATGAATTTGTTTCCTTCATACGAGGCCTGGCATGGCCGAGCGCGTTAAGGCGTGCACTCGTAATCCGAGGGTCGCGGGTTCGCGCCCGCGTCGCGCTAAACATGCTCGCCCTCCCAGCCGTGGGGGTGTATAATGTGACGGTCAGTCCCACTATTCGTTGGTAAAAGAGTAGCCCAAGAGTTGGCGGTGGGTGGTGATAACTAACTGCCTTCCATCTAGTCTTACACTGCAAAATTAGGGACGGCTAGCACAGATAGCCCTCGAGTAGCTTTGTGCGAAATTCCAAAATTCCATTCCTTCATACCATTACCCGCCGTATCATACATCCAAATCTTTTTTGTTGTCTTACTTTGTAGAAAATATACCCTAATCACACTCTGAAAAAAATTCTAATCTAACAATGTATACATATTACACTGCACAACAAAGTTTTTGCTTCTTGAACAATGTTGGATGTTCCTTATAGATTTTTGGCTGCTGATCACGAAAATCATATCCATATTTGCCCATCACGTACCGTTTCATCGAAATCTTTATTTTTGCTACAATGGAAAAACGGTATCAGGGCAACTGGAACCTGTCATTGCTTGCTGACTACTGACTATGTGATACAATGAACATTGAATACAAACGAAAATCAGGAGCTAAACACTTTTAATTACGTTAAACTTAATAGCGTATTAGAAACATATGCGCAATTAAATACGTTATTGATGGTAAACAGTTAACTGTCTATTTCTCAGAGTTCCTTTATTTGTGCATACCCACAAGGTACTTGTCACAATCGGCAACACCTTTTCAGGAAGCAAAAGTTTCAAAAAAACTTGTTGTGCAGTGTTATCAACACATATTTTTAAATTTTAAATTAATTAGTTTGAGAATTTAACGTGATTGATAGCTATAATACTAAAAGTTTGGCTGTGCGTTCAGAGATGCCCTTCTGCATAGAGTTGTTGGTGAAGTATCTGTGACCTTTCTGTCACCTTGAACTAGTCTGATCATTCTCCTCTGACCTCTCTCATTAACAAGGTATTTTCTCCTACAGAACTGCCACTAACTGAATGTTTTTGTTGTTCTTTTCTCACCATTCTCTGCAAACTCTATAGACTGTAGTTCGTGAAAATTCCACGAGGTCAGCATTTCAGGGTCAAAAGGTCAGCATTTCAGAGTCAAAGTCACTTAGATTACACATCTTCCACATCCTAATGTTTGGTCGAACAACAATTAAACCACTTTACCAAGTCTTCAAGCTTTTTATATTGAGTTGCAGCCGCATGATTCGCTGTTTGGGTAGATGCTGTAAAGAGCGGGTTACACACTTAATAAATTGACCACTGAGTGTATACAAACATTTTTTTAATTTTGGAAAATTCCTTTAATGTGAATAATCTTTAAAATAATTTTTATACAAAAGCGTCTTTCTTGCCAAATGGATCGGTTGTGATCCATGGTTAGCTTGAATCCGATGATACGTGGTTTATGTCCCGTTCCTGAAAAAAAAAGCGCTCTTCGCGTCCTCTGCTGGAACAATGGTAAGTCTACTAATTTAAAACGCTAAAATAAAAGGTTTGATTCCCCTCGGTGGACACAACTGATAGCCCGATGTGGTTTTGCAAAAAGAAAAACATAAGTACACGCTCTTTGCTTTGAGTTTGTTAGTGTGTTATCAGAGTGACAGTCAAATGCAGTTCGTCCAGGTGTCAATGTTGGCTAGTTGTTATATTTTCAGTCTATTAGTTCAAAAGTATCGACTGACACAAGTAGCGAGCTCTTGTGTAATTGTATTGGCTTCAGTATTATTTACTAAACATACGATCTCACCACTCACGTTCATTATCAGAGTTATTGCAAGCCATTATCAACACTAAATCCGAGGTTTTGTAGCGCCAAACATCGGGTTTTGATATCTCTGATGGGCGTAGCACAAATAGACTGTTATGTTAATTTCTTTTCTTTTTGTAAAATTATAAATAATTTACATTTCTCTATTATGTTATAGATATAATAAGATACAAAAAGTCAGAAACAAATCAGATAATAATATAATATATATTCTTTACAAATCCCTCTTTCATTCCACGACCGTTCTTTTATAGTGATTTCACAATGCAGGGAGGGTAAAAAATATTTTAATATTTATCAATTTATACACTTCACAGATTACACTGTACTAACTACTCGCTATAACAGGAAGCCAACCAAGGAATCTGTACCCTTTACAGATTTCATTTAGTTTAAGAATAGTAGGTAATGTAATTTATGTATTGTGGTAACTAATTTACACTTAGCACTGAATGTTTGTTTGTAACTTGACTGAAGAGCTTGTTTCGTTTTTAAGTTATAGAGGGAAAAGAATTTTTTTGTTTAGGAATTTCACACAAAGCTACTCGAGGGCTATCTGTGCTAGCCGCCCCTAATTTAGCAGTGTAAGACTAGAGGGATGGCAGCTAGTCATCACCACCCACCGCAAACTCTTGGGCTACTCTTTTACCAAGGAATAGTGGGATTGACCGTAACATTATAACGCCCCAAGGCTGGGAGGGCGAGCATGTTTGGCGCGACTCGGACGCGAACCCACGACCCTCAGATTACGAAGCGCACGCCTTAACGCGCTAGGCCATGCCGGGCCCAAAGGGAGAAGAAAAAATCAGAAGAAAGAAGTAGAAGTCCAATTTCAATCTCAGCTTTCATACTACTGACGGAATTTGGACAAATTTCAACCTCAGCTTTCATACTACTGACAGAATTTGGACAAATTTCAACCTCAGCTTTCACACTACTGACAGAATTTGGACAAATTTCAACCTCAGCTTTCATACTACTGACGGAATTTGGACAAATTTCAACCTCAGCTTTCACACTAATGACGGAATTTGGACAAATTTCAACCTCGGCTTTCACACTACTGACAGAATTTGGACAAATTTCAACCTCAGCTTTCACACTACTGACAGAATTTGGACAAATTTCAACCTCAGCTTTCACATTACTGACAGAATTTGGACAAATTTCAACCTCAGCTTTCACACTACTGACAGAATTTGGACAAACTTTACGAATAGTTCTGTGTGTGAATCGTCGAGTATTTTTGAGTCAAAGATTGTGCGGATTTGCACTTGTTCTGGTGTTACCGTTACCATAGGCTATAAATTGGACATCATGAGGATCCACTGTCGTTTCTCCTATCACATATTTCCTGTCATCACTTGTTGAGTGTTGCCTGGAGACAGTTCAAGTTCTAAACAGAGTTGTTAAAGCTCCGGAGATCAATTCATTTTTCATCTCATTGAAAAGTTAATAAAATATTTATGACGCAAACTAGAGATTTATAATTATTTTCCCAGTAGAAAATTACTTATTATTTTTCTTTTCTTTTTGTGTTACGCTATTGTGCGTGATTTACCTTTATACAGTGGACATTTATGCATATTTTGTATTCCTGCCTATACAGCATCATACGTGTAACCTTTATAAAACCAGTGTGTCAAGTTCTGTTTCACTTCTCGAAATAAGACGAGTCATAAAAGCCAAAATGGATTTATCTAAATAGAATAATTCGATTACTGTCTGCACATTACGGATTCAGTGAAGGGAGTACAAGGTAGCCGTGAAACCTTTTTAAGTATAATAAGTGTAGGTATATTAAGCCTACAATAAAGACGTAGTGGAAAATCACCTTGCCTAGAGCCAAGTGCATAAAATTTATCACGAAAGTAAAAAAATATCAATTCAATTTTAAAAACAAATCGTTTCTGTTAAATTATAAAAACAGCAAGCATTTAGTAGAAAAGAACATAAAAAGTCACCATCACACGTTTTCGAACACTGCAAGTCAAATAAACACAACACAAGCATAGAAAACACTCAAATACTAAATAAAGAAACAAACATAAACAAACGCAAAATTAATTAAGCCTTACTTATACAACAACTTAAACCCAAAATAAACCAACATAAAGGAACGCCTTTATACCTATATTAATATAATAAAATAAATAAAATTATGTATTCAAACATCTAACACCGCCCTTTACATTCCGAGACACAGTTACACAACCCCATTTCAAACATGTGGTCAGCTTCCGGTCAGTTACCTCTTTCTTTGTGAACCTGACGATGACCGAAGAAGGTCGAAACGTTGTTCGCTCTTCTATGTAAAATATTTTCTCAACCCAAACGAGCCGTTTTTGCATATAAATTTTTCAGCAAGTATTTTTCTTGATTTTTTGTCAATATATTTCAATTTATACTTTCAACAAATAGATTAACTATATTAGATATTACATTATACTTTTGTTACTAAGCAACATGACATCAAAGCTATTTTTTTGGAACGTACTTCAACCAATGCGAATTAGCTTTTCTGTATATTCGAAGTTGTGAACCTAATTGATTTTTATCAATAATTATTCAATGAATTCGGCACGGATTCATTTCATAAATGATCTTAATTTTGATTGGTTCACAAAGAAATTTACTGACTTTTGACTGCCTCGACTGAACTTTTCTGTTCTCTTTTTTTTTTTGGTCAAACATGATTCCGCAAAATTTATTTATTTCAGACAGCTATGAAATGTAAGGTTAGGGTATACTGTCGGATGGGGTAACAGTGGGGGTTGTATTTGTCTTGTCATTTGTGAATGACTGTATGAGGCCCGGCATGGTCAGGTGGGATAAGGCGTTCGACTGGTAATCTGAGGGTCGCGGCTTCGAATTCCCGTCGCACCAAAAATGCTCGCCCTTTCAGTCGTGGAAACATTATAATGTTACAGTCAATCCCACTGTTCGTTAGTAAAAAAGTATCTCAAGAGTTGGCAGTGGGTGGTGAAGACTAGCTATCTTTCTTCTAGTCTTCTGCTAAATTAGGGACGACTAGCGCATATAGCTCTCGTGTAGCTTTACGCGAAATTAAAAAACACAAACTGGCTATATGTTAGTGTATATGATAAGACATTAATTTAAACAAGTAACCTAACGTATATATAAAGAAAATGAGAGAGAGAATATGATAGAACAATGTTTTTCACTCAATTATTCTGAATATCAATGAAAACTGACTAATTTTAAAATTCGATTTTAAATAGAAAGCGCAAACAGTAATTATAACTAGAAACCACAAAGAGATACTTAGGAAACGTGTTTACAGGAAAAGCGAATCATGCTGATGTTAATATGTGTTTCTGTTTCAATTCGTCAAAATTCAATTAAAATATGTGTTTATTTAACTACCATTTTTGTATGATTTATCTAGTACCCTGGTGTTAATTGAGCACATACGTTGGTGTAAATTTCACTATACCTGTAGAGGTGCCAAACCGAGAAACTTTTTGTGAAGTAGCGCCCCCTAGGGAAAGCATGTTCCATCAGAAAATTTAGAGAAAAAAAAGTGCTCTTTCATTCATTCTGAGGACTTTTTTGTCTGGAATTAATCACAAAGCTACACAATGGACTATGTATGCTATGCCTTCCATGGGTATCGAAACCTGGTATCTAGCGACCTGACTCCATAGAGATGCCGCTGTGCCACTAGGGGGAGCACATTCTGGGAACTTCAGACAAATATTTACACTTGTATATAGTCGTATGTTGCACCTTTAGCAACTTTCAATACCTGCTTGCTGGGCTTGTAGTTTTCGGCTGAGGATCTGGGGTACAGTTAGTTTAACCTGTTCAGTGCCGAAGACGAGATAACTCGTCCAAGCCGATCGGTAACACAGTGCCACGGACTAGTTAATTCGTTTTCAATGCTGTGTGCTTAATGTGTTTTTAAAGACATGCATTTGACCTACTTGAAAATTGTTTCACTTTCGATCCAAAATGGCGCCATGAAAAAGTTACAAAATGAAGAAGCATTAGAGTTGTATTTTGAACTTGGTTCGAAATTGCCGTAGCAGCTGAAATACTTGACAGTCAACAGTTTAAAGGGGAACATACTGTGTTATGCCCTAAATTAGTCCTGTTATTGGGCCTGGCATTGCCTAGCGCGTTAAGGCGTGCGCTTCGTAATCTGAGGGTCGCGGGTTCGCGCCCGAGTCACGTCAAATATGCTCGCCCTCCCAGCCGTGGGGGCGTTATAATGTGACGGTCAATCCCACTATTCCTTGGTAAAAGAGTAGCCCAAGAGTTTGCGGTGGGTGGTGATGACTAGCTGCTTTCCCTTTAGTCTTACACTGCTAAATGAGGGTCGTCTAGCACAGATAGCCCTCGAGTAGCTTTGTGCGAAATTCAAAAAACAAACAAACAAAACAAACAAGTCCTGTTATTAATTACGGTCTTTCTCATCGTTCAAAATGCCCTCTCACTGGGTGAATTGGAATGTGGTATAACAACCAGATAGTATAATATACCAAAATGTGACAATGCCGCACAAAATGAATAAATATTTACTTTATCCTGGTTGGAACTCTGTGGAATTGAATTTTGCGATTGTATTCATTTTGTTAAATTATTAAAAAAACGTTGGTATTGGGAGATCATGGTCACGTGTCCGGAGATCGGGAAACAGGACTCCAAATCGATAAAGTTACAGGTCTGCATCAATATCAGTACCGACTGATATAAATTATGATTATGAAATCAAAATTCAACCAATAGTGACTTACGTCCTGTTGTATAAACAAAACTATTGAAAGAAAATGGAACAACGGTGCTTTTAGGCTTATGAATATCTTAAGAAGTCCCTGCATATGGATTAGATTCTGGTGAAATTCACTTCAAAACCAGGTTAATGAAAAAAACAAACAACGGTAAGAAAAGCCGTAATCAAACAATACCAAACGCGCACGCACACAAACACGCATTTATATGAATGTATAGTGTTGAATTTTTCAACACAACTTTGTTTTACGCTTAGAATAACATGTATTGTTTGTTTTCTTGAATTTCGCGCAAAGCTACTCGAAATCTATCTCTGCAAGCCATCTCTAATTCAGGATAATGAGATTAGAGTAAAGATAGGTATTTATCAGTACCCGTCATCATTTCTTGGTCTACTTCTTTTACCAACGAAACGTGTGTTTAACTGTAACATCAAAACGCATTCACGGCTGAAAGAGCAAGTTTTATGACGGGACTCGAACCTGAGACCTGCAGATTACGAATCAAGCACCCTAACTAAATGTTGCATTAGAATAACTGTATCTTATTATTTGACTTTATAAATGTTTTTATCACAGTTTAATAGCGATATAATTTGCGACTTCAGACCTCAGATTTGGAAAATAAAATGCTTCGATAACACCTTAGCGGCCCCCCAGTGGCTCAGCGGTATGTCTGCGGACTTACACGCTAAAATCCGGGTTTCGATACCCGTGGTGGGCAGAGCACAGATAGCCCATTGTGCAGCTTTGTGCTTAATTCTAAACAACAACAACAACAACACCTTAGCGCACGCTTACCTTGTACCGTCACGTCCTGTAACAATAACATTAAAACTGTCCACATCCACATGATTCCATGTAAGACTTTCGAGGAATTTCACACTCAAAACCTTGAAAAATCTGAAAGAAATGGTACGACATTAACGTTATTTTCTTTAAGAAAATATAATCGACAATTGCATTAAATGCTGTGTAGTTTATACACTATATTTAAAATTGTGATATCCGGCTAATTTACTCACAAAAATAAAACAAAAACATGCATCAAGTAGTTACGTACGTGTCGTAACACAGACGGAAACTTGAAGACTTATTTCGTTTGAAAATCTAAAAAAACATTCATCAAAACACACAAATAATATTAAGGCTTAATCACAAACTTGGAAAACGTGAACAAGCTCTTTGTAATCTTCAGTAAAAATAAATATCAATTTTAGTCAGAAACACATTTTTAATGTTTAAGATGAGTTTCACTTTCAAGTTTACAAACACTAAGAACTGTAAAATAATGTAAAACGAGATAGAGAGATAATTAAATAGGTAAACAACATAACTTTGTAATCTGGTCATAGCTTTGTTGAGTTATGTTCCTAGCACATATTACAGCGATAGTGTAAAATATAAACGAAGACATGCTTTTTCACCTTTAGGAATTTCTTAAGTTCTATGAGTCACCCCAACATTTCAAAACCAACTGTGTAGTGGCAGGGCCGATAAAGAATCGAATGAAGATTTATAAACAGAGCAATACCATGTGGTGAACGTCATATAGTACAGTGAACGTAAAAGTTTCAATGGGTTAAGTGACGTCCGATGCAGAAGGAAGATTTGCTTTATTTAACTGGCGAGCCAATCCATGTTGATAAATCATTTCAACTCTATATTAATTCTATTATACAAATACGTTTACACATCTGCAGTCAGTGGAATAGCCTCACTAAAAATTACACTTTATTTTGGTTTAGGAAAGTGGATGAACTGTAGTGTAGAATATAAACTCACTTAATTATGAAATTAATCTCGTCGATAAACAGCTTTGTTTTAATATAGTTGATGCCCCCTAGTGGCACAGCGGCACATCTGTAGACTCACTTCGCTAGAAACCGTGCAAGTATGCCCCAGCTGGTACAGCGGTACGTTTAGGGATTTACAACGCTAAAATCAGAGGTTCGATTCACCTCGGTGGGCTCAGGAGATAGCCCGATGTGACTTTGCTATAAGAAAGCACACACCATTGTGAATGATGCGTTCATTCTGACACGAAAGATATATTCCTTGCATTACAGATGATGGTTTTACGCTAATACATAAAATATATTCAATCTATATTCGTGGCAAATTCTCTTTAATATAGAAGACAGATTTCCCTTTTTTTCATTACAATACAGATCATAATTTACTGCACTATGAGAAATAAATTTACTCCGCTACATAAAATAGATAATTTTTTTCTACGGTTTTTAAAAGATTTTCTCCATTGTAATCGATAGGTTTGCTCTACTATAAAATATAGATTAGTTACATCATCGTCGTTGGATGAACTGTGGAACACGTTGGAGCAAATAAGCTAAATATAATAAACATATTCCAGTGGAGAGAATGTATTAACACAACTCTTTAGACGGATGCTTACTTTGCTGTAAGACATAGCTTAGCTTTAATCTGAAATGTTGATCAATGTTAACGTTATGCTATGTAAAATAAATTAATGATATTCACTCTATTGTATTACAGATAAACTTCTCCTACTAGAAAGTAGCTAAAATGTTTTATAGAAGAAGATTATCTCTATTAATAAAGGTTTATACAACTATTAAAAGATACATTCTCTCTGTTAGATAAAATAAAATTTTACCCTTTTGAAGAGGTCGGATTCACTCTGTTAACAACGAAAAGTAAAATCTGAAATATATATAAATACATTTGTTTGTTATAACCTAAAAACAAGCCAAAACAAAATAAATTAAAAAATAACGAACAAAAAACGCTGCACTAATTATAAAGATCCTGGGTTGCACATTATGTGGGATATAATGTACCTTAGGTTTTGGAGGTGACTGCAGAAGTAGACCCCCTATTGCGATGGGTGATACACCATTCATCAGTCTTAACCTCCATTCACCAGTCTCTTCATACCAGTATAATTCGTTTACTGGGCTACCAACAAATGCCTTTCTCCCATAATGGAAACTGGAATGCTAACTTCAAGAGATAAGTTTTTAGCTTACTTACCCCCCAAATGGTGGAACCTTATTGTTGTTTTTAGTATTCTCGTTTTTCTTTTCCAATTATTTTTCTTTATTTTGGAGAGCAGTCACCTTCGTCATAGTTGTCTGCTAGCAGTGAAGGGTGATATAGAAGTGGGACGTTGTGGGGTTCAGCACCCACATCTTCCTCTCGTAATTTCTATTTCTATATTTATTGCTACTCCTTTATTATATTTCTTTATGTGTGTGTGTGTGTTTTCTTATAGCAAAGATATATCGGGCTATCTGCTGAGTCCATCGAGGAGAAACGAGCCCCCGATTTATAGTGTTGTAAATCCGTAGACTTACCGCTGTACCAGCAGAGAACTCTTTATGTGAGACTGACAAATGGAGGTTATGACTAATAGTGTATCCCCATCGCAACGTGAGCCCTAGTTTTCAGTTACCTCCAAAACCTAGGGTACTTTGTTATATCCCACATTGTACCCTGTGAATTTTTTTAAACTTAGTGCAGTGTTCTTGTTTATTATTTTTAATATATTTTTGTTTCGACTTTTTTTTTAGATCATAACAAACTAATATAATTAGTTAAAGATTCGTATCTACTGTTTTTAAAGCAGTCCTTCCCTTTGATTTTGTTTACTTAACTTTATCAGTATTAATTTTCTCTAATTATATATATAAATACACAATAAGCTTACTCTATTATAAGGAATAAAAACGTTCTGCTACAAAACATAAATTAAATTCACTCAAACACAGGGGTCGAAGTAACTTACCAGGCAGCATTAAACTCAATTTTAAACCCTCATTTTTTGCCACATAAAAATATCATTTTGATAAGAAACAACAAAACTTACTTTAAAAGAAAATCAAGAGAGGGTTCTCTCTACTGGATTTATCAATAAAACACCCTTCACGTATGAAAATAAAATGGACAGTGTCCTACAGAGAAGTTTTCATGTATTTCAAATACGTTCTGGACTTTAATTATGGATGATCTTTCATTATAACTTCTATGAATATAATACAAGCGTATTCGTTCCATCATCTTTTTTTTAGCAGGTGACGTGGGAAAAGTTTATCTGCATAGTTCCAGTTTTGTTGTTTTTTTAGAGAAGTCTGTGACTGTAATATAAGCACAACCACACTCATCCAGGATTTTCTCTTTATCATCTTATTCATTTTAAGATCAACTGAGACATTTTCACAATCGTTTTCTTTGTGCTCGAGTTCTTCACATAATACTTGAAACATGAAATTCTACAACCTTGGCATAATTTTCAAAATCGTGAAGGACAAATCTGACGGGTGGTTTCTCACGACACGAAATAAAATAAGATTAATTGTCGTATCCCCGAACCTGTATAATGAAGCTCAATGAATTATTCAGTTGCAGTTATAACGAAACTAATAATAATGTTCTCCCTAGTTCACTAGGTACGTAGAACAACAGTTTACATTAGGGTTAAATAAACGTTCAGTTTTAATTTATCTCTCTTCTAACTGAAACTTTTCAGGTCTTTTATAAATAGTTTTAACACAGACAGAAACTTTCAGATCTTTTGTAAATAGTTTTAGCACAGACAGACACTTTCATGTCAGTATTATTTATCTGCTTTGCCTCTTTTGGCTGATTTAGAATCTTTAGATTAAGCCAGAATTTAAATCATTTGGCCAAATGAGTAAATGTTTAAACTTACAAAATCAGTTAATTTAACTCAGACTGAATGACTGTTTATTTACTTAT
Organism: Carcinoscorpius rotundicauda; assembly: GCA_011833715.1. Classification (NCBI taxonomy): domain Eukaryota; kingdom Metazoa; phylum Arthropoda; class Merostomata; order Xiphosura; family Limulidae; genus Carcinoscorpius; species Carcinoscorpius rotundicauda. Next base: position 14,430,373 of record CM022398.1, on the reverse strand, counting down.
TGAAAGCAACTTTAAAGTGTAATATATACAAGCACGAACTTAGGAACTTAATTGAAAAGTAATGGAACTAAATGATAGCGCGTTAATGTCATTTTAAACCAAATTCTAGGAATAATATTTAGTACAAAGTCACCAGATTTCATGATTTACCCTGTAGGGTTTAATGAATATCATAAAACGTTAAACAATGAGAACAAACTCACAAAACATTGAAGACGAATAAATTCTTAGAAAGTAGCTTTATTCCCTTCAATAATTACCTAGAAATAAAACAATAGATATGGCCTATCAGTGAAAGGAAAAAACAACATCAGTCATAGCAAAGAATGGTTCAATAATAGCTTTTTAATCTGAAGAGGGACGACCCATAGTACGTACTAGTCCCCTGAGTATTAACCAGTAGTGTAAAGAATCGATGAAAATTCGGGGATGGGCAATCCTGCTTGGCTACAAGCAACAATCAAGAAACATTAAAATAAAAATACGTCAAAATTTTGATTTTTTTTATGGTCAGTCTTAGAAAGAAGCATATATAACGTTTCTCTAAAGCTTGGCAGATATCTCATATTTCTCACAAGGAAAAAGGAAGTCGGGGAAAAAGCCAGACTTGACAGATATTTCTTTATTCTCACAAGGAAGATGAAGAAGTGTGAAAAACCACACTTAGCAGATATTTCATTATTTTCACAAGCAAAAAGAAATAGTGTTAAAAGCCAGACTTGACAGATATTTCATTATTCTCATAAGAAAGAGGAAGAAGTGTGAAAAACCACACTTAGCAGATATTTCATTATTCTCACAAGAAAAATGAAGTAGTGTTAAAAACCACACTTAGCAGATATTTCATTATTCTTATAAGAAAGAGGAAGAAGCGTGAAAAAACCACACTTAGCAGATATTTCATTATTTTCACAAGAAAAAGGACATAGTGTTAAAAGTTTCATAACACCTCCCAGGTACAAATTAAATAAAATTACGCCCTTGTCAGTATATAAAAGAACATGATGCTGAAATGTTAATATAAGAATAAAGAAAAGGTTCGGTTATTAGTGGAAAACTAATTAACATTTGTAGGCTTAAGACATTCATGTTTGGTGCGACGGGGATTCGAACCCGCGACAAGAGGGAAGGCAGGTAGACATCACCACCCACCGCCAACTCTTGGGCGACTCTTTTACCAACGAATAGTGGTAATGACCGTCACATTATAACGCTCTCACGGCTGGGAGGGTGAGCATGTTTTGTGTGAGAGGAATTTGAGCCCGCGACCCTCACTTTACAAGTCAAGCGCATTTACCACCTGGTCATGCCAGGCCAGAGTATAAAAATGTTTGATTTTTCGCTGGTATTTACGAACCCACGTTATATATTTACTGAAGTCAATATATAATTTTAGTTAATATGTGCCCTTCTTTTCTCGTTCCTCGCAGAGACAACGGTAAGTCTTAAGACTTACGACGCTAAAATCAGGCTTTAATATCTGTGGTTGGCAGAGCACAGATAGCCCATCATGTGGCTTAGTGCTTAACTTCAAACAAACAAATACAGGAAATACTAACATTTGTTATTTCGAGATAAATTGTCAAATTGAAAAAAAATATATTTAAATCAGAAAATCAAATATACATGTACAATGACTTTTCATTGTAAAACAAAACAACTGATTGAAAATATTTACGATTTCTTGTGAATTAATATAATTTATGTCGTCGTTTGTTTTACTTCCTGCAAAATTTCACGATGGATTTCTACAACGCTCCTACCTAATTTCAGAGTGAGAGGGAATGCTGATAATTAACAACGACCCTCTTCAACGCGTGGGCTGCTCACTCACAACCCCAAAATGCGGAACGTGTTTTTTTTATTTGTTTTGGTGAAAACGAGATGTAAACCATAGTACCTCAGCTGCCCAACCCAGCACGCTAACCAGTCGGTTTGTTTGTTTTGGAATTTCGCACAAAGCTACTGCAGGGCTATCTGTGCTAGCCGTCCCTAATTTAGCAGTGTAAGACTAGAGGGAAGGCAGCTAGTCATCACCACCCACCTCCAACTCTCGGGCTACTCTTTTACCAACGAAAAGTGGGATTGACCGTCACATAATAACGCCCCCACGGCTGGGAGGGCGAGCATGTTGGCAACAGTATGAGTGTCAGACAAGAAATAAAAGCGTCTAGTAAACTCATTAAGTCATTTCAGTTGCAAAGCGGTATGTCTGCGGACTTACACCGCTCGAAAAGGGGTTTCGATACCCGTGGTGGGCATAACACAAATAGCCCATTGAGTAGCTTTGCGCTTAACTACAAACAAAAAAAGGCCATTGCAGTAAGTTTGCACCACCCGCTCGTATAGCGGAAAGTCTATGGATTTACAACGCTAAAATCAGGCGTTAGATTCCCCGCAGTGGGCTCAGAAAATACCCCGATGTGACTTTGCTATAGAAACAAACACACACACACAAACACATGCAGTAAGTTTATATTCACGCAAAAATAACCTAACTGTTCGTTGCTACAAGGTGTCGCAAGTTTCATCAAACGTAAAGTAATTATAGAAATATAAAGAAAAACTATACAAATATATATCTATATATATATATGCATACTGTATCTTGCCTCATGGATACCGTGAAAATGAAGACGATCGAGTTAGGGTATGGCTGGCGAAAAAGGTTTAAAAACCACTGGTTTTTACTGTTTTGTTCTCCTGTACATTCATTTGCACTTACAAATGTTTCAGAGCAAGTAGACATTAACGCCTTCAAATGTTATGATTACATGTAACACATTTACTTAAAAATGCGCATTATTGTTACAAATGAATAATTTTAGAAGATTTTGGGGCACGTGTAATTTAGGCTTACAATTCTCAGAAACAATATCAGATTTTCGGGATATTTCACAAACTCTCCATTAGGATTACACCGTCTAAGGTACGTAAATGCATGTTTTTCCTTAGTGAAATCGGGCTTGTGTACGTCACAATACACAGTGATAAATTAAACTGAACATAAACGCACGTTTATGTTCAGAGGATAATTTTTGTTTCTTTCGGTACGCGCAAAAATGTAGGTCGCACGCGCTGTAGTTGTGACAGTGCAGGTTGACATTTCCTATAGTGTATGGGTTGTAAGCGCCCTGTCTATCACAAGGTTTTGTCCATTTTTTATATCTGCCAAGGCTTTGTTTCCCACCTTGTATTCAAGGTATTTCATTACATTTAGAACGAAATTTTCGCATTACCTACATAAGAAGTTTATCTCGAATTAAGAACACTGGAACATTAAACATATTGCACGATCCACACAATACACAATAACCTAAACAGTTTCCAGGTGTCCTATACTGTTGTTGCTATAAAAAGATTTTCATCGTAGTCACGAAAGTTCATATTTATAAGAGTAATTATTTAAAACGTTATTATATTTATTTAAACATGTATATGTCACTTTAATGAATCTTCGTATGCATGTCTATTATTCTTGTCGCTGATAATACAAGCTCTTCTGCTAGGCTTAGTATATGAAAGTCCCTTTTTGCAATAATGCTAATATTGAACTAATAAGCAGTGTTACAGGAAATGAGTGTGTTGAGGCGTTATCTTGAATATAAATATATAACACGGACACCGTACCGTATTTTATACAAACAAAGCAAACAAAATACTGTGATTGATTTTTGTACTTGTGTTTGTGTAGACGAAACGAGGATTAACGAATAAAAGTGTGATTTTCAACATACAGCAAAAGAGTGGACGTTATATCAAAAACATGGTTATTCAAGGAAGACATTCAAAGTTAATAATAGCACATATTAAGAGACCGATCAGTTTTGCATTTTTTAAACTTGATGTAAACTCTGGTCACAAAACTGCTGAAAAAATACATTGTTATTTTATTGTTACCTTCAATTGTTTCTGTTCTTATTTGTCTACACGAAATTTTTGTTGTGTTTTATCAATATGGCTACCGATGCGTTGACTGCTTTCAAAGTATTAACTCCATTGGATAATACGTTTTGAAAGGTTTTTATTATCGGATGTTTTCTCTTTAATATTATATTAGGACAATGTTTGTGATCATGCCAACCACGACTCTCAAAAGACTTTTTTCCCCTTTTCTTTTACTTACCTCATTTTCTTGAAAATGACAGGTGTGCCTTCGGCGTGCCTTTATCTTAAAACAACACTTCTATTGTAGTTCGTTATACACTTAATCCTATATCGGTCAGTAAGTGAGACTGTGTGTAAGAAACTGAACATAATACAACAAAGACATGTTACATACACACAGATAGTGTGAGCTTCGTATGAAATGGAGCTCGTAAATTGTGGAAACAGGCATTCTTTGAAATAAAACATCTAAAAAAAATACAGTTCATCTCCATAAGACAAGATAAAAGAATTAAACATAAAGTGCTTAGCTTGTTTGTTTTTTTTTCATTTTGCGCAAAGCTCCTCGAGGGCTATCTGCGCTAGCCGTCCCTAATTTAGCAATGTAAGACTAGAAGGAAGGCAGCTAGTCATCACCACCCACCGCCAACTCTTGAGCTACTCTTTTACCAACGAATAGTGGGACTGACCGCCGCATTATAACGCGACCACGGTTGAAAGAGCAAGCATGTTTGGTGCGACGGGGATTCGAACCCGCGACCCTCGGCTTACGAGTCGAACGCCTTAATCCACCTGGCCATGCCGGGCCAAATGCTTAGCTATCCTGATGATATGGGCTTTGACTATAGTTAAGTTCTAAATATTTAGGTAAGAAATAAACTGGCACTCCTACTTCTCTGTTATGAAATGTTTCATTTACGTATTTTTTACAGAAGTGTTATGTGTTTTCCTGTCAGGATTCTCTCAGAATGAATGGAAACGATTTGAAATTTTTGTGGCTTTTCGGTTTTCCACACTGATGTATTAATTATCCTTCACTTTTTTTATATATCCGGGAAAACACATATAGTAACATAAAGTACTTTTCTATATTTTACTTTAAATTCACACGAAGATTAACATCCGTTGCCGACAGAAAATCTGATAATTTAATTTTATATGACTTTAAGAGAATCCAAGTAGAGAAAACAAACATTAATTTACTCCGCTATACGTTGCATTAAATCACGAAAACCTAAAAACAAATTCTCGTTCTGTGAATGATGACTTTAAATTTGAGGGTTACACTGAATTACAATGTACGGAAATCAAACAATATTAGTGCTATAAATAACAGGCCGGCATGGCCAAACGTGTTAAGGCGTGCGACTCGTAATCTGAGTGTCGCGGGTTCGCATTCCCGTAGCGCAAAACATGCTCGCCCTTTCAGCCGTGGGAGCGTTAAAATGTGACGGTCAATCCCACTATTCGTCGGTAAAAGAGTATCTCAAGAGTTAGCGGTGGGTGGTGATGACTAGCTGCCTTCCCTCTAGTCTTACATTGCTAAATTAGGGACGGCTAGCGCAGATAGCCCTCGTGCAGCTTTGCCCAAAATTAAAAAACAAACAAAGGTATAAATAATATGTTATTTTAAACCTGACGCTGTTGTTGTGTTCTAAAGACGGCTGGTAGGGGTATAAAATTTTAAAATAAAGTATACAACAACGTAACGTTTCGATCTCCTTAGATCATCTTCAGGTTAACAATGGTTGTTCTATATTATGTTTAAAGTGCTAATACCCATTCCAGCCATCTTGCCCCCCGCTAGTACAGCGGTATGTTTCCGGGTTTACAAAGCTAAAATCAAGGGTTCGATTCCCCTTGGTGGGCTTTGCTATACGAAGCCTTCCGCTAGTACAGTGGTATGTCTCCGGATTTACAACGCTAAAATCAGGGGTTCGATTCCCCTCGGTGGGCTGAGCAGATAGCCCAACGTGGCTTTGCTATACGAAAAAGACACAAAGTCCAGCCATCTTTAGAGTACATTTTTGCTTCAAATGGGTTTCTCGTCATCATGAATAATGGTGTTGTAAATCATGGAAAGACTTCTCCACGACTGTGTTTTTCTTACATAGCCGATAATGGTCTAGATGTTGAGTATGAAAAGTGTGAAACCGTGTGTCTATAGTCTGCTGCCCCATTACCTTACAAACACACTCCGCACGTTGGAGACATAACTATAACAACGATAATTAAGTTCAATCAGTGATGTCGAGAAACCCACTTGTTGAGAATTTTATATGCAAATTTATATGAGGTCTATACTATGTAAGAACTACACTGACAAACACCACACCAATATTATTTATAAAATACAATGTGATAACTTCCACGACTTCTACATTGGAGAAACAAGTAGAAAAATGGAAACCAGATCCAAAGAACATAAAAAGTCACCTTCACACGTTTTCGAACACTGCAAGTCAAATAAACACAACACAACCATAGAAAACACTAAAATACTAAATAAAGAAACAAACATAAACAAACGCAAAATTAAAGAAGCCTTACTTATACAACAACTTAAACCAAAAGTAAACCAATATAAAGGAACGCCATTATACCTATATTAATATTATAGATAAAATTATATATTCAAACATCTAATCCCGCCCTCTACATTACGACACTCAGTTACACAACCCCTTCCAAACATGTGGTCAGCTTCCGGTCAGTTACCTCTTTCTTTGTGAACCTGACGATGACCGAAGAAGGTTGAAACGTTGTTCGCTCTTCTATTTGAAATATTTTCTCAACCCAGACGAGCCGTTTTAGCATATATAAAAAACAGATAATTAAGTTCATTATTCAGTTACAGAAGGGTAGACCAAGGGTAGGTGGTGGGTACTGTTTTCTAGCTGCCTTCCCTACACCCTACCAGTTTAAACACAGGGGTCGTTATGTGTATGTATTTCTTGCGTAACCTTGGAAGTAAATAAACGAAACTTTTACTGAGTGAAGACATTATGTAACAAAAATGACCTCAAAACGTTAACGTATGTATCAGTAGTGATTACCAGTGATTTGGACGATATATTGGAGAACGTTAAGTAATTTGCTACAAAAGGAAAAGCAATATATTATTGTTTGTCCCAAATTGACTTGGTGAGCACGATAGCAGTTTCAGTCCCTTTCTTTGACCAGAATAATGACTGGATCTTAACTGACTGAATATATTTAAGCTGAAATTAAACATCAAACTTACCACCATAATTGTCCAACAACAACTATTAATTCATTAATCGCATAACATGGAGTAAGAAGACTCGACAAACGGTCTGCTATCGATTACGACATCCAACATTTAAGCCATAATTACATGTAAACATAATCACTATAACATTGATATTTAGTAACCCAGTTTCTCAAAGACAAAATATGTTCTCGAAGCTTGCAATGGAAAACTTGCATCGCGACTAATATTTGGAAAAACCAGCTGTAAAAATTCAGTGTTCATAAAATAACTGTCGAAATATCGTAATAATTATTATTTATTCCAGTACTGGACATTCGCGACAGATGGCAACACTATGCAAAGTTAAAAAATAAAATGTTTATAATCGTTCTTAACTCTCAGAATAACAGAAAAACATCTACATTTTCTCGTCGAACATGAAACCCCTAGCAACGAAATACCCTAAATTGATTGTGAGAAACGTGTACATTAAAGTATTTTATGTTGTTTAGTGTAAACAAATATTCAGGTACCCTGGTTACAAAAATGAATGAAAAAAATTATAATTTTGCACAGTTTAATAAAATACATTGTGTGTGAATTAGCTCCCTCTTTCTTTACTATATCTGTGACTTACCAAGATTTTTTCAATTTACATATATAGTTCAATTTGCACAAAGTCCATAAACAGGCTAACTATTAGATTTCTAAAACAAAATGTTTCAGTTCCTTTTTCGAAAGTATAATTACTGCTTTGTACAACACTAACAAGTAATTCAAATACTTGTTCATAACAAAGAAGAAAATACAAGCACGTGCTTTAAAAAAGCACACGACGTTTATCCAGACTTATATTAAGCAAGTTATAATACGTCATAAAAATGTTATATCCAACTATGCTATTAATTGCAAGTCGTTTTTATACGGACAGTAGAATTGTTTGTTTTTTGAATTTCGCGCAAAGCTACATGAGTGCTATCTGCACTAGCGGTCCATATTTGAGGGGTGTAAGACGAGATCCCTCTCGTCATCAGGCAGCTAGTCATCACCACACACCGAATAGTAGGATTGATTATCACATTATGAGAGTCCCACGGGCGAACATATTTGGTGCGACTGGGATTCAAACCTAGGACCTTTAGATTACGAGTCCAGTGCCTTAACCCACATACCCATGCCGGACCACAGACATCTGCAAGTAAAGTCATAATATTCCCTTTAAAACAATTTTCAACCTTTAATTCAACACGAGAAGCTGTTTTCCTCATTTTTATTTCACGTGAGAAGTGCTTCGAGCATGGCATACCGTAAATATAATTTTCATGAAAATATATGTTAAACTGCTAAATCGTTTATTTATTGTTTTTCGCTCCATGGTGCCAATAGTAATAGAAACAACCTTAATAAAGTAGTTGAAATAAAATCATTTCAATTTAAAATAAATATCAAACATTCTCAGCAATGTTTCATACAAGGTTAGCTTTCACCCCTTACGTTCCACGGCGAGGCAGCAATAAGAACATAGGTTCACAACGCGAAAATCCAGAGTTCGATTTCCTGCGATGCACTATCGAGATAGCCGAATATGGCATTGTTACCAGCAACCAAACAAATAAAGAAAACAAACTCACCTGTTTTAAATAAGCTCAAAATTATACCCGTGTCAACTACTCTGAAAGTACTATATTGCGCGAAAGTGTTAGAACAAGAAAATGTTTGGTTGTTCTTTCCATTGTATAAGGCTAATTTTTCCATACCATTACAGAATGTAAGTTTCAACACCATGGTGATACTTCACTTATACCAACTGACAACTGAATGAGCCAAGATGAGAATAATTATCATTCTTCAAAATTCCCACATACTTATACCAAGGACTTGTCACGAGGGTTTTACTGCAGACGTAAAGGCCTGGCATGGCCAAGCGCGTAAGGCGTGCGACTCGTAATCCGAGGGTCGCGGGTTCGCGCCCGCGTCGCGCTAAACATGCTCGCCTTCCCAGCCGTAGGGGTGTATAATGTTACGGTCAATCCCACTATTCGTTGGAAAAAAGAGTAGCCCAAGAGTTGGCGGTGGGTGGTGATGACTAGCTGCCTTCCCTCTAGTCTTACACTGCTAAATTAGGGACGGCTAGCACAGATAGCCCTCGAGTAGCTTTGTGCGAAATTCCAAAACAAAACAAAGAAACAAAGCAGAGTAAAATGCTCCCCAAACACTGTAAAGTGCACCATAAACAGTGTGACCGAGACAGTTAAATTTGAAAATAGGAAGGGAAGAGGCAGAACATCTAAACTCAATGATACTGATGTTAAGTATCTTTCAGTGATGTATCTTTGTTTATGTAGCCTTTGGGACAGAAGGAAGACAGCTACTGATCTCAAGCATGAGACAAACAACCATGTACCAAATTACAGAAAAGTGTTCAGACCTATAGTGTCGAGAAGACTCGACGAGAATGTAATTTGGTCATGTAGCAGTTTAAAAACCCTTACTTCAATCTGAAAATATTGTCAAGAGGCTGAAATTTGCTAAAACGTACTAAAACTAGACCGTTGATGATTGGAAAAGGATATCAGGAACAGATGAGCCCAAGTTTGAAATATTTGTTTCAAGTGTTTCGTGTGTTTTTCTCATAGCAAAGCCACAAAAGGCTATCTGCTCAGCCCAACGAAGGAAATCGAACCCATGATTTTAGTGTGGTAAATCCGGAAACATACCGCTGTACTAGCAGGGGGGGCTATTTGTCTTAAAGTGAAGGTTGTAAGTCCGGTAGAAGAAATATGAAAGATACGTACCTCAATACATAGCACACACAATAAAACATGGGGGAGGCAATGTGATGGTTTGGGTTGTATTTCTGCTGAAGCAACAGGAAACATTTGAAAAATAGATGGAAAAATGGACCAACATAAATACCATTAAGATCAAAAACTTAACAAATCAAAAGTTACTTCCAAAGAAACATTATAAGAGTACATTAGAGCCATTCGTAGTAAAATCCCAAAAGGCACTTTCATTAAGTATCCTACAACATTATTTAAGTGGCTGTCTGTAGTTATTAAAGCAAAACGTGGGCACAAAAAAAATATTAACAGTTTGTTGAACTCGAACACTCCCACCGAGATTCTTTTATACCAAATATAAAGATGAAGAAAATTACTGGAACTACATGAAAATAGCCTGAAATCTAACTTTTGACTTTGTCCTAGTACTGTAGAGTTTCAGCAAACTCTAATAAAGAACTATCCGTTTTCAGTTAGGTAGAAACAATTTTTTATTGTTTCGTTAAGACAACAATCGATATAACTGAGAGTTACCAAAGTTTCGGTGTAAGTAAACTAAACAAAATTAATTTTAATTTTAAGTGATTAGACTCTGAAATAGACGTCAATCTGAACTCACGTGTTGAAATAGTTAATACATTTTATCTGTGTCAACAACGAGGTTTGGTACTTAAGCTAACTACTGTTTTCACACCTATAACTAAATAAAAACCATAAAAGAAACTAATAACAATTTTAACCCTCGTTCCTCAACCACTGCTACTGTCTTCTGGTTATTTTGTAGTGAAAGATGGGTTTTTGAATTTCGTTACTTTCGGATAAAATATTTCGACTAAACTGGTCTTTGGCAAGTCAAACGGTGAAACTAGAAGTCTGTATTCATCCATGAGTGTGCACCAACTAGACTTATTTTCTTAATTAGCACACACATGCATAAAAAATGTTGTCAGGCAATCTTATGTATTACAATCAGTTAGTCGCCTTACATTTCTTCTAAGGCATTTATTAACTAATTATTATGGATAAAACATTAAATCAGGGTTCTTTTTTATATTGATGAAATAAATTAAATGAAAATAGGTTTCAACTGTTCACAGTAAATATGTATTTGTACTAAAGTGCTAAAATCTAAAGGTTATCTGAGAGAACTCCATTAACTTTCCAAAGGAGTTCATTAATTATGGAAAAACTAGTTAGATACTTGGATTACACATCCTACATTTTTTATATGCTGGCCTTCTATTCACATTAGCCGAATAGCAGCTGAATGGGTTAAAATTTCTCAGGTCATTTTCAGTTAGATTAATGGAGCTGTCAGTTATTTCTATGTTGCATAAATATTCGAGTAGCCCTCCGGTGGCACAGTGATGCGTCAGCGGACTTATACTACAAGAAAATGGGTTTTGATACCCGTTGTGGGCAGAGCAAAGGTGTCCCTTTGTGACAGCTTTGTGCTTATTAACAGATAACAACAACAACAACATTCGAGTAATTGTTGCGGATTGTACAAATATTCAAGTATCTGTCATCTGGCTAATCGCACAGTAGATAATACTGAAATAAGACTAAAACTTATAAGTTTTTAATACATTAAAAATAAAAACAAAAACATTTACATGGCCCGTTTTATTTGGTCAGCCTTTAGAGAGGCCAACATTTTCCTATATTCACAGGCCCGGCATGTCCAGATGGTTAAGACACTCGACTCGTAATCCTGGTCACATTAAACATGCTCTCCCTTCCAGCCGTGAGTGTGTTATAATGTGACGGGCAATCCAACTATTCATTGGTAAAAGAGTAGCCAATTACTTGGCGGTGGGTGATAATGACTAGCTGTCTTCCCTCTTGTCTTACACTACAAAATTAAGGACGATAGCGCAGACAGCTCTCGTGTGGTTTCGAGAGAAATACAATCTTTGTACTTGTTAAAGCTATCTATTATATCAAATAAAAAATGAAGAAACTCGCCTGATATAAAAAAGATTTAGAAGAAAATGGCTTCCTAGCTCATCTGTAAATTTATCGACGAGCATTATAACATGGATTTTTTTAAAGTCAGACTTGTGACACTTATCGACAAATAAGTACTTGTAGTGATACTGAAAACATGATAATCATCATGTCACTACAGTAACACAATGTTTCATGTGGTCAGCATGTCACTACAGTAACACAATGTTTCAGATGTTTAGCGTGTCGCTATAGTAACACAATGTTTCAAATGGTTAGCGTGTCAATATAGTAACACAATTTTTCAGATGGTTAGCGTGTCGATATAGTAACACAATTTTTCAGATGGTTAGCGTGTCGCTATAGTAACACAATGTTTCAGATGGTTAGCATGTCACTATAGTAGCACAATGTTTCAGATGGTTAGCATGTCGCTATAGTAACACAATGTTTCGATTGTTAGTGTGTCGCTATAGTAACACAATGTTTCAAATTGTATGTCGCTATAGTAACACAATGTTTCAAATTGTAAGTATGTCGCTATAGTAACACAATGTTTCAGATTGTTAGCGTGTCGCTATTGTTACATTTTGTTTATGTTTTATGTTTTTCGTAGACTAAACGCAACAGAAAAACACAGATAACAGCTTGTATAATTTATTACACTAAACTAAATATATATATGTAACAGATATAACATAAATAACATAACACAAAATAGTACTGGTTTCAACCTTCAAAGTTAATTACGATACAAAATGGTACTAGTTTCAACCTTCAATGTTAATTACGATACAAAATGTTACTGGCCTGTGTCAAATATAATGATCTAGAATGAAAGTGTCAAATTCCAGTCTAGGGTGTGAATTTGGTCCCCCGAGAAGAAATTCCGAAGCTTAAATGAAGAAGTTCAGAAACAATTCACAGTTCGATGAATTCGACGAAGTTCTTTTCACGATGCCTCCGATGAACGTCTCAAAATTGTCGCCTTCAATTTTTCCGATTTCCCGTAAATAATTCCACACGTGTTGACTTTCAGTATAACCACTAATTCGAAAGAATCGTAGAGATTGACGAAATAAAATCACAGCTTCTGTAGATCTAACTTCAGTCACAAATCACAGCAAACACTTAAACTTTCTCAAACAAAATGACTGACTCTCTTCTTTTGAAACAAAACTAATGTCTGACTCTTTTTTCCTTTCTTCTCGCGTCACCGTCTTTTATACCAGTAGGCCTACTTCTCGAACAATCGCGAAACTTCCATAGAACTCCAGAGCAATCCACGCATGTCCGTTCTTGCACGAGACTTATCGTCTAGACACGAGGCCGCCAACATTTCATTTACATACATATGATTGGTCTACCTAATTCTAGAAAATTCTAAATGTTACCCTAAATGAATAACAACATATTTTATTAGTTTAAACTTCGAAACAATAATATAAATAATAGAAATGAAAATCCAAACACCACACGACATGTTGTTGTTTACTAAATATTTACACGACATTTACATAACACTATAGTAATACAATGTTTCATGTGGTTAGAATGTCGCTATAGTAATATAATGTTTCAGATGGTTAGCATGTCGCTATAGTAACACAATATTTCATATGGTTAGCATGTCGCTATAGTAACACAATGTTTCAGATGGTTAGCATGTCGCTATAGTAACACTATGTTTCATTTGATTAGCATGTAGCTATAGTAACACAATGTTTCAGATTGTTAGCATGTCGCTATAGTAACACAATGCTTCAAATTGTAAGTATGTCGCTATGGTAACACAATGTTTCAGATTGTTAGCATGTCGTTATAGTAACACAATGTTTCAGATTGTTAGCATGACACTATAGTAACACAATGTTTCGTAGACCTTCCTTTCCTGTTTTTTTATTATTATTATTCTTTGTACTTACTAAAGCTATCTATTATATCAAACGAAAATGAAGAAATTCGCTTGGTACCAGACAGGTTTAGAATCAAAACAAGGCAAATCGCAAAATACAAAAGATTTATTTTTCTTTACTGTTTTTTTTATCAGCTTTCTGTTATGCAAAAAAACATTAAGCAAAACCAAGTTACGGTCACTAAGGTACTTGTTAGGTTTGGTGACAATTAGTGTTGAAGTTCGTCAGTTACAAGCAGATATAGACGCGCATATTTTCGCGTTTTGTCAGAAATTGTTTACACAGACCAATAATTTTAATATTTTGTTAATATGACACACATTTTTGGATACTTTTTTACTATAATACATAATTTTGAACACTTTTCTATTATCACGTATATTTTAACAGTATTTTATCATCATACATATTTTGGGAGACTTTCTTTTGATAAATAAATTGGAATATCGTTGGTGATGTCTCCTACGAAAGTGTGCTAGAAAGTGAATTGGAAATGCCTGATACAATGTTCCGAAAACTTTCAAATTAATAACCAGTGCTACAAAATAACAAACAAAAATAAACTGAATAAAGATATATTTTAATAAAGAGACACTTAACTGGAAACTCCTGATATTTTTACTATACGACAAGACACATGAACTGTATTTTCTGATTGCTATACTGATGTAATTGGTTTTGCTGAAAGTTTTCTGAATAACACATAGCTGAAAATAACGGTCACGAAAAATTATGTATAAATCCTTTAATTAGTAAACTAGAGAGCGCTCTAGCCCATTCGTTTGTTTCTGAGAGTTACCATATATTTACCTTCTATGAACAATGTATTTCAAAGGTCACATTCTTAAAACGTTACCACGCTAATCCCTGCAGACCCTTATTTGTCAGAATAGACTTTACGATTCCCACACTCTAACTTGTATCCTAGGGCAACTTATCTTTACCTGGCTTGCGGTTTGTTTCTCGCACAGTTATCTATATTTTTAAAATGCATATGTACATATACGCGTGATATTAGCATAAGTGTGTGTGTTTCGTATAGCAAAGCCACTGCGGGCTATTTGCTGTGTCCACCGAGGGGAATCGAAACCCTGATTTTTGCATTGTACATCCGTAGACTTACCGATGTATCAGCGGGGGACAACCATAAGAGTAAAACTTTGGTAGGTTAGATCGACCCCATAGGTATATTTTACAACATACACGTGATATAAACATGACAGCAACATTCTGGTATATATACACATATGACATAAACATAACAGTGAAGTTTGGTAGGTTAGGTCGACACCACTGGTATATTTCATAAAGAGAAGATTTCATAGCAGTGGTCCAATTGAATAACTCAGTTGTTTCTTTCTTAAAAATAACTACATATATATATATATCCTAATTAGTTGTTTTTGACACTGCTTCCAATGAGATGCTGAATACGTATATTAGATGTATTGCAGGGTTAGTAGAGCATTTAAAAAGTTAAATAAAGCTCCATGTTGAATAATTCAAAAGTACTGTTAGAAAGAGTCCTTCTTTCTCTTCTTCATTTAACAAAAGGACCATAAACTTTTCTAGACAATACCATTCGACTGCTAACAGTTCAACAGTAAAAACCCAGAACGCTGTAACTATGGCAACTAGGTATATTATCAACACATACAGTCGATGTTTTGTTTCTCTACAAAATACAAATTTTAAATTCGACTTAAACAATGCGTAGCTTTGAATCTCGTAAAATATTCTCGAGATTATATCGGCATAATTACGCGTTTCTTCTTTAATAAATACATTAGTAAAATATTGTCTCAAGTGTGTATTTCAACGTTTCACTGCGTAACTGAACATACAGTTGTCGGAAAATAAGTAACTGAAAACTAAAGAAAACTGTTATTAAACAATCTAGAAAAAAAAGGATTGCTCAATAGTTGATAAGTTGTATTTATTTCGCGTAATTATCACTAATAGCACTTCCTAACAAAACTACACTTTGCGTTGCTATCACTTCACCTCGGGTATCTACGTACAAATTTTAGCGTCGTAAGCCACTGACTTACCACTGAGCCACTGAGGATCTCCTTGAAAATACCTGTAATCTCTGAGAGAGCGGTAAGTCTTGGGATTTGCAACGCTAAAATCATGGGTTCGATTCCCCGCGGTAGACATAGCAGATAGCCCAACTTGGTATAAGAAAATAGAACACTGTTTCGACAAAAGTTGCTTTGCCGGTTACAAATCCGAGTTGCTAACTGTACATGTTTGTGTTTCAATAATGTATGTATCAAGTCAGCTGCTTAATACGAAATATACACTAAATCTGCACACATTTTCCTCAACTTCAATAAGGTAGTCATAAAATCTTATCGCTTGCTCAATTGGGATATAGAAACAATAACTTGTGAAAGTAAAAAAAATACAAAGAAAATTATTATTTTCCCAACAATCTATTCACCTATCTATATGCCAAGCTCATTTTATATTTGAAAGACAATTTCATAACAAGTAATGTTAGTTTCTAAATATACCCGATACTTATTTTACGTTATTCATTTGAGATCTGTTTATTGCCTATATGTTGTTCATGTTCCTGGAAAAATAATGAATTTCAAGCAGTTAATAACGAAATTAACTAATACCATTTAGAGGCGTATCCTGTGTTTAGCGTTAATAAATCATGTGGGCTTTGAGTTGAAGACTGGTGTAGATTTTTAAGTTCCCAGTGGGATGTCCGTTGAAAAATGACAGTTAAATTATGAAGAGCGTTACTTGGAATCACTACATCTGAAATGAGGCGAGCTAAAGAGTGCTTTAAAATATTTCATAATTATATCTTTGTCGAAGAGAGCACTTTCAAAAAAAAAAATTATGAACACACACACACACACACATATATATATATATACCTGTCCACGTGATCTTCGAAAACGGTCTAGATATCAGACAGACTTGCTGAAAATTTACTGACAGGGTGCAAAAATTGCTCAATGCCAAAACTTTCAAAGCAGTTAGAACTGATCTTTAAGACACGCCGTTAGAAGGAGCCACAAGTGTGTCGGACTTGAAGGAACGGATGCCGATTTATTTTTTTAGTATGATATAGTGTTCATCGCTCTTTTTAGGACGATTTAGATATAAATTGATTGATAAAATAATCAATTGGTGTTTTAAACCAATTAATTTTAGTCACGTTCATTCAATTTATGCTGATTCAATGGAACTATGACGTCATGACCACCTAGCATTACATCCTCTACTTCATGGAATACGTCATGGCCACCTAGAATTACATCCTCTACTTCATGGAATACGTCATGACCACCTAGCATTACATCCTCTACTTCATGGAATACGTCATGGCCACCTAGCATTACATCCTCTACTTCATGGAATACGTCATGGCCACCTAGAATTACATCCTCTACTTCATGGAATACGTCATGGCCACCTAGAATTACATCCTCTACTTCATGGAATACGTCATGGCCACCTGTCATAGCAGACAAGCAATTCGTCCTTTGGTGAGAGCTTATAAAGTTATAGCCGCCTCTCATGACAGTCTAACAACGAGTCCCTAATAAAGCACTCTGGTGACAATTTATGAAACTTTGATGAAAATCTCCTTTGATTATATTATCCCCCCTGCCTAAATCTGACACACGTGTGACGCCTGTTAACATTTGATATATTACCAGTCAGTTCATTAAACAAGAACTAGATGCTTAGTTGTGTTCCTTACATCAAGCTACAATGTAGTAAAGTGTGGTATATTCCAAGTGTTAATATCAGAGTCACTTTAACTCATGCCTAAGATCGTCAGTAAATTATGCCGTTTAAATCTGATTGAAGGTTGTGCTGATCAAAAACGTTAACATTTATCTTTAATTAACACATCCATTCAACACACGGGTAAGAGTTACGAGCTCCTTAGTTGACTCGGGGAACTAGGATTCCAACACCTTCATCTCTGTGTCACTCATCTGGGTGTATGCAAGATTCGGTGACAATCATTTCAACACTTTGTCAGCTAAACCTGGGTACACTCGTACGCATATAGAAGTTTAGACAGCACGTGGTCTAGAAATTATTCTGAATTGCACGTTTACTAAAAATACTATGTATATCGTTATTAAAACTGTATTTACGTATTTTTCTGAAATTATCTATTTCTAGGTATATGTGCTTCTATCTTTCGACAAACCATCTGTCTGTTTCTACCTTTCGGCCTGGCATGGCCTAGCGCGTTAAGGCGTGCGCTTTGTGATCTGAGGGTCGCAGGTTCGCGCCCGAGTCGCGCCAAACATGCTCGCCCTTCCAGCCGTGGGGGTGTATAATGTGACGGTCAATCCCACTTTTCGTTGGTAAAAGAGTAGCCCAAGAGTTGGCGGTGGGTGGTGATGACTAGCTGCCTTCCCTCTAGTCTTACACTGCTAAATTAGGGACGGCTAGCACAGATAGCCCTCGAGTAGCTTTGTGCGAAATTCCAAAACAAACAAACAAACAAACAAACGTTTCTACCTTTCTACTTATCTCTCAATGTGTCGTTTAGTTTGTATCATATCTATATGTCACTATGCATATCTGTCCACCCCCCCTATGTTTATGTATTTATGTAACAATTTATCGATATAACATTATTATGGTATATGTTGATAAAGTCGATATTTCATACGTTCAGAAGTAATTTACTATAGTCTTTCCAGAACAATAAATTTTATAAAGAAGCTATGGTGTCCTATTACCGGCTATTTTTTGTAGTTTGGAAATGCAAAATAAATACTAATTACACGTTTGGTATTTAAGTATTGGTGTTTCCACGTTTTTAAAAACGATTTTATAAAACAGAAATTCATGTTCGGTGTGATAACTCAATATGAAGAGGTCCAAATGTTGTAATTATTAAAAATAAAGCGTCCCTACTTTAAGAGTTACTGTTATATATATATATGTGAATTAATTAAAACAGAAGTTCGTTACAATACGTGATGTGTGACACTATTCTCATTGTCATTCAGTCTGAAAGCTAAGCTTTCTTCACCGTCACATCTCCGCAGTTCCTAAACAAAATCTATTCTTCACTACCATTAACTACACATGGCGGAAAAGTTGGTGAAAGAAATGTTTTTATATGGTTGAAAAGACAGGTTTTATAGCTAATGGATCATCAGGTTGAGGTTTCTATTGTTCATTTAATGGATGAAATATAATGCATTGATCCGAAAATAGTTAGTATTAATAATTCACTCTCCCAACTTAAAAGGTGGCCTAAAAATTCTAGCTCAGCATATGTATTCTAGTGCTGTCTTAATGTTATGGTCGGCTTCTCACTTATTAAATTTTAACACATTCAGTATTAAACTTCTGAAATTTAACGACGCTTTTAAACTATCCAACACATTACAAGCATTTATAATTTCTTTCACGATACATCGGGTTCGTTATTGTCAATCGACATATCTTTAAAATGACTGTTATTTTACATTTATCTTCTATAATAATCAGCAGTGTTAACTTACACGAGTTATTGAATTTTTTTGTCTTTCAAATTAGAAAATTTTGGATTCAATGAGATTCAGCAGACAGTATTTTACTAGTAAGTAATATTAAACCTCAAGTTCAGTTTTACCCTATATGTTAAATAAATATGCAATTGACATGTAACAGTGTTCACAAATTGCTTCAGAAATTTCCCACCAGACAGACGTACATATATAGATGCTGACATGATATAGGTTTGGTTTACAATATAGTTAAAAGAATAAATTAAAAATATAAAAAAACAAACAGTAACTTACCAGTTTGAATGTTTCATATTCATGTCAACTAATATATACACGAACCGTGTAATGTTTGAACAAAGCTGTATATTTGGTTTTGTTCTTCAGTATGTTTCAAGAAACTACACTAAATAAAACTGCTCCATTTCTAAAGCTTTCAAATTCGTTCATCCTATGAAGAGACATGTTCAGTGACGTGTTTATTCTGTCAATAAAAGTTGGCTCGCTTATTATATAGTTGAGCTGCTAACAATACAACGATTTCTGTTGCAGGAAAAGTTGCCTCGTTCATTACACTATTGAATTGTGAACAGTGCATATATTTCTGTTACAAGGAATGTTGCCTCGTTCATTACACAGTTGAGTTGCTAACAATACAGCGATCTCTGTGCGAAGGAAAGTTGCCTTGTCCATTACACAGTTGAGCTACTAACAGAACAAAGATTTATATTTGAAGAATCCAATATATGCACCTCAAAGGACGAATTTACTTTTAAAAGTACGAGGTTTTGTTCAACCTTGACGTCAATTTATTGTTGAGTCGTGGATTTGCACGAGAGCAGTACACTCATTGTTGAAAGGTTGACCGTTATTATGGGTGCGGGACTCGTCTATAGGCCACATATTTGATTGATTTTTATTCAACGTACGTTTTATCAATAGCATATCCTTCTTTCAATATTTATAACTGGAAAGTGTCTGCTGGGATTAGATAAACTAAAAACCAAATATACACAAGTTCCAGTTTCGTTTCTTGACTATATTCAGATTAAAAGGTGCATTTGTTGTTGTTGTTGTTTTCTTACTAAAACTGTTCTGTGAAAAGTTCCGAGAAAAACAATGTACAGTGAGGTAATAGCGGTCGATAGCCAAATGGTTGCTCCATTCTTAAAGTGCCTGTATGGTAAACAACATTTAAATAGAATAACGAATAGGAAGTAGATGCGAATGCACACATTCGCAGCGAGTTGATTCGTATCAACTAAACGGATCACTTATATCAGTTAAGATGAAAATAACAGGCTACGTACTAGTTAATATTAGTTTATCTACACCTTCAATGACTTCTACTTTGATTTAGCGACACTTGTTGGATGATTTTGTCTCACCGAAATATGCACTATATAGGTTCCGAAAGTTGTATGTATGGTTAAGTATGTAATAATTTTCACCGATGTTATGACAATAGATTACTCAAATTCTAAACCGTCAACACAGTCGTCATGGTAACAGGTGCAACAGTTAATACGACATGTGTGGTGTGTGCGGCGATTGCCGAGAACTTGTCGTCATCAAGCGATGTCCCTAGTTACTTAGAGGATTAGAGGGTGTGGTCATTGGGTGGTACATTCTTCAACAAAACCAAACACGTAAAACCAGATATAACAGGCAGATACATAAGTTATTTGTTAAAAACACACACACACGCTTCAATGAGATGATGCTGATTCATAATTCCATCACGAATACAAAAAATTATTAAAATGGCAAATAAAATAATAATAATAAAATATTTCACCAATAAAGCATTTTATCTGTATTATCAAAGGAAGCAAAAATACAAACGACACGAAGTTAAACATTTTAGACTCTGTACCTTGCTTTATATCAAACTAAGATGTATTCAATCCAAACATGGCCAAAAAACAAAGTTTTAAATAGCAACAAAAATATTCCGAAACGATTTCTTGTTCAACGTCCATACATAACTTGTTCTGTCATTTAACATTATGAACTACAGTATATATACACAGATAGCATACGAATTATGATGCATGAAAAATGTTAGCGCCCTCTATTGAATTTATATTTTCCCCATTTTTAAAATGATCGCAGAACAACAACTAATAAAAAGATAAGTAGGCGTTTTTTCCATGTGAAATTGTCGGATATACAGAAAATAAAAGAAGAAAGTCGAATCAGACAGATGTTTCAGTCAAAATTCAGATTACGGTTATAACCCTAAACGCAATACTTAAAATAACATCAATAATTATCGTGTACCGAGGCAGCTGACTTTTAGTGGAGCTGCGTAACCGGGTTCTAGGACACGCGAAAGCAGTTGGAATAACAATACCACATAACTTTAAAAGCACGTGAAATGTTTGCATGTAATGGTCTTTCATTCGATTGTTCGAAGCTTAGTGTGATAGTCACGTGGCATCTAATAATGTATAAGGTATTCGGTTTACATACAATCACTTTTATTAAAGTAATGTCAAGAGGGCATTACAGTTATGTCTGATACAGACTTAACGAAAGAAACTGCTTGTTTCGAATTACATTTTATCTAAATTCGGTTTGCTGTCGTTTTTGTTGTTATGGCTCGTTTGTTTGTTTCGAATTTCGCGCAAAGCTACTCGAGGGCTATCTGCGCTAGCCGTCCTTAATATAACAGTGTAAGACCAGAGGGAAGGCAGCTAGTCATCACCACCCACCACCAACTCTTGAACTACTCTTTTATCAACGAATAGTAGGATTAGCCGTCACATTATAACGCCCCCACAGCTGAAAGGGCGAGCATGTTTGGGATGACCGGGGTTCGAACCCGCAACCCTCATATTACGAGTGGAACACCTTAACACGCTTGGCCATGCCGGGTCATCATAATAAAGAAAGAATGGCAGCTGTGGCATACAAACCTACGCCCTTTCGGACTGGCGCCAAAAATTCGCGCCTTGGACCGCTCGGCTTCGAGCGTGTGTTGTTATGGCATTAAATTCACATGAAAAAAAAATATATGTGATAAAAATGATTTTTATAAAACACATAAATTAATAAATGTCTGTACGTTTTATTATAAAAATTGAATATATTTACAGATTGGACACTGCAATTTAAGATTCTGTGTAGTTTGTTTGGTTAATTGTTTAAAATTTAGAGCAAAGTTACACGAGAACTAACTGCTAACCGTCCCTAATTTAACAGTGTAAGACAAGAGGATCCACCACCAACTCTTGGGCTACTCTTTGACCAACGAATAGTAGGTTTGACCGTAACATTATAACTTCCCAACGGCTGAAAGGGCGATCATATTTGGTGTGACGGGGAATCGAACACTTGTATACAGTAATAACTCAGTGGCATTATAGTCTAAAATTTTGCACACACATCAGGTATTGGACATTTCAACCTGAAGTTTATACAGATGTGAGCTGCTAATAGCGAGGTCAGATACCTCTTGTGTTGAAGTGTAATTTTCTCTAATTTTAAACTACTAATAAAAGGGGAGATAGACATACTGCAGCACTAGAACATTATCCAGCACTTTAAACCAACAACGAGACTGGCTTTAACTTAATATAAAACAAAAACACTGCTAAAAGTGTTCTACCACTGACCCTTCAATCCACAGCTTAACACGCTGACCACTAGGTTCTATATACTCAGCATATATATTTCGAAAATGTGTAGAATGATTTAACGTTACAAAATAAGATGAGTCGAGAATTGTTTTGTAAATACAATTTACGTTAATACCATAAAAGAAAAAAACACGTTCTTATAACATTTTACACGGCTACTCTTAACGTTTCACTTACTTTTTCATTATTATCTAGTCCTAGGTAAATTTTCAAGCACTCATATAAAAATGTTATTGAGCAAAACACTTTTTAAAATGAAAAATCAATTACTTTAAAATTTCACAGAGCTCTGAAAGTTCTTTTATTGAAATATTTGAAAAGTTAGATATTTCTATATTTAAGTGTGTTTTTTTTATTGCTATATTGACCAGTTTAAATTTTGATAACTTTCAACTTATAAAGATCAAAAGTCTCGCTTTGCAGTCTAAAAATACTGGCGTATTTTCTATTTCGCCTATTTTCAAAAACTGCTCTTGCATGCGATAACAAAGGCAGGTGTAAAAGCCTCCTAAACGTTATGTATCTTAAGGAAATGGTTTAGTAAGAGAATACGTAAGAACTTATGAGAGAAATGTGAATTTAACAATAATATTTATAGCGCAGATAGCCCTCGAGTAGTTTTGCGCGAAATTCAAAACAAAGAAACAATATTGATTCAAAATTTCCCCGTAAGCTTATTGGTTCTGAAAAGAAAAGAAAAGAAACACACACGTAAAAGAAGAAATTATGAACTGCACGTCATTATATATTGAAACCTTAAATATCACCTCTGAAGGACAAAATTAAAAATTTATTGTTGTTTCATTTTTAAAAACCGTCAAGGACGTAACTCGTAAAAAGGAAACATTACAAATTAATTGCTTTTACATCTAAACACATTAAAAGGATAATCTGTAAAATAGAGAGTTGCAAATGAAATGCTCTTGCATTCGTCAGCAATGGCAAAGTAATAAATGATAAAGAAGCCACATACGTACACACATATATGTATACATATTTATACAAGCAGGCTCACTAAACATTCGCGTCAACTTAGTATCTTTATTACAACAGTAGTTCTTTAAATACAGGATTTCTAGAATAGCACAATATATGGCTAATCAAAGACGCTGAAATCTGCAAGTTCACTTCTCTTAGGCCTAACTGTAGTTAAGCCTTTATTAAATGCGACAGATATTCTATAAAGAGATAAATTAACACCGTAATTTTTTCATATTTTTGCTTTTATTTAGTTAGGGCTGAACTTTACCGTCCTGAACACTGTTGATAAACAAACTTGTAAGGTCATTGTACGACCTAACGTTAGACATTTTTCCAAGACTTTTATAAGCTTTTCATATGTAGTTGTATGTCGACTAAAATATATTTATATACGTTTTTTATCTGCTTGCGGGGTTTAAATAGAGTGCGCGTGCACTTTCAGGACAGTCGAAAACTGAGATAAGCCTAACTTCTTTAAAAATATTGTGGAAATGAAATCACACGCATGACTTAGAAGGAGAGAAGTACAGTAGATATGTATTCTGTCAATTTAACACCAGTAGTGAATGATTTTTTGAAGGTCCAATAGGCAGCGGATAAGTTTAAACAAAGCACGATAGCTATTTGTTATTTTGCATTTCGTGCAAAGCTACTCGAGGGGTATCTGCGCTAGCCGTCCCTAATTTAGCAGTGTAAGACTAGAGGGAAGGCAGCTAGTTATCACCGCCCACCGCCAACTCTTGGGCTACTCTTTTTACAAACGAGTAGTGGGATTGAATGTTTGGTACGACCGGGATTCAACCCGCGACCCTCAGGTTACTAGTCGAACGCTTTAACCAACTTGGCCATGTCGGGCCCGTAAGCTTTCATACGCTTCTTTGTTTATAGTAAAGCACAAAGCTACACAAATGGCTATCTGTACTCACCACGTGTATCGAAACCAATTTGTAGTGTCGTAATTCCTTAGACATACCGTTGTACTACTGAAGGGGGGCTCATTAAGCCTTCAGTCTTAACGCTGAACCATTGGGATCAGCTGTAGGAAAGGTTATCTATATTTCGTCCACCACGGTTATTGAAGCCAGATTTTAAGAGCTGCAAGATATCACATTTACCGCTTCACCGCCAGTGGGTCTCTTCCAGCTAAAAACCATTATTTTCAATTACACGGACCACAAGTTACAACATTATCATCAGTTGAATTGTACCGTTTCCCTTGTTATTGACGTTTAATATAAAAAAGTGCGTCTATATCATTCTTCTCATAAAGAGATATAGTTTTATTTAATATTTTTAAGAATATAAAAGTAAATTGGCTAAATTATTATCCAACATAATATCCCATGATAATTTTAATGAGGAATAATATTAAATTGTTTCATCACTATGCAAAATAATTCTTCAAAAAAAAAAGTGCGTGTAGGTGTCTTTGAGAAACACTGTCTGATACAAACAGTTTTAGGCCTGGATGACAAACTTTTCTTTTGTGGTAATTTGGTATATACGAGGACTAAAATCAGTGGCATCTCGAAACTCTAATTTTCTGTTATCAAGTGAGTTCCATTCACAGTCTGGCTTTCATAGTCCAAACTTAGGGACAGCTAAGCGTTGATGGTCCTTGGTAAAGCACAGTGCAAAATCCTGAAAACAGAGATTATAATTTCTTTATGCCATAATTATTTTAGTCTTCAAATTGTGGTTAACACGATTCAAGACAAATCCTTCATTTCTTTTATCTGGGTGCTCAATCACAATGAAATTATTATTTTAAAACCAAACCATATGAAAATATCGTAATCAAAACTCAGGTGACTCAGTAATACACTGAATATATTTTGACACTAAAATACTGAGTATGATCCCTCTGCGATGGATACAGCTCAGACAATTCATTTAAAAATTTTCGTTTAACATCAACATGAACTCAGCATCTTGTTTCTAGTTGCTTTCTAGTAGCACCCTCTATCGTTTAATTTCGGAAAGACTAGCACAATAATTTTAGATAAGTAAAAACCGAATGAATAAAATACTACAAAATTAATATACACGCGTACGAAAATGGACGTTTATTAAGATTGCTGTAATGTTCACACAGAAAAGAATTATCTTTATGACATCCTCTGTACCATTTTTGATGATTTAACAAAGTAACATGTAGATTGTTAACACAAGTCGTGAAGAATCATTTTTACAACAAAAAAAACAAATGAAATAATTTATATTTAAAATAAATAAAAACTAATTTAGTATTTAATTATAAATAAGATTATGTGCATCAGGTACCTTATTATTCTCAAATTGAATATTTTTACACTATGTGCAGCGGTAGAAAAACGAATGGTTAACGAGCTCTAAAACTAAACAAACTGAATAAAGATTATTTAAAAACAAATGCCAGGGAATGACATTTCTAAAACAGTTAAATTCAACTGAAGACTCCGATATATATAATGGGCCGCCAAGGACTTGAAACCTGAATACAGAGCTGTCAGAATTTTCAAGAGTCCCAGTAGCCAGAGGCTCGGCATGGCCAGGTGGTTTGGGCGTTCGACTCGTAATCCAGGGGTTGCGAGTTCGAATCCCCATCACACTAAACATGATCGCTATTTTGCCCCTTCGCTAGTACAGCGATATGTCTCCGGATTTACAACGCTAAACTCATGGGTTCGATACCCCTCGGTGGGCTGAGCAGATAGCCCTTTGTAGCTTTGCAATACGAAAAACACATACACACCCAGTAGCCATGATAATGCACCACAAAAGACTCCCTTACTCTATTGTAATAAGTATTTAAGTGAAGTTTACATTTGGTTCCCAGCCAAGTTTTAAAAACATTCGTCAATGTAATAATCGTGGAAAATGTTTAAGAAACTTCTAAGCTCTACAAACAGAGGTCATGTTGCACAGAATCGTTTCCTTATTGTTTCTTACATGTTTACTTGCAATGTTTATAAGGCATTGTTTTAATTTCTAAAAATCGTGTATTAATTATTCACTCTAATGTAATTTAATCATCAAAATTAGCTTATAGGTGACATTTTAGACTATTTAGTTTGATTTGCTTTAAACTGCCACGAAGTGTACCTGATAGAACTGTATTATCATAGCTTTTCATTAACTCTAATAATAAAAATAATTTTATTGAATTCCAAAAATCTTATATAAATACAAATACAGTAAGAAAACATTCTTTTTGTTTTGTTTAATAAGAAAATACCTTTTCTGCCTTTGATATAACGTTAATATTCTTAAATTCAAAATATTAAGGAAATTACAATGAATATTCTTTAACTGATGTTATATATGATATTCAAAAAAAATTTCCTAAAATATTGCACATAAAATTATATGTCTAACAATTTTATCTTTATATGACTTATTATTACATGAGTACTTATAATACTGTTTAAAAATCATATAACTTATGAGATGTTAATGACTTGTCAAAGACATTACTGTAGTGTAAATATCGCAATGTTCCTTTCTCATTCGAACTTTGGTTAACTAAGTCTTACAGTTAGGGCTAAACTATAAAAAGAGTTTGGGGTGTTGCGTTACTATGATAATATTACCTTTGTTAATCACGAGGTATTCATAAATTTCATAAAATTTTAAAGAGACCAAAAAGATTTTATTAGCTTGTCAAAGATATCTCTTCCAGCTCCAAATTGTGATCAGTCCTTACTACTCGTGTATCATCGAATTTTTTCTTGTTTATTCTGTATGCAGTTAATCACAGAGCTATACAATAAGCTATACGTACTCTACTTACCACTGGTATCGAAACCCATTTTCTAGCGTTGTAAGTTTGCGGACATATCGCTTTGCAATTGGGAGCATCTTTTCTTAAACTCAGTTAAATTTTCTGCCTCCACCTTTGCAGGCAGATCATTCCAAAGCCAACCATTCTGTTTTAAAAGCAATACGGTCTAAACAGCAGACAATTCCTACGCTGCCAAAATGTGAACTTATAATCCATTGTCCTGTTGGTTATACTGTTAAACACAAATAACCAATTAGCAATAACTCTTAATAATCTTAAACGTCTCAGTCAAATCCCTTCTTGTCCTTCTCGTCTCCAGATAAAACAAGTTTAGAGATTTTAGTCTCTTCACATAGGGCAATCCTACCATCCTAGGTGTAACCCTAGTGGCTCTTTTTTGAGTCTTCTTCAATAATTGAATGTTTTTCTCGAGAAAAGAATCCAAAACTGTACACACTATTCTAAATGAAGCCTTATAAGCAACCTATATAGTGAAACAACAGTATATCTTGTCTTGTATTCACAATACAAGGGATACTACCCCAAATCCTATTAGCCCTAATGTAAACTACAACATACTGCTTAAGTGATTTTTTTTCTATTACAGCATCAAGATCAACCATAGTATTTATTGTACTCCTACTTAAACTGTAACAATAATTTGAATTGTGAAAACCTACATACATTATCTTAAATTTTGAGCAGTTAAATACAATATTCCCACTATTGACCAAATACATCAAATAATCTAAATTTCCCTGTATGTCTGCAGCATCTTTGATACACTTAGCCATTCCAAAAAATCTTAATGTCATTTGCAAACTTCAAAATTTTGTCAGTCATTCCAAGGTCAATATCGTTAATATAAATCACAGAGAGAGCCGAAGAACCCAACATTTATATCGAATTAGATTTTCAATTGGCGAAATTAAAATTAAAGTCACATTCCGCAAATAACATTAAAAAGATGGCATTTCAAGAGAAAATAAAATACTGTGCGCTATAGCAAGTTTCATGAAGCTACAAATTACAATTAAATAGCTATTCATTTGTGTGAAGCTTTGTGTGAAATTAACATCAATTTAAATGTTAGTCGTAATTTGAGAACATAGATCTTCTTCAGTATCTGTTTATTTTATAATATATGCCCTATTGCTCCAACCTTCTAAACAGCAAATCTGCAAACTTGTAACGACCAAAACAAAACACCACTACAGCCAGGTTCGTATAAAAACAATTTGTTAAACTGTAACAGCAAAAAAGTGCAAAACAATAGTTTCAAGTAATTGGAATAAGAGTTTTATAATCACAAAACAAGAAGAAGAATAACAAAAACAGTAATAATCAGCAAATCTCTGCCCAGACATGATACAAATGTTAATAAATAATATAACATAAATATTAATGTTATTTATTTGAATAAACAAAGAAATTAGGAATAAAAACCAGGAGAAGAAAAATAATTCCTAAAAACAAAATTCAATATTCGAAAATTAACATTTCAAGATCAATAGCAATATCGAGCAAAAATCAATGATAATTCGTTATACCTATATCTTAAGAACTAATTCGATCAAAACAAAGAAAGTTGTTTTTTTTATATTTAGTGCCTAGATCACGAAGTAACATCTCATGTCACTACTAATTTACATAATCTTTCACAAAGTTTATATTTGTACGTCACTGCTAAAAAAAGCTTATTTCTGTTTCACATAACACACCAAAACACGGTGTTTCTTATATAGTATGTCGAGGTCGTTGCGAGGACGATACTGAGTATTTTGATGAGTAAAGAAAGCAGATTACCTTTATTGATTCTGCCTCTAACCACACTCTAACCAGGCAGTTAAAAATAGAGATCCATAAACAAATATAACTTTCAAAACTTAAGTCCTTTCAAAGGTAAGGTTTAATAGCACACTCATTCCTTTCAAGTGGAAAATAAGTGGGATAACTACAGCCCTACTGGCAATAATATAAACTTTTTAAGGATTATATTACAATTAATATCCAGCTCGAAAATTTACATCTGGCTGTAATGGAACAAGTCTATTCCATATAATTTCGGGGTGACTCTTGGCATTATATTCCCATCCAAATTGTACTTATAATTAAAATTATAAGTTTTAAAAAGCTTCTACTAAATGCACACATGTATATTTTGGTCTTTATTAAAAAGGCCTGGCATGGCCGAGCGCGTTAAGGCGTGCACTCGTAATCCGAGGGTCGCGGGTTCGAGCCCGCGTCGCGCTAAATATGCTCGCCCTCCCAGCCGTGGGGGTGTATAATGTTACGGTCAATTCCACTATTCGTTGGTAAAAGAGTAGCCCAAGAGTGGGCGGTGGGTGGTGATGACTAGCTGCCTTCCCTCTAGTCTTACACTGCAAAATTAGGGACGGCTAGCACAGATAGCCCTCGAGTAACTTTGTGCGAATTTCCAAAAACAAACTTTATTAAAAGTAAAACCCATCTGTCATTTACTCATCCAACTCATTAAATGATCCTTATTTTTTTGTTAATTAGTAGGATCCTCTGCGCAGCTAGCAACAACACCAAATACCTATACATTATCAGCAAATTTAAATAATGTGTTGGTCCTTCCTCCATCTATGTAATTGGTGTAAGTAAAAAAAAGAGCTAAGGTCCTAAGACTTACTTTTGAGGTACTCTATTTGTTATATAAATACAGCATGACTGAGCTCCATTTATAAGAACCTTCTTTCTTTTTCTATACAATTAGCTAACTGTAGATAGATTTTTGAAGCCTTTATGTTACATCTTGCTAAAGGCTTTTTTGAAAATCAAGATACATCAAATCTACATCTTTACTCTCATTTTACATAAGCAATAACCATTTCAAAAAATGTCAAAAGATTTACAAGGAAAGATTTTACAGTAGCTATTTTGATTATCCAATAAGGTTTTAAACTATGTATGTATGTTTACTAACTTTGCAAAGCATTTTTATTAGACTTTCCAAAACCTTTCCAACAGCTAGTTAACACTAATAGGCCATTAATTATTGGGTAACAATGTAGTTTAACTAGTAATTATGGGCTTCAATACTCTTTTATCATAACTGTTTCATAAAATTTGTTTAAAGCAGCAAAACTGTCAAATAATTTATCATAAAAATGTAATTTGAAGGCATAAATATGGGCATTTAAGCACTTTTACAATACCTTGGCGAAAGCCACATTCTGGTATGTTTGCTCGTTAAAATAAACTGAGTCTATATGGCCACTGAACCGTATCCTGGTGTATATAAACGTAATTAAATTAAACATGTTCTAACTAGAAGATCAGCTTAAAATTCGTAGTTGAACTAAATTATACACAAAATAACAAATAAACAGTAAGCACAACCACAATACATTAAAAGTATAATTCACTATCTTACAACTTATGACACTAGAAACCGCGCTTCGATACAGTTGAGTCCCTCGCTGGTACAGCGGTAAGCCTACGAATTTACAATGCTAAAATCAGAGGTTCGATTCCCCTCGGTAGACTCAGCAGATAGCCCGATGTGGCTTTGCTATATGAAAACACACATACACTCAATACAATTGGTTGGCACAGTACAGATAGCCCATTGTGTACTTAACTGCAAACAAACAATTATTGCTGCTACCATTTCTTTACCGATAGTAACTATGGTAGTTAATCACATTTTTTTAAAATTTCTGTTGTGCATATCAGTGTATAATAGACATATTTATACTAGAAATAAAAAACCTTATAACACCAACATGTTTTTAATTGATTAAACACTCAATGTTTCGCTCTACAGCTTCTTTAATTAATTTCATTTGTATAGACTAACAGGTTCGAATTTTCAATTAGATTTACTCATTCTTTCTTCGTTTGAATGTTTCACGTCTTTTTCTGTTTTGTAATGTCAAAAAATATGTTATTTTTACTTGTCATTAAATATGCGTTGGTAACAGAGGGCGCTGAAAAAATCGATAGAAGTGGATGATAGTTATTGATAAAGATGCTGCGGTAGAGATTGATTAGATTAAATTTTGGTACTTAATACCTAAAACTCATATTGGAGGCTTTGAAAAACAGTCCCAAAACCGAGAAGGTGAGCTTATAATTAACATATTTAATGTAGTCTTAGAGGTATATAGATGTAAATAGAGATTTCTTAACTTAAATTATTCCTTTTATGCAGAGTCAAACTGAGTATCAACTTTTAAGTCCAAGTCAAAAATCTTAATTAAAATGCAAAAGTTAAATATTAAGTTATCTAGCATTAATGCAAATATAGTTTGCTTACTACTTTTATACTTCTTATTACTATTATATTTAGTTTCCTAGTTAAGTAAGTACTGAAATAATGTTATTATATTGTGAGGCAGTATTGCGATTACTAATATTAGTAATAGTGTTACTTCGTATGTTTTATTATTATATTGATATTTCACATACTATAGTCTTTACATTTTTACGTTCTCTCTTTTATTTAGTTGATATGCCTCTTCAATTTGTTTATACGTGATGCTAGGTCACATTCTGTGAGTGTTAGAATTAATTTTAAACAAAATGAATGACTAAGTGATACTGAGGTCTTTCACACTTTAATTTTAACTATAGCCTGTAGGTGTGTTAATGTGTTAGTTGTCACGTAAAATAGTAGATCATGTGTTTTGGCAATAAGTGAGCAACTAATCATTTTCTGTTTAATTGCATCATCATCACTTCATTTAGTGCTAACAAGTAAAATGAAAGAAAATTAAATACCAATTAAACATTTCAGGATCTGTAATTATAAATTAGGTATCACAAATTACAATTAATCAAAGAATTTGAAAGTGTGGTATTATTATTCAGATCTTATGCCGTTATGGTAATTTATAATGTCAGGAATTTTCTAAACTTGCATCAAAGTTATATTGTTAGCTTAAAAGTTTGAAGTTTACTTTTGTTTGATTAATTTTAGGTGAGACACATTTGAATTGTATATTCTGTTTAACTTGTAAACATTCTAATAAATATTCTGTTATTTTAAGAAGCCTTCTATTAATGTTTCAGTTATTTATTATGTAGAAAAGAGATACATTTCAATGTTAGTAAATAAGTTTGTTTTACTCCTAGGTTTATTTGTAATATGTCACTAACCCCTGTTCTATATGACACTGCTGTATACCAAATTATTTCCTTGTCTTCCTAAATCTAAAGATAGTAGAATAAAAGTGGAATAAGCTACTAACATGGCCAACATATCAAAAGGAAGAGAATAAAAGATAACTTACTACATTAGCACTGTTGGATTCCTTTTATTCTTTTAGAACACTACATGTTTAGTCTTTTTATAATCAAAGGGCTGCACAAGAGAAGCAGAAAAATTGGAAATTGCTGATGGTGATAATTCCATAAGCCTAACCATTAGCATTTGATCATATAATTCTTTAGAAATTATCACTATTATGAATTCTACTTAGAATTTTTATTGTTCATTAACATAATATTAAACAAATCTAGTTTAACAATAAGACTAAATACTTTTACCAGTAAGTGAATATTTAGATAGATATTTATACCATAACAAACTGCTTACAATTTATCAGTTTTACAAGCATGCTTACTATGTGCATCAATATGATTGTTGTTTTTCTCCGTCAACTTATTAAACACATAAGAAGTATTGATTTTCCACTATCCATTTAAGGTTACTTTAGTTGTTTGATTCAGTACTTATTACCATACTTGGAGATAGTCTTCATATACTGTAGTTATCGTAACTATCTCACTGTCTTCCATTAGACGTTTACATTGGGTATCATAAATGTGATATTAATTCGTGTGTAATTTACTAACTCTCTAAGAGAATATGCTACATAGTGTTGCTTAGTGAGTAAAATAATAAAATGGTAAATTTGACGCATTTTGTTAGACTAAAGGTAAAATTGTGTCTTACAGATGTGTGTTAGGGTAAGATTTTGGCTTTCTAATTCTTAAATATAGAAGAAGGAAAAAGGATGGCAGTGTGTTTTTGTCATATTTCATAAAGTACCCAAGAAACTATGCTGAAAATAAGCTGTTAAAAATAACAAACTGACGTTCAGATGTGTTGTAGTATTAATGTGTAGACTTCATTACTTAGTGCAGTATTTAAAATTGTACCTAATCAGCTCTCCCCTTATACATATAGTAGTCATATTCATATATGTCAGTAGTCACATTTTATCTATTCATATTTTTCAATACCTTTCATATCATTACTTTATAAATCTAATTTTTAACATTTTCTCCTATTAATTTCTGCTAAGAGATTTTTGTGATATGTTTAAAAATTATAGTAATTCTTACTTCTAATTGTTTATATTTGTTAAATAAATTGTAATTGTTCTTTTATAGCTATTTAATAACATTTCATGCTAATAACTGAAACGATAGCTCTTGTGTATACAAAATATAAATAAAAAAACAAATTTCAGGTTCAGTTAATAACAGAAAATAGGCTTGGATATTTGGTAATATTAACAAGTTGGCAAGGAGTAATCTGTAAGTATAATGAAATGTTTATACAGAACATTTCTCTGTCTTCTTTGTGCAGACCTGTGTTCTGTCAAAACATATGCTTCCCCCAAAAATAAAACTATTATCCTTATTAATAACTTAATATCTAAATTATTGTTACTTCAGCATAATGTGTTTCAATAACCAAATATCAGTAATAAGCTATCAAAAAATTTGTACACTATCATAATTTCAAGATAATTATCCTTAAATTTAATGTTTCCCCAAGAATTTTAATGAAAATTAATTGAACATATGTGCAAGTTGGTACTAGTTTTAAGTTCTCAACTATTATGTAAGCTAGCTGTTGTTACCATACCATGGAAGTTGTGTAAATTCTTGATTAATAAAAGGTTATCTTTGGACATGAAAAATTGTTTCCTCATTGCATGATAAAAAAATGCCTTTAAAAACAGCAAAGTACAAAATGTGAAACTGTATGTTTGCATGTATCACCCCATGGACCACACAAACCATCAAGCCAAATTTGGTGAGTCTATCAACAGCTGCATGGTGGTGGTAAAAATACCCCACAAAAATGTGTATATCCACACCATACAAAGTATTTATTTAGACATAAAACACAGTACTAGTATATAGATAGCACTATGAAGCATTATTATATTATTTAGTGCATCTAATGGAATATTATCCAACATAAAAAGCTCCCTATTTTTACCTTTGAATTACTTTTACAATAAATAATCTCTTCTTCCTGTTGATTGTCAAGGATATGTAAGGCTACTATTTTATATTAATGGTTGCAATGTACTAAATTTTTATTTAAGTAATGCACCAAAGAACACAGACTAAAAACATGCCAAAAATTAGAGAATTTCTCCTATTACAGATAATATATAATTAAACATAAGAGAGAACTATTAACAAATTATGAAAAAGAAGATGTGACAGGAGGCGTCAGATTTTCTGTTCAGTAGCTTTGTGATCAAACAGAATTGGGAGCTATAAAAATTATGGTTTGTCTGAGCAATGAAAACTTTATAGAGAATAATTCACATTTAATTTCATACTTTTTCAAGGGGTGATGGATAAAATGTAGAAGACAAAATGCCTAAAGAAAATGTCACGTCTCTTTAGGTGAAATTCAGGAATTTTTAAATATTGCCTTGTAGACTTAAGAACTGAAACTTGTATACTCTTAAAATATGGATTATTAACTAAGATTTTATGAAATATAAATTGGTATAGCATAAACAAAAAGTATTTTAATAAAAGTTTAATGCAAGACACTAAAATTTTTTTGAATGTAGTAAAGAATACCCATATGCATTAAGTGAAATATGCTCAGCCATAATTTACTGTAGAAAATTGTCCTTATAATCCTTGGAATTAAAACCAAAACTAATTCAATAATTGGTTATGAAAAGATATGGTAAATTAGCAGCCCTTTTGCATGTATTTCTCTTCTTTATTCTGATCAAAGTTTCACTAAGAATCTCTCATTTCTTTGCTAATTCATCTTATGTAACTCATTTCCTGTTTCTGATGAAGTCAACATAAGCTTCCCCATAGCTTTCCGTATGCTGCAATTGTGTCTTCATGTGTAGATAAACAATTGATTCCAAATACCACCTGGAATGCATCTTAATTTATACTTCACATGTACCTTTCCTTTCATGGTCAAGTGTCGTTGTGTAGCTTGTCTTATGTATTTGCTAAATGTACACAGCTTTTTATATTGCATATACGTATGCCACACAAGGAATTTTATAAAATTATATTTTAAATTTCTCGAAGTATTTGAAAATATCATGAAATGCATCACTGCTTTAGTACAGATGTATGTCAGCAATGTTGCTACATGTATGTGTGTTTACAGTTGGGAGGTTTTATAAAATTCATGTGCTACCCATTCCTTTCACATAAAAATCAGTCATTTTTTTTTATGAAGTTCTCAACGATTCTGCTTCCTTTTTGTACAATTGCTTCTTACTCTGGTTGTTATTGAATTTTACGCTGAAAGATTCCGACCTTGAACTTTGTAAAAATAATAAAGTAACTTCATTTTTTTCTTTTATTTCTATGTTGTATTAAAATGTCTTGTCATGAATTTGGTATCTGGAAAAAGTGATTGGATATTTTTGAACAACTTTCTTTTTCCCAAAATGATCATTTTTGCTTAGTCTTCAAGATGCTGTTAGGTCTGATCCACATACTGTCTTGTTTCTTAACAAACCTTTTTTCAGATCTAAAACACTCAGATGTTTCACTTTTGTTGATACTACAGAAATCTCCTTTTGCTTTTGTTTTCCAAACTTGGCAGTTAGAAGGAGTAATGTTTTTTTTTTTCTCTCATGATTTTTTCTTTTCCACAGGTACTTGTTTGTGCTTAGACCCTGAAAGACTTTCAGGCTTTATCCATGTGTTATATCATTTTTTATGTAACACTTTTTTTTTCTCAGTGAAGCTCAAATGCTGTTTAGAGCTTGCTGATACACTGATAAATTGAAGGCCACAAATATTGTTCTTTATCTAAATGTTAAAAGTAATATAAAAAGTAATTTGTTGAATTTTATATTTTTTGTGGGGTTATGATAAATCAAAGAAAGGATGCCTAGAGGAAAAATATCACATTTCTCAGTCAAGAGAAAACTCGGGATCTTTTTCACTATTGCCTTTATAAAATTTAAAACTTGTATTCTGTTAAAGTATGAACTATTGGCTACAAGTTTTTGCCATGCTAATTGGTATGACGTGAATGAGCAAAATAGTAGTTTAAGTTTTGAATGTTACTCACTAAAAAATCGTGTAAATTGCACTGTAAAAGATGCCCATGGTGAGAGAGTGAAAAGCCGCAAGACATTTTGTCTTCAAAAAACACACCACACTCCAGAGAGTGGAAGTATCACAAAAAAAATTAATTTCAAAAATTATTTGCGGCAATCTTGTTCAGTTGAAAAATCAAGTCACTTCTTTCTCTGGTTGTTGCCTGTTTTTGTAACAGCTGAAGTGCCCAATCTTTCTTTCACTTTAACGGTTTTATTTTATATACCATGAACTACTTTGTTCATGAAATGCCATGTGCTTTACAATTAAATATTAAGGTTTGAAACCGAATAAAAATGTTAGAATGAAAATTTGCCATTTGCCTCTTTTTCATTAGTGAATGTCAATATTGTCTCCTCTTGTTACAATTGCATTTTAATGTTTTTTTCTTTAGTACTACATGCTGTTGAAACAAAATGAAATACAGTAATTAAAAATAATATTAAAACTATCATTTAACTGAGCAGATAAGTCACTAGTTAGCTGCAGGTACTATCTTAACATTTAACATCTTGCTACAATAATTCTGCATTATTTTTATAGCCTAAGGTATTGTTTTTTGGACTGAAGTAGTAGAAAAAACATAATTATCCAACCATTATATTAAAGTAAAATGTATATGGAACTACTCGTGTTTATTAAATCTGGCATGGTGGCTGAACAGTTTTAAAATTGAAACCTTAGCATGAAAATCTCTACTCATAACCTGGGTGTGTTTATTTTATCCAAGTTAGTTCATTTTAAGTGTATAACCTGGATGTGTGTCAAACGGTTATTGAAAGAGTTTTGTGCTTTAATTCAGTAGCTTACACATACAGCTTACTTTTTAAGTATCAAACAGTATGATGAACTCTGGAGTCCATTAGTAGAAAAATTGTACTGGTTGGTAAGTGGTATTTATGAAGCAGTTTGTAAATTACATTAAAGATCAAACCCATAACTTTTTGAACAGATTGTACAGTTTTACCAGGTTTTTATCATATAAGCCAGTTGAATGTTTATCATTTTGTTTTGTGCTAGACAGTTCCAGCTATCTGCATTTGATTAATTTTAGTTGATAGTAAATGTATCATAAATGATTCATTCATCACTTCTTTGTCAGAAAATTATTAATTGAAAGCTTGCTTTTTGTGTGTTAAAACACCAGATAACCTACTTACAAACAACAAACATTGGTTAAGGATAATATTTAGTTTGTAATGGTTTTCTGATCTGCAGTATTGTGACATAAGTAAAAATATTGGATGATGTAAGAAAGTTCTTTCCTTTTTCACATACCCAGCTTTATTTTTTGAAAGTAAGGCTCATACCATAATATACCACATTATATATTTCCTTTCTGCTTGTAAAACTTAATGTTTCAAGAAAAAGTCCAGAGTGACAGTATCAGTGTAAGGTCATTTATCTATTTGGTTTTTAATGTAATTCTAAAAAATCAGATTTTAAGTATATCAAACTATTATCTGTTATCTATGTTGTTTGTTTTTTATGAGGAACTCAAACATATTTGCAACATGAGTTTTAATCTTGTTTAAGAATGCTTGAGTACTGTTTAAAATAAAGTATAGAAGTGTTCAAAAATTATAAAACTTGTTGTCCAAACCAAATGAAAATTTTACTATATAGTAAAATTATTCCTGACAGTTTATCTGCAGTTGCTTTACTTTTGTAATTATAATTTACAATTTCAAAAATAAATATATTTAAAGTAGGTTGTTCTCAGAACTAGAAATTTTGTAATCTTCTGGCACTTGTCTAAGTGTTATCGAACAAGAAATGTGGATTTTTGTTTTTTTTATAATTTAAAGGACATTTTCTTATAGTTTTAAAGACATGAATTATGTGAATGGATCTGATTTTACATTTTTTGCTCCAGATTATCTGTAAATACAGCTATTTCTGTATGTGTGCTGTTGAAACCTGAATTTATCTGTAAATTAGTTTTAGTTTAATCTTTAACAGTATCTGTCCTGATACGTGTACACACAATAAACTATAATGTTAAAATGTTCACAAGTTTCTCTATACTTCCATGGCTGTCTTTACAACAGTTTAATTATGATATAATAAATTTGAAGTTATCACCTATAAATGTGTTGGAAATGTGTTTTGCCTCACATTCCAAGACTGGAAGAATTTCATTTAGAAAGAATGTGGTCTGCCAAGTGTTTGTATGGTCATGTGCCATTCATTCTGAGATAACAAACATGTTATCTTAAAACAGATGTTGAGAAAAGAACTCTGATCCCAGTTCACTTACCTTGGTTTACAGTATTTGTGTAGAATTCCACTTCAGTTTGGTTTGGAAAGCTAGTTTTATCCTGTTTTTCAGATTTTCTTACTGAATTCTAGTTTTCTAGACCATTACTAAAAACTAATGAGATATTCATAAAGCACTAAAATATTAAATATAATATTTCTTTCCATCTGTACTTACTTTTATAAGTTCTTCAGATCTAAGTAAAACATCCATACTCCTTGGATGTACTCTGTACTAGTGTTTTCAAGAATTTTCTGTATAAAATGCTTCAAGCAAAAAATCATAATGTTACTGCCATATAAAATGTGTTGTCTAAAGCATTTAAAATTAACTCTTTCAAAAGTTTCAATTGAATATTATCATAATCATTCATCTACTTAGACGTCATTTTCCATTTTTAGGGAAAATCTTTACATCCAAAAGACGTTTCTATAAAACAAGACATTTGTAGATGTCTGCAGTATTTTATTGCTACATGGCTAAAAATAAAGTAATATAGAGTATAGGATATTGAACTAAGTTTTCAGTTTGTTTCTTGTATGTATAATGTACATTTTTACGTGTTCTTCTATTTGCACTAGTAAAGATTATTGGTATTTAGAGCTAATAAATTAACTCAGTTTTCAAATAATTTGAGGTTGTTGTCCCAGTTTGTAAAAATAAACTGACCATAATTAATGATTAAAATTATTACAGCTATTGAAGTCTTACTTGAGAATAATCTAGTTAAATGTGATTGAGAATAATTAGTTAGTTGAATATAATTAACAAGCCATATCATTAATGGATTATAAGATTCCACTAACTGCCGAGCTCCTCGTGTGTTTTCAAGGTGCATGCAAATTCATATCTGAAAATTTGTTTTATTTCTCATATATTTTAAAGTAAAATCCATGTGTCTTGAACATAATTTCTTTTTCTTTCTAGCACATGAATTCACTATTCTTTTAATGGGGGCGTGCTACTCCTGAAAAGTAAGCACTGAAAGTTACTATTATCCTAGTCTGCCAATGGAGTCCATAAAAAGTGGAATCCCCTCGAGATCTATAAGACCTTCTCCTTATGGCCGAAATGTTCCTGAATCTTTTGGATTTGGTCCAAACAAGCGACCTCTTTCAGGAAGTAAGCTTCCCCAGTCAACAAGGTCAAACAGTGCTTTAGAAAGGAATGAGGGAAGCATTGAAAATCTTCCTCTTTCATCTAATACCTCAAAAAATAGACCTTCTAAACTCCAAGCTCTCGGATCTAGTTCAGTTAGGTGTGTAGGACGAAACAACATATCTCCATCAGCTTCAACTGGAATCCCTCAACGTTTCAAAGAATGTAATAAACCATCCCTAATGGA
This sequence comes from Carcinoscorpius rotundicauda, assembly GCA_011833715.1. NCBI lineage: Eukaryota > Metazoa > Arthropoda > Merostomata > Xiphosura > Limulidae > Carcinoscorpius > Carcinoscorpius rotundicauda. The sequence continues at coordinate 14,389,825 of CM022398.1, read as the reverse complement.
TGTTAATGTTTTAGAGACAAATTTAGATGCTATTAATTCTAATTTAATTAAATGTAATATGAAACATTTACTTGTCACAAATGATAATAATAACTTGGAAAGTGTGTTAACTTGTAATTCCAAACTTAACACTCAAAATAAGGACAGAGAACAGGTATCAGAAAACTCTGAACAGTTAACAATCAAATCAGTTTCAGATAAAATATCTAATAACTCTAATACCCAATGCAATTTTTATAAAGTAGAAGATGACTTGAATACCAGTATTGATAAGGAAATTGAAATGAAAAATTTAATTAAAAAGTCTGGACTACCTACACGTATATCCCATAAGCCTTCCAAGTTACCATCTTTTGTCAGTGGTTTCAGAGAACCTCCAGATCAACAGAATGAAGAAAGATTTCCTGTCCCTTCAGACCAATTACAGACTAAAATACCAAGCCATTCTACTGCAAAACAAGAAAAGCATAATGATGGTTCCTATGTTGTAAGTGATTCAGATGAAAGGCTGAATCGTGTTGGTGATTATAAAACGGAGAGAAACCAAATATTTTCTTCCTTATCACAGAGTCAACTTGTAGACGGAAATTTTGAAGTTGGAAGTGCTTTCAGTGAATGTGAAAGACTAGAAGGTTCTAATGCTCTCAAAGATGGTGAATGCTTTAGTTCCTTTGAAGGCACTTCAATTTCGAGAAGAAATAAAGAACCATCAGTATCTTCAAACAGAGTAAAACTTCGAGACTCAAGTGAAGACGTACAAAACAGTTACAGTGTTTCTTCTCGTATTCCCAGCAGTTTCAGGCAGAATAAAAATCAAGGAAATACCTTCATCTTCAAGCATGAAAGAAGAGAAGAAGAATTACGACAATTAAATAAAACAAACAGAAATGAACTTTCTCAGTCTTATGGATCAGTTCAAGGTATCTTAACTCGTAGCAAAATACCATCCATGAAAAACGGTGATGAAACATCTAAAGCAGCCTGGAAGAAAGTCTATGATGCCAAAATTCAGAATGCTAAAAGGTTGCAGATATCCAATGGGTATTCAAACATTCCAAAGACAAGATATACCATTCCTAAATTGGATAAAGGAATTTCAAAAAAAATTCAGTTCAAACATTTTACAGTTGCATCAGAAGGTAAAGATTCTGACACACGACTTGCACAAGTTTCCAGGACCATAAAATGCTCAAGCCCATTTCATGCTTCTGTAAGTGAAGATGGTCAGATGATTACAGGTAACCAACTGTCACAGGAAACCACTGATAGCACTTTTGAAGATCATGGTTGCTTCAGTCCAACCTGTGATTCAGATAACAGAGATTTCCTTATTGATGATGAAATTGAAGACCAGCCAGGGCTAATGGCCTTTGAGAATGTGAAGGATTTTTCAGGTGGAATGACATCTTTACAGGAGTCAGTTACAGAACTGACTGAGCTTCAGGCGGCTAATCAGAGCAGATATAGAGGCAGCAATACATTTTACTTTGGAGACAGCCTGAAGTCCTGCTCAGATATAGGTTCTTCATGTTCTAGTCTAGCTTCTGATGATCTAATACTTGTTGAGGAGGGAGATGAAAAGCTTATTAGTGAGTCAACAGTTATACGGTAAGTGCTTAAAATATGTTACATCTAAAAGAAAAAGAAAAACTTGGTATAGAGTGGTTATTTATTGTATATTTTAAAGAACTGTTTGTATGCTATTTTTTCATACACAATTTTTTTTTTAAATTAAATGATATCCAGGGATCACTAAAACATAAAATGTTATCTTATGGATGACCATACACATAAACTTGTTTATATCCTGGCTCCACAGCTGTTTAACTTTAGAGTTTAACACACACACAGATTTTTACTGAATTTCCCAGAAAGATAAGTTAAAACACGTTTAAAAATGGCTGGTTTGGGTTAAGAATTTTTTTATTCAGAGGAACAAACAATGTTTTTACATATATATTTCTCTACTGGTGGGTTTTTTTCGTCATCACTGATTAAGTTTAAACACAGTTTAGGATTGTTAAATGAATAATGACAACAAAGGGGGAAAAAAAGGTAAACACAAATAAACAATTTTTCATTAAAATGCTACATTTAGCACATTCAAAACTGTTTCTCTTTGTGTTTTTAACTCTTAAAAGGCTTTTCAAACATGTCCACACAGGACAAGACAGCATGAATAATAATAAAAAAACAGAATTTTGAAGTCTAACAATGGCTCAAGAACAGTATTCAACAACCAGTAAATTGTCTGTATTGAATAGCTATTCTAAATAATATAGCAAAAGGAGAAAGCCCGAGCTTATAACAACTTGTGCAACTATTAGCATCACCCATAGAGATGGGCTTTCCCTGTGTCATTGTATGGACACAGTCATAGGTACAAATTGGTAGAAGCTTCTTTAAGATAACTATGACTATATTGCATAAGCCTATGACATAATCCCCATAGTGCTATATATCCCTATATCAATAGGATGGTGTAACACAACCTCCATGTGCAATAAACCTTATGCACACTAGTACACGATCATGAACTCATATTTCCTTTGCATTACCTTTGTTCTGATTTTTTTTTCTATTCTGTCTTGGTTTCTCTGTTCTTGGGATCTCCTTGGTCTGTTGGTTTTCCTTTTAGATGTTTACCTCTCTTCCCACTCTCCTCTTGACCTACATTTTGCCACTTTCTTCACTGCCTCAATCTTTAGTGTTCCCAATTTCTTGTCATCGTGGGCTCAAGCCTTTCATCAACAATCATCCTTTGACTCTTTGGTTTTAACTTGGTAAAGCATGAATAGCTCTGTTAGCTACCTGCTGTTACGACTCCTGTAGGGCTTCTCCTTGCCCTGTTTTTCATCTCATTACTTCTACATGCTGTTCCTCCTCTTGCTGAATGGGTCATTGAGATACCTAGTAGTAATTTTTCCTTGGAGCTAATTCTTGACTCCAGAACCTTTAGTGCCCATCTTTAACCCTATTCACACCAATAGTACCAATTCACCAGCAACCCTTGGGATGTGCAGATTCTTTGTTCATGTTCCTGGCTTTCTTACTACACTTTTTTTTCTTCTCGTCTTCTCAATATCTTTCACAAGTAAGATGTAATTTTCTTGTGTGTTTTTTTTTATAGAGAGTGAACTCAGGGATCTTCCTTGCATCTTCATTCTCTGGAGATCTTGATATCAAAGCCTCTTCATTGTCATTCCATTCTCACACAAGACAACTTGTTCTTGGGAACTCTGGCTTTTTTATACTTGTATGCCACTTCAGTGCACCTGTAGGAGGTGTGTGGTACATGTTCCAAAATCCATTATCTTCTCTTAGACCTGTCCATCTTTCCTTCTTTATCTATTGTGGTAGATTAATCACTCCAACATGGCTCAGGAATACTCCACCAAACTTTCAATTTAACACCAACATATTTCTTTGTTTTTTATGGAGTGGTTCTCAACATAGTTGCTAAATCTAAGATCTAGCTTTCAGAAGAGTATTTTCTGATAATCAGCATTTTTGGGATATCTGTAACTCTTTGTGATTGCCAAAATCATTGGTTGAATTTGTTGGTCATCTCGTGATAATCTATTCTGACTTTTCTTTGGCCATTTCTTACATCACTAGTGTTTGGGACTAATGATTTACCTGGTTGTTTGAGATAAACCTGCCCAAATTGATAGTTACAGAGCAGTGTTGTCTTCTCCTTTTATCCCTTTCCTGGCAATGTACCCTTTGTTGTTTTATCTTTCTGTTTACTTGTGGTTACCTTCATTCAGACCACACCTTTGCCATCTTTCATCCTCTATATAATAAAGACCAGTTGATTTGTTCCTTGACCAGTCCTTTCTTCCAAAGACTTGGACTCTCTGGAAGGGTGATCAGTTGTTTTACTGCTTTCTCTCTCTTACCTGCATTTTCTAATTATGCAATTATTCCATTTCCAATCATCCTTTATATCCAGTTAAAACAGTTCATTCCTATTCCACTTGGACTAACTATTGTGGACATTAACACTGTCTGTTTTTAACATGGCTTAACTCCTATAGAGTCTTAACGTCTTCCACCTCAACCAGTTGGACTCATCAGTTCAGCTGTGTGATGTATTCTTTTTTTTAAATCAATATAGTTGGCTACCTTTTATTGTTATCTCTCATTATATTAAGTATATTGGATCTCTTACCTTCTTTCATTACTTACTTTTGGTGATCTTGCAGGCTGGTATGTGGACTTTACCTAGTACATTCATCTCCTATTACGTCACTGGGTGGTTTTATGTGCCTCCATGTTGTTGCTATTATCCAGTATACAAAGAGGCTGTAGTTTGGCTCATTTTGCCTATTGTTTTCATTTCCAGCTCCATCACTGAATTTTAAGATCACAATGTCCATGACATTTCATGACACCACATGGTATGTGCAATTAATTTTGTACACATAAAAATCAAAACTTAAACAAATAGTATGCCTGCTTCATCTTTCACTGACTGATTCTCCACTAAACAAATCCAAAATTGTGGAAGTTGCACTCCATTGGCTTTTCCTTTTCTTTTGTTATTTTAAAAAGGAGTTCCTTTGTGTAATAATCATCACTGGCCCCTCCACAATCTTCAGTGGGGCATTTTAACTCTTAGCAGTACAGAGAGGTAAATTCTGAAGTTAATATTTTCTCAACCTGAAAGAGTATTTCGTATGGATACTTGCATCAGTCCAATAACCTGTCTATTCACTTCAGGTACATTTCATTTGCTTTGTAGAGAATGGGTTTGTGACCTCGTGCAAGTTCTCACAGGAATTACTGCACTTGTGTCAGAGTGAAGTGAGAGTTTGTTCAAAACTTGTGACATGCACAAGAAATTCCATGGCAGTTTAGCATTAGGTAAAAGTTTTTAGTTGTACAGTGAGGTAAATATGTATCTGAAATAAGTTTTCAATTAAGGAAAATTTTAAAATTGGTATGTTTAAAACCTTTAAAGAATGTCATAGAGAAAAGTAAAAAATTAACAGTAATTTCATATGACATAGGAAAATACCTTTTATACACTGCTGGCCAAAATCTTAAGGCCAATGAACAAAAAAAATATGCATTTTGCATTGTTAAGGCTCAACCACTTATTTGAGTAAAGCTTTGAAAGATGAAAGTAAGAAAAAGGAAAATACAAACCAAATCTGAATGTAGTTCTTTATATTCCTGTCCAGCTAAATCCAAAACATATTAACACTTATAATAATGTACAGTTTTAACTCTTTTGAAAAACCACAACGTACTTCTATTAAAAACAAACAAAAGTCTTCATCAAGATGTCCAAAGTTTGTGCTTGTTTGTCCTAATATTCAAACTACTGTTTTTACACTTATAATTCTGCAATTCAAACAGATTGTTCAAGCCCCTCTCGGTTTAATTTTAATTAATCAAGTTAAAGCAACTCCATCTTTTTTCCACTAAGGACAAGTTGGGTATGAGTGGTGTTACTCCTCTGTGCACACACATATTACTTGTACATTTTAATGCATCTTTATCAGTTCTTACCAGATTTTTGAGGGGTTGGTTATTTAACCAAGGAAATAAGTGGTAGGTGAGAATGTTTATAGAACCCCTATTTGAAAGTTGTATTATGTTAAAGTGTTTTATATAAATATCAGTGTCAGTGGTTGTTGGTTTCTCTCTCAGAGTGTTCGTAAAATCAATCAAGATATACAAAGTTTCTTTAATCTTGGCTTCTGAACTGGAGGTAAGTAAAATTTAATACTGTTTTGAATATGTTTGTAATAACCTAGATGCATACATTTATTTAGTTACGTTTATTTGTGCTTTTGGAACTCATCAAGAGTTTAGATATATTTTAATACATGTAATACATTGGATATGGTTTCTTCATCAGATAATGGTAATTTGTTTCATTGTTTTCTGTATACATGCAAATTTGATTTTAGGATATATCCATGCTTGAAAAGCCAGTGGCACTTGATCTTGCAGCTGTGTGTATAAATTAAAAATAACGATAAATATACTATGGATGAAAAAGTATTGCTTGTTTTATAATGTATGTACTTCAGTTTTTGTCTATTACAATGTGTGCTTTTTCGTTGCATGTTTTTGCTGTGTTGTTTCCTTGACTTCTAAGGATATCCTTTTTTTTCCATGCTCTGTACCCTATAATGTTTGTCCTTCTAATATTTTAATGGATGTGTTACTCCTAAAATAGTTTTGTCGTGTTTTTCTAAATTTTTTCTACCCTATTTCTTTGTACAGTTTGTCATTTTGTGTTCAGTGGTAAACTGCCATTCAGTAGTGTAATTAATGGTCACCAAATATACTTATAATGTTCAAGGATATTCACAAAAACTTTCCAGATGTTGTACATGTGTACATGTACCTTGCATGACTAACTCAGAACACACATAGCTCCACCCATTAGTGAAGGACATGTTTGGTGTCTGTCTGAAAGTTTTATTGTGATGAGTCATTTTATAGGTTCCCAAAACTGTAGCAGACACATTGGCTGCCAGAGATTCTCAGGGATTTTTAATTTGTACTAAGCTGTGAAACCTAAAATCTTTAGTGATATACACTAATAAACCAAGAGCAGTATTTTAAAGTATACATGTGTATCTTATCTTTTAAGCAAGATTATGTTTGTTAAATGTGAGGGTTCATTATGTTATTTATTAGTCTTAGTTAAGCAAGATGAAACTGTGCATATAGTGTGTTAAAAAAAAAATGGATTTTCTTTTAAAATATTTTTTATTACTGTAGTTAATGTAAATATTATAATGTTAGGCTTAATAAGTTATTCTAAAATGAGCTTATTATTAATCCATTTGGGTGTAAGATTGTTTCCATACCTTTAGAAAGTAAGCTGGAACTTTGACAATAATGATTGCATATGTACATTGTACAGCACTCAGCTGCATTATAAAAAAAATTGCTTGTAATATATTTTTTGAAAGTTCTGTTATAATAAAATCAGTAGCATGAATATATTTGTTACATGTAATTGCAAAAAGGTTTAGTGCTGGAATCAAACAAAATGTGTTACTAATACAGTTCTGCTATTGCAGTAAAATTAACATGTTTTCATGGGTATACACACAAATGTTGTCTCAATATTACAGTTTCATGAAAATTTAACATTTACTCAAATTTTAGGACACATAGCTTTCATATCCATATTTTATGTGTTAGAAATTATTTGTTTAGGTGTTTAAAAAACTAGCATATGTTAAATCTTAACATTGTCCTTGACCTTTTAATTAAACAAATCTCTGCATCTAAGTGCTATGAAAGACCAGTCATTGGATGCACAGATGTATAGAATACACTTCATGGTTAGCTAAAATTGTATCATGTATGCTGTACGTTTGCATGAATGTTGCTTTACTAACTGTTATGTAAGAATACTGACAAATTACCAGTAGTTTAAACTTTAAAACTATTGAGATTTGTACTGTACCTAAATTAATTTGTTTAAACATGCAGAAGAAATACATTCTGAAAGGGGTATTTTTGCTATATGTTTAAATCACCAAACTAACATAAAAAAAATAGGATTCACTAATTATTTTCCTCTACTCTTCAGTGTTATTTCTTCCTTATTTTATGTGCATATAAAGTCAAGAGGTTATGTACTACTAACAGTATTTATATGCATATAGTACACATTTCTAACTTGTACAACATTCATGTAAAATCAGTTGGAGTATGCACATAAAGCATTTGTCTGAACTAATACATCTTCATATTCTATAATTATGCCTGTTGTAGGATGCTTGAGTAAGTGGTTCATAATAATAAAAAAAACTTTTACTGTATGTGATACTGTAAAACCTGTTAAAATAACTTGTGTATTTAAAACAATAAAAAAATTTGCTCAAAGTGTTGGTAATTTTATTTCCCAGCTGTTGTAGCTTATTTTACAACAATAAGTTTCCAGTTTGGTTTTCCTTTTGTACAAATATCTGAAGACATTTCATTTATATAAATGAACTGTAGGAGACACCATAAAAGAAACAAACAAAATATTGAAGTTGACTCGAGTCCAATAAATGAGTCATCACTGAAGCATCAGCTTGGATGGAGGATGCGATCCATAAGTCAACCACCTTTTGTTTCTTCTCATTTGCTCTCCAGTGAAAGTGATGAAGGAAGTATCAAACTAGATGCACCTGCATACAAGCTAATTTGTCAAGATGTAAACAGTCTAAAAACTAACTTGTTGCATTTGAAAAACATTCTTCATGAGGTGAGTATTCACTTGTGTTCACTCTAATTACATAAAAAATTGCAAAAAATGAATCTACATTCATAGTGATTCATTAACAAGATGCACAATCAAAAAATAGTGGACAGGTACTAGAGGCTTAGAAGTTTGCCAATGTAACTCCTCTTTTTAAGGAAGGTGATAAAATTTGTCTCAGTAATCATTAGACCCATTAGTCTCATACCAGTTGTGGGAAATATTTTGAGAAGTCTGTCAAAAGACACTTTGCAAAGCTATTTCACAAAACTTGGAATTTTATTCAACAGTCAACATGGTTTTACTGAGGACAACTTTTGCCTCACAAATCTTTTGACATTATTTGGAAAAGTTACAGTTTATGTAGATGGATGGGTAAAGGTATGGACTTGGTATTTCTTGATTTTCAGAAAGGAATCAACAAGGTGCCACATAAAATGCTTGTAAAATATCTCTGCAGGAGTATGGGGATAAGTGAGCAAAAGGACAGAAGAGTTGCTTGATTGAAGAATGCAGAGACTTGTTACAAATGGAGCTCAGTCAAACTCAGTTTAAGGACTTTTGTTCTTTTTAATTTACATCGGTGACATAGATGAAGGAATGGTCAATAAATTACTTAAACTTGCAAGTGATGTTGAGGTCTTGGATATTACTATCTGTGAAGAGGATGCTGCTTATTTATGAAAGGATTTATAGAATTGGATAAATAAATTGCATATGGGTTTTAATTATAATAAATGCAAAAAAGTTTACGTGGGCCATCATGAGTTGGATTATGAGAATAACCTAAAGTGTCATGAAATAAGGGATCTTGATGTAATTGTCTAACGGTCTCTAAAGTTATCCAAACAGTGTGCTGTTACTAGTGGTAGGGTAAAGTTTGTATCTACAGAAATACTGAATACAAGTCTAAAGCGGTTATAATTTAACTGAACGGGTCACTGGTTAGGTCACATTTGTAGTGTGGTATTCAGTCTTGGGCTCATCTACCTTTAGAAAGATGTTGAACTGATGTAAAGGGTTTTGAGGAGGGTTACTAGAGTGATGCCTGGAATGGAGGGGTTGTCATAGAAGTTGAGGCTAAATCTCTCATTTCTTTCTTGAGAAAAGAGTTAGAGATCTGATTGAGGTGTTTAAGATTGTGAGGGGAATTGATAGTGTTAATTCATTATCTTTTTTTCATATATAATTATGAGAATAGTAGGACTATGGAACACAAATACTGTATTTCAGGATATGCCCATAGTTTTCTCCTGTGTTCAATTACACATTACATATAAACAATAGAAAGTCAATGTTATCATATATCAAATGGTATATTGCTTAACTAAGCCCAGTTTTCCTTGCTCTGGCAAAATGCATTATTATAGTTCAGTTTTCTTTATTCACAGTGAAGCAGCTTGGGTTCTTAGTAATTTAAATACTTGTTTTGCAGGCAGAAACACTGAATCCATTTGAAATATCAGTTGCAGAGGTAAGGTTTTCTTATTGTCAAAGTAAAATGTTTTGATATAAACCATTTTTCTATTTCTATGTAGATCTTTGTGTACTTTTAGGTATTTTCAAAGAGAAGTTAATTTAAAACGATTGTTTAAAAAGAATATGCTTACGAAAAATAATGCAGAAACATGAGCATCTTTAATCTCCTGGTTATCATTACTGTTTGTTATTAAGTGCAAATATACACAAAGGACTATCTGTGCTTTGCCCACTATTGGTATTGAAAACCAGTTTCTAGTAGTATAAGTCCACATACCTGAGTTTAAAGGTTTAAGTAAGCATGTCTAACTTTGTTACAAAATTACATTCAAAATTTAATAGAACCGATTTATTATTGACATATAAATATATTCTAAATATTCATTTCTCCATACCACCTCACGTTTGTTTTTCTATTGCCCAAGTTACTTATTTTATCACCTGCATTTGAGTTTTGTTTCAAATTACTAATTTATAGTGGAGATACTGCTGAAGCGTGATTTTACTTTTTATAGCTTTCAACTCAACTTACTGGGAGACAAATCATATGCCACACCCTCATATAACATACTGTCCTTCAAGAAATTGTCATTAATTCTCTGTAGTGTTTGCCAATACATTATTTATAACTTATAACCAATATAAAGAAAATATTTTAATTTACATAATATAATCGCTCATTCTCACAACATATTTTGAGTTAATTGGCCCACATATTCATAACTGGTGTCTCCAAATTTGCTTAAACCAAGTAAGGAGAATATGATAATGCTCTTTAACTAAAATTTAATAAAATAGAAACTTATTAAATTAGATGAAAAATATAACTTATCAAAAAATATTTATTCACTTTTTGTGAATTGCAATTTTATCTTACAATCTGCAGTTATTCTACAAAGGAAACAAAACTAATTTAGATTTTTTTATTGTGGTTACAATGTAGTTAAGGTAGAACTAACTCATACAGTGTTAGGGTAAAGAAAAAAGATTTTTACTGGAAAAAAAACAACTTTATTCATTTTGGAAGTTATACGTGTTATGTAAATTAAGTTTAAAAACTATTAAAATAACATTTTACATTTTAACATAAAAATCACTTTGCACTTAGATATGTCAGAATTTAAGTCATTTGGTGACTTTTAATTTACAGTTATTATCATTGTATTTTTGTTCCTTTGCAGAATGTATTCTATCTTAATCTAGTCAACAATGATCTACCATCAGAATACTTAGTGAGAAATGAAGTTGATGAAAGTTCTCCTGAGGTTCCTTTCTCACAGGATTTTAACAGTGTCAGTCAGGTCAGTCCAGTACAAAATGTTCAACACTGATTGTATCTTAATGGAATACCTCAGATAATTTATATGTAAAGACATAATATAAATTTTAATTAACCATGATAGCCTTTGTAGGAGACTTATTGCGTAATATTAAAATAGATATGCATTGCATTAACAGTCTAAAGTTTCAACTGTTAGATTTGCTTGGTATTCTTTTGTTGTTGTTAGGGAAACCATGTAAATAAAAAGTGTAGGTTTGTTTTAAACTGTTTCATGTTGAACTCAGGACTTACTAAAGTAGAAACAGAATACTTTGTAATGTGTATCACCTGTATGTATTATATCTCAGATAAGTATACAGTTGCTGGCATTTCTTTTAACTGTAAGGTAAATGCAGGACTTTTAACATTGGCAGACTGACTATTTTTGGTTTTATTAATTAATCTAATGATGCTAATATTGTAATTAAGATGTTGAATTATTTCATAAAAATGTAATTTTTTGTGTGTTTTTATGCGTATATAAGTGCTTATCAGATTATTTGAAATTATTTGTGATTTTATAAATTTAGGAGAATATTGACCTGCGAAGATTAGTGGTACTCCTTCAAGAGCAGCTAGAAGAACGAGATTATTTGGTTCGATCACTTCAACAACAATTGGTATACATTATTAAATATTTTATGTAATTATATTTAAAATCTTAAATTTGTCATTTCTATGGTTTTTATTTTAATGAGTGCATCTAATGATCGTGAAATAGCAATCTTTATATGTTAAAATTTTAAAACTAACACACGCAAACAAACAAACAAACCTATTTCTTCACCTTCAGTTCGTAGATTTTTTAATCAAAGTTATAAGAATTTCAGAAATATTGTTTCTGTATAGTCACTCTCAGTTTTACCTATGCATCTACAGTGTACACTGACTTTATTTTGAATTTTTTGCTTATTTTTACACAGTGATATAAATGGTGCTTTTCATAAAACATTAGTGTAAGGCCTATTATATTTGTAACACTACATTCTTAATTGTTATAGGTAAAAATAAAAAATGCAGTGTTTATAAATATAATAGACCTAATACTAATGTCTTATAACAAATATAATTAATTTTGATCATGTTTCTTCAGATTAGAAATGGCAGTTACACCATTATTAAACCAGGAAGTTGTGAAGACTTTTACAGTTGTAGCTTATAAGTGAAGAAAAACATTTTAGAAACAATTATGACAATTTTTAGAGACTGTAGAGTGTGACTGAACCCATTTGTAACAATAATTTGTATTCAGGTTTTGGAAATTTTCAAACATATTGACCCCTGTATGGAGATCAAAATAGTGTTCAGAGATCTGAGGATTTTCTCAACTGATTTCAATGAAAATTGAAAAGGGAATTTAGAGATCGTTTAAAATAAATATCTAAGTTATATATTTTTTAATTTTCATGATAGATGATTAAGCAAGTTTTGTCTCCTACTATAGACGTTACATATTTGAAAATCGACAAGAACTTGTAAATAGTCATTCAGAGAATGTGTAAGATATGCTTCTGACCAGGTTCTATTGGTTATGTTCTAATTAAAAAATATTTCTTTAATTGGCTGGACATCGCTTAGTAGTTAGTGTGTCAGACTGTGAATTCAAGAATCCACTGTTGCAAATTTATGCTCCACACTTTGGGGTCATAAGTACTTTATTATGAATCATTATTTTATTAGAGTTGCCTAAGAGATAGCAGTAGGTGGATAACCTTTATCTAGCTTTGTGTAAATTTCTGAAAGATATAAAGCAAAATATAACAAACATGTCCTTATTTAAGATTGTGAAGAAATATGTTTTACAAATTTGTTAATAGGTAGTTAAAGTCGGTATTTTAAAACAGTGAAGAACTTAATATAAAATAAGCATTTAAAAATTTTATTAAAGAATCCCCTGTCACTCCTTGTTGTCATCTTAGTCATTAGAAGATAATGCTTGTGGTAATATTTCCCAATTGTGCTGGAGGCATGCTGATATTAAACTAGCCAGCAAACATGGAATACCTTTTAAAGGTGTGTAGTTCAGTGCTTTGCTTGTTTCCATTTCAGAGTGAATGCACATTACCGAAAAATAAGTCAGAAAATCAACTACAAGAAAACACATGTAATGCAGCAACTCAGACTGAAAGAGTAAGTGGATGTGTGTGTATGTTTTTTTGGGTTTTTTTAATATATAAATGACATGTTCCTTTTGTTTATGTAAATTGTTATATTATACAGAAACAAGAATTATGAACTTGGGACTACATCTGTGAATGTATTATTAGCTTTTAAACTCAACTTGAATCTAGTAACTTGAAAAATTAGTGAAAAATTCAGAATTTTTTTATTCATAGACTTGCAAACACAAAACACATTAATTGGTTCAGATGTTCTGCAGGATGGTCTAAAAGTAATTATTATTCTATGTTTGTAATGAGAGAGTTGGAACTCAACTGATAAAGGAGCTCTATATGGTACTGTTGTGACTTGTTGCCAGTCTGTTTTTGGATAGTCCTAGTTATTTGAGTTAATCCATATTAATTTATTTTTCAGTGACACTATGCAGAAGGGATATTACCATATTTAGAATTTTAAGTCCCATCAGAACATACCTTTATGGCCTTATTGTATGAATATTTTAGAGTGGAAAGATTTGTTATATACCCTTGTTAGTGTGATTAATTTTCAATACTACAAAATAGCAAGTTAACATCAAAATATAGATTTCATATGTAGCATTTCCCCACATGCTTATATCAGTTGTGGATATTACAGATTGTTGATTTGTATGCTTGAGATAGTTTGGATATAATGTAACCACTTCTTAGTATTACAGCATATTTCTTCATCCTTTTATGATGTGAACACAGGTAATCTGAACACTTACTAATGAAGCTGAACTCTGCCAAGTAATGTACATCTATAAATTATCTTTACTGAAAAGAAACTATATTTCTTTAAATATAGATTCATTTCAACCAAGTGTATTGGCAATTGCAAAATATTCAAATGGCTCAAGTCCTTATTTATCGAATATTATGAGTTAGTGAGAAGTTATGAGTGGGTTATGTTAATAAATAGTGATGAAACTGAAAGTATCTGGATACATGAATTGGGAATCTCTGATTATCAATGAGACATAATAATAAATTGATATTTTAAGGTTAAAGGACTTCTTTTCAAAACACATTTTACAACAATTTTTTGTAATTTCACAATATAAAATTCCAGTTACAAAAAACAATTTTCAGCCAAAAATAGATACTCTTTGTTAAGTTTGTACGATGTAGTTTGGTTAATATTTTTTTCCTTTGAAAGTGACAAAGATTATAAGATATTAGTGATACCTCACTAATCTGGAGAGTGTTAATATAAAAGTACTATCCTACATTTAAGTATCTTTGTTTATAATTTTTAAACTTATACTGTTTACTACGTTCACACCAAGTTTCATGCAATTTGGTGAATACTTTCTATTGCAAAAGAATATATATAAGAAAATATTGATGATGCCCTTCTAATCAGAAAAGAGTTAATAAATTTCATGAAATAATCTATTTTTAATATTTTTTGTTTGTATTTTTAAGCACAAAGTGAATTTCTTATTACACAATATTGTATTTAGCTAGCAATATTTTTATAGCCTTTAAATTTTGTTTAGTTACAGAACTGTAAATATAAAATTGTACCCCTCATGTCTCAACCTCCTCTTCAGGCTTTGTTAATAGTTTTATGCGAAATCATGTATTATCTATAACCCAGATAAGCATCATTTTCACACAGTTACAAGCTTCCTTTTCATGGGTAGGTTAATAACTAGTTTGAATGAATTTTACAGGGTCTTGTTGTATGGTTAGAAGGCAAAAAAACATTTTTAAAGTTGAAAATTGTCTGCTATTTGTGTATTACTAGTCTATATGCTTTATTATAAAAATTATTTAATGCACTACTATGATTAGTAAAAAAAATATGTAGGCTTGGGTATAATTGACAATCAACAGCAAGAAAAGAAGATTGGGTAACTAATTTATTTCTTGTTTTTCATGTTTATTTTTTATTTATTGCTATAAAGGTAACTAAAATGTAAAAATAGGGATCCTTTATAGGTTAAATTTAGATTAGATAAAATAACTAATATAATAATATTTCACAAAACATGCATGTGAGCAGCATGTAGATAATGTGATTTGGTAGCATAGTGTGAGCTGCATGTGAACCAAATGATTTGCAGTTTACTATGATATGAATATTAGTTACACACAGATGAAAGAGTAGTAAAACAACAGAATATATAAATAGATGTGTGCTGTTACTAAGCTTAAAGCAAATTAGGATAAACAAAAGTAGTTTTATGTTACACTTTGAAATCATTTAAGAAAGAAAAGAGGGGTAATTTAGATTATTTTTGTTTCAGTGGGTACAAGGTCGGTCAAATCGACTAATCTTGTTTTAAGACAGATAAAATATAAAGTTTTACTTTAATAAAAATTAGAAGTGTATTCAAGATATTTTAAGTGATCGCACAAAGAGAAGTTTGAGATTTTTGAGATGAGGAACGGTATTTTTAATCTTGCCATGAAAATTACTTTACACATTTTGTAATGCCAAATTTTGTGAAGATATACAAACTATATTGAAAGTCAAAACATTATATCTTTAAAGACTTTAAATGAGTACAAAGAGGTTACATGGTCAACTAAAATGGCTGAGCCCATTCTGAGAGAGTTAATGGATTGTTTTGTTGCTGTTGACATGCTCATGGCTTAAGTTGTAGTTGTTGGCATGTTTGTAGGACTTGGGTCCTGCTGTATCCTGATAGATACCTTATAAGTATCTCGCAACTAGGAATAGGGGATAAATCCCCTTCCTAAATTAGTGTCATCTATTTCTAACCTCTGCAGTCATTTGTATGCTGATCATTTGCTTTGTTTTATCAAAACCAGAAGTGTTATATGGTTTGCTCTAATTCCTTTTGTTGTTCACAACTTTGGATCCATCAGTTTCTCAGTATTTCCCCCAGTTCCTTTGGGTGGATTTGCAAGTATCCAGATTGTATTTTCTGTAATTTACAGACAAGGAATCTTCTAACTGACATCTCATCAGATTCAACATGTTTGTCTTTTACTGTCCATTTAACTTATCTGCTAATGGGACATTTTATGTGCTAGCATTTCGACTTCTAATGCTTTTATTTTACCTTTTTTACCTGATCTGGCAGTTCTTGGGTGTCTCTACTACCAAACTCCCCCCCTGTGGCCATTTGAAGTACACTTGCTAGAATATAAAGAATATCACCTTATTATTTTTCAGGACCCCTTTTATCTTGCTTTGACTGGATCCTACTGTGTGATGAGTGTTGCCTAGACAGGTGTGATTTCATCAGTTTAATTCTTCACTAGCAACCAGTTTGGTTACTCTTGTTACTGGTTGCAACAGGCTCTGTATAAATGAGGTGTTCAATAGTTCATCTTGGCACTTGCCAGATGGTATTACTCTTATCATGGACTATCATGAGTATCGCTAAAGCAGATTTTGCCTATCACTGCCAATTACTGGAATGAATAAATTAGGGTTAATTTTATGCACTGTTTCCAAAGCACTATTCTTTAGAACTCCCCAACATGCAATACCCCCAAGCTCTACCAGTAGAGCTAGAGAGTTCTTACTATGCCCAGTTTCCAGTCACTTGGGTGGTGAATAGAGGCTTTTCCTCCAGTGTGTTAGTGTTCCTTCACTCTCAGAAAAGATGAAGTTGGGGTCCCTCTCATCTGGGTTCTTGAATATTTTTGCCAGATGTCAGTAGGAGCAGCACTAACTTCCATGGAAGCTTACTCGTAATATCAGTCCAGATTTGACACAGCGTTATCTGGTTGGGGTGTGCATGGCCTTTCTTTTTGATCAATGTTAACTTAGTATACTTAGTATATTGTTCATGAAGGGAGGTCCACTATCTCCTCATAATTCGAAACTCAAAGTGGTCCAATCCTAGATCCTTGGTTCAGTACAGTGTTCCATGCCCTCTCCATAATTCTGAAGGCAAGTGGAATAATCCTTACCCATACAACTGAGGAGTAGGATGAATATGAATGTTAACAATTGCAAACCAAATCAGTTCTGCTCTTTTTAGTCAAGTAAAGCATGTATGGTTCTATTTCAAGTCTTTAATGCTCCCTTTTAAACTTTATAAGGTTAAAAAGAAAGTTTGTCTGCTTTGGTGTTACTTACCTTCTCTTTGTGATTCTGGTAGTCTGGAATACTTCAATTCATGGTTACAGGTTGGGATTTGATTGCATATGTATCTATGTATGACACTGTTGTCCAAATGCCCTAACTACCAACATAGATATAGAAACCAAAACTCCTTAATTTTGGTCCTAAGCAGTGGAACCTCAGCTCTCTGGTTGGAGTTGGCCTTTAATGTTAACCACTCATTTTTTATTTACACCCTTGATGCAAGAATTTTGTTCCAGGCAAAGTGCATATCTGTTCTAAATGTAGTGCAATTCTCCCACTCGGGTACTACTATCTTGGTGTACACCCTTGATCTGTGCATAACTTTCTGTGTGGATAATTTCCTGATCAGCCCCTCCACCTTCTCAGTGTAGGATTCTAACTGCAGAAGTTAACATGTTCCTAAACTGAAAATGTATTTCCAATAATACTTGTTTCCACTGACAGTTGTGTCCTTCCTTTCCACAAAAACTGGGATGGTGCAAATCTCGAAAAAGTGATTTACATTATCTGAATGAAGTGATTGTGTACAGCATTAAGATAGAGAACACATTGACACGAATGAAGAGATTTGCAAACAAAATATTGTCAAGAACACTGAAGTGAGGTATAAAAGATAGAAGCATTTAAGACCAGTCCTTAGATAGAGCCAAAGTGAAAGAACAGCTGCAGTGTCAGTGGAGATAAGAATTATCTGAAATACATTTTCAATATAAGAACATTTTATCTTTTGGGTTCCACAAGTATTTCTCTGCTTATATGCTATATTCAAAGATATTCTCTAGGATAAATAGTTGCTTTGTTCTGAACACCTGTATTTTTACAAGACAGATAGATTTTCTGTTTTCTGTTACTATTTCCTAGGTGAGATCCTGGACAAGTAGTCAGAATGAAACAGGAACTTGTGAAGATGCAACTCATCCTAGCAGTCTAGTAAGGTAAGGTTAGAATGATAGTTTTGTTCAGATTATTTTTGAAATAAGTATATACTGTGCAATACATGTAAAGGCTAATATGGAAATTTGGCACACCTTTTTTTTCTCTCTTGACAGACGTCAGTACAACAACAAAAATTAACATTATGGTTGTATGTGAACATTTAGCTATGTAATCAGTGTCACTTAAATGAAATCTTACTTTACTGCTTTAAAACACTATCAGTACCTCTTTGATGCAAAATTTAAGTTAGTGTTTTGAAAAGAATGAAGGTTACCTCAAAATTTAATTATGTTAAATGATTTATACTGTAAGAGGGAAAGAGATTACTGATACATGCAAATAACTTTGTTTTATGGCATACACTTATTGTGTTGTGCTGTAAGTTTTTCAACAAGTTAATAAACTGTGAATATCATTTGTTTTCAATAATAGTTCCTTTAAATTATATACAGCCCAAATACAAGAGTTGTAAAACAGATGCAGTGTTACTTCAAAGTAGAATTAATTTTATGAAGTACACAATTTGTATGAATAGATTTTCTCTACTTGTGTATCTATGATGAAGTTTAGAAAAAACTTTTAAGGATAGAAATTATCTGTCTGTATGTTTGATGTTTCAATGGACAGAGTCCAGCAGTCTTTTGTGCTGTTTATACCAGTTTGTTGTTTTTTTTCAACTTATTGTAACAAAACTGACAAGTGAAAACCATGCTGTTCTTGTAAACATACTAAAAACTATAAAACAGTAAAAATATACCAATAGATGCATAATGATCATCATTGCTGTAATGCTACACAATATACATGGTTGCTATTTTGCCAAATTTTTGAACACCGAACAGTTTTGTCCTGGCCCAGATATAGAGTAAAAACATTGGTACATAAAAATTTACAGATCTGTTATAGTGATTCCGTAGCAAGTTTCCCAACAATCAATCCAGTGAATACTGACCTCAAGTGGTTCTCTGGCAAAATTTTATAGCCTTGGATGTAGTGAGTGAAGGTTAAAATATTGTTTCATGGTTAAATTTCTCACAAGATTTCATGGCACTCTGTCCTGATTACGAGTGAGGAAAACATTAGAATGTTCTTCAGGTGATTCTCTGGTAATATTTTGTAACATCCAGTAAATAAGTGAGGATGAAAGTAAACTATTGGTACCAAAGTGTAAAATAAAGATCATCTGTTTGTTTTATGAAATTAACTTCAAGTAAATCATAATAATTTTCCAATTTTTATCTGTCTGTTTTATTTCTCAAGAGGATTTCAGACTAGGCACGTTCTGGTAGAAAATGTGTTCAAAGTACAGATAAGAAATTTATCTGACGTTCAAGCCCATAATATGACATTGAATTCACCACTTTCATGTTATAAAACTGGCAGTAAATCTTAGTATATTCTGTTAAAAACGGATGGTGGGTGCTTCTCACAGGCTTTCTTCATCTGGTAAATAATTCTGAATGAGGAATTGCCATATTGTGAAACCAAGGAGTCTCTGAATTATGACCATTTAACACATCATAAGTTACCGTTTAGGTTGACAATATGAAACTCCTAATTCTTTTTGTTTTTCAATTGATAATTTGTCATTGTTTGCATATTTTGGCAAGATTTTAGGTCCTTGTATTACTTCCATCTGTTCTCTATAAATTTAACCTGTGAGTAGTAGTAAGATATTGCTGAACATAGCTCATGAGGTTATTAGTTTTGCTGATGTACAGTTTTATTATTCAATTTTTATTTATTATTATAATTGTTTTTATTTTATAAACATTATTTTTTTAACTTCTGCTTTCCAACTGTAGTTAAATACTAATATATTGTAATAATTTATCTTAATGTTAAGCTACTCTAAATAATGCTAATGGAACCTTTTAAAAGTTTTTGGACACTGGATAAAGGTAGTGAAGATTGTCCAGTAAAAGTAATGAAAATACTGATATCACACTGTTCACGTTGGTGTTAAAGCATGCAGCAGACAACGAGGTTTTATCTGGTTTTTAGTAAGTTCCATTCTAATCACTTTATTATTTTATGCTAATCTTATTAACAGCATTGATTAAAATGTATTACATATGTTACTATGAGTATTATTTTGGATTACTAGCTCAGTATATGGACTTAGGAAATTTAAATTACAACGAAGCTGTGAGATACTATTCCAATTACAAACTAAAATTTCACTAATCAAGAGGGTATCCAAATGAAAGGTCATTACATTGTGATCAAGGTTATGTAATATTACTTTACATAGATGTAATTACACTATTTTAGATGTAATCAGTATTTTAAAGTAGTTTTATTAATTACTGAACTAATTTTTTAGCTTTTTTCCATGTAGATGGTTTGAAGTTAGTGATGAATATAAACTACTACATTTTGTTTTTATGTTTATCTACCTAAGCCATTGAAAATATTAACTAGCTTAGAACATAGGGCCTACAGAAGTATTTGTAAGTTTTTTTAAATGTTTATTTCTTCTGTAGTGCTTTATGAATATAATCAATGTTGAATGATGTTTATAATTTTCTATTAAATTTTAAAAGTTGAAAAGCTGAACAAAATTAACTACTGTAATTATTGAAACATTATAAAAATGGTTTTCATGCAATTGAAAAGTTGGATGTTATTACTCTGTTAATACACAGATACACATATCGTGAGAGTGAAATGATTTTGAAAAGACTTGTTACTTATGTTTCTTCATTACTGTTGTTTTTTTCTTCTGCTGTCCTATTTGGATTTTTACTATAAGTTTCCGGATTGGAAAGGTAGGGAGCTCATTACTTAAAGACTTAAGTGTGAAATTCATGATGTTTTACATTTTTTTAAATTGCAAAAATAAGTGACGTTTAGAATTTTCTAAAATTCCAGAAATACAAAACACTTTAATGGCGAGATACTTTGAATCTTTTCTACAACACAATTATAAGAATTAAAGATACTGAAATAAGAATATGGAGAAAAAACAAACCAGTCCTTCATAATTACCATAATGAGGTATACACACATTGCTCAGTATACACTGCCTATATCCATGTTAGAGTATAAGATAACTATGATAAAAAGAATATAAACTGGACTAAAACTTCAGCAGCCAAAAGCTTTTCATACAACATAAATCTAATCAGTTTAACCTTGATTAAGACATTGTGTCATAAAAAAAAAGAAAAAATACATATGCTTAACTTTACTTACCTCATCAAAAATTTTATTTTCCCAATCTGTGATCTTACTTTATGACTGATAACATATGGTAAGATTTTTTGTTTATCTACTCTTATACATGACTACTATAACTTTATTTTCAATTTTCCATATTCCAGGTGTAGAAGTAAACTTAAAGAAAAGATTAATAAATAATTATTTCATAAAGGCTGGCTTTAGTAATGTTTAAAGTTGAACTAATAAAGTTCCTAGCCTTTAAGAACCAGTAGGAACTTTGTGGTTTTTAAAGGTTTTGTTAATATTTTGCTACAATAACGTTACAAGTGCTTTCTGGGTTTCTGAGTCATTTTGTATTATTCATCAGTACTACATAAATTATCTGTACAAACCACAAATTATTATGGATGAATTAGCACAGTTTTAATCATTAATCATAAAATAATACCAGTTTAAACAATGGTACTTTTAGTGAACTTTTTGAAAACAGTGGAAAGAAGTTAAGCAACAAAAAAGTTGACATTTTTTTTTACTTGAATATTTAGTTTAAATGTTAGTAGAGTTTAATAAACTAGCCTACAATATTTTTATTACAAACAGATTTTTTACAGAATATTGTAAATATTATTTATGAGGCAAGTCCTGAATGTACTTCACACACTTCTAAAATTTGTTTCTATTATGTTTTTAGTTTATAAGTATCATTTATAGTTACAATTAATTTGAAACTGAATAAAATTAATAAAAACTAGAATTTTTTCAGTTAAGAAAAATTTCATACTCATAAGGTCTACTTCATTTTATCCATGTTTATAAACTTGGATCATAAATGACAATGATAGAGCATTCAGTAAATTACATAAAACTAAATACAATGATGGCAAAGTTGTAATAAGCCACAGGTAAGGAATTATGGCCTACTTTCCTTTCTAACAGTCATGTATATTTATAGTAACTGCCATGTTATTTTAAATAGTTTGGTTTGGTTTAGAATGTCCATTTCTATATTTTCTGTAGTTCTAGAAAGAAGCTTTCTCCTCCAGGTGTAAGAAGATCTCAGGTAAGAACTGTTTTCTTTCATTAATCATATATCCTTCAGCCTTTTCTAGGTTTTATTCTTATTTTAACATTTTTTTCTAGTCATGTATACAACACATTGGTTGTACACTGTTTTGTGCAGGTTTCAGCATTTTTCCTTTGCTCATATCACCGAATCTTTTTGGAATAATTGTATAGTAGTACTTTTATTGAACATTCATAGCAAATTCAATTCCTCAGGCCTCTCATAAACTACAATATGTTTATAATTTTATTATGAAGGTATGAAATGAAAGTCAAATGTTGAAAACATTAGCTACTTTTTTATTTTTTACTCTTTGAACAATTAAACAATTTTGTGTCTAAAACATCTACAGTTTACAACTCAAAGAACTGATTCAAACACTCTATCTCGGTTTTCTTTTTCAATTTTTACAAGATTAGTTACTAGTTAAATATTTTGTCTTGATATAAATGTTTTTAAAGTAGGAGTAGTGTTTGATGGTTGTGTGTTTACTGTTTGAAGTAAAGGAGATGGCACTCTCTTTATAAATTGTGTTTTCTTGATAGGATCCTCAAAGTCATAAGGAGAAGAAGAAGTCTACTGGAGTGAAGAAATCTCGATCAACAAAACCTATATTACCAAGCTCTTAGTATAACTAAATGTTAGCTTAAAAATTAATTGTTGTAGTTGTATGCCTGGTACATGTTTAATAATGTAATATGTTTCAAAAAAACTTGCTTTTACTTGTAAGGAAAGTTGTAAAAACATTAAGTAGAATTACATGTGATTTTGAATCGATTGTTACATCACACTGCATCCAAATACAAGTAACATTCTAAAGATGTGCACATAATATCCAAGTTTTAAGTTAATGGTTACATTGTGATTTAATGATACAAAATTAAATACTGATGTTTATCTTCATTTTCATGAGTAACATGTCCAGAATAATATAATATAAATATACTATGTGCTTTGTATTACAAAGGATGTATTTAAGCTATTGAGAAAGTGTAAAATTGCTATCAAATATTCATAGGGTCTCTTTGAAACTGGCTAAAAATAAGAATAAAATTAAAGGTGATAACATGGTGATTAAGCTGGCAGATGTAGTCTTACTAGAATAAAGTATAATTTTATTTTTAATTTAAAAAAATATTACAATATAATACTGTCACAAAATAATTATTTTATGGACTTTGGTTTCTGAATCATAAACTGTCGAAAATAAAATAGATTTAAAAGTAATTTTCTAAGAATAACCTATATGTTAAACATCAAGCAATTCACAAGATATGTAATTTACATATTTATAGGAAAAGTAAAAATAACTGAGTTTGTGTTTAAAATACAAACATAATGTTTACAAATTAAAATTTGAAATCGTTTTAGATTTTGTAACCCTTATTTTAGATTTACTGTAAGGAGTTTAATCATATTTATAAATGTATTTTTTGTTACTACACATAAAGAAGCCAGGAGAACAGAAATGTTGTCTTACTTCAAATATTGAAGACAATAACTCATAAAAGGTTTGAGCTTCTTGTGTTGATCTATAGAATAATACAAGTTTTGGTTTATACTCTTTCTGCACGAAATTTCTAATACTAAGCAGAATAGTGAGAAGATGCTACACAATAAGCAGCTATAAATGTTTAAATAAATAGATAACCGTAAGGATACGAAGAACATTCATCTCTTGTGTTAAGCCTAATGTTAAATATTAGGCTTAACACAAGTATATTTCACTTAAGTTATGAAGAAATCAAGTAGTTTACAGTTACAAAAATTAGATATGAGAGCTTGTATTTAACATAGCATTTGTTAATATAGCATGAGAAAATTCTTAAGATACTGACAGTTCCAGTGACTAATTAAAGGTAATTTTTTTATATTTATTTTGTTCTTCATATGCTTTAAGAAACAAGTCTAGAAATTTATAAAAGTGCTGCAAACTCATTTTTTCTCATGATATTATGAAATAACTTAATAACTTACACGTATATTAGTCTTGAAGAATTGTTCAAACTAACTGGAATAAACCTGAATCAAGATTAGAAAATTTCTGGAATATAGTCCTAGTACATATGTAAAAAAACAAAACCGAGACACTGTTTTTACTTGTGTGAGGGACACATAGGTGACTTTAATTTATTGTATATTAAATTAATTCATGTGTAACTTGTAGTGAGCAACAAGTTGTGTATCATCATGTTTATTTAATACTCATAAGTTATAATTATTATTGTCATACAGTAGTTTCTAACACTATCAGTAGAAAACACTGAATTTTATTATTGTTTCATTTAATGTATGTTAATGACAGTAGTAGTGTAAATAGTTATATTGCTATCCTGAAAATTCATAAAGATATATTAGTTCTGAATCCAACAATATAATTGATAAATGTGATATATCTAAACGTACTGAAGTGTAGTCACGGTTTGTAGAAGTGGATATTTTTAACACATGATAGAAAGTTTGTCTTTTACTAAAACCAATTAAAATATAAATATCAGGATTGTCGCAACATGAATAAGTGTGATATATGAGTAGGTGTTGTCCATCTTGTAATGTAAGGGTATTAAAAGATCTTATCTGTAGTTATAATTGGTTGGAAGAATTTGAATGAAATGCCTGTTAAAAGGTAAGGAGAACCAATTGCATTACACAACATAACTTATGTTGTCTTACTTCATATAAAATTAAAAAAAAAGTATAATAAAAATATGAATAATTATTACGGTATTAAAACTTAAAATTTGTACCAGATGTAAACTGTAGTGGAACTGTTTCATATGAAGCTGTTTACAGGATTACAAAAGACCTCTATTTCTGTGGTTATCTTCAAGAACTAATTTCTTTGGTAAATGATTCATAAAGTGGTGTTTACATAATATTTCTTATTATCTGGTGAACATGCCTTTTTCTAATAATATTTCTTTGCACAATTTCTGCCTAAAGTGTTAGCGTAATGTACATAATTTATAAATCTATTAGAAGTGAATAGAAAAAAATATGCATGTCAAAAGTTTTTCTGGAAAAAAAAAAGAAACTTGATTAAAGGTCATCATAGTTTTCATATCTCCAAGAAATCTAAATAAATAGGCTGGCATTATGTCAATTTCAGTATAGCTTACTATATGAATGTGTGCATGTTTTGTGTTTTATTTGCAATTACAGTGAATTTTTCAGCTACGAGTAAGTGTCATTAGATGCCAAATAGGTGTTTTTTGTTGTAATAATGAATAATTCGTGTTTGAGTACATAAGTGTTAATATACTTAACTGGCTGATTAACTACACTTAAGACTTGCAAAAGAAGTGTTTTAATAGTCATCTACCAGTATGAATGGTATTATATATTTGTACATAAATACCTTAACCCACAAGGGATTGTAGTGTTAAGACTGTAATGAATGTGTAGGAGACGAGGTTCTGGAATCTTACATCTTGTGTGTTTTGGTGTAATGTTACTCTCTTTTATGGAAGCACGATATTTTATCCATTAGATTAGAAAACAATTATTCATGTCTATTTATATAGGTGGTGATGTATTGGTAGCTGATATTTACTGAAAGAATGTTGTAAACAAATCTTGTATGTAAAAGTCTCAGAGTAAAGTATGTTTATTGTATTTTATCATTCTTAAAATCAGTATAGTGTAATTCTCAGTAGATTTAACTTTTGTGGATATTTTAGGTAAGTAAAGTGTGTCAAATGTAATGTAATCTGTTCCAGAAAACTTACTTTTACCTCGAAGAAAATATGTGAATATGTTAAGTTGAATTGCATGTAACTTTGAATTAGTTGTCACGTTTCATCACGTTCTATTGTCTTCAAAATTTTTAAGATGTGCACAAATACTGGTTTTTTAAATTATTGGTTATATCGTTTGATACATATTTAATTTGTGTATTGAGTTTTCTTTACAATTATATATAACTTTGCAGCTCTAAATGTCATTGCATGCCAAATGTGTTTTTGCGTTGTCCTTATATGAAGAAAATTTTGTATTGGAGTACATAAGTGTATTAATACTTGACTAATTAACTATACTTAACTTGCAAAATAAGTATGTTAATAGTTATCTGTCAGTAACAACAGAATAAAATATTTGTGCGTAATCTTGCATTAGCCCTGAAGGGATTTTTGTGTTGAGATTGGAATGAATGAGTCTTGCACGTTTTGGTTTGATGTTAGTCGATGTTTTATTAAGTACTATATTTGATCCATTAGAAGAAGGTTATTTCTGTCTAATTATATACATGGTGATGTATTATTAGCTGATATTTACTGAAATAATGATATAAATTTAATTACTTATGTGTAAAGTCTCGCAAAGTAAAGCATCTTTATTATATTTTATCGGGCTTGAAATGAGTTTAGTGTCGTTCTCGGTAGATTCAAGTTTTGAAGATGTCTCGGGTATTTGTAATAAAGAGTGTGTATGTCGAACGTAACTTGTCATGTGTTAAAAGCTTGTAAATGATGTACAAGTTTATGAATCCTTGAGTGAAAAGTAACATCGTTGTTACATTGCATTAACTGAACTTGTCTGATGTACTCTGTTAACTAACTTATAGATTGCTCTAAGTTGATTACCGGTATGTAGATGTAAGGTTTTAATTAATATATTATTGATCATAAAGTTCGATTTTATCTAGCATGTACCATTACAACAACTGTAATTAGTGTTAAGTTCACTAGATTTTGTGTCGAAAGATTACCAATTTGCGAAGGTATTGTTAGGTAATTCGTATTTTCAGGGCCTTGATACAAGAAAACCTATATTGGAAGAGTAACATTTAATGACAGCTGTTAACTTGTTTGAGATAATTCTACAAGATCGTTAGAGAAAGATATTTGTCACAAAATAGTACTTACAGGTCGAAGTGATAAACATATGAGTGATAACATAAGTCAGTGGTTCATCCACTTACCTGAAGTCTTTAAGAAAATTTAAAACGCATAACAGATTATTGGCTTATGCCTTTTTGTATTTTAATGTATCGTGAACTAGAAAAAGCTACTAATTAAAATGTTGGTGATTAAACTCATGCATTACTGCAGGCATTTATCCTATACTAATTTACAGAAATGTGATTAATTACAACATTCATCCAAATGGAATTATTCACTGCTGTTAGGCCTAGAAAAGCCTGCTTGCTTCGGTATTTTGAAGTTGTACACCGATGCGTTATATATTTTTAAACTTTATTGTTAATAATTAACATAACAGATCATTTTTTGCCGCAGAACTGATGAAAATGAGGTAAAGCTTAATAACCGAAACGTCTTTCATTTTGGTTTTTATCTTGTACGGCAATAAGTTGTGAACCAACACAATTGATATTCAGTTTTAAAAAAGCTGGCCTAGAGAATTAGTGTATTACTAAATGTACTAATATAATTTCTCAATATCCTTTTTGTATCGTAGGTGGCATTCTGGAAACTAAGAAGTAATGGAAAAAGTTTGAAATAAACAGAAACTTTGCGCAGGAAGGGTATAAACTAACGATCCAAAAGTTACCTAAAAATTACAAATTGGATCTCATAAAAAAAAAAAAAAGACAAAATGACAGGAAACATTCCTCAAATATTAACTTGGAAGTAACAAATCGGAACCCCCAAGAGAATATATGAAATATTATATCTTCCCCCCCCCCAAAAAAAAAAAAAGATAAAATGGCAAACGAGATACCCCAAGAAAAACTGGTGAACCTAGTGACATGATTTTATGTTTTACGAATGAGCGTGAAGTTTCTGAAATTCAGTTTATTACGTGTATATTTTAATGGTTACTTAAACGATACTGTAGCGGTATTTGTTGTTTATGTAGGCACCCTGTCATTTGCTTGTACAGTATTAATTGTGTTTTAATGGATTTTTATTATTTCATGCTGTTACTGAGAGAGTTCTTGTGCTTGATGTTGGTATTTGCCGTTATTGTAAATATTAAACTTGTGAAATACTAGTTGAGCGTGAAATAAGCAATGGTTTACCCTAATGCGCATAATTAAGGTGAAAACTAGTATAAATGGGTATTATAACTCAGTTGTTTAATTTGTATCCCTTGGTTTAGTACGTATATGTCATAGACAAGAAGAATTAGGTGTATGCGAAACTTGAAGTAATTCGTTAAATAATGAAACGTAATAAGTTATATAAGCTTCAGTACAAAAACTATTTAGAGCTCAACTATCCTTTCTTTTTTCTCAGTTTAGTCATTTATTTTTTGCATCAGGTTTTACAGTTATTTTGAATTGCGAAATTCCTGAAATATTTTGGTCTGAAAAAGATCGTAATTTTAATATGTATTGATTGTATAATACGACAAATCAACTGTATATATATATAACAATAATATGGGCAAGGACTAGAAGGCAATTAGTAGTTGAGATCTCGGAGTGAATATTTGCTAGTCATTTTTATTGAGAAGATATTCTGTAATGGTGCAAAAACAGGTCTCAAATGACTTGTTATTAGAAAAGTTGTCTGTGTAGTGTTACGTAACTAGAAATGATTCTAAGATGACATAATTTAGAATGAGAGTCACGTGCTATGAAGAGTTCCTCAACTTTTTTTCGTGTATCCTAAAACCTAATCAGATTTTATTTTATTATCATTGCACAATGTAATTATTCTGTTTTTTTCCCCTTTCCGTCACAATTTACACTTTTCCGAGGTTTATATTTTTTACTGGTATGTGTTGTGTTTTGAAGTCTTCACACTTTCGTTTTATAATGTGTGTATTTCGTTTGTATTCTTTACTTCACTGTAATTCATCCTTTTCTTACCTATGAATATGGTTTTCTTATTCTATACGCTGGAATGTTTCCTTATTAATAATATTTTTACCGGTAGAAAGTGAAATTTCTTTTGTTAGAGATGTAAACATTTTGTCATTAAAATTACGAGTTGCCACTTTTTTAGCGGGTATTACCTTACTTTCAGGTTGCTAATTCAGATCTATTAAAAAATGTTTTTTGTCACTTGCCAGAGCAGGAACCGATTGAAATTGTTTGTTAGCTGCTCTTTGTCATTTAGAAGTAAGGTTTTCCGCCTAACAAAGCCACTTAAATATGTAGTCTACCACAGCTAAAAATAAAGGAGTTGGGACTGCATCCACATGTGTTGTGTTTTCTTTCATATCTCGTTAACATGAACTTGTAAATAGTTGTGTTTTAACCTTCTTTTTTCATATGTAGCAAAATTAATCATCATATATGTAATTTGCAATTACAAAAACTAGCAGAAAGAGCAACTGTTTGCGCTAGCAATTACTAATCGTAGACTATTTTGAAAAGAAAGTAAACGTCTTCTAAACATCAGTAATTTTTTTACTGTGAGATGCTGAATGGAAAAAGCTTTTTTGCTTCAAAATTAAGTGTACAGAGCTCTGTTTTATGAATTTTATTGATATAAACTGTATATATGAAAAACTCTAATCTTTATTGAAAAACAGTAATTTTTAGTAACTCCAGTTTTTAAAAATGCGTTTAAACATTACGTTAATAAAGATATAATCAAATCCTCGTGTACAGTCCTAGTGAGAGATATGTTATTGCTGTTTGGAATAACACTTATTTAAAACTTTTCTTAGAAAGGGTTGTTACACGCACAATAGTTATTTTTCAACCTGAATTCTGAATACTCAAATTGCGAAAACTTGGGGTTTTTTGTTTGGGTGCGATTTAATAGATGGCGTCATAGTTAAATGCCTAAATCGCTATCTGTTATGATCTTGTATTTCAGAACAACAAATATATTACACGGCGAGGTGGTTAAGGTGCTCGACTTGTAATCTGATGGTCCCGTGTGACGCCAAACGTATTTGCTTCTTCAGCCGTTTGGGCGTTATAATGTGACTTTCAATCCCACTGTTTGTAAATGAGTAGCCCAAGAGTGGGTGGTGGTGCCTAGCTGCCTTCCCTGTAGTCTTACACTGATAAATTAGGGACGGCTAGCGCAGATAGCCCTATTGTAGCTTTGCACGAAATTCAAATTCAAACAAACAAATGTATGCACGGCTACAAGACCGGTCCATTATAGTAAAGATAAATGCCATCCATCCATGGATTTAATCGTGTATAACTGAATTATTGCAAGAGCGTTATTTCCAGATTGTTAGGTAAATAATGTATATAGATATAGAATCTTCATATCCATACCCAATTAAATCTGCAAGGATTTTAAATTAGTTCCACATTTTGATATTAATAATTTCTATTTTGTTTTGTTTAAGTATCGCAATTTTGTCACGAATATGAATAATATATTAGAAGTTACTGTTTTACCAGAAGAAAATTAGTAGATTTAGAAAGTTCCTGAGTAAACAACAACAAATTTTCCTTGTTTTAATTTAAAGGTTGCACTTTCTGCAAGGGTTTTGTCGCTGCTCTTCTTGCTCACCCTTGAATTGTTTTTTTGTGGTTTTTTTTTATTCTGGGGAATTGTTTTAGGCGAAAACTGAAGGGGAACTTTCGTTCTTACGAAATATTAGGAATCTTTGGAGTAAAGATTTTTTACAAGCAAAGTTTCATTGCCTTTCTTATGTAATCATGAAGACTAGTAACAAGATATTTCGTGACATTACAGTGTTCATTACGTGGATCCAAATTTATTAAAAGCATAACAAGTCATTCAACATTGAGCTTCAGCAGAGTAAAGAATAAATCCACCAGAACTGGCCCCATTCAAAAATTCCCGTAGGTATAGGGTCTTTAATAATATGACTTCATTAACTCTTTTGTACGGCCTCATTTGTAGAAGGTATGGCACTGTTAACAATCATGAAATGTCAGTTACGTTTTGCTCCAAGTTGTCAAACACTAAATTGCAAAAGTCATTAGATTTTGTTGAATGCAGGAGAAATTCTTTTGAAATCTTAATCTTATAGGGTCCAATTTTTTAATCGATTGGCACTTGACCATTTCCAATATCTATAAAAACTCACCCTTAATAATGGCATCCTGACATTTGTCTTTAGATCCATTGTCTAAATATCTTCCTAGATCTAAGTTTTACTGAGGGTAACCTCAACAATCTGTGGTCGTGAGCTATGGCTAACTACCGGTAAAACTATCATACGTCCAAACTACTTGATGCTTCCTCTAACATCTTGCAAACTCAATTCGTACACTCAAAAATGTATATGTAGCTCATGCTGGCCTTATTCACAATGAGAATATTTGTTTGCTGCATGAACATCCGAGTTGTATCTTAGTTTTATAAAGGTACATGTTGACGACTCCTTCATATTTGGAAGAATCTACACATCTTGAGTGCAAAGTTTGCCAATTATCGATCAGAATTGAAGGTGTGCCAGAGTAATCTGATATACTGATCTGAATTGGTCATGTAGAATGTTCATCATATATGTCTTACTATGCCGGCGTGGCATGGTCAGGTGGTTGTGGCATTTGACTCGCAATCTGAGGGTTGCAGGTTTGAATCCCTGTCCCACCAAACATGCCTTTCAGTTGTGGACACATTGTATGTGGTGGTCATTCTCCACCATTCGTTGATAAGAGAATAGCCCAAGAGCTAGTAGTGTGTGATGATGAGTAGCTCCATTCCCTCTAGTCTTAGGGTTGGCTACTGCAGATAGCTTTTGTGTAACTTTGTGTGAAATTCAAACAAACCAAACTTTTCTGTTCCACCACTAGTATTGAGACAAGAACTTTACCTTCTGAACTAAATTCATAACATTGTCGTACACATTTCTTTGCTCGGAATTCATAGAGGGCATCATCCCGCAGCTGGGCAATATTGAACTTTGTTTCTTTTCTAAAAGTATTCGGGATATGAGCAACGTGTACAATAACTGCAATTGACTTTGGGAAACCAAAATATGGATTCTGGTCCGCATAATCACACTGCACTCACCCTCTTGCAGTTTCAGAAGCATCTCGTGCATTATTTGCTCAGAAATAATTTGCTCATACATTGGGTGCATTATATCCTCGATAAACCTTGTTTTCCATTTAAAATAGCCAGGTGGTTAAGGCACTCGACTCGTAATCCAAAGATTGCGGGTTCGAATCCCCGTCACACCAAACATGCTCGCCATTTCAGCTGTGGGGGCTTTATAATGTGACGGTCGTTTCCACTATTCGTTGTTAAAAGAGTAGCCTAAGAATTAGCGGAGGGTGATAATCTCTAGTTTCCTTCACTTTAGTCTTGCACTGCCAAATTAGCAACGGCTAGTGCAGCTTTGCGTGAAATTCAAAATAAACCAAACCATTTAAACTATTACTCAAAATATTTCCTTTAGTTGATCTCTCAATCAAATAAAAAAAAAGCCTGTCCAATGGCACAACCATTTTCCTTGTCAACATTAAGCAGGCAAGCTGTCCAGAATGAGCGACACTCGTCTCCATCTCTGATTTTCGTACGAGCTTTGTGATAAGACAGTACAGTTTTAATTTATCTTGACTCAAGGATATCGTTAAAATCCGTCTGAGTGTCTCTGCAGTGACTTGACCACCATCGTCCTGTTTTGCCCTCTTTTTTTTCGTTAACCTTTTATCATTATGACTGACTCTACTTGTGTACTCTACTACTCTATAAACCTCGATAAACCTCTTTATTTTCGTCAGTGACATACCTTTTCCAAATTTAACATACACGCATAATTTACAATACGCAGACGACATCGCTATCTGGAGCACCTCCAGAAACCCAGTGATGGTCATGTTTC
Organism: Carcinoscorpius rotundicauda; assembly: GCA_011833715.1. NCBI lineage: Eukaryota > Metazoa > Arthropoda > Merostomata > Xiphosura > Limulidae > Carcinoscorpius > Carcinoscorpius rotundicauda. The sequence goes on along the minus strand of CM022398.1, from coordinate 14,356,735 downwards.
GCGTACAAGAATCATTAAACAACGTCTCAACATGGAGCAACAAGTGGAGAGTCGCGTTAAATCCAACAAAAACACAAGCAATCACCTTCTATAGGAAATTAAAGAAGCAAAGAAATAATCTAGAAAAATAAAACTATCACTTGGAAACATAACCATTAATATGAGCAAAAACATCACATTCCTTGGCGTCACTTTCGACACAAAACTAACATGGAAAAAACATATAAACAATATAAACTCATCAATCAGAAAAAGGATTTCACATCTAAAGACTATAACCGGTAAACAATCAAAATGCGCACCAAACACCATTATATAAATATACAAGGCTTACATCCGTCCACTGATAGAGTACAGATGTCAAGTAACATACAATATGTCAAACAACACACTCCAGAAAATTCAAGTGCAACAAAAAAGAATATTAAAATCTGCATTCAGCCTACCATCATTTACGGCAACAAATTATCTACACCAAATTAGCAATTTACCAACTATAAGAGGTAGAATAATAGAACTTTCTCTCGAATATTATCTGAAAGCAGAAAATAGAAACAAACTAACGGCATCACTACACAAATTATCCAGTGCACCAACAAAATACATTTCACCTTACAACATATTTCAAGAATCACAATCCACTCAACAAAGAATTTAAATAAATAAAATCCATGTCAATAACATGTATTCCTTTTTTTTCAGATACAGGGCACACGACAGGCAAAACTTTCGGCGCCTGTCCTGTGAAAGTGGGTTTTCTCGGGGCACTCCCGTTTCCCCCCCCCACAACAAAATCTTTAGGCATTGGATTTCTAGATCCCAGCCCAGGCAACTCTTTTGCCAGACTCTGAATCGTGCCGTTTGATTTGATTTGAATTAGATTCATCTTCACATTTGCTCGACTTCTTCCTTTCGGAACAGGTCCCGAAAGTTTCTAGCAATACAAGTCCGCAGACATACCACTGGGGGAAGAGATCTGTATCATTGCTCATTTCCACTATTTTAGCAACGGTAATCTCTCTGATCCCTTAGTGACACAGCACTATATCTTTGGACTTACAACCCTAGACACCCGTGGTTGGCAGAGGACAGCTCGCGTACTGTGAGTAACTTTGTGTTTGACTTCAAACAAATAAAAAATAAATAGATAAAAATAAGTAACCTCTATTTTTTTCTAAACTATTTCACACATTTTACAAACTAGTTTGAAAATCTCTCCGGCGGTTCAGAAGATAGTTTACTGAGTTTCAACGCAAAAATCCGGTGTACGATTTTCCTCGGTGACACACAACGCGTCTTTACTCTGAAACAAACAAAACGATATTTTGAAAAACGTATTTAGAGCTTCCAACTTACTGTTATACACCAAAGTGACATGGTTTGGACTTTTTCATATATTTCTAGTTACATATTTTTTGAATATTTTTATTTTGTACACTTACTCAAAAAAAAAGAGACATTTCTACTGTTTAGAAAATAAACTGAACATTTCGACTCGGTTTTATTATTGACCACATAACAGAAATTTGGATAATATAATAAATTCATAGGTGAAACTATTTTGTATTTTGCAGCCTTTCTATTTCATAGGTAAATTGGCTATTTTGATAAACTAAGAACTCTTATGTGAACTTTTATTTAGGTTCTTTATCAATACATTTCACAACAGAATGAAATGCGTTTATTCAAACGAAGTAGAAAATATTTAAATTAATTTTATAACCATACACTTACCTCACTCATTAATTAATTAAATGGTTTACTCTAATTTTTCCCCTTCACACCAAACATGCTCGCTCTTTCAGCCGTATAATGTGACTGTCAATCCCACTATTCGTTGATAAAACAGTAGCCCAAGAGTTGGTGGTAGGTAGTGACGACTCGCTGTCTTCACTCCAGTCTTACTGTATAAATTAGGGACGACTAGCGCAGATAGCCATTGTGTAGCTTTGCGCGATATTTCAAACAAACCAAACCAAAACTGTTAACTTTTTCTTACAAATAGACCAATGCTGAGGACAGGCCTGTAATATTATTTCAAAATAAATCGTTGGCTGGAAATTATAACACATATATTTGTGTTATGAATATGGGAAGGTAATAGTGATATGTTGTTGTTTTTTCCAAATTGCTATTTATGTTCCCATTGTTGGCGGTGAGGAATACGTCTTTGAAATCATGAAAACTAAAAAATAATTGCAAAGAAGAGTTGTTTTAATATTCTCGAGCTTGAAATGCGTTTTCGAATTTTTGCTTTCGACAAAGAAAAGAAAATGGAAGATTTTTCTTACGATATTTTATGAATTCATAGAGCGAAGAGAGATTTTCAGTGTAATCTATTTTACTCGCATTCTGTCAAGTGTAAAAAAATATTCGTGATCTGATTCATCATTCCTCGTTGCCTTGAAGGTAACTTTGTTATTGTATTCACAGGGGCTGCGTCGAAACTTTTTCTCTGCTGTTCTGTTACTAAGATACGTAATATGTTTACATACCTTATCAGACTTTTAGTGACCTCTGCAATTTTCATTTTTGTGGAGGTAAATATTAATAATAATTTAAAAAAAAGTAAATAATTATTATGAAAAGTAAGTTTCCTTTTATAATAATTAAAAGTAGATGTTATTTAAACATATAATTCAATTTCAAAATTTCACGAAACGTTTAAAAAGAAAAGTAAAAAAAACACATTGTTTTAACCATAGTTCATTTTATAATGAGAGTGTGTGTCTTCTTATAACAAAGCTACATCAAGCTTTCTGCTGGAAAATGAGTGAAAAATTAACAACAATGGCTATCACATGTGAAAGAACATCTTTTACATTAAATTAAAAAACAGTGAACAAAACAAAATTTCAGAAGTTTAATATTACTAACTACACTCGATATTGTGTTTTTTATTACTCTTTAAGCGCCGTTATTTTTAATTAAAAAATAGTGTAGTTTCATATTCGATAAACTAACATTTTTACTAACTCTTTCCACCCCCACTAGTACAGCGGTAAGTCTCCCGATTTGCAACGCTAAAATCAGAGGTTCGATTCGACTCGCTGGGCTCAGCAGATAGCCCGATGTGGTTTTGCTATGAAAACACACACACTAACTCTCATGGTATTTAGCCCACTGGTAGTATTATATCCAACGCAGCTTTGTAAATCCCCATTGTCAGAAAATTTCTTTTAAAATCATTAAATAAATTACTGGCTTTCAACAGCAGGTGTAGAATCATTCACGTGATAATATTATCAGACTGTAACCATGGATATATTCTCATCATAGAAAACATGCCAGAGTCAGAATAAGTTTTGACTTTGGATTCACTGGAAACAAACGTGTTTAAAGATTTAAATTCTTCAGGTAATATTTCAATTATGCTTAGTAATTTTGGCGTTGGTTGGAAATATTTAATCGTTACATTGTGGTATGAAAGCATATTACATGTTTTCTAACTTGTTTAACATTATAGTTTTCAAAAATTTCTCTTATGCAATTGTGTGTATTTGCCACAATTAAGGACAGTCATAAAAAAGATGAATTATTCTCTATATTATATTCTTGGTTCCTCAGATATGGTATCAAGTGATCATTCTCGTGGTAAAGTTTTATGAAAAGTTATTTATGTTGAAGTGGAGATCGGTATTTTCCATTAGAAGGTTGAGTAATACCCTAAGGTATGAACTATCGTATTTTTCGGTGGTTTGTTTGTTCTGAATTTTGCGCAAAGCTACACAAGGGCTATCTGCGTTAGCCGCCCCTATTTTAGCAATGTAAGACTAAAGGGATGGCAGCTAGTCATCATTATCCACCGCCAACTCTTAGTTGGTAAAAGAGTAGCCCAATAGTGGGATTGACCGTCACTTTATAATGCCTACATCACTGAAAAGGCGAGCATGTTTGGTGCAACGAAGATAGGAACCCGTAACCCTCACATTACGAGTCGAACGCCTTGACCCACCTATCCATGCCGGGCCATTGTTCGATGGTGGAATAAACAATAGTTGTATGACGTATGAGTAACATTGTTCTTTAGTGTATATAATGACAGGTGTTCTTACTATGAAACAGTACTTGAAATATCATATGTTTTTAACAAAAGATTCTTTGGACTTTTTAAACAGATAAATTCTCACAAATCTCTAATAAATGGTTCTGCCTCTTGTGCTCCTGTTTCGTTCATCACAATTGTGTGTGGTTATAAAAGTTCTTTGATTTTGTTACACACATAGTCCAATCTGCTTCATTCTTCGTATCTAGTCAACATCAAATAACTCAGATACATTTTCTGTCGGATCTTCTATTACTTTATATTTACTCTTTATGGAAGACGATCCACCTGAGAATACCACACCATTGTTCAATCATCGTTATTATTCACAATCTGAAATAATGTGTGTCACGTTCTGTTATTTAATCATTTTACTTAACTCTAAGACAAATTCAGATGTCAGGCAGAATTTTATGTTACTTAAATTTTTGTAATTATGCGTATTTAGTAGGTGTATTTTCTACGTATCTGTAAGCTTCACGGCACAGTGAAGAACTTACAGTCCACAGTTTGTGGACTTACAACGCTAGAAACCAGGTTTCTATACCGGCGATGAGCAGAGCACAGATAGTCTATTGTGTAGCTTTCTGTGTAAATACAAACAAATCTGTTTTGTTTATTACGGTTCTCTATCCCTAACTAGTACGAGGATATTGCTCTCCAGTGGCACAGCGGAATGTCTGCCGACTCGCACCACTGGAAATCAGCTTTCGATAATCCTCGTAGGCAGAGCACTGATAACTTACTAAGAAACAGCAACAAATTCAAAGATGTTATTACAGATTTTGGTTTGATACTCAATAGGTTGTAATAAAATGAAGCTGATTAATTAACTTTTACTATTTATAAATGTGAATTATTTAATTTGCTTTATGCTTAAATATGAGCTAATTAAATTCCTATAATGCTACAACCAACTACGATTATCGGAATAATTTGTTTTTGAAATATTTGTATACTAATGCACAATACACTATTAACCAATATTGAAAGACAATAAGGTTCTGGTTTTTGTTTTGTTTTGTTTCAAAATTTGAAGAACAAAATAAGAACATCTTTTGGTATTGAAGGAAATTGTTTTTACAAATATCACAGGTAAACAACACCGAGAAAGTCGAAAATAATGTAATTACAAATAGCATACAAGTAAAATTAGCAAACAATACCAATATTTGGCTGCACACATCAGGAGTGGCGGAAGCCTTTGTGAAGTGGTCAGGTAATTTACAATAGTGTGCAAAGCACACTTTGGTATACAATACATGGCAGTGCTAAGGAAGTCTTCTGCAGATATCTTCCCTCAGAAAAATTTGAAAAATAGGTGCTCTGAGATTAAGTTTTGTGTTAATATTACACTAATTTATAGAAAATATTAATCATCTGTAAACACTTCTTTGTGATTCACAAAAATAGGTGTGCACTGGCACCTACACTCACTATAGCTATAAGCAAGTTCAATCATGTGCACTCGAAGATTACAAATGTAATTTATTACACGTACTGATTCATACATACTATTATAGGACTACAAGTCTGTCTAAGTACGGCCCGGCATGGCCAGGTGGTTAAGGCATTCGATTTGTAATCCGAGAGTAGCGGATTCGAATCCCCTTCGCACCAAACATGCTCGCGCTTTCAGCCGTGAGGGCGTTATTATGTAATGGTCAATTCCACTATTCGTTAGTAAAAGAGTAGCCCAAGAGTTGGCGTTGGGTGGTGATGACTTGTTCCCTTACCTGTAGTCTTACACTACTAAAATAGGGACGGCTAGCGCAGATAGCCCAAAAGTAGTTTGGCGCGAGATTGAAATCAAACCAAACCGAACTGTCTGATTACCTAGAAACAATATATCAGAGAAAATATAACTTGGGAAGGTGATTAAATTTAACAGCTGGTAGGATCTCCTCTGCTTTTTATGATTTCTCTGCTGACGAATTCTAGATGCTTGCTGCTTATTGAGGCAGCACAGTCCAACCCTGGATGAGGGCTGCTTTGAGTTCCTGGAGTTCTGGATTCTCTTTAACTGCACTTCCTAGCAAGTCCTTCACCTTCTCAATCGACTTATGTAAACTGATTGTAGGAGGCCAGTCCAGTTCCTAAGTTCCTTTATTTTGGAAACAAAAAAAGAGATGTTATCCTGATGGTGTGTGAGGACGAGTGTTATTCTGCTGATACACGAACTAATCTCTGACAGCACAAGTAAACAAAAAAGTGAGCAATTGGTACCATGATCCACGTAATTTCTTGTTATCAGGGATTCTCCGTCAACCACATTGAGACATGTATTCTTCTGTATGCAGATGGCAACCAAATCATGACAGCATCTTAATGGACAATGTTGGAGTTCTCTCTCTCGTCTCCAGTTTCCCGCGCGCCAGTCACTTGAAGATACACAGGACTTGGTCTCATCTGTGAGCAATACGGGAGTTTATTACAGAATGGTTCAGATGGAACTTTTCTGAGTACACCTTAGCCGAACTAGTCGGCGCCTTGGGAGTATTACGGGTGCTCCAACTGGCATACTGGACCTTAACCCAGCCTAATGGAACCTGTTTCTGATATAAGCACACTTCCTAACGCTCGATCTTAAGTTCCCTGTGGTTGGTGTTGTTGTTTCTGTGACTCCATCTTGGCTTCATGGGTTTTCGCTTGTGGCCTGGTGTTTGCGCCACAGTCTACTAATAGCAGGTTGTGACAACCATATGACGTGTGATGCCTTCTACAAACTTCAGTTTCAGTTAATTTGTATCTAAAATAGTATTATTTCAACAACAAAGTTCTTTCTTAATCAATTAAAAACAGCCTATTACTTTGCAGAATTTGTCCTTTCTTGTAGAGGCCTATTATATAAAGAATCATTAGTGCATAAACTTATAAACTCTAGACAGGATTAGTGTAACCCTCTACAATAAATTGTAAAAAAAAATTATGCCCTCGAAATATACAAAATTAATTCTCTTTTAATTTCTGTTTGTTTGTTTTTTGAATTTCGCACATAGTTACGCGAGGGCTATCTGCGCTAGCCGTCCTCAGCTTGGCTGTGAAAAACTATAGAAAAGACAGCGAGTCATCACTATCTATCGTCAACGAATAGTGGAACTGACCATCACATTGCAACACCCCTACGGCTGAAAGGGTAAGCATGTTTGGTGAGATGGGGATTTGTGTGCGCAACCCTCAGATTGCGAGTCAAGTATCCTATCCATTTGGTCGTGCCGCACTCTAATTTTGGTGAGTCGTAAATATTATTTTTAGATGTCTGGTAAAATTCAACAGCTTACATAATACACCCAAATCGGGCAGAGTGGGGATTAGTTTGCTTCGCTGTGAATCTAAAGATGTTCGGTTAATGTACTGTTACTGTTAAACAAAATCTCGCTTCCCATATAAAGATCGTGGATATAAGGGTGACTAATCTTCTTATGCGATTAGAGTAGCCCAAAATGATTATCCACTTGGTGCTGTTGACCAGGTGCCTTCACATTTGTCTCTTAGTTCACCACTGAGGAAGGCTTTACACCAGATCCGAAAAAAAATCAAACCCAATCAAAAACCAACAAACCGGAGCATTATAGACATTTATTCTGAAGAAATAGCCCTCAACGAGAATGTGCCTCGTGCATTGAAAGAGTTGTAATTATTTTGAATGCGTAAACATATTTCCACAATGAAGCTCATGTTCGAACGTATGTGAAGCTTACTATTTTCTTTTCTTTCTATTATTGCAAGTACAATAATTTAAAATACAAAAAATCCATACGTTATCTGGAACCTAGATATGATTTAAATGTAAATAATTGGAACCCTACAGAATAAAATCTTACGGTTGGGGTGCTATAGTATTCATGCATAATCGTATGATCGTATTTTTCTTGTTTTGGGGGCAAAAAAGCCGTCCCTAATTTAGCAGTGTAAGACTAGAGAGAAAGCAGCTAGTCATCACCGTCAACTCTTGGACCTACTCTTTTACCAAAGAATAATGGGATTGACCGTCACATTATAATGCCCCCACGGCTGAAGGGCGAGCATCATTGGTGAGAGGCGGATTCGAACCCGAGACCCTCAGATTACGAGTCGAGTGCCTTAACCACCTGGCCATACTGGGCCTCAGAGGCACGAGTGAGCTCATGCATGCGTATGTATAAAAGTAGTGAAAATATAAACATATAATTAGACATTTACATCTATATACGTATGCTTTGAAATATGTTTAAAAGAATACTGTAGTGTATGCATTCAGGCAGTCATAAACACCGGTAAAATAAGCATGCATTTGTAAATATGCGTATAAGAATATCAACTTATGCGAATAGATACATATATAGGTTTTTACTGGTCATATTTAATATATATATATGTTGCTTGCATATACTCAGACAGTTATAAAAATGCATGAATAACTCATGTACGCTTTCATGTTAGCAAGTTTATAAATCTTTAAATACACGTGTGTTTTAAGCGAATATTTGCATAAGCACAAATGTTTCTTCAAACACACACACACACACTCATACTTATGCAGATAGAAAAGTGGGCATATGTATACACAGGAAACATGTTTATTTGTGTTTTAAAATTTTGAGTAAAAACTACAAAAGCGATATCTTTTCGTAGCCGTTCATAATCTTTCCCTGGAGCGAATGACACAAATATCGTCGTATCTTGGGATATTCTTTCCCACTCAATTAGTGTGAATTGGAGCTGAGTCGATCAAAGATATATTAAATGTTTTGTATAACCAAAATACCAGAGTGTTTTAGAACATTCTTTTTACTTATGACCCCTTCTGTTCACTGGTAGACCTCTTTCGAACTGTCTAACAAACGTACACCGTAACTCTCCCTCAGGAACTGGTGTCAGACACCGTGTGATCTTTCCGACACAAGAGCAGGTGTCAGTGCGTTAAAATCATGATATATTAATTATAATACATCACGTAGTTGTTAAGACACGTGAATATGGTTTGAGCAGCTTAAACACACATTTTCTAAGCATAATGTTTGTTTAAAATATACACATGAAAAATATTTAATATTGTAGAACAAGATATGTGCAAATAAATATAAAACTTAAATTCTTAATGTCATAGCTAGAAATATAAAGTTTTAATATAATAAGCTTTATTTGGAAATGAACACAAACCTGCACAATGGGCTATCTGTGATGTGCCCAACACGAGTATAGAAATCCAGTTTTTAGCGGCGTGATTCCAGAGACATCACTGAGAGACAATATGATAAACATTTTAAAACTTATTTTAGTGTAGTGTATAGTGCCCAGTTTTTACTTTTGCTTAATTTAAAGGAAATTGATTAGCATATTTTCTCTCGGTAATATATGAGTATTTAGTTTCGTGATAATGTTAGTAGTCTTAAATAATTAGTTCCGCATATATTTGCTTTATTTAACCAGTCGGTGACGTCACACGTCTAACAAATTTTATGTCTGGCTGGCACAACACAATCTAGCACAACACCCACTGCATGTGTACACGTATACATACATACATATATATATATATATATATATAAACATGCGCATATATGTATGTAAATTCATTATACATACGCACGAACATACGTCTGTGTGATACTGAACCAACCAAGTATTATATATGTTACTTATGCGATCAGTATTTTTACTTTGATGTTTTACGTCATTACGTCACGCAAAGATAGATCATTTCTGATCTAAATGCCGGAAAAAATATTGGTTTGTGGGTTAACTGTATACTAATATAAAATGATCTATATATAGTACAGAAGACATAAGTTGAAAATAAAAAATAGCAGGTGATAATTTTTTTTATAAAAATGTTTATCATAAGATTAAATATGCCGTCTAAGAAAGAAAGAGAAAGTCAAAAGATTGAGAAACCAAAGATTGTTTGTTCTTTTGATTTCGCGCAAAACTACACGAGGGCTATCTGCGTTAGCCGTCCCTAATTTAGTAATGTTAGACTAGAGGGACGGCAGTTAGTCATCGTCATCCACCGCTAACTCTTGGGCTACTCTTTTAGCAACAAATAGGGGGATTGATCGAGAACTTATAACACCCCCAAGGCTGAAAGGGCGAGCACTTGTCTGCTGAGGGGAATCGAACCCTTGAGTTTAGCGTTATAAATCCGATTACTTATTGCTGTCTCAGCGGGAAATTATATCTCTTGTGTTTGATAAAACAAGCTTATGTTACGTTATTATGTAAATAGTTTGTTACCAATGTCACCCAGAAGTGTAAACTTATATTTATAGGCAGTGTATTAGAATGATCCGCTAGCCAACTGAGAAACAATATGTTCTGTTGGTGTATGTAGCTTTTTTAAATGTTAATATCTGAAAAGAGATACTGTACTTCGAAATATCATTAAAACGCTTAGCAGGAAGGAACCGTAATCAGTCTCCGTATAAAATACATTCTGTTCCATTTATAATGAAAATAAACCCCTAATGGCTCAGCGAAAAACTTGAGGGCTAGCATTATTAAAATCCGGGGTTTGACACCTGTCATGACCGCGATGCGAACAGCTTACTGTGCAGCTTTGTGCTTAACTCTAAACAAACTGGTTCATGGGGATAAGGTTTGGCTTAGCAGTTAGCATGGCTGACTGTGAATCCTAATATTCATGGTTCGCGTCTGTTACCATAAAATCGCGATCCACACTGTGGAATCATAAAGAAATTAAATCCCGTTATTTGCTAAGAGTAGCCCAAGAGCTGAGATAATTAATTTTATTATCTGCGTTCCCTCTAATCTATTACTTCACGGATAGAGAGTGCAGATAACACATCCGTGAATTCACGAAACAAACACATATTTTCATCCCACGGTCTTATGGGAGAATGTTGAGATAAAACAAAATTAAAATAGGTTTAGTCAAACCTATGTTCAAAACGTTCCGAATACATTCGGTTATTTGATTGAAAACTAAAGGTACTCTACTTCTGAGTTTGTTCATTTTGTTTTGTTTAAACCTGTTTCTGTGTACGTATTCTCAGAAGAGCATTTAGAGACATAAACTACATATAGCAAAATAAACTTCTACAATAAGACTACAATTATAAGCCTATTTCTGACCTTACCAAACAAAGGTGTTAAATGGTGTTTAAAAAGATTTGGGGTTCGAGCTTTTAGGCGCCTAAATTTCAGATGTTCAGTATCATATCCACGGTGCTTTTCTATTTTGTTTTTGTTTTTTAAGACTTCAGCTGTAAATTCAGAGTACAAGCCCCGTGTGGTAGTTTTTCTACAACAAAATAAACTTCAACACTAGTTTAAAGCAAAGTTGTTTCGTTATGCACTTACGATGTAACTCATTGTAACTTTGTAACAGAGACAATTTTTAAACTGTTTGTGATATAGTCACTGTGTTATGGTGGTAACTATGAGCGACTTTCCACAACCCCGCTTATGCTTATGATATTACAGAGGGCTATAAAGAGACCTATTACAACAATCTGTAAACCCGAAGGTCGCACATTACAGCTTCTGTGGTAAGTTGAATATCATAAGAATTGCCAAGATGAGATCTGTAAATCATCAGACTAACGTACTGACACAAATGTATCACGTGGAATCACCATGACTTAATCAAGATAAATTATCTGGACACGCGTTCCTATCAGTACGTCATTTTTTCCACAGAATGTAAGTACAAATGGAATGCACAGAATTTCCAGACATTTCTTTGAACTTCGTTAATTTTGTGTTGCTCAAAAGTGTCCTCGGGAGTCGTTGTTGCACAGTTCAAGAACTTTGGAAAGCACGTGTCGCTCAATAGTTTCCCGCAATGGAAACTGTGCTGCAGAACCAGAGCCACCATACCCAACACGAGGTGACCGAAAAACACCTGTATATCTATATACCCCGATAACATAGCACTTAAATATTTTGCTTGCTGCATATTTTCGTAACCGTAATATATGTCTCATTGAAATACGTAAAGTAAAGGCAAATATATCAGTTTGGAATGTGTTGTAGTTTTTACCGGATGTAACTTACTTCTTATGTGCACTTGGGTACAACAGATTTGACCTATGGAAAAAAAAGAGAGAGAAAAATGAGCCAAAATTGCTGAAAAGCATAGGTACATTTTCATTGGGGAGGCGTGTCCCTCAATTATTTCAAGGATATAATATGATTTTTAACATGAAATACCTCATGCATACTCTTGATATAGGAACTGTTCTCCTGCCAAACACACACACACACACTTTTGAAGCCAAAACTACGTCACTGCTGACAGGTTCCGGTTTCTACACAGAGACAGACATTTTCATGAACTTACCATTTTTTGACAACCAAATGAACACACGTAAATAAATTTTATTATAATGACGTTGTTATCCAGAAGTGCAAATTCTGGCTGTAAATTGAACGATAAGATGCTTTTTTATCCAGGTAGTGAACGAAATATGTCATTATTATTTCTCAAAGATAAGTTTACCAGAGCATATAAACAAATGATGTGTGTTAATAATTGCCCCCCCCCAGTGGCTCAGCGGTATGTCTGCGGACTTACACGCTAAAATCCGGGTTTCCATACCCGTGGTGGGCAGCGCACAGATAGTCCATCGTGCAGCTTTGTGCTTAATTCTAAACAAACAAGTGTTAATAATAAAAGTTTTCGTACGTCGCAAGATTGTTAACAAATATATTTAAAATTCTGTGTGTACTTGGGTAAACCGTTATTCCACGTCAGCAGGCTAAATTAGAGAACAGCTCAAAATTACAAAACAATATTTAATTGGATATTTTGTTAAAAAACGGTGCCATTCAAAATCCATATTATATCGTGTTTTGCAGCTGTAAGTATTGGATTATTTTACCAGCAATTTCTTGTACAAACATCAACAGCATGGTGGAGAGACACAACTTTATGCTTAGTTGTAAACATTCACCACGGAAAATAGTTCTGTGTATCAATGTAATTTATTGCGTTCCGTAACGTATCCTTTCCTTATATGGTCATTTACTTCTAGTCCAGTTAAATCTCCAGTGGAAAGCTAATTTAATCCCTTTAGAATTCAGCCTCTTCGGAAAGTCTTGAACGTAAAGTTCGAAAGGCGGAACTAATTTCCGAAACGTTCACACGTGTTTAATTGTAACTAAACTATACATTGGCCAAGCAACCAATTTGTTTGAATTTATTACGTATTCCTTCTATTTTATTTAAGATATTTCGTTAGGTATTTTGGTCAAATACTCGATCTATTCCCTATTTGAAATAAGCGTGTAAAACTACACAAACATCGATGATTTCTCTAAAATGTTACAATATTACACAGAGACCAAAGATATTTCAAAGTGGTAAAACCTTCCATTCAATGACAAGTTCCTATCTTATATACTTGTACATCATTTTGTATACTTCTCCACACTGTTAGTTTCATAGCGTACTACCGCAAAAGAAACGGTGAATGTAATGAGTGTTTATTAGTAGATTACAGAGAAAAGCTCAAGTTATACCTGAGTAATATAACCTCGTTTAAACAACTCGTCTTGGGCCCGGCATGGCCAAGCGCGTTAAGGCATGCGACTCGTAATCTGAGGGTCGTGGGTTCGCATCTCCGTCGCGCCAAACATGCTCGCCATCCTAGCTGTGGGGGCGTTATAATGTGACGGTCAATCCCACTATTCGTTGGTAAAGGAGTAGCCCAAGAGTTGGCGGTGGGTGATGATGACTAGCTGCCTTCCCTCTAGTCTTACACTCGTAAATGAGGGACGGCTAGCACAGTTAGCCCTCGAGTAGCTTTGTGCGAAATTTTAAAACAAACAAATAAACAACACGTCTTTTACTATAATAGATAACACGAAGAAAATGAAGACAACTTGATAATTATTAATTATCCCTCAAAAAGCTTTTTAAGTGTTTATGTGTACAAACTTTTCTTCTTGTTACGTAATAGGCTTATTTATATTACGACCCGAGAAACCCTTGCTTCTCAGATAAATCAAATTGTTCAGGTATGACACAAACTTTCTAAAATTAGACATTAAAACTGGAAACATAAATTCGTTGCAGATGTGAAGCTGAAAACATGTGAACTTTGATGAGTTAAAAAACACCTACACGAACAAATATCTTACCCGTTGATTCATTAATGCCAAAGAATGTATCGATTTAAGAAGCATAATGCGAGAAACAGAGTTCTGAAGTACTAATATTCATTCAATGAACATAACATATTGGAATACAAGAAATCAAACGGTGCATCAGACAGCCGGTGACGTGTAGAATGAAGGAAGTGTAGAGAAAGTCACGATAGCACTTTTGTGTCAAAACATTCATTTCACGAACCACTTGGGTCTTTTTGCATTCAGTGCAAGACAAGAGGAAGTTATTGTGTATTCACCTCACGCGGTTGAGACAACGCTTGTGGCACACTTCAAAGAGACAAGCTGCGTAGCGGTGTAAAAAAAAAAAAAGTCGTTGTAGCAAAGGAAGCTATGCTTTGTATCTTAATTAAAAGCTGGTGCAGAAAGAAAAAAATTGACGCTGCTGAAAGAAACAAAATCGTACAATTAGTTCACTCATGAGACGTTTGAGTGTTTAGTGTATATAGTGAAAATCTTTATTCTTTTATAAATAGCGAAATAGCAGAAATTATAAAAAAAACATGTTTATTATCTGATTCAGAATAATTTCTGGGTTCGAATCCCCGTTGTACCCAACATGCTTGCCATTTCAGTAGTGGGGACATTATAATGAAACGATCAATCCCACTATTCGTTGGTAAACGAGTAGCCCAAGTGTTGGCGGTAGGTGGTGATGATTAGTTGCCTTTCCTGCTAAATTAGGGACGACTAGTGCAGATAGCCCTCGTGTAGCTTTGCGCGAAATTCAAAAAACAAAAAAAAACACAAACAGAATAATCTCAGTTGTTCACCGAAACTTTTAATAGACATTGTTTTAATAATTTCTGTGGCCGTATTGTTTACCAGAATACTTAGTTTAATTGGGATGAATTATACAGAAAAATGGATTGGGCACTATCGGATAATGAACTCTTAATTGTTGAGTTCGACTCCATCACTGGTTAAATTCGACGACCATGTGAACCCTTTTAACAGCTCTTATTAAGACGCATAATTTAATTATTTCAGTGTATTAATCAGGTACACTGCAAGAAAAACTCTCACAGACTGACACCAATAACGCTTTTTCAAACTGTTATACAACTAGCTGGGGTATTCATACACTGGAAAAAAGTTATGTAAATTAATAATTAATGAAAGGTTATCTTATGACATGAAAAGTTGTTTCCTTTATATGTAATTTAAAAAACCAAAACACCCATAAAACATCAAAACACAAAAGTAAGACCGTAAGTTTGCATGTATCTCCTTATGGACCCAATAAATCTTCATGCAAAATTTGGTGGAGATTTATCAATAGGGGCGAAGTAGTGGTAAATATACCACGCAAAAACATAAAAGCCGCAAAGTGCAAAATGAACCTCCATACCAAATGAAAATTTATCCACACCCTGCGAAATATTTAGAGGAACATACAACTGACAGCACTATTATATTGGTAGGCCCGGCATGGCCAGGTGGGTTAAGGCGTTCGACTCGTAATCTGAGGGTCGCGGGTTCGAATCCTAGTCGCACCAAACATGCTCGTCCTTTCAGCCATGGGGCGATATAATGTGACAATCAATCCCACTATTCGTTGGCAAAAGAGTAGCCCAAGAATTGCGGTGGGTGGTAATGACTAGCTGTTCCCTCTGGTCTTACACTTCTAAATTAAGGACGGCTAGCACAGAGAGCCCTCGAGTAGCTTTGTGCGAAATTCAAAACAACAAACAAAAACAAAACAAAAGCTATTATATTTACATATATGGCGCGAGTGCATTATATCCGCGTGTGACGTATACATTACACCATATCTGCACCATGAGAGTGGAAAAAAAAATTATCCGCGAGACGTGGTGAAAATCATGACCCTATTGCACACAGGATAAAAACGCAAAAGTTAGGGTTGCACATCGCGTAATAATATAATATAATATAAGCAGGAGTTTCATTATAGTATGATTTTACACAGGCTATACAAAACTACTGTACGTACCTCACTCACCAAAACAAAGCATTTCTAAAAAATGTATACTGCAGAGGAAAATGAAATAAATTCGTATGCAGTATCGACAAAAGAGTTCGCTCAATGACGGTAAAAAGGAACAAACGACAAAAGCAAGACTTTAACAGCGTAAACGTTTTAATTTCAACATTTTGTGAGTGAAGGTAAAGAAAAATATATAATTATATATAAACCACACAATATCTACTGTATCTAGTGTCTACGAAACCTTTCTTCGTCTGAAATGAGGGTTCATCAGGCTGGTATGTAAGCTCAGGAAGATGGTAAAAAAACAGCAATAAAAACTTGGGTGAGGAATTGTCTCAAATATGCAACTCAATTGATGTAAAACGGTTGAAAAATTTAATAGCTAAGTAATGTGTCGTGTAAAAAGTCCTAAAACTATTCAAGAAAAAAACATGTGAATGGCATCTCTTTCATTAGCTTGAAAGTTTACGCATAAATGGACTTATCTGAGTTTAAGTTAGACATAATGAACGTTTTTATGGCATATTTCTTAAAAGATGTAATTTTGTTTCTTCTTTCTGGCAAAGCCACACAATAAGTTATCTCTGCGCCGTCGACCGTGAGGAAATAAACTCGACAGAAATACATCGTTTATATGCTAGGCCTAAAATGATTGTTTCTGAAAGAGGATATGGGATTCAGTCAGAAAGAAAAATGATAACGAATCTACCGGTGGTCCACTCGTAAACGTAAATCTTTATAACGCTAGAGTGTTACGCTTAATCCCTGCAATGTACAGAGTGCAGATAGCCCATTATGCGTAGCAACAAACAGTATCAAATTTTAAGTAAAATTTGTTGACTTGTGGATTTAACCCAACAGGTGTAAAGTAATTTCGTCATTATTATAATATTCCCTTATATAAAGTTTTCCAATAATTTGTAAAGCTCCACTGCTGGAACAGCGATAAGTCTTCGGATTTACAACGCTCAAATTAGCGGTTCGATTCCCCTCAGTGGGCTCAGCAGATAGCCCGATGTGGCTTTGCTGTGATATTAAAAGCACATTACACATGAATCTTATAACGACAATGTATCGTTAAATAAGAAAATACGTAAGCACTCTTAAGCAAAGTGTGTTCTCATTTGACTAGTCAATCATACATCATACAATAAAACATGGTTCCAAGTGTCAGAGATGAATCTAGCATATCACATCATCTCATACTATGCCACTGTAATCGTTAAATCAATGTTGCAAAATAGACAAATGAAATAAATATTTGTTAATTTTTTCTGGATTAACAACAAATAATAAACGCTAATTTTTATCCTTTTTATCAATGATAACAAGAAAGGTTTATTTAGGAACATTTCGTGTGATAAAAACATACATTTAAATCGGATATTTCATGGCTTTCATATCGTTTTTAAACATTCTGATGCTGACAGTAACCATTAAGAATAAAGTTCAAATTTCACTATTCGATAAGACAAGAGATGTTGACGACAAGAGTTGAAGACAGGTGCTATCAGATAGTTGTCTTCTTTTAAGTCTTTCACGTCAGTCTTAGAGGGCCCGGCGTGGCTAGGTGGTCAAGGCACCCAAATTGTAATCCGAAGGTCACGGGTTCAAATTCCCGTCACACCAGCATGCTCGCCTTTTCAGCCGTGGGGACTTTATAATGTTACGATCAATCCCACTATTTGTTGGTGAAAGAGCAGCCCAACAGTTGGCGGCGGGTGGTGATGATTAGCTGCCTTCCCTCTACTCTTACAATGCTAAATTAGGGACGACTAGCGCAGATAACCAAACCAATCAGACTTAGAGACAACTAAGAGCAGATAGCGTGTTTGTAGCTTTGAACGAAAATATGAAAGAAATGAGTATTTACACTATTTTTTGTTTGTTTGTTGCTAAACACAAACCTGCACAAATGGTTAGTAGTACTGTAAATCTGAAATACTACTGTAATAACCTCTAAAATTATTTTATGTAATATTACACGCTCAGTGATGATGAGAAAACCCACTTGTAGAGAAAAATATATGTGTAAAAACGGCTCGTTTGGATTGAGAATTTTGTTTTTTACGTAGAGAAGCGAACAATGTGTCAACCTTCTTCGGTCATCGTCAGATTCACAAAGAAGGAAAGAGGTAACTGACTGGTAGTTGAATAAATGTTTGAAAGGGGTTGTGTAATTGAGTGTCAAAATGTAGAGGGCGTGCTTGGATGTTTGAATATATAATTTTATATTATTTATTTATTTATTTTTATTTTCAGTATAGGTATAAAGGTGTTCCTTTGTACTGGTTTATTTTGGGCTTCTTTAAATTTGCGTTCGTTTATGCTTTTTTATTTATTTAGTACTTGGGTGTTTTCTATGGTTATGTTGTGTTTATTTGATTTGCAGTGTTCGAAAACGTGTGAAGGTTACTTTTTTGTGTTCTTTGAATCTGGTTTCTATTTTTCTACTTGTTTCTCCAATATAGAAGTCGTGGCAGTTATCACATTGTATTTCATAAATACTGTTGGTGTGGTGTTTGTCAGTGTCGTTTTTACATTGTATGGACCTTAGTTTTATGCTTGGTTTATACTCGCCCTCTACGTTCCCACACTCAGTTATACAACCTCCTTCAAACATGTGGTCAGCTACCGGTCAGTTACCTCTTTCTTTCTTTGTGAACCTGACGAATACCGAAGAAGATCGAAAAGTTGTTCGCCCCTCCAAGTAAAAAAAAATGTTCTCGACACGAACGAGCCGTTTTTACATATAAATATTACACGCTGTATTTTCACAAGTAAAAACATCATATTCCTTATTTTTTCTAATGAAATACTTGTTTTTCACAATTTTTTTGTTAATAGACGTATCAAATTAATGGTAACTTACCAGGGGCTCAAAGACCAGCTAAATCAACCTAACCATATTCTCGGTACTATCAGTCGATTGTGAGAACTTTAACTGGCAATGCTCCAAATTTGAAACTGTGTGTACAGACTGTTAATTCTTTTATAACTTAGTTGGATGTATTCTTTCCGAAAGTGTAATTACCTAATTGGTTCTAAAATTATTAGAACTTGTAGTTTTGATCTTTCTTTTCAAATAAAATAGCCTTATCTTTTCGTATATAACCAAACAACACAGTTTCTGCTGGAAGCCATAATAATAGACTTTTCAGGAAAATGTATTACGGCTTAGAACTGTAAGGTCGGTACAAGCCCCCTATACTGTGCAAACTTTCCATCATTCGTACGTGGCTGTCTATTCAGCGATGTTTTATTGAAGATTCACAAGACACAAAAGTTCACTTATGGTGTATGTGTATGTATTAGGTTCTCTGAAAAGTACCATGAAAAAAAGTGTTGGATTCCAATTTAAAGTACATATACAACTCTCAGTTCTATTATCATGTAATCTGTTATGATTACTGTCTTATTTCCACGGAAAAGGTTTGTTTTGTTTTTGTATTTTGCGCAAAGCTACGCGAGAGGCTATCTACGCTAGCCGTTCCTAATTTAAGCAGTGTAATACTAAAGGGAAGGCAGGTAGTCATTACCACCCACCGTAAACTCTTGGGCTACTCTTTAATCGACGAAAAGTACGATTTACTGTCATATTATAACATCCTCATGGCTAAAAGGGGCAATCATGTTTAGTGTGGCTCGGATTCGAACCCGGGATCCTTAGATTACGAGTCGAGCACCCTATCTACTTAGCCATGTCATGCTTGGAAAGTATTTTGTTTTAGTCTTTTCCAGCACCGAACAGTAGCATTTTGTCTGTCAGGCAATTAGAAGACACTAAAATGGTATCATATAAGGGACGATTAACGTTGGAACTTGTATTGAGGTGGCGTCAGTGAATTGTGCGTATACCATGAATCACGAGAAGAATTATTCTCTCTGGAGGCTATATACGTAGGCTTGACACATGAATTCAAAAACAAAAATGAAAAAAAATGTTACTCTGAATTTTAGTTTTATTTACTCTTGAAACAGAACACTTTCAGAAACTCTGGTGAAGTACACCTAGAATAATATAAGTATTCCAGAAAAAAGTATCTTATAGCATTACGTGATGAAATCGAAGTATAAATGTATGTGATTCAGACTTCAATTTATCGTTGCAACTCTCCTGGGGTGACCAAGAAACACTCTGGAAGTTTATCCTTCAATTGAAGAAAGTATTTTAGAATGTCCTTACTGGCGAAACACTGACTGAGCTTTAATTTAGATGGTTGGATCGATTTATAAATCATTCTATGTGTTAGCAAATATTCGTCTATAAAGAGCAAGCTAGGTTTTCTCCTTATATTTTTCACAGTTTGTACTCTGTTCAGAAACGTTCAGTAAATTAATGAAGTTTGAGTGCGCTAAGTCTGTGATTATTTAGTTTACACATCGTTGAGTAAAATACAATTAAAACGTTCACTGGCAGAAGAACTTCCTTTAAATTTTCTCAGACATTATGCTTATTATGGCTTGTGCATAGATTCTATTTTGAGCACACAGTTTATTTTTTTAGAAACTTACAAATCCGAGACTTACTGTGGTGCAGGACCGGCATGGCCAGGTGGTTAAGACACTCGACTCGTAATTCGAGGGTCACGTGTTCAAATCTTTGTCGCACCAAACATGCTCGCCCTTTCAGCTATGAGGGCGTTATAATGTGTCGGTCAATCCTGCTATTCGTTGGTAAAAGAGTAGCCCAAAAATTGGTGGTTGGTGGTGATGACTAGCTGCCTTCCCTCTGGTCTTACACTACTAAATTAGGGACGGCTAGCGCAGATAGCCCTCTTGGAGTTTTGCGCGAAATTCAAGAAACAAACAAAAAATATTATGGTGCGAATTAACACGCTTATATCTCTCTACAGGAGGCACCTTTCAAGTTGACACAAACACATTTATTTTGTCTTCTATATCTGTGACCAGTATTTTTTTTTTTTGGAGACAAATCGAGATTTGCCACGCATACACCATTATGTATTTTTATGCTTAAAATAAATAAATTTTCACTTCTGACACTAAAAAAGAAAATATTTGTTGGAAAATTTTCTTACCCTCTTTAAGTATTTGAATTTCTTCAATTTTATTTGTTTGGGTTCTTTTAATAAAGCGCACAGCTAAATGAGGGCTATCTGCGCTAACCGTTTCTAATTTAGCAGCGTAAGACTAGAGGTAAGGCAGCTAGTTATCACCACCCACCGCCAACTCTTGGGCTTCTCTTTTTACCAAGGGAGATTGACCGTCAAATTATAACGACAAACAGATGAAAGGGCAAACATGTTTGGTGTAACGGAGATTCGAACCGCGGCCCTCATTGTAGGAGTCGAGTGCCCTAATTACATAGTCATACCGGTCGAAGTTCTTTGAAAGCTATTGATTGTTGTAGTATTGAGAAATATTCAGTTACTAAAATTACCTAAAAACTTTGGATTAGCTTAAGAAAAGCACAAAGATATCTGTGCAATGTGCACCATAGGTATCGAAACCCGAATTTAAGCAGTGTAAATCTGAAGAATTACAGCTGGATTACTGTTGGCAACTTCCTGTGTATGCAACACTTTATGTTTCATATAGTGTTATGTAATGTGTCGTTTACTTGCTGGATGTTACAATTCCACGAGCAGTTACAAATCGTATTACTGTGACGAAGCGATCTTGTAATAAAAATAACTTACAAAAATCAAAGAACCTGTGTTGATAAAAAATGATCCAATTTGAGAACAAATTTTTGTTTTATTTTTAGAGTACAGAACCGGCATCATTTGTTTTAAAACAGAAAATCGTATTGGATTATCTCAGACATAAGCAAAACTAAAAGCTGTTACACAGTTAAAGCGTTTACACAGTTAACAGTTAAAGCTGTTACACAGTTAAAGCTGTAACATAGTTGCTTCTCTGTTTTGCAATGCTGACCTTTTTCACTCTCATTTATTACTGTTTGAAATTACTTTCGAGAAAAATAGCACGAAATTGCCAAAAATCATAGACACTTAGTAAGTAAAATGAAAACAACAACAACAAAAGATTACTTTGCGTGTCCATCTGGTGGCAACTTTCTGACACAAGAAGTGACGTCGTCTCAGCAACCAATTTCAAACACGTTAAATCAGAGATTTTTTCCTACGTCTTCATGACACACCTCCATATAGTTTGGGTCTCTCAAGACATCTTTTATCATTTCTTTTAGCATGGTGTACCGAGGTATAATGGGGTAAAGTCTTGCATCTCTGTATGCTAGATTCAGTTCATGAACGATATTCCGCAGGTTTGTATATTTCTTCAGGAGACGGTATAGGTCGTTGACGAGTTGCTGGTTCTCATCTTCTATAGCCTCAATACTCATTTCTAAATTAAAAGAAAATGTCAAAAAAGTTATTTGATCGATTGAAACTTTAACATATACGTGTTTTTTTTATTCTTAGGTTCCAATGTGATTCAACTATTAACCTTTCAAGAAGCTTTCTGGGTGACGTCTCACATCTTTATCTAAATTTTTAGTAAGACGAAATATAAGATAGTTAATTAACGAAGGAGCGACAGTAACAAGGTAGCTCACCGCCTCGTCACTGAAGGGTGGTTACGTCATTATCTTAACTACCGACTTGCCCTGTAATCTGGCTCAGTGATGCATTAAATACAATCTAGTTCTCACGTGCTACGTATTGTCCAGCGTGTGTTTTAGATCTTTATACACTTGTTTCAGTATAAATATTGCCCATTAGATTCGCCTTTGTACTTAAGAAAAATACGTATAATACCTGTACACGATTTTGCCTTTGTTTTTGAGTTAAGGCCATGAAGTAGCCATTTATAATTGGATTTTTCTCAATAAGGTAGTTAGTCTTTCATTGGCTACCTTTATAAGACTAGAATAAAATATTGCACGCTGCTGCAGGGTTCACAGAACCCTCCTATTCAATGATCCACAAAGGCTCCAATGTACTAATTAAACTTCTCCATTATTCCCACTTATTTCGCTATCTGCCCTAAAGGCATAAGTGTCCCACAAAACAAACTGTTAGGATAACCATTTGTGATATCTTAATAACTGAGAAAGGTTTGGTCTTGTTCTCTTGTGAATAAAAGTATGAAATTCAAAAATGGCGCTCCCAAAATCCGGGCGCGGTGACGAGAGGTACAAACACAAATTATAATATCATATTCGAAGTCAGTAGTCCTGAAAATCTACTCTTTAATCCCTGTCGTGATGTGTCGCCTATTAAGGGAGTTAAGCCACTTTGATTACCCCATTAGTAGGGGTTAAGCCTTATAAATATTGATCCCTGTTGAACTGAATTACTCCAAGTCCTCCTGACAAGTTTCGCCCTGCTTACTCCAAAACAGGGTTAAAGAGTCGCATACGAACAAATTCGCAAATTCGCGACGTGAACGGATAAAGGATTATCACTATAAAAGCTGGTTTTATGCATCAGGAGTTTTTGCAGTGGTAACTTAGACAAATACTTAATGGAATGAATTAAGATGAATGCAGTAGCTTTTAAAAACAAAATGGATGTAGTGACATTTCATCACCACTTATACTGGTTAGTTACCACAAAATTTATTTGTTTCGAAATGTTCGGGGGTCGTTAATTGCCGATACAGTTAGATTTGGTACTTATACTCCTAAAAACCTGTTTCGATTCCTGTGGGGGGGGCAGAGAACCTCCATCTCTTTGTATAGCTTCGTGCTTTATAATAACCCATGGAAAATTACATTTTGTTTGTTTTTGAATTTCGCACAAAGCTACTCAAGGTCTATCTGTTCTAGCCGTCCCTAATTTAGTAATGTAAGGCTAGAGGGTCGTTT
Organism: Carcinoscorpius rotundicauda; assembly: GCA_011833715.1. NCBI lineage: Eukaryota > Metazoa > Arthropoda > Merostomata > Xiphosura > Limulidae > Carcinoscorpius > Carcinoscorpius rotundicauda. The sequence goes on along the minus strand of CM022398.1, from coordinate 14,332,825 downwards.
ATTGTTGTTGTTTTGAATTAAGCACAAAGCTACACAATGGGCTATCTGTGCTCTGTCCACCACGGCCATCGAAACCCGGATTTTAGCGTGTAAGTCCGCAGACATACCGCTGAGCCACTTGGGGGTAAGACTAGAGGGAAGGCAAGTAGTCATCACCATCCACCGCCAACTCTTGGGCTACTCTTTTACCAACGAATAGGACTGACCGTGACATTAAAACATTATAACGCCCCCACGGCTGGCTGAAAGGGTTATCATGTTAGGCGCGACGTGGATGCAAACCCGCGACCCTTAGATTACGAGTCACACGCCTTAACACGCTTGGTCATGCCGAGCCAGGAAAATTACATAATAAGTATTGTAAACCAATGTTAAGCCTAATTAGGATTTTTAAAATAGTTATTTTATTTGATATTATGCTTTATAGAACATTTTATTGCTGAAGGATAAAATAATTGTTTTATAACGTAATTGGTTTTATTTTCCGTCATTCTAACTTTTCATTCCTTGCAAGAGTATAACACAAACAGGAAAGAAATCACAAAATATCCGTTAGGAAGTAAGCTACTCTGCTTATGTTATTTTTTCAAAGTACATAATGAACAAAAGGAAAGATCCGGCATGGCCATGTGGGTTAAAGCATTCGACTCGTAATCCGAGGGTCACGGGTTCGAATCCCCGTCGAAACCAAACATTCTCGCCCTTTCATCCGTTAGGGCGTTATAATGTGACGGTCAATCCCACTATTCGTTGATAAAACAGTAGTCTAAGAGTTGACGGTGGGTGGGGATAACTAGCTGCCTTTCCTGTAGTCTTACACTGCTAAATTAGAGACGGCTAACGCGGATAGCCTTCGTGTAGCTTTGCGCGACATTCAGAAATAAACAAAGAAAAGAAAAAGTTATAAAATGTATTTGTTAAATGTAAAATAAAATATTTCAATCCCAAACTAATATGCAAATAGTGAATGACGTGTCGAAAATTCTTTTGTAACGCCAAAGGGCGAACTATAAATTTGTTCAAGAATTTGGAAATCACAAATACAATCTATATTCTTAAAAACCTTTCATGTGAATCGACAATAACAGAGGAAAAACATGTATTAACACAAAATTGTGGTTCTGTTTGTTTGTAGTTTAGCAGAGCCATCTGTGGTTTGCTCAGACGGGTATCGAATCCCGAATTCTAGCGTATTAAGGCCGTAAACATGTCGCTGTGCCATTGGGGGGTCTGTAGTTCTGAGGAAAGCTGAAGGAAGACGAAATGTGGATGTTCTTTTGTTCAGCTTCGTGCTCCACCGAATTGAAGATTTTTTTAAAAATTAGAGCTCTCGGACAAAACTTTCAAAATCTTTAGCGAGTAAAAGTGACGTGTTCTAAACATGTTTTGTAACTTTATATCCATTGGAAGTTAACTACGATCTACTTTACTTAGCGTGTTCTAATTTTAAATCTACACATAATTTGTTAAGAGTTTTTCACTTCTGATAATTTATGCTCACGCGCACATTTAGCTGTCTGATGAAACACGTTAAGGTCAAGTTGTTTATTTATGTTCCTTATTGCACCAGAAAACGTTGAATGGAAATCCACAATTGTTGCACAAATCAGTTATATAATATTGTAAATAGTTATAATCATGACGAACAAGCTTGTTCACCAAGAAATACTCTCAGAAATTATACAAACTTATAAACACTAGCTAATTATACAACGTATCTTCTCAGAAGTTATACAAATCTATAAACACTAACTAATTATACAACGTATCCTCTTAGGAGTTATAGAAATCTATGAGCACTAATTATACAACGTCTCCTGATATTTATTTTTTGAAAAACGAGAAAACAAAATAAATAAATAGAATTTTTTGCAACATTGTATCATCAACTAACATACTTTAACGAATGTAAACATGTGTCAAGTTTAGGTGAGCAAAAGACGCATACAGTAGAGTCAGTTTTTGTTTATTTTTACTGACTTTTCTCATCAGTTTACGTCTCTTAATTATAGCTTAAAGGATGGAAAGAGACAATAATTGAGTATTCAGCAAGTGGTGATCGCTGCTACGTAGAATTTGGTTTTATGAACAACGTCTCTTAACAACATAAAGATTTTTAAAAATCAACAGGAAATGTAAGTATTTATGTTTGTTTGTTTTGAATTTCACGCAAAGCTACTCGAGGGCTATCTGCGCTAGCCATCCCTAATTTAGCAGTGTAAGACTAGAAGGAAGTCATCATCACCCACCGCCAACTCTTGGGCTACTCTTTTACAAATAATACATTATAACACTTTCACGGCTGAAAGGGCGAGCATGTTTGGTGACACCGGAATTCGAACCCGCGATCCTCGGATTAGTAATCGAACGTCTTAACCAATCTGGCCATGCAGGGTCTAAGTATTCATGACCCAATCTGTTGGATGTTTAGTGAAAACTCCACAGGTCAGCAGTAACTCTAAAGACCTATAACGCTAAAAAATTAGGTTTTGATAACTGTGGTGGGCGTATGGTGAAATTTTGTGTTAAAATACACAAACGAGATTCTTCGTGACGAATACTTCCACCAGTAAAATACGTTAGACATAAAAAAGTTACACAAACCATTAACTTATTTCATTATTTCAATAGTGTAAAACAAAGTAAAACTGCTTATTTAGTTTGGTTCACGAGTCATTTACCACGTTCATTGTTTGTTTCTTTTTATTGTTACTAAAATGAATAAATCATTGATCAGCAATTGTGATCAAACGTCTTTCTGTTACTTAAATAATAAAAAAAAGTTTGGAGGTCAGCCATTGTGGTCAATTTTTTTTCTTTCTAGGAATGAATGAATGAAACGTTCAGATTATTGATGACGAGAAACCCACTTGAAACAAAAATGTATCTCAGAACGGCTGGTGTGGGTATTAACACTGCTATTGATGAGGAGTGAACAACGTTTTGACCTTCCCAGGTCATCTTCCTAAATGTTTAGATTCATGGCTTAACCAACATGGTCAGTCCTCTCTTCCTTATACAAATAAATAAATGATTTAGCTTCAATCACTATAGTGACAAACACAGATCAGTGTACGGTTCTAAAACGTTTAAGGGAAGCCTTCGAAAGCCCCCGAATAAAAAAGCCAGAAATCCACAAAAATTTAATATTTTGATAAATTAGCTCGACGCCATCAAGTGTAATGTTAACATAACAATTTCTACCAACATGAAGTGTCAGATGACAGAAACAGCCATCCAATCGATAACTAATGGTGGCAGAACCAAGAAGTTATAAGGTTGCTTCAACAGAAAAGAGAAATCGAGTTGGTCTGGAATCTTATTTAAGACACCGTTTGACAAAGAGTCTCTTATGTTTTATATTCTTCCTATATTTTAATTTTCTTCTTCAATAATTTTTTTCTATAAACTTCGAATGTTTTTGTTTCTGCTATTATGTATCAAAATATATAAAGAAGTACATCTGTGTTAGTTCATCCAAACGTCGACTCGACTTGTCAATACCAGAAGAATAAATCGTTTTGAAAGCAATCTTATATATATTTATACATTTCCATCGAAAACATTTTGATATCAGTTTGAAATAAAAGTTAACTTCATGTATGGAGTTAAATAGTTTTATTTTTTTTACTGTGCTTAATCAGAATATTTTTAGGTTTTAGGACACCTGTTTAAAGAGTGTGCTATAACATCTGTTCTAAATCAACAGTAGAATTCGTTAGTAGAAATAAATAAACAGTACATATAAGAAAAATCGCTAATTGAGGCCCAATGGATTTCCTTAGCGAAAAAAATAACAAAACTAATTGGCAGTAGATGACAAAATAACTGATGAATGTACCAGTTTATATAGTGTTTATGATAAGAAAAGAAAAACTTTACTAATATAACCAGTCAAGTTGCAAAAGTGTTAAGAAAACATTTTCCGCCATTAGAGAGTAGTTCAGTAAAACTGAAACAATACTTTCTAACGCTGAAGACGAAAAGATATTTCTACCAAAAACAAAAAAAGCATATATCACATCAGATGTAAGTATAACCAAAAATATAAAGCAACATAACTAAATGTAATTTGAAATACCGCATTAACGACCCCCCAGATTACTTGTATAATAAAAAGATGTCAGTTTTTTTCCACTGGTCGAAGACATTGCAGTAACAGATCACTCGATACAGGCCCCCCCCACTAGTGGAGCGGTAAGTCTACGGATTTACAACGCTAAAATCAGAGGGTTCGATTCTCCTCGATGGGCTCAGCAGATAGCCCGATGTGGCTTTGCTATAAGAAAACACCCACACGTTCAATACAGTGGAGTTAAACAATAATTTTAAACAAACCCAAGACAGTGAATTAGTTTAATATGAAATAATCTTTTGAAATTGTGTGTTGTAAATGTAAATTAAATAATCATTTCCTCACCATGGACTTTATATATGCAGTATTCATGTGATTCTGGTGAAGTACACAGGACCCAATTCTTGACAAGATGTCCTACTGATAATGGTAGTGGAATCTATCGAATCATGCAAAGTCTTTCTAATTTTTTTAATTTCTTGTGCAATGTTTCGCCTAGATTTTGAATAAAGTTTATTGTACAGTGTTGCACTATTTATATTTTGCATTTTAAGCATAATATAAGAGCTCTTATGATTCCCATAGTTTATTAAACATTATGAGCATTGCATCAGTATATACATGTACACAAATTAATGTTATTTTCATGATTTGCACTTTTTAATATACATTATGAGCAACTTTGATTGTTTGTTTGTCATTAAGCACAAATCTATACTTTGGGCTATCTGTGTTGTACCTACCACAGGTATCGAAAACCGGTTTCTAGCGTTATAAATCCAGAGACATGCCGGTGTGCCGCTGGAGGGCTGTTTGGTTTGTTTTCAATTTCGCGCAAAGCTACACGATGGCTATCTGCACTGACGATCCCTAATTTAGCAGTATAAAACTAGAGGGAAGGCAGTTAGTCATCACCACCCACCGCCAACTCTTGGACTACTCTTTTACCAACGTATAGTGGGATTGACCGTAACATTATAAGGCTCCCACGGCTGAAAGGGCCACCATGTTTGGTATAACGGGGATTAGAACCCGTGAACCCTCGGATTACGAGTCGATCCATTACATTACATTATGAGAGTACATTATGAGTACAGTACAATATGTGTGTGTGTGTGTGTGTATAATGATACATCAGTGATATTTTTAGTTGTACACTTTCTTTCAAAACTAATTTCTGTTTTAGAAAGACTGTGGAGAAAATCACGATATTTTTTCATGTTACTGAGTAAACTGAAAGGAAGAGTGCCGAGAATATAAATGGACAAATAATTGTTAAACTTTGTCCACGTGTGAATGACCACCAAACGTGACCTCCACAGATAGTTATGAGGATTTCATTCTTCCGATTCACGCGCAAATTGACTGTCGAAGTCAGGTAATTTGTGTTGCCCGTGGATCTTGTAGCATCGTATCAATATATAGAAAAGAGCACTCTCGTGTGATATAAGAATAGTTATTTCGATTATTGCTAGAGGACGCTGTTATATGATGTCAATTTTAGCAGTGAATAGATCTGACAGACTTTAAAAGTAACTAAATTATTTGTTCATTGATTGTACAAAACATTACATGTTATTAGTATAGCTATTAATCAGTGAAAGTTTAAACTAGCGTATATGAATCATCAAAGATCTTTTTTGTTAGTAAACGCTTAATCATTGGTTTTATGTTCTTAGAGAACAAATATGAAAACTATATTTAATATATTTTTTTTATTTTGAGGGTGTTTCCACGTCATTATTATCTTCTTGTTGTTTCGAATTAAACACAAAGCTACACCATGGGCTATCTGTGCTCTGCCCATCACTGGTATCGAAACCTAGTTTTTAGTATTGTAAATCCACAGACATACCCCTGAGTCACTGGGAGGCCATTACCATCTCTGACAATGTTTCTTAGGTTTTTTTCAGGGGAATCATGAGCTGTTTGCGCCAAGTTAAACTTTTTCTTTGGGGCAAATAGGTGAAAGAAATAATAAATTGGAAGCGCACAAGCTAAACGTATAACAAATGTGCTGCAACTTGTGTGTTGGAACTTTCATAATCACATGTTAATGACAAAATAGTTTGGTCTGTTTTGAATTTCGTGCAAAGCTACGCGGTAGCTTTTAGCACCAGCTGACACTAATTTAGCAATGATAAACTGGGGGAAAAAAGCTAGTCAACAGCACCCTTCGCCAACTTTTGAGCTACTTTTTAGCCAACGAATATTGGGAGTGACCATCACATCTGAAAGGGAGATCATGGTCAGCAACAGGGATTCGAACCCGAGACCAGTAAATTGGGAGGCAATTGCCCTAACCACTAGCCTGTGCTCGGGCTCAAATGAAAAAAAAAAGATCCACATGAAGTTGTCTTTCAGATTTGAGGTCCGGCATGGCCAAGTGGGTTAAGGTGTACGACTCGAAATCTGAGGGTCGCGGATTCGATTTCCTGTCGCACCAAACATGCTCGCCCTTGCAGCCGTAGGGGCGCTACAATGCATACGGTCAATCCCACTGTTCGTTGGTAAAAGAGTATCCCAAGGGTTGACGGTGGAAGATGATGACTAACTGCCTTCCCTCTAGTCTTACACTGCAAAATTAGGGACGGCTAGCGCAGATAGCCCTCGAATAGCTTCACGTGAAATTCAAAAAAGAAACAATCAAACTTTCAGATTTGGAAGGTACAAAATTACCCATAAATAAAACAGGATATTCAGTACATTTTCGTGTCACTGTTCAAGACTGTTCTCATTTTATGACGTTAAGAAGTGTCAAATTATTGTTATTTCCAAACTAAATAATTTCAAATTAATAATTACATCCTTCCAATTACTCTCAACATCGTCTGAGACTCGAATTCGATTTTGTTTTTTAATCGAAATTGTTTCAAAAGACACATACGAATTTCGGCAATTTCATGATGGAAGACGAACAGAACTTTCGCATATTTCTATCTAGTTTTTATTCTTTGATATAACATAGATTTTACCTTTCTTTAGGAATTTACTTTAGTTTGAAGTAATAGAATTCATTACTATGATAATGTGTTTTTCCACCACCAATTTGTTTCATATTATAACTGTGAAATGTAAGACTCAAATCTCTTAATGTTCTTACAAAAATTGCAAACCTTCATTGGCATATTACATGTTATACTCAAATATATTACAGGACTGTTTTACTCTCACGAAATGTCTTTAGATTCTCTGGTAGTTCCTGTATGCTGAATCAGAAATTGATATTCATTTTTCTCTCTCACGTACATGTTTTCGTAAAACGTCATATGTACTTTCACATTAGTGAATCATTTTTCTCGAAATCTGGTCACATTTTTGCTATATGCTCACAATGTTGACAACCATTGGCTATAGATTTCTCTAGACCAATCGCGACGTGAGAGTTTCATCGATCGTTCTATAACCCAAACATAATAATAAAAAATGTTCATTGTGGTAAACGAAATAACTAACCTGATCTAAGTGAGAGTTTTTCTCTTTTTATTTTCCATGTGATAAAAAATAATGAATATAATTTTAGAAATCAGCTGAATTCTGAAAAAAAAAACGTTATTAAAACCAAAACACTTTATTATGAGGTTTAAATTCGCATTGGCACGAGAAACATTGTCAAATGACCAAGTACATAATTATAAAATTATTTGACTAATAACTTCTCTAATGCGTCATCTGTAAAACGTAATCTGAGTCGTGTGTAACATTTAATCTGGTGAAAACAAGATTTTCACTCTTGAAACGTCTTGGACACGTGAGGATGGTAATTCGTAACAGAGCTTGTAGTGTGGATAACTAAACGTCGATATGTGTCTTCTTTTCCCCAATAGTTTAAAATATTAGGATCTGAAAACATAATGAAAATCGTAAAATGAACTGAAATTTATATATAATATACGAGCAGTATCGGTCATGAGTTTCTATTGTGTTGGACATAAGTACTGGTTCTTAAAAGAATATACCAAAAATTCACACATATATGCACATGTATATATATATATTGTACTTTATAACTTATGAACTTCAATTAGCAATTTTGAGACACATAAATGTATTATTCATTATTAAATCTGTTTTATAACATTTTATTTAGATAGCATGAAAGCGTATATATGTGTAAGAGTAGCAAAACTTAGAAGTTTCAAACGCCAACTGTATTTGGAGACAAATTTTAGAAACATCAACAAAAATAATCTGTTTTAGTTCGGGTGAATCTAACTACAGAAGTGAAGAACGGATAAGACTAGACGGAATTCTAAAATAATAGTTTTGTTTCGTTCGCTTCACGTTTTAAAGAACTAAAACAGACAAATTAGTTTATGTCTTAATGAGTCACGAAGTGTAACTCGAAATAAGAGACAAGCTGTTAGAATGAGAACAAATGACAAAAAAGTTAGCTCTATCAAACTGAACCTTTGTAGACGTAATTAAAGAGAGCATTATTTGTACATGCAACATCAGATATAACACGATTTTTATGTGTGATGTGAAATGTCAGCGTCACATTAAAAATAGTCACTGATACATAGCTGAAAGAGTATGGAATTAGTTTTATAAAGATAATTCAATTGGTCTTCTGTGGTTAAAGCACTCGATTCGTAATCTGAGGGTCGCGGCTTCGAATTCCCGGTGGAGACGTTATAATGTGACAGTCAATCCCACTATTCGTTGGTAAAAGAGTAGCCCAAGAGTTGGCGGTGCGTGGTGATGACTAGCTGCCTTCCCTCTAGTCTTACACCGATAAATTAGGGATGGCTAACACAGATAGCCCTCGAGTACCTTTGTGCGAAATTCAAAAACAAACAAACTAATTTTATTAATATACTTAAACTCAGAAAATGTTTTTACCAACTTCTATCATATAAAAGATAGTTGATCAAAACAAGAACAAGAGAACGTCCCTTTCTTGTTGACGAGAAATCCACTTGAAATAAAAACGTATCTCAGAACGGCTTGTATGGGTATTAACACTTTTATTAACAAGGAAAGAACAACGTTTCTACCTTCCCCTTATTATTATCTTTAAGCAGTTCCTGCAGCAGGTTCCATTAACGGTGAAAAACGGATGAAAGAGAGAACTTTAAATCCATTTCAATTGATGGACAGTATCAGTTTGAGAAGCGCAAACCTCCTTTTACCCACACCGTAACTACTTTAAAAGTCAGTCAATATCTTCCTCTGTTAAGAAATCAATAAACTTAAAAAACAGCAACACAAAATTAGTTTTAAAAATGGCACAAATAAGACTAATTTGACTAAATTAGCCATAAACAAAAATTAAACTGATTCTTTACGAACAAACAAAGCCTGATGTGGCCCATTGTTATAAATAAATCTTGACGGTTTCTTCCGTTGTTACAAAGAGTGTGTGTTGGTTATACCTATTGTTAGAAATGAAGCCAGATGGTTATATCCATTTATATAAATAAAGCTTGCTGATTATATTCAGTTTCATAAATAAATCTTGCTGATCCTAGTGGTTAGGGTGTTCAGTTTGCAATAAGTGGGCTGCAGGTTTGTATCCCGTTAGTAAGCATGCTCGCTCTTTTCAGCCGTGGGGAAGTTGCGTTACAATATGATCGTTAATCCCACTATTCGTTGGTTAAGAGTAGCCTAAGAGCTGATGGCAGATAATGTTAACTCGTTGTATTAATTCTAGTTTATCACTTCGAAATTAGAGACGGCTAACATTTATTGCTCTCGAGAAGCTTTATGCAGAATTCGATAAAGCAAACAAACGAATTATAACGAGCAGAAACGTGTCTTTCTTAATATTTAGCAACCGCATTCAACACGAGTGGAAATAGCTATTTGAGTTTGAATGCTGAAACAAAACAAATATATGTATGAACTCCTAATAGGTTTCCTAGCTTCGTTCCGAGACGACAATGACAAACACTTACCATCAAACCTAGCTTTCTTTTCTCTGTCTCGAGCCTCGTCCTCGGCATGTTTGGAAGACGGAGTTTTCGTTCCTTCGGCTGGTCTGGCTTCAGTTATCTTTTCCAGAGCTGCACATGCGCGGAGGACGTACGTAGTGACTTGCTCGTGTTTATCCTGTTTCGGAATGGTCACCAACCTCCAATACTGAGCGTCCAGTGGAATTACTTCCTTAATCATTGACTTAAATAAACCATATCGACGGAAGATATTTCGTTCCGACTTGGAAGCGTCATACTTTTCATGAAGCGTGATTAAAAACAATTTAACTTTGCTATAAGATTCACTTACTTTACTGGTTACATTACGAAGACGTTCGTTGGTTTGGATAGCACCTTCGCGCGTGTGATCTGAAATAAAAATATTTCTGATTCTTTACAACTGCTAAAGTGATTTGAAAACACTTAAGTAAGTGCTGGAGTAATGTAGGCATAACTAACTTTAAATGAAAAACTTTTCAAATTGTATATATTTGTTTGATGAAAGTTTCGCTCAGAGCTCTAGATTTACGCTTTTAAACTTACATTAAAAGTACGTGTATCCCCAAAATATATATTATTATTAGCCTGGCGTCAGTACCTTCTTGTTTACATCTCTAGCCAGATAGCAGATCTTTTTCTTGCTAATAGCTATATTTCCATTACTCTGGTATTACATTTACCACAATAACTAAAGTACAGCTTAAAAGAAATTAAAAAAATAGACATAATTGTTGTCTTCCGAACTAAGAAATAGCTTCCTTTGATGATGCCATCCAAGTTATCTTACTAAACAATTGTGTGAATCTGTGTTTTAAATGTAAAGTTTCATGAATTAATAGAACCTTGGATATCTTAACACTTAAGCTTTACGAATCAAAATTATATGACTAACTGTTCTCGCGCACGAATATCGATGGTTAAAATTAAGTAACTATTACGTTCAACTTTATTTGAAGAACATAATATTTAATTGATCACAAAAGCGAATCTTTTTTTTTTCGCTAATAAAACCCGGAGATTTAATTCTAGTGGTCGAGTTTAGTGCACATGTTGGCCTAGAACACATATCATGACCTTTCCAAGAAAACTTATTTAGGAGTCAAAATGACGAGTTCTTACATGAACACAACGTGTCTTTCTAACTACTACTTCACAGGACAAGAAGACAGGAACATAATGTAGATAAATACATCCCATAGGGAGAAAAGATTACACGTATACAACTTAGATAACAACAACTACTTCGTGAGTCATGAGGTAACTCCTAAGAACCAGCCATACAGAGAATGCAAAGCTTTCTTTAGGAGAACCAAATTTATCAGCGATACATAACACATGATGTGCCCGTAATTTACCGAAATAACGACTACCTCGTGAGTTTTGGTGTACAGGTTAGGACATAGGACTACACAGAATACGAAAATATGTCTCAGGAAAGACAAATCATTCACTCATAATGATAAGTTATTCTCATACTCGTAATACGTAATTCGCCTTAGAAAACATAACCTCGTGAAACACAATGCACGCTCTTCTTACAAACACAAAACACAATTTGGTTTACTAAAGCCTGGTTTAAATCTCGTTATACACACATTTCACAGCTTGTCTATATTTCGAATACTTGTTGAATTATGAATTATCACAAAACATGACATTTTTAGCTAAAACTGCACCTTGTATCAAGAACACTCAGTCATGACAGACACAAGACACGAGCTGTAAGTGAAGAAAACATTCTCATGACCATGTAAAGAAATCTGAGAAGACCAGAAAGTGTGCTGTCCACTCACAAATTACACAAATGTCACAACTTACCTCCACACTCCACTTCTTGGACTAATTTTCTAACAGACGTCGTGAACTTGCCAACAAAGTTCGTACCTGTAAATGCAAATAGTTGCTTCTCAAATAAAATGCTTTTAATAAACAAGCCTAATAATTTCTTATAAAGAAATACATGAGTATGTGTACTAATGCAGTGACCTCTCTTAAAAAAAGGTATACGTGCAGTGACAAGTGTTTTTATTAAATGTATTGAAGAGCAAAATAGACAAGTTTATATGACATACCTGTTCATCACCAATAAGAACACTAATTTAACTTTGCTTAAAAATAACGTTAATAACTCTTATAATTAAAATTATGTCTAAGATTCGATATTACGTCCCTTTAATAATTCTCTACTTCTCAAACAATAGGTAAATGTCTCTATTACGTAACCAAGGAAACAGGATGGTGATAACGAACTGTACATTTTAGAGTGCTCTAGTTTCACCCTCTTATCTAAGAAAGTGGACTGTGGATCTCAGGGTTCATGGTTTGGGTCCCGTTGTCGTAACAAAATCCCACTCCGCACTTTGGGCCATTATTAGAGTGAGAGTCAAATGTCACTGTTTGACTTTGTAGCTTGAGAGTTGACTGGATTGTCAGTTTAAAATCAAGAACTCCTATCGCAAATGGACTTTTAGTTATTTTTCTCTCTTAAGAATCTCACGTTTAATGTTATCTTACAATGAGTTATCTACGTTTTGATCATCGCAGAATCAAACCCAGATAACACCACTGACCCGCAGGTGATATTATGGTTCCATTACGTTACACATGCCTACAATAATATATAATAAACCTTAATGAGTACTTTGTAGAAACAATTCTGCAATCTATCAAACAAGGATATGAAAATAACTGAAGTTCTAGAGGAAATAATTCAGTCCGTTATGAATTTGCTCAGAACTGACACTGACGTCATCAATTTTTTCTTCAGATCTATTTGAGATAAAACTAGAGATGATTTATGGTTATTTTTATTTCAGAGAAGAGATTTTTCAACAAACCAAAGTCATGCCCTGGAGGAATAAAATGGAAGTATTCTTCTACGTCATTTTTGTTCATGTCTTTTTAAACCAAATCAATGATCAGAACAAACAGAACATAAAAGTAACAAGTGATATCGTTTTAGTGGGGACACTTTTGGGATCTGAAACTACGACCTTGACAACCTTCTGGAATATTATACCTTCTTAAACAGCCTGAGTATATTAAATACATTCTTCTTTACAGTCTTATATCGCCGTTTATTAGTTTGTACAAGTAATCAAACACAAATCACCCTTCACAACAAACCATGGAGTCCTTTTTAGTTAACTGTACAAGACTAAGGGCATTTAAATCGTCCACAAACGATAAAAGGTAAAAAAAAAGACAATACAATAATCCTTCAGATCAAAAGATGTCCGAAATACTACACTAACAAAAACTTATACGAATTAAAAACAAAAACAAAATAGATTTGTGATGAGATGCAACCCACTTGAAGTAAAAATGTATCTTAAGATGTATGGCTATCAACACTCTTACTAATAACCCAGGTAACTAAATTTCGGCCTTCTTAGGTTATCTTCAGCTTAACAACATGTAAAAGTTAAACAAATAAATTAGTTTCTAAAATAAGCGTCACAAAAACCACACCATAGAAGAGAAAGCTACTTTGAATGTCCCAAATGAGTGTGCGTTGTTTTTTTTTACTTATAGAAAAGCCACCTTGGGCTATCTGTTATGTCCACCTAGAGAAATCAAACCCCTAATTTTAGCGTTGTAAATCCGCAGACTTAACGCTGTACCAGCGGTAGAGGCCATGCTAATAAATCCGCGAAGCATTTAATAAACCAAAGCTACGATACAAGAAATAAAAAGAAAGAAATTTGTTTTCAATGAATTACTTACATTAAATAAAAATAAGATATAATTTTCCACTCTATGTTAAATTCTTTTCACTTACAAGAGATAAAAACAAGGAATAATTTTCCAGTCTATGTTAATTTTTACTATTTCCATAAGCCAGGCATGGCCAGATGGTTAAGGCACGCGACTTATAATCCAAGGGTTGCGTGTTACAATCCTTTTCACACCAAAAATGCTCGCTCTTTCAGCAGTGTAGGCATTATAAAGTGGCGGTCAGTCCCACTATTCGTTGGTAAAAGAGTAGCCCAAGAGTTGGCGATCTTCCCAACTATCTATCTAGCTATTTTCTGTCTAGTCTTACACTACTAAATTAAGGATGGTAGATAGCCCTTGTGTAGCTTTAAGCGAAATTTAAAACAAACCAAACCTGTTAATAGGTATATTTCAGTTATTAGAGGCATTTAAAATCTATTTTTCGTGTCACGGGACACATTGTCCAAAAATCTTTTTCATTCAACTGAATGAACTCATAACAGTAAAAAATTAATTAGAAATTTATTTGTATAAATTCTGTGAATTAAACTGTCCATCACGAAAGCCCTTCCCTCCAAAAAAATGCACCATTGAAACATATATTCTTTAGAATCCCACGATCGTAACAGTGAAATACCGTATGGACAAAAGATCTTAAATCATTCACACAATTTGAAAGCGTCATACCAAGTTGACAAAGACCGATTACTTATGACACTAGGATCAAATGATACGTCATACCAAGTTGACAAAGACCGATTACTTACAACACTAGGATCAAATGATCCGATCGACTGAATGTGTACGTTATAGAACCTTTAAAATATGTTGCATCAAGCGTTCCGCTCAAAACTTTTAAAGCGCTAACGTCCACTGAACTTTTTTCCATAGGTAAGTTCCCAAGATGCGTCTATCTTCTATAATTACAATTTGACGAGATTCATCTGTCTACGTAATAAGTTACAGGCATACAGAATAATCGAGTTAAAGTGTTTTATAATCAGACGAATGACTTAAAGACTATATACTTGTTCACAAGATACGAAATTAGTACTATTAACATGCTGTCTGACCACGAAAATTTATTTGTACGTACGTGTAGAATATCGAAATTTTGCTAGTTTTCTTTAGGAACAGAATTGTTCATAAAGAGATCATAAGTGGTAAGTGCTAAAGAACGACTCAGGTATGAAAATCTTGGACTTGGATATTTTTCATTTTTGCTTTGAGATAAAAAAGCAATTAGATTTTCATCGAAAATAGATGAATTAAACTGTAGATTCATTCCGCTGTTAAAATAATTACTACTTTAATTACAATTCAAAATTTGGTTCATTTTTTTATATTGTTTTATAATGTTGAATTAAAATTTCTCAATGCTAAGCCTACTCTGAGCACCAGCTTTCCGACTGTTTGTCGTTTATTCAATGAGCTGCAAAATGTGAAAATGTCTCATATTAAGCCCTCAAGTAGTTAAGGCACTCGACTCGTAATTTGAGGGTCGCGGGTTCGAATCGCCGTCGCACCAAACATGCTCGTACTTTCAGCCGTGGAGGCGTTATAATATAACAGTCAATCCACTATTCGTTGGTAAAAGAATAGCTCAAGAGTTAGCGGTGGGAGGTGATGACTAGCTGTCTTCTCTCTAGTCTTACACTAGGAACGGCTAGCATAGATAGCCTTCATGCAGCTTTGCGCGAAGCACAGAATAAACCAAACCAAATCAAATCCATTGATACGTAATGTTTTAGTTAATAAATTTAATATGAAACCAACAATAACTTATTTGGACACAATAACATACTTACATGTCGATATTCTTTTGTTAGTAATTAACATTAATTGAAATAAAACACTTACGTGAATAAAGTATTGACATCTTGCAATCGATTAAATCGATAAAATGACAAATACATTTCTGTAAAACACTTACATTCACACTTCTGATTTATGTTTTTATACAATGTGAATTATACGTAATCCGTAACAATTGTCTTGAGAGCAAAGTGTCTTTAGAATCAGAAGCCCTTAATTGCTAAATTAATTTTCCTACAGAAATATATTTATTTAAAAGATGAAATTACGTTTTTACTTTCATTTTATAAACAGAATTATCCAGACAAAAATCCATGCGTATTGGAAGTAAACATAATTTTTATGCTTGAAATCCAAAGAATTTTCTGAAATCTGTCAGTAGGTGGCGGCTATTCACGAATGTGTGTGTGTGTTCGGGCTACCAACTAAGTCCACCAGGCTACTTACCAGATCAGATGAGTTAACGCACACACAAATACAAATTTAATATTAAGATTAATAATGCGTGATATTTCAGCAACAAAGTAGAGTATTCAGCTGATCCAAGGTTGGATTCTCTTACCAGTACGAACGACGAAATTGAACAAAGCTCATGTGTTAAACTTATATATTTTAATTATATTGCTGGAAAGTTAGCTAGCTGTAAGAGAGCACAGAAGCTGTATTTAAACAACTTCTGTATCAAGTTATATTCAACAACTAGACATATCTTATTCATTTGAATAAAATTTTGTTTCGAAGACCAAGAAAACCTAGAACTAATGTAGATGGAAAACTAAAACTCAGGCTGATCCTGGGATAAGATTTGTATCTCAGAACGGCTGGTACAGGTATTAATACTTTTATTGATAAGCAGACAACAACGTTTTGACCTTTCTAGGTCATCTTTAGGTTAACGTTAAGGAAGGTTGGAACGTTGTTTTCTGCTTATCAAGAAAAGTGTTAATACCCATCCCAGCCGTTCTGAGATGCACTTTTATTTTAAGTGGGTTTCTCGTCTTCAAGAATCACTTCATCATGGTATGAGATTTGTTATCTCCTACGGATTTGTTTTATATTTACAGAGTGTAAGTGTTAGTTCAACTCTGAACAAACACTTGGACCATTTTCGTTGACTTTGTTGCATATACTCTGGTAAATCTTGTTTTTTTTCCAAATCACAAGGACAGTTGAGAGTAGAGCTAAGCCTAAAATAAATGTACGTTTATTTGTTTCGTACATTGTGATTTTATCTGTTTGCAAATTAAAAGCACTTAGATAAAGCACTAATTGAAACATAATTGACAATTTCAAACTATTAAATATTCGAGATATTTTAGTATATTGTTTATCCATAGTGAAATATAATCTCGTCACCAAACGACAGGCACAAAACTTGCAAAATATTACTCATAAAATCTGTTTTGTTATTTTCCTGCTATCCGTACGGGATAATTACAAACAAAAACAGGATTAAAGTTCTTAAAACTACTTACAGAGATGGAAAAAAAAATGAGCACCACTTGAAAATGTTGTTGATTTGTTATATTTTTTATTAGATAACAGTAAAATAGCAAAAAAACTACGTTTTCTGAAACACTCGACGATATTCGTTCAAATATGATCTCAAATCCTAATTTTAACACCGACTTTCGTAAACACCAGAACCATTCATGATTTTAGTTATTTTTTCTCATATAAAGTGCTGTGAATTTGCTGTAGTTTCTTAAATGTTTATAATCCAACAAGTTTCTGTGCAAGAATTGAACGTAAAAATGAATCTCAAAATAACACAAACCAGTTTCACAAGTTAATAACGTAAAAATGAATCTCAAAATAACACAAACTAGTTTCACAAGTTAATAACGTAAAAATGAATCTCAAAATAACACAAACTAGTTTCACAAGTTAATAACGTAAAAATGAATCTCAAAATAACACAAACCAGTTTCATAAGTTAATATTTAGTCGGCATTCCCCTGGATTTCATGACTGTTTCACATCAACACAGCATGCTTGCAATGACTTTGTACAAATATTCTTGAGTGCCATCCTTCTTTGAGTACTTCAAAAAATTCATCTTTCAATAACCGGTTTAACTCAGCCATAAATCTTCAATCAGGTTGATATCAGTTGTTCGACCTGGGCGTTCCATAATATTAATTCTCTTATTTTTAAGATATATTTTACCGGCTTGCAGGGAACTTATTTGTAGTATAATTGCAATAAGAAGATCTAATAAACTACAGCAAGTGTTTAACACTTGTTATAATGAACTACGGCAAGTGCTCAACACATTTATGGTAAAATATAACTAAAATCATGAAAAGTTCGGATGTGTATAAAATCCAGTGTTTAAAATTAGGATTTGAGATAATATTTGAACGGGTCTCTTCGAGTGATTTCTAGAAACATACAGCTGTACATATTTTTCTGTTATCTAATAAAAGATATAACAAATTAATATTTTCAAAGAAGTCACTTTTTTGTCTGCTCCTTGAACCTTAAGAAGTAATATTTCCCCAGATACATATTGAAAGTTATACATTTTATTCAGAAACGTGTGGACACTAGCCTGAGTGTCTCAAAATCATATTATGCTGCACTAGTAGACACCCATTAAAACAATTCATTTGTAATCCCAACGCATACATATGATTGTCTTTGTTACTCCTTGTGTTAGTTTAATAGCGAAAATTGCATGTTGTTTGTTTTTAAACAAAGGAGAGTGACTACAATGCATGATTGGTAAAAGTGCTTGAGTTTTGATACAATGGGTGCATGTAGTGCTTAACTTCGCCAAATAACCAGTGGGATTATTTTTTTTCGCTGGATGTCACTGTTCCCTCTCATTTAACTGAGTGCAAGGAAAAAATACTACCGAAGCAATCGCTTTTTAAGAGTTGTAATTTCTATAAGAAGTGTCAAAGGGGAGATATTCAACTCAAATTAATTTATTCGACATGTTACAATAAAATCATACTTGGATATGATACTGACACGTAAAATATATATACATAAACCGAGAAACAACAAATACATTTTTTTCTCTTCTTAATAATTCATCTTCTCAGTTCAGTCATTCAGCATATACTAAGACTAACGGATTGATATTGATATAAAATTTAGATATTGCAAAAAATTGAGTAATTTTCATGTGACTGTACTCTTTAAAATAAGCATTTTGATTTCTTTGTTTTTTGTGCAATTAACTGTTAAAGTTCGTCACGTATGTTAAAACCCGATTTTTAACGTTGTAAGTTCTGATATATACCGCTTTGCCAATGAGGCAGCCAACTGTTTAACAGATATGGAGCGTGACAAATAGATAGGCATTTGTTCTGTTATATATATCTAGAGAGATTGGCATTTAAATCCCTTTAGCTTTGACATATAGATATGCATTTGATCTATTATGTATATATAGATAGATAGTTAAATCACTTCAAACCATTGTTGGTTTTCTTATGATATGAACGTCTTTTGCTGGCGAACTGTGATTATAATTAATTATATGTCATGACACAATTGCATTAAGATTTATTTACTTTAAACACAGTTTGTTTTTTTTATTTGCTCCCTTAGGACGTTTCAAGAAGAAGAATCTATTTCAACCATACTGTGTTGGCAATGTTTCTGGTTGACACCGTGAGGGTGCATCCTCTCATCTTCTCAGAACCTATATTTTTTACCAATAGTTTACTCACCTCCAGAAAGAAAAATTTTAAAAATCCAAGAATAGAAAATAACTTATTAAGCAAATTTAAATCGGACCATGAATATGCTTTATTAAAATATTAAAGTAAACAAGAGCCGTCTTGTAGAACACTAGATTGCTAAACTAATTGCCAAAATCTTCATGAACATAGCAGTGGTGATGAACAAGCGACTGAAAATGCTTGGATCGGGTCTGGAATAATTACATTCAAGGCTCTAATTTAATTCGAATATTGTAAATTCAAATTTTGTGCAGTAATCCGAAATGTTTAAGAAAGAGAGAAAGAACAGAAGTGGGTCTTTCATTTTGATGACTCTAATATTTTGATGACTTCACCATTTGGTTTGATATAGAATGTTTGTCATAGCACCCAGTCTTTATTCTACGAGGCGAAGGTTCGCATCCCATCCCCGAACATGCTAGCCATTTCAGCCGAAGAGGCGTTGTTATATAGTAGTTAATCCCACTTTTCGCTGTCAAAAAATAAACAAAGAGTTGATGGTGTTGACAACTGCCTGTTTTCTAGTCTGAAACGTCTACATTAGGAGCGACTAGAACAGGTAGTCCTCGAGCAGTGTTTGCGCGAAATTCAACAATAAATAAAAAAATTTCGCCGTTACGCTACTACAGAGAAGAAGGATGTAGACATTTCGATATAAATTAGCTACTTTTGAAACAGGAAAAAGATGCTTATCTCTTTCTTCATCGCTTAATTTGTTCCTGACATGTGGTTTTCTTGTATTTTTAGCTGAAATCCAACATAGGACTCATCTGGCTATATATTATATTCAAACGACGGCTCAATCACACCCTGTATTTGACAATTTTGTATTGAAATAGCACCTTTCAACAGCGAAATTCATATCTAATACAAAATATGTCGTGACAATTTATATACACGTTAGAACTACAACTTTACTTCTTCTGTCATTCCATCAGTAGTAAGCAACAAAAACACTGTGAACAAACTGTTTTATTATCTTCAGAAAATTTCTTTCCAATCGCATTTATTTTGTAGTCGGCATTTCTTTTAAAAGCTTCTGGAATTCGTCTTAAGAATAAAAAAAAATGAGATGTCGATTTCATTTATAGCAGATGAACGTCATATCCTCAAGCGTATTGAGGTTCGTATTGGACAACCCGATCGGTATTCGAGATTGGTAGTATTGTCAACCACTTTTCGTCATTTCCTACATTAAACGACCTCACTTCCAAAACATATTGCCTTTCAGCACCTGTAGAAAGATTGAAATATTAAGCTAGGAATGTTCAAGTAGTCGATTACATGGCTAGCTGGTAACTTGTAAGTTAAAAAAAACAACAGAAAATTTGAGCCACCTTTAGTGAAAACATTATCAACTTGTAAGCCTGCGATTTAATCAGAATATAAAACACACACGTGCGGAACAGGATTTGTTAAAAGTGTTTCTTTTGCATTTGCACATAAAACGTAAACAAGAAAATATTTGCAGAGAAGCAAATTCACGAAATAAATGTTTTGTGTTGTTCTTTGCGTTATGTGTTGTTATTTTTGTGTCATATCGATAAATGTTAGAAATAAATAAACATTCACCGAAACTTTTCTTGAAACTTCCATATTAAATATCACATATCTTAATATTTTAACACAACTGACTCATCTTAAGCAGGCCCGGCATGGCCAAGAGTGTTAAGGCATGCGACTCGTAATCTGAGGGTCGCGGGTTCGCATCCCGGTCGCGTCAAATGTGCTCGCCCTTTCAGCCGTGGGGCGTTATAATGTGACAGTCAATTCCACTATTCGTTGGTAAAAGAGTAGCCCAAGAGTTGGCGGTGGGTGGTGATGACTAGCCGCCTTCCTTCTAGTCTTACACTGCTGAATTAGGAACGGCTAGCACAGACAGCCCTCGAGTAACTTTTTGCGAAATTCATAAACAAACATTTAACTATCGTCACTTATAAATGGAAATACTTTGACGAAAATAACGATTTAATTTTGTAAATTATTTTTGTCCTGTGTAATCTTCGTGGCGTGGTTATGCTACCTTCATGTATACCTATAAATCTGGCCGAGATAGAGTAAAACCAAACTACTGAATATGATGTAATTTCCCAGTCACATTTTATGTTTATTGAAAAGTTAAGTTGGATCAAAGTGTGTTACAAAGTTGATTGCAATGTCTTGAAACGATTTGGAGCCTCACCACTCGGTTAAAGTCCGTATTGTCATGTTTTATCATGCTCTGACAGCCATGGATCTTGAAAAGAACCCTGCAACGTTGCTTTAATTGCAAGAGAATCTGTAGCAAGACTGTTATGTCAGAAATACACCACTTCTCTCAACAGTCCAAATGCATAGAAATTAAAATGCCCTGCATCAGTGACTTAACCAGAACATCTTCTTGCAGAACAGCACAAATACTGTTTACATGCCTCATTTGGCGAGCTATTACTCTGATTGTACTAAATATACACTCTAGTATTTGTATTTTTTCTTGATATACTTCGTTCTTGATCGTGTAGTTTGCTATTATTTACAGAACATGGATGGCTTTTACCACTAATTTTTTTCTTCGTTTATTCTCACTTATTGTAATATGCCATACTTTATTTGACACGGCTGAGGCAAGACTTTGTTGAAGGTGTCTTTCTTGATGGTCCTTGTTACCAAAAGATAATTCATATTTCTTTGTTTTCCAATGCCATTAGATACAAGCGATGTCATCTTCTTGGAATTTTTAAGTCCTCAACACAAAAACATCTTTGTGATTTGAGTGTATGAACTTTTTTCTTTGTTAAAAAGGGTTGTTACATGCCGTATCCAAAAGCGATTTATTTTCAATGTATCATACAACCTACGAAACGAAAAACAACGTTAAGTATGATTTTCATATATATCAAAAGTATATGCCTTTCATTTTGACTTGCTTAATATAACGCACACAATCCTCTATGCGTTGCTATATAAACGCTGATCCGTCTTGGGTATCGAATATGCTTATTACCTTTTTCCAGAACATTCCACATTTTTTTTCGATACCAATGATTTATAACAGTTTATTTGTTAGCCCTCCCTAATTTAGCAGTGTAAGACTACAGGGAAGGCAGCTAGTCATCACCACCCACCGCCAACTCTTGTACTACTCTTTTACCAACGAAAAGTGGGATTGACCGTTATGTTATAACGCCTCCACAGCTGAAAGGGTGAACATGTTTGGTGTGACGTAGATTATTTGAACCCGCGATTCTCAGATTGCGAATCGATCTCCTTAGTCACCTGGCATGGAATTATAATAAACAGTATTTTTGATCCCAGTGTACAAATGACTTACGTTATGTAGTTTTGTGGCTCAACGGTATATCTGCGGACTTACAACGCTAAAATCCGGGTTTTGATACCCGCGGTGGGCAAAGCACAGATAGCCCATTGTGTAGGTTTGTGCTTAATTCGAAACAACAACAATATATATATATGTTTATGTATTCTTTTATCAGCCCGTTTTATCTGTAAGATATGTGCTACAGTGCGCATAAGTAAGTTTTCATTAAATATTACAACTCCATCAACAATTTCTTCTGAAAGAAAAATACTCCCTTTTATTTTAATGGTAATTTTGTGGTAAAGCAGTTCAGATATCAAATGATAACAAACATTATTATGCGGGTAACTTGTGTGATAACTAACTACAAGTACTGTTCTGAAATTATTAAGTCCTATTACAACGTGTCTTTATACTTTACGTATTAAAAATCTATCGTGGTTCACCAGTTTGCAGTAGATTATGTTACAATGGCTGCTTTAAAGTGTTTCTCTAATGGATTTAATCTTGGGCTCTTCTGGCGTGACAATCTCTTATTGACGAAAAATTTCTTCTGCGACGGCTTACTTTTGTTACTTGAATATATTGAGGTAGCCAATAACACATTACCATGTGCTAATTACAGGCAGCTGTGTTATCACGGTTTACAGCCTAAAGTACAGTCTCCTATGGTAATTCACAGAAGACAGTCGATATTCAGTTTTATACAGAAAAGAAAACTCGAGGTTCTAAACAACTGGTGTCTTTTTGTTCACTTTTCAGATAAAAGATTAAATGAAACAATTACAAGGTAAGAGTTTGGTGGGAGACATTAAAACAATATAAGCTTATAAAGGAAAGCTAAATGTGTGTAGGTCTTATGGCTTCAATACGTCTAGAAGTTCCTATATTACTGGTACGTTTATATTTGGACATTGTGAAGATGTAACAGAAAGACGGTTCTACGGACCTATGTTGGCTTTTACTGTTCTACAAACTTAAAGCTGTTTGTATTTCAGCAAGTTTATGTAGCTAAGCAAACAAGCATATATCAGTACTGTCATCCAGCCAAACGAGGAGTGATTTGTTCCGACATTTAGTGAATTAGTTCTTTTTACAGTCACCAGGGAAGTTCCTAAATTCTTAAAAAGCAAGTACCGTTATTAGTTACTAAATATCAAGGTAACGAACTGAAAGTTTGACTCTGAATATGGAGGTTGTAATATTAAAACAACAAAGATCAGTGAAAGGTAGTTAGGCAATACGGAACTGCAGTATATGGAAGACAAAAACAACAAATCTGGACTGTTTCTTACGCCAAAAACTCAAACTAAATTCTATTTCTCATAACTGTACAAAGAGCAACGTAACAGTAACTCTACCTTTCAAACACAACGTGTATCTTTAACACTACCAACCAGAGAAGAAATAAAGCCTTCCAATTGAAACCCCTATCGTAGAAAGTCAACACACTTTTGTAATAAACGGAAGCATAAACAGAGTTCACTTTTAATGCATTTTGAGAAGGTCAACAGTGGAACAAAGTTTATTTATTTGGTTTTAGAAAAACACAACTTTCTGGTCCAAGTACTGAGGTGACTCAGTGATGGGGCTTTTTTTTATATACGAGTAACCTAGGCAATGGTCAAGCGAGCAACGTATGAGCAGTAGGAGAGCTAGTAGCCTACGGTCAATGAACAAATGAGCAACCTATAAGTAACAGACAGACAAGTAACGCTCAACCAGGCGTGAGTAGTTAACGGATCAGTGAACTAACAAGTAACCTCAGAAATAGCAATAACCTTCAAGAAGATATGAAACAATCAAGCAAACAAACTAGGCCTCACTGACGCTACTCTTCAAATATAAAATTTTTACAATAAGCTAGATATGTCTTTTTACTCCATTACGTTTCACAACCTAGTGTTTTCAATTGGCATTTTGATACAGGTGTGTTTTAGCCTACCCAAGAGACATGCGTTTCACATGGTTTACCTAAATGTTAACAACTATACATTTTTTACGTAAATATTTTTTTTATAATATACATCTATTATATATTATTAACTTCATGAATTATCAGTTCCCTGCAGAGGTGTTCAAATTAATTGAAATATGTATTTGAAAACACAAATCAGTACTTTTAAGAACACTTATTCAAAAAAATTCAATTTTCATAGCACTTAAATTTTTATCTATCCATCTGATATGTATTTTCGGAACAAAGATTACACAGTCTAAATTATATCTTCTTAATGCATTACATATTGAGAATTATCATATGTTTTAAATGTACTGTGTTTACATTTCTTAATACAGCAAGAGATCATTCTACTGCATTCTATTTTGAAGGAAAGTTTTTAGTGGCCAAAGCCTCTTTGATTCCATTGTTTTAAACTTTGTAATTTTCGACGTAAAATCACTGAAAGTTAAAACGCACTAAACACTCACTGAAACTTTCATCTTTTTTTTTATCTTTATTAACCCATCCCTCATGCCCCCTAGTGGCTCAGCGACATGTCTGCGGACTTACAACTTTTAAAATCGGGTTTCGATACCTGTGGTGGGCAGAGCACAGATAGCCCATTTTGTGTAGCTTTGTGCTGAATTCATAACAACAACAACCATCCCTCATAGAGGGGATGTACACTTAAAAATGGCACAGAAAAATCAAATACAATGCTACTCTGAGAGTGCGTCAAAATTCCATCAACCAATCGTTTTAAAATCCAGAAGACTGACACGAGTAGGTGAAGTTCGAGCACTTCGTCTTACTCATTCCATATTTAAACCCAAAATATTTCCTTATTCTAATAATAGAAATTTAAATCTTCAAATTTATTGGCCGCTCTAGGTTATACTTGTTCAAAAACGCTGCACAATAAAGCATTGTTTGTTTTTTCAAGGCATATTTACTGAATAATGGTATCTTTTTGTTTTGTTTCAGAACGTTACATACCTCCACTTTAGGGGTGGAAGAACTATAGATGTGGTCCTAAATCGTGATTACATCTTAAACATAAGAAAAACACTACAGGAAAACGAGCCGAACGTTACTCTCATATTGATGAAGAGAGACATATTTGATCATTATCAAAGTTAACCTAGAAAGGGGTTCTTCAAAATGAAGTTCAGTGAGCTTCAAATGATTCATTTTACAGTAGAATTTCCCACCATTTGTTCTTTTAATTTCGCGCAAATCTACACGAGGGTTTATCTACGATAGCCGTCCCTAATTTAGCAGTGTAAGACAAAAGGGAAGACAGCTAGTTATCACCACACACCGCTAACTCTTGGGCTACTCTTATACCAACGAATAGTGGGAATGGCCGTAACATTAAAACGCCCCTACAGCGAGCATGCTTGGTGTGACAAAGATTCGAACCCTCGACCCTCGGATTACGAGTCGAGTGCCTTAACCACCTAGCCATACCGGGGCCGTCTTTGATAAATACCCAACAAATTTTGCAGGAGCATATGAATCGTTTTTAAATTTTTTTGCTATTTTTTCTTCCATTCGTTTAATCAAATAATCTCTCTCTCTCGCGCCAGTAGGTTGTCCATCTACATCAAATGTTCCGTAAACATACTTTATATTTAAACTGGACGTCACACAAATGTAAATCTTTTTACATGCATGGGAAAGCCATGTAGAGCGAACCACTTTTTGTCTTGCCAAGCAGAAATAATTAGAGGTGACAAAACAATGCCAAGCCTGCTGCTACAAGGAATACAAATATAGTCACAAAAATCTGTAATTTAATCGAATTATTGTGAATTGTAACGAATGCTTAACTCTTTAAAAGAAAGTATTTTAACAAACTTTATTTAAACAGACATAATGTCGACCTCTTTCTGCACAGACAGCTTGACAGTTTGTCAGAACAGAATATTATAGAACTTTGCATTTCTTTATGTTTGTTGAGGCTAATAGAGTTATTCTAGATCACAATTGGGCCCGGCTTGACCTAGCGCGTTAAGGCGTGCGCTTCGTAATCTGAGGGTCGCGGGTTCGCGCCCGAGTCGCGCCAAACATGCTCGCCCTCCCAGCCGTGGGGGTGTTATAATGTGACGGTCAATCCCACTATTCGTTGGTAAAAGAGTAGCCCAAGAGTTGGCGGTGGGTGGTGATGACTAGCTATCTTCTCTCTAGTCTTACACTGCAAAATTAGGAACGGCTAGCACAGATAGCCCTCGAGTAGCTTTGTGCGAAATTCCAAAAACCAAACCTAGTTCAAAATTAAAGTGCTTTATGTATATGATAATACTCTACGTATTTTTTAAAATCAGTGAACATATTGCATCTTAAACACCGACACTCTGATTTGTTTTTTGCGCAAAGCTACTTCAGAGTTATCTGCGTTAGCTTTCCCTAATTTAGCATTATAAGACTAGATGGAAGGCAGTTAGTTATCACCACCCACCGCCAACTCTCGGACTACTCTTTTACCAACGAATAGTGCGATTGACATTATAACGCCCCCACGGCTGAAAAGGCGAGCATCTTTGGTGCGACGGGGATTCAAACCCCGCGATCCTCAGATTACAAGTAGAACGCCTTAACCCACCTGGTCATGCCGGACCACGACGTACAACGCCTGTATGTGGAGTTTACGATGAATTTCAGACCATTCTTAAAATGACGTCACTTGTGACTGGGAGAGAATGTCACAACCTTTAATATGACTAATATTCGTCTTGCAAGTTTTTATTTAATAGATTATCAAATAATACAGTATCTTGAAAAGGTATTGTTTAATGGAAGAGGAAAATTCGCAAAATGGAGCTTTATAATATTATATATATATTTATATATATACACGTATTTCTTATGGTGTTTTATATATATATATATATATAAATACACACGTATTTCTTATGATGTTATATGTATATACAATAGCCGAAAAATCAAATCCCAATATATTCTGGAGCAACAAAACATAGGTCGTAATTACAAAATAATATTATCGAAACTTCTATTTTCAATGAATTATTTAAATACGAGTATATGTAAACTTTAAGTTTCATGTTTACAAATAAATAAATCTATCTCGACGCATCTTCGAGTTATTTTATAAATGCTTTATGCATTTATTTATTAAATAAATAAGAAAGGTTCACGTATGGAAATATTGGTTATTTTTCTCATAGTTTTGAAAACTACTTCTACACACTTGTTTAGTTTCACATTGATTTAACTTCTGTGTAGTTCATGCAGTTTTCCTATGATACAAGCTCTGCTTAATTTGTTTCGTGTCTGTTTGTTTGTTTTGGAAATTCGCACAAAGCTACTCGAGGGCTATCTGTGCTAGCCGTCCCTAATTTAGCAGTGTAAGACTAGAGGGAAGGCAACTAGTCATCACCACCCACTGCCAACTCTTGGGTTACTCTTTTACCAACGAATAGTGGGATTGACCGTCACATTATACACCCCCACGGCTGGGAGGGCGAGCATGTTTAGCGCGACGCGAGCGCGAACCCGCGACCCTCGGATTACGAGTGCACGCCTTAACGCGCTCGAGTCATGCCGGGCCCTTGTTTCGTGTCACCTTTATATAACTTTTATGTAGCTTGAATAGTTTCGCTCTGTTATTTCGATTGTCTAACCCAACTTTGAGATCGCTCATGTGTAGTTTATTTAAAACCTATTCCAAATAATCGCGAACTAATACTTCTCGTGCCCCCCGGTGGCTCAGGGGTATGTCTGCAAACTTACACGCTAAAATCCGGGTTTCGATACCCGTGGTGGGCAGAGCACAGATAGCCCATTGTGTAGCTTTGTGCTTAATTCAAAACAACAACAACAATACTTCTCGTCTCATCTCGAAGTAACTAAAAATGAGTTAATTTATAACCTGTTCAAAACAAGTATTATGTAGTTTCTCAAATAATTCTGTTTATTTAGCCCATGACGACGTGATGTGCTGTTAGTGGATTTTATTTGATTGAGGCCATGCAATACCAGGAAACCTTCCTCAGGAAAGCGGTGAAAGTGAGACTAAACTGTTATGGCCTCTCTAAACATCACATGCAAAAAACTTGTTTTTCGTTATAATGTTATATGTATGTATATATACACGTGTATTTGTTTGCGGAACTAATTTGTGTAAAGGCTTCGAATTGTTTATGATAATTAAAAAATACACATTAACACCTAAAGTCGACTGCTTAGTTATCATTTTAGGCAGATAATCAGGTAGGTTCCTGGCCCTATTCTTATCAGACACACCAGGTGTCAGTCACACAGGTACCAGGGGACATTGGAGAAGTGACGCGTCACAAAGTGATTTCACGCGTCACCTAGTCTTTCGCTCACCTAAAATGATATATTCATGAACAGTCTAAACTTACGAACCAGACTTATAGTGAAAGGGCGTGCATGTCGTAGATTCTTTGTTTCTTTTCAGTGTTACCTACCGTAACACGAAGATAATACAGCAACTGGAAAATATCCTAAACCCACGTCAGTAAACGTAATTACACAGTGCATTAGGTCAGCCTACATTACTCATACGAAAATGACCTTCTATATTAATTCGACAAATCCGTATTTTGAGGTCATGTGAAATAAGTTGATAAGGAACGTTTGCGGATTTCAGCAGTCGCTAGCTGTCTTCTCAGGTCTAACACTAGAAGAGTGGACACGATAATGTGAAGGTAAATATTTATTAAAGTGTGTCACGCACTCGAACCTGGGATAATCCCACACCACGTGAGTCCGTTACGACTCATACTTATATGTATGAACTTGGATTAACATTAACTGTTTCCTTCATACAGCGTAAAATGTTATTATATGGATTTTTGTTACACTGGTACACATGCACAAATTCCGGAAGAAAATATTACATAAACTTATTGCCTCCTCTGATTCAAGTTTAGAATATATGAAATTTCGTGATGGACAAGATATGACCTCAAAACAACTTAACTCTAATAAAGCAGATTGGTAACGATACAAAACAAAGTTAGATAAATTATTACCATCTTCAAGGACAACAAATGTCCGTACACAAGACATAGATAGTTATTGTCAAGTAATAACTGAATTAATACCAGTTATTCACAGATAACAAGATCGTCGTGTCCACAAGACATACGCGATTATTGTCAAGTAATAACTGAATTATTACCAGTTATTCATAAATAACAAATTCGTCGTGTCCAAAAGACATAAATTGTTATTGTCAAGTAATAACTGAATTATTACCAGTTATTCACAGATAACAAATGTTAAGTAATAATCGAACGCAATCATTAAAGCAGCAGAAATAGCCATTCCAAAACAACAAAATCACACAGCTATATAGACATGTGAACTACATTAAAACATGAGAGATATATTTAAAGAAAGATGGAAATTATAGTGATTGGACATAAACACGAAAGATATAACTTGAGATATAACTTTGAAACCACAGTTAAATATATTATGTAACAAAATTAAAAATGAAATAAAATTACTAAAACAGCAAGACTGGGATACAGATGGTAATATTTTAAACGAAGAACAAAACCCACAAAAATTCTGGAATCAGCTAAAAAGATTCACACAAAAGAAAAACCATCAAAGTCCTACCCAACATTAGCCCACAGTAACAAAACACTACATACTAAAACGCAAAAATCTGGACTACTTAAAGAACACCTGCAAATTATTTTTCGAATACAAAACGATCCAGATGTGAATAACTATTATCAAAACCAAGTAAACAACAAATATATCTTCACAGCCACCACAAACAACAACAAAATAAATCATCGAAACCATGGAAGAATACATGACCAGAAAAATAACAAAAACACAAACTATACAGCTATAACAGTTACTAAAAACAAATCACTACGTACAGACATCATACAAGTAATGTTACTGAAAAACGGAACTCGGTTATTATTTGAACATCTTAAGGCACTCTACAGCCTTTCCCTCGAAACAGAATATGTCCTCGTCTCTTGAAAGCAAACGAACATTCTCATGTTTTCAAAGGAAACAAAACCAGGTAATAAATGGTAAAGCTACAGACCAATCAACCGGACCAGCTGCATAACAAAAATTTTTTACAAGCATTAAATCTTTACGTGAAACACAATTTTAAATTTCCGGAAGTACAAAATGGTTTCAGGAAATTTCGGCAAACAACAAATCATTTAATTAGATTGACTGAATTTGTAATAGGTAGTTTTCACAGAACAGAGTGTACGGTCGTTTGTCTGCTTGATTTAGAGAAGGCTTTCGATACAATCTGGCACTCAAGTTTAAGATCCCGGATGTTAGTGATAAAGCTACCGCGAAGAGTTATTCGGTGGTTATCAAACTTTCTAGAAAAAAAATAATGTTAGGGACGCCTATTCGGAGTATATTACTCCTGAGACAGAGATATCTTAAGAAGGAGTAGTCAGACAAGTAGACATACCATTAAGCGACCAACATTTCTGCTTCACTTCATAATTTGCAAATAATGTAGCTAATCAAGTGTGAATGATTTTCATTTTAGCAGTTTTCTTAAGCTCAAATAAGGCTAGCTTACAAATGGTTTAGCTTACAATTAGGCCTAATAATATTAGATCAGGCATTTCATTGTAAGGTAGTAATTTTCCCATTTTATTTACGAGAGCTTGATATACCCTACGTAATTTATAGGAGTTCAACTCGACTTCGACTAGGTCATAACAAATGTAAACGTTATCAGACGTAGCATGACAGCCTAAAGATAACAATCACAGGCATAGAATAATATTAGGCTAAGTTAAGCCTATTTTATCAGTTTTCGATTCAAGTTTCGTTACGTTGAAACGCCCCAGTGTGGATATTTTTCGAGATACATTTCAAAAAGATTTGAGAACACGTTATCCAAAATGAGTGACAAACAGCCCTCTGTTTTTTTACTCTGTTTTTTTTTCTGTTTACCCGCCATACCTACTATCACCTTTTATTTCCCAAATTTTTCTCCTTTAAATATCTGCTGGGAAGCCATACAAGCGGACGCCATGTTTGGTTCGATTGCTGTCACCTCAGGCAGCACAGCTGGGTATTTTGAAGTAACGCTGTGGAAAATTACGCTGTTTTCTACGAATCAGAGATTAAGCGCTTTCATAGAGAAAGTACTGTGTTTACATATTGTAACATCTGTTAATATATATCGCTATTTAGGTCCTTTTGATGAACCTGGGAGGGTCAGATGCAGACTTAACCACTTCCTCCCACGTTTAGATGTTATTAATAATTTTATGGTTAGATAACTGTCGCATCTTGGACGTAGCATAAAAGAGAGGGTTGAATTCACAAATATTCATTTATATAAATTCAAAACTCTTAACGGAACCATCTCCATTTAGGCTAGGATACTCTCGCTATATACATACATAGTCTATATATTCCAATGTTTTCACATTATTTGTTTATTCTTCATGTATGTCTATTTGCATAAATACACTTTTTAATACACTATATAATAAACAACAAAATAATGAATTAAGTAGATCTAGCATTAGTTGTCGTATTACTAAACTCGTGGTGCGTATTTAAAGGTCAAAGGTACGTAGGCTCATTTTCATTATGTATGATATAGCGATCTAATGCTCGTAACATTTCGTTTTCATGCAAGTTTCTCAAAGTACGCGAATTATCAACTTAACAGTGTGTCATGGGGTACTTGTATGTTTGAATTTGTTGAGAAGCTTTATGTACACTAGTGCGTGTTATATTTTGTAGTTTAGTTTTCATTTAGTGCGGTGCGACGTTGATTCAGACTGGACAAGCGTATTCTATGAGGGTCATAGATATAAATTTTAATGTGTTACTCGGTGTTGTTCCTCTACGATTGGTCCCGACATGGCTAGGTGGTTGAGGCACTCGACTTGTAATCCGAGGATCGCGGCTTCGAATCCATGTCCCACCAAACATGCTTACCCTCTCAGCTGTGGGGGCGTTATAATGTGACGGTGAATCCTACTATTCGTTGGTAAAAGAGTAGTTCAAGGGTAAGTGGTGAAGACTAACTGCCTTCCCTTTAATTTTACACTGCTAAATTAGGGATAGCTCGCGCAGGTAGCCCTCTTGTAACTTTGCGCAAAATTCAAAACAAACCACACCTCTATTATTTCCTGACAGATTTCTAACTTACTTTATTCCTTGCCAAATATTTGTTCAATATTTCATTTATTTGCTTTTGTCAGGTTAATTTTATATCATAGATGAGACCGAGAAATTTACCTGTTTATAGAAGTGTTCTGTTAAAATATAATTTGGGGTCGATTTTAATTAATTTCTTTAGTTTTGCCAGGACTAAGATTTGTATTTTTGGTATATTAATTTTTATTTATTTCTTTAGTTTTGCCAGGACTAAGATTTGTGTTTTTGATATATTAAAATTTATTTATTTAGTTAGTTTTGCCAGGACTAAGATTTGTGTTTTTGATATATTAAAATTTATTTATTTAGTTAGTTTTGCCAGGACTAAGATTTGTGTTTTTGATATATTAAAATTTATTTATTTAGTTAGTTTTGCCAGGACTAAGATTTGTGTTTTTGATATATTAAAATTTATTTATTTAGTTAGTTTTGCCAGGACTAAGATTTGTGTTTTTGATATATTAAAATTTATTTATTTAGTTAGTTTTGCCAGGACTAAGATTTGAGTTTTTGATGTATTAAGGTGTATTCATTTTTTAGAACAGTGTCCAGAGATGCCATTGAATGATGGCTGTAAATTTGTTTACAAAACATCAAATATATTTGTCAAGAAATACGAAGCTCTATTTGTCAATAATTAGCACATCAACAAACATAAAACCTTCGTCGTTTTCCGCGCAAACACTCTAATTATATTATATACAGGTTTCTTCAAAACTTGTGTCAACCTCTTCTAGTTGGACCTATCATCTCTTTCAATTTCAGTAATGACGTCACAAGTTGCCAGTTGGTCAAATTCTCTATATATAGGAGTCTTAAGTCAGCTAGTTCCTACCCAGTAGTTGGAAAAAAACATATAATAATTCATTTGAGTGCTATTAAATATCGATTTTTGATGTTAAATTTTATATAATTCTAATATAGATATAAGAATTCACAACGTTTACGTTCATTTTACTAGCACTGATCAGTTAATATTCAGAAAAATTCTTTACTCTGGAATAGAGGAAAAGGCGAATGAGTTAATAAACTATTTTTTTCTGAAATATTTTATCATTTTTAAATTATGTATACAGATTCATTAAACTTGCAAGTTTTATTAAGTAAGACGAGCAGATAACCAGTAATTGAAAGTTAGTTTTAACTTTTCAACTCTACTGCATAGGCTTAATTGGTATGTCTCCTTGCTCACGTCTTCCTGTCCAAAGTACAAAACCAGGGACTTTTTAAAACATTCAAAACACTAGACGAAGAAAGGTTGACATTGGTTTGGTTTCTTTCGAATTTCGCGCAAAGCTACACGAGGGCTATCTGGACTAGCCATCCCAAATTTAGCAGTGTAGGACTAGAGGGAAGGCAGTTAGTCATCACCACCTACCGCCAAGTCTTGCACTACTTACTCTTTTACAAACAAACAGTGAGATTGACCGTCACTTTATAACACCTCTACGTCTGAAATGGCAAACATGTTTAGTCTGAAGGGGATTCGAACCCACAACACTCGCATTACGAAACGAGTGCCTTAACCACCTGGCTATGCCGAGCCAGGTCGTCATTAAAAAACATTTCTATCCATGTACCACTAAACGTGATTTCATATTTGGACCAGAAGTTTGATTAATCACATTATATTAACGTATCATCTAAAATCTAACAGGTGAAATATTTTTGGAGATTGTTGTATGTTGTTTTGAATTAAGTACAAAGCTACACAAAGGGCTATCTGTGCTCTGTCTACCACTGGTATCGAAACCCGGTTTTTAGAGTTGTAAGTCCGTAAGCATACCGCTAAGTCCTGGGGGGCTATTTGTGAAGAACCAATTGGCATACGAATTGGTATAAAAACAAGTTAACTTCAAATGAATTTCTCCCCATATTTCTTTAAGTTTATTCAGTTAACTTATTCTTTTACAACATTACAATGTTCATATAAATAGCATTTCATGGAATTTTATTATCTCTCGTCAAACAGCCTAACTGATCAATTCAAATATTGAACAAAAATAGCCTTGAAATATAATTTTCATGCAACTCTGATTTCGAGTCGTAATGGGCAACTTAAAAGGAATGTGTAGGAAAAAAACAACCTAGTTTTCCCATATTTTTCCGGCTTGCAA
The DNA here is from genome assembly GCA_011833715.1 of Carcinoscorpius rotundicauda. Taxonomy (NCBI): domain Eukaryota; kingdom Metazoa; phylum Arthropoda; class Merostomata; order Xiphosura; family Limulidae; genus Carcinoscorpius; species Carcinoscorpius rotundicauda. Next base: position 14,298,070 of record CM022398.1, on the reverse strand, counting down.
AGTTTAAACCATCAACTTGAAACTAAAAATAAATTTACGTTAGGCTGCTTCAGTGTTGGTTAACGTTCAGTTAAGTCATATTAAGTTAGGCTCGATTATTGTGTGTGTAAATATTGTTCATTTACAAAACACTAAATATTATTTTCAAATATTTTTTTTGCAAATAAACAATGTAAAATGTTAAAATGTTGTTTTTGTCATAGTTACTGGCTTCTCAAATCAGCTCATATAGTTAGTTGATTTACACCTGTCTTTGGTATAGAAATGTCCTAAAAATTGGTATTCAATTATCCTTACAATTGATATACAACTATCCTTACTATTGGTATACAACTATCCTTACAGTTGCTGTATAACTATCCTTACTATTGGTATACAACTATCCTTACAGTTGGTATACAACTATCCTTACTATTGGTATACAACTATCCTTACTGTTGGTATACAACTATCCTTACTATTGGTATACAACTATCCTTACTATTAGTATACCACTGTCCTTACTATTATTATACAACTATCCTTACTGTTTGTGTATAACTATCCTTACTCTTGGTATACAACTATCCTTACTATTGGTATACAACTATCCTTACTATTAGTATACCACTGTCCTTACTATTGGTATACAACTATCCTTACTATTGGTATACAACTATCCTTACTGTTGGTATACAACTATCCTTACTATTGGTATACAACTATCCTTACAGTTGGTATATAACTATCCTTACTATTGGTATACAACTATCCTTACAGTTGGTATATAACTATCCTTACAGTTGGTATACAACTATCCTTACTATTGGTATACAACTATCCTTACAGTTGGTATACAACTATCCTTACTATTGGTATACAACTATCCTTACTATTGGTATATAACTATCCTTACAGTTGGTGTATAACTGTCCTTACTATTGGTATACAACTATATTTACTATTGGTATACAACTATCCTTACTATTAGTATACCACTGTCCTTACTATTGGTATACAACTATCCTTACAGTTGGTATATAACTATCCTTACTATTGGTATACAACTATCCTTACTATTGGCATACAACTATCCTTACTATTGGTATACAACTGTCCTTACTGTTGGTATACAACTATCCTTACTGTTGGTATACAACTATCCTTACATTTGGTATATAACTATCTTTACTATTGATATACAACTGTCCTTACTGTTGGTATACAACTATCCTTACAGTTGGTATATAACTATCTTTACTATTGATATACAATTATCTTTACTATTGGTATACAACTATCTTTACTGTTGTATACAAGTATCCTTACTATTGGTATACAACTGTTCTTACTGTTAATATACAACTATCCTTACAGTTGGTATACAACTATTCTTACTATTGATATACAACTATTCTTACGATTGGAATACAACTATTTTTACAGTTGGTATTCAACTGCTCTTATAGACTTACAACTAAGGTCAATAAAAATCTTTAGCGAATTTACATTGATCTTACGTTTGTCAGAAAATCCGTTAAATTGCTATATTTTTAGTACCGTGTTTTAATATTTACTTTCAGATATAAACAGTTTCTCTTTTACTCTGTAATTACTTCTTACAAAATTACGTTTCTCTTTGTAGAGACAAATATCAATAAAAGAATACTTTCAGTAATTTCCGCCTCACTTAAGTTACTCCTTGTGTTTGTCTTTAACACACCCGAGAAAGTTTAGTTCAAGAAATTATAGTGAGAGATAGCAAAACTCGAGGATTTTCACCAGATTTCATGTGTATGTGTGTGTACCAAGTAACAGATCGAAGTTTTTATCCAATATCCTGTAGTGGATAGAAAGCTAAGACCACTGTTAATCGGCTTATCCTTATCAAATGTTTTTTTCAATATCTTTGTCGTCAGATATATGCTTTAAGAATCTCATCAGCCAGATTTTTGTTGTCAGAAACAATCTGATCTCAGAAAGTGGAAAGAACCAGACAGAGTTATCTGTTGTTTTCTGACGCTTCACTTGAAATAATTAATACGTGTTGACTGTTCTTTGCACGCATTCCATTTCGACATTATTCTGGGCAGACAAGATTTTTGTAAAGTATATTACTTTGATGTATCTTTTTCAGATTCACGTCTAAATATAGTGAAGTACTTTCGTGATAAACGGATTTTTCTTTATCTATACTAAATTAGGAATCCAATGTTTCCACTCTGTTAAAACAGACTTTAAAAATAACTCACACACACATATATATTACACATTAAAACGTATTGTTTATAATATCATAAATATGTTACTTTTCTTAATAAAAGTCAAATAAGAATGCGATCGTAAAAAATACATGTAACAAGCTATTATTTTTATGTGCATACTAGATGTGTACTGTATTAATTTTATTATTAGTTAATTTCAAACTAATGTGTATACTATATTTTGTGCCCGTGATACACATAAGTTCTATTAAATGTTATGTTATGTGTATACATATATATAAAAGAGAATGAATAGAATTATGTTATATCACAGATCTGTAGTTTTGCTGATATAATTTGAACTATAATAATTAGCTGGTTGTGATATAGGTTTTGTTATAGAGTCTGACTTCACCAGTTTCTAATATCCCAGTTTTTAACAAGTATACATATAAATAAGGTTTTTCGCTGCTATTTACTAAATTTTTTTTCCTTACTATTTCTGTCTTTCTATAATTTACTTGTTTACAGTTAAATATAAAGCTGCACAAATATCTATTTATGCTTTGCGAACTACGGGTATCGAAATCCTGTTTTCAGAGCTATAAGTCCGTTCTGTCATTCTACAAAGCAACTAAAAACTGTAATAATTACGACGTTTATACTGGCGATTTGTAAGTTCACAAACGAAAAGTTTAAACTCCATTTATCAAGGTGTGAAATAAGCATCGTAAGTGCAGATACAAAAGAAATGTTTTGCGAAAGAAGTTACAAATTTGACTCACTTTCACCAGCCTAAATATTGGTATTAGAACAAAGCTACACAATACGTTATCTGCACTTTGTTCTCAGATTTTAGCTTTCTAAATCGGGAAACATACGGATGATCCGCTGGAGGGGCCCAGATTGGACGAAGTGTGTCGTGAAAGATCCTCCACTGATTATCTGTACCTACCCTGATTATTTACATCCAACAAATATAATTTATTTCCACGTAAGAGATTTTGCTTAACGCTATCGACTTATTATATCCCTCACAAAAAATATAAGTTTTGTCCATGTTCATCAGGCTTACAGTTTTTGACTGATTATCCCCCACATACAACAAATATAAGTCATGCCCACTTGATGAGATCAGGTTTTAATGTTATCCCCTGATTCACCTCCCCACAATAAATATAACTCACGTCTATGTATTACATCAAACTTAAGAAAGGTGGAATTCCCTTGTTTCCCTACATTTATTTTTTCCTTTTATTTTATAATTAAAAAGACAGACAGGTAGAGGAAGACAGAAATACAGACTCATAGCCTGTTTTTGAATTTCTCGCAAAGCTACACGAGGGCTATCTGTGCTAGCCGTCCCTAATTTAGCAGTGTAAGACTAGAGGAAAGGCAGCTAGTCATCACCACCCACCGCCAGCTCTTTTACCAACGAATAGTGGGATTGACCGTCATATTATATCGCCCCCACGGTTGAAAGGGCGAGAATGTTTGGTGCGACGGAGATTCAAATCTGCGACCCTCAGATGACGAGTCGAACGCTTTAACCCACCTGATTATGCCGGGCTTGGTAATATATGTATTATTAATTCTATATGTCTAAATAATTGGCCTTTAAAATGTAAGCAAGATGAGAATGAAAAAAACGAGACAAGGCTACCGTTATCCTTTCAAACAGCCAATGTTAAACTTATTTCATCAGTGGTAATTACATTCGTATAACATAGATCTTATTCAACTATCAAATGTATTTATTTTTCATAATAATTAAAATGTATAAATGTAGGTCCGTGTTTAAAGTTAGCGTGAATAATTAAAACCGGAGAACAACAGTAAATGAATTTCAATTGACGTTATGCGCTAGTAATGTAAATACTCAGTTAAATTCACATCTGTACGAATATTTACAGAGAAACCCCGTTTTGGCAATGTGAAAAAATTAGCGTAGTTGTTTTGGGTAGAAGCCATATTTGGGACACAAAGTATGGCCACTCCAAACGACTTTACACTCCGCGTTGCAAAACCACACGAGGACTATTTTTCTTCCTTAATTTAGCAGATAAATGCAAGAGAGAAAGCAGATATTTGTCATCACCCACTCTTGGGGTACTCTATTATCAACGAATAGTAGGATTGATCATCACATTATAACGCCCCCACCGCTGAAAGGGCGAGCATGTTTGGTACGGGATTTGCACCCGTGACCCTCGGATTACGAGCTAAGTGCCTTAACACGCTTGGCTATGCCGGTTCCTACCCAGTATTTCTTTCTCCTTCTATTTATGTTCTTTAAGATATTTCGCATAAAGGTATGGATATTTCTACGTATATACTGAGTGTCTACGTGGATGGTAGGGAAGGTGGGTAGAATGACTTTACAAGTCATTCGAACCTTCTGTCACAACACCAATACTAAATAAAAAGACCATTAATATTTATATGTACATAGAGTCAGTCCTATATACCTCAGTTCCCGCGGGCTGTGTCTCGAGACCGGCATCTAGCAATGCATTTACGTCATCGTGTTTTTTTTTCTAACACCAGTAGACTGTATAAGCAAAAAAACACACCTGATATGTTAATACTTTAAAGACATAGTGAAATATTATTTAATAATTAAGTTTTAATTATGGCACTGGTTATATATATATATATATATATATATGTTTATATATAATTAACTGTGGTTTCTTTTACTTCTTCTTGGAGATACTAGTGAAATATAAAGCGCAGGCTTTCTTTCCAGTCTATTTTATGTAAAATAGCTAGTAAATATTACGTGTATAAAATGCTATGAAATATTAAGCATATGTGTTTGTACTTAAGCACAAAGCTACACAATGGGTTATCTGTGCTTGGCCAACCACAGGTATCGAAACCTGGACTCTAGCGTTGTTGAGTCCGCAGACATATCTCTGTGCCACTGGTAGGCCTTAAATATATAAAGTACAATGAAACATTAAGCATATAAACTACGATCTATCTATTAATTTAGCTAGCTAAGGCTTGGCGGGATCTGGTGGTAAACGAGTCGTAACTGTGAGTATAACCTTAGGGACCTTGAATGTTATATAAATGGCAGTCAAATTCTGCTATTAGGGTGAGACAACAATAGCCTGAAACTTGGATATCTTCCACCTCGTGTTTTAGTTCAAAATCAGGGAATGTTTATGAACATGTAGCTGTTTATTTTTCTATCTACCTGAGTGTAAAATACTCACTATGTTTGAGATAGAAAACAAAAGTTTAAATTTAATTTGTTAATGATCTTAATGATCATAAGAATAAATGTTGAAAATTAATGAATGACTGATCATTCATTTCAGTAGTAAACGTAAAATACGCTTGGTATAAGGATAATATTTAAAATTACCACTTTTATAAGATGTCTTCACAATACAATATAATGTGACGGTCAATCCCACTATCCGTTGGTAAAAGAGTAGCCCAAGAGTTGGCGGTGGGTGGTGATGACTAGGTGCCTTTCCTCTAGTCTTATACTGCTAAATTAGGGACGGATAGTGCAAATAGCCCTCGAGTTGTTTTGCGCGAAATTCAAAACAAACAAAATTAACCACGTGTTTCGGTGAGACAGCAACACGAGGTCTGATTTCTTGCAGTGAGCACAGCGCAGCCACGTGTTTCGGTGGGACAGCAACACGAGGTCTGATTCCTTGCAGTGAGCACAGCACAGCACAGCAAATAGTCCATTGTTGCTCTGCTTTAAACAACAATAAAATTTTATCTACATATACACACATAAATACCTGCATAATATATCTATGTGTACGTGCGAATGAAAAAGGTTATGTTAGCTTTTTACTTTAAAATTTGCTTGTTTTCTTCTTATATCTGTAGAAATCAGCTTAAGGAAAAACTTTGTTAACATTGCATTGAGATTCCTAAGGGAGTTTATTGATAAGCCTTGTTTTTAAAAGTTAGAAGGTGATTTACTTTTAGTTTTAATCACTCAGTAGTTGTTTTAGTAGTCTAGAAGTAAATCTTAAGACTCGTTGTGTTTATCATACAAGGTATTTAGAATCAAAAATCAAGTTTAATTATCATCGACAGTGATCTATGTTTAAGAGTTAGGTTTAATTATCATCGACAGTGATCTGTGTTTAAGAGTTACGTTTAATTACCATCGACAGTGATCTGTGTATAAGAGTTAGGTTTACTTATCATCGACAGTGATCTGTGTTTAAGAGTTACGTTTAATTATCATCGACAGTGATCTGTGTTTAAGAGTTAGGTTTAATTACCATCGACAGTGATCTGTGTTTAAGAGTTAGGTTTAATTACCATCGACAGTGATCTGTGTTTAAGAGTTACGTTTAATTATCATCGACAGTGATCTGTGTTTAAGAGTTACATTTACTTATTATCGACAGTGATCTGTGTATAAGAGTTAGGTTAAATTATCATCGACAATGATCTGTGTTTAAGAGTTAGGTTTAACTACCATCGACAGTGATCTGTGTTTTAGAGTTAGGTTTACTTATCATCGACAGTGATCTGTGTTTAAGAGTTAGGTTTACTTATCATCGACAGTGATCTGTGTTTAAGAGTTAGGTTTACTTATCATCGATAGTGATCTGTGTTTAAGAGTTAGGTTTACTTATCATCGACAGTGATCTGTGTTTAAGAGTTAGGTTTAATTATCATCAACAGTGATCTGTGTTTAAGAGTTAGGTTTAATAACCCTCCAATGATATTTGTTTGGGAGTTAGGTTTAGTTATCATCTTGTAATTTGGTGATATGTTTTAGGTTTAATTACCATATAGTTATCTTTGTTTAGGAATTAGGTTTAATTAACATCGACAATGATCTACGTTTAAGAGTTAGGTTTAGTTATCAAGAACAGTAATATTTTTAATGTTTTTCTTTCCTTGATTTGTTTTACTTGGAGAAATCATTTTCTCACAAATACTTGCAGAAATAAATGGCAGTTATAAAGATAAAATGTTATGGACTCCTACTTTTTAAAACCTATTTTTTTAGTTCTAGTTCCATTTCAAATGTAAGGCTTTAAAATTAATGATAGACATAACAGTCTATGTATCCCCACTGCAGTGAGATTAAAACTCATTCAGACATCTCTTCTATTAAGATACATTTCACTATTCTTACAATGCAGTTTTTATCCTTTTTTTATCTGTTTTATTTTTACGACGCTGCATGTTTTAAGACTAGTTGTTTGGAATTTAGACTTAATGAGGTACTATCGTTGCTTAAGAAAATAAGTCACTGGTGGCTCGAACATCAGAGGTGGTTTCTTATGAGGCTAAAAAAATATTCATTTTGAAGAGACGTGTATATTTTTATATTCACCCTGCAAACATGACATCTCAAAATTATTTCTGAAAAGTTTCAAGATTATTCAATTAAAATTATTAGGCGTGTGGAACTAAAATGAAGTTCATAGTTAGCGATCAGATAAATTTTATCATTCAACACAGTCACGAGGACTATCGGTACCAGCCGTCTATAATTTAGCAGTGTAAGACTAGAGGGAAGGCAACTAGTTATAACCACTCACGGTCAGCTCTTGGGCTACTCATTTATCAACGAATAGTGGGACTGACTATCACATTATAACGTACGCACGGCTGAAAGGACGAATCTGTTGGGTATGAGATGGATTTGAACCCTCGACCCTCAGCTTACGAGTTGAGTACTCTAACCACCTGGCCATGTCTCGCCTAGTTTTTTATATAACGGGCAGCTTTCTGATAGCACTGCACAACAATTATTTTGAAAAGTACTTGGTGGATATGTACAAATATAGTTTTGGTTTTGTTTCATCACGTAGGAACTCTGAGAAATAGACAGTTAACTGTTTACCGCCAATAACATATTTAATTGCGTTTATGTTTTTTATACGATATTAAGTTCAACATAATTAAAAGTGTTTTGCTCCTGATTTTCGTTTGTTATTGTTATTGTTATTTTGAATTAAGCACAAAGCTACACAATGGGCTATCTGTGCTCTGCCCACCACGGGTATCGAAACCCGGATTTTAGCGTGTAAGTCCGCAGACATACCGCTGAGCCACTGGGGGGCGATTTTCGTTTGTATTCAATGTCCGTTGCATCAGATAGTCAGTAGTCAGCAAGCAATGACAGATTCCAGTTGCCCTGATATCGTTTTCCCATTGTAGCAAAAATAAAGATTTCGATGAAACGGTACGTGATGGACAAATATGGATGTGATTTTCGTGATCAGCAGCCAAACATCTATAAGGAACATCCAACATTGTTCAAGAAGCAAAAACTTTGTTGTGCAGTGTTATCATGATAGTAGCCATCTATACCTAACGTCGCATCAAAATTCTGTAGAAGAACTATTTGTTTAGCATACTGAGAACATACTGATTCATTTAGGCCTAATTACAACAATTTACTCAAAGTTGTTAAACAAATGCGGACGTATGATATGGTGTAAGATTTCAGTTACTCCCAGAGGACGGGTTGCAGAGTCTCGCTGCAGAAAAGAGCAGTTGGGATACTAAAACATAATCTGGAGTGGTATTAAAGTATTCGAAGAATACTATTATGTATTGCTCGGAGAGTCACTGTGGATGACAGTGTTGTAAATTTTGCCACCCCTCTAGGCGAAGTTTACACTGAAGTTAGATAGGTGCATGCTTTATAGTCTTACTGTGATTCGTAAACATTATTTTCTGCGATAGTATACTTAGTGATAAAGTTATCGAATTATTGTGGTTCAAACCTAGATTAAGGTTATTACTTCTCATATAAATATTATAATTACTCATAGAATGGAGCTATGTCATTCATAACAATCTCACCTGCAGTGACATTTATAGATGAATAAGTTGCGAGTTGGAAATACGGATGTTAAAGCACTGAAATATTGTTTAATTATAACAATAATTAAACGGATAAATGTTATTGATTAATTGGTTATTCTTAAAATTATATCAGTTTATTCCATGAAATGTTAAACTTTAAAACTTACACATAGGTCCGTGGATGTAAGCTAAATATACTGTGTGACAGATGCTAGGAAAACTAAAAACACAAGAAGCAGTGAAATAAGCCTATTATTGATTCGTGATTTCAGGCAAAAGATAATATGTTTATTATCACACAGATAGTTAATAATGAAACTGCTATTAAGTTATAACTAATTGCAAAAAATATCAATTTTTATACGTTATTTAGCGTGAAAAGCTACACAAATCAGGCTATCTGCTACACAAACCAGACTATCTGCTACACAAATCAGACTATCTGCTACACAAATCAGGCTATCAGCCTATAAATATTCCTAAAGGGAAACTGTTAATTACAGCAACCATCACCATCTCTTGGCCTGCTCTTGTCTGAAAGAATAATGGGTTATGATGTCACATCTGTAGCGTTCTCACTGCCAGATGTGGAGTGCACTTTGAAAAGAACGAGACACCAGCCATAAATTTCTTAGTTTCGCAGTCTCGAAAGACATCAGCTACGCCACGCCCAGCTCAGGACAGTTCTCTAAAGAACCATACTTTTATTATTTTTGTAATATAATATATACATATATTTATACAAAACGAAGAACCTTTGTTTTTTTAAAAAAATACGTATATAGACTATAATAAGTTCAAAAGGCATTTTTTTCATTTAAAATATGTGTCGTTGCTTTAACATTTGAAACAAATATATTTAGTGTTTCTATGGAATCAGTGCTCTATATGCAGCATTTAAAACTCCCATGTTTTACGCAGTCAAAGCCTCTCTGAAAGGGTTGTAAACTTTTATTAACCTTTGCCTTCGGACAAGAATATATACAACACTGTTAACATTCCACAGAGATATAGAGATAACGCTATCTTTGCAACGCTTCTGTGATACAATACACAAGAGATGTGTGTGAAGAGACGGTACAATAGTTTGAGGTCATAGTTAATTTCCCATTGAATATATATAACTGGATTAATTATCAGTGTAAGTAATCTAAAGTTATCACCCAAGGACGCTGTCCTTCTCAGCAATGAATTACAGACACACATTTTCTGTCTTTTGTCTAGAGCAGACACTACAGTATAACACTTGTCAAGTGTGTCTCCCACTGACTTTGTTTATTGTTTCACACAAGTGTATGGGTCTTTCTTCTGCCGTCCGGGTTCACCAGCTTATTCTCTTCCCAAAAATTTCATTTTAATCCTCCTGTTATTGGGATACTTACTGTTTACTATTAACTGTGAACATCGCTTACCTAATGTAAAACTTTGTTTTACTTTAGCATAGTCTACATAACTACAACCGGATTCAGTATAATCTTAAAATATTAATATTCTACTCATCCTATTGGACAGACCAAACAAAAGTCGCTTACATGACCTCTTACACTAAATATTGAAGAACATTAATATTAAATACTTTAAATGAACAAATCAGTGTTAACAGTTCAACTAAGTGTAATTACTTCACTAATTCAACAAATTCTAAACATCGTATACACAAATATACGTGATGTTTATCAGTCAGGTACACACACGATTTTTATCAATTAAAAATATACGGGATGTTTTTCAGCCATAAATAAGCAAAATGTTTACTAGTCACAAGTATATGTGATGTTTATTAACCATAAATATAACTCACGAGTGCAGGTGTTGGGTTTGTGCACAATTTGAATGGTTAATGAAGAAGTTGTACTAAATGCTATATCTAAACCACAAAAAATCACAAAAAACTTCTAATACTACTTCCCTCTTAAGCCTAAACTAATGAAATGTTCGGAGATAAGATTACCTTGAAGTTAGTTGTCTTCTTTTCAGGATCTAAGAAAAGAAGATATCTTCTTACATTTCAAAAAAGTTTATAATAAAATCATGTTTCTGATGGGTTCGTAACCAACTCTCTGGGAGGATATTCTACGTAGCTTGTTATAACGTTGCTATATGGTAATAAAGATAAGGCTTAACGCGACCACGTGCAGTCGTTTAGTTGCATACTTGTCATAGAATCTTCGACAGCAACATTATATGGAAATTCTCCGAGTCACCCGTTCAACCCGAGACATCAAATCTAAGTGTTATAAAATTGCCCTAAATCGCCAAATGGTGGTAACTAGAGCTTAAGGTTTTTAACGTTATCATGAGTGCTGGAGTTATAAATTATCAGTTTGCTGGTCGATTTCAAGTTCAAAATACTGTTCAGCACGGATTTGAGTGAAGGCATTTTAATTTATGTTGTGATGGCGGCCATTTTTAAATTTCTATTGGAATAACTTAAGTCGGATAACTGCCTGTTGGAACTCAAATAGTTGACATAAGTTAGAACATAAAAGTTTCTTTACTTATGCATGTATTAGTCGATTGTTTCTCTTCAGTATTTAAAAATCATTGCATGAAAGTATAAGTAGGAAACAAGAAAAAAAATGAATGTCTTATGGCATTGTACTCTTTGTGAGAAACTATTACCTTACGTAATTCGTAATTACAAATTACCTGGTAAAAGTTTAAATTTTGTAGCAGTTTTAATATTTTACAAGCTGGTTCAACATTTTGACATATTTCAGCAACTTAAATCTAATTTAAAGAAAAATCTCTTCAGAAAACCATCAATGCAACATCGTAAGAGTATGTGATGGACCTTACATACAAAGTGTGTTTAAATAATCAAGTGTATCATCCTATCAGTAACAATAACATGAATAAATTTTTAAGAACCTGTCCATCACAAGACCGAATGGAGATTTCAGAAAATTAGAACACTTGTTGAGCTTAGATTTGTATGGTTTATTTTAAATTTCGCGTAAAACTACTCCAGGACTATCTGCGCTAACCGTCTCTAATTTAGCAGTGTAAGACTAGAAAGAAGGCAGCTAGTCATCATTACCCACTGCCTACTCTTGGGCTACTCTTTTACCGACGAATAGAGGGATTGACAGACACTTTATAACGCCCTCACCGCTGAAAGGGCGAGAATGTTTGGTGTGACGGGAATCGAACCCGCGACCCTCAGATTAAGAGTCGAGTGCCTTAACCACCTGACCATGCCGGGCCATTAAGATCTGTATGAATGGAAAACGCTCTCGAACGTACGGGACAGGAAAGACATGTATGTACAAAAATATCTCAGCTAGGCTTAGTGAAACAATATTATATTTCTTTATGGGTATTGCCACGTATAATTCTTTCACTAATTAAGAGAAATAAGTAAAAATTAATGACAATTAAGTAGCGAACTTATTAATGGTAAAAAAAAATTATCTGAGAAACTTTCTTTTAAAAAGAAGCGTAGAAGTTGAACAGTGTACTAATATTTTGTATACTAGTCCTTTGCTTTACACAAAGCAGCAGTTTATAAGTATACGATTGTGCAACATTTTTCCCAATGTCTTATTCTACTCTACACGAGTCAATTAAGCTGTTTTGGTTCACTGTGTACGCGCCCCGGCATGGCTAAGTGGGTTAAGGCGTGCGACTCGTAATCTGAGGGTCACGGGTTCGCATCCCCCTCACGCCAAACTTGTAAGTGTGGATCTATGGTGCGTTAGATGACAGCCAATAACATTGTAAACTGACGAGAAGTCACTATACCCTAATGCTGTTGGTTTTTGTATAATAGAGAGAAACAATCGCGTAAAGTTTGTACATTATATTAATTTTATTCGCTGCTTCGATAATCATTTCCAAGAGGTTAGACATTTCTTCTGATTTAAAGCTACATTAAGAACCTGGTAGATCTATTATTTTTGTCTGTCCCAATGGTAACTGTATCGAAATACGAATTATCATTTTTCTTTTACCAAATATTTTCATTTTGTAATTTCCATTTCCTGTAAACCAAATCAAACGCACGACGTCAGAGCCTATTAGTTTAGAAGATTCATTTCTTATACTTTGTTACCATCGACATAAAACTCTTGTGTGCTCAGTATCCATGACCTTACGAGCATGATTTAAGGTTACCTCCGGAAGATGACGCAAGGTTAGCTACTTTTAAGATGTTTCTCTGGGCTTGAAACGAACCACACGCATGGTGAAGAACCAATATCTATTAGCGCACAGTTCGCTGAACACTGAAGCACCCGTCCACCGCAGACTGTTCAAGAATTAAAATCTTTCATCGAGTCCTTGTTGTTTTTGTGGGGAGAAATCTCGTTTAGTCCATTCTGTCGAAATCTCGTATAATTACTTTTTAGTTATTGACTGTGCTCAGCCTTTCAGTCTTCTCACCGGTTTAAAGATATTATAAATATAAATTAACATTTTTGCAAGTAACTTCTTACAACGCAAGTTTAATATTTTTATATAAATATTAAACTAATAGGCTATGTATTGATAAAAAATAATAATAACTATTTTCTGGAAGATAAAGCCACCTAGTTGAGAAAAAAAAAATTCAGAGCATTGAAATAAAGTCTCTAAATCTTCCTTTTTAGCTAACCTGTTGAAATATTAATTTTTCGGATATTTGGAAAATAATATTATTTTGTTTTCTATCACGGGAAGAGATCAAATTTCTTATTTCGTTTACCACAATGGTGCCCCCCAGTGGCTCAGCGGTATGTCTGCGGACTTACGCGCTAAAATCCGGGTTTCGATACCCATGGTGGGAAGAGCACAGATAGCCCATTGTGTAGCTGTGGGCTTGATTCAAAACAACAAATTTACCCCAATGAACATCTTTTGTTAATACGTTTGGGTTATAGAACGATCGAGGGGCCCGGCATGGCCAGGTGGGTTAAGGCGTGCGACTCGTAATCTGAGGGTCGCGCCAAACATGCTCGCCCTTTCAGCCGTAGGGGAGTTATAATGTTATGGTCAATCCCATTATTCGTTGGTAAAAGAGTAGCCCAACAGTTGGCGGTGGGTGGTGATGACTAGCTGCATTCCCTCTGGTCTTACGCTACTAAATTAGGGTTGGCGAGGGCTATCTGTGCTAACAATAAAACGATCAATGAGATTCTTACGTCACGATCGGTTAAGAGAAATCTACAACAATTTGATTGTCACTATTTTAAGCACATCAAAATGTGACCAAATTTCAATGACAATTATTCACTTATCTGAAAGCACATATGGCGTTTTCTTAAACAATCTGTATGTGATGGAGAAATAAGGATATCGTTTTTGAATTCAGCATAGAGGAATTACTATAGAACGTGTAACAATCTCAAGACAATAAAACCATCGCAGGTCTGTGTGATTCTTCTATATGGACGATCTCGGGATTCTTGGCGAACAAACATTTCATGTTTTAGTTTCACTATAGCAACGTTTCCTAGCGTTGAAAACTTATCAAACTTTTTTCAAATATTCAAATAGTGTTTGAGTTTGGTTTTTTTTTACTCACGTATGGTTTTCAAATCCAAATTAACAGAAAATCATATATTTATAAAATTAATGTGGTTCCTATATGACAACCTCAAGTTTGAGGCTTAGGTTTGGGGACGTATAACGTTGACATTCGGTTTTTGATTTATAAGGTGAGCACAGCGCAGATGAGCTAATGTCATCATGTGTTAATACTTCGTTTTATCTTTTTACTTGACGTGTGGCTAAACACGTATTCTCCGCATACAGTTTCAAGTAAAGGGATTCGAAACGTTTTAACTTCGACTATTTGTAAAACTGAAAATCCGTTTACCCCTGGAGAAGAAATGGCCGCTTTGTAATTTGTCTTAAATCGATTTTTTGCTTTCATATTTTCATAACGTTACGTAAACCCATTAAGGTAACACTAATATTAAAATAAACACTACCCTGAAATATGACTTCACTGTTGTTCTTATCGATAGAATAAAGTTACTGTGCTTTAAGCGACCTTAAACAGACCACTTTCACCAGCATAAAATCAGAGACACAACACTAGTTACAAGTATGCACAAACAAGTAGTCAAGATGGATGCAAAATCTTGAAAGTTAGTTTCGTGTAAATTTTGTTCTGAGTTTCTTGTAATAAATACTACTGTATAATATTCCACTGGTTGGTCAGATTACTTACAATTCCAAGCATCAGACTTTAATGTCTGCAGTGAGCAGAATACGGTAATATTCATACTTATCATTCTGTCACTAATTGTGGACTTTTAATGAATTTATAAAGGTAAAGAATAAATGGATATTTAAAACATTAAGTTTGCCGTTACTTATTTTTAACATTGAAGAGCAAACCGACCTAGTATAAAATGACAGTGAGGCTTTCCGAAAGACGTGTTGAAATGCTAGGCCGAAATGAACCAATCGTCCATTTTGCAAGGATAGCTCCTGGGAATGGAAAACCACTGGCTATATCACTAGATTAATGTAGGTGTGATACCTATGGAAACATAATGTCCAAAACGAGTGTAAGCTTGGTGTGTCGGTAGAAATTACTGAAGTGTGTTGTGTTTGATTTAATTAAGATATAAAAAGAGGGAGAGTTACCGACACTGGATCAAGTGAATACGGGAACGTTTCACTAATGCTATTTAAACTTTGTAGTTTAACTACTCTGGAAACATTTTTTTGAAATCTTCTAAGTTTCATTAATAGATAAAATTCCAAAAGAACTTATTAAGTCTGTTAACTGAATCGTTTTATGCATGTTTTCAGTCTATAACTAATGCTTCGATCTGGCCAAGTCTCTGCATTGCATTTATTTCAGAAGTTTATTTTGGGCACTATTCAGAGCAGCATCAATGTGATAAGTTATCGTTAGATATCATTTTATTAACTGCTGACAGTTACTGACTTTGTAACTGCCTTGCCGTTGTAGACAGATATAAAACGTGCACACCATATTCTATATTATTAGAATGATTAGACACTGAGTTAAAATATGTGAGAATTAAGACGTTTCTCTAAGTCCTTCACGAATATTATCATTCGTGGATTACAGATAACTTGTGGAAAAGCTGTAAGTCAAAAAGGATACGTTAATATTGCTACCAGCACCCAGTCTTCAGTCCATTATAATTCTTCCTTCTGGTAATGGAGGCACAGTGTTAAAATGGTTCAGTGATGTTTGCATAACACTAGAACTCTCCAGAAAAAATGCAAAAAAAAAAGATAACCGATCTTCACGAGACTCGTTATTGGGATTAATAATATAACGATGCAAAAAAAATGTCAAATCTGATTCAGGATGATCCACGTTTTCGTCAGAGTCAACACATGAATATAGTATATTTAAAAACTGTCGAATACATGACACTAGTCAGAATCAGAACACAAATATGGTGTGTGTAAAACCTGACGAACACATAAAATTGTAGAGAATAAAATTCGTCTCCTAAAGAATAGGACCGCACAAAACGAAATATCTACTTGTAAAAATTATTCCTGTAGAGAATACAATAAAGTTGCTTACAAACTACGACCGTGCATAATAAACAAATTTTTGAGTGTTTATGCCAAAATATTTTAAAACTAACGTTGTGACAGATATCCTGATTCGTGACTTTAGTCTTCTGGGAAAATAAAATATCCATTTTCTTGATTCTTAATGCGCATGAACAATGTAGTTCACTCGTGCATTATATCTATCTGCATACGAAATAATAAAAAGGGAGAGAGAGAAGTTAGCCTTCTTTCGAGACCGCGGGTTCGAATCCCGGTCGCACCAAACATGCTCGCCCTTTCAGCCGTAGGAGCGTTATAATGTGACGGTCAATTACATTATTCGTTGGTAAAAGAATAGGCCAAGAGTTGGCGGTGGATGGTGATGACATATTGTATTCCCTCCGGTCTTACACTGTTAAATTAGGAACGGCTAGCGGAGATAGCCCTCGAGTAGCTTTGTTTGAAATTCAAAAACAAAGAATCTTTCGTGACGTCCCTCAGTGGTGTAGCGATATGTCTGCGGTATTACAGCTCTAGAAACCGGATTTCGATACCCGTAGCGGGCAGAGAATGGGTAGCCCATTGAGCAGTTTTGTGCTTAACTTGCAACAAACAAACTTTCTGTATCTGAAATTGGTTTTGAAGGGCAAGAAAATACACTTCAAGAACAAATACACGGTTAACGAAGAAAACAATGAAACCGTCTCTAATTTTATTATCTTAATTTTCTTACCTGTTCGGGTTTTCATTTGTTTCTTTGTCGAACAACACGTAGGTATATTGTAAATCAAGGGATATATCAGTTAGTGTTATGTCACAAAAGATATTAGAAATCTAACACTTCGTAATTCTGTGGCCAATAGAAGGAGAAAATAGCGTTAGAAACATGTTACCTTTTGTTTACATCATTCTGTAGCGACGGTAAATGAGCAGAGACATTAGTGTTAGTAATTTGCTGCCTTTTGTTTGCACTACACTTTAAATATGGAGCGAGCACAGAGAAGCTGTGTTTATAAATGAAACACTTTCTGATTGGTGCATTCAGTTGTTAATAAGATAAATGTAATAATAATCGCATATACTATCGGTATGAATGTGATATTCACTATGAGACAAACCTTCACACTGGATAGATGTGTGTATTGTACTTTTAGCAAACCCACATTGAGCTATCTGCTAAGTTTACCGAGGGGAATCGAACCCCTGATTTTAGCGTTGTAAATCCGTAGACTTACCGTTATACCAGCAGGAGATGAGTGAAGAAAATGTATCAATGGCCGCTGTTTACTTCTTCACATTACGATTTCGCTGTTTACTTCTTCACATTATGTGGCCGCTGTTTACTTATTCACATTACGTGGCCGCTGTTTACTTGTTCACATTATGTGGCCGCAAAATTGCAAATATTATAAACAAACTTGGGTTTCCGAAAATTGTTTAATTTCGAAGTATAGGTTCAAGATAAATCCGGTTCAATTTTCTCTTTGGTCAACGTGTGTTACTAGGTTATACCAGTTTCGGAGAATTCCACCTCCCCTTAGTAACCTTGAGCACAAGTTAATCAAAGAGAGATAAGCTGGCCCAATATCATAGCGTACAGCATCATATTTGCTAATAACTTCAAAACCAGTCATTACGGCTTATTTCCAAAATGCTTGGGCCTGGCATGGCCTAGCGCGTTAAGTTGTGCGCTTCGTAATCCGAGGGTCGCGGATTCGCGCCCGCGTCGCATCCAACATGCTCGCCCTCCCAGCCGTGGGGGCGTTATATAGTTGTTAGTGTAAGGTTGCTTAGTAACCCTTTATCATTTACGCGTTGTGCATTACAGGCTTAACATTCTGTGGCTAACTTCGCAAAGAAGTGGAATAAGATATGTAGCATAATATACAGTACACTAATTTGTTGTTAGTAATACGACCCGTGTGGGGATTGCGGCACACCTTCTTAATCTATACTTTTACAAAACCTTTTCTGTGTTAAAGATTTACTACAAAATATGTCGATTGTTGTGGCATCGCCGACAATGATTTATGAGTATTTTTGTACCTGTAAATATGGTCTTTTATAATTATTTCCCCGAAAAGGGGCCTAAGGTCGCCTGGAGAAGTCACCCGTTTGTAACCACTCGCATATACGGTAGCGTTTTGTCTATCAGTCAATTGACACTTAAAGAACATCACACAAAATTACAACGTATTCTGTCGTGTTGTCGCTAAGACTTGCACGTGCCATGAATCACGAATAGAATTATGCACTCTGTAGGCTACAAAACAGCTTCAAAAGGAATAAAAACATATTTGTTACTTTTAATTTCGGTTCTATTTGCTACTGACACAAAAATTCTTCCGCGCAAGTTCATTTAGTATACTTTCTACTCTCAACATCACACAGTAATATCAGTCTAAAAAATTATGCGTTCGTTTGTTTCGAATTTCGCGCAAAGCAACACGAGGGCCATCTGCGCTAGCCTTCCCTAATTAAGCAGTGTAAGACTAGAGGGAAGGAAGTTAGTCATCACTACCCACCGCCAACTCAAGGGCTCCTCTTTTATCAACTAATAATGGGATTGACCGTAATATTATAACGCTCCCACAGATGAAAGGGTGACTATTGTTTGGTGTAACGGTATTTCGAACCCGCGACCTTAAGATTACGAGGCGAACGCCATAACCACTTGGCCATGTCAGGCCTCAAATGTGTGGAAATTCAAAGAAACGCGAAGAAAATGTTTCACCAATTTTAAAACTTTTATATTTACAAAGGAAGAATTCTAGGATCTCGTATTTAACGAGATGTTTCATTAGAAGTAATGTCTTATCACTGAAGATTTGATCCCTTAAGTGTCTGATGCCAGGAGATTTGCCAGCATAAACAAGAATTGTATCACAGCTTTACCAGGATGTATACAGCTCTAACTGTGATTAGATCGGAGCTAACTCACCCAGGAGAAGGTTAAAACCAGTAAAAACAAACACAGTGTGTTGCACGAACTGTTAGTCTCTCTTACACGTGATAACCTCTTGTTGGCTTATTGGGCAAGACATGACTTGGTGGTTAATGTGACCCCCCTCCCAGTTGTAAATCGGAATATTAAGGTTCGAGTCCCAATGCAGTAAAATATCCTCCGTACTTTGGGACTGTTGGAGCATTATGAGAGTGGTGGCCAGATTCTACTAATCAGTCAGACAAGAGTGGCCCAAGAGTTAGGGGCCATCGACTAGCCACCTTTCCCCTTATCTATCTATCAGCTCAGAACTAGTGAAAGCTGTGTTGAGATAGATATTTGTACGGCTTCAGGTAAAACATGGCTTATTTTGTGACGTAGTAAAACCAATACTACCTCATTTCGTCCTTTAGTGAGGTTCAGTATAACAGTTAGCAAACACGCATCAGTCTGATTATTTGTTGTGTAGCACAAATCTACGGGTATTTGTTCTCCGACAAAGATGGGTATCAACACTCGATTTTATAGCCTTATAAGCCTCCAGACTTACCGCTGGTACGACCATCCAATGAACATTTCTTAAGTAGTTCAAAGGACTTGTAATATTCAAGACCCACTAAACTCACACGATCTTATTAAAAGCTTTAAAACCACTGTTTGCAACGTCCTGATAATCAAGTTCTATTCATCACACGTTGACTGGACTGCATGCACTGTCTGATGAAATGGACTGCATGCACTGTCTGATGAAACGTTTAACCTGTTTTGTTTTTCAGCTTAAACACCTTAGTCGTGAGACCTAAGCTATTTTCACAATAACAATCCAACAAGGAATGTCGGTATTCAAGAAACGTTAGAATGAGACATATGAACAAAAGCAAAGAACCCACGCGTGGGTCGAGTATTAAAGAGCAAATGTCAGACAGTTCTAATAGTCTAGAAGTGTTAACCAGAACTAGTCATTTGTCTAGAACAGGTTAGGGTAAGGCTTCCTTGTGTTAAACAAATTCAAATACGATTGTCTATTCTTATATAGACACGAATAATGTTTCGTTTTACTTGAAAACCGAAAATAACGTGGATCAATATAAATAAAACCCAATCGATTGTACGTGTGTAAATAGTGCAAGTGGCCTGAAACAATGCACTAAATAAAGACACAATATTTGTTGGTTTTTTTTCTGTTTACGAAGATAAAATAGCTTTACGTGCTGTTCATTTTTTATTCTTTGTGTATGTGTGTGCAAATTTTGAGCGTGCTTAAATTCACTGATCTGTCGTAAAAGTTTGGTTTCATTATATAGGTCTTCGGATATATAAAAGAATAAAAAACAAATCTATTCTTGCACATGCGCAGTAAGAAAGTTTTTTTCTGGAATTTCGCACAAAGCTACTCGAGGGCTATCTGTGCTAGCCGTCCCTAATTTACCAGTGTAAGACTAGAGGGAACGCAGCTAGTAATCACCACCCACCGCCAACTCTTGAGCTACTCTTTAACCAACAAATAGTCGGACTGACCGTCACATTATAACGCCCCCATGGCTGGGAGGGCGAGCACGTTTGGTGCAACGTTTAGCCATGCCAGGCCAGTAAGAAAGAACAACAGTTCTTAATTAACATCAGTAGTTACTTTGGAACCGAGAAAGCAACCTAGTTAAATCAAAGGATAAAACTCAATCCGTTAAAGAGTATAATTAATTCAATATATTGTTCTTACTCGAAGAGATTAGAATTTGCATTGTTTCATAACTTGGCTACCATCACTGTTAACAATATTTTCGGCCATATTGTTTGATGTTATGTTTGCAGTTTCGGACTCTTCTGCTAAATATTTTACGTCTAAGATTAATTTTAAAAACTCGTCGTGGCTTTGTGCTTAAAAACAAACAAATAAGGTAACTTATATGATTGCTTACTTTATTTAACACAATAACGTCCATGAAATAAATTAAACATCGTCGGTAGGACATAAAGTATGCCAGTACTTTGCTAAATATTGTATTAAAACACGTGCTTCCAAATACCGTAACTGTCTTCTCACATCTCTGATTGAAACTGACATGTAGTTACAGTTTGAGTGAAATTAAATAGCAAACTCTGACGAGATAAACATAGTGTGTGTGTGTGTGTGTCTGGACCATAACATTACAGTTTTATTTTACTTTAAAAATCGTTTAAGTATGTTTTGTTAAAAAATAATAATAATAGAAACCCGATAACTTTAAAGCAAGAGTTTTCGTAAATAATCATAGAAATATCATTTGTAGTAAAAATGGTTAAAAAATACTGCATAAACATCTGAGGTCCGTAGAATATTTTTTTTTATATTACATCAAAACGAATCGACAAGCTTTATGTTTTAATCAATATTAAAGTACAAGTGTGCATGAATACTTTTTGTTACTACAACAGTCTCAGTTTAATCAAACATACCAGGGATGTACGTGATCAGAAATTCTTTGTATATTGCATGAACAAAAATAACATACGACTGATGTAGATTGCAGGTAATCAATAACAATAAATGACTGTGTATCCTCGGTGGCAGACATTGGATATTAATTCGCAGGAATTCCGACAGGGTATTTATTATATTGCACCTAATTTACTTAGGTAAAGAAATACTTTATGAGAATCTGAAACAGAGGAAATTACGAGTTATGTTTAAAAACTTTTAAGTATTAAATTTCTTTATACTATTCGAATTACTGACATAATAAAACTAAGGTGTGTATGCCTATGATTAGCACTGAATGAAAAGCTTTTGTTCTGGACCTCGTCTTTTAACACGTTTCCATGTAGCCCGAACAAATGACTCCTGGTGACGATGTCGCCACACCCACATAATAATAAATCTAAACCTTCGAATGGCGTAAAATGGAAAACGTGAAAAATAAAAGCTTTTCCCTTGTCTCTCGATGGCACAGCGGTAGAACCTGGGTTTCTAACCCGTGGTGGGTAAAGCACAGATAGCCCACTGTGTAGTTTTGTGCTTTACTGAAACAATCAATCAAACTCTCTACTTCGGATTGTTTATTTTATCAAAGGTCGAAGCCGCTTAATGCGAAATGTGATACTTTATATAAATTTTAGAAATGATAAAAATCAAGTGGTCTGCTAATTTTCTCACCTGAACGACTACTTATGAGAATACTGTGTTAAACGTGCAGGTAAAAAAAACAAAACATATTAGGTTAGGTGTATCCGTTCCGAATTTCTAACTGAAGACCAGAAGAAAGACAACCGTTCAGTAACACACGCCGCCTGTGGCGGTTGCACTACCATAATCGTTCCTAAAAAGCTTTTTATAAAGGGAAGATTTTGTCAAACACAAACCTAAACCATCTGTGCTGTGCCCAACACAGGTATCGAAATCCGAATTCTTGCGTTACAAGTCCTCAAATAGCAAACACTCCCGCTGTACCACTAAAGGACAAAATGAACAAAATGCCTCTTAAGCAGGATTCGAACACACTAATCAGTCTGTTAAAAATCAATAACGAAGTTGAAATTTAAAATAAGAGTTGTTGTTTATTGTTTAGAATTAAGCACAAAGCTGCACAATGGGCTATCTGTGCTCTGCCCACCACGGGTATCGAAACCCGGATTTTAGCGTGTAAGTCCGCAGACATACCGCTGAGTCACTGGGGGGCTAAAATAAGAGTAATTGTAACTCCAGAAGCTCTACTTACTAATACGTTTGATTAAGTAACCACATAAAAGTACCATAATTATACGAACATTGAAATGTATTTCATAGCAATACGCTGTAATTAGTTATTCAAAAGCATCAACCGCCAACTCATGGAGTACTCTCGTGTAATTGAAAAATGGGATGTCACTGCTACTCTTATACGCACCCCCTTTGTGCACTTTCGCTGCAATGTGAAAACGAAGATTATTTGTATTCAGTCAGATAACGTCCATCTCAGTTCTTTAAACAGACAAACAAAGTACAAGAATTTTCCAAATTTCGGGTATCTACCGTTTCTTTAAAAGATAAAGCCAACAAACGATGTTTGTTTGTTTCGAATTTCGCGCAAAGCTACTCGAGGGCTATCTGTGCTAGTCGTCCCTAATTCAGCAGTGTAAGACTAGAGGGAAGGCAGCTAGTCATCAACTCCCACTGCCAACTCTTGTGCGACTCTTTTACCGACGAATAGTGGGATTGAACGTCACATTATAACGTCCCTACGGCTGAAAGAATGGACATGTTTGGTGTAACGGGGATTCTAACTCATGACCATCAGATTACGAGTCGAACGCCTTAACCCACTTGGTAATGACGGGCCCGTACCAGTTGTAGTTCCCTCGGTGGGCTCGACAGATCCTGTAAGAAAACACCCACACACACACATCCAGTTATAGTTAACTTCAGGTAAAACACACACACACACACATCCAGTTATAGTTAACTTCAGGTAAAACACCTACACACACACATCCAGTTATAGTTAACTTCAGGTAAAAACTCTAGATCGTTGAGAGGATTACTTTCTTTGCCCGATTAATTTTAATTTGAAGAAGCAAATTTGTGTGAGACGATCAGAAGAGCAGTTTTTCCTTATGTATAGTGCCATTAGAACGCGTTAATTCAGAAAAAAAATATTACAATATATGTAACGAGCAATGACTGGCTTTTTTCTCTTTTTTATGGTAGCCATGGGAGATATCTCACTTAAAAACGTGTACCTGATGAAGAATAACAAATCTCACAATTCTTTTCACTCGAACACATTGTTGTAAGTAAACAAAATTTTCGTTTTGTTTTGGTTTCTTTGTTTTAGGATATTCGCGAGAAACTACTCATAGGTTATCTGCAATAGCTCGTCGTAAATTGGCCCTTATTGGCACAGCGGTGTATATGTGGACTTACAACGCTAAGCCCGAGTTTCGATACCCGTGGTGGGTAGAGCACAGATAGCCTATTATCTATCTTTGTTTTTAATTTGAAACAACAACAACTGTTCCTGAATGTAAACAGACAACTCGAATGACTGGTAGCTTGTAAAAACAACCCTCGGTTAACTTTTAGGTTTGTCTGATATCAGACGGCTCCAAAATATGGCTGGCTAAAGTTATTTGCGGCAAGGAGACGTAAGTCGTAAAACTAAAGTACGACACATAATCCGCAGAATCACAGTGCGATACAGTAATCTATAGAGGCACAATACGACACATTAACCTGTAGAGCCACAGTTCAACACATTAATCAGTAGAATCACAATACGACACATTAACCAGTAAAGCCACAGTTCAACACATTAATCAGTAGAATCACAATACGACACATTAACCAGTAAAGCCACAGTTCAATACATTAATCAGTAGAATCACAACACGACACATAAACCAGTAAAGCCACAGTTCAACACATTAATCAGTAGAATCACAACACGACACATAAACTAGTAAAGCCACAGTTCAATACATTAATCAGTAGAATCACAACACGACACATAAACCAGTAAAGCCACAGTTCAACACATTAATCGGTAGAATCACAATACGACACATTAACCTGTAGAGCCACAGTGCGACACATTAATTACTAATCCACCCCAAAGGTATTTAAAATTTTAAAGAACAGTGTGAACTTCATAGCCATGTTGTCTTCCAAAGTGTCACAATTTAGCACCGACTGTAGTATTAGCCGAAACTTTTCTCTCTCTCTCTATATATATATATATATATCGTGCAAGAGATTTTTCATGATTAGAACCTATTAGTGAGTTACAAATAAAAATAAACAGTAAACACATAAATCCAGCCAACCAACCACTGTGCTCTCTTTTATCGATTGAAACGAAAAGTATCATCAGCAAACACATAAATTTACTTCGCACAGATAAAAGTTATGAAACGGATGGTTTGACAATATCCGTATTAATGTATGCTGTTCGCGCTCTTTCTTGTTCTTTTCGTCACAAACTGTTTTATTGTTTCGTGAAAGTGATATCAGTATAACATAGGTTCATCTGTAAAAGAAATAACAGACTAAAGGCGTGAATATTTAAATTTATCGGCCACCTAATTATTCGTCACATTTTATATTGCTGACCGAAACGATGTACTTAAGTGTTTCAGCAAACGTTGCACGTTCTTTCCAAGTAGCTGAGAAACCTTCCTTTTTTTTTCTTCTTCTTCTTTTTATTGACAGAAATCTCCAGCGATTGCATTTCTCACGTTTACAACAAACAAATTACAACTGCAGTCACGAAATCTTAAGGAAAAACCTTCTTCAGATGCCTCGAAAGAATCTATTATTTTGAGAGAAACTCGCGCACGTTCGACCTCCAAGTTTCTCCATTATTCCCCAAGGCACTTTTCAGGCGACCGTACTGAGCGCCACGTTAACAACGGCGAGGAAACTCTGGTGTTTCACCTTGTCTAAAGTTTCTTTGATATTCTTTAACTTCGACTATTCCATGAAGATTGTATAAGACACGAAAAGAACGTGGTGGTCCGAATCGCTAGATTCATTCCCCAGTCTTCAAAGTGTCTTGGGCCTAAATGATAATACATTAATTATAAAAACATTTTTTAACGTAACAGTTTCGCTGAGAAATATCGATTTCCATCTCATCCTGGCCCGGCATGGCCAAACGTGTTAAGGTATTCGACTCGTAATCTGAGGGTCGCGAGTTCGAATCCCGGTCGCACCAAACATGCTCGCCCTTTCAGCCGTAGGGGCGTTATTATGTGACGGTCAATCCCATTATTCGTTTGTAAAAGAGTAGCCCAAGAGCTGGAGGTGGGTGGTGATGACTAGCTGCCTTCCCTCTAGACTTACACTGCTAAATTAGGGACGGCTAGCACAGATAGCCCTCGAGTAGCTTTGCGCGAAATTCAAAACAAACCATCTCATCCGTTACGAAGCAATTCTAGATAATATTTCTTGATGAACTGGTAAAATGACAGCCCCAAATAAAGCCCCACAAACTGGATCACAAAACAAGAGAACTCGTAATTAATTCATACCATAAACACTACTGTACCAAAGGTTATCTGATCTTACTTTACGATTTCATAATTTGTTGTTAGCAACTACTAACTACAAATCCAAGTCACTACAGCGTTTCCTTACAAGTTTATTCTTCAACTTCAGTAATTTTGAGAACTATTAATTAACTTGATTAACGTAAAATGCTGAGTTAGCACTACACAATATAATTCAGGATTAGAGCGCGTCAATCGGCCTCCAAGATTAGCTAGTCCTAGTTCTTGTGAATGTTAGACGAATTACACTAACAGCATCTTTATTAAAACACAAATATACCGCACTATTAAAAAAAGGCAAAAATTCTGTGTAATAAATTTTCTTCAAACTACGTAGTGGAAATATTCGTTTTTACGAAAAACATGGATTAAGGTACTTAAGCGTTGATCAAACTGATTTAACTGTTTTTGTTTTCTTTTTTAACTCTGTTGTAGACTAGACTGTTTCCACTCTTGAAAGCCACTACCAATCATATTAACTGTAAGTCTATGTTCTGCCTCTTAAATTTTACGTCATTGATTTAGTTGCTGTTTTGGTTTTTCCTCTGATTCTTTTAGGTCCGGTATGGCCAGGTGGTGAAGGCGCTTGACTCGAAATCCGAGGGTCACGAGTTCGAATCCCACTCACACCAAACATGTCCGCCCTTTCAGCCGTGGGGACGTTAGAATGTGACAGTAAATCCCACTATTCATTGGTGAAAGAGTAGTCCAAGAGTTGGCGGTGGGTAGTGATGATTATCTGCCTTTCCTCCAGTCTTACACTGCTAAATTAGGGACGTATAGCGCAGGTAAGCCTCGTTTAGCTTTGGGCGAAATTCAAAACAAACCAAACCAGTCTATGGTTCTTGCCTCCCAGTGGTACAGCGGCATATCTGCGGACTCACGCCGCTAAAACCCGAGTTTCGATACCCGTGCTGGGCAAAGCACAGATTGTCTATGTAGCGTTGCACTTAATTCTAAACAAACAAACAAAATCTCTTAAGGCTCGTGATTGGAGTTGGTTTCCTTTAATTATCTAAGTGAACTTCAAAGTTTAAAATTCCACCAGTTGATTTCCAACTAAAATTTCGACATCAGTCGATTTCTAAAAGAAGTATACAACTTTCGTCTTTCTTACAGTTCTAAACCTTCTCTAACCTCTAATCACAATAAATGAAGATGACCGAAAAGTTGGCTTTCCTTTTTTCAAACAGGAAACACTGAGAGTGTCTGAGTAGCCTCACTTCCTCAAGACGCTATGAAATATGAAGTGTAACATAAATTTATAGCAATTAGCTTGTATTTTACTATTATCTTTGTTAGATCTTATCAGATTCGTAAACTCAACAACATCAAATATTCTTGTGCATCGGTTTGAGCAGACCTTTTATTTTGGAACAATCAGCCAGCTAGGAAGACTCCGGCAATTACAGTTTATAATTATGTGATTACAAAAACGACACTCTAAATTTATTTTACAAAATGTTTCAAGCTTAACTTATAAATTCTCTTCTTTTTGGTATTTAAAACACATTATCTATTTCATGGAAAAATAATAATAACTGGACTATAGTCTAGCCCTAATTACTAAGGCGACTGTGTTGTTTTTCACTATATGTTTGTTTGTTTTTGAATTTCGCACAAAGCTACACGAGGGTTATCTGCACCAGCCGTCCCTAATTTTGCAGTGTAAGACTAGAGGGTTTGTTTGCTTGTTTTGAATTTCGGGCAAATCTACTAGAGGGCTATCTGCACCAGCCGTCCCTAATTTTGCAGTGTAAGACTAGAGGGTTTGTTTGCTTGTTTTGAATTTCGCGCAAATCTACTAGAGGGCTATCTGCACCAGCCGTCCCTAATTTTGCAGTGTAAGACTAGAGGATTTGTTTGCTTGTTTTGAATTTCGCGCAAATCTACTAGAGGGCTATCTGCACTAGCTGTCCCTAGTTTAGCAGTGTAAGACTAGACGGAAGACAGCTAGTCATCACCACCCACAGCCAACTCTTTGGCTTCTCTTTAACCAACGAATAGTGGAATTGACCGTAACTTTATAACGCCCCACGGCTGAAAGGGCGAGCATGTTTGGTGCCACCGAGAAAGACTAGAGGAAAGACAGCTAGTCATCACCTCCCACCGCCAACACTTGGGTTACTCTTTTACCAACGAATAGTGGAATTTACTGTAACATCATAACACCCCCGCGGCTGAAAGGGCGAGCATGTGTGGTGCGACGGGAATTCGAAACCGCGACCCTCAGATTACGAGCTATTAAAGCTATACTTAATTTTAGACTTATTTATTTAATCCTGGAGGCCCGGCATGGCCAAGCGTGTTAAGTTTCTCCATTATTCCCCAAGGCACTTTTCAGGCGACTGTACTCAGCGCCACGTTAACAACGGCGAAGAAACTCTGGTGTTTCACCTTGTCTAAAGTTTCTTTGATATTCTTTAACTTCGACTATTCCATGAAGATTGTATAAGACACGAAAAGAACGTAGTGGTCCGAATCACTAGATTCATTCCCCAGTCTTCAAAGTATCTTGGGCCTAGGTGACAATACATTAATTATATAAACATTTTAAACGTAACAGTTTCGCTGAGAAATATCGATTTCCATCTCATCCTGGCCCGGCATGGCCAAACGTGTTAAGGCGTTCGACTCGTAATCTGAGGGTCGCGAGTTCGAATCCCGGTCGCACCAAACATGCTCGCCCTTTCAGCCGCAGGGGCGTTATAATGTGACGGTCAATCCCACTATTCGTTGGTAAAAGAGTAGCCCAAGAGTTGGAGGTGGGTGGTGATGACTAGCTGCCTTCTCTCTAGTCTTACACTGCTAAATTAAGGACGGCTAACCCAGATAGCCCTTGAGTAGCTTTGTGCAAATTTCAGAAAACAAACAAATAAAGTTATTTAATCCATAGAATCCTTTATTCATAACAACCTCATTTTATTCACAAGTCTGGTTGCTTTTAATTCTAGTCTAATTTTTAAGACAGTTCTTCGCTGCCCACAACTACTCATAAATTCTTATGAAAGATATATCTAAAAACAGAGAAAATTCGAGATGAGCTTTAAATGAATCAATTATATCCATTGTTAATATTATTTGATCAAGATAATCAAACAAGCTTTCAATACCCAGTAGTAAAAACTATTTACAACACTGTGGTGCTATGTTAAACATCAGTTTTATGATTATTAACCTATATACGAATTCATTTTCAAGTTTTTCATAGATAATTTATGTTAATTTTGTAGTCACCCCTTAGTGTAGAAAAATGAGTGTAAATTGATTGGCGTCTGTTTATTTCGACGATTAATTCAATCCTTGGATGTATTTGAAAAGTTAGATAGTAAAGTATTGCTAAAATAATATCAAACCTTATCAGAAAATATAAACGTTCATTAGTGAAATAAATATTTTCAACAGATAATTATTTTTTCAATCAAACCACTAATTAGTGTTTTATCGCACTCATAACCTAGTACTGCTTTCATTATTTTCTACCTTACCTAAATTATGAGTCATAAAATACCTTTATTTGAGATCCTTTGACCTTCTTACAGGAGCCTTCATAAGGCAATAATATACTGAGCGATAAAAATTTGGGCCCGGCATGGACTGATAAGTTGAGGCGTTCGACTCGTAATCTGAAGGTCGCGGGTTCGAATCCCCGTCGCACCAAATATGCCCGCCATTTCAGCCGTGGGGGCGTTATAAAGTGACGATTAATCCCACTATTCGTTGGTAAAAGAGTAGCCCAAGAGTTGGCGGAGGGTGGTGATGACTAGCTGTCTTCCCTCTAGTCCTACTATATGAGGGACGGCTAGAGCAGGTAGCCCTCGTGTAGCTTTGCGCGAAATTCAAAAACAAACAAACAAACGATAAAAATTTGTTAAACTGTGGAGAAAAGTCCGTGTATAAAACTACAAACTAGAATTACTTTTCTTGCTCTATCTTCAAACAATACAAACCTGGTGATACGCATAAAATGTCTGTCAATATACGGAATGATACCGAGATCACTAAATACTGTCCGAAACAGAAGATGTCAGCAAAAGGTTTGACGTTCTCATTGTTGACTGGAAATGACCGAAAGTTCATTCAACATTTTCTGCGACAGTTTTTGAAACTCTGTACAATGTCCGAGTATCTGTGTGTACAACTTATGATTCTCAAATATAACTATATTTGGTTCCTCTCGGATCAGCAGCCTAAAATATAATCGTTGTTAACACGAGGTTTTTCTCTTTACAATCACTGTACAAACATATGAGATCTTACAAAACTTGAAGTGAATAAACAAATAAAATATTTACCGATACCATATCAAACATTTGGGCTTAATATTCGTATGATCTAAGAATCCTGAAAACATATGTACGAGACAAATAGAAATTCAACTATTCCTTGGAACAAATGCTTACATAACCAACAAACAATACATTTTGAACATTTTTTGGTTGTTTGTAAGCAATTTAACGTGTTAAAATTACAAACAAACTCCAGATATGCTTGTCAGGTTTGAGAACAGTTAATAGCATGTTTAATTCCAATATTTGGGCAGGGTTATAGTGTTTTTAACAAGAAAAATAGTTGATGATGTCGGTCCGGATTATTCGGAAACTTCGGGTTGCCCAAAAGTTTAACTACTGAAATCGTCAAAACGACTGCATGATTAAAGCTATATTTCAGTGTAATCATGTTGCTACCTGAGCTTTATACGGATTAGCCACTGAGATTTTCTGTATTACGTTTCTTCACATAACGACCGGGCAAGTCCCAACGATCAGAGTACCTACCTGACCATGGTTCACGTCACGGATTTTTTTTACAAATGCGACTGTAAACTTGCGCTACTTGATTAGAGCAGCTCGTGAATTAGCGGTCGGTGCT
Organism: Carcinoscorpius rotundicauda; assembly: GCA_011833715.1. NCBI lineage: Eukaryota > Metazoa > Arthropoda > Merostomata > Xiphosura > Limulidae > Carcinoscorpius > Carcinoscorpius rotundicauda. The sequence continues at coordinate 14,266,780 of CM022398.1, read as the reverse complement.
ATTATCTGCCTGCCTACTCTCATGTCTATCATGTTAAAAATCAAGGGTGTGTACAGCATGTAGCTTTGCGCGAATATCCGAAAATAAGCAAACAATAATTCCTACCATTAACAGTCTTCGAAAAGAATCTGTCCAGAGACTTAAAGGTTACAATGATGCCGGTAAACTGAGAGATGTGCACACTGTTATGTGATTTATCGGTGCTTGTGTGGAGATTATGTCCGTTGATTTATTTTGAATTTCGCGAAAAGCTACACGAGGGCTATCTTTTATAATGTAGCAGTAAAAAACTAGAGAAAAGGCACCACATATCTCCAGCTGTTTGGTTACTCTTTTACCAACTAACAGTAAGGGTGACCGTCACAATATAAATTCTCCACGGTAGAAAGGACGAGCGTGTTTGGTGGGATGGACGTTAAAACACACGACTCGTAGACTACGAGTCGACCACCCTAGCCACCTGACTTCTCTGACTCCCGTTTCTGTCTCTACAGAAGAGAATTGTAACTTTGATTTTAGTGTTGTAAATACGAAGGCTTACCGTTGTCCCACCGATGGAAATATCTGTTGAAAAAACTTTAAAGCCAACATTCTGTTTATTTATAGAGAGAGAATTATGAAAACAACAAATGTCTATCTAATGAGTCACAGTATACACATTGTGTTATATATCACTGTAACGGAGTTACAATTATAGGTTTATTTTAATACCTACGTTTATTTCAGTTTCATTTGTGTGACCTATATTCTTGGATGTGTATTGTGCAAATCCCGCCTGTTATCAAAAAGTGTAAAAGATACTGGAAAGCAAGAATCAACAAAAAAGTTTACGTAAATACTAGCGTGTCTTCAAACAATGTTGAACATTCAAGAATCACACTTTGAAGTATATAAACCGACGCGCCGGGAGACAAAACAAAATATTTGCTTGTTAACTGCAGTCGGTATACCATAAACCTCAGAAGCTATAATTGTGGTTAACGTTTAGAAAGGTATAAAATTTGATCAGGAACCTTTATATATTTCGATCATTACAAACAGTTCAACTTTACTTAATTAGCTTCGGACGTTTGTATTTGTACAACGACATTAAATATCTTCGTCACTAAAAAGGCAGCTTGTTAGCAGTGTGAGGCCAACCAAGAAAAGACAACGCTAGTTTCACCGTGGTGTAACAATGTCAACTCAGAATTAATTTGGTCGTCGTGAATCTTGACCGTCGATAAAATATTTAGTTCTAGGCCAGATAGAATGCTCCGCATTGTTTTTAAAATTTTTGTATATAAACCATTATTTGTAATAACCGTTATTATATATTGTATTGTTGTTTGTATATTCAAAATATTTGTGTTAAGAAGGAAAATTGCGTGTGGCAATCTTGTCAACAAATATCATAAAGTTGATACATATTGGCATTCAATTAACTTCTAAATTAAAATTTCCGGTTGTTTGAAATCCCAATACGTAGCGTAAGGTGCATAATAAATCGGAGATTTACCTGTGATAAATTATGATATGTAATATCATATCAACACAATGTGCTATATATATTACACAGTCAGCTCACAAAATGTAGTTGATCCTACAGGACTGTGTTATGTATCACACAGACATTTTTTCATTATGCGTTACCACACGTGTATATACTTCGTTATGCATCATATTGACACAGTCATGTTGTTTTGATGCGTAACAAAGTACGTTTCTAACCCCGTACGTAATGGATTCACGATTTGTTCTCACGAATAAACGGTACGAAAGGTAGCACAAACAAATATAATAATTCACCAGTCTTCTAATGGAGTTTCGTTCTTTGTAACTTGCAAATATTGCAACGAATTTTTAATTTCTCTATTACAGAGTTGATGAAATGAATTACCATTATTTTAAATAAGAGATTAAACCTCCAACAATCACAAAAAGTTCGAACAAAGCTACAGATACTCATATGAGAAACTGATTGGTTATATAGAATACATACTAAAAAATGAAACTATATTTTTATCTTTCAACTCTCTAAAGATTAATCTGCGTGCACTCTTCTCTCAATTTTTGATTATTTGGCGCATGCTCTATATAAAGCTTAAAAAAGCGATGATATTGATGTTGTTGTTTGTTTTAGTTTTAGGCACAGATGCCTCGTAATGTCGATCGCTATTTAAAACGAGGCCTTCTGAAGTTTTAAAACATACAACCTGTCTTACGTCGTTTAAAACGATTTGCACGTTTAACAATGCTAGTGTCAGTTTTCTATAGCTTCTCGTATGTAGCGGACATTCGACCGCATTAACAACTTATAAGGATATTAGGCCTTAACGTCTATCTGATAATATGGTGCTAATGTTACAAACTTAAGAATTTTTCTGTTTCTTGTTATTTCAATTTTCGCTTCACGTAAAATTACGTAGTTTGTTTTGTATCATTCAACCCACGAATCCCTAAATCTATATCATTCTATTACATCATTCGCTTCTTTTGAAACTAACCTTGACCTTGATATAATTAGTTTGTCATGTAACACTATACACATGAATCATTTATCAAGTACATACAGTTTGGTCGCACCATTCAATCCTTTTGCTTACCAAACCGCTAAGTTAACCTACTATCCACCCTTACCCGGATATTACCTGAATAGTGTCGATATTTACCAAACCTCTATGTTAACCTACTATCCATCCTTACCCGGGTATTACCTGAATAGAGGGTCGATATTTACCAAACCGCTATGTTAACCTACTATCCATCCTTACCCGGGTATTACCTGAATAGTGTCGATATTTACCAAACGGCTATGTTAACCTACTGTCCATCCTTACCCGGGTATTACCTGAATAGTGTCGATATTTACCAAACCTCTATGTTAACCTACTGTCCATCCTTACCCGGGTATTACCTGAATAGAGGGTCGATATTTACCAAACCGCTATGTTAACCTACTATCCATCCTTACCCGGGTATTACCTGAATAGTGTCGATATTTACCAAACGGCTATGTTAACCTACTGTCCATCCTTACCCGGGTATTACCTGAATAGTGTCGATATTTACCAAACCTCTATGTTAACCTACTGTCCATCCTTACCCGGGTATTACCTGAATAGAGGATCGATATTTACCATTCCGCTATACGTACATACCATCCTTCCTTACCCGGATATTATCTGAACAGAAGGTCAATGTTTACCTGATACGAGTACTTTGTTCTGTAGCATTCAAAACACACGAACAAGTACATAAAGTTTGATCACACCGTTCACTTCTTCTGTGTGTAACTTTAATGCACGTGGTTTCTGTGTCCAACGGCTTTGTATAGCAACCGGTGAGTCAACCATTACGGCACACGTGTTTCGTTATTACAATACAGCCGGACAATGATAGAATGGAAATGAGCATCACAGATATTTGTATACAAACCTGACTTTACTCCCAACAACCACCTGTCCTCTGCCACAATAAAAAAAGATCATAAAAAACACCGAAGTGTGTAACTCTACACATGTGTGTAGCTAATTTTACAAACTTGTATGTTTTACTAAATAAATGGAAAAATAATATGACGAGCAACGTTTTTAACCGTTAGAATGTAGGTGTCAGTAGTGTCTTGCCTTATTCACTACAGTTGTTGTTTTGAATTAAGCACAAAGCTACACAATGGGCTATCTGTGCTCTGCCCACCACGGGTATCGAAACCCGGATTTAGTATTCACTACAGTATATTCTACCTTACAAGTCTAGGACCTCCAATAAAACAAGGATAATCAAAAAAGTCTCTAACTTATCATTAAGACAACGATGCAGATAACTTAACCCAGTTTCTCTCTCTTTCACTACGTTGTTACAAATCAGTAAATAATTAACTAATTAGCGTGTTTTATTTTATTTTTTACTTTTCTTCACGAGTGCTACGTTTGTGTTGTCTGAATTATCGTTTTATATCGTCTAGCAAGTATTGAAAACGAGCAATGCTAATCAGTCTCGTTAAATGTGTTTGTTAACAACTCAAACTTTTGTGAAACATACGGGATTATGAGAACTAAGATTCCTCACTGTAAAATGTACAGTTTCGCAGTAAAAAAAAAAAGATTGTACAAAAACAATCAACATGGACCCTACAAACACACAACACGTGAAGCCTATAGCAACAGCCGCCTAACTGGGGAAGTTAAACAACTGTGATTAGTTTCGTGTTTGTGTCCCTTTCGATATTTTCTGCACACTGACCTTGTAAAGGAAGTAAAGTCGTTTGCTTAGGAAAATAATCACGGTGACTTACTGCGGCTTTCGGCGCCTTTTTGTCTTCGGTCGTGCTTGGGAGGCATTCCTGTTACCGTACTTCTAGAATTACGTTCCCAACAGCTGGTTGCCAAAGAAACCAGGCCACAATTTATGAAATATTGAGCTTAGTAACAAAGAAGTAGCACTGATATGTATTCCAGTGAAATATATTCGGGCAATTATGGACGATACAACGGCGGCCAGTGGAGGGAATTTAGTATACCGTCCGCTCTCGCCAAGGTGCTGAGAACAATATCAGCCAATGTGACATTCCTCGACTCTCGCGAGCTTGACTTGTTGGTCGCCTAGCAACCATTCTAACTCCTTTCGTAGTCCTAATCAAGTATGGACATTGGCACGCTTATCCCTGGAAATAGGCTGGGCATGCCCACACGTGTTTTTTGTTCTTCATCCTTTATTTAATGCGCATATTTTTGCTGGAAAAGAGTTTGTTTGTTTTTTTCGAAGAGACAGACGACGAATAGAATAGAGCTGTCACAGTGAAAATGTGCCTTGTTTGCAACATGCTACAAACGGGGACAAACTTAAAGCGGCAATAACGTAAGAGTTTTTCCCTTGCATAATATAGATACGATCCTCCATGTATTACGCATTACAAGTGTCAATCAGTGCCGTAAGACCTTATATTCCTGCGGCAAGTGATGCAGCTTAGCGATGTAAGACGTGAAAGACGAACGCTTTGGACGCGACCCAAGATAAAATTAAAACACAGAGGAAGCACAAGTAATGACACCATAGTCACGAAAAACCACCAGAAAAATACATTTGGATTCACAGACCAGCAGAAGAAACGCAAGAAAAATCTGTTAACCTTTATCACTTGTGCCCAATGTATGACATGTCACATGTCAAAGATAAACATCTTTGCAATTTGGTGTAAAATGTAGGTACAATTTAAACAGTGCGAACTTAGCTTATAAATGTCACTGCTATTTCTAAATTTGGCAAATTACCTAAGAAGTAAACTAGTTGTTTAATTAATAGTAATTGCATTTCCTAATCTCTCGTTCGTTTCATTAAATCGTCACGTGGGTTTATAATTTGTGAAGTACATGTAAAAAATTAAACAAAAAAGTTAATATGACACGAAATGAATATTTATAAGTTATCTTGCGCATTTCGTAAGTTGAAATGTTTATCTAATAAATAAATGCATAATTTAATAAAAACGGGGGTAGGTGACCGATTGATGTGCACACTAAACGAAGCAACATGTATTTTTCTCAGACAAGTTTTCAAGTTACAAATATCAGTGACATTTTTAAATTAACAAATCAAATTATCATTTTTCTGAGTACCGGAGATACTATGAGTATCAGTTGTAAATTTAACTCAAATTACAAAGTTTAATTTGATGCCTATATGTACAAGTATGAAATTAAGTGATGAACGTCACAGATAAATAAACTGAAACATGACATACGGACATATTTTTTACAGTGTAAAAAATAAATGTTTGTATTTCATTCGACCTTTCCTTTTTAAAAGCTGATAGATATCGTCTGAACTAATGTAAATACGTCAAATATTAAATATATTGTAAGTACAAAATTATCACATCATGTACTTCACACACTCGTCGTAAGTTATTAATATTTCAAACTAACATATCCCTTAAGTACTTAACTAGTAGACAGTCACAAATTATCATATGTGCTTTAAGCATAGTACTTAAGTGGTGGACAGTCACAAATTACCATATATGCTTAAAGCATTGTACTTAAGTGGTGGACAATAACAAATTATCATAGCCCTTAAGTATTATGCTTAACTAATAAACAGTCACAAATTACCATATATGCTCAAAGCATTGTACTTATGTGGTTGACAGTCACAAGTTACCATATATGCTGAAAGTATTGTACTTAAGTGGTGGCAATCACATACTACCATATACACTTTAAACATCGTATATAAAGAGTGAACAGTTGTGGGCTACCATATTATTTAAGCACTGAATATAGGAATTAAACAATTTCAATTTACCATGTTATTATTTGAGTCATTGTAATAGGAGAAGACGTATCTGCCAAAATCCGCATACAAATAACGGATAGTTACATTTCTTACATCACATAAACAGAATTAGAAGTTATAGGTTACCATTACTTTTCACACACACTGGTATTACCAAAGTCCATTGTTGTTCTTAACGTTCAAATAACTTAAGTTGGTACGAAGATAACATGAGGCACGTTCTTTAACAAGGTAGTGTAATACTGTCGGTATCAGATTTAGGCTTAACAATTGCAACAACGTAAGCTCTTCCTCTTAGCTACAACGTGGCCTATACTTGTAGCATCTCCACGTTCCGCAGTGTAGTATGTCGTAGTTATTATCTGATTTAAAACAGGCTGCTAATCTAACAACGTGACTTATAGTATCTCCACGTTCCACAGTGTAGTATGTCGTAGTTATTATCTGATTTAAAACAGGCTGCTAATCTAACAACGTGACTTGTAGCAACTCCACGTTCCAGGGGACGTCTTTAAGAATACTCCCAGATTGAGAATCCTCATATCCAGTATTTGTCCCCTAATCTACGCATGTGTTGTATGTTCAAGCCCAGCAAACTGTTCGTTGTAATCTGGCATCAGCTTCTGTCATCATTGGCTTCAGAATGATTGTTTGATGCAAAGTCCAAAACTACATAATGGACTATCTGTTCTCTGCCAATTGCTGGTATCGAAACCATATTTTCAGCTGTAAAAGCCTTTACAATTATCGCTGATCCCACGGGAGTGGGTCGAGAATTTAAAAAGGCAAATCAAATAAATCAGCGTCTCAGATTGTTTGTTGTTAAGCCTAAAGTTATACAATGTGCTGTTAATGTTCTGAATCAACTCAACTCGATTTTTATTGTCAGTCTGCGGACTTATCGTTGAGACAAAGCTTTGATTGGTCGCTTAAACATTTTTAACTCTTTAAAACTAATTCAGTTAAAATACAAATTAATTTTCTTGGCAAGTACATTTTACTACAGTTTTGTTACTCAATTGGATAGCATTATGTTTTGTGTCGGATTAAAGTTTAATAAATATGATGACCAGCGGCTAATGTAAACCATTCCTATGAAAAATAAACAACTCTCATTTATATTTTTTGTTTTGTTTTAATTTATTTTCTTTATTATTTTGTACTATTTAAATTTAATAATCAATGGTTGTTTGTGAAACATTAACGAAAATACCCATTATCATTTTCTTCTTCTTTTATATGCAAAAAACGTTTCGACCTTCTATTTAAAATATTTTCTGAACCCAAACGAGCCATTTTTTGCATATGAAATTCTCAACAAGTGGGTTTCTCGACATCACTGATAGTTTCTTCTTCTTTGTTTAGGCTTAACGGAAATTTTTAATTTTTGTTGTTGTTGGTTGTAATGTAGTTGTATTCGTTTTACATTTGTTTCAATATAAATAGCTCCCATCTCCAGTGGCTTAGTGTTAAGTCTGAAACTTACAATGCTAAGAAAACTGGTTTCGACGTCTGCAGTACACACAGTAAAGACAGCCCATTGTAAAGCTTCGTGTGTATTTTGTTGTTGCAAAGCCACATCAGACTATCTGCTGAGTTCACCGGAAACTTTAGGTTTAACAACAAAAAGAAGTATGAAGAACGATTGTCAATCAGTGACACAGACAGACACAGTGATCAATATAAAGCTTATAAAAGGAGCTTCGACACGTAAAAGGCCCGGCATGGCCAGGTGGATAAGGGGCTTGAATGGTAATCTAAGGGTCGAAGGTTCGAATTCCCGTCACACCAAACACGTTCGTCCTTTCATCCGTGGAGGCGTCATATTGTGATGGACAATCCCATTATTCGTTGGTAAAAGAGTAGCCCAAGAGTTGGCGGTGGATGGTGATGATTAGCTGCCTTCCCTCTAATATTACACTGCTAAATTAGGGATAGCTAGATCAGGCCCAGTATTTAGATTATAAAAGCATTGTTGCAGCAGCCAGAATATTTAGATTATAAATTTGAGAATCTAAAAGTGGATCTGGATAAACTTGCAGGGGTAACTATCAGTCATACACCACAAATAATGTTCGAGTTAGTGCAACGGTGCAAATTCAAAGCGCAATTTCAGCTCTTCAGTCAAACGGGTGTGATAATATTTCATAAATTCAATTAGCCATGAACTCCGATAGACTGATGTTTGTACATTACTAGTTTATGAGAGGATATAATAGCAGGTAACGAAGGCCCGGCATGGTCAGACGGATAGAGCGGTCAACTCGCAAGCTGAGAGTTGCGGGCTCAAATCCCGTCACACCAAATATCTTCGCCCTTTTAAACTGTGAAGGCGTTACAATGTAACGATCAATCCCACTATTCGTTGGTAAAAAGAGTTGGCTGTGGGTGGTGATGACTAGCTACTTTCTCTCTTGTCCTATACTTTTAAATTAGGGACGACTAGCGTAGATAGCCCTCGTGCAGTTTTGCGCGAAATTTAAAAACAAACAAACCAGGTAATGAAGACTCGTTGGGGACGGAAAAACCGGATTGAATCTACAGAATCACAAAACGTGATTATATGCTCCTGCGAATTACCACTTTTGATCTAACTGTAGTAAAGCCTTGGAGACAGAGGTATGTGTTGCAGATCTTTGGTTTGATCTTTCAGTGTCACTGGATTCATTCATATCAATACAAATTACCCCCAAGTTGATACAAAAGCGTCTACAAACAACCAGCTTACTGGGTTACTTATTGACTGCTTATTAGATAAGGAGAATCTATTCACTAGCTGTTCGATGGCGTCTGTGTATCTTTCTGCGAGAACTGTCAATGAAAAATACGATTGTATCATATACTGTGTTGATTCTGTTAAGTCACTGACATTCTAAATTAGTCATATAAAATGGTGTAATATTTCTGTAGTTTGTTTCTTTTAACACAAAACGAGTTCTCTTCACTCCGCCCACAAAAAGAAATCGAGCCCCGGACTTTAGTGCTGTAAGCCCATAAACTTTAACACTAATCCACTGATGGACGTTATTTCTGTCGAACACTCCTTATTAATATAGTATACTTCCTTCTTCATAGAGGACAAAACATATTTATGAACGCTTGGAGCAACAATGTGAAATTAAAAAGCTTTACATTATGTTATATGTAAAAAAAAATATTAAATAACTCCTAATATAGACCTGACATGGTTAGGGCTGCTCGACTCGTACGTAACCTCAGGGTCGCGGGTGGTTTGAACCCCGGTCACATCAAACATGCTCGTATTTTCAGCCATAGGGCATAATAACGTAACGATCAATTCCACTATGCGTTGACAAAAGAGTAGCTCAAGAGTTGATGGAGGGCGGTGGTGACCAGCTGCCTTCCCTTTAGTCTTACGCTGCTTTATTAGGGACGCCAAGCGCAATCGCCCTCCTGTAGATTTGCACGAAATTCAAAAGAAAGACTTTAAAACATTCGTAATCTATTTCTAAACGCAGTTGATTCAGTAACACTTTTTTTTAGTTTAATGAAACAAGTAAACTGGCAATGTTTCAATTCTAAATTTGGGAATAATTTTTTCATGTTTTGTCATTTACAAATGAAAGAAGGCTTAGTGTTGCTATACTAGGTAAAGTTAGCTGTTAAAGACTAAAAACCTATACGTTGTTACTCAATACAAAACACGAAGCTTAACAAGATCGAAACATTTAGTACAAAGTAAAGAACTTACTTGAACAGTGTTACCTTCGAATATTGTTGTTGTCAAAGTTAACAAATATAGCTCATGATACAGGAATAGCAATGTATTAATTGAACCCGCAAGATTGTTACTTGGTCTAAATAATTCACTGCTCTAAATACCCAAATAACCTCTTTTGGTGATTACAACTGTTAGTATAAAGCGTCAGTGATGTTTGGTTGCGATGCCTAAAAGAGAAGGGGGGGAAAAAAAAGAAAGCCATTACTTCATCCGAATATACTCCTGTCGCTAAGGACCGAATAAATAATTCTGAAAAAAAGATTTACTAAAAAAAAAGAAACACTCTTCTCTTATTACTGTACAGTTGAGTTTGTTTAATTATTATGCTTTGTATTAGTTCCATGTGTATCTCACTGAGCCATTTAGTTATATATATATTTACTAACGCGGTTTTTGTTTATGTTAATCAGTAATAAACGTACGATAACAGAAATAATGTTCCAACACTTTATCTAGATGCATGTTTTAACTGCCAGTAAACCGATCTTTTACCCTTAAAGTTGGCTATCAAGCAAACTATAAAAACTTTGTAGTTTCATCTCACTGCTTTAACAAAACTCTCCTAACATGTTTAAATTCAATTTCAAATTCAAGAAAACATTTATTCTTAATATTTTGATCAATCAAGCGTTTTTTGTTCGTCATGCGAAACGGTTACTGCTATTTAATGGTGTCGATTAAACAATATCTATTCTAGAATGGTGTAAATGTTAGAATAATAATTTATTATTTCGTATTACTGGAAACTTCATTCACTTTTGTATATCTAAAAAGAAGAATTGTGATGTAGTTTGTTTTTGTTTTTAACTCGTTCGTTAGTAGATTATCAAGGCTTTCTTTTTACAGTATTTAGAGTACACTTCAGTGACTTTTACGGATTTTTAACTCATCTGTATAAATAGAGAATCCATAAAAGTTACAGAGTGCTTATAATAACGTTCGAAACGTTAAACACATTCAAATTGCATGATAAGTAGTCCATGTTGGATCAACAATGAACCTAGAAATAAGAAAATCATTGAATTTTTTTCAGTCGATACAACTTTAAGATTATATTTCAAATCAGGTGGTTCTGTTAGCAGTTAGGTAGCATGTACGATTAACAAGTAAGGCTTAGAACGTAGCAGCCTGTGTAAACATTGTTAAGAAATATGAAAGTTCCCGAAATAAGGGAGCGCAGAACTACTTTCTTCCTGAGAACAGTAACATTAATTATTCTTATTTATGAACATTTTAAACGTTTCTATTATACAATTAAATTATTGTTTCTCAGGCTCTTTACATTTAGGTTCTGGAAGTAAAAATTCCGTTTGCCTGTTTATAAGACTCCACAACTGAATGGGCGTCGTGCATTATTTGAGTTAAAAGTTTCTTGTCTAATACTTTTCATGTGGCTTTACTGTAAGAAAACACACACAAACGTAATACCTTTCAGTGGTGTATGATTTGTAGATGCCAGATCTCATATGAAAGTGATCTTTAACAGTCTGCAATGATCCAGATGAAGAGATTTTCATATATCATGAGTAACAAACGCAATGAAGACTACTTTGGAAATATCATTGGCATATGAAAGCTGAGAGTATAATAACAACAAAAACAGTTAGAGCGGATATTTTAGTATCTATGTTGTCTATTCTACAAATAACACTTTTTCTACGTAACGCAATATTTTACTCTATAAGGGGCATATCCTTTGACTTTTACATAAAACGAGGCTTGCTTAAATTCCTCACTGCTGTGATAAACTTAAGCACTACGGTGTGAAAGTTAAAACTTTGAACAGTATCCTTATTGACTGTTATTGCCTGGTATGGTCTGATGGTTAGAGCACTAGCTTAGGGTCGCGGGTTCGAATTCCCATTAAAGAATATACTCGTCCTTTCAGCCGTGGGTGTGTTACAATATTACGATCATTTCCACTGTTAGTTAGTAAAAAGTAGCTCAAGAGTTGGCGGTGGGTAGTGTTGACTAGCTGTTAACTTGTAGACGGTTCGCATAGGTTTGCGCAAAACTCAAAACAAACGCAACCTTACTGGTGTTACATAATTACAATAACTGAACGAAGACAGAAACATTTCTGTTTTCATCACAGGATTGGTTTCATAAGGATAGTATTATGAGCTTAATGCCAATAATTCTGGAAATATATCATTAAAATGAAAATCATGCAGAATTACCTTTCGTGTCCCCGGAAAGCGAGTAGGTTTGCCTTCCTCGTACAGTTAAATAATTCACCATGTGTTGAAATTGCCATTTGTTAAATTCATATAAAAATTAAATAGAAAGAAAATAAACGTGTCAGTTTTAAAACCAGTTAACATAAATATATTACACAAGTAAATCTGCTATGTAATCCACTGGATGAGCGACCATTCACAGCAGATAAATCAATTAGTGTGTTTTAATAATTATTGGCCCGGCATGGCCAGGTGGTTAACGTGCTCGACTCGTAATCTGAGGGTCACAGGTTTGAATCCTTATCGTACTAAACATGCTAGCTCTTTCAACCATAGGGGCATTATAATGTCATAGTAAATTCCATTATTCGTTGGTAAAAGAGTAGACCAAGAGTTGTCGGTTGTCTGTAAGTGGCGATAACTAGCTGCCTCTCCTCTAGTATTACACTACTAAATTAGGGACGGCTAGCGCAGGTAACCCCCCTTGTGTAGCTGTGTGCGAAATTCAAACCTTAATTATTTTTATTTCACATTATTATAACGCTTGTGTAATTCTGTGTAAAAAAAGGTTCACGAATCAGAAATTAATTTTAATTTGTGATGAATAATAATTATTTTAGGGATTAAGGACAGTGAAAGATGTTTATATAAGAAATTAAAAGGATTCATTATTAATCTCACTAGAGATATAAAATGAACGGCTAATCCTATCATCGTAGTGATTCCAGAAAATTGGCCCAAAATATTTATTTTTAAAAATAATATTTTTATCAAAGACGTATTGAAAATTAAATATATTAGTTTCTGAATATGTATAAGGCGTAGCTCAGTGGTTAGCATGTCTGGGCTGAGAATTCGTATAATGTATTCCGTTGCGGTAGCCGTCGCGCCACACATGCTCGCCCTTTCAGCCGTGGGGGCGTTATGATTTACGATCAATCCCACTATTCGTTGGTAAAAGAGTAGCCCAAGAGTTGGCAGTGGGTGTTGATGACTAGTTGCTTTCCCTCTAGTCTTGGCCTGGCAAGGCCGAGCGCGTAAGGCGTGCGACTTGTAATCCGAGGGTCGCGGGTTCGCACCGGCGTCGCGCTAAACATGCTCGCCCTCCCAGCCGTGGGGGTGTATAATGTGACGGTCAATCCCACTATTCGTTGGTTAAAGAGTAGCCCAAGAGTTGGCGGTGGGTGGTGATGACTAGCTGCCTTCCCTCTAGTCTTACACTGCTAAATTAGGGACGGCTAGCACAGATAACTCTCGAGTAGCTTTGTGCGAAATTTAAAAAAAACAAGCAAACAAAAATCTAAGTTCCGTTTTTGAGTTCATGGGTGCGCTAAAAGATTAGCCCTCAAATTTTACTAATTGTTCAGTTAAGAGCAATTCAATCTCTTGTGGCATGTGCTATCCACTAACTATCAGCTTTTTCTCTAGACCACCAGCTCAAAATTATGAATCACTTTGTGCATGGGAGGCTGACTGGGATTTAATAATTAGACCAGAACTATAAACCAACTCAGACTGCTTTATCGGTAGCTGTAAGCTCGTCGGTAACTATGACTTACTAGTCATGTCTACCAGGTAATCGCTTGCAAAATTCACTGCTTCTAAGTACAGTTTATGATGTAAACGGCAGTGGCGTTTCCGAGAAACGTATCCTCGGGTGTGATAACTAGATTTTCAAACGAATTTATAAACTTCCACGGTTTTAGTGCTAGAACACCGTACTACAAATTCAATTAAAACTTCACCCATAGACCATACTAACTAGGCGTGGTGGCTAATAGTTCTTCTCTGTGACTTGGCCTTAGTTTCAGAAAACATCCAAACACACCTCACAGTTTATCAGTAGTAACTTTGTGATCCACAAGACACGTCATTTCTCAGCTATTTTAATATACCAAACACATTAACTAAACAACACGTTACAGAAGGGGAAATGTTGATGTTGTCGTTCTTACAGAAATCTCTCATACCAGTTGTGCACGAAGTCCGGCCCGCGATGTCCAACGGGAAAGTCAAACATAGAATTTGCGCCTGCACGAAGATTAAGCGCTGTAGAGGAATATGCATAAGATTACATACTGGATGGTTCTATATCTGTGTCGAGCAATAAAGAAAATTTAATAAGCAAATTTCGTTAATGCAGAGACATTTAATCATCGGCGCATTGGCGTAATATTTCCGTAATTACGAAATCTCACGCGTTCCAGTTGTTCTTCGAGATTTACTTATGTTACGTTTTTGTTTATGTTTTAAGTTTTTCGTAGACTAAACGCAACAGAAAAACACAGATAACAGCTGGTATAATTTATTACACTAAACTATTATATGTATGTAACAGATATAACATAAATTATGTAATAACAATGACAGATATTAAGTTTAAACCTTCAAACTTAATTACAAAACAAAATGGTATTAGTTTCAACCTTCAAAATTAATCACAATACAAAATGGTACTGGCCTGTATCTAATATAATGATCTAAAATGAAAGTCTCAAATTCCAGTCTAGGATGTGAATTTGGTCCCACGAAGAAATTCCGAAGTTTAAATGAAGAAGTTCAGAAACAATTCACAGTTCAGTAAATTCGACGAAGTTCTTTTCACGATGCCTCCGATGAACGTCACAAACTTGTCGCCTATATTTTTCCGATCTCCCGTAAACAGTTCCACACGTGTTGACTTTCAGTATAACCACTGATTCGGATGAATCGTAGAGATTGACGAAGTAAAATCACAGCTTCCTTAGATCTAACTTCAGTCACAAATCCAAGTTGAATAATCACAGCAAACACTTAATCTTTCTCAAACGAATGACTGACTCTTCTTTTCTTCGAATAAAAACTAATGACTCTTCTCTTGAATAAAACTAATGTCTGACTCTTTTCTTTCTTTTCTTCGAATAAAAACTGATGACTCTCTTCTTCTCGCGTCACCGTCTTTTATACCAGTAGGCCTACTCCTCGAACATTCGCGTTACTTCCCAACATTCCAGAGAAATCCGCGCATGTCCGCTCTTGCACGAGACTTCTCGTCTAGACGCTAGGCCGCCAGCATTTCATTTAAATATATATGATTGGTCTACCTAATTCTAGAAAATTCTAAATGTTATTTTAAATGAATGACAACATATTTTATTAGTTTATACCTTGAAACAATAATATAAATATGTAAATAAAATAATAGAAATGAAAATCCAAACACAACACGACATGTTGTTGTTTACAAAATATTTACACGACATTTACATAACAACTTACGAACCCTATTTTGATATTATTTCGTGACAAAAATGACAGCTAATTGTAAAAGAAAAGTTGACGACGAAAATCTACAGTTTCATGACGATTGGACTGCGCAATACTATTTTGTTCAACAACAGAAGAACGTGATTTGTCTGCTATGTCATTCGACAGTAACAGTGGCGAAGGTATCCAATATAAAGCGTCATTATGAGTCGAAGTTTAACGATTTCCACAACGTTGTTGGTGATGAACGAACAGCTCAAATAGAATCTCTGCGGCCGTCGCTGAATCACCAGCAGAACGTTTCCTCAAAGCAGTCAGCAAATTTAGGTGCAGCATGTGCGGTCATTTCGTTGATGATAGCGAAATCTGGCCAACTGTTCAATAATGGTGATTTTGTCAAGCAATGTATGATTACTGCATCGGAAATGTTATGTCTGGAAGCAGCTCTCAAGCTACAAACGGTGGATTTGAATCGTATGACAGTTCAACGAAGAATTTCACACCTCTCAGCGGACGTGACAAGGCACATTACAAATAAAGTAGCCAACTTTGTCTACTTCTCTTTGACAGCAGACGAGTCGACTGACATCAATTCAACAGCATAGCTACTACAGGGTGGTCGCTAGAAAAGCGGAAAATTTGAAGGTCAGATGAGATCATGAATAAAATGCGTGCTTACTCATTTTTATTTTGATTTCTTTACATCATGAATAAAATGCATGATTTTAATATCATAAAATGCATTTTGAGCATCTATGAGTGTAATATAACATATACCTTTAAAAAACTTTGTAAAAGTTATTCTTTGTAAAAATAAATAGCTGTTTGACAAATTTTCCGCTTTTCTAGCGACCACCCTGTAGTTTTTGTTCGTAGTGTGTCGTCATCGTTTGATATCACAGAGGAACTAATCGGCATTGGTTCCATGAAGGGTCAGACAACTAGGTTACTCTATTTGAGGAGAGAGTACGACTATGTAGTAGTGTTTCATTGGATTTCACGAAGCTGGTAAGTGTGACAACTGATGGAGCACCAGCCATGACCGAAGAAAGTAGTGGGCTGGTAGCACTGTTGATGAAACATTGAGGAAAGCAGAACAGACAGTTGGTGAGGTTGGTTTTTAGGCACTGATAGCATTAGTGACGAAAACCATTAATTTCATCAAATCACGAGGGCTCAATCATCGTTAGTTTCGAAGTCTTCTTGAAGAAATTGATTCAGACTATGGTGATCTTGTGTATCAATGTGAAGAACACTGGATGAGTCCAGGGATGATGCTCAGAAGATTCTGGGAGTTGATTGATGAGGTGATAGAATTCTTCAGAAACAAGAACAAAGACACAGAAGTGATTTACATGACTGATTCAGCAGGGCAAGCTGATTTGACCTTTCTGGTCGACATTACACAACATTTGAATGATCTGAATTTGAATTTGCAAGGCAAAAATCAGCTTGTTTGTCAGATTTCAAATCACGTCTCAGCTTTTAGGACAAAGTTGCAGTTGTGACGACTTCACATAAAGTTGACGTAATAAACTTTAATAAAGCTGTAGTACGTCAAAATTAAAAGCAACCTATGCAAATTTAATTGTATACAAGCCCTAATTCTGAAGCTGGTTACTTCCGCCATTTTAAATAACTAGCACCCATTTTGAAATAAAAAATGACTAATCGATCCTTAATTCCAAAAATTAAATACAGTCATTAAAAATAAGCTCCTATGTGGCCTTGAAGTCTACTTTATCTTACATTATTTAAAGATGGTGACCATTTTGAAATGAAAATTTGTCACCCTAACATTCTAACTCCGTCTTGGTATTCACACCATAAAATTTACATTATGTATTTATTTATGATCCAGATTTTATTTTTATTCATAAGTACACAGTTACTTCACGTATTTACTTGACTATACTTCTTATAAGATGTCTGTTTACAAACGCTAAAATCAGGGGTTCGATTCCTCTCGGTGGACTCGGTGGCAGATAGCCCGATTTGGCTTTGCTATAAGAGAAACATACACATACACCCCCCCCTGTTTACTTCTGTGATATCCGCTTCACAACTCAACAAACCTATCCCTTTAAAATATAAATTTTTAAAATGCGAAATTCGATACCTATCATAATATTTTACGGAAAATTGTTTATTAAATGCAAAAATATGAAATGTTTATCAACCTGAAGAAAACACGTGTACTTATATTTTAAAAGAAAATTGGAATAAACTCACACTTACAGTATAGGCAATATAAGAGAGCGGCATCTTACACTCTACTTCTTTGTTCATGCACTTACCAGAATATAAAGTAGTCTATTGGGTATATATCTAAGTGTTACAAATGTTAGCACCTTCTAATAGCTACACTTATCAAGAGTGCTTAACAGATTGTGGTATCTTCTGATCAGTCGTTTGTTTCAAGTGTCTGAGGGACGTTAATATCTTCTAGACAAGTATTTAATACTACGAGTGATTAACACGTGTCATTACCTTCTCCTCGATGGATCAATGGTATCTGGGTATCTTGCCCTGGAGGGTCAGGTTCTCTTTGACCTCTTCCTCCTTCCTGAACTTATTTTCCCTAACTGTTTGTATGTTAGGTCCTTCTCAGGGCAATGTCCATTTATAGTCTATTTTTCACAGTAGGTCAAGTTAGCTGGTGGCAATTTATTTATTTTATTTTATTATTATTATTATTATTTTAAAATACATAAATATGTAAACTATAAATATTAATATTTAAAGTTTATATACATACATATTTTACTTTAATTATTTTTCTGTATATTTAAAATATATGTTAATTGGGGAGAGATATTTAGGATTTTCTTCATCATGTACGAGGTACCTGTCTAGTTCGCATAATAAATCATTTTTCATGCAATTTTTGTTAAAATACCTAATTGTTATATTTAGGAGTCTATCTGATATGGTTGGCATATTCGAGTAATTATGAATGAATTTAGATGATATACCTTCTCCTCACTACGTTCATTATGGTTTGTTTGAATTTCGCGCACATCTACAATAGCCGTCTCTAATTTAGCAGGGTAAGACCAGGGAGAAGGCAGCTAGTCATCACCACTCACCGCCAACTGTTGGGCTACTCTTTTACCAACGAATAGTGAAATTAACTGTCACATTATAAGGCCTCACGACTGAAAGGGCAATGATGAATGGAAAAGGTTTTTCACTATATTTTGGAACATTGCTGTGGATATTTGCTCCTATACAATCACAAGATCATCAGTGAGGTCGGGCACTGATGTCGGACGACTACTGCCTGCCTGGTTCGCAGTTCTTGTTCCCATTCACCCCAAAGGTATTCGTTGGGGTTGAGGTCAGGACTTTGTGCAAGCCAATCACGTTCTTTCACACCAACCTAGGCAAACCATGTCTTTATGGACCTCGCTTTGTGTACGGGGTCATTCTCATGCTGAGAATGTTTTGGTTCGACCGGGATTCGAACCCACGACCCTCATATTAAGAGTCAAACGCCTTAACCCACCTGGCCATGCCGAGTCCTTAAAACGTCTTAAGTTAAAGAGTTGTTATTTTCATGGCCAGTTTTAATCTACAGAAGAGAGTAAAAGGTTACTTATAAAGTGTAACAAATGTAAAAACCGATATTCTAATGTGTTACACTTTCATTCTTTTCAATCTCGCTGGTTTCATTATCTACTTTAACTTGAAATATACAGGGTGGCCCGTAAGTTCCTACCCATCCATATATCTTATGTATCCAGTGCATCTGTGTGCTGTCCCTCATTCTCGCTGCATAATATTATGCGACGCCATGTTCTGTGAGACATTTTTCTCAACTTTGCAGGAGTTATTGTTCCAAATGCCGCGGTAACAGCTGCATTCAATTCATCATTAGTATTATAACGTTGTTTATAATAACATATGGATGGGTAGGGACTTACGGCCACCTTATATATGTGCTTCTATAAATTCACTTTTCGAAACATATTGCCATCTACCAGTGAAAGTACGAACTAATCCATCGAAATTACAAATTATTTTGTAACCACATTGGCTTCTCCATAAGTTAGCAAATACCTCGCTGACAGAGTGAATAAATTATCTGAATGCTATTTATGACTAAAATAATATAACTGACTGTATCAGCCAACTAACCATTCAAAAAGCCCTCAAGCGAGAAATAAGCACTGAGTACCAAACACTATTTGGCAATTGTTATGTGAAATTAACACGTCTTTAATTCCGGTTATTAAATATCATTCTTCGCACAAAATCTAAAACTAGTTTCAACAAGCAAGTACGAAACGCAGTATGTATCTTCAGTTTTGTGGGGTTTGTTTTTACAAAGTATGCTTCATTTAAATTGTTCCATCTGGTTGAAATTTATTTATTGAGGTTTCGTAAATGGATAAAAACATTCAACCTTCGGGTTTCATGGTGGTCGAACCTTCTCTACGTATGTGTTTTCTTATAGCAAGACTACATCGTGCTATCTTCTGAGCCCACCGAGGGGATCGAACCCCTGATTTTAGACTTGGAAATTCTTTATTAAAACTTTGAAGAAGTTTCTTGTTTTTCTTTTTTTATAAATCTCAATTTTCGTTTGTTTAAATATTCTACGTCATTGTCTTGGAAAATTAAAATTTCCTTTGAAATCACGTGTTACTCAAAGTTCTGACAATGTAATATAAAAGACTTTATAGGATTCTTAGTGTCTTGTGAGTTGGGTAAGATTTTATTTTAAGTCCCCAAATAAGAAAGGTTTCGTGTTCATACACTTACATTGCTTGTAATTTTACATTCTATATTTGTTTGTCTGTTAACATCTCCCACAGTTTTACACCTAATAGAATCAAACTTCACAGGCGGATTCGGAGTGACCCAAACAACAACGCAGCGTGGCACGTGGCAATAATTTAGGTTAAAGTTTATTTTATTCCTCTTTGGAGAATGAGGTATAATCATGGGCAGTCAGAAAGGTCTGTTTCTTTTTACTTCCCTGCATGGTTTAGAGTTATAGGACGCGTGACTTTCGAGTTTTCGTAATTTATCGTGATCTAAAGATGATATTATTTTCGTTGATTAAAGTTATTGAGGAAATATAAAGTCAGTAGAAGCCGTGAAGACGTTATATAAGGTCAGGAGAGAAGCTGAGAGGATATATAGTAGGAGCACTTGGATGGATCGTTTTTTGATTGTAGGAGAGAGATGTACTGGATGTACTGTTGCAGAAAGGTGGAGGCTGTGTATGTCCGATTCTGTTCAACATTAAAATCATATTATTCTGAACTTAGAGATATTTAACTTAAAGATTAGTGTTTTAAGCTTACATTGATCAGGAACAGTCCTTCTTAGGGCTGGGATCACTGAATGCTAGGTTTGTTTGAAAGTTTGCTGTAGGGGAAACGGGAGTGCTCGAAGAAAACCCACTTCACCGCTAGGGGGCCAAATAAAATTGCTCTGACCGTGCTCAAAAGATGCCATGGAAGACAGGACTATTATCAAACAAACATAAATACGTGTAATTCGGTCCAGATTAAATGCCCCCCGCTAGTTCAGCGGTATGTCTACAGATTTACAACGCTAAAATCAGGGGTTCGATTCCCCTTGGTAAGCTCAGCAGATAGCCCCATGTGGCTTTGCTGGACGAAAACACACACACATGGTCCAGAGTAAACTAACGGTTGTTAAAGTTGCTGTGTAGCTGGAAGTGTAGCATTGATCGTGCGAAGAAACGGCTTGTGAAACAAGGTTGTGGCCTCGCATAAGTAGGTGGATATTTCATCCTCGGCCGGTTTGGTTTCGAGTGTTTGCGGTTTCATATCAGTCTTCTGAAACCGCCGTGGTCTGGATCCTTCGACTCTTCTTCACGATTCGTGTTTGTGTCTCTTGGTGAAGGCTGTCAGTGGAAGCCGTTTCTAACTTAGCAATGTAAAACTAGAGGGAAAGCAGCTAGTCATGATCACTCACCTCCAGCCCTCGGGATATTATCCTTTTACCAACGTATAGTGGGATTGACTATCACATTATAATGCCCTCACGGCTGAAAGGGTGAGCATGTTTGGTGTGACGGAGATTCGAACCAGTGACCCTTAGATTACGAGTCGAGTGCCTTAACCACCTGGTCATGCCGGGCCTATTAGTGGAAGTAAAGGGGTCGAACTATATGTTTGGAGTCTTAATTATTACTGTTGTGTTGTTGTCGTTCGTGTTTAAAGAGACCTGGAGGTTAGTAGGTTGTTTGGGGACGATGGTTGGTGGTTCACTGGCTTGGGATAGATGGAGAGAACTTTTGATTGATACTGAATAATAAGTCTTGATTGGACGCCGGTAAGGGCGTTCGGCTCTGAAATGGAAGATATGAAAAACAACCATTAGATAAGATATAGTTTGCAGTCGTTTTATACGTAGCTGTCACTCTAATGAAATGGGTAATTTGGCCTCTCGTTTTGCACCGGATTCTGTGATAAGCATGTAGTTTGGTCTTGATATGAAATTCTAGAGTTTTTCTTTAATGAATTGTTTGGGCAGAGTACTCATGATGAAACTTTGTAGAAAGAACAGCAACGGCCTGTTGTGGAGACACAAGTGCAGAGGACAGCATGATGTTTCAATAGTCCTCTACCTTTTGTCTTCGGATCAGTGTGTGTGTAAGTTGTTGTCGGTCTTCTATAGTATCCTGATGGATTGTGGAGAGCATGTTATGATTGGTTTGATTCTCATTCCAGAGTTTGTTTAATTTCCTCTCGTTTAATGGAAAGGTCAACGACCCTAAGAAAAACCAAACAAGAAAAAATCAGTGGAATTATTGGTAGTGAAACACTGACTTTAATGTCGACGTTTCAAAGCTCACATACACAGATGAGGTCCATTTGGTAGAGGGCTGGAGAAAGATTCCCCCTCGTCGAAGTTCCCTGGTCTTGGTAAGGTCGAGGTTTATTCCTAGCTAGGTTTTGCCGACAAAGAAGACTATTTGAGACCGGGAGAAGTTGGAGGAAATCCGTCAAAAATTACCAATGCTGCCTGTCGTAGAATTCGCTGGCTGATGAAATATTTTACCACGAGAAAAATAACTTCGAAGTGACTCAGAGGGATGTCCTATTTATATGGCGTAACCCATGTAAGAGGAAGGCGGAGCTTAATAGCTCCTGAGAAGTGCGTTATTATTTTCTCCGTCTACTAACTCCTCCCACAATTTTAAAGATAACAAGATATCGGAATAGCCCAAGAAGTGTTCTCTCTGTATGGTGTATCCTAAGTAGAAAGGAAGGCATAATAAGAGAACAATAATGGGTTTTTCAGGATCAATGAGCCCACATCTGACATCTGATTTTGTCTTTTTCCGCCCAGCCCCGTCCCTAGATCCTTGGAGCCCAGGTGTTTAAAACTGTATTCATACGCTTACTTCCAAAACAGCGGAACCAAGCTTAAAACGCATGGACAAGACATCTAACGTGTTTTTTTTTCGGGTCCATACTCCCAAAGGTAGTTATAGGAGTAATGTAGATAATGTAAGTAAGTAACGGTTTCTGTGTATTGTGAAGGGGCATTTGAACCCCACAACCATCTTAACATGCAAATATGAAACCCCAGATCATTACTGACAGCTGTATGTATAGTTCGTGTATGTATATATGTTACAGTAGATATATATGTTTATATATATATCATGTTAGGAGATTACAGAAAGTCGTTGCTTTTAGTGAGTAGATATGTTTAATCAATAACTGGCAACACCGACTGATACCTTTGGATACCATGGTAACAACGAGAGTATGACTAATACAACCGGATGTTTATTCTCTCAACGTTTCGGATACTATGGTAACAACGAGAGTATGACTGCCATAACAGAATCTTTATTCTCTCAACGTTTCAGATAACTTGGTAAGAACGAGACTATTACTACTATAACAGGATCTATATTTTTTCAAAGTTTTGGATACCATGGTAACAACGAGGCTATGACTGCTATAACAGAATATTTATTTTTTTCAACGTTTCGATTACTAGTCTTCTTCAGGAGAGAATAACACCAGGCACCATACTGCCTCACAAAATTTCTTATCACGAAGCGGCGTGACGCAGCTACCAGAAACCTCATCCGGGTATTTTTTAGGCTCCTGATAAAAAAACAAAAAACAACCAGTACAACAAATACCATAACGGTGAGAAACTCTTTACCTGAAACTGCTCACTAATTCATAAAGTACAGTTTCTAATGAGCTTACGTTACGGTAATATTCTACATAACTCGAGTACAAATATACCAAGGTCGTCTAATTCGGATTGTCTCACTTTTATTTTTACCCCCTAACTCAGGTAACTAAAAACACATTTTGTACAGGTTCAACCAAGATGTACTTCTGTCGATTCTCAGCAGTAATTTTGAAAGCACGATTAAAAAAACAACAGAAGGATCTATTATCTCGTTGATTACCGTTTTGATACACAGCGGCGTAATTGTGTAACGAAGAATTACAGCGAAAACAAACACATGTTAATCCGCAGGACTTACGTAGATATATTATCAGGTTTTCTCAGGATACCGTTCCCTCGCTGAGCCAAAGAAACAGAAAAGTTCGCTTGTTGACACTAAACAACATGGCTCTTGGAATTTTATTATGGGGTGTTTTTGTATGGAAGGTAGTCTCGTCTTCAAAGTTTGATGTTCTTTATCGAGAAGACAAAGAAACTCCTTTCGGCCGTGAGTAATCGATTGATAATAATCAGGTTTTTAGTTGAAAATATAATCTAGTCACCAAACGTTTCTTGGAAACGTATTATTTCTGATCATTTCATTTAGAGCACTCTTTAATGGCTCACGTAACTAACAATAATCGTAGCAGATAAGTATTAACGGCCATAGAAAGTGACTTGAATCAGTTTATTATGGTCTATTTCATCCATTAGTTCCTTTGTGGGAGGGGACAAGGGCAGCCACACAAAGGGGCAAGAGGGAGCATTTGCCCCTTTAGCTTTTACGAAAAAAAAAATACTTATTGTGATGTAAACTGAATAATGTAATTAAATTAAATATTTTAAATAATTTTTATTAAAACTATAAATTATTGTTTGCGTTTAGACACACGTAATACATATTTCTGTGGGCGTTCGTCGGAGAGGGCAGTTTCATCATTTTTTTTCTTGGAGTTATAATAAGTCTCATGCTGGTACAAAACAACTTACATAAAAAAACGTAGAGTTTTTGAAGGTCTGAAATTTAGTTAAACGTTTATTTTGATACTGTTTATAAGACTAACAATTTTGTTTAGGCTATTAGGTTATTTTTAACATTGTACAAATTATAGACTTTTGGCTTGCTTTTCTTTGTTTAGACCTGATAGAGGGGGACATTATGGTTCCAAAGGGTGTCTCAGTGAGGGTAAGTTTGCATACTTCAACACATGTGTAACATCTGAAACATTTTATAAAAATATTTTGTATCACATTCTGTTATTGTTCTTCATTGTTTAACGTTCAAAATTAAACAAAGAAACGTTTTGATTAGAGAGGAGTATTTATTTATAATGTATTCTTACGTTGTGTATTTTTCGTCATTGTTGAATACTGAGATATACAGAAACAATTACTTTACATTTAGAGATAAGTATTCATTCGTATCATCTGTTAGCATAAAATAATTTTCGTTTTTCATTGTCAAATCCTGAAATACTAAAAAATAAAGGGTTTGATTATGTATAGGTATTTATTTGTTGTGTCTTATACCGCTGGGTACTGTTATTTATTGTTCGTTATTGAAAAGTTTAGATACAAAGATTCTGTTTAGAGATAATCCATCAATGCGTGATATTTTAATGAATTATTTATACTCCTTGTTTGTTTGTTTTGGAATTTCGCACAAAGCTACTCGAGGGCTATCTGTGCTAGCCGTCCCTAATTTTGCAGTGTAAGACTAGAGGGAAGGCAGCTAGTCATCACCACCCACCGCCAACTCTTGGGCTACTCTTTTACAAACGAATAGTGGGATTGACCGTCACATTATACACCCCCACGGCTGGGAGGGCGAGCATATTTAGCGCGACGCGGGCGCGAACCCGCGACCCTCGGATTACGAGTGCACGCCTTAACGCGCTCGGCCATGCCAGGCCCATTTATACTCCATGTTATGCGATACATCAGCAAACAGTTCTTTGATACCTCCATAACGTGGACACGTGGGCATGTGTGAATTTCAAGTTCTTTTTAAGTGTATATTAGAAGTCAACTGTTACGAGAATAATAACTCGTTCAATACGATAAAGAAAATCTTTATAATTAATTGGAAGTTTTATATTTTCTACAATTGTTATGGGAATGTAAATACCAACATCACTTTGTTCATAACTTGTTTCTTTTTTAGCTTTATTCGACACACTTTACGAATAGCTTTAGTGACAAACTGGTGTAGTAGGCTTTTAATGTTTATAAGAACATTTAGCGTGTTCATTTCCATTCATTTAAACCATTTATTCACTGAAGAACGGAAACACCATACCTAGCGGAAAGTAAAAGGTCTTGGATCGCAACACATTGTAAAAGGAGGTTTTCAAAACCTGATACGACACATTTGTAGTTTATCTCTGTGGGGTTTATTTTTTTCGCTGCCTAATTTTGCTTCTGTTCAGAGATTGAGTTCTCCGTTCTGTCTCATTTTTCTAACTATGAACTAAACTTGTCTACCTTGTGCAACTTCAGTAGACTATTAAAGGACATTTCTAATGTGCAGAATTCCTTTTATTAATGTACGTTTATTTTTTCTTTGGGATACCTTTACTGGTATATTTCAAACAAGCAAGAATGTTTGATATACTCTCCATCCCAAACAATAGTCACAGCAGAAGTCGAAGCACATAAAAATATGTTATTATTTTGATATATATATTAAAATCTAAATTCAGTCACACTTGTGGTTTTTGACAAGCCCTGCCTTGTATTTAGGCTTAAAAGTGATTTATGAAACTTCACTCCAGCTCATACAACAAAAAAATTCCACTATTCGGTTCCAAGAAACTAGTGCTATACCATCCAAATTAAAATCAAACTTACGAAAAAAGTTTGTATTGAGTAGATTCAATAAACGTATAGGTTAATATATAAATAATTTTCATTATTTACTAAACCTAACTTCACTCTCTATCTCCTGACAAGTTGAAATCAAAGATTAATTTTAATATGGTATCACATTCAAACTGATTCATCTTGAGAATTTCAGAAGATTGGTTTTCTTATAATTCATTATGTTCTTAACAATTGAAATATGAAGATCATGCTATCAACTAGCTTTGTCAACATGCATGTTTTATACATTTTTAAACTCGTTAAACAGCCATTGTTTGGATTTTTTATGCATCGTACGAGTTTTGACATTCATGAACTTTAAATATTCTGTTCTATTACAGGACAGAGTAGCGATTAAAGATCAAAATTCAAAGTGGCCAAACGGTGTTGTTCCTTATACGATTGATTCAGTTTACGGTGAGTGTATTGTTTCTTTAGTCGGGTTACATGTTGATTCTGCTACGGATATTAACCCCAAACTAAAGTGGTGTTAGTTCATAAACTTCCTGCTGTGTCCCTGGGAGACAGGTGTATTTGTTATAATTACATCAAAATATTCATAAAGGTTAGTTTAATTTCAGAGGAGAACATTTGTACCATAAATAAATTACTCACACACGTGGCGTCGAATTTAACCTTTATATTTGTTATTAAGTTAACAATATTGCAACTCTTTTTGTCTATAGTGTTAATATTATGTTTTAAGTGCTTGTAAATTGTTGGGTACTTCTATGGTTTGGCGCAGCCAAGTGGTTAAAGGTCTGAGATGTGATAACTTTAAAGAACTTTAACTGTGAGCGTCTTATAAAAGTGGCTGTCAATCTCATTACGTAGTTCAAAGATTCGAACAAACTCTTAGTATCAGCATGTGCTACTGGCTGGCTGTGTTATTTCTAATTTCTGTGATGTTATAATTGCAAAGAGCTTTTTACAATGGAAACTACGCTGTTGCCAAAAAGTAAGAAATGACGATTCTGTGTGTAACGAAACGATGGAGCACCCGAATCGTTTTAGTGTAGATTGTAATGTTCTACACACAACACACATTTAATAAACTGGTATCTTGTGAAAGTAATTGTATGTTTTATAGTTATAATTGTTAATGTTTAAACCATTGTCTCTATAGCTGCTTTAGTTATCTGACAATAGCCTACCAACGTATTTTTATGAATGCTTGACGTTAAATACGGATGATTTATATAATTTTACCTCAAGAATTTTAATTCAAATCTTATATACAATAATAAGGTTGATCACATTTTATGTTTTTTTGTTTTAGATTTTCGCGCAAAGCTACACGAGGGCTATCTGCGCCAGTCGTCCTTACCTTAGCAGTGTAAGAGTAGAGGGAAGGCAGCTACTCATCACCACCCACCGCTAAGTCTTGGACTATTCTTTTACCAACGAATAGTGGAATTCATCGTCACATTATAACGTCCTTACGGTTAAAAGACGAGCATGTATGGTGTGACGGGGATTCAAACCAGCGACTCTCAGATTTACGAGTCGAATACCCTAACCACTTGGCTATGCACATTTTGTGAGAATAATTTTATCAACAAAAGCCTTCCTTAAACATTTATATCAAAAGTTCTTGTCGCTAACAAAGTCTAATTTTTTTGTTTCCAAGTAAGCACAAAACTACACAATCGACTGTCTGCGCTAGTCCCACCACGGGTATCGAAATCCGGTTTTTAACCCTCTAAGTTCACAAACGTACCACTGAGCCAGTGGAAGGGACTCAATAAAAAAATTCGTTAGATTTTCATTTCAAAGTACTTATTGAGACAAAAGTTCAGTTCTAGTCATTATATTCAACAGTTTTTAATACGATTCTAGAGGGAAGTAAAACATTATCGATTTTCAAACTCGTCAGCAATGCTATGGAAATTCTACTGTACTGTTTATTTTGGCTTGGGTGTAGCTAACAGAAATCTGGTGAGGACAAAGCTCGATGACTCTGCCAAGCAACCTCTAGTGTCAAGAGACTCGGATGAAAGCGTACGTCTGACATCGACCCTGATTCTAATATATATACATACAATCTCTAACCTACAAGCGAGATGGGCTTATAGTAAGACACGATGTGATTTATTTTGTTGTATTTTATCCTATAGATGACGCTGAAAGGAATATTATCATCAGTGCCCTAACCGAAATTGAAAAGCAAACATGTATTCGATTTGTGAAGAGGGAGAACGTGGTAGACCACGTCTTCATCACTTCGAAGGAAGGGTAGGTTACAAGTAATGTTGTCTCTCTTGGTAACTCGGTTTCAATAGCTCGACTTTGTAGTTTTGAAAATAATGTCGGTCATGAACATAGGTTTAGTCTCGAACTGTGAATCTCCGTGTGTCAGACATCTAATTATTTCTTTTTGAAACCTAAAATATTGTAAAATCCAACAATAGTTCCTGACATCTGTATACATAATCAAAGCGCAAGATTACTAGCGTTTCTTTGACAGTAATTTCTAATTGCCAGTGTATGATAAAGGATTGTTTGTTTGTCTTGAATTTCGAGCAAAGCTACTCGAGGGCTATCTGCGCTAGCCGTCCCTAATTTTGCAGACCAGAGGGAAGACAGCTAATCATTACCACCCACCGCCAACTCTTGGGCTATTCTTTTACCGACGAATCAATTGTTGGGTTACTTTAACTTATGCCCAGGACACCCGAAAATGGAATGTGATCTCTCTTCTTTTTTTGTAGCAATGTGCTGCAAACTGTAAACCCTCTGATTAATACATCGGCTTGTTAACCTCTGGACCACCTTTCACAGTACTACAAATAAGTAACTTCGGTTACAAAAAAAAATTGGCACATAAACATAACGAAATAAAAGTATAAGAGGTCAGTGTTAGTAAACCTTATACAGAGTGTTCTCTTCACTAATGTAACAAAATAAATTACGTATTACCAACTGTGGTTTTCGGAATAATAAAGGTTAGCACTTCACATTTGTTTGTGGTCAATGGTGCTGCTAGTACATCTCAACACAGGAACACTTCAGATCATTCATTAGTTAATGGTGCTGCTAGTACATCTCAACACAGGAACACTTCAGATCATTCATTAGTTAATGGTGCTGTTAGTACATCTCAACACAGGAACACTTCAGATCATTCATTAGTTAATGGTGCCAATAGTACATCTCAACACAGGAACACTTCAGAAAATTCATTAGTTAATGGTGCTGCTAGTACATCTCAACACAGGAACACTTCAGATCATTCATTAGTTAATGGAACTGCTAGTACACCTCAACACAGGTACACTTCAGATCATTAATTAGTTAATGGTGCTGTTAGTACATCTCGACACAGCGAAACTTCACATTCGTCCTTGGCCGGTTAGTACATCTCAACAATGAAATATTTCAGATTTGACTTTGGTCGGTGGTACTGTCAGTACATCTCGACATAGTAGCACTTCAGATGCTGGTTAATGGTGCTGTTAGTACACCTCGATACATAGATTATTCGTAACTCGATGGATGACCATACGATAATCCACTCCCTGCCAACATTTCTGGAGCAATCGTCATGGCAATTTCGCCATACAGCCAATGTCCTTCACCAAAGCTACCACATATAAACTACAGACTTCAGTTTCCCACAATCCACAACCTTCAGCTATTTATCTGATGTGGTTTCTCTATAGTTTTTTTAACTTTTATAGCTTAAATCACAAATGTTTTTTTATACTTCACTCTCTTTTTATTTCTTCTTTACTTACCGTAAACATTTTTGTAAATCTCTGAAATCCACACTCATTGCTTGACTGGGATAAGCCTGACTCTAGAGCACTTATGTTTTTTTCTCAGTAGTGTACAAATAGTCTGTTTCTATTTGAAGTTGCTGGTCGAATGTTGGTCGTCTCGGGGGAAAGCAGATCGTCTCTCTTCAGCGTGATTCTTGCGTGCACAAAGGTGTGGTAATGCACGAGATAATTCATGCCATTGGATTCGAGCACGAGCACAATCGACCTGATAGGAACGAATATGTTATTATAAAATGGGAGAATATCCTTCCAAGTAAGCTACGTTCTATCTTATTACCTTTGTAGGGGTGGGAAGGTGGTTACGAGATCACATTACAAAAAAAAATAAAAAGATGTAATCTACTTAGTTTTATATGTAATCGAATTAATATAAATATATTTATTATCATTACAGGTAATTTTTACCAGTTTGATATTGTCTATGCGTTTGAGTTCGACACTTTTGGAGAACCATACGACTATAAATCCGTAATGCATTACAACTACAAGGCTTTTTCCAAAGGTTCAGGTCCAACACTCTTGCCTATAAAGAGTTCCGTTCTACCAACAGAATTAGGAGAGGCCCTAACGAATGACATGCTCACCGAAACCGACATCAAGAAACTAAACAGATTTTACTGCGATGAATACAACTAGTAAGTCACATCGGTGGCTGGACTAAAATGTATTTAAACAAGGTATATAAACTCGCATGTTGTTTAAAATACATCCTCTTACTTAACTAATTTACTCTCTAAGCTACGGTTTAATACATCAGTGGTTTCGAGAAGCATTCTTCCAAAGTAAAGCTTCAATCGTGTATTCGAAGAGAACGTCCGGGTTGTTAAAGATTAAAATAATATATAAGCTCAGCTGAATATGTGTTGTCACTTAAACTGTTGTTAATAAAAGACTAATAAAAATATCTGTTATTTGGTTTGTTATAAACATTTACGATCCAGAACCACTTTATTTCTTTCCAAAACTTTATTTTTTATTTATAGATTAAATGTATATAATAAATTGTAACTCATACACTGACCATTGGTATATATATTATCGTTGAGTAGGAAAATGAAGTGTTTGAGCTTCTCAGTAACTGGCGGTGAAAAAAAGACACACTAAAAATGTAAGAAGACATTTGTACACAGGTAATAACGTTTTAACTTTTCAGTGGACTGTTCTTATGTTGAATACTAGGTATGGGTGTGTGTGTTTTCTTAGAGCAAAGCTAGATGGGACTATTTGCTAAGTCCACCGACGGGAATCTAGCCCCTGATTTTAACGTTGTAACTCCGTAGACTTACCGCTGTTCCAACGGGTAACGACTAAGTGAATGTTTTGTTGTTGTTTTTTGCTCAACTTTAACGGCATTTTGTGGAACTCTTGGGACACAGCAGAAATCCCCATGCTTCAAAATGGCCGTCTCTAGTGAAGATCTTTTCGGAACAGGAAGAGCATCTAACCAGCAACACTAGCACTCCACTCAAGTGGAGGAACTGAATTCGTCATCTTGGAACAAAGATGATTAAATATATAGATATTCATAAGCATATCGTATTTCGAACTTTGAACCTTCCGATCCACAGCCTAGAACTTATCCAATAGCCACTCGCAGCCTTTTACTATAGTTATTCGCTACAGCAAAACAAGACTGCCAGCATTCTCTGAAGTAACAAGTAGCATTTTACTTTTATAAGTCCATGAATCAGAAGGTGGTGTGAAGAGCTATTTAAAAATCAGATGACTACGTTCATATTATTGATCAAATGCACGCGTTACAAAAACGAAATTACTCATTTTTATGATGGTTTCAACTTTAACATAATGTCTTTGGACACTCTTAGATCGTTAGTTTGTTGGCCAGACAAATGTTTAGGTACGGCTAGCACACAAAGCCTTCGTGTAGGTTTGCGTCAAATTCAAGTTAAGCCAGTTAGTTTACTATTTAAAACGCAGATCTACACAGTAGACTACTTATCTTGCGCCCACAACAATTGTCTGAATCAGTGTTTTTATCATTGTAAGGCCTCAGAGTTACTGCTATGTCGCCCTGGGACAAAATCTTTTTCATAACTATGGCATTACTAATAACTGTGCCCGGCATGGCCAGGTGGGTTAAGGCGTTCGACTCGTATTCTCAGAGTCGCGAGTTCGAATTCCCGTCGCACCAAACATGATCACCCTTTTAGCCGTGGGGGGCAAAATGTGGTGGTCAGTTTCACTATTCGTTGGTGAAAGAGTATTCTAAGAGTTGGCGGTTGGTAGTGATGACTAACTGCCTTCCCTCTAGTCTTACCCTGGGCCTGGCATGGCCTAGCGCGTTATGGCGTGCGCTTCGTAATCTGAGGGTCGCGACAAACATGCTCGCCCTTCCAGCCATGGGCACGTTATAATGTTACGGTCAATCCCACTTTTCGTTGGTAAAAGAGTAGCCCAAGAGTTGACGGTGGGTGGTGATGACTAGCTGCCTTCCCTCTAGTTTTACACTGCTAAATTAGGGACGGTTAGCACAGATAGCCCTTGAGTAGCTTTGTGTGAAATTCCAAAACAAACAAACAAAAGTCTTATCCTGCTTAATTTGGGACGGCTGGCAAAAACAAAACAAACAAACTAATAACTGTAGTGTTTATAGGACGTTTGAACAAACGTCAATATAGTGTGCTACTATAACGTACACACATTTATTCTAAATTATAAAAACATAATGAAAGCCAGTGCTGTGACTTGTATTTTCTACAACCTAGAGCGCTCCGTTTAATGTAATAATTCACTTTTGAACTGTGTTTCTTTAATGTGGTTATAATCTAGGTTTAGTTGAGAATTAAACAACCTTAAACAAACAGTATTAAATATAGAACTATAAAGAACACATTATTTCACTTGTTGCTTAAAGAAACTCGTTATAAATATTTCGCTTTCTCTTTTGACTCGCGGTCAAATTCCAGGTTAAATTCCCCAGGAGGATACAACTCAAGTAGTCCATTGTGTTGTTTTGCTTCAAACGAAACAAACGATTTCTCAGATTCGAACATTCGACTGAAAGTATACTTTTTATTTGTCGTAATTATATTAAAAAGTAAATTAAAACCGGAAACCTAAAATAAATGTTACATTAGTTCATACTTATAATACTATGATTTACTCCTCACAGCTACAACACTCAACATTATCTTACCTGGTATCGATAAAGATGTGCGTTTTTAACCCTTTGATTTCCAACATAGGTACGTTTCATACCCGTATTAAATATTGATTCATGACATAAGCATACCATTTCATTGCCTATAAAGTTACCAAAACTTCTACTTATAAGAGTCATAGCTCACGTTGGCTTTGTGGGTGATTGGTAGATGACAAAAATAAAATATCGTCACAAACGTATCCATGTTCATCGTTGCGTTTGACAGTTCGATGAGGTTGTTTGTTTTGGAATTTCGCGCAAAGCTACACGAGGGCTATCTGCACTAGCCGTCCCTAATTCAGCAGTGTAAGACTAGAGGGAAGGCAGCTAGTAATCACCACCCACCGCCAACTCTTGGACTACTCTTTTACCAAAGAATAATGGGATTTACCGGATCATTATAACGCTCCCATGGCTGAAAGGGCGAGCACGTTTGGTACGACCGGGATACGAACACGTGACCCTCAGTTTACGAGTAAAACGCCTTAACCCATCTGGAAATGCCATACCTTCTTTTATAGTCTGGCTGTGTGATTTACCCTTGTCCAGGGTCACTAATGAAGGGAAGAATTTCCCTCCCAAAACTTGTCTAACTCTGTGATACGTGACGAATCCAAAAAGGGATTAACCTCAGAATTCTTTCACATAGAGCTTCATAATCTTAACTCTAATCTACAGAAGATATAGTGAGTATACTCACACATTTATTTTTAGTCCACGGTTATATTCAAACTTAGCACAATACCAGTTTCAGAAAACTAACCAAAAGAACATGAAGAGTTTACTAAAAATAAGATTCAAGCTCAAAATAATTTGTAAAATGAACTTACCATTTCATGGATGTGGGGGGGGGGCTCCTAATTCACACCGCAGCTGAATGTTTGGAATGTTAAAAGCTAGATTTGATTGTGTTTTGTTGTTGTTCAATCTTGCCAGATGAACCTGCATGTCTCTGGGGTTTAACATGGTGTTGTTTAAAGTGGTTACTAAAATCAGTTCCTTGAAGGTAGAAGAAACCCGTCATAAGACGATATTGACATTATGTCCAAATATTTTGAAAAACTGACGTCCATCGGGAAGCCAGTGGTATATTAATGGACGATAATCAGAGATTGGATTCCCCGAGGTAAGCAGAACACATTGACTTTTGCCCTAAAAAAAAGACAAGGGCCTCAAAAGGCTTAGCCAAATTATACACATTTTGTTCGCACTGTTGCTATATAGTAAAGTTTTAAAGGAAATAACAAGAAGAGTTTCTTTCCTTGTAGTTAAGCAAGAGGCTCCACCCACCATATACGTCACAGAATTTCTACGTTAACACAAACTCTCTACCAGTAAGCAAACAGATACTCACATCACAAATAATTCCGGTTTCACTAAGTAAACAATCATGAAACAAAATTCAACAGATTACAGTGATTTTTTTTAGAAAATTCCCTCTTTCAAATTTTTAAAGAAGAGACAGGGATGCAGATCATATTTTCAGAATCTGAATATGTGGGATCGTACCTCACTTTTGGCGAGAAATTTGGATGAGGACATACCTAGAAGTTGATTTTTGAGACATTTTCTTAGGGTAGGATAAAGAATAGGCTATTAATATATATTAGTACACTTATCCCACTGTTAGCCCGAACACGAAAGAGTGATGTTACCCTGACCTTTAAGCATTCTTTCAATGACTCGGACTGGATGAGCAGAAGATTAGTCTTACAAAAAAACTACATGAACTGTGACATATAACACACTAGAGGTCGTCCTTCCGCTTGCACCGTAACAGAAATACAAATTGAACCATTGCGCGAGGACTATTTTACAAATGCGGATTCCCTGCAGATAATTACACCCAAAAAGGGGGAAGGTGTGACAGCACCTTTTGTCGACGTACAACATTATCTAGTATATGGAGTGACTTGAATTTGACTAACCTACCACTGTTGCCCGTGTTTTGAAGATAACTGTTAATGGAAATGGGGCACAGTTGCACCTGTCTTGAAACAGTAAAAGCCGTTTCACGTGGGGTATTCTCCTCGCATCACGAAGGGTTCCATTTTGTAGATTCTGGAACCCTAACCCATTTTGAAGCTGGAATAAATAATTCAGATGGTTTAACAATTCTCATAGACTTTGACCGCTCTCCAATTACCAATTTTTGCGAAAATACATTTACTTCCAAGGATACTTTCGTGTATAGTACCACTGTTTGTCTTGTATGCCCTACCGAGTTATTTATATGCATAAGACATCACATAAATACTTGATTGTATATTGTTCACAAATTATAAAAGTGATAAATGAATGAATATTAACCTCTATGATCAACACTAAACGCTTATGATTAACGTAAACCAAATACAACATTCCAAGAAAAGAACCTCATACCAACTGTGAATCGTGGAGGTGGAAGTGTCATGGTTTGGCGCTGCTTTGCTGCAGCAGGACCTGGACAACTCACGATCATAGAATCCTCCATGAATTCTACTGTGTATCACAGGATGCTTGAGGATCATGTGAGACCATCTGTTCGAAAATTAAAGCTGAAGCGGAATTGGACCCTGCAACACAACAATGACCCAAAACATACCAGTATATCCACCAAGGACTGGTTGAAAACTAAGAAATGGAGATTTCTGGAATGGCCGAGTCAAAGCCCAAATCTTAATCCCATTGAGATGCTGTGGGGTGACTTGAAACGGGCTGTACATGCAAGAAACCCCTCAAACATCTCACAACTGAAAGAATTCTTCATTGAGGAGTGGGGCAAACTTTCTTCAGACCGATGTCAGAGATTGGTAGATGGCTACAAGAAGCATCTCACTGCAGTTATTTTAGTCAAAGGAGGTAACACTAGCTATTAGGGGGTAGGGTGTCCTAACTTTTTCCTCAGTTATAATATGCATTTTTGTAAAATTACATTTACAGAAGATCCTGAAAAGTACTTTCTTCAATTTTAATTGTTGAGTTATATTCCTATAATCTCAGTATTGTTAAAATTGAGATTAAATATCTACATATCCAAAAATGTTACACAAATACACAGGCTTTCATAGGGTGTCCTAACTTTTTCGCATGACTGTACGAAGAACAACTATAAAATGTTATTACATAACTGTCTTAATAAGTAGGAGTGAAATGCTGTTTCAAGTAGCCTTACCAGAAACAATCCAGATTTGTCTAAAATTCTGATATATGTTATTGTTCGACTTATCGGTTTGTTTGTTTTTGAATTTTCGCGCAAAGCAACTCGAAGGCTATCTGCGCTAGCCGTCCCTAATTTAGCAGTGTAAGACAAGAGAGAAGGCAGCTAGTCATCACCACCCACCGCCAACTCTTAGGCTACTCTTTTACCAATGAATAGTGAGATTGACCTGAACATTATAACGCCCCAACAGCTGAAAGGGCGGGCATGTTTGCTGCGACTCTCAGATTACGAGTTGAACACCTTAACCCATTTGACCATACTTAGATTGAAGTCTGAACGCACCCAAGTAAATGAATCGCTCATAAAAGGCTTCGACACAGAATAATCTAAAATAAACTACAAACAAGGAGATTAATTATCATGCTTTAAACTTTCACTTTAAAAGTTAAATAAACGGAAACTGTTGCAAAACAAAATCATTTAACGTCAAAGAAATTTCTACAGGTAATTTTATATATAGTTTAGTCCCCCGCTGGTTCAGCGGTAAGTCTACGGGTTCACAACAGTAAAATCACGGTTTCGATTCCCCTCAGTGGATTTAGCAGACAGGCCGCTGTGGCTTTGCTATAAGAAAGCATACGCGCACACACATATGTAGCTAAAGATCAAAAATGGCTCCCAAAATTAACATATTGAAATCAATTGTGAGCCACCTACCATATGTGAACCAATTTTAACAAGTAATGTATCAATAATATATCATTTCTAATCATACTATTTAGGAATATTTAACATAAAGCAAGGTAAGACGTGATTTCCGACGTGTTCGTTCAAACCCTGTCTTTCACTGATATGGATAATTATTGCAGCAATAAATGGTTTTTACGAGAAGCATTGCAGTTTTCAAACGTTCCCCGTAATCTCTTGTTTTGTAATTTCTTGAGTGTAAACTTTGTTTACTGTATCTGGGTGTGTTTCAAAACGTTCGCATCTCGCTAACTGGTAAATGGCCATTGTCCACACAGTTCTTCTTGAAGTGGGCTGTACTTGTCATTTGTCCCTTGACATGTTGAGGATGATGTGTAACTTTGAGGGTGGATGAAATTTATATAAGTTGTTGCGTCATATACCACCGTAACTATCAGTATGCGCACATGTGGAAACTGGTTCAAAGTAGTTGTTTAATCACGTTGGAAGCCCTACATGCGATGAAAGAGTGTATTAAACAAAAAGTAAGTCTTGTGGCTGTTTGAATTGTGATGTAAGCGAAAGGATAATTTGTTCATATATTTAGTTCATGAGCAACCGTTATGATGACGTGTGATTTGTTTGGCTTCCCTGAACATTTATTTTTACTATTATTACTGTATCTCCGTCTGTTTTGTAAAAAATGGCCAAGTATCTATTGTCCTATTAAAGTTAATCTGGTTAATATGATATTGATTAAATTAATCTGGTTAATATGAAATTGATAAAGGTAATCTGGTTAATATGATATTGATTAAGTTAATCTGGTTAATGTGATATTATTAGGTTAATCTGGTTAATATGATATATATTGGTTGAGTTAATCTTGTTAATATGATATTGATAAAGTTAATCTGGTTAATATGACATTGATAAAGTTAATCTGGTTAATATGATATATATTGATTAAGTTAATCTGGTTAATATGACATTGGTTAAGTTAATCTGGTTAATATGATACATATTTGTTAAATTAATCTGGTTAATATGATATTGATAAAGTTAATCTGGTTAATATGACATTGGTTAAGTTAAGCGAATTAATATAATAAAACTTGGTCGATGGTATTTGGGTATTTTGCCCTGGAGGGTCAGGTTCACTTTGACCTCTTCCTCCTTCCTGAACATATTTTCCCTAACTGTTCGTTATTTAATATAATATTGGCTGTGTTTGTTTGTGTTTGAATTTCGCGCGAAGCTACAAAGAAACTATTTGCGATTGGAGTCAAGTGCCTTAACCACCTGGCCATTCCGGGCCTGTTTGTTATAGACAAAATATATAATTTGTCGTTAAAATTTTGATCATGCTAGTGTCGTGGCATAGACAGACGCATGCATGTTTTACTTTTTCATCATTGCTCACAAGTTTCTAAAAGTTTCTAAATGTAACTGTCATTCACTGCATAAGAAGACGGTGGAATGTAATTCGCCCACCTCCTTAAAGGCTTCTTAACAATGAGTCATGTAAAAAAAAAACTCCAGCACAACATTAAAACTAAGTAATATACATTTTTTTATTAAGTCCCGTGGCAAATTTTTACATAGACAAAATACTTTCCAATTCTTTCGTTGCTTTATTAACAGTAATAACTGTTAAGCTTCTTCAGATCCAACGATGTAAACCGGTCCTCTTCAAGACCGAGACCTAACTCATTAATGTCCACTCCTTCCTGTTTTGGTGTCATTGATGGCTCTCTACCTCTAGCAAATGCCCATCCATCATAATGCATAACTGACCTGTAATCATAAGCTTGAGACAGCGTATCGAATTCAAAAGCGGATGCTACTTGAAACTGGTCCCAATTGTCTATAAAGAACAAACCATAATTAGTTTTTTCCTTCATCAAATGCAGAACTTTATATTGGCGAAGTTAAGCCTAAAACTTAAGTTATTTCTAATTATTCTGGTCAATAATCTAACAATAATAATTATGCACGTGAAGATAAAGTAGAATCATTACCCAAATCGTACTTTTATTTTCCATGCATGTACAAGAAATGTGGACAGTGACGTAACTTTACAAAACTATCACTGCTTTTCAAGCTCTGGGTGTGTATCCATCAACATGCGTACCCATCTATCTACCTTCTTTTCTATGTATGTGATCCATTATATTATTATATTTAACCTTTTTTCTACCTACCTGTCTATTAATTTACTTATAAGTATGTTTTTATTACATTTATATATATCTACCTAATTATATACCCAGACGTATCTATCACCATAGGTACCTTCCTTTTTTTTTAACTAAATTACTCCTACCTATTTTGTTTCTCTCCAACTACGCATGAGATTTAAACAAAATAATATTTCATTTTCAATACATATATTCTTCATCACACTAACCCTCGTTAAGAATTAATAACGCATTGTTGTTTATAAACACGATACGAGACAGTTCTAATGATTTGTTCTGAGTTACGTACAACTGCCTAAAAACCACGTGTATAAGAAACATACTTTTGTCAATATTTGCCCACAGAATATTCAAATAGAGATTTCTGTCAGGTCGACTGTGCTCATGTTCGAAGCCAAGAGCATGCATTAGTTCGTGCATGACAATGCCCTTGTATATGCATCCATTGCTAGCGAGAGAAACATCTTGCCTTCCACCAATACGTCCCATATATGACCAACATCTGTATAGAAAGAAGAATAAAATAACAAATTAGAGAAATATTTGTTTGATTTTGAATTTCGCGTAAAGCTACACGAGGGCTATCTGCGCTAGGAGTCCCTAATTTACAGTGTAAGACTAGAGGGAAGACGGATAGCCATCACCACCCACCACCAACCCCTGGGCTACTCTTTTACCAAGGAATAGTGGAATTGATCGTCACATTATAACGCTCACTCGGCTGAAAGGGCAAGCATGTTTGGTGCGACGGGGATTCGAACCTGTGACCATCAGATTGCGAGTTGAGCGCCCTAATCACTTGGCCATGCCAGGCCATTAAAAAAAATAAATGAAGTAAGAAATTAGTTCTTTCTCTTGGCTCAGCCCGTCGTGGCCAAGTGGGTAAGGCACTCGACACTCGTGATCCGAGTGTTACGGGTCTGAATCCCAGTCACACGAAACATGTTCTCCCTTTCAGCCGTGGAGATATTATAACGTCACGGTCAATCCCACTATTGGTTGGTAAAAAAGTAGTCCAAGAGTTGGTGGTGGGTGGTAATGACTAGCTACCTTCCCACTAATCTTCCACTTCTTAATTAGAAATGACCAGCACAGATAGCCCTCGTGTAGCATTGTGTAAAATTCAAAACAAATCTCTTGGCTCAGTACAGTCAATTTGGAAAAGAAACGACTCCACAAAAACATGTATTCGTAGAACATGTTAAATAAACTTCAGAATCTGGCCAGAATTATTATTTTTCTCAAGATGTTTAGAACGTTTAGTACTTTCGAACGTTCTTCACTAATGACATAAAAAAGCACAATATCACAAAAATATGTCACGCGTGCAAATATGCTAAAATCAAAACATAATGTTGTTGTTATTGTGTTTTATCGTAAAGCCTCAGAACGAATTATCTGAGCATCGACTGCAGGAATCAAACCTTAGATAATAACTATATAATTCCTCATGCCTAACGCGTAACCCCCAGGTTTACTTGTTGCAAACAAAAAAAAAATTCACTGCTTAGTAAGAAACAATACTAATAAAAATATACTAATATTTAGATACTTTTTTGTCGAATTATTTCGTTCGTTTGTAGTTCGTTAAGCGCAGAACCACACAACGAGCACTATGTGCTCTGCACTCCACGGATATCGAAACCAGGTTTCTGGCGTTGCAAGTCAGAA
Organism: Carcinoscorpius rotundicauda; assembly: GCA_011833715.1. Lineage (NCBI taxonomy): Eukaryota > Metazoa > Arthropoda > Merostomata > Xiphosura > Limulidae > Carcinoscorpius > Carcinoscorpius rotundicauda. Next base: position 14,225,644 of record CM022398.1, on the reverse strand, counting down.
AACACCGCTGTGGCACTGTTTGTTTTTGTATTTTAATTTAGCGCAAAGCTACACAAGGGGTATCTGCGCTCGCCGTCCCTAATTTATCAGTGTAAGGCAAGAGAGAAGGGAGCTAATCATCTCTACTCACCTCCAACTCTTGGGCTACTCTTTCACCAACGAATGGTAGGATTGACCGAAACATTATAACGCCCTCACCGCTGAAAGGACGAGCGTCTTTGGTGTGACGGGGATTCTACCCGTGAACCTCGAATTACGAGTCCAGTATCTTAACCACCTTGCCATGCTGGGCCAAAACTTTTGGATAACAACACCTTAGAATCATCAGACAAGGGAATAATGGTTCAGATGAATCATCAAACAAGGGAATAATGGTTCAGATGAATCATCAGACAAGGGAATAATGGTTCAGATGAATCATCAAACAAAGGGAATAATGGTTCAGATGAATCATCAGACAAGGGAATAATGGTTCAGATGAATCTTCAGACAAGGGAATAATGGTTCAGATGAATCATCAGACAAGGGAATAATGGTTCAGATGAATCTTCAGACAAGGGAATAATGGTTCAGATGAATCATCAAACAAGAACCATCAAACTTCTTAACCAACCCGGTCATGCCTGGCCCCTGGGGCACTGAGGTCCCGGATTATTTTATTGAATAATACTTATTTAGTCTCATAATATTTATTAATGTTCACGATAGCGTCTGATAACGTTTCAACGTCCAATACTATCATAGTTGGACCCTATAAAAATTGCTAACTGTTCAAGGCAACGTCTGATAATGTTTAAACATCTAATACTATCACAGTAGCACCCTATGAAACTTGCTAACTGTTTAAGGCAACGTCTTATAATATATATATGTAAAAACGGTTCGTTTGGGTTGAGAAAATGTTTTACATAGAGGAACGAACAACATTTTGACCTTCTTCGGTTGTCAGATTCACAAAGAAAGAAAGAGGTAACTGACCGTAAGTTGACCACAAGTTTGAAAGGGGTTGTGTAGCTGAGTGTCGAAATGTAGAGGGCGGGCTTAGATATTTGAATATATAGTTTTATATTATTTATTTTATTATTATTATTTATTATACCTCCCTGTGGCTCAGCGGTATGTCCGTGGACTTGGAACGCTAAAATTCGGGTTTCGATGCCCGTAGTGGGCAGAGCACATATAGCCCATTGTGTAGCTTTGTGCTTAATTCAAAAACAACAACATTATTTATTATATTCTTTTTAATATAGGTATAAAGTGTTCCTTTGTATTGGTTTATTTTGGGCTTGAGTTGTTCTATTTTGTTTTGTTTCATGTGCTGAGTCCCAAGGAATGTATAGTCCAGCATGGGTGATTTTTCGGTGGATTTCTGTTTTGAATTGTGTGTCGGTTCTTATAATTTTGAGGTTAAGAAATGATATTTGATTGCTTTCTTCCTGTTCACATGTGAAGTTAATGTTAGGATATATAGAGTTAATGCGATTGAAAAAATTAAGTGTGTGTTCTGTAAATCTGAATCCCGCAACCGTGTCATCTACATATCTGTACCAGTATAGTGGTGGATGTAATGTTGTGTTAATTGCTTGTGTTTCAACTTGTGTCATAAAAATATTGGCTAGAACTGGTGATACTGGGTTGCCCATGCTTAGGCCATTTGTTTGTATATAGTTTTGGTTGTTGAACATGAAGTTTGTCTTCATAGTGGTGAATTCTATGAGGGTTGCTAATTGGTTGCTGGGAATGTCTATAGTTGGGTTATAGTCTCGGATGTCGACTTCCAAGGATATCTTGCAGGCTTCAGCGGTTGGGACTTCTGTAAATATGGATATAAGATCAAAACTGACCATTAAGGATTTATGATTAAGTTGTTTAAGATTACACTTGAATTTAAAAGAGTATTTGATGAATGAGCTGGCTGATGTTGCATATTTGGAGAATGCCCATGCTATTTATTTACCAAGATTGTTATTAAACGATTCATATGTGGACATTATTGGTCATAATGGACAATCTAATTTATGAGGTTTGGGGATGCCGTATATTTGTGGTGTGCGTGATTCGATTTTACGTAGGTAGGGATAAAGTGTTTGTGAAATTGTGTTGGCTTTTTTCATTTTTAGTAGTATTTTATTTAGTTGCGTTTTGTGTCTTTGTTAGATTTGTTTGTATTGGTTTAAATTTGTTTGTGTCTGATAGGATTTTTTGGATATATTCATTCGTGTTCATTATGAGTATAGTGTTACCTTTATCTGCTTTTAGAATTTTTATGTTTTTGTCTTGTTTTAGGTTTTAATGGAATTAATGTCTCTTTTTGTAAGCTTGTTTTTTAGCTTTCTGTTTGATGAAATTATGTTAATGGTTTTGTGAGAAAATTCTTTGAAAAAAATCGTTTAAGATGTTGTTTTCAGGTGTTTATGAAAAATATTAATTTTTAATTTTTTCCTGGGAAGTTTGGCTGTTGGATGTCACTAAAATTGTCTAAGTTGTCTTCTTTTTGTTGGCTAGATCTTATAAACATGTTTTGATTTCTATGGTTGGAATATACCTAGGTGCTGTTGCGAAGTTGAGTCCTTTGTTAAGTAGATGTATCTCGTCTGTGTTTCATTGTCGGTCGGATCTGTTAATTATGAGGTTAGTCAATGGTTTGTCGTGTGGATGTCTTTTCTGTTGTTTGCATCTTAGTTTTTCTAGTTTTCTGTTGTGGCAGATATTTTTCTCTACAAGTGAATTTTCTCGACATCACTGATTATTATTTCATCACGGTTATTGTACGAGAAATGTAAGTCTTTGTGTTTTTCTCAGTGTATTTGTACTTACCTGTTACCATTATGTCTGAACAAGCATACAGTACACCAGTATTAACAGTACACGCTCACACGATCGTTAAGAAACTAAGAAATTTAAACCAAAGAATTATCAATGGAAGAAATGACATCTATTTCATTCAACAATGTAGAAAGGAACAACTAACCCCTAATTTTGTAAAGGTAAAACTGTCAAAAATTTTAATAAATACACAAACATTATCCAGGATTTACAGAAAAACTACTTAAAGCCAGGTTGAACACAAAATACAAAGAACTACATGACTTACAAAAACAAAAAAATAAACCTAGACCATCAACTAGCATGCTGCATTAAACCAGAGATTTACGGACTTATGCAACGAAACATAAACCAAATCAATACTAAGAACGACAGAGACAAAAAGATCTGCCACAACAAAAAACTTGAAAAACTAAGATGTAAGCAACAGAAAAGACATCAACACTACAAACCGTTGACCAACCTCATAATTAACAGATCCGACCGACAATTAAACACAGACGAGAAACATTTACTTAACAAAGGACTCAACTTCGCAACAGCACCTAGGTACATTCCAACCATAGAAATCAAAATATGTTTAGAAGATCTAGCCAACAAAAAGAAGACAACTTAGACAATCTTAATGACATCCAACAGCCAAACTTTCCAGGAAAAATTAAAAATTTATATTTTCAAAATACGAGGACATATTCCTCATTTTGTGATATGCTACCATTTTTTAAACTAAAGATTTCTCACAAAAACGCGTTTGTAGATAATGGCAATACGCTTGATTCTCACACGAATGAAGCTAAATAAGACAAATATGGTGAACTCTCTCTATGTCTCAAGTTATTCCTGGTTGAAGGTGAAAATCATCGAACGTGTGAGTTTATCATTTGTGTTCAATTGTCCAATCTTGAGATCTGGGCGGCATCTAGTGTCTCAAACAAATACTACAATAAATCTCTCTCATGTTCTAAGAAAAATCAAGTGACGATAACAATACTTACCCGTCCATAGAACTAATATATAGATAGTCCCTCTCAGTGCTTCGTTCCACAAACCTTATGCAAGTAAGTTTCGCATATTCTTCCATAGCACTCTTTATTACAGCTACATTTGATGAGCCTGAAATAATGGTATAAAACATGTAATAAGTTGAGCAAAGTTCAAAGGTTATACGTTCTCTGGATTTTCTTACCTGCCTTGGGTATAATAACCATGAAATCTACAATGAAAGCTCCGTAAGCGAAATAAACAATAGACACAATACTACAGTTTACGTTACAAAGATACTGTTCTTTAAGTTTTCTTTTTGTGGTTTAAAAATCTCAGTGAGCTTGCGAATTTTGAAAAGTAATTCTTGATGACGAGAAATCCACTTGAAGTAAAAATGTATTGTGAAGACGGCTGGTATTGGTATCAGTACTTTAATTAAAATAACATACAGTAAAACGTTTCGACCTTCTTAAGTCATCTTCAGGCTAACATAAGAGTTTGCTGCTATTGGTTAAGTCATCTTCAGGTTATCATAAGAGTTTGCTGCTATTGGTTAAGTCATCTTCAGGTTATCATAAGAGTTTGCTGCTATTGGTTATTTCTTTTACTGATGTCGGAAATATATGGTGTGCAGCAGTGTGAGGTTTTGTAGTTTGTTGTATTTTGGGATCTATTATCGTCTGTTTGTTATTGATTGTGTTGTTGATCTAGGTGTGTGTGTATAATTTTATCAAAGGTTTATGGAAGAAATTTAGAAAAAACCTATAGCAAAACACAACATTCCAGTAAACACTGAATTTATTTAAAAACTAGGTACGAAACTAAGGTCCATACTATGTAAAAACTACACTGACAAACACCACACCAACATAATTTATAAAATATAATGTGATAACTGCCACAACTTCTTTATTGGAGAAACAAGTAGAAAAATGGAAAGCAGATTCAAAGAACATAAAAAACACCTTCACACGTTATCGAACACTGCAAGTCAAATAAACACAAGATAACCGAAGAAAACTCCTATATACTAAGTAAGGAAGCAAATATAAACAAACGTAAAATTAAAGAAGTCCTACTTATACAGCAACTAAAACCAAAATTCAACCAATATAAAGGAACACCTTTATACCTATACTAATTAATAACCTAACATCTAACTGCAACGCCCCCTACAATATCACATATATTTATACTCCAGTCCCTAATGCATGTGCCCAGCAACGATCAGTAGCAAACTCTTGTTAACATGAAGATGACCTAAGAAGGTCGAAACGTTGGTATTTACCTTATTTCAATTGAAGTGCTAATACCTTGAGAATACAAGAATTTTGAAAAGTTTTACCCATTCAATGAAGTACATATAGGTTAACTTGTTTTGTCAACAAACTATAATCGTTTTACATTTTTAAATGTGAAAACTAAGGCACTAGTAATGAACTGCTGATACCATAAGTTACCCTAAATACTAAAACAACACACGTTTTACTCATATGAATGAACTGATGATACCATAAGTTACCCTAAATAAGAAAACAACACACGTTTTACTCATATGAATGAATTGCTGATACCATAAGTTACCCTAAATAATAAAACAACACACGTTTTATTCATATGAATGAATTGCTGATACCATAAGTTACCCTAAATAATAAAACAACACACGTTTTATTCATATGAATGAACTGATGATACCATAAGTTACCCTAAATAAGAAAACAACACACGTTTTACTCATATGAAGACAACACAACACACGTTTTACTCATATGAATGAATTGCTGATACCATAAGTTACCCTAAATAATAAAACAGCACACGTTTTATTCATATGAATGAACTGATGATACCATAAGTTACCCTAAATAAGAAAACAACACAAGTTTTACTCATATGAATGAATTGGTGATACCATAAGTAAACCCTAAATAATAAAACAACACATTTTAGTTATTGTTTTCCACATTGCACGAACGTAAACTTTCTTCCTCAAATTATCGTGAAACTCTTCTGTTGTTTAGATTTTTTTACATATAAATTTGTATTTTAGATGTTGATGAAATCATATCATAAACCGCCCAAGATTTTTCTTCAAATATCACGAAAGTAAGCTAAGAAGATACAAAGAAAGTTTCGTTTCAAAAACTTCAAAACTTTTAGAATAAACTTAAAACGTTCAAATGTTGGATTAGTTTGTCTCAATAAAACATTATAAGGCACTTGCTAAGCATTACGAAATAATGACAAGTTACAAAAACACACACAAGTTATCACGTACCGTAAGACTTGGAGAGCACGTACGGAACACGTTTATTTGGCCACTGATAATTTCGATCTCTCAAAGCAACTCTGTCCTAGAGGTGATACAAACTTTATAAACATTTACAAATTTCATACCGATAAACATATTGGCTTCATTCGCCATGTCAAAATAACAGGTAGGTTAAAAAATAAATAGATAAATCAAGGCCTGGCTGACCAAATGGTTAAGACTCTCGTAATCTGAGGGTCACGGGTTCAAGTCTCCATCGCGTCAAACATACTCCTCCTTACAGTCGTGGGGACGTTAAAATATACGATCAATCCCACTATTCGTTGATATAAGAGTAGCCCAAGAGTTGGTGGTGGGCGGTGATGACTAGCTGCTTTGTCTTACACTGCTAAATTTGAGGCGACTAGCGCGTAGCTTTGCGCAAAGTTCAAACAAACCAAATATATCAATTTACCACAAAATACAAAATCCTATAACATCACCCGAACGCTTTCAAAATGTAGACTTTTTTTCCATTCACATTAATAAGAAAAAAGAATTAGCAATGTTACATTTGTTTCTACAGACAAAATTTTGTTTGGAAATTCAAAACGTCTCAGAATCAAATAATCTATGTGTACACATAATTATTATTTCATTTTGGAAACGTTTGTTTATTTGTTTTTAATTTTGCGCAAAGCTACAAGAGGACTATCTCCGTAATTTAGCAGTGTAAGACTAAAAAGAAGACAGCTAGTCATCCCCACCCTCTTGGGCTACTCTCTTATCAACGAATAATGGAATTGACTGTCACGTTATAACGCACCCACGGCTGAAAGGGCGAGCATGTTTGGTGCGACGGGGATTCAAAACCTCTATCCTCAAATTACAAGTCGAGCGCCTGAACCAATAAGCTATGCCAGGCCGCTGACTAATCTAAAGAGACATTTTATGAAACACATAGATAAGAGCTCTGTTTAATTTTATATTGTTTCCTAGAATTACCTACAGTGCCTTTAAGAACTAAATACATCGAATCAACGTTAAAGTATTTTATTATTGATTCATTTTCGGGCGATTGAAACCTACGCATAATTTTTTGTTTCAATAGGCTTTGCACATTGATTACACTAGGAAATATTATATTTGTATGTTTAAAATGATGTGAAACGCTTACCCCAACACTTCTTTCGTTGAGAAGCATTATATCACCTTCAACTAAGCCTGTAGAATAAAGATTAAACATTTATTATATATAGAATACTCTTTGATAATCATATGGACCAGTCTTTGTGATATCTGTGTTTCGCTATCCTTTTTAATGTTTCTTGCAAATTAAACGTGTTATAGGAAAGAATTTTAAGTGCAATATTTCGATGATTTAAACTGAAGATAGTTGCGCTTATCATATAGTAAATCATGATGACGAGAAACCAACTTCATATAAAAATGTATTCTAAAAACGGCTGGTATCAGTATTAAAACTTTAATTAAAATAAAGTACACAACAACGTTTCGACCTTCTTAGGTCATCTTCAGGTTAACAAAGAGAGTTTGCAACTGACTGTTAGTGAGCATATGTCTTAAGGAAGAGAGTGTAAACGGGTATGGGATTGTAGGGGGCGCTGCAATTAGAAGTTAGGTTATTAATTAGTATAGGTGTAAAGGTGCTCCATTCTACACAAACCGAAAGCACCAACAAAACAACAGAATACAACCATCAAAAAGAAAACAGTTTCAACAACAGTTCCATCGACAGCAAACAACCTATCTTTCCAAGTAAAACTGAAAACATCTGTTTCTCCGAAACACCTCAAAACAGAATCTTAAACAATTTTTTTCAAAGAATTCAAAATCATCAACATAATTTCACGGAAAATAAAGCTAAAACCAAACTCACATGGAAATATATCAATTCAGTAAATAACTTAAAACAAGAGAACAACATAAAAATTCTAAAAACATATAAAGGCAATACTATAGCTACAATGAACACAAATTATTATGTTCCAAAAATCAATAAAATCTTATTAGATACAAACATATTTAAACTAATACACACAAATCCAATAAAAAAGTATGAAAACCAACTGAACAAAATGCTACCACGAATGAAGAAACCAACACAATCTCAGAAAACATTCTTACCTCCACAGGACCGATTCACGAACCCTGAAACCTCACAAACCCTACAGTCCATAATGTCGACCTTTGAATTATTCAACTATAACCTCAGTAAATACAATTTTATGACATATATTGAATCTCAAGCGATCAATTAAGCCTCATACCCACCACTATACTGGTACAGATATGTTGATAATACAATTGTTGGATTCACATCTACACAACACACACTTAGTTCTTCAACCACGTTAGCTCGATACACCCAACATTACGTGCACCTGTGAACACAAATTTAACCAAATGGCATATCTTAACCTCAAGACAACTGGAACCGATACACAGTTCAAAACAGAAATCCACAGAAAAATCACCCATATTGAACTATACATTCCCTGGAACTTAGCACATGAAACAAAATAAAAACTTAGCACATTAATAAAACAAATAAACACAGCCACAAAACTATGCTCGTCCAATAAAAATCAGCAAAATAAAACAACACTTCGTCAAAAAATTCCCTCCAAAAACCGTTTAAGAAGTTGTGCACACACCTAGATCAAAAGCACACAAACAATAATAAATTCCAAGAAACAACTCGTGTTATAGTAAAGCCTCATTGGGATATCTGTTGAGCCCACCGAGGGGCAGTGAACTCCTGATTGTAAATCCGTAAACATACCGCTCGCTGTACATGCGGGGAGTAGAAACAACCTCCTATAAAACCTTACATTGCTGCATACCATATGTTCCCGATGTCGGCGAAAAAATAACCAACATCTGAAAAAAAATTATAACAAAACATAACATTCCAGTACACACCAAATTCATTCCAAAACCAAAGTCCATACTGTGTAAAAGCTACACCCAGAAACACAACACCAACATTATTAATAAAATACAATGTAACAGCTGCCACGACTTCTATATTGGAAAAACAAACTGAAAAATGGAAGCCAAATTCAAATACCACAAAAAAATGTCTTCACACGTTATCGAGCATTTCAAATCAAATAAACATAACAAAACCACAGAAAACTTCCAGATACTAAGTAAGGAAACAAATACAAACAAAAGCAAAATCCAAGAAGCCCTAGTTATACAAAAATTAAAACTAAAAATGAACCAATATAAAGGAACACCTTTATACCTGTACTAATTAATAGCCTAACATCTATCTGCAGCGCCCCCTACAATCCTGTACCCGTTTACACTCTCCTCCTTAAGACACGTGCCCGGCAACGGTCAGTTACAAACTCTCTTTGTGAACTTGAAGATGACCTAAGAAAGTCGAAATGTTAATCTGTACGTTACTTGAATTAAATTTTTAATGCCTATGCCAGCCGTTCTGATAAAACATATAATATATCATTTGAAATTAGTGCCCTCTAACGTCCTAGCATTTCCATAATTTTCATTTTTTTATTTCTCTCTCTCTCTCTCAAGGTGTTTAGATATATATATTTGTATACCCAGGAGGGTAAGGTACACCAGACATCTTCCTCCTTCCATTAGTTTGTTGAAATGAACTGATTAATACATTCAGAGTATATACAAAATGGCTGAAGTAAAAGCAGAACTTTAAATCTGGTCCTTTTCAGGACCATGTCCATTTATATTGTTCTTTCATTTTTTATTTTGTATAAGTCTAGAACGTAGGGGCCTTTTTATTTTAGCACTATTTTATTATTATTATTTTAAATTTGATTTTATCTTCAAGATCTGATGTACAAGTTTAACGAGGGAAGGTGTTTAGGTCTTTCTTCATCATATATGCAATACCTGTCTTGTTTGCATAACAACACATTTTTTCGCCAATTTTTATCAAAATATTTTATTGTAGCATGTAGAAGTCTATCTGGAATTGTTTGTGTGTTTGAGTAATTGTGCAGGAACTTTGGTGAAGTGGTTTTAGGTACTCTGCATGCTGATGTAATTAGTGTATTCTGTAATGTTTGAAGATTTTTAATTGTTTAGTTTGTTTGTACGTTTTGAATTTCGCGCAAAGCTTCACAAAGGCTATCTGCGCTTGCCGTCCCTAATTTAGCAATGTAAGAGTAGATGGAAAGTAGGTAATCATCACCACCCACCGCCAACCTTTTAAGAACGAAGGGTGAGATTTACTGTCACTTTATAATGTCTCCACGATTGAAAGGGCGAGCATATTTGATAGGGCGAGGATTTGAACTCGCGAACCTCATATTACGAGCGTAGCGCCCTAACCAGCCCGGCATGGCCAGGTAGGTTAAAGCGTTCGACTCTTTATCTGAAAATCGCTGGTTTGAATTCCCGTCGCAACAAACATGCTCGTCCTCCCAGCCGTGGGGGTGTTATAATGTTTCAGTCAATCCCACTATTCGTTGGTAAAAGAGTAGCCCAGAATTGGCGGTGGGTGGTGAAGACTAGCTGCCTTTCTTCTCGTCTTACACTGCAAAATTAGGGACGGCTAGCGCAGATAGTCCTCGTGTAGCTTTACGCGAAATACAAAAAACAAACAAGCGCCCTAACCACTTGGCAATGCCGGGTAAATAAATCAACAGTAAGTTTTCGCATCTACAACACCAAAATCCCTGGCTCGATTCCCTCGAGTGGATGGAACAGAAGTTTTCTATTGTATAGGTTTTCACTATTCAATCAGCCACAACTGAAAGATGATTATTTCATATAATATTATGAACTGAAATTACAGCTTACCGATCTAAAGCACATGACGATAATTTTGTCTTCGAGGGACATTTGAAAATTATTTTACACTCGTAATGATTACCACATGACTCTTCTAAATTGGGGGTGATAACATTGACGCCTTGCGAATTGATGGAAACAAACATTCAAAAATCGCTGAATTAGCTCATTACTTTACCAGTAGTAACATAATGGAAAGACGAACGCAGATGCACTCAAGAATCATTCTTGTTTGAAATTAATGCCATCTAGCGGTCACGAGAAGAACTCACCAATGATTTACTTATAGTACGGTAATAAAAACACACCTGATCAGTGATAGATTTAAGGTTGTGTTGGCCCAGGAGCTAATAATATTTGTGAGTCCCATATTCCATGTAATTTTACATGGAATAAAATTATCAAGGGGCCCCCAATTAAGACCATGGGCCATGAGGCTGAGTACCCTCTAGCCCTTACCTAAATACGCCAGTACACATAATTAAAAGTGACTCATGAACAGATTTCAAAAATATGACATATTTTAATATAAACATTTGGAAATAAAATCAGTAATTCATGTTTAGTATCAGTAGTTTTTAAGTTATAACTTTTTTACTCTATTTACTTGGTTGTTTATTCGCTGGTTGAACAACTAAAATACATTTGTATCGTTTTTTACTATCAGTTTGTCTTAAGAATCTAATCTTATTATAAAAACATTAAGTCAAAAACAACGTACTTTTAAAATACTCTAGTTAAATAACACGAGGAACATGAATGTCAGAAAATACTTAATTTTTAGTTACGTGGCGTTTCATATGTTACTCTATATTACAGTTTGTCAAAGTCATTTTCTATACAAACTTCCTTATATAAATCTCCTCAGATTAATTTTTAAAAACTCTTCATATACAAACCGCCATCTGAAAATGTTAATGATTAACGTACGTACTTTTTTGTACGTTTTTCTTATAGTAAAGCCACATTGGGCTATCTGCTGTATCCACTGAGGGGAATCAAACCCCTAATTTCAGCGTTGTAAATCCGTAGACTTCCCGCTGTCCCACCGGTGGACTTTAATGATTAACACATCCAAGCAATATTATCATCTTGTAAACATCTCTCATGTTTCAGACCATTAGTTACGGAAAAGGATAAATTTTTCAAAACTTATTTAAGTACAATGTAGCTCTCTTCCATCAATATATTTACCAAGATTTACGTCCATGAGGAATAACTTTTTATCATCAGTTATTGTATCAGAACTTCATGAGGAGTGAATTTATTCATCAGTCATTCTACCAAAACTTACCTTCATAAGGTGTGAATTTATTTCACCAGTCATTCTGCCAAAGCTTACCTTCATAAGATGCGAATTATTATCACTAGTCGTTCTACTAAAAGTTATCTGTATAAGGCGTGAATTTTTATTGCCAGTTATTCTATCAAAACTTACCTTAATAAAGAGTGAATTTTTAACATAAAAAATTCATTAAAACTCAAGTCCTTAGATGTGATTTTCGACAAAACTTATACTCAAATGGCCTGATTTTCTACCACCAGCAGGGTTACCAAGATACATGACATTTTAACACCAGTAGGCTTACCACGATACGCGGCATTCTACCATCAGTAACTGTACTGAGACTTACGTCCATGAGATGTGACTTTCTGTGACTGCCGATAAATGTCGAACTTCGAACAGAGAACCACCTCCAGAACCATCGCTAAAACGAGTATCACGATTCTCATCTTTAAGAAATTAGTGATATCTAGGAACAAGAGAATAAAAGGTAATGATGGCGCATTTTGAATTTAGCCTCATTATATAGTGGCTCGTGAAAGTCACGTTAATGCACGTGATAGCGCTATTCAAGCCGAGAAATAGCATTTTCAAGGTTTCCTTATCAATATTTAAGGATAAGGCATTATATGAGGCCTGGGAAATCTTGCATTTGTCTTGAATAAAAAGAAAGAAAAACGGATCTAGATATATCCTCTGACTTAAAAGTGCACCTTTTGTTTTCCCAAGACAATAACGTGAGTTGATTTCATTCTGGATGTAATAAAATGGCAGTGAGTAACATTATAAAAATAGAAACAATACATGAAGTGTTACATGGAAATTTTGAACCAGAGCTACAATACTATGTTTTCTTACATAATAAAGGTAACACTAAAAGTAAAAGGAATCAAAAGTCACATATAGGCCAATCAACAAGATCTTTGTTTGTTTGCTTATGTCTCACGCAATGCTACACGAGGGCTATCTGCGCTAGCCGTCCCTAATTTAGCAGTGTAAGACTAGAGAAGGCGGCTAGTCATCACTACCCACCGCCAACTCTTGATTGGTTCGTGACAAGTTTGGTCACACGACCAAAATGGCAGAACTGCCATTTTGCATTCTTGCAAGCATTAGAAATCAACTTAATAATCGATATAATTATTATCGATTCTAAATACGAGTCAAACGCCTTAACACTCTTGGCCATGCCAGGCCCAGCCGCACAGATCCTAAGAAACGTTGGTTCCAAACGTTTCTTAATGAAGATGTGAGTTTTGAAGGTAACGAAGGCAGAGAACATCCTTTTGCTGTTGAAAACGACCAATTGACAGCATTAGTGGAAGGAAAACCGCTCCAAACTGTTCGAGGAATGGCACAAGGATTGGACGTTGGCATTTCCACAATTTCACTCGCACTCAGTGAAAATGAGAAAAACTGCCATTTTGAACTGTGCTCTATTTTGATCTTGCGCAACAGGAATGCCCCATTTCTTAATCAAATTGTCACCTGCGGCGAAAGGTCGACCCTTTACGACAACAGAAAGCGATCTGCGCAATGGCTAAAAAGTGACGAGGCTCCAAAACACTTCCCAAAGCCAAAGTTGCTCAAAAAGAAGGTTATGGTCACTGTATGGTGGTCTGTGGCCGGTATAATCCATTACAGCTTGCTCAACCAGAGCCAAAATATCACTGTGGAGGTTTATTGCTAATAATCTTTTGAAATTCATTGAAAGTTTCGTGAAAAAAATTGCAGCATTAGTCAATCAAAAGGGCCAATCTTACTTTACAATAATACTCGACCACAAGTTACTCAAATGGCGCTCCAGAAGCTCAACAAATTGGGCTATAAAGCATTGTCTCATTCACCTTACTCTCCAGACCTATAGCCCACTGACAACCACTTTTCCAAGCATTTAGACAACTTTCTAAAGGACAAAAGATTCAACAAGAGAGCAGCAACAAAGAATGGTTTTAGAGACTTTTTGAGTTCTTGGACTTCAGAGTGTTATCGTCATGGCATAAATAATCTTGTTTCGAGTTGGCAAAAACGTATAGATCAACTAGGTTCCTATTTTAATTAATAAAGTTGCTTTTGAATTTTTTGAATTTCTTATTGCACTTGAAATTTTAAATCTACCATTACTTTTCTAACAACCTAATAGAAAAAGAATCGCGAAAGAAAGGATGAGATCAAAAATTAATGTTAAGATGTAAGTCTGGTGTTAGGTTTGGGGTGTTTAAAATTGAACGGACACGATTTAAGGGTGAAGTAAAGAGATTGAACCACAAATTTGTACCTTAAGTTTCTTGCAAGCTGCCATGAAACTGTACGATTCGAACCAGTAGCCGCATAGTTTTTTTCTTTTGAATTTCGCGCAAAGCTACTTAAGGGCTATCTGCGCTAGCTGTCCCTAATTTAGCAGTGTAAGAGTAGAGGGAAGGCAGCTAGTAATCACCACCCACCGCCAACTCTTGAGTTACTCTTTTACCAACGAATAGTGGGATTGATCGTCACATTGTAACCCCCTACGGCTGAAAGGGTGAGCATTTTTGGTGCGACTGAAATTCGAACCCGCGACCCTCAGATTACGAGTCGAACGCCTTAACACTCTTGGCCATGCCGGGCCTAACCGCACAGACCCTAAGCTTACACGTTTGTCTCCTGAGCGTTTGGAAGACCTCGAGCTCAAGTCTTGGAAAACATTCAGCCCCGTTCAACACTAAGTATGAATTATTATCGATTCTAAATACTTGTTGACCAACTTCTTTCTCTGAAAACATTCTAAAATCTCCTAAATGTATCGTTGTTTTAAGTCAAAATAAAAAAAAGATCCAACAGCTAATTCGGGTACACATGGCATTAACATTTTATTATGCTCACTTGTTTCAGCTAATCGATAAAACTCAGTTTCATTTCACATTTATAACTTTACAATACATTGTATTAAAAAAATTGCAGGAGAAAAAAACAAACTTAAAAAAATCAAAGAAAATGTTCTCGTCAGCCTTACACAGAAATATTAGTTTACGGAATAACCCGTTTATAATTAACTTGCAATTTTGCTAAATTTAATAAAAATATAATATGAAATTTACGTTACTCTTTCAATGATTTTCACTTTTTTTTATTTTTCTATTTTACACCACAAATTTTGTTCTTTATTAAATAAACAGCTTTTACACATTTCGTGTTTATTTTAAACTATGCAAAGCGGGAATTTAAGTACCCCACAAACTGTTTGCCGAAATAATTCAAAGTCTCCTACTAATATACAAAACATAAAAAACATTCAGCACGTATGAATACGAAACACCGAATGAAACACCCCAGACCAGCATGAGATTTTCAAATCCTGTAAACATGAGAACCGCTTTTAATTTAAAATGTTTTCACTGACCTCAAAGCTTATGAATGTGTTTTGTTTTGAGCTGTATTCCAAAATAAAATATTTTATAAATAATATTTTTAAACATCTTAATCAAATTTTAGAAACGACTCACTGACTTACAGACCCCTTGGGGATTACTAACTTCAGTTTCAGAAATATTGCTGTCGAGGGTTATAAAACCAAAACAGCCTAAATAATTCCAAAATAGAAATACGCATTTAAAAATCGTTTATTTGAAGTTCGCGCTAGTCGTCCCTAATTTAGGAGTGTAAGACCAGAGGGAAGACAGTTAGCCATCACCATCCACCGCAAACTCTTGCGCTACTCTTTTTTCCAACAAATAGTGGGATTAATCATTACATTATAATGTCCTCAGCGCTGAAATGTGGAAAATATTTGATTCAACGAGAATTAGAATTCACGACCCTCAGTTACGAGACGGCGCTTTAACCAGTTGGCCAGAAACAAAATAAAATTTGGTAAATTATAAAACTCTCCCTGCCCATAATACTAGGCAAAATTGAGATAATTCATGAAACAGAGGAAACAGATTATCAAAATATTCAACCAGTTTCATTGAGGAATGTTTAAGAACGTTAAACTGATGGATGAACTTGGGCTATTTCAAAAACATAATCGTTACTTAGATATTTTATAAGATAGTGTGAAAGAGGATTACCTCAGGAATATTGAAATAAATGAAATTTAAATATCCACTTCGATGACATAATAGGCACGAATCTTGTAAACATTGTTGTGTGTCAACTTCACGAGAATCTTGAATAGAGCTGACATCTATCGGAAATACATAATACAATTTGAAAAAAACACAACAAGTGTTGCAAAACTCCAAGTGGACAAAACACAGATAGTCTACTGTGCAACTTTCTGTTTGACAGCGAACAAACAAAAGTATCAGAATTACCCAATTTTAAAATCATAATACATAATGACAAGAAACCTACATGAAGTAAATATATAATAAATAATGTTGGTATGGGTATTAAAAACTTTTATTTAAAATACAGCAGTAAGTAACTTATTTTAGGAAGAGAAATACCATATATTTGTCATCAAAAGTCACATAAATAAAACATTTGCCTGAGTACGTAACAGTATCTAATTAAAATCGCCATTTTTTAGTCCTGTAACAGAAATGGTTTCTAATTGCCATGCACTGGTGCGAAATTATCTGTCCTCAGAACATTTAGAAGTTTCTATTACAACAAATGTCGGCAAAATATTAAAGTTATTTTATCAAAAATATATTTAATTTATAAATTAATAAACACGTTATTATTTCTTCTGTTTCATTCTTTTAAAACCCTAACAAAATAATATTGCCAAGTAAGTAATATTTACAACAAACAAGCTATAATACTTTCAGAAAATTTGTTTGTTTTTCGTTTTGAATTTCGCGCAAAGCTACACGAGGTCTGTCTGCGCTAGACGCCCTTAATTTATCAGTGTAAGACTGGAAAAAGGTAGCTAGTTGTCACCACCAACTCTTGGGCTATTTTTTTTACCAACAAATATTGGGATTGATCATAACATTATAACGTTCCCACTGCTGAAAGAGCGAGCATGTTTGGTGTGACGGGGATTCGAATCCTTGATCCTCAGATTACGAGTCAAGTGCCTTAACCACCTAACCATGCAGAGCTTATCAGTTGTTGGTTTACCCATAACCAGTTTTTCATTTTATTTGATATATTTTACTGTGACTACTAACACGTCATAAACTATTTTATTTGTTTCATTATAACAAATGTATTGTCTATTAAAACGTCAGTAGATAACCGTTACCTCTTTTACTTGTTCATAAATCTGTAAGTAAAAAAATAATTGTTCGTCCTCACAATGATATTCGGTTACATATTCTGTTATTCCACTAGATGGCACTAGTAGAGATAATACTGCGGAGTGGCCCTTATGAAGTTGACAATAAAATTCAAGGGAAAATTAATTTCGGGAAATAATTATACAAATATCCCACTTCTTTGGTAATTCCAGGTGCCCAGAAAATAATAACTTTAATCAAGTCATTTTTCAAAGAATAAATTAGTCAGTTTTAAATACGGTCACTGATTACACAAATTTACCCAAAAAGGCAAAAGATAAGATAAACTTCCCTTTTCTTTTTCTCTTTAATAGGTTTGTAGGTTCAATAGTTTATTGAAAAATCCTCAATCATCCATTTATTTTAGTATCATTTGTCACATAAACAAAAATATTAAGTTTATAATATGTTGGTTTTTCAGTTTGTATTCTGGAAACTTCTTTCATACAACTTATCGTAATATCAACATACAGTAACATATAATTCCCCTTTTAGTGTTCCAGTTTACGTTCTCATCATAAGTTCGAAAAAAAATTTGTTACCAAATTAAAATATATAAAGACCACTTATCAGTAGTGATATATTTGCAACCAATGATCAATCATTTACATAAACGTTAAGAGGGGCTAAGGTAAAATAACTTTACGTATACTTTGAGGCATTACAAAAACAGTATCTTTATCAGTAGCTAGATAAATATTTCTTTGTCATACACTTGTACGTTATTTTTACACGACACTAAGTCAGAAATTAAAGTAACTTGTCTCACATTTCAGGTGGCTTTATAAATCTAACTTCCTGTTTTGAAGCAGTGTATTTCAATGCGTTTAACCTTTTTTTTTCTTCTTCTGGCTCGTTTTTCGTTGGCGACACTCTGCCTACAACCGTGAGAGATTTGTTTATGTTAATACTCAAAGAGAGCTTTGTGTGGCTGAAATAAAGTCACATGACTAACTACTGACACGAAGCCATGCTAAATTGCATTTGTTTTGTTTTTGAATTTCGCCCAAAGCTACTCGAGGGCTGTTTGTGCTGGTCGTCCCTAATTTATCAGTGTAAGACTGGAGGGATGGTAGCTAGTCTTCACCACCCACCCTCAATTCTTGGGCTACTCTTTTACCAACGAATAGTCGGATTGGTCGTAACATTATAATGTCCCCCGGCTGAAAGGACGAGCATGTTTGGTGTGACGCGGATTCGAATCCGCGACCCTCAGATTACGAGTTGAACGCCTTAACCTACCTAGCCATGCCGGGCCTACCAAATTTCATAAGAAAGAAGATTGGAAAAGAAAATGGTGTATATAGGGAACGAATGAAATGGAATACTTTTATGTTCGAAATATGTTGCCAGTGATTTGCTTTCAAATAGTATTTACAATACAAACAAGAAGCTTATTACGAAACGTATTGTATTTATTGTTCAATAAATCAAAACCATCATTCATTACGAAATGTTATTTACTTTCAATATAATTACAACAAAATTTTTACACCAATCAAAACTTGCAAAAATGTTAAATGACATTAGAAAGACTTTATCTAAAATATTACATCGATAGCTCATAAATACGTCTGTAAAGCAAACACAATATTTTTAAATACTCGTATTAATTAAGCCTACTGAAAAAAATTTTTTTTCCTAATTTGTTTAGTTTTACTTTTAATCAGTTACCGTAAAGTATATTAATTTTTAACGTAGTAGTTTTGTTTTTTTATGTTATAAATACTCACAGAAGAATAACATCGCACATAAAAAAAAATATTTAAATGTCCTTACTCAACTGAAACAAAAATGTGAAAAGGCTTCCATATGGCACATGGCTATTACAACTGCGTAGCATTTTTGTGGCTAGCTAGCTTTCGAAAGTTGAACAATTGCCATAGACAGCACGATTTACCCAACTTATGAAACAATACATACTAATTCGTAATAAATGTGTCTTACATGCCACAGTCATTATTTTAGGTACACTCCAAGCTCGTAGTTTGCCCTAATCGGGGTTTAATATTAATTTATAATCAAAGGCTGTACAATCTTTTCCTGAATGAGGTTGGGAACAAAAAAAAAAAATTCTGCTGCCTGTTTTTCCTAAAATAAGGTAAAAAGTAACCTAATCACCAATTTTCTACTTCTACTTTTGCCCGAGTGTGTTTTTATTACAGCAAAGCCATATCTGGCAATCTGCTGTGTCCACGAATCCCTGATTTTAGCGTTGTAATTCGTAAGGCTTACCACTGTTCCATCTGGGAGAGGAAAATTTTGCTCGAATGTAAACTGAAAATTTGTCCGGTTTACATGCATTACAAGCTACATAAGTCTGTGTTTGCAGATGCCAAGATTATCTGGCTCTTATAGAAAAAACTTGGGAATTCTAAAACATTCCGAAACGTCACATTATAAAACGGCATTCATTCCTTTAAACACTGATTATTCCTCCTTCAGATGGCGCCTGTATGTTACAAAAGTAAACACTTCTGATATTTAGAAGATCAGGAGAAAAGATTTGAAATTACTTGGGTTTCTTTTACAGAAAAATTATGAGTTTTTTTTTTTTTTACAAATATTTTTCAACGTTTCCACGTTATTTACAAAATTTGGTTTGTGTTATTTAATATTCATGCTAAAACCTCATAAGGAACATTTAGAAGTTAAGGAACAGTAGGCTAGCAACCAGAAATGTACAGATTATGAAAAAATATACACATAACTGCTTATGCACAAATAAAACTGGAAACGACACAAATATACAAACTTTTAAAACTAAAAAACGCAAAAGTTAACTGAGAATGACTTTATAAACACTGCCCAATGGAAGAGCATATTCTAACTACATCAAACAATTGACCTAAAACTGTCACAACCAGCAACACAGCTGGTTTTCATCATCACAACTTGATAGTTTAAACATTCTTTCCACCCCTGTTCTCCCTCTTTCTGCTCAAGCAAAGAAGCTGAGTCAGATGGCTCGTCCTTAGTGATGATAAGGTCATAACTAGGAAGGAGTAACCGATAACGTAGGCAACTGAATTTTTCAATGATTGCTAATAAAAGTTTTTCCTAAAAATACTGATCACTTACAGGCATAGTCAACAATATTTCTTTTAAGCAGTTAACGAAAATATATTGTACAGTTTCTAACGTTTTCGTTAAGATATTCATGTAAAATTAGTAACATATATATATATACACGTACATTTTTAAAAAAGGAAATTTTAAACTACTATTTTTGATAAATTGACAGAGAAAAATCCCAAAATTTTGTACTGATACTTAAGTTATCAGTAAAGAAAAGTTCGAAATGTAATCACCTTCGTTACAATTATTTCAAGTCAACCAATAGAAGTATAGTAGACATACCCACACTGCAAACATTCAAAATAATATTTACAAAACTGTATTATTCATAACTTCTGCCAGTTGGTTCTACAATCATTAATGTTAATGTTTGTGTGTTAGAGGATAGCCATATTGAGCTAAAATTAATTTGTTTGTACGTGTGATAGAAAGGTCGTAATGAACTGTCTGATGTGCGCATCGCAGATAATCGAATCTCGAATTTTAGGATCACAAGTCAGTATATATATCGCTGTATCACAAATCAGGTTAGTTTCCATTCACAAATGGCATAAGGCTTATTTTAAAGTAAATAAATCTGAGGTTTACGTTTTTATATTTAGTTTTTAAAGATTATACGTGCAAACTAATTTTTCAAATTTTATTTTTTGGTCAAACGTTAGAGAAGAAAATTGTCAACTAATATCCAACCCAAATATCACTTCATTCGTGCACATCGGGTAACACAATAAAACTATCTACACTCAAACATTGTAATATAAATTTAGTAATTAATTTCATGATCAAATTTAAATAGCCATGTTGTAATCTTTGACACCAGTGATAACATGAATGAAACGTTTTAAAAGAATAATAGAATTAAAACCACTTAAAAACTACTAAACTTTTACATCTGTAAAGACGATGATGGACCAAAATTTAAATCGTAAACACGCATATAAACAACACATTTTAGACACAAGGAAATTTGTACGTCAAAACATAGATATCATAAAAAAACAAACAAAATTGCACAAATGTGAGAAATATATACAATGTAGATGAAAATTTCATAAATCTCAGATAATGATCTCGTGTTGAGTTTTCCTACTGGTCATATAGTATTTTACTACAAGTTACAGCTTTTACAGTAAAGAACATTTAACGGCCAAAATTTGCGTACTTGAGAATGACACAACTGGTGATCGGAACGTTGTACCTGTTCTAAAAGCAATTTTTTTTCTTACTGTAAAAGCCGTAACTTGTAATAATTATTTTTCAATATGTTTTAGAAAACTGTCTTTCTCTGGTGTTATGTTACAAGAATATTTATCTTCTATATAAAATAATGTTTCGTCAACACTTTGAAGTCTATTCTACCTATAAACCTAAAAATAAGTTCGTAAACGTCAGTGTACCATCTAAGAATTAATTGGTAATACACCTCTAACACATAAAATACAATTACTTATGGAAATATACCAGCAATTCTAGAAGTCCATAGAAGCTTTTATACGAAGCATAGTTTATGGTGAATCGAAATTAAATTATTCATCTAGTAAAAAAAAATAAAAGTATGTATATATATATATATAATTATACATAAAATATCCCAGGATAAATAAAACACCCCACCCAGGACAGCGTTAATACAATATTTGTCTCATGTGTCTAATATTTACAAATATATATGAATGTTTTATATATTATTAACAGCATAATAAGGCACTTCTGGTGAATATCAGCCGTTTAGTCACGTAGGTAACCATTTAATTTACAAAATAAAATTAAAAGTAAATATTATATCTTTTTGTAGGAAGGAAACGAACGATGGTGCTTTTGACTTATTTCCAAGAAAATACAAGGAAAATACACGTTTCACAATTTACTTCGCACTTATTTTGAAGTGTTTAATTAGTTATTATTAAAGATTGCAATATTACTGATATCTCATAATATTAATTATGGTTTATAGTTAATTGTTAACGGTACGTGAGCAAGTAGTAATATTTAATGCTTGCTTGTTTTGAATTTCGCGCAAAACTACTCGAGGGCCATCTGCGCTAGCCGTCCCTAATTTAATAGTTTAAGACTAGAGGGAAGGCAGCTAGTCATCACCACCCACCGCTAACTCTTGGGCTGCTATTTTACCAACAAAGAGTGGAATTGAACGTAACATTATAACAGCCACCACGGCTGAAAGGGCGAGCATGTTTGTTACAACCTGGATTCGAACCCGCGACCCTCGGATTACGAGTCAAACGCAATATTTAATGTAAAAATAATTAAAATAATTAACAAGTTTTAATTACACCAAGTAATAAACCTAAAGACATTCATCCTTTTCGAAACCAAATAGTAATCTTAAAACGACTGTTTTGTTGTTTTGATAGACTTCGTTACCTTTAAAAACATATCAGACTCTATCCGTTAACGCAAACATTTTTACGATCTCGCAGTTCTCCCCCCCCCTATAGTAGCCTTGCGACTCCTTTTGTCTTAGAGCCTCAGTCTGTGAAACGCTGTCCTGGATAATGAAAAAGAAATTGCCGCACACGTGGAGGCGCTGTAGTCACAGAGAGAAAAGGGAAACATACCTGTGATGTGTTTTTAGTGACACCCCACGAGAAAACGCAAAAAACGTTAACATACATCACAGTGTAATTATTGCTTTATTAACAAGCATTGTCGTCTTAACATAACCCCCATTTAATTAATCAATCTATGAAAGTGAAATAAACTTGAATTTTATAAAACTGAAACCAACGTCACTGTTTTCTACAATTTTTTTCATAAAAGTTAATTATTTACTGTCCTTATATACATAGATTGCAACGCCAGACACCATAATAAGATTTTACGTTATTGTGCAAATAAATACGTATTGTCGGCAGAAATTAAAAGTAACGTGCATTTACACTAAATATTAAATTCGCGAAATAAGCCAAACAAATTTATTACATGTAAATGTTTATTTCTTGCACTTTAATAATCTTTGGTTTTTCTAACGAACCACACAAATAATTGTCCGGCGGACAACTTTCTGACTTTAAAACCCCCAGTGGCTCAGCGGTATGTCTGCGGACTTACACGCTCAAATCCGGGTTTTGATACCCGTGGTGGGCAGAGCACAGATAGCCCATTGTGTAGTTTTGTGCTTAATTCAAAACAACAACTGACTTTAAGAAGTAAAATCTGCCAATTCGGCTCCGACTAGAAGTACAATTTTCGAAGTGATTTAGGTTCTAATTTTAAAACATTGTTGACTTTGACGCTATTCTGACAATTTTAATTTTTATATTTACTGCCAAAAGGAAAGGTGAACACTTTAAATTTTCTCTCGGGTTTAAGTGGTTGACTTATTGGAAGAAAAAAAAGTGTTTACCCCTAATTTTACTCTGATTGTATATGCTGACTTGTGACTCTCACAGTGTCACAACAATACATATACAGTAGAATTATATTTTTATTGTTTGTTGTTGTTTGTTTCTTTTTTGAGGGGAGGTTATTTGTTTCAAAAAGGAACAAAATAAATCTGGTTTTAAGAAATATGTCGATTGTTAACATACTGACACCCAAATTAAATATTCACTTAAAGTGGTTGATATTGTCTGAATCAAACGTATAAGCATAATTACTAAGATAAATTCTTATTTTTCTTTACGGTTGTCATAATTTTTTCAAGTTTTATTATTTTGAGTTACTTACTTCATTAAATAGTCCTATTTCGTTTTAGATTTCATTTCAAAAATAACATGTCCGAAAACACCTACCTACCTTCCAATTTATTACCATCAAATACTGATTTTATATGACACGAAAAAATACCAGAAAAATACAGTTATAATAAAATAAACTAACATACTGATTCTCTCAGTAGAAATCACCTGATGGATATATATATATATATATATAAGCCTATTAGAAGTAAAGTGACTTTGGTAAAATTCATATAAATTAAAACCTTACTCAGAAATGTATCACATATTGTGATACTCTGAAATCACACTGAATCAATACATCGGAATCTAGAATTTTCAATAATATAAATACGCTACAAAAAATATTCTATACATGTACAAAGCACAAAACACCTATTCAGCTGGATTTACAAAATTAATTCGCGTTTATTTTAAAACAATTTGTAAGTATATAAAGCTTTCAAATATTTAGATTTTTTCATACAAAACGTGAAAACAAGCACATTCTATTATACTCATCAGTATCTTACATCTGCAGCTCGAAAAGAGAAAATTGTAAAATATTAAACACGATATTAATTAAAACTGAACTTACAATTCACAAAAATTTAATATATCTTAATAAATTCTCACACAAATTTGTAAAATTGTTCTTTTATTTATTTATTGCACCCTTCGACAATAATAACCAAGCGTCTTGCATTTTTCACACAAGTGCTGAGGATGTTCTTTACTTTGGTCAGAAACGTCCAATCCGTCGGGTTTTTCTAGAGGGCGCTGTAAACAAAAACGAGAATAACCGTTTTATGTGAAAGTGCAACTTCAGTTTGATAACAAATTGTTTTTTTTCTTTTTGTTATCTCAGAATATATTTCTGAAACATTTACAAAAATCCTTTTCAAAATTATAATAACTTTACAGTAATTAATTCAAGAGTTTTTTTTATGTATACAGCCGACAGAATATTTGTAAATTAAGTCTAGATATTATACGTGAATACTAAATAATTAGTGAAACTTTAAATAAAACAACAAGTTGAATTTGCAATGAGGCTTCCTTGTTCGCCTGCCAAAAGGCAGTTTTTGGTAAGTTTGTGTGTTTTTGAATTTCGCGCAAAGCTACTCGAGAGCTATCTGTGCTAGCCGTCCCTAATTTAGCAGTGTAAGACTAGAGGGAAAGCAGCTAGTCATCACCACTCACTGCCAAATCTTGAGCTACTCTTTTACAAACGAATAGTGGGATTGACCGTCACATTATAACGCCACCACGGCTGAAAGGGCGAACATGTTTGGTGCAACCAGGATTCGAACCCGCGACCCTCGGATTACGAGTAGAACGAACGCCTTAACACACTTGGCCATGCCGGGCCCTTTTGTTAAGTTTACCACAAAGCTACACAACAGGATACATGCGCTCTGTCTACCGTGGGGGAATCTAACAGTATATACTAAGAGTTGTAAGTACGTGAACTCACCGAGAAACCGGTGTAAATAAAAACGTCGAAACACTCTCTATTCTAAAGAAAAATTGATCATCCACATGGTAAAAATAAGCAGGCAGCCATTAACAGTAAAAAGTTATTGCATAAATCTTTTAACAATGAACTTTAAAACTTATCAGCCATGTTTAAAAAACAACAGATACGCTTCAAGCAATGACATAGTGATTACTTTCAGTATAAACATTATCCAATCACTGACAACCAGTTATAATACGTAAGCATAGCCTTGTGATTTGTACCTCCTTATTTATTTCAAATTGTTCGTTTATTTTATGAACATACAGTTTCCATATAACACGTTGTAAATAAAACTGTAAAGTTGATTTCGTTCTGTCTACTTGTGTTATTTGTTATTCCCGTGGAAATGTCTGGTCTGCTCGTGGAAATATCTGCTGTAAAGCTGCACCTTGTAATACACAAAAGTCAACACCAGTGTCTTGCAGCGGTAAGCCAGGTAATATCCGGAGGTCAGCACTTATCTTACGTTTGAATGAGATGAGAATGAACATTGAAGCTTTAAGTTTGTTGTTATCCATCCACCTAAATACGGCGAGATTTGGATAAACTGGAAAACTGTCTTGAGTGAGTCGGTCAGTGTGGAAATAAGTCTTGGGAGAACAGAATCAGTATGACCCATTTATGGCAAATTTTCCAGTTTTGATTTTTCACTTCATTACTTATCTCATTTTGTGTGCAATCTATTAATTTATTAGCACATAATCGATTAGTTTAACAGAGTTCAGTATTGCTTCGCACTTTATCTTATCGAACGTTCTGTTATGTGGTAGACCTAACTATCGATTTACATATACCTGAAACCACTTAACAGATATCTAGTCAAACAGACATTGCTATAAGGAAGAGCAATTATTGCACGAAATGCAAGAGACGGGAAAACGTTTTATTAATATAAGTTTCCACCTAGCTTTAATAAATTGCCCATCCCTCATTAAGCTACAGTTAAAGTTTAATAACCTAGAGACAAATCATACTTAGCCAAGTATTGGGGAATGGGGACAAAATAAAGGAAATAATTCACCTTCTTCCCTCTTCTCAATACTTGACGAAGTATGATTTGTCTGTAGGTTATCAGACTTCAACTATAGCTTAATAAGGGGTGAGCAGTTTATTAAATCTAGGTGGAAATTTTTCTAAAAACTCAGAGAGTGGAAGGTGGACACAACTACGTATTAGTAATTAATATTTATAACACAAGGTTTAACAGACATCTAATTAAGATTACTAGTCATATAATAGGTACTTCAACACCCACAATATCTGTGTGTATAATTTTAGTACTTATAATTATAAAATATAAAAATTCCCCCACAGTGGCACAGCGGCAAGTCTGAGGAGTCATAGCGCTGGAAACCCAGTTTCGATACCCTTGCTTAGCAGAGCACAGATAGTCCGTTGTCTAGCTTAATAACGAACAATATGAAACGTATTTCTCAACAGTTGTGATAAACTTACAAACATCTAACGGTTATATTCCAATATCATCAAACACGTAACAGCTGTTATGGACGTACGAACATGTAACGGTTTTATTCCAATATCATCAACCACTTAACAGTTGTACGACGTACAAACATGTAACGGTTTTATTTCAATATCATCAACCACGTACCAATGCTTCACAAATTATCAAACACCTAACATACACCAAAATTAACTAATAGTTGTCGCTACAAAATAAATTTGTTGTCAAATGCATGATATATATGCAATCTCCAACATGACATACGAGGTATGTCATGACATATTTCAACAACTGGTAACAATAGGATATGATGGAGATATTGTCAAGTATTCGAGCGGTTTAACAAATGACATAATTAAACATTGTTTGATAGTATGGATTTATTTCGTCCTTTAGAAAGAAGTATATTCTCATTTTTTTGTATTAGTTGTCATAAATATTTCCTGTACCTAATCAACAAGTGTACAGATCGTGTGAAATATAGTAACATGAATTATACAAAAAACACGTCGTACGATTCATCATTCCAGTCGTTGCCAATTACGACATTACTCAAGTCCACCAGAGAAACCCCTGGACGATTCACTGTTCCAGTCGTTTTAACTTACGGCATTATAACGCTTTCACTATCAATAAATAACTCAATTTTTATTTCAAATATATATATATATAAACTACGAACTGAATTATTATTTCTAAAGTTCACATAATACCCTCACTCCCATACTAAATCCAAATTCTCGTGCATATTCTGGCATGAAATACACTGTTTCGATCAAGGTTACGAAAGCAATGTATTTTGTGAAGAGCATAACACAGACAGACAAACAAACTTTTCCCGATAAACACACAAATCAACCAGCACTCGCATTAGAAAAAAAAATGTCACGACACACTTGTAAAATATGTGTATTACAAAAATTAGAAAATTTGTATCTGTATATTTCACATGGTTATTTCTATATTACATCGGCACTGTTGCACACGTATTGCATTTTATTTTGGAAACTTTTTAAAATGGCGTTTTTAACGATTTATAGCGTTAAAACACATCACACAGACTTGTTCTTCAGAGTCGTATCAAACATAGAACAACTAAAAAGACAGCAAGATATCACTCAAGCTCAGAAACATTCTTACCTGTTTATGTGGGTAAACATTTATGTGGCATTTGATGCATTCTTGGCCCATATTAGCCCAGCTGTTTCCGCTCATCCACTTTCGCTTACATTTTGGGCACTTGTATTCACCAAAGCATCTCTTTTTTCCTTGATATGGTGTTAAACCTTCACCCTTAGGCCTAGCCTGGAAAACAGTTTTTTTGTATATGACATGTAATAATGATTTTCACTTTTATAAAGATAAAAAAAGTATCACTGAACAAGAAGTAGGCTATATAACAGTATAATTTTATAATATATACAAGGTGGTCAAGATGTAATATTATTTTCTTATGTTTATGTTTTTTTTTAATTCAGCTCAAAGCTACACGAGGGCTATCTGCGCTAGCCGTCCCTAATTTGGCAGTGTATGACTAGAGAGAAGGCAGCTAGTCATCGCCACCCACCTCCAACTCTTGGGCTACTCTTTTACCAACGAATAGTGGGATTGATCATCACATTATAACGCCCCCACGGCTGAATTGGCAAGCATGTTTGCCAATAGTGTCTTTCTTTTTCAATCGTAACTTTGAGTCAAGGATTTGACAACAAATTCCTCAATACTGTGTTGAGGTCATATAGCTGTGACCAGACAAACTGCTGTTTGTAGATCATATACTGTAAATGCAACTTGTGACCGTGTTTCTAGATCATATAACAAGAGCTTCTAACTGTTGTTTCGAAGTCACATAATTGTAACGTAACAAGACTTCTAACTATTCTTTGTCGGTCATATAACCGTAACAAAACTCTTAACTACTGTTTATACACCATATAACAGTAACGAGACTTCAAACTACTTTTTGTACACCATGTAACAGTAACGAGACCTCTAACTACTGTTTGTAGACTATATAACAGTAACGAGACCTCTAACTACTGTTTGTACACCATATAACAATAACGAGACTTCTAGCTACTGTTTGTACACCATATAACAGTAACGAGGCTTCTAACTACTGTTTGTACACCATATAACAGTAACGAGACCTCTAACTACTATTTGTACACCATATAACAGTAACGAGACTTCTAACTGCTGTTTGTACACCATATAACAGTAACGAGACCTCTAACTACTGTTTGTACACCATATAACAGTAACGAGACTTCTAGCTACTGTTTGTACACCATATAACAGTAACGAGACTTCTAGCTACTGTTTGTACACCATATAACAGTAACGAGACTTCTAACTACTGTTTGTACACCATATAACAGTAACGAGACTTCTAACTACTGTTTGTACGCCATATAACAGTAACGAGACTTCTAACTTGTGTTTGTACACCATATAACAGTAACGAGACTTCTAACTACTGTTTGTACACCACACAACATTAACGAGACTTCTAACTACTGTTTGTACACCATGTAACAGTAACGAGACCTCTAACTACTGTTTGTACACCATATAGTGTACACATTATAACGCCCCCACGGCTGAATTGGCAAGCATGTTTGGTGCGACGGGGATTCGACCCTGCAACCCTCAGATTACTAGTCAAACGCTTTAACCCACCTGGCCATGCCAAGCTATGTATTATTTTCTAGCATGGCTAAGAAAGGGATGTATTTCCTAGAAGTAATTTATCTTCTGAAAACGTTCTAGAAAGTAATTAACTGGACTGACTGATTGATCAGTTCAAAAACATTTACTTCGTTGTTAAATCTACAGCTGTCATAGCAACCGTACTCGCTAAAAAATAAAAATAAATACATTCATGACGCACTAACGTGTTTGAACTTAACAAATAACCCCGTAAATTTACCGTAAGAAACTTTTTCTAATGAATTACATGTTCTTTGTTATTTTTAAATAGTGTCTTTCTTTTTCAATCGTAACTTTGAGTCAAGGATTTGACAACAAATTCCTCAATACTGTGTAGGGGTCACATAGCTGTGACGAGACAAACTACTGTTTGTAGATCATATACTGTAAATGCAACTTGTGACCGTGTTTCTAGATCGTATAACAAGAGCTTCTAACTAATGTTTCGAGGTCACATAATTGTAACGTAACAAGACTTCTAACTATTCTTTGTGGGTCATATAACCGTAACAAAACTCTTATCTACTGTTTGTACACCATATATCAGTAACGAGACCTCTAACTACTATTTGTACACCATATAACAGTAACGAGACTTCTAACTACTGTTTGTACACCATATAACAGTAACGAGACCTCTAACTACTGTTTGTACACCATATAACAATAACGAGACTTCTAGCTACTGTTTGTACACCATATAACAGTAACGAGGCTTCTAACTACTGTTTGTACACCATATAACAGTAACGAGACTTCTAACTACTGTTTGTACACCATATAACAGTAACGAGACTTCTAACTGCTGTTTGTACACCATATAACAGTAACGAGACCTCTAACTACTGTTTGTACACCATATAACAGTAACGAGACTTCTAGCTACTGTTTGTACACCATATAACAGTAACGAGACTTCTAACTACTGTTTGTACACCATATAACAGTAACGAGACTTCTAACTACTGTTTGTACGCCATATAACAGTAACGAGACTTCTAACTTGTGTTTGTACACCATATAACAGTAACGAGACTTCTAACTACTGTTTGTACACCACACAACATTAACGAGACTTCTAACTACTGTTTGTACACCATGTAACAGTAACGAGACCTCTAACTACTGTTTGTACACCATCTAACAGTAACGAGACTTCTAACTACTGTTTGTACACCATATAACAGTAACGAGACCTCTAACTACTGTTTGTACACCATGTAACAGTAACAAGACTTCTAACTACTGTTTGTACACCACAACACTGTAACTTTTGTTTAATTATGTTAACAAAGCCAAATCTGTTGTTTATCACGTTAAATTTTGTATTTTTCTTAGTTGATCTTGGCTGGAAAAACAAGATATATATATAAAACAAGATTTTGTTAACAATAAACCTTGTTGGTACACAAAACAAATGATCAATACACGCAAAAATAATTTGGGTTTACATTACAATGACAGTAGCGCTTAAAAGTAATCGGGCTGTTAACTGACAGCACCCACCGTTACAAGGGCTTTGAGCAACTTTTTGAATCGAATATGTTACTCCGTTGATTGAAAGAAGTGCGGAACTCATTCAGCTGAATCAGGTTTCGAACCTTGGATTCTTTGCTCCATATCCCGATGACAAACAAGAATAAGATTTAACGTGTTTTCTTTCGATTTTAGTTTGAAATGAAATAATGAATGACTTTTGGTGCTATGCGGGGTGGGGCGCTTTAATTTTAATATTATGAGCTGTCAACCTCATAATTAATAAAAGTAAAAAAAAAACTTCACATTCACCCCAGTTTAAATAAACTATTAGTTGATCTTCTTCAAAACTAAGTTAACCCTAGAAAGAATTAACAGTATGAACCCCGTCAACGTTTTCAGGAACATTTCTTTACTTATTATTTATTAATTAAGTCGTTTGCGGATCAAAGACTGTTGGATCCTGAATGACTAACAAAGTAAAAGTCATTTACAATGTTACACAAAACATTAATCCAAAATACCATGCGAAACTGAATACATTTACTAAAAATAAATTTTATCAGTTGTTTACACTGTAACTCGCAGCGCTGCTGAACATAAAAGTACCGAATCTGTAATAATAGTAATACTTGGTTGTCCTGAACATCCGCCATTTTATTATTTAAATGCTTGTTTATTTTTGTTGGGTTTTTTTTCAATTAAGCGCAAAGCTTCACAATGGGCTATCTGTGCTCTGCCCACCACGGGTATAGAAACCCGGTTTTAACGTTGTAAGTTCGCAGACATACCACTGGGCCACTGGAGAGCCATATTTTAATGCACACGCGTATGCACCTAATTATAATAAATGTGAATACACTTTGCCAGACATTTTATGTAACAATGCTTTATCAAAGCTCGTAGAATACAGCGAGTTTATTTACTGATAGTGTTATGAAAAATTTACTATTATATAGCTATTTTAATATCAATGTTACTTTCAGTTGCTGTTGATAAATGCGTGTAAACTTTCTGTTTGTTGTGATTGCAAAATTCCCATCAATTCACTAAATTTGAAGAAGATTCGCGAATGTAATAGCCATCAATATATGTTTTACGAAAGCACCAGCGTATCGTCAGTATTGTTGGGCTAGCTTAAATTTCTAAAAATTCGCCACACGTTTATAAAATTAACAAGCATACTATATACAGTATGTATTAATAGTTTCCTACAATTGATATACCATAAACCTCGAAAGCTCTTAATTGTGTTTAACGTTTATTAATCAGGAAACTATAGATATTTGACCAGAAACGTTTTTGATTTCGAACATCACAAACCGTTTAATTTCGTTGGATTAACATTAGACGTTAATATTTTTACGAAGACACTATATAAGTTAAACTGAAAAAAAACTCACGTGTGATCAGCTAAGAGATCGTCAGCTCTTTTGTACTTCTATCAACTCGAAATTAATTCGTGAAATCTCGATAGGATATCAAGGAAATTCCGGAGCAGATAAAAGACCAAATATTGTTTATTAGTTTGTGAAACCTTTGCATACAAATTATTACTTGTAATAGTATTTATTATAAATTGTGATATTGTTTGTATATTAAAATATATCTGTGTTAAGAAGTAGCCTTCTGTTTGTCAATCTTGTTGGTAAGTATCATAACTTCGATACATATCGACATTTAATTAACTAGAATTACTTTAATTACAACTTAACTACTTTATTAATTTATCTTCTTATCGAATATAAGTTGTAGCTAATAAGAGCTTAAATAATGTTTGGTCTAAGAGAAGTAAACTTATAGATTTCAGTGTCTGCAATTAGAATTCTTAGGTATTACTAGAAATCCTGTATTTAAAAGAAGTATTGTTGGAGTAAAGGTGCTAATTTGACCTCAAATGTTTTTACGTTTTCTCATAATATGATATAATATATGAACTTCCATCAGTACTACACTGTACAAAACAAGTAGATTATTTTAGGGTTAGTATATGAATTTTTAATATGAAGAATGTATTATATCGTTTTGCTGACGTCATTAATTGATCACAAATTGGCTCACAATACATGGCACTTTACGTGAAGCTCTATTTGTTGTCAGTCGGTTAAGGGGCATCAAGCCTCGTAATATGGTTGTTTGTTTTTTAATTTCGCACAAAGCTAATCGAGGGCTATTTGCACTATCCGTCCCTAATTTAGCAGTATAAGACTAGAGGAAAGGCAGCTAGTCATCACCACCCACCGCCAACTCTTGGGCTACTCTTTTACCAACGACTAGTGGGATTGACCGTCACATTATAAATCCCCACGGCTGAAAGGGCGAGCATGTTTGGCGCGACGGGGATATGAACCTGCGACTCTCAGATTACGAGTCGCACGCCTTAACGCGCTTGGCCGTGTTTGGCCTAATATGGTTGTAAACGCTTTTATAGAAGTTTGAATGCACGTTTGAATCTGCAAACTATTCCATGAGAAACGTGAAACTTTTTAATTAGAAACTACTTGACTCAATATTTTTTCTACTTTAAACAGCGATAAGACCCATAAAATCATCTTTCATATTCAAAATTACTTCTCCACTTATATTTCCATCCAGTAGTGTTACAAAAATACCATCTTATTTGTTTGAACTCTTGATGAAGAAATTTTCGAACAAAAGTTGGTTTGTTATGCCTCATCTTATCTGGGTTAAGGTCAGTTCTTATGTTTCTCTACACACTAATATCTTTAGTGTTTATGTGCTCCCAAGTGAGGTGATTTGATAAGCTAAAATTGAGCAAACTACTTACATTTCTTTGTGCATACTTTTGCATGTAACTATAGGGCTAGGAAACTAAAAATTCTCACTCAATCTATTCTGTTTCTATGTCATAATTTCTAAAATGCTAACTCCAAATTTCAACGAGGGTTCCTTTATAGAAACTCCAATAAGAACCTATGTTCAGAAGTAGCTAATACTATACTATACACGTGTTCATCCGAGAATTAGACTTCAAAGATACAGCTTTTAAAACGGTGAACTCCATATTCCGTATGTAACTGGTATTCTTCAGAAATGGATGTTTACTTTAACGTTCATCAGTGTTTTCCAAAGAATCACAATTTTTCACAACATTTTAAAGTTTTCTTCTCGGAAATACGAAGTTTAGTGAGAATTTCAGCTCAATCATATTATTTAAAGATGCTTTTTCAACCATATTAACACGATAAACTCGTTTCTCCACATATGGAAGGTTTAGGAAGCTAAAACAAGTGTCGCTGTTGGCATTATGAAATTTAAATTACTTGATAACTTACGATCACAGAAGATATAACAAAGCACTTATTAGAAACTGTTTTCGAAAGACCGCGTCTTAATACACCTTGCAACACTTACAGTAAATACAACCCATCCACGGGAATCCACTAACTGACAATAAGCACTACCAATTCACAAGAAAATTTGAAATGGCCGGCTGAATAAAGATACAAAAATTAAAAATCGCAGAATTTAATATATTATTATTTCTACGGAAACTATATGAAACTAGGCACACAAAATACTAGAATCCTGAAGATTTACCTGTGTTATAATCACTGAGACACGAGTAGCAGAAAGAAATGGTAACTAACGTAAGGCACCTATGAAAAAGCCTGTACTCCTAAATTTCATATTATACAATATTTTTGGCTTTGTTCGAAAGTTTTAGCTTTACACATAATTTTGATCGATTAATATCTAATCTGCATAAATGCCAATGTATGTGTCACGACACGATTGATATCTCGAAATAGTAAGAGTCCCAAAAGCCAAGATGGATTTATCCAGATAGAAGAGTTCGATTACTATCTGCCATTGCAATTTTAGTGACAGGTATACAAGGGAGCCGTGAAACCTTATAAGTGTAGTGAGTGTTGGTATAATAAGCATGTATCTTGAATTTGTTTGTTTGCTTTGGAATTTCGCATAAAGCTACTCGAGGGCTATCTGTGCTAGCCGTCTCTAATTTAGCAGTGTAAGACTAGAGGGAAAGCAGCTAGTTATCACCACCCACCGCCAACTCTTGGGCTAATCTTTTACCAACGAAAAGTGGGATTGACCGCCACATTATAACGCACCCACGGCTGGGAGGGCGAGCATGTTTGTCGCGACTCGGGCGCGAACCCGCAACCTTCAGATTACGAAGCGCACGCCTTAACGCGCTAAGCCATGTATTGTGAAAGTAAAATCATCGATTCGATCTTAAATTTAAATCGTTTCTGAACTAAACTGTTGTTACGTATCATAATTTATTTCGAACGAATCTCCGATCTACTATGTTATGTACGCTACGCATTATTATTTTAAACAACCTACAATTCCTATTTTAATGTATAAATCAATTAAATATATCAAATTTATAACACCCACTAACGAGACTGATAAACACAAGCTTCCCTTTCAACACATATATTTCAAAATACAAACAAAAAAACAAAAGAACTCACAGTAACGGTTATTACTTTCAACAATGTTCGAACACGCCAGCGTTTTCGTAAAACGGGTATAAATATTCACTCTCAAGAATCTATAAATTTAGAGAACAGGTGGGACTTGCGCAATACGCATCCAACAATATACGTCACATGCATACAAAAACTATAATGAAGCAAACTTAAGGTCTATAATAAATGTATAATAGTAAATCAGTTACACAGTTTTATATTATATCACCAACGTTTTTTATTTTTAAAAAGAGTTTCAATCGACGGAGACAATAAATCAAAAATTCAACAAATATATATTCCAGTTCTGTTGTCTTTACATTTTACTTTATAATTTCATTGCACAGATAAATAACAATATTAGACTATATTTTTTTTTAATAATCAACATGGCCAAAAAGCCATTGTAGTTTTAGCAAAATACACTGGCCTTTGTATATATAAGCAGTTGTTAATCTAATAGATGTTTGTTAATAATTATACCATGAATAAGCCACGAATTTATTTCATGGATGATTTTAATATTTTATTGGCTTACAAAGAATTTACCAACATTTAACTGCCTTGACTATACTTTTCTACCTCTTTGTTGGTCAAGTTTGATTTTGTAAACTTTATTTATTTCAGATAGTTATTAAATGTAAGGTTAGGGTTGGGGTGATAGTAATTTCTCTGCCACTTTTGACAGGCTACACGCTTGCATTTTAAGCATGTTAATCACGTAATAAAATTGAATTCCTCCTCGGCAGTAATATAGTTCAACTGAAATCATTTAGTAAATCATCAAATAATTGCTGGCTTGTTGCATACGTCTTAACCCCACTGTATTCTCATTAAATACCCCACCAGTTGCTCATGTTGTTTGTTTGTTTGCTTGTTTTTTGAATATCGCGCAAAGCTACACGAGAGCTATCTGCGCCAGCCGTCCCTAATTTAACAGTGTAAAACTTGAGAAAAGGCAGATAGCTAGCACTACTATTTTACCAACGAAGAGTGGGATTTGCTGTGACTTTATAACGCCCCCGTGGCTGAAAGGGCGAGCATGTTTGGTGAGAACGGGATTCGAACCTGCAACCCTCAAATTACGAGTCGAGTGCCTTAACCATTTGGCCACGCCGGGTCCATGCTGTGCGACTATAGGATTGTGATGTTAAACATCAGGTTTTTATCAGGTGCAAAGCACCTATAGCCCACTGAGTAGATTTGCGCTTAAAAACAACTGAAGCAAAACTCATTAAATAACCCCAGAAACGATTCGTTAGTTCAACTTTAAGGGCATCTGTTCGGTGAGCTGAATGGTGTGCTCCTCTGTCATTTGCTCCTGACTTCTTCTGTCACGTATTATAATTTGTCTCGGACGAGCCTCCAATTTATTATGTTATCTATTACAATTTCAAATAGCCTAAAACCGAGTTAAATTGCAACTTGGATTTCGAAGTTAATTAAATGTCAATATGTATATCTCATTTATGATATTTGCTAACAAGATTGATACACAGAATTTTCTTTCTTAAAACAAATATATTTTAACATACAAACAGCAACACAATTTATAATAACGGGTATTACAAATGATTTATATACAAAAGTTTTACCAGACTTACAAACAATATTGTCTTCTATATGATCTGGAACTTCAGTATATCTAATCGAAGGTTCACGACAAGCGAATTAATTTTAAGTTGATATCAATACGGTTCAATTAACAGTGAGTTAGCTAGCTCTTTACGTGTGAGTTTTTCACAACTGAAATTATACAGTGTATTCGTAGAAATATTAACATCTGAAGTTAAACGATTTATAATGTTAAAAATCTATAAACGTTTCTGGTCAAATATCTATAGTTTCCCGATTAATAAGCGTTTATCACAATTGTAACCCCCAAGGTTTGTAGTATATTAACTGCAGCAAACCAACAATGTAAACCGTCTCTCCGCCTGTTATGATGGCTGTGTTTTATAAGCTTGAGAGAAGAGTTTTTACGAAATTCAGTTGAGGCACCAATACTGGTACGTGTTTACATACATACATATATATATACATACATTGTTGACTCTTATATTTCACAGTCTTCTACAACTGAATAGGTACGATTTTTGCAATATACATTTAACGATGTAAGTTAAATCCATTTCTAATTATATTTCTAACTGAAACAAATGCATATACTAATATGAATATATAATAGTAAGTCCGTCACTGCACCTTGACGAGCAGTTTCATATCATTATGTATTTCGGGTTTGTTCTTGGCTCCTTCTCAATGGATCTTGCCTCACAACTTGGTAACCAAGCCTATTTCTTTCGTGCATCCTAACGTTTCATTTTCTTTCTCTGTGATAAGTCACTTTTTCATGCTACAATTTTTGGCACGTGATTTTCGATGTTTTTTTTATCACTTTACGCTCCTACTGAAATAAATAAAAACTTGCACTAACTTGATCTTCGTAAGTGGTTAAGACACTTGACTCGTATTCTGAGGGTCGCAGGTTCAAATCCCCATCATACTAAACATATTCGCCCTTTCATTTGTGGTGGCGTTATAATGTGACGGTCAATCCCACTATTTGTTGGTAAAAGAGTAGCCCAACAGTTGGCGGTGAGTGGTCAGTTACCTTCCTTCTAGTCTTATACTGCTAAATTAGAGACAGCTAGCGCAAATAGCCCTCGAGTAGGTTTGCGCGAAATTCAAAAAGCGAAAACAAACCACCTTTGACGTAAGTGTTATGGACGTACGTCATGTACCTTCTCGTGAAAAATGGTGTACTCTGTCAGACATTTTCGAAACAAGCATATAGTTAAATTTGGGTAAACAATATGTAAATTCCCTACGAATATATAACACATATATACAGGGTGGCCCATAAATCCCTACCCATCCATATGTTATCATGTTATATTCAATTACGCATGTATTATATTTTTTTTCTTTTGTTTCAGGGAAATATGGCCGATTTAAGCCCATTTGCACTTCAAAATGTCTCACAGAACATGGCGTCGCATAATATGAGGCGAGAATGAGAGACAGCACACAGATACACTTGATACATAAGATATGTGGATGGGTGGGGACTTACGGGCCACTCTAAAAATAAGAAAAAGCTATTCCACGAACAATACGCACACTCAAACTGTATGACGTTGCTTTGATCAAGTGCAACAGAGTTAACTATTTTGCATGTATATTTTAATAATACAAAACTGTTGCCATTCAACGTATATTTTATAATAATCTTCATACAATATTAATATTATATATAAAGCTAGAGTGTCATATGTACTGTAAAGTTTTATTACTCTGAAATGTCAAATCGTAAGTTGACATTGTTCAATGTCGTATTTTGAACCTCCAAGCGGGCCACTGCAAAAATTGTTCTGTTTAAGTGTTGTTTTTTTAATATAAAGCAAATAGTGATTTCATAAACTAAAATAAAGAATTAAATATATTAAAATAATTTTTAGTCAACTAATGGATTCCTGTACTCATTTGTAAAGAGTTTTCTACTATACGTGAGAGGACCAAAAATTTAACGTCTAAGATCTGTTTGTTTGTTTGTTTTGGAATTTCGCACAAAGCTACTCGAGGGCTATCTGTGCTAGCCGTCCCTAATTTAGCAGTGTAAGACTAGAGGGAAGGCAGCTAGTCATCACCACCCACCGCCAACTCTTGGGCTACTCTTTTACCAACGTCACATTATAATACCCCCACGGCTGGGAGAGCGAGCATATTTAGCGCGAACCCGCGACCCTCGGATTACAACTCGCGCGTCTTACGCGCTTGGCGATGCCAGGCCATCTAAGATTTGATAAATGAAGTCTGAAATATCCACCCACATCAAACATACTGTGCAACCGTTATATTTCCAAGAATCAACGTTGGAGATAATTATGATATTACCATGACTACAGTGATCTATGTTGGATATTATTACCGTATTACCATAACTGCAGTCATGTATGTTAAATATAATTGTGTTAATATCAAGTCTACAATGATGTATCTATATAAATACCATTATATATTGGTATTTATTGCATGACCATGTAACTGCTTTGCATGATGCGAATGGGTCTTCAATCAAATTGGTGTGAAGGTTCACAGAGTTCATGGAAATTACCTACAAATTTTCAGTTTCGCATTTTGCGTTTTGCAATTTTCATGATCGTTTTTTGCATTTTTTTTACCGCTACATTACCTCCTGTGGATGAATTTTCACCTTCACTGATGGACCTTCGCCAAATTTGGCATAAATGTTTGTTTGGTCTGTGTGGGTATACATACAAATTTTCGGTTTCTTATCTTGTCTTTTGCAGGTTTCGTGGTCGTATTTTACAATTACCTATAAGGACGAGCCCAAAGACGTGCCCGGCAACGGTCAGCTCTCTTTGTTACTTTGAAGATGACCGAAGATGGTCGAAACTTTGTTCTCTACTTTATTTTAATAAAAGTTTTAATACCAATACCAGCCATCCTGAGATGCATTTTTTCACGTCCCAATATCACTTTTTATTAATCTTAAATTTACGTAACTTCCGTCCGTTGGTTAACATAACTATACTAATATTTTGACTACACTGGCCAAAGTTTCATATAATTACAGCCCCCCCAGTGGCTCAGCGGTATGTCTGCTGACTTACACGCTAAAATCCGGGTTTCGATACCCGTGGTGGGCAGAGCACAGATAGCCCATTGTGTAGCTTTGCGCTTAATTCAAAACGACAATCATATAATTACTATAATATATCACGACAACAGTCATCTATGTTTTGACATAATTATTGTAATATCATGGGTACAGTGACCTATGTTTAGTATAACTATGGTAATATCACAGGTACTGTGATCTCTGTTTAGTATAACTATGGTAATATCATGGGTACAGTGATATTTGTTCAGTATAACTATGGTAATATCATGGGTACACTGATATTTGTTTAATATATCTATGGTAATATCACAGGTACAGTGATCTATGTTTTGTGTAACTATGATAATATCACAGGTACAGTGGTATTTGTTTTGTATAACTATGGTAATATCACAGATACATTGATCTATGTTTAGTATAACTATGGTAATATCACAGGAACAATGGTATTTGTTTAGTATAACTGGTAATATCATAAGTACAGTGACATTTATTTAGTATAATTATAATAATGTCTAGGCGTAATGACCTATGTATAACATATTTTTGGTGGTGTCGTGACTACAGTATCGAAAATGTTGCGGGCAGCGTTTCTTTTATTTTTGGCATATTGTAAACAGAAATAACAGATAAGAGCGAAAATAAAGGTTTCTAAAGTTTCACTGTAGGGGCTAAACCTGTGCACACAAAACGGCTAAAGGATAAATAATCGGTTAATGTATGAATGATGAAAAACATGAAATATAAAATAAATTCTCAATCCTTCTTTGCAAGCCTACACAAAAACGTTCACTTCGACTGAAACATTCGTGATAGCTGACTTGTAACACGTAAATATACCTTATCAGTATAAATATTATTAATGTTTGAGCAATCCTAAGAAATGAGCGAAAACAAAACAGAATCTGTTATACTGTGTCAAGCACACTACATCAGTCACATTTACTGAAACCCAGGCGTTTCGTTCAATGCTGAGTAGGACTCAGTAGTCCAGATCCTGGATATATCTCCAGTTCTCACGAACAAAAATTGTTAGATTGTAAATCAGACTAAACAAGTTAATTGTAATTATTGTCCATTTTAGGTGATTTACAGATTAGATTTATGGGTAAGAATTAATAAAACGACTTTATCTCATTTTAACACTATTTATTATTATATCTTAATTATTTTGATTATCATTCTCAATTGATAACGAGATTGGTAGAAAGGTCTCTACTGTTTCTGAATATTCTATGAAGTACACCTGCCTGGAGACCCAGCACGGTCAGATGGTTAAGGCGCTGGACTCATAATATGAGGGTGGCGGGTTCGAATTCCGTCACACCGAACGTGCTCGCCATTTCAGCCGTGGAGGCGTTATAAAGTGATGGTCAATCCCATTATTCGTTGGTAAAAGAGTAACCCAATAGTGCGCAGTGGGGAGCCCGGCATGGCCAAGCGCGTAAGGCGTGTGACTCGTAATCCGAGGGTCGCGGGTTCATGCCCGCGTCGCGCTAAACATGCTCGGCCTCCCAGCCGTGGGGGCGTATAATGTGATGGTCAATCCCACTATTCGTTGGTAAAAGAGTAGCCCAAGAGTTGGCGGTGGCTGATGATGACTAGCTGCCTTCCCTCTAGTCTTACACTTCCAACACAAATAGTTCTTGTCTAGCTTTGCGCGAAATTAAAAACCAAACAAATCTGCCTGGTGTCTTCTTGATAAATGGCGTTCCAATCTCTCTGTCTATCAACTGAAAACTTTCCAGACAGTAGAAGTGTGACTGTTAACTTAGTGTAGATATCTGAAGTAAGCACTCAATGGCGTCTCAAAAGTGTCTAATTCGTTATGTTTAAAAAAAACTAAGTGTTTTAGTTCGTGCTTTTACAACGTTTGTTCTCCTGCCTCAATATCTCTGAAGCAGGCAAACACTGAGGTCCAAAACGTGTCTGGTTCATTATATTTATAAAAAAGTGCTTTTATTAGTGTTTTTACAACGTTTATTTTCCTGCCTCAGTATCTCTGAAGTAGGCAACCAATAAGGTCCCAAACGTGTCTGGTTCGTCATAGTGGAAAAAGTGACTTTATTAATGCTTTTACAACATTTTTTTACTGCCTCAGTATCTCTGAAATGGGAAACCAACGACGTCCAAAACATGTCTAGTTCGTTATAACAAAAATAGTGCTTTTACAGCGTTTGTCTTCCCTGCCTTGGTTTGTTAACGTTATCATATTTAATTGCGATATGTTATTTAATTTAGTTTCTGTTACAATTGTGAGTTTGTAAGCAATTGCAGAATGACATTCGTGATCATTCAATGGAATAACAAAATAAAAACAAATCTGAAAGACAATTACTCTGATGAATAAAATATCAGACTTTTTTATGTTTAATCTATAAAAAAACGTTTGAAATTTATTTCACATTTTACTTCAACGTTCAGAAGTCTTAATGAACTACTTACTGGAGTTTTATGTTTACTGCTGTAAAATAACAATGAACTGTAGGGAGAAGAATTGTGTTTCAGCTTTTCATAAACACCTTAGTGTGTGATTCATCCTTTAAGTTTCAAAATTCACAACAGCAAAAAACATTTTAGCACAAATTACTAAATTCATGGCCCGGAATGGCCAGGTTGGTTCAACTCGTAATCTGAAAGTTGTGGGTTCAAATCTCGTCCCACCAAACAATCTCGCCCTTTCAGCCGTTGGGCGTTATAATGTAACGGTCAATCCCACTACTCGTTGATAAAAGAGTAGTCCAAGTAGTTGGCATTGGGCGGTGATGACTAGCTGTTTTCCCTCTAACCTTACACTCTTAAATTATGGACGGCAAGCGCTGATAGCCCTCGAGTAGCATTGCGCTAAATTGAAAAAAACTAAATACCTGATAAATATTTATTATCCGTGTATTACACTATTTAATGGTGAGGATTACTTCAATTATTCATTAAAAGAAAGTATCATCACGTGAATTACATTTATTTTAAATTAGTGTAGACTCCTCACTTAAACACAGTAAACATTTTTGTTGTTTATTAATTTCATCAAATATGTACAATCAACTGAATCTTACTGTCTTTTATAGGTTTAGAGGCTTCGTTGTTTTAATGGTTGGTCCGTAATGAAACTCTATAATACTCCGTTAAACAAATTTGTTTGTATTTATTTACGAGTACTTTTTTGTTTATCTACATTCAAGGCTCTCAAGCAATGTTAAATTCGTATAACCTTCTGGACATGAGCGAAGTCCTTGTTAACCTCTATCTAATTATTCTTTGACTTGAACTAAAGTATTTGTCGTTAATTCTTCAAATAGTTTCTAAATTTTTGGTTTTAAATACAAGTAAAAAAAAATATCTCGTCTATCAGATATTGAGTCAAGATATCAATCATTTGCTTCGCAAAATTGATTATGACAGCGGAATCTCACATGACCGAGTGAACTTAATAT
The DNA here is from genome assembly GCA_011833715.1 of Carcinoscorpius rotundicauda. Classification (NCBI taxonomy): domain Eukaryota; kingdom Metazoa; phylum Arthropoda; class Merostomata; order Xiphosura; family Limulidae; genus Carcinoscorpius; species Carcinoscorpius rotundicauda. Next base: position 14,181,801 of record CM022398.1, on the reverse strand, counting down.
AGTTCTTGCGAAGATACAACCTCATTGCTGACTCCTGGTTGAAAACCTGTGCACTACAGCACATGGCTTTCTCTAAAGACAGCGAAACATTCGAGTCAATACAAGTACAAAGTTCTCACCGCCTGATCATAAGATTAGTCATTAAAAGTATTTGTATTAAATTTGCGAAGGTTTGTTTGTTTTTTTAATTTCGCGCAACGCTACATGAGAGATTCCACCCTATTTGCTAAAGACAAATACTTGAGTATATATATCTCTGTGTCTGACCTCCAGATACGAAGGTAATTTGTTCTTCTGTAAGAAAGTGGTAAGTTCAGGGGATAAAATCTAGGATTCGATATCCTCTAAAAAAACAAACAAATATGATAAAGTGTCAACTGTACGAACTCTGGCGACATTTCTCTTACCTGTGGACAGTCTTTAATGTAGTGACCTTTCTTGAAACATAAATGGCACAAGTAGTTTGGCGGAGGTTTCTTGGTAGCTTTTCTATCGAATTCAAGAGTCAGGTCAGAAAAATGGTCAGTGAGATCCACTAATGAGGCTGGACTGATGCTTCTGTTATTAGTGTAACTAATGTAGCTGTTCTTAGACTGCAGGTACTTCGTGGTGATGGAGGGTAAATGGAGTTTACTCTGGAATTCGAAAATGTTAAAAGATTACAATAGGTCATTTACTGTCATTGCGAACATAGTTGTAAATATATTCGCAATAAGTATTTGAAATATCGAATTTATATGCTTTTTTCACATGAAAAAGCAACAATAACATCATGTCAAGAAAAAGTTTTTAAAATTATATCAGTTTACATCTATATACACACATATGTATTAAGCCAAGTGTGACATCACTAAATAATGCCAGAAAAAAATCGGTGATCAATTTATGAAAAAAAAAAGATTTATTGTGTTATTAACCTGTTGGCTGTCAAGTATTTCAGCTGCTACGGCAACTCCGAACCAAGTTCAAAATACGGCTTTAATGCTCCTTCATTTTGTAGCCTTTTCGTGACGCCATTTTGGATCGAAAGTGAAACAATATGTAAGTAGGTCAAATGCATATATGGTGCTGACGTCTAGCGTTCAAGTTAAGTATTACTGAGAACGAATTGAGTCGTCCGTGGCACTGTGTTACCGATCGACTTGGACGAGTTATCTCGTCTACGGCACTGAACAGGTTAATACATGTTTAAATAGTTACTTCTAGGCACAATACTACATTTTATGACAATAAAAACACCTACTAGTCATTATAGAATGTGTTAAAAGTACGTTTTTACATCTTCGGAATAAAATAAATTTGGTTTAGTAAAAACTACCCGTTGGGTTGTCTTCGCTTTGTCTACCGAGGATATTGAAACACCATTACCACTGACCGCTGATCCAACAGGAGACTAACCATTTGGTTGTGGACTTCGTACAGCAATGACACGTGAGGTTATGAACTACAAGTTACTGTTTTATTGTAGACTTCGTGTAGCCATGAAATGTAGGGTTATGAAGTAAAAATTACTATCTATTGTGAAATTTGTGTGGCAACGACATGTGGAGTTATCAGCTACAAATGTCCATTTGGTCGTCGGCTTTTTGTAACAATGACATGCAAAGTTATAAACTAAAAATAACCATTTGGTCGGGG